>OV816026.1:89898697-91380694 GCA_929113105.1 Agrypnus murinus
GATTTGGCACAATTATAGGAATTGGGATTCTTGTAAGTAGGAAAATAAAAAAATATATTTATGTCAACCCTCGCACCCCCTGTTAGGAGTTGTAAAACTTCTAGATGACTTAGAAACTTGAAATTTGGTGTAATTATAGGATTTAAGATTATTATAAAGAAAAATATAAAAAAAATGTTATGATGTCAACCCCTGCACCCCGTTCTGGGGTTGCAAAACTTCTAGATGACATACAAACTTGAAATTTGGTATAGCGATGGAATTTAGGACTCTCCTAAAGAAAAATTTTAAAAAAATTATTAAATCAACCCCCATCTTCCATTTGGGGGTTGTAAAAGTTCTAGATGACATACAATCTTGAAATTTAGTATAGCGATGGAATTTAGGACTCTCCTAAAGAAAAATTTAAAAAAATTATTAAATCAACCCCCATATTCCATTTGGGGGTTGCAAAACTTCTAGATGACATACAAACTTGAAATTTGGTATAGTGATAGGGTTTAAGACTCTCGTAAAGAAAAACATAAAAAATTTTATTAAGTCAACCCCCGCACTTTATTTGGGGGTTGTAATACTTCTAGATCACACACAAACTTGAAATTTGGTATATTTATAGGGTTTAGGATTCTAGTAAATAAAAATTTAAAAAAATGTTATTATGTCAACCCCGCATCCCCTTTTAGGGTTGTAAAACTTCTAGATGACATACAAACTTGAAATTTGGTATAGCGATGGAATTAAGGACTCTCCTAAAGAAAAATTTAAAAAAAAATATTAAATCAACCCCCATATTCCATTTGGGGGTTGTAAAACTTCTAGATCACATACAAACTTGAAATTTGGTATAGCGATGGAATTTAGGACTCTCCTAAAGAAAAATTTAAAAAAATTATTAAATCAACCCCCATATTCCATTTGGGGGTTGTAAAACTTCTAGATGACATACAAACTTGAAATTTGGTATAGCGATGGAATTTAGGACTCTCCTAAATAAAAATTTTTAAAAAATTATTAAATCAACCCCCATATTCCATTGGGGTTGTAAAAGTTCTAGATGACATACAAACTTGAAATTTGGTATAGCGATGGAATTTAGGACTCTCCTAAAGAAAAATTTAAAAAAATTATTAAATCAACCCCCATATTCCATTTGGGGGTTGCAAAACTTCTAGATCACATACAAACTTGAAATTTGGTATAGCGATGGAATTTAGGACTCTCCTAAATAAAAATTTAAAAAAAATTATTAAATCAACCCCCATATTCCATTTGGGGGTTGTAAAACTTCTAGATCACATACAAACTTGAAATTTGGTATAGCGATGGAATTTAGGACTCTCCTAAAGAAAAATTTAAAAAAATTATTAAATCAACCCCCATATTCCATTTGGGGGTTGTAAAACTTCTA
The DNA here is from genome assembly GCA_929113105.1 of Agrypnus murinus. NCBI lineage: Eukaryota > Metazoa > Arthropoda > Insecta > Coleoptera > Elateridae > Agrypnus > Agrypnus murinus. The sequence goes on from OV816026.1 coordinate 89,900,106, forward strand.
GATGACATACAAACTTGAAGTCAACCCCGCACTTTATTTGGGGGTTGTAATACTTCTAGATCACACACAAACTTGAAATTTGGTATATTTATAGGGTTTAGGATTCTAGTAAATAAAAATTAAAAAAAATGTTATTATGTCAACCTCGCATCCCCTTTTAGGGTTGTAAAACTTCTAGATGACATACAAACTTGAAATTTGGTATAGCGATGGAATTTAGGACTCTCCTAAAGAAAAATTTAAAAAAAATTATTAAATCAACCCCCATATTCCATTTGGGGGTTGTAAAACTTCTAGATCACATACAAACTTGAAATTTGGTATAGCGATGCAATTTAGGACTCTTCTAAAGAAAAATTTAAAAAAATTATTAAATCAACCCCCATATTCCATTTGGGGGTTGTAAAACTTCTAGATGACATACAAACTTGAAATTTGGTATAGCGATGGAATTTAGGACTCTCCTAAATAAAAATTTAAAAAAAATTATTAAATCAACCCCCATATTCCATTTGGGGGTTGTAAAAGTTCTAGATGACATACAAACTTGAAATTTAGTATAGCGATGGAATTTAGGACTCTCCTAAAGAAAAATTTAAAAAAATTATTAAATCAACCCCCATATTCCATTTGGGGGTTGCAAAACTTCTAGATGACATACAAACTTGAAATTTGGTATAGTGATAGGGTTTAAGACTCTCGTAAAGAAAAACAAAAAATTTTATTAAGTCAACCCCCGCACTTTATTTGGGGGTTGTAATACTTCTAGATCACACACAAACTTGAAATTTGGTATATTTATAGGGTTTAGGATTCTAGTAAATAAAAATTAAAAAAAATGTTATTATGTCAACCCCGCATCACCTTTTAGGGTTGTAAAACTTCTAGATGACATACAAATTTGAAATTTGGTATAGCGATGGAATTTAGGACTCTCCTAAAGAAAAATTTAAAAAAAATTATTAAATCAACCCCCATATTCCATTTGGGGGTTGTAAAACTTCTAGATCACATACAAACTTGAAATTTGGTATAGCGATGGAATTTAGGACTCTAATAAAGAAAAATTAAAAAAAAATTATTAAATCAACCCCCATATTCCATTTGGGGGTTGTAAAACTTCTAGATGACATACAAACTTGAAATTTGGTATAGCGATGGAATTTAGGACTCTCCTAAATAAAAATTTTAAAAAAATTAATAAATCAACCCCCATATTCCATTTGGGGGTTGTAAAACTTCTAGATCACATACAAACTTGAAATTTGGTATAGCGATGGAATTTAGGACTCTCCTAAAGAAAAATTTAAAAAAATTATTAAATCAATCCCCATATTCCATTTGGGGGTTGTAAAACTTCTGGATGACATACAAACTTGAAATTTGGTATAGCGATGAAATTTAGGACTCTCCTAAAGAAAAATTTTAAAAAAATTATTAAATCAACCCCCATATTCCATTTGGGGGTTGTAAAACTTCTAGATGACATACAAACTTGAAATTTGGTACAGCGATGGAATTTAGGACTCTCCTAAAGAAAAATTTAAAAAAAATTATTAAATCAACCCCCATATTCCATTTGGGGGTTGTAAAACTTCTAGATGACATACAAACTTGAAATTTGGTATAGCGATGGAATTTAGGACTCTCCTAAATAAAAATTTTAAAAAAATTATTAAATCAACCCCCATATTCCATTTGGGGGTTGTAAAACTTCTAGATGACATACAAACTTGAAATTTGGTATAGTGATGGAATTTAGGACTCTCCTAAAGAAAAATTTAAAAAAATTATTAAATCAATCCCCATATTCCATTTGGGGGTTGTAAAACTTCTGGATGACATACAAACTTGAAATTTAGTATAGCGATGGAATTTAGGACTCTCCTAAAGAAAAATTTAAAAAAATTATTAAATCAACCCCCATATTCCATTTGGGGGTTGCAAAACTTCTGGATGACATACAAACTTGAAATTTAGTATAGCGATGGAATTTAGGACTCTCCTAAAGAAAAATTTAAAAAAATTATTAAATCAACCCCCATATTCCATTTGGGGGTTGCAAAACTTCTAGATGACATACAAACTTGAAATTTGGTATAGTGATAGGGTTTAAGACTCTCGTAAAGAAAAACATAAAAAATCTTATTAAGTCAACCCCTGCAATTTATTTGGGGGTTGTAATACTTCTAGATCACACACAAACTTGAAATTTGGTATATTTATAGGGTTTAGGATTCTAGTAAATAAAAATTAATTATGTTTAAAAATGTTATTATGTCAACCCCGCATCTCCTTTTAGGGTTGTAAAACTTCTAGATGACATACAAACTTGAAACTTGGTATAGCGATAGAATTTAGGACTCTCCTAAAGAAAAATTTAAAAAAATTATTAAATCAACCCCCGTATTCCATTTGGGGGTTGTAAAACTTCTAGATGACATAAAAACTTAGAATTTGGTTTAGTTATAGGGTTTAGAGTTCTCGTAAAGAAAAATATAAAAAATTGTTATTATGTTAACCCTCCGCTACCCCTTTAGGGGTTGTAAAACGGGACTTCACTTTATGTATTTAAGTAATGAAATTAAATAGTCTTTATAACTTCCGAATTTCTAGAGTACATACAAACTTGAAATTTGGTATATTTACAGAGTTTCGGATTCTCGTCTAGCGAAAAATTAAAAAAACGTTAAAAAAACCCATATTTATATTTTCAAAATTTTGTTCTGTTTTGGGTAGCAGCCACCTCTTAGAATTTCTACACACGGGAAAAATAGTAAACAATCTTTGCGTTTCATTTTCGAACGGGTGCCGTGAAAGAACATAAAAAGTCACCTATTTTATAGATTTTGCGAAGTTGAGGGTCTAAGGGGGTAGCAACCAACCCTTAGAATTTTGAAATACGGGAAAAATAGTAAATAATCTTTGTTGAGGTTCATATTTGAATGGGTGACGTGAAAGAACATAAAAAGTTACATACTTTACGGATTTTGCGACATTAAGGGTCTAAGGGGTAGCCAGCCATCCCTTAGAATTTGCAAATGTGGAGAAAATAGTAAAGCAGTTTATTTGCGTTTCATTGTTGAATGGGTTGCGTGAAAGAACATAAAAACGCACATGCTTCACCGATTTTGCGAAATTCAGGATATAAGGGGGTAGCAGCCAACCCTTAGAATTTCTAAATGTGAAAAATAGCAACGATTTTTGTTGCGCTTCATTTTCATGGTTATCATGAAAAAACATAAGAAGTCGCATATTTTATGGTTAATAATATACAAGATACTTTTTAGATTTTGCAAAATTCAGATTTCAAAGGTGTACGAGTCACCACTTCAAATGTTTAAATGTGAAAAAAATAGTAAACACTTAGCCACTTAACGGGTTCTGGCCTATTTAACAGTCTACACTCAATCATCCGGACAAGATTTTGGTTATAGTAATGGAATTAAAAGAACTTCGTAGATTTCGGCTTCTTGTTTACGAAAACAGTATTAGAATACATTCACTTTATTATTTCATTATCATTCACTTTAAACCTGTAGTACCTTATTACTTTTTTATTCAGAATCCCACTTGCTATCGATTTCCATACTTCAAATCTAATCGTTCCATTTAAAAAAATCCTGATGATGATATCCAGCACCAGCACAAGTTCTAAGATGTGTTCTGATTTCGTAAACTAGAGGTCAAAGTATACAAAGTTCTTTTAATTCCACTGCTATAGTCACAAGCTTGTTGGAATGATTCAGTGTAGACTGTTAAACAGGACACCCTGTATAGTCTTCAATATCTTCCTCTGAATCGCAGAAAAATTAATTTAGTGACAAGTGGTTTGGACCAAAAATTGGTTTTTATGTTATTGCACTGTTATTGTTAAAATTAGGAACATTTCTTTGAGAAAAATAATGCCTACATGAAAAGTGTTCATTTAACCAAAACGAAATCAAAAAATTAATAAACAAGAAAACATAATTCCCTATTTTTTATATAAATCTTAAATGAATTGCTTTTTGGTCTGAAAATTAGAACCCAAGGTTTCTTTCTATAACCCCTACAAAAATTTCATAGATATATGGCATGTACTTTCTGAGATAAAAACTAATTTGTTTTTAATAAAATTGTCCCTAAAAATGGGTAACTTTTATTACCTATTGTCTGATAAAAACAAAAGTAGCTATAGCATTTAGAAATATAATATTTTACTAAAGTTAAGCTTTATTAAAGTCAGAGGACTCGAGAAAAAAATGGATATTAGATAATCAGGAATATAACTCAATATTATAGTTTGAAAGACGTCCTTATAAAAATTTAATGTTGTTAGCAAGAGAATATTTCCTTGTAAGCATGGATTAAATTTCATTGCAGGTGTGCAAGTCTATAAAGTGACGTAATTTTGTGTATGCTATAACGCATATGCTCAGCACACGTAAAAAACAAAAGCTAATTATTGTGTAAAATGACACTTAATTCGAATTCTAGTTAGCGAATAGATTCTGATATTGGGCTATTGCCAGAAATTCCATTTTTTTCAAATTATGCACGATGGTACATTTTATATACTAGAATGATTGCTTGAAGCTGGAAAAAGAACTTAAAATTGTCTGCTAATAGACCCAACCTGTGTATTCTTGCATATAACTTTTTTCGGTCAGTTGTGTTTACAAATTTTTAATCGTGTTCCTTTTAACACTCGTTTTTCGGGGATTTTCCAAGGAGTAGAGGTTCTCTTTTGCAATTATGAATTTGATAACGGTTACAGCTGTACATATAAGTAAATGTAAAAAACAATTCATTTATGCAGCATTCATTCGGAGCATTTAAGAATTAAAGTAAACATTTTAGGTTCTCAGAATTGTATGATGAACAATTTGACGTCGCGTCATCAAACATCGTATCAAATATCATGTTACTGAAGATTTTAGTTGCCCATTGCAAAATCTTAATTATTTATGCTGCCAGATTTTAAATTTTTCTTTATATTCTTGAATCTGAAATTTTTTGAAAATATTTTAAATGTTTACACTTGAAACCACCAAAACAAATTTTGGTTAAAAAGTCTTGAATAATTATTGTTTTAAATGCGTTAATAGGATTGAATTAAGATTATTATTTTTTGTTTAAAAGACTGACATGGAATTATAAATTATAGGACCTTCGTCCAGCTTCAAGCAATCATTGTAGTATAAAATGTACCATCGTGAATAATTTTTTCTATCAAAGAAGAAGGAAAGTGGCAAACACTCTCTTATACTGCATGCACGCAGGCCCCAGTTTTTTTCTGCCTGTCATTTTCTACGAGTTTCTCAAAATATTTTTTATGTCACTATGTGTAGTTTATAGCAATTTAAATTTGTCCAACAAGCGTTGATCTTCGTACACTGGTATAACACCGTAAGCGTTTCAAAATGGAAAACAGCATTCCAATTATACTGTCTCAACAAGGATTTTCGAAGCTCCACTGTCTTTGAGGTATAGCCCAATGCATGAGAGTACCACTTTTAGGAGATGAATCCCTCCAAGACCAAGCAATAGGTTGGGATTTTTGTTAGACACACTGAATTTATTTGAGCATGTGATGTACTTCTTCATTGCATCACAATGAACCCTTTAGTTCAGTTACATTTGATTTTCTAAGAAATAGAGAAACCATACAAGATCCTTGGGAAGGTTTTTACTTCATTTTCTTCGTTAACGTCACTATTTCCTTTTGTTTTGATAGTACAGTAGCTTTTGAGCAGTACAGTAGTTTTTTCTTTTCCTTTGTGTCATAATTTTTTGCAGTTTTCAATTTTCCAACACCATAGTGTGTTATTGTCGAATAATTTATATGAAGAAAAGAAGTTGTCAAGGAAAATATTATGATTAGGGTTATTCTCTACAATAGATAGTAGATAAAAAACAAAGTCACCTCCCAACCCAAGTCTGGATTTTTTATTATTTGGAGGATAACTTGTATAAGTACCCTTCATCTGAACAGATATACCATAATTTGAAACCGAATCTTACCGGTTTCACTTTTAGAAGCATTTTGTTGAGAGTGCCGTTCAAAATATGGAACTATCTGTTCATCTAGTAATATAAGTTGCACGAGAATACTCCATACTGCATGAGTTTTTCATTCATGATGTAAAAATTACCTACTAAGATTTACCAAAAAGAATGAAGTGAATATAATCATGGGTGACTTCAACGGAAAGATAGGTAAAGGAAGAGTGCAATATATTGTTGAAGACCATGGTATTTGCAAACGAAACGATAGGGGGGATATCTGGTACAGTTCTGTAATGAAGAAAACTTAATGGTAGCAAACACCTGGTTCCAACTTCCAGAAAGGCGATTGTACACTTAGAAGTGTGCTTAGGACCAGGAGACAATGAAGGAAATATCATAAAAAATCAAATAGATTATATACTGATTGATAAACGATATAGAAACGGAATTAAAGTTGTAAGAACTTATCCTGGATCAGACATATGATCTGATCAGAACCCCGTAGCTGAAAAACGTGAGATTAAATTGAAGAAAATCCGGAAGAGAAATAAAACAAGACCTAACTTTGAGAAACTGGGGGAACCACAAATAAAAGAGGAAATAACACGAGTTTTGAATAGTAAGTTTAGGGAAACGGTATAATTGGAAACAGAAACAATGGAAAACTTTTGGCAGTCTGTTAAAAATGTAAACATGAAGTACAAGAAAATGAATTGGAAAACCAAGAGCAGAGAGCAAAACAGAGATGGATGACGGAAGAAATCCTTTTATTGATGAACGAAAGAAGGAAGTACAAACATAAAGACTATAATAAATATAAAGAAATCCATAAAAAGATTACAAGGCTTATAAGAGAGGCAAAGGAGACCTGGATGGAGAAACGTTGTCAAGTACTCGAAGAGCTGCCAAGAAAGCATAATTTCTTTAACACACAAAAAAGAAGATAAAAGAAATAACTGGAAATAAAACCCATCAACACGATATCTTAGTCACAGATAGTAACAAAAAAACAATAGACCCAAACGAGATAGAAGAGATTTTGACAAGCTATATACAAGAGCTTTTTGATGATATCAGAATGTAACCAGAACCAAGAGAAATAGATCAAGAAGATTAGCCATTGAGAATTATTATAGCAGAAGTGAAACACGCAATAAAACTATCAAACCACGTAGAGTCTCAGGTGAAGATAACATCTATACTGAGATGCGTAAAGTATTAGACGATGAAAGCCTCAACATCTTAACATCTTTCTTAAATAGAATATACTATACAGGAATCGTACCACACGACTGGACCCAACTTACTTTTATTCCGATACCTAAAAAGAGCGGAGTAAAACAGTGCTCACAGTACCGATTGATTAGCCTGATGAGCCATGTACAGTAGATAATGCTAAGAACATGCATCAACGAGTACACACAAAATGCGGACAATATGTAGGAGAAGAACAATTTGGTTTTCGCTTAGGCATTGGAACTAGAGAAGCAGTTCAAGGTCCTAGGACTAGCAGAAATACATAAAACAAAATTAAATAGCTTATCGGTATCTCCAGTGTAAGTGACTCCTGCGTACAATGTTGCTTCCTCACGGCTTGCTCCAAAATTATTAGTCTGGATTTCTTCAGCTAGTTTGCAAGCATAATTTTCAGAGAAGTCTATATGTAGTAACCCTTCATTCTTACTAAGACTGTTTTTCAGTGTGTTCTAAGCAGCATTTTCATTTTTAATGTTAAATTTATATTTATTTTTAAAGTTTTCATTTCTTCTTGAACCTCTCCCTCCAACTCTCGGACAGGTTTAGTAACATTGATTTTAGCTGCAATCTTAACATTAAATTGAACCTTTTCTTCATTTTATTTTGACATTTCAGAGGCCTACCATACATATGCAATGCGGCCTTACTACATGTTACAGGAGTTCATATGAATTTTCATTATCTACAAGTTTTAGTGGCTTTAGTTTTTGTGGTTTGAAGCTTATGTTTGCACGTTGTTTGTACAAGCAGGTAGCTCTGTTTATTTCATTAGGTTTGCATACATAATATAGACGGTAATAACATAGGGATGGCATCGAGAGAATGTACTGTAGGATATTTTTGTTTTGTGTGCAAGGCCAATTGTTTTATTTGCTAAACTATAAAGACGGTAGTGTCCTATATCAATGTACATCAACAAAGCATTTAAAAATATTTTCCGTTGGTTTTTTTGACCTCCAGCAACTCTCCAAGGTTTCACCAGCGAGTCATGCAAAACTAGAGTACGGATTGCTTATTCCTCATTGCTTTTTCCTTTTCCAGGTCCAAGTCCAACAAAACGTTTCCCTGCAGTTTTTTTTTATTCAGAGATGGGCATTAGTTTTTCTTCAGGTGTTTTCATAACTGTATTGTTTTCAGTTTTTTTCTACTTAAATGCTTTCTTCTTCTTTTCACATTCTCAAGTTTGCTCAAAACAAATAGCCAGAAACCCAAGTGCAGAGAGGTTTCTTTTTGTATCTGAACTTGCCCGACGAAGAGAACACAAAAAAATTGAACAGCTAAAAAATCATTTGGCAGGTCAATCACCGCTGGATATTTTTCTAAAACTTTTTGATGATGAAGTTCAAGATATAGTATTGCGATTTTTTGTAAAGTAGGCTCATGATAAATGAACTCGATAAATGCAAAACTTTGTAATTATTTACAAAAATAATTATAACAATTTAGATATCGATATTATTGGTTGTCTTGTTTTATGGACTTGCAGTACTGATAAATGTATGAGATGCAAACTTTGGTGTTTTATAAATGTAAAACTTCACGCTTATAAAATATAATCATGTAAAAGTCATCATCAGATGCAAAACTCACGGGAAATGTGAGATTGTTAGGTGCAAGACTCAAGTTCACTAACAATGTAAACGCAGAGTTTTGTATTTAGTGGGCTCAAATAATACACACGATTTTATATTTACAAGGGAAAAACTTTTCAGTTTTATTGGCATCCTGTTTTTATTAGGCTATCATACGTTGCCCCAAGCTAATTTGTGTTGGTATGTTGAAGAAGGCAAAGGAGTCGATATTGCATAAAACTGCATGACGAGAAACAAATTCAGAAATATTCAGTAAGCTCGATAAAACTGTTACATTTTCTAACTTTGCGGCCTTTTTTACATCTTCTTTTTCTTAAGGTGCTGTCTTCTTATAGAAGGTTAACAACAACTTCGGCAAATCGTTCACTATCTTTTGCTATTCTTAGTAATAACTGTGAGTTTAGGCCAGTGCAGTCTCTCACATTTCTCAACCATGAGCCTTGTCTCCTGCCAGTTCTCTTCTACCCTCAATCTTGCCCTCCATTATCAGTCTTAGGTATGGCTCAGCAGAAGTTCAAGAGTTGCAGGGAGAGGTTCAAGAAGAAATGAAAACTTTAAAAATAAATATAAATTTAACATTAGAAATAAAAATGCTGCTTACAACACACTGAAAAAGAGTCTTAGTAAGAGTGAAGGGTTACTCCATATAGTCTTCTCTGAAAATTATCCTTGCAAACTAGCTGAAGAAATCCAGACTCATCATTTTGGAGCAAGCCGTGAAGAAGCAGTCATTTACGTTGGACATACCGATAAGCTATTTAATTTTGTTCTATGTATTTCTGCAAGTCAAGATCATGTCCTGCAGCTATTTGGGCACACTTAATCCTGTCTTTACCTTTCTGTCGCAACAATTGCCAAGAATCCAAACAGTTTATTTGTTTTCAGATAGACTCTCCATTCTTTAATAAGGTAGTTAGTTATCTTTAAACTTTGATGCATTGAGTATTCCTTAACTATCTTTGTAACATAAACGGTTTTTGTATTTAGTCAAAGTAAAACTTCTAACCGAGAAACAAGAACAACGACGAGTGACATGGACTAAATATGTAGTTGTCCTAAACAATGTTCCAGAGAATGACTGGTATAAGGTCATATTCAGCGACTAGTCAAAGTCTGGTGTTTTCGTTGGTTACTCTCGCAAAAGACTGATCGGAGCTAAACATGAAGCATTCCATAAGTACTGCTTAAAACGTACGGTTAGGTTTCCTCAAGGTGCAATAGTTTAGAGCTATATGTCAGCTGGAGGGTTAGAATGATTTCAGTCCATAGACGGCACAGTTAATGTTGAAAAGTATCAGCAAATTCTTAACGCAAACTTGTTACCAATCGTTAAAAATCGATCTTGACCGCGATTTAATCTTTCAACAAGATGGTGCTTCTTACCACACATCAAAAACGACCAAAAAATGGTTTGAAAATCATAATTTCAAAGTTGTTGAATGATCCTCAAGCAGTTCGGATCTTTAGTGTTATTGAATTTGAAATTATCAGCAAGTGGGGCATTATCCAATTTAGATAATTGTAATCCCCAAGTTAGAAGTATGTCAGCCAAAATTTAAGAGGCGAATAAAGCAAAGCGAGATGTTAAATCTTATTGAATTGTATTTATAAACTGCTATCTGAATATTTAGTTGTCAGCGAGTTTTATTGAATTTTTGAAAATTGTTTTCTGCAGATCTTTTTTTACAGAAGTTAATGGTTATTGTTTGAAAATGGTGTAATTTGGAACACTAGTAGGAAAAATAAACACAGAATTCATGAAACTGTCCAAATACATATTTAGTTGTTAGGGCTCGTACATGTTTTGTAAATTTCACAGAGGAACATCGATAACTTAATACCAGAATGTATATTTAAAAGGTAAATAAAATAAATAAAGGTTGCTCATGAAACTAAAATTTGCAAGTAATAAAAATTTCTTTCTCAAAATATTATTCCAAACACAAATGAAAATGATCCGAAATAAACAATTATATATAACAAGGTTACAAGAAATGTGTTTAATACCAAAAATAGGTGAATAGATTAGCATGATCTTACATTTTAGATATGATATTATTTACTACGTATTATGAATGCACAGCTGTTTTCTTCTGAAACTAATAATGGTTTCAATTTATAAAAAATCAGTAATTGATTAAAATAAAGTAAGCACTAATAACGAAAACAAAAACGTCATTTTAAGAGATTGCTAGTCAATAATATTTTTGTTGCATCTTTATTTAAATATTTTTAAATTACATAAAAATACATCTGCACTGACCGCTGGACCTTGAAATTCCCTTCTAAACTACCTTTATCACTACCCAAACTTTTTTTGTCAAATTTCTCTTTAGGCAATATTTGATAATATTGTTGCATGCGCTCATTTTTAAGGTTTAATTTAAAAAAAGAATCAGCTTTCTAGCTCAAATATGTTTGGAGATATAACGATTTAAACCACTGGAAGAACTTAAAAAACTGAAAGCTCTAATTAACACATTAAATCGCTCGGCTCTATAAAATATAGAACGAGAAAATGTACTACAGAATGTCAATAAGAAATAAAACAACGAATCTGATATTTTTAATTAGGTATTGAAATTAAAATGCGTTCCCAATAAAAATTAACAAGTCAATCAAAAATCAATATATTTCATTATTTCATAAAATCAATTATTAGTCGTTATAAATAACCAATAAGTTTTACCTTGTGCGATCGAATAGTAACTGTTTTGTAAAACAGTGACAGAAAGAAGATAATTTAAGAAGAACTACAAATTCCTTTTTATAGTTTGCTTTAATAGACATGTAAAACGTAGTTTCTAGTACATAAACAAACATAAATACAAAACAATACATCTGCACTGACCGCTGGACCTTGAAATTCCCATCTAAACTATCTTTATCACTACCCAAACTTTTTTTGCCAAATTTCTCTTTAGGCAATATTTGATAATATTGTTGCATGCGCTCATTTTTAAGGTTTAATTTAAAAAATGAATCAGCTTTCTAGCTCAAATATGTTTAGAGATATAACGATTTAAACCACTGGAAGAACTTAAAAAACTGGAAGCTCTAATTAACACATTAAATCGCTTGGCTCTTTAAAATATAGAACTAGGTATTAGTAGCAATAAGTATCATCACAATTTTTTATATGCATTTAACCTATAATAATAAATTAACCTACACAATTTAAATAGTTTTCATCTAGAAAATACATATTAAAATCAACTAAATTCAACTGAATTAAATAAAATTCAGACACAATTGAATGGAAGTGAAAGATTTATTAAGTAGCTTTAATAAAATTATTTTTGTCACTTTAAATGACGCAATCCTTACTGAGAAACACACATAGTATTTTGGCAACGCAGAGAGTTTCGAATATACTCCCAGATGTTAAGTTTTATGCAAATAAATCAAATTTTAATTATTATGGCCGCCATATTTCATCCGCGCTTTAAATTTGCAAACGTTGACATCAAATTTGAAATCAGCGACCTGAAAAACCCCTTTGTAGAAAATTTCATACAAATCCAATAATATTTCGAGTTTTATGATGTTTTTATGCATAAATCTGAAAGCCTTTTAAATAAAATTCATACACATACAGAAACGAAACTAAAAGTATTTATTACATAGCGTTAATAAAATAGAATTATTTTTGCCAGTTGAGATGACGCAATCTTTACTCAGAAATGCAGAGAGTAACTCGACACCGCAGACAGGCAAAGGAATTCAAGCAGGCTGGCCAATACTGAAAAAATAAATGGACGCTGTATAAACCTATAGGTTGCATAAAATAAACAGACGCTGAATAAACCTATAGCTTGCAAAAGACGCTGACTGATACCATCATTTATATACACTTATATACGCCGGACGCTGGGCGCTACGCTTTTGGTCCGGACGCATGGTAGGCCTCTATAGATATATATATATATATATATATATATATATATATATATATATATATATATATATATATATATATATACGAGATAATACGACGTATTAATTAGTTTTTTATTGGTGTATAGGAATGTCGGGTTTTACAGTAATGAATAATACCAAGTAACTCAAACTAGCTCATTAGATTTGAATTATTTAGGTATGAAATTTCACTTTTGGCCTCTAGAGATATCACTATTTCAATATTTTTGCGTTTTATCAGAACTAATATCAATTAGCCCGTATCTCAAAAACTGGAGCTGCTACGAAAAAAAGCCAGGTATTTTTGGAATCAGCACATCAAAAATATTCAAAATCAGTTCTTACTTTTCACTGGTAAAGATGAAGCTATTAAAGTTGAATTTGAACTAAAATTTGCTGGAACTTGGCATCAGCCTTTAAACAATAAAATTGTTAACCCATGTGCTTCTGATATAAAAGTCAATAATTTCCAGGTTTTAATATTGACACAAATTTAATTACCCAGATGGTTGCATTATTTTTAACTGATTAATATTTTAGTTCATAACTATCTTTAGTAATTCCGTACTATAATTAACTAACGGTACAACAAACTAATGCCTAATTCGTTAACACAAAACGCAAAATTTAAAAGAAGCACTAAGCTTTCCTTTACTGTAGACGGAACAGAGAAACAAACGGAACGGGAAACAAACTTATTGTTCGACTAGGCTAACTATATTATATTTTTGTTTTAAAAATGTAATTTCGACCGAAACCGACGCAAAGCGTCGAAGCAAATGCCCCTGGCTTTGCTTCGAGTTATCCAAATTGCTAATATTTTCAAGAGAGGGAAAATAAACACCCTGTCGAAAGTTAACGTGACATACATTGCGCTAATAGGAAAATACTTCTAAAATATTCGATGGATGTGATTACAGAACAATAACATGTTTTCTAGCAAGGGATCTGATATAAAGAAATATGCAGACTTGTTTTTCATCTATAAATTTTGAAGAATCTATTTAGCAGATACGAAATAAACACGCAGAGGAAACATAAATTTGGTTTAAATGCATTTAGTACGTGTCATTTTATCCGAACAACAACTTTATCTCGGATATTTCGTTACTAAAATCAAATTTATCTGCGTGAGAATGCCTTGAAAGCCTTTTTACAGGTGCTTCTAGGTTAACGAAAACTATAGCTATAGTTGGATTAATATCTGTAATTTTAAACAAGTAAAATATATTCATATATTCTGGGCCGTACGAAGATTATTTTTAATAAATACATTTTCAAATGTATTAAAATGAATATTGAAATTTAAGCACGTTGCAAAACAAAAAAAAATAAAATGGAAAGGAATTTAATCTTATATTTACCAAAATTCTATGAAATATCAATCCCAAAAGAGTCTAATTCTCTTTATCTGAGGATTAATACTTCTGGTGTCAGCATAATTCTTATGTATTATAATTAATTATAATGATTGATAAACAACTCACGTTTAAATGTTTGACGCCATCAGTTTACCTGTATTGTTATAAAATCTGCAAGTCTGCTCTCTGCTTTCATACGGTTCAACAATAAAATGAAGAAAGAAAGTCATTCACTTCTTTCAAATATTTCCATATTAATGGCTTTAATAAATTAAATTCCAAATCCAGTTGCTTATCTAATAGTAGTAAGTCAATTAATTTTATAATTATAGTTCATATCCATTTATAAAATCCAATTTTAACGAAAATTTGATAAATCTATTATCAAAAAGTAAAAAATCCATTTCTAAGTAAACTGTTACTTAAATAAAAATGCACTTGTTATTAAAAGAAAATCACATGGATTCGCATAACTTTGTTAAATATTTAAACACAAACGTTTTTCAAACATAAAAACCTAAAAATTGTTGCATCTTCTTTCTTTACACGTTTTTAACTCAAAACATAACCTTAACATTAAGTATTGCTTTTCAACAGGTGTGCACTTTTCTAAAGATGTAAATTGAAAGAGTTTATTACAAAAATAACGGGGTTGTTTTACTTTTCTACTTTTCTGGCAAACAATTGAAACTCCATTAAATTAAAAATAAAATAATGACGATCGCGAACAAAAGGAAAAACCTATCATTAACTTTTCAAGAAAGGCATGAAATTGTAATACCAGGAGTAATAGTCTAGTTCTCCGAACGCCAAAGTACTGATTTGGGTCAGAGCTTTCAAAAAGAAGAATAAATATACAATTTTTCTTTGCGGTGCTGTATGTTAAAGTCCTCCTACATTTGCCATTATTAAAAAGAAACCACGTAATAATGAACAATGGCCAATCAAATGGATGCCAAATTGGTCGGTCAGATTCTAGGTGTAGCTTTGATATTTTATTAGTTTGGCAATTACAGAAGAAGTATAATGTGAAACACGTACAAAAAACGCCTATTTCACACTCGTGTAATTGCGGCACTCAACAACTTCTTCGCACTTGTGGGTAGTCGCGATTTTGTCGTACTTATAACCCAATATATTATATCTACACGCATGGAACATAAAGTAGAGATACTCCCTTGCAGTCATGATCTTCCTAGGAAAAATTTAAGAAACGAGACAAGCGAAGGTTGTTTGAAAAACATGTAATAGAGAAAACAAAACAGATTTTCGATAGCTATTCCCAAAAGGTAGATTTCAAAAATGAATATGTTAAGTTCCTTTCTTTTTTTTAAAAGCTGTTAACCATACAAGAAAGCAATGATCAAAATCACAATGTTTCTACAATGCCATTGTCATTATACCAAAAATATAATATAATCAGGTATAAATAATATATCATTTATATTAATGTAGTGGACAACGTTAATTCCAATACTTTTTATTTAATTTATATTGTTTAAAGTGCAACAAACGATCACTATCGATAGTAATAAAAATATCTGAATTCAACAACCTTCACCGGTTCACAAACACAATCTATCTTTTTACAATCTATCTATGTATGTCAATATAACACACATATGTATCTACTTATTTAAATATTTAGATATTTAAATTATATTTTGAATGCAAATTCATATAGAAAAATTTATCGCCTCGGCTTGGAATCGAACCCAGGACCCTCCACTGTCTAGGTGGTATCTGTATTTTAATAATCATTAATCAACTTAATAAAAATTAACTTCATCTACTTAGATACATACAACCTTATGTTATATTAAAAAGAAGCGTAGAAAAAGTTATTGATTTGAAAAATTGTTATGAAGGTTATTTTTTCATATGTTAATTTAAAGAATAAAGTGCAGAAAATCAATTAGGTATGTTATTTTTTATACCTTTAAATTATTCGTTAAGTCTTGTTTCTGTAGTCACAATACCTAAATCTGCCAAGTTAATCTTGTACGCACGATGAAAATGCAGATTAAATATTGTAATTCATATATCAGGATCGAGGATAAAGTTTATATTCCAATTTCGCATTCGAACAAACTTTTCAGACAGGTACGCGTAGCTGAGACAAGGTTTCAACATCACGACGCACGTTTCAGAACGCAGGTCACGTGATGCATTGGCGCTTCCTGTTCAGCTCGTTTCCGGTTATAATGAGAACCAATCAAAGGCACCGACGTTCGTGATATGACTTGGAAATTGGTCCATCTTGTTCTTGCTTTGATTAAAGGCAGAAATTCGGAAACGAAGTTACACTTTTTATTTACTTTTAGAAACTCCTACATAGGTCGAGATATTTTTGATGCTACAATCTCGTTTGTAGGTTAGTCAAGTGTTAAAATTAAATAGGAAAAGCTAAAAAAAATTTTACTTTGATTTGAATTTTAAAATTTCTATCAAACTTAAATCTCTCTAACAGGAAATTATTTTAACTTTACATACCTGTAAGCTTGTCAGCCTCAATCGTTCACAATATTTTCCAATTTTTAATCTTACCTGTTCCCATAACGATTTCCTTTTAAATACGATTTCAATTTTAACATTAATGCAGAGCTTGTGAATGACTCATATTTTACTACCGACAGGCATCAACCAACTCCTTTCACATATTTGTCAGTTAAAAAGTTAAAGATGAATACTCAAAAAGGTTCTCCATTTGATGTATATATAAAAGATATAGCGATATTACGAAAATATGATTTATAACTAGACTTTAAAAGTTAACATTTTTAAATTACACCATACTTTATGTAAAAAAACGTGTGTTTTGTCTACTGCCTGTAAGAGAAATTAAAAATGTGAAAATAAATGCATGAACACCCTGAATTCGATAATACGTACATAAGTTAACATACAACCTCACGAAGATTGTATGTAATTTACAACTGTATTTATTTTCTACGATTGCAATCGGAATATTATGCACTACGATTACATCGATTCTTATCAGCGTGATATTAAAGTGGCGCTTTATGTTAAAAATCTTAAACCAAACAAGTAACTCAGGGACTTTATGGAAAGTGTCCCCAAGCAGCATCTAAGTAGCAGTAACTGAGATCGGAACTTTGATTGAGTAGTTGTTACGTAACTACAACTAGATTTATGACTTTATATGTTTAATTACTTCAGTTCGGAATATTTTAGTAATTATTTAGTTGTTTCTACTATTTATTGGAACTATATAGCTCCATTACTTCTGAGTAACTTTTAAAGTATGTGGAACGGTAATGTCACTTAGTATAATTACTTTAAAGTCGTTGCAATTTCAAAGTAGTATTATGATTGTAGCAGTAACTTGTCCTAAGCTACTTTCAAGTTTTTAAAACTTTAAAGTAGTACTGAAGGTTACTGCCACCTGTCTGAAACCATTACTTAACTCTTTAAAGTAACGGAATCTTACAGTAGTATTGAAAGTAAAACTTACTTGAATCACTTTAAAGTGATTTTCATAAACTCCATCTCCATACTTACTTGTAAAATGTTGAAACCCATTTATCAATTTGCAATTTGTTATGATTGTTAATAACCTTCAATAAAAATAACAAGCACTCTTATTATTATTAAGAAGATATTACAAATAAAATAATAATCCATTTTATGACATGATCGTAGCATTAGTATAGAAAATGGTAGAATATTGTTAAGCTGCGAGAGTAAGAGAGAGCAATCACGCGACACGATGTGTCAAAGAGCAAAGAAGTTCCACCAAAGTAGCAATGACTACGCTGTCACGTTCCCACTACGTAGCCTAAACGTAACCGAAACGTAGCTAGACAAGTTCCATAGAGGTTCCTACAAAGTATCTGCTACCCAAAAATTGTTCCCCCATTTTGGTTCCAAGCACGTAATAAAACCGTAGCAATTATGTGCTTGTGCATAGTGACAAAAACTTTATAGTTCTACTGGTAGTTGCTATTACGTAGCGATGACTAAAAATACTGCTTGGGTTTTCTTTACCCCATCAACTTACCGATACATCCAAGGGCCACCTACATTCGTGTGTCCCAGTTTTCTGTACATTATACTCTAAACTTGGGCGAGGCATACATTTTAGGATATTACCATTCAGGCCATTGAATTATTAGACTTAAGGATTGGGAAATGGCACAAAGCTAGTCATAGCCATGTCGATAGGTATTATCAAGTGGTGGTAGGTTGTCTGTTGGCACTTACATACGTTTCTCACTTATCAGTAGCTTCAACTAGCTTCTATACCTTTTTTTCTCTAAATACCGCATCTAAAAATAGCAAACGGATAAAAAAAACATAAGTTTTTACATTTAAGCTTAAGCTTTAGGTATAATAAAACAGGTTAAAGCCCTACAACTAAACATAAAATTGTTAATACTTGTAACAAGATCAAATCTGCTCACTACGCTTAAACTAGTCAAAGTCCGGCTGAGACAAGTTTTTATTAAAATTCTGTTTGGGATGGGAAAATTGAAAGTTAGAAAAATAGAGCCGTAGTGACCTATGGAACTTGTTTGAAAATAGTACTAGCAACTCTGTGATTTATCGTTAGTAAATTTAACGTTACGTTACGTTAATTTTAATTACCATTAATAGCACAGAAATAAACAACACATTAAATTAAAAAAAACGTACATTTACTATTAAATTCTTAAATAATTCAAAACTAAATGCAAATTAAATATAGTTATGTTATTCTATTGGAAGTATTACTAAAGTTAATCGAAATTTGATAAAATTGTATTATTTACTCAAAATGCAATTGCACATTAGAGTCACTGCATCTAGTCACCTAGGCCAGCTGGTCGATCAGAGTAACGCAAACCGTCGCCATATTGGGGCAGAGAAGGGTAATTTTTAATAATGGGCAAATTAAAACCACGTTTTACGTGTTTGACAAATTAGAAGTTTGATCTTTCAGAAGAAGAAAAACCTTTTAAAGTAAACGTGGATTTGATTAAATTCAATACATAACAAATAATGAACAATTTCATGCTTCGTTTGCCCCAATATGGCGGCAGTTTGCGGTACTCTGGTCAACCAGCGCGGCCTAGGTAACTAGATGCAGTGACTCTATTGCACATAAGATTTACCTGACATCTATTACACAACTAACATATGAATGTCGAATTTTATGATTTTAACTTCAATATTTTCAATTCAATTTCCTTTTCCTTTATATTCTTTATAAATAGTATAATGCATTGAAATTTCTAGAAATTTAAACTATACTAAACTAGTCTAGTTTATTACACAGCAAAAATACGGACTCATATGAACTCTAAATTAACACTAGCAGGAGTTGGAGAAACTCGACTCTAAAAAAGTAAAGAATATATACTATTGTACACAGTTGTGGAATTGTAGAAGATATTTGCCTCGACTGTAGACTTCTATGTACATATACAATAATGTAAAGTGAAAGATTACTGTAATAAAGAACCTCCAATAACTCGATTAGTGTAGCTATTAAATGTATTTTAACTTTACTGCAGTATTTTTGTTGTAATTAGGTGAAATAAAAGGTGAAATAAATAGTTTCCAAAACGATTTATAACAATTTAATACGACACACCAGTAAAAAATTAAAAATAAAAAATAAATCCATCAGACATCAAAACCAAAACCCAGTAATAAAAACAACTACATTGTTCTAATTTAATAATTCATAATGTGGTTATTATCAACGTCAAAAGGCAAGAAAAAAAAATAAGAATAATTTCTACTACTCATTGCGGAACGATAATAATCGCCCCTCCCTCCCCCACAAGCTTCATAGCTATGAATCTGGTTCGCCACGCTATGGGTAGTAGCAATTATTATTATTATTAATAATAATTATTATTATTTGGAGAACCAGGCCGCAGAAGCTATGTAGCTTGTGCGCAAGAGAGGGGCGATTACTATTATTACGCAGACCCATTGTACGGTACAGCCGACCTACAGATGGTACAGCACAAATCCCACGTTTGTGTTATAGCTAGAAAAACTGCAGAAAACCTTAACCAGATCTGCCGGCACCGGAATTCGATCCCGGTTCGCTTGGTTGAGAGGCAAGCACGCTAGTCCATGCACTACCAATGCTATAAATTGGACACTTTGTTTACATCGGTTGCATTTAATACTACAAAATATAATTTTCAGCAACAGCGTCTAAAAGATTGAGTTAATAAACATCTGAACAAAACTTAAGGAAATTATTTTTTTAATACGTATCGTAACATACACATATCTACAGAATACATATTATAACATATCCATGTAAACATTTCAATATCCTTGTTGTTTAGCAGATAACTGTAACTATTTCTAAAAGTACAGTGAGCGGTATTGAACCAAATGTTTTGTTTCTTTTAAATTCTCAGGTAAACATTATACACTTTGTAAACATGTTGTAACAGCTCCAATTAGGCAATCTTTTAAATTATGTCTAGATCAGTGACAATAACAACACATTGACCTCTACTGCAAACTCAAAGTGAAAGAATTAATTGTTTGTAATCAATGCTTTGAGTTATAATCCTTTATATAAATCCTTTTTCCATTAGTAACGCTTTAGTTTGTACAGCAGATAATTATGTGCGTTTTATGATCACAATATCGCGGAATGTCCAAATGTCAACCAACTAATGTTCGGCAGTCAGCGCTTTCATATTGTGCAGCGTTGCCAGAAGCGAAAAATTCCCAAAATTTTTTTGATAAAAATATTTGCGTGTTTCAGTACCATCAAAAAGGATCTACGATGCTTTTTGTCATAACATCAATAATACAAAGACTTCTTCTCTGATCTTGAGACACACTGTATAATTTTGTAAAATATGATTAAGAATATGAAGAATTAATTTTCATCGTTGGATAATAAATAATAACAAAGGCAGCAGCTTTGAACAGTTCATGGAATTATAATAAATTCTACTACTTTTTACTACTGTGCAAGAACAAGATCATATTTACATATATGGCCCAGACGCCACCCGCTACAATTCACTGCAACTAGGCACAGTAATTTTACTACGTCGATACCTGAATCAAAAACTATAGCACCTGAATAGTTATATAATACCAGTTACTGTAGTCTTCGCTGCAGGTATCAATGTGTAACTATCAACTGTTGTTAAGGGGCAAAGTGCGACATGTCGCTTTGTGACCTCCACAGCTCATTAAAGGTCAAACTAATAAAGTGTCAAAAAATAACGAGTAAGATGACTTGTGGCATACAGATCTAGGAAAAATGCGAAATCATTAAGATGTCACTACAACTATAACCTGCCGAGGTCACCAAAATTTATTATGAAGCTTGGCTTTATAAGGTATTTCTATTAAGGTTTGGACATTTTTATATGCTACGCTGACCTTCAGTGATCTCCGTTCTATGGGCCTGTACGTTATTTATAAAGATTCGAAGGACGTCTTACTCTCCATCTTTCCGATGGCGAGACGCTCCATTCCACATTGAACCTTATCAAGAATTGTTAGTCACACAGAGAACCACTGTGCCAACTATCAGTTTTGCCTCAAATATAAATTTACTCTTGTCCTTTTGTATTTGTGTTAAAATAATGTAACGAATAGTAAACCCACATACGACGTCATCAAACATTCTAGATGTATGAGTCATCAACTGTATGACTCATCAATAACACTTGCATGTATGAGTCATCAATCAACACCTGCAAGTATGACTCATCGACACGCCTCATCGACGTGACTTATCAACAGCTGCATGTATGACTCATCAACACGTCATCGAACATTCTAGATGTATGAGTCATCGTATGAAAGATATAAATTGAGTCGCGAGTAGAAGGGGGCAGTTAATGTTTGACCGGCATAGTGAAATGTACTCTGAATAAATTGTTAATAATTGTTGTAATACATAAATAGTTTTTATATAAATAGTGCTCAAATAAATTTGTATATATCTAGCATTTAAATAATAGTTCGTTAAATAGTTTATAGTTATGGTGTTTTTAATTAAGTGCATTGTAAATAATCTTTTCTTTATTAATAGACGATTTAAACAGCATTTTTGTTATTATTTTAAAAAGAACGTTACAATAGAAAAAGGTTTTTTTGAGAACATACAACTTTTATGATGTCGTATTATAAAAATATCAAAAATAATGAACTTTCTTTCATTAGTTTTTCTTAGCCCACCTTGATAAAAATAACTTGATCATAGTTTAAATTTTAACGAATAAATGGCTCAAATTATTTTATACATACGTGTAACTGACGGTATTACCCATTCGCAAGTTTCTCTTTCTAACAGAAAATTTAACCTTTTATAATGAATTAAAACCACATTTAGTACAGAAAGAGCCATAACTAAAACGCCCTTTTAACTATAAAGCGGCTTTATGAATTGCTGCTAATTTTGCGT
The DNA here is from genome assembly GCA_929113105.1 of Agrypnus murinus. Classification (NCBI taxonomy): domain Eukaryota; kingdom Metazoa; phylum Arthropoda; class Insecta; order Coleoptera; family Elateridae; genus Agrypnus; species Agrypnus murinus. The sequence goes on from OV816026.1 coordinate 89,922,629, forward strand.
TGAAAAGAAATTTCAAAAAAGGTGCACGTATTGACTCGTTTGCTTTTTCAGAAAATAAATTGGCATTTAAATATAAAGGACTCCCACTTGTTTAAATATTATCTTTTTGAGTCAGTTTATTTCTTATTCAATTAATTTATTTTACTTTTTTGCAAATAATAAGCTTTTGCTTTGACATTTTTTCTAAATTTAATTTCCGACTATATACTATGTTTATCATGTTATATAGAAGTATCATGCAAACACACTGCACATATATCTAAGTTTAAGACGACTCAATGTTACAGCTATCTAGCTGGTAAAATCACCTCGAAAGGGAGTCGAACTCACAACCTTTGGTTTACGATCAATCTTTTCAAACCACTTAAAAGATGAGTGGTTTGAATAGATTGATCGTTGTTCTTAAATCGGCGTCCTCAACGATCTTTTTTAAGATTTGGAAACAAATAATAACCGTTCGAAGTCATGTCGGGGCACTAAATCAATGAGGCTTGCGAACAGCACCATTGTTGTAAATAAGCAGCATACCTCTTCGCAATTCTACCCATCTTACTTCCTTTACACATTTTCGTAAACGTCGTGATATATTTGAATAATATTTACCTGTGATAGATGCTTTAAATATATTAATAGATGATTTACCTATAAACATTTACTAAACAGTGGAAACGACAAAACACTGTACATACAAGATGGACGCTCCAACAAGATTGGTTTTTAGCAGGCAGAGTGAGGCTATATGTAATAGTTACACTGATTTCTGATAGGATGTGAAACATGAAAAACATGGTAATCCATATTTCCCGACTATTCCTTATTACCCGAAGTTCCTCTACAATTGCGAAACAAATAATTGGCACGGTTAAATTATAAAGTAGACAGATTTTTAAAAACTTTTTGACCGGTTTTGACAGTGACAGTTCCAAATTTTATATTTTTACTTCAAAGTTGTACAGTTGCGGCCGAAACACTTTCAACGGTAGTTTATCAAGTTGGCAATTATAAAATGTTTAAAATAGATAAATCTCCACTTAAAATTAGAACAAAAGAAAGTGATTCAAATAAAAATCCTTTTAAAGGAAGTCAAAAAATTCAAAGATCTCCTTTAAAACAGAGATCGATATCTATTACATCTCTATATAATAAAGCAGGATCACCATTAGTGACCCAACAAAAAGAAATACAAAGGGAAATAACCATGCCGCAAGTTAATTCATCCTTACCGAGCACCGTAGCAGAGACCGCATTAATAGAACAACTGCGTCTTCAACTCAAACAGGCCTTGGATGAGATTAAAGCACTTAAAGACCAAGTTGCATTGTTGCAAGGTGAGAAAAAACGTTATAGTCCGACCAATTCCGATGAGGAAGAAGAATTAGTTTCCCGGGAAACAGAATGGCTGCTTCCAAAAAATATGAACAAGAAAAGAAAAGCAGCTGAGTCACCGGAGAAGAACCTTAGCTCCACCCAGAGTAAGCCAACGCTGGCTAAAGAACAAAAACCTCCTCCAGTTGTGGTAAGTAATTTGGAAAATTATATGGAGCTCAAACAGAAACTTCAGACAAGTAATCTGAAGTTTAATGCAACCCTAATGAATAATAATCAAATAAAAATCAATGTTGACACAGCAACAGAATATAGAGAGTTAACTGAATATCTAAATAATTCTCATCAGGAATCGCATTCGTACGAGAACAAGCAGGAGAGGCCGATCAGAGTTATGGTTAGGCACCTGCACCCTACTTGCGATTTAAAAGAAATCGTTAATGAACTGCAGCAGAACGGTTTCAAGATAAAAAATGCAGAAAATAAATTAAAGAAAACGAAAGATGGATATATCAAGCTCCCTCTCTTCGTGCTAACATTCGATAAAACAGAGGATCAAGATCTTCGAAATTCAGCATTTGTGTCACATGAAAGTTAAAATTGAGGCAGCTAAGAGCTAGTAAACTAATACCGCAGTGCAAAAGATGCCAGAGATATGGGCACACGCAAAAATACTGCCAACGTACCCCCATCTGCGCTAAATGTGCAGGGAATCATCTAACAGCAGAATGTACCAAGACTGGGAATGCTCCTGCCAAGTGTTCTGAGGCACATCCCGCCAACTATAGAGGGTGTATAATCGCCAAAGAGTTGCAAAAGCGGAGAGATAACGTTACTAAAACTAGAAAACCAACTTCTATAGCAAGAACATTCGCGCCTGCTAAATTGAAGGCACGTGTCTCATATGCACAAGCAAGTAAGTCGAAGCAGGAAGAACCTATCTCTACCAATCCTAAAACCGAACCATCTATGATGCAAATGATGCAGAATATGATGAAGATGCTGGACAGAGTCAATGAGAGACTTGACAGGTTAGAAGCCAGGAGTACTGGTGCTATTCCCAAAAAGAAGTAATCCATGGACCAACAAGACTTAAGAATAGCTACATGGAATGCCAATGGCATCCTAAAGAGAAAACAGGAAGTTGAAGTCTTCTTTCATACCCAGTACATAGATGTGTGTCTGATTTCAGAAACGCATTTGACTGCTCAATCCTACCTAAAAATAAGAGGATATAGATTATACCACACTATTCACCCCGACAATCAAGCTAAAGGCGGTAGGGCTGTATTAGTCAAAGAATCAATTAACCACTACGAAGAATGTCATCTACAAAGGATAGAATTCCAGCTTACTATAGTATGTATTAAGTCCACGAAACAAAATTTAAAAATAGGTGCAATTTACTGTCCTCCAAGGCATAATTTAAAAAATGCTGACTATAAAACGATCCTACAATATCTTGGCGAACGTTTCATTTTGGGTGTTGATTACAACGCCAAACATGTGGAATGGGGATCGAGATTGATCACAACAAAAGGCAGTGAACTGAGAAAAGCCATGAGGAAACTTGGATGCAACCTCCAGTCCTCAGGTAAGCCTACGTACTTGCCTACGGATCCCAACAAAATCCCTGATTTGCTAGATTTCTTTATTACCAAGAAAGTTTCACTCAATTTCATAGATGTTGAAGAAAATCTGGATTTAGATTCCGACCATTCAGCAGTTATATTAAAACTGAGTGAAAGGATAGTTAAAAAAGAAGTCCGCCCCATGCTCGTAAATAAAACCACTGACTGGGAGAGGTTCAGAAATGATCTTCAAGAAAATATTCACCTTAACATTAGTTTGAAAACAATTCAGGAACTGGAACAAGAAGCTGAAAATTTTGTTAAAATAATTCAGACAGCTGCTTTTAACAATACCAAGGAAATTACCCATATATCTAAAGGGGTTAATTATCCGATCGAAATCAGAATAGTGGTAACACAGAAAAGAAAAGCTAGAAGAAGATGGCAGCAGTCAAGAGATCCGTCGGACAAAACCATCCTGAATAACAAATCACAAAAACTCAAGAGAGAAATTCAAAAACTCAAAGAAGATTCAATCAGCTCCTATCTACATACAAAATTTACCTGCGGACGAGAAAACAGAGTACTCTCTATGGAAAGCAACCAATAAGATCAAGAGGTCTGTAACATCAATTCTCCCTATAAGGAAGGATGGTGGGCCTTGGGCAAGAGATAATAAGCAAAAAGCAGAATTATTTGCTGATCATTTAACTGAAATCTTCAAACCCAATCAATTTGAAACTAACACTACCTTGGAAGAGGTTAATAATCTACTGTACGAAGAAATCCCTCCTGTTACTTCGAAGGAAGTAGCTAATGAGATTAAGACTAATCTAAACGCTAGAAAAGCACCACGATTTGATCTCATCACTGGCCAAGTTATGAAACAATTGCCTAGAAGAGTATTGTGATGCTTACGTACCTCATCAACGCATCAGTCCGACTAAAGCACGTGCCTACAATTTGGAAAGTCGCAGAAGTGATTATGCTGCCTAAACCGGGTAAGTCACCCAACGATGCGAAGTCTTACAGGCCTATTTCTCTGCTTCCTATTACTTCAAAGCTCTTCGAAAATTACTTCTTAAAAGACTGAGGCCTTTAATAGAGAACAATAGGCTGATTCCAGATTATCAGTTTGGCTTCAGACAGAAACATTCCACCATAGATCAAGTGCATCGAATCTCAGATGTCATCGAACAAGCTCTCGAAGAAAAGCAAGTCTGCTCAGCAGTCTTCTTTGATGTGGCCCAGGCTTTTGATGAAGTCTGGCATGAAGGGCTCATTCACAAACTGAACAAAATACTTCCAAAACAATATGTGGAAGTTCTCTCCTCGTAGATATCGAATAGAAACTTCAGAATTAAACAAGAAGATGAATACTTGGAACTATGATACGGCACTACTCGCAATAGGTCAGAAACAGGATGTGACCACCAGTAAACTACAAACAGTTAGTAATACAGTACTAGAGTGGACAAAACAATGGAAGATCAAGCTGAACGAGCTCAAGTCTATCCATGTAATCTTAAGAACAAAAGACTAGTTGATACACAGTCACTAGACATAAATGGCACCGTAGTACCATACGCGAACAATGCCAATTACCTTGGCATGACGCTAGACGCTAAGCTCCGATGGAAAGAGCATGTAAAGAAGAAAAGAACCGAACTTGGTCTAAAATATAAACAATATTATTGGCTCCTTGGAAAAAATTCTAAGTTGGTACTAAATAACAAAATCCTAATCTATAACCAGATCTTGAAGCCGATATGGTTATATGGTATACAGCTCTGGGGTTGTACCAAAGCTAGTAACATTAAGCCCATTCAGACCTTCTAAAACAAGGTTCTGCGTATCATGGTAAAGGCTCCATGGTACGTCCGCAATAGTGACCTTCATCGGGACCTTGGCATTCCAACCGTTCAAGACGAGATTAAAAGGTTTGCTAGCAGGCATGAAGCCAGGCTACATAATCATATCAATGCAGAAGCTCTTCAGCTGCTGGACAATCAAGATCTCGTCCGATGATTGAAGAGGACAAAACCATTTGAGCTTGTGTAGTGTTTTGGGTAAAAGCAGAGCATTGTGCGCGAGTGAGAATGTTTAGTATAGTTTTAACCAGAACAAGCTACAGGACATTAATGGATGAACTCTAGCTTATAAGTATTTAGTTTAAGATTTATTAGATAAAAATTAATGGTTAGTCAGCTTTGATCAGTTTTAATGCAAAGCTCCACACAGGTGTCTAATTATGAGAAAAAAAGAAGTTGGCAATTGTTCTGATATTCACATCGAATGAATCTGGCTTGTATGCCATTTATGACATTTCAGATGAATAAAAGTGATGTCTCTTATGAGAATTGAAAAGTTGAAATTCAGTCGCAATAGGCCGTTGAAAATCTTTCGGCCGCAACTGTGCCGTGCCAATTATTTATCTCGCAATAGTACATCGATAAAGCGTGTTAGAAATTATAGTAAGTAGCTGTCATTTCAATATTGACACTACCATTTTTGTGACATTTTACGGCATTGGGCAGAGATCTTGATTCATAGAACTAATAATTCTCATGGTTGCTGATGGATGTGATGCTGATGATGAACTCAAAACATATTTCACAACTATCTGTATTAAACGTGTAAAGGTGTTTGGCGTAATTCGATTTTTCAGGATGTTTATTTTTGTAATGACGTACGTGTTCTTTATATCATATGTCAAAATTTCGAAGTGTTTGTCCAATATATACCGAACTACAAAAAGAACAATTTAAACGGTAAATGCCCGATTTCATGATATCATGTGTTCTGTCTTTAGCATTAAATAAAAATGAAAAAGTGTTAGTGTTGGTTTTAAATGTTATTTTATAATTGTTGGTTTTTCTTAGTATATGTGCAATTTTTTCTGATATTTTGCCAAAATATGGTATAGATATGTAATTTGTGTCTTCTGTTTGATTGTCAATGGGATATATTCTTTTGATAGCTAACCTATAATCTTTTTGTTTAATTAAAGTGTCAATCATGTTCGGATTATAATGATTTGCATGTGCTAGTTGTTTAATGGTTGATATCTCTTTGCTAAAATCTGATTTTGTTAGTGGAATAGTTAAAGCTCTGTGTACTAATGATCTGTATGCTGCTATTTTATGTGTATTGTGGTGACAAGATTCATTTGGTATTGTTATGTCTGTTTGTGTTGGTTTTCTATATATGGAAAATTCAAAAAGATTGTCTGCGTTAATCTTGATATTTAAGTCTAGAAAGTTTATAGCCCTGTTTTGTTCTGTTTCTAGTGTAAATTTTATATTAGGATGGATATTGTTTATAAGAATTAAAAATTCATTGATAACCTCAAAAGAACTCTATATTTGCAACATGTTCTCCAGAATACCACCACAAGAATGTATTCCTTTATTAGATAGTTTCTTGATCAATAGTAATATAGAATTAGTTAAAAGGTTAGAGTTAATTCAATTATTTGACCTTTGTATAAGTCAAAATTATTTCACTTTTAATAACATAATTTATTTACAAAAGGATGGTTTACCTATGGGTAATTCTTTAAGTCCTCTATTAGCTAACATATTTATGGACAAGTTTGAAGATCGAATATTTGAATTAAACCTCTCTAAACACATTATCTTCTGGTTTCGTTATGTTGATGACATTTTAGCTTGTTTTGACAGTTCTTTTGAGGTTATCAAAGAATTTTTAATTCTTATAAACAGTATCCACCCTAATATAAAATTTACACTAGAAACAGAACAAAACAGGGCTATAAACTTTCTAGACTTAAATATCAAGATTAACGCAGACAATCTATTTGAATTTTCCATTGTTACCAACAAAATGGGGACTGCTTATTGGGAAACGGTAACAACCTTTAACCGCAGTTAAATCTGTCGGCTGCCAGCTAACTAGTGGGAGGTCGTGGGTCTCACTAAAGGTCTTCTGTAATGGGCGCCAAGAATCGTCTAAGATAGCTACAGTATTGACCGACAAAATCTGAAAAGAACAACACATTTGCGACTACTACCAATGTGGTCGACTTTTCCCAATAATGACTCCTCGATTGCTGAAAATATAAACTCCAAATACCACACACATATAAATAATAGATCTTCAATTAAGTTATGTACAGTGCTTTATTATTAATTAATTCAAATTAGCAAATTATTTAATGTGAAATAACCTTGACAAGAATTAAATGGTGGTTATTGAATGCTACACACAAATTGCAAGGGGAAAAAGAGATTAATGCGAGCGCGATTACTTACTCTAAAGTTGATTTAAAGTCACAAAAGCAATAAGCAAAGGGCACGGTAAATTTAACACGTCTACAGGTACCAATCAGATTGCGCAATCATCAGCTCCAGTAGTGAGCTATTCATCTATTACGGAGCAAAGACTTACGTACACACTCGCAAATAGTCTTGACAATATCATACAATAAATGGTATGCGATAGAATTATAAATATGCAGCAGATATCTAGTAATGAGTGCTACACGCACACTGGTGAAAAACCATTTAACACAAATTCATAATATACAAATATACATAAATGTTTTATATACAATAAAGAGTTGTCAAACGTTATTGTTGTTGTAACCAGTTGCTAAATTATAACCAACTCACGATACGGTGTCTGTTCTTAGAGCTGAAGAGGAACGTCTCCAAAGCTTGAACGTAACGTGATCCCGACAACAGCAACCAAGTCCGTGTAACGGTCTTGTACCAATCCAAACATTCAACGTATACTTGTTATACAGCAAGTAATAAAATGAGTAAAGGATAAACCCAAGATAAAAAAAGGTCTGTAACAAATAAATCGCAATAACAGAATGACCATCACAACACTTTATAAATACCTTCGATGGAAGTTGACCTTAAGAGAGATTTATATCGCCTCCATATAACGACGATTATACATAAAAACCTATCGAAAGAATTAAGTATAAGACTGAATGATAAAAAAAAGTTAATCAATAAACTTACGAAAAGGTGTGCTTCCATAACCTCAAAAGAACAAGTGGAAATATATCCCATAAACGGCTTCCAATAAACTAAATCGGAAAACTAACGCCACAATCAATCATCAAATCTGCACTAAGGCAATTCCCATAACTCAACATAAAAGGAAAAGATTAATTAGACGGCGATGTCCACGAAAAGGTTCTTCAAGGAACTTCTAGCTTCACAAGCGGATCAAACAAGAGTGACAATCTCTTATCGAATAGGAAATAGTTCCACAACAAAATGGCAACTACAAGGAGAGAAAATGCAAAAATCCCTAAACGCTATACAACTTAATATAAAATACAAAGCTATACAGGGTGCTACGAAATTAGCACGTAACAAATCCCCCCCTCACCAAAAGAAAATCGAACACGGAGAGATTTTCTCCAAATCAGAAGGTACTATACGAAAGCAAATACTTGCCAGTGCAAAACAAAAGAGGAAAAGGCATAAGGCCAAGATACGACGAAAAGCCAAAAGGGCAAAAAGGTAAAAACCACAAACCAACCCAAAAATATGTACACAATTTACTAGTTGAAAAGACAGCTAATAAATTTGCCAAAGACCAATAGGAGAGTGTTCAAGTGGTAGCAGTAATAGGAGTATACATTCAATACCAACCACGGTCGCATGCCGAAATGGAAGGGCTGCGTCGTCCGTTATGACCACCAATGGTCCAAAGCACAATTAGTAGCAACGTATCTCCTAAGACTGTAATCACATAAACCCTGTTCACCAAAGTTCATAGCAAGTACCCCTCCCCAAAAGAAAACCCTCACAAAAGGACAACACAACCTTGGACTAAGGCGCCAAGAAGCCAAAAACCAAACCAACCCACAACAACCAATTTACTAACTGAAACGACACTTAATAAATCTGTCAAGATTGTCAGGAGAGTGTTGCGTAGGTAACAGCAATTAAAGAGTACATTCAATACTGGCCACGGTCGCAGCAGATGGAAGTGCACGCGTCGCCCGTTATAGCCTAAGGCCCAAAACACAACCAGTAGCAACATACCCTTAAAGGCTGTAGCCAACCCAAACCTGATCACCAACAAATCTGAACAAGTTGACCCACCCCAAGAGAAAGAAACCCCACCTAAAAACTAATAAAAACCAACCCCCCCACAAAGCCAACGGACACAACCCACAAACCCTAACACAAAAGACAAGACAAACTACGCCAAGGTAGCTCTCCTGCAGCACAGGTTCGCGCCAACGGCAATAGTCACAACACGGTACAGACGTCAATAGAAGCACAATTAGAAAGGGTGAATAGAACAACCACCCTTGCTTCGAAAGGAATGCCCGAGAGTAAACCTTCCTCGGCAAGGAGTTGAACCACCCCCCAAACTAACGGCCAGGTGTCAATCTAACACAAAGGGCATTAGATCAACGAAAGGAAAAAGAAGAATATAGGATAGAAGATAGCAAAGCGGAAAAGCTAAAGGCGAAAAAGGGACATTCACACACAATTACACAGCAAGACACAAAAGAGTACTAGCACAGATAGGAAGATAAAAGATAGAGAAGGAACACAAGACCTAGATGGAAAAGGTCGAGCAGTATGCCCGGAAAAGTAAAAGTGGACATACCCCCACACAAGTGCCAACCAAAACACACCCAACCAACCACCCAAAAAAAAAGTTACACAAAATTGAAAACCCAACAAACCGCAAAATCTAACGATAGCTATATGGGATATAAAATATTGTGAAACGATGTACATGGATCGATGACGTCGACGACTAACAGTCGGGGAATCAAGATGAAAACGATCCCAAAAAGCGGCCCACCAAAACGCCCTACCAACCTACCCAAAAAAAAAAACGAGATCTAAGAATCAAAGTCATCAGATAAGGCGTTGTTAGGCTTTAAATCTTTGACGTGCCAATTGCCAAGAAGAGTCCCATCAGGGTCTTTAAGTTGGTACACAAATCTGGATAACTTTTTGTGTATAATAAACGGACCAATAAACTTGGGTGCAAGTTTTGAAGTAAAATGTTTCGAAGCGTCAGAAAGTACGAAGTTTTTACGCCAAACAGATTGACCAGGTTTGTATTCAACAGGTCGTTTGCGAAGATCATAACGAGCTTTAGCTTTTTCGTAGGCTTGTTGTAATTTCTTTTTAATACTACCATATAGTTTTTGTAACGCATGACCACGTGTGGTTAAATCTTCGGTACGTTGGAACTGCAAATTGTCATTAGGTTGAGAATTTACAATATGAGAAGTACCATGCTGAACCATTTCACGGCCAAAATTAATAAAATATGGCGTATAACCAGTAACATCATGCTTTGCGGTACGCATAGCGCAAGCAACATGAGGTAAATATTTATCCCAGTCACGCTGATCTTCTTGAACGTAGGCTGTGAGCATGCATTTTAAAACTTGGTTCACACGTTCAGCAGGATTAGCTTGAGGATGGTAGTTAGCTGTAAAAGAAATCTTGCATTTGTACGAATTCATCAATTCAGAGAATTCCTTACTACGAAATTGAACTCCGTTATCACATATAACGCGTTTGGGTACCCCAAACATAAGAAACACATGTTCTTCGACATGCCGAGATACAAGTTTGGCTGTAGCGCTTCTCAAAGGAAACAGTAGCGAAAACTTCGAAAAACAATCTGCAATAGTTAAGATGTAAGTATATCCACGCTTCGAGCGAGGTAAAGGTCCAACTAAATCTAGACAGATGACTTCCCACGGCTTAGAAATTAAGGTATGGCCACCCATAAAACCAGGAGAAGCTTGACGGAGAGGCTTGATACGATTGCAAGTTTCACAACGTCGAACATAATTAGCGATGTCATGGCGCATCTTCGGCCAGTAGTAATAACGAGCTACACGGTGAAAAGTTTTACTTACGCCTGCATGACAAGCGGTCGTAGAATCATGACATTGTCGTAGTACTTCATTTCTTCTAGCTTTAGGTAAGACAATCTTCCAAGAATCTTCTTCAGAAGTCAAATCAGGAAAACGAGTGGGAACATACTTAAATAATCGATGGTTGTCAATACGCCAGGAAGAATAATCATTTGGGCGGTTCTCCACAAAATCGCACATTCGTGCATACCAACGATCTTCAGTTGCATCATCTTTGGTAACTTCAATAACATTAACATTGGCTACGGCACGGGAAAGAGCATCAGGTACAATATTTTCTTTACCCTTGCGATGAACCACATCAAAATCATATTGTTGGAGTCTGATGGCCCAACGAGCGATACGTCCGATAGGATCTTTGATACTATGGATCCACTTCAAACTATAACAGTCGGTCATGACAGTAAATTTCGTTCCCTCGATATAGGGTCGGAGTTTCTCGATGGCAAAGAGTACAGCTAAGCACTCACGTTCCACAGCACTAAATTTCTTTTCATGTTTATTCAGAGAGCGACTGATGTAACAAATTACTTTTTCACCATCAGGGCAGTACTGGGTTAACACAGCAGAAATTCCATAGCCTGAAGCATCTGTTTGGATGACGAAAGGAAGATTAAAATCAGGGCACGATAAAATCGGAGCTGATACCAAACAATCTTTAATTGTATCGAAGGCTGTCTGACAGTCAGGAGTCCACTGAAACTTTTTGTTCTTCTTAAGTAAATTAGTCAAAGGTGCAACAACGCTAGAAAAATCAGGAACAAAACGTCGATAGTATGACGCCATACCAAGAATTCTTCGTACCTCGGTGACAGTAGTAGGTATAGGTATCTTTAAAATGGCTTCAATCTTCTCAGGATCGACAAGAAGTCCTTGCGAGTTTACAATGTACCCTAAATAACGTAGCTCAGGTTTACAGAAATGACATTTCTCTTTGTTAAGAGTAAGACCAGCTCTATGTAAACGGTTGATGACCTCTTTTAATACTTGAAGGTGTTTTTCAAAAGTAGGAGTACAGATTATTACGTCATCAAGATAACTGAAAACAAAAGGTTCAAGATCAGCACCAATCACACGATCAATCAAACGCTGCCAGGTGGCGGGAGCAGTGTGAAGTCCAAACGGCATTCTCCGGAACTGAAAAAGTCCACGATTAGGGACAGTAAAAGCGGTGTACGGCTTGCTGTCTTCTGACATCTTGATTTGCCAATATGCTGACTTTATGTCAAGAGTAGTCAAATAACGACCATCACGAAGTTTATCGAGAGTACTACTGATGTACGGAAGAGGATAAGCATCCGGTTGACTAACTTTATTAAGTTTACGATAGTCCACAGCAAATCGGTAGGTATTATCTTTCTTCTTTATCATCACGATAGGCGAAGACCATGCTGAAGTAGAAGGCTCCACAATACCTTCAGTTAACATCTTGTCAAGTTCACGATCAACAACTTTTTGAAGTGCGGGCGAGATAGGATAGTAACGCTGCTTAATCGGAGGTGAATTGGTATTGATAACATGTTCCACCAAAGGAGTACAGCCGATGTTGCTACCCATATTACCAAAAGCATCTTCGATAACATGATCCAATTCTTCTTTCTGAGAAATAGTTAAATGTTCAACAGAGTGAAGAGCAGTAATTACTTCTGTAGAAACGACGTTAGAAAATTTCCATTCCCCATGACGAAGATCAGGCACAATTTGCATGCGCTTCCAAAAGTCAGCACCTAAAATAAGAAGTTGAGGCAAAGAAGGAACGACAACAACATCTAGAGTCCGAATACGGTCACGAAGTTGAATAGGTAGAGAGACAGTACCTAGACTTGAACAAGAACTACCATCAGCAATAGTGCAACTTGGGCGATCAGCAACGTTAAGCTTGCAAAAATTCTTCAAAACATCCCAGCCTGGTTGACCTAGAAAAGTTCTGCTGGCTCCGGAATCTAATAATCCTAAAAAGGGCTTATCAAAAATCTTAACCTGCAAATAAGGTCGCTCGTCATTCTTAACACTATTTAAAATAAAATCAAGAATGGCTTTCTGCTTTGTTGGTAATTCAGAATTAAAATTGGTATTGGCCACAGTAGGTTGAGTTGAGCACGCTAGTTGGCCTCCTAATCGTCTCGTGTTCAAGTTTCCCGAACACTGAGGACAAGTCTTCGTAGTGAAGCTCGGCTTCCCACAACGATAACAATGCATCTTCTTGGGTGAAGTACAGGTAGATGAAAGGTGTCCCTGTTGTCCACAATTCCAACAATTAGTATTCGGACGAACAGCATTAACGGTAGCAACTTCTGTGTCACAAGTTGATACAATGGTAGACAAACGAGTCCTATGAGGTTTACGGTAGGCTAGGTCAGGTTCTAGCAAATAATGAGAAGGTCCAAGTGGTTGACGATATTTAGATGAACGTACTTGAGCGTCTTCTAAAAACTTGCATAATCTAGTTAATTCTGCAACAGACGGAACAGAATGTAAAGCCAGTTGAGTCTGAAAATATGGCTGAAGGTTGTTGCGAATGTAGCCAACTCGCTGAAGTTCAGGTAGACTGACACTTAATCTTCTAAAAAGATTCTCCATCACAGCAATGTAGACGATGACGGATTCTTCTACACCTTGAAAACGTCCACGTATTTCATCCCAAAGAGCCACATCATAATCACATGGAAGAAAAGCGTTGCGTAGAGCAATAACAAGTTCATCCCATGACTTAAGGGTGTCTCGGACTGAACGGAACCAAACAAGAGCTTTATCGGTGAACAATTCGATGGCAGCTGTAAATAATTGTTCTTTAGTAATGCCACGGGCTACCCGTAACTCTTCTACACGTTCTAGAAAACAAGAAAGACCAGAGTCTCCATTAAACTGCAAGTTCCATTTGTGGATGGCTAAGTAATTAGAACTTCCCCTATAAGGCTGAAAAGAAGTAATATGTCTTCCAGCATTAGTACTGCTATCTGGAATCGGATGTCCAGTTACTGCAAAAGGATCTAAATTCTGAAAAGGAATAAAATTTGCAGTAGATTGTGCATTCCCAAAGGCAATAGGTGGTTGACTAAATTGAACCGTTGAAGTAACAGGTGCACGAGAAAAGAATAAATCTTGATCACTCACAGGTACAGTAGAAATAATAGGTTGAGTTGTGGGTGGCTGTGAAAGATTTGTTCCACTAACTTCATCATCGACAAAGGAGATCAAATCTTCATCAGGTTGAAACTGCGATTCAGGAACAACTCGAAGAGGATGTCCTAAAAGTTTAACTTCAAGCTCTTCTGATAGCCTAAAATGTTGCTTAATTAAACGACTTCTTTCATGTTGTAATTCAGCATCACTCTGATTTATTCTAGATAAACGACCATAAACATGAAGTAAACGTGCTTTAATCTTGCGGTATTCTGTGTCACGAATAGGAACTATCAAATTATTTACTTGATGAGAAAGTACCATTAATTTTTCATTACATGTAATTAACTCTTCATTAATGTCCACATCTACAGCAGAAATATTCAACCCGCAGGTTTTCTCAGTATCTAGGGCTGCACGAAGCAAACGCCTCTTATCGTGTACAGTACCCTCAAGGGCAATACCACGGATTCCTAGTTCATAATTAATTTCGTCGATTAATAGTCTGTCAGTCTCCATGCTGATCCACGACATATATCAACAATTAATAAGAAGTAAATATTTACAAGAAAAATAATCAAAGGCAAATAATAAATAGTCTTAACCCAAAATAATAAGGTAACCAATAAATGCACAGGTAAATAATTAAATTACCCAAAAGTAACAAACCTATAAATAATATAAACTCAAGGTTAGGCAACCCAAACTACACCTATAATATATATATTCAGTAACCTTCAACACAAATAAACCTTATAAGAAATTGATAATAAAATAATCCACTAAAACTATAATAAATTAATCAAATAGTAAATCAATACTAAATCTACAAATGATTCAACAAAGAATTCAACAACAAAGATTTCAGGAACCAAAAATAAGTTGCTTGTAAATTGAGGGCCAAAATTCCAGTTGGCTCTGCACGTTATATGCCAAAATAACAGTTGACCCTGCACGTTGTGTGTTAAAATTAGAGTCGGCCCTACACGTTGGGTGCCAAAATAAGAGTTGGCCCTACACGTTGGGCGCCAAAATAAGAGTTGTTACCAACAAAATGGGGACTGCTTATTGGGAAACGGTAACAACCTTTAACCGCAGTTAAATCTGTCGGCTGCCAGCTAACTAGTGGGAGGTCGTGGGTCTCACTAAAGGTCTTCTGTAATGGGCGCCAAGAATCGTCTAAGATAGCTACAGTATTGACCGACAAAATCTGAAAAGAACAACACATTTGCGACTACTACCAATGTGGTCGACTTTTCCCAATAATGACTCCTCGATTGCTGAAAATATAAACTCCAAATACCACACACATATAAATAATAGATCTTCAATTAAGTTATGTACAGTGCTTTATTATTAATTAATTCAAATTAGCAAATTATTTAATGTGAAATAACCTTGACAAGAATTAAATGGTGGTTATTGAATGCTACACACAAATTGCAAGGGGAAAAAGAGATTAATGCGAGCGCGATTACTTACTCTAAAGTTGATTTAAAGTCACAAAAGCAATAAGCAAAGGGCACGGTAAATTTAACACGTCTACAGGTACCAATCAGATTGCGCAATCATCAGCTCCAGTAGTGAGCTATTCATCTATTACGGAGCAAAGACTTACGTACACACTCGCAAATAGTCTTGACAATATCATACAATAAATGGTATGCGATAGAATTATAAATATGCAGCAGATATCTAGTAATGAGTGCTACACGCACACTGGTGAAAAACCATTTAACACAAATTCATAATATACAAATATACATAAATGTTTTATATACAATAAAGAGTTGTCAAACGTTATTGTTGTTGTAACCAGTTGCTAAATTATAACCAACTCACGATACGGTGTCTGTTCTTAGAGCTGAAGAGGAACGTCTCCAAAGCTTGAACGTAACGTGATCCCGACAACAGCAACCAAGTCCGTGTAACGGTCTTGTACCAATCCAAACATTCAACGTATACTTGTTATACAGCAAGTAATAAAATGAGTAAAGGATAAACCCAAGATAAAAAAAGGTCTGTAACAAATAAATCGCAATAACAGAATGACCATCACAACACTTTATAAATACCTTCGATGGAAGTTGACCTTAAGAGAGATTTATATCGCCTCCATATAACGACGATTATACATAAAAACCTATCGAAAGAATTAAGTATAAGACTGAATGATAAAAAAAAGTTAATCAATAAACTTACGAAAAGGTGTGCTTCCATAACCTCAAAAGAACAAGTGGAAATATATCCCATAAACGGCTTCCAATAAACTAAATCGGAAAACTAACGCCACAATCAATCATCAAATCTGCACTAAGGCAATTCCCATAACTCAACATAAAAGGAAAAGATTAATTAGACGGCGATGTCCACGAAAAGGTTCTTCAAGGAACTTCTAGCTTCACAAGCGGATCAAACAAGAGTGACAATCTCTTATCGAATAGGAAATAGTTCCACAACAAAATGGCAACTACAAGGAGAGAAAATGCAAAAATCCCTAAACGCTATACAACTTAATATAAAATACAAAGCTATACAGGGTGCTACGAAATTAGCACGTAACACCATATACAGAAAACCAACACAAACAGACATAACAATACCAAATGAATCTTGTCACCATAATACACATAAAATAGCAGCCTACAGATCATTAGTACACAGAGCTTTAACTATTCCACTAACAAAATCAGATTTTAGCAAAGAGATATCAACCATTAAACAACTAGCACATGCAAATCATTATAATCCGAACATGATTGACACTTTAATTAAACAAAAAGATTATAGGTTAGCTATCAAAAGAATATATCACATTGACAATCAAACAGAAGACACAAATTACATATCTATACCATATATTTTGGCAAAATATCAGAAAAAATTGCACATATACTAAGAAAAACCAACAATTATAAAATAACATTTAAAACCAACACTAACACTTTTTCATTTTTATTTAATGCTAAAGACAGAACACATGATATCATGAAATCGGGCATTTACCGTTTAAAATGTTCTTTTTGTAGTTCGGTATATATTGGACAAACACTTCGAAATTTTGACATAAGATATAAAGAACACGTACGTCATTACAAAAATAAACATCCTGAAAAATCGAATTACGCCAAACACCTTTTAGAACAAAATCACACAATGACTCCTCAAAATAATATTAAATTCCTACATTTTTGTAATAACAAACGCAAATTAGACATTTTGGAAGCCTTTGAGATATACAAACACAAACTCAGGGTACCTTTAATGAATGAACAACTTGAGCTCAGTAATTCTCCGTTACTGGAAGTATTAGATGTTTAATTATGATTTTTATTATTAATTTTTATTATTATTATTATTATTTTATCTAGTTACCTATTTTGTATCTACCTTAGCGACGTGTTTGTTTATAATTATATTACCTTTAATAATGACAGCATAGCTGTCGAAACAATATTGTCAGGTATATTTTAATAAAACTGTGAAACTTTTAATAATCTTTATTTATTTCATGATTATGGAGTTCCACAAAATAAGGCTGGAAACAATAAACAAGATTATTTCATTATTAAGATAAAGATCGTATTTGTTTTAAGAAATTATTTATTTAATAAAGAGAATCTCAATTTCAATTATTTCCAATGGTAGTAAGTATCAATAGATAAGAACAGGTGTTCCGAAATATAACAAATAGGACTAGGTATCAGCTAGAATGTGTCGAAGAGATGCCCGGGCAAGTTTAAACATCGTGCACACTGAAGCTGAAAGTGAAAGATTGTTGATCAAAAGCGTAAGTTGGGGGGGGGGATGGGATCTCGAATACGCTGATATGTATTTGAATATTTTGTTCCTCCAAAGCACTTGCACAGGGATTCGCTATAGTCCAGAAACTTATTTACTTATTGTATTGCTATTTTTCTATTAAGACTGTTAAGAGCCGAAAGTGAAAGATTGCTGATTAAAAGAGAAGTTGGGAGGAGGAAATTTCAATAGTTAATAGTCAGAAATCAATCTACATCAGGATATTTATTTTTTTGTTGTGGGAAGGTTTTAAAAACAATAAAAATCATCATTATTATTGTTTGTTTTGAACAAGCGAAAATAGTTATTTATTTACGATCATACAAAGAGTGACTACTTTTTACACTGATTGTCATGTAAAAAGTTAACGTTTAGTGAGCTAGTGCTATAATAGTATATTATTCAACGATCATGTAATAGCCATTATATGCGAGTAGAATACTATAGTTTGTCCACGACAATTAAATATTAATGTTAAAAAACTTCAAAATACTTTTAGAAATGTGTGAACGATGTTGACTATATGGAATTTAAGCAGGCTGCTCCCCGACTGTCTAGCAGTGATAATTCATTAATCACCACTGGCAGCCAATCATGTACTAACAGAGGTAGTGGTAGCCAATCAGTGACTAGCTAGTAGTGATTATAATAATTATTCACCGCCGGTAGTGCATAATGTATATATATAATTATAATTGAACATAGACAACTATAATGAGTATATTGTAAAATAGTCGTGGACAACATTTTTATTGCACACTAATGTCAACAAGAGATGTATGATAAATAATTTATGAATATTTTACAAATTGGTTGCTAAACAACTTTCGACAGGCTACCAACCAGGATATGCATTAAATAAAAAGAGGTTACGTCGCACACTGGTGTAAAAAACACAAAAACGGGCGTCTAAGGGTAGAAAATCAAGTTTATGAAATTCTTAAATTACCTGTCAGGTGTCATTCAGCATGATTAGGTGCGTCTTTAATGCACGATCTTAGAACTTAAAAGTAGCTACTACACAAGTACACTTGTGCGTGTATTAAATGTACCCTCAGTGAAACAGAAGCGGTTAATTTGTTAGTTGAAAATATGAATTTCGATTTTCAAGATAAGTAGTTCTAGCCTATTGTAACGTTCTTTTTAAATTAATAACAAAAATGCTGTTTAAATCGTCTATTCACAAGAGCCATATTATTTAAATACACTAATTAAAACACTATAATTATAAACTATTTAATGAACTTAAATGCTAAATATTTAAAAACTTAAAGTAAATTATAAAAGAACTGTTTATGTATTAACAATTATTAAACATTTATTTATTCACTAATATATTTGATTACTAATTACACAGAGCACACTTCGATACGCCGGCTAAACACTAACTCTGCTGGGGCCATCGCGGCTGATACATATCCACACGGAAGTGTGTAGAATGCACTAGAAAGATCGGCGACGTTACGTCATACACGCGACCTGGCTCGAATATTGTAGACGGGACGCGAATCTTCCAGTAGCTTTTCGTGGGTGTATAACGCTTCGCTCTGGAATGTTCTGCCGTTCGCATATAGGGATTTCTCTATTTGTTACACTATGTTACAGTTATCCCGCTTGTATTTATTACGATGTATTAAATAAAGACACGAAGATTATGAGTTTTTTTCTATGGAATTCTAGCAAGAATCTGTCATAAGTTTCGATTCCCATCGATTCCTGCAATCTAATTATACATCAAAGAGAAACACAAAAAATAGGGAGTTTTACGTGTAACTCAATATAATTTGAGTTGTGATAAGTAAATTGAGGGACCTCACCTGCCATTGTAGGCAATAAAAGCGGTATCTAGAAATTCATCTACTATAGTAGCGTAAAAGCTTGAAATGGTATTGTCAAGACTTGCAACAACTTTTCTGTATTTAAATATGTGTGATTTCCAGGGCAGAATAGTTAGTTGTATAAGGTCTTAGTGTTTTACGCTGCTGGAAGTATGAATCCAATAATATGAAACTTACTTCGCAGGTGCATTGACTCGTAGATTTGCTTAAACTGAAAAATACGTATATAGATATTTATCAACAACCACACATAGTAATACCTTTTTATATAAAATAATTTGATATTATAGTGTCATATTCGTAAGGTTGTAGAAAAAATAAATTAGTTTTGACTTAATAAATTATTTGTTTTATTTCTATCAACTAATAAAACACCCACGTTATTTTATAATTGTTAAACTATATCTTATCGATCAATTTATCTGAGAATATTAAAAATATATTAAAACGTTGACATTTATTTTGACGTTAATAGTTGAGTTCAATTTAATTTTTCATTACGTTACTAGTAGTATAGTGAATCTTTTCTCATAGTTTTTATAAGTAATATCACTTTCTGAACGACACAAAATCATAAATCAAGTAGTTATAATATAATCGATCATAATAGCTATATGATCGATTATATAGCGATGTGCCTTTGGAATTTTGAACTCATGTGTATTATAACACCAGAAAAGTTTAACAACTGTTACTGTCAAAAGACGAAAATTATTTTGTATAATTCTCTTATTTATTTATTTATTTATTTTATTTATTATATGGACGAGGAATCAGAATGGCGGAGCATCCTTCGTATTTCATGTCACCGATTACTATGGCTACCGAATTCCACCACCGGTAGTAATTTTTATCGTGCCAAACACCGCATTGACAAGGGATCTACAGTTTTACTTCCTATCCGAGAAGAAAGCACGATTTTGTTATGAAAAATTAGCAGCTGAAAAATTAGGCCGGGGATCGAACCTGCGACCGTTGGTTTATGAAGCATACAGTTAGCTGTACTGCTTTCAATTGTATATAAAATTGATATTTCTTTAATATTCCAACTAAAGCTGTCCTAGAAGAAAGCTTATATTACAAAATTACAGTAGTATTATACAACATGCAACTAAACATGCATAGGGTGAATGCGCTCTGGTTGTCGGCTACTTTCAGTAATTTCTGGTTTTGTTTTAGTATCTCAAAATTATTTTTTAACATTACGATCACTTTGTACCAACACTGCAATGCTTTAACCTGACAATTTAATAAAAATTATGTGAAATGTTTTGAAAGAGTTTTAGTTACCCTTTAAAGAGAACATTTATAAAAATATCACTTTCGCCTGTTTTGGGCCCTCATGCGCCAATTACCGGCCAAAGCTGATCCAGTTCTCGACAGTTAGGCCAAACAAACCCGGATACCTGGCTACCACTATATTACATTTGTTTTCAGGAACAATTTTCGGGTTAGGGTAATGGGGATAAAAATGATTGCTAGAAAAATAAACAATACTTGTATTATGTAAACCATACAAAATGAAATTTTGCTTTGCTTTGGTTCAAAAATAAAAACGTATATAAAACTCAGTCTTTTTTGGTTAGGAACAGTTGAATAAACTTCTTAGTTGCACACACTTCACATAAAAATAAATTAGGTAGGTTCCTACCTACTCTTCTTTGGTATAAAAATAAAATAAATTAAAACTCTCACTAATGACTCTTTATAAGTAAATAAACCCATTTCTTATTTGCCCAAATCGCATTTAAACTTTGATGCAGCGACTTCATAATTTAAATCAAGAAAACCGGTGCATTTGAAATGGTACCAACTAGTGCAGTAATCACATCCAATATTTTTTTCAAGATCGTCATCTGTGTCACTGATAAGATAGTCTTCACATAAGGCACATTTTTCTCTCTCTTTCTCAATTGTTGTGATAGTTTCGTTAACATTCTCCTTGTTCTTTAGTGTCTGCTTTTCACACTTTCTCTCACACCTTTTCTTTTTTTCATTATTTCTCACTGTTTGTTTCTGTTCTTTATTGGTCTGCCTTTGCTCTTTCTTCAATTTAGCTGTTTCAATCTTTTTCTTGTTCTTTCTTCAAATAGTAGCTTCGCCAGGCACGATATAGCACTAGGTAACTTTACCTTTGACGTTTTAGTTTCTGTTTTTTTCAAGACTTCTGGAAAAGATAAATGAATCTCAAAAGGGTCGACATTTTTTTCTAATGATTCATTTGTCGGAAGAATTGCCTTCAGAACTCCACCCTCGTGATCTGTATTCTCATCTCTAGTCTTCTCAGTGTTGGTAGTCAATATTTGATTACAGAGGTCTTTACACTTTTATTTCTCATTTCCTTCTCTATTTTTCGTTGACTTGTCATCAAGATCAAGTAGTATTTCTTTTGTTCCTTCTACTGTTTCGCAGGTCACAGACTTTTCTTCGTTTTTTTTCTGTATTTTCTGTTGACTGGTTATCAAGTTGTTTTGCTCCTCCATCTCCTGTTGCTCTACCATCACCAAGTTTCTCTTTTGTCCTTTCTACCGTCTCACCACTAAGTGCTTTCTCTATTGTTTCATTTATGCTATTCTCTTCTGGTTCTTCTGTTATATTATCGCTTAGAATTTCAATTTCTGGGCCCGATAAAAGTAGATGTTGAACACAATTTTCTGATTCCATCGCCTCCTGAGATACATCCGGACTATGCAAAATAACATTCTGGAGGGGCAACATTGTCACGGAGTCTAAAGGAATAGTGGTGCCAACTGTAACTTCCTGGAGTTTCGGTCGCAACTCATTCATTTCATTATAAATAACTTGAACATTGACGCCGTAAGAATATAACTTTACTTCAATTATTTTTTTATAATCTTTTCAGCAATTTCCAAATAGGTTATGTTGATATCATCACTAGATGCTTCTGGGGTAGGATCGTCAGCTTTCTGTAATAATTGTTTCTCTAAAGTGTTTCCTACACATTTTGTGTAATCTATATTATCAGGATTTAGAGGAAATAAGCCGCATTTGCGAAATCCATTTTTTATCTGATCTGCAGTATTAGTTTCTTGTAATGTTTCTTCAAAAAGAGTGCAGAAATTGAGCTTTGTGACTGAGGAGTTAATATTCTCTGGTCGGCATAGCCATCTCCTGACAGTGGATAGTTGGACTATTCTTGCTTCTAAGGCTTGAAGACACTAACGTCCGCAGCCTGAAACATATGGGTTGTGTTCGGCGGTAGTGACATTTCCATTAGCATCACAAAACTCGCTTAGTGGAAGTGGCATATGACTCTTGTGGCCGTCGATGAACACAATAACGGGTTTTAGAATTGTTTCCTGTACAAACCATTTATTAAAATCATTCGATATATATATTCAAAAAACGTTTAACTCGTCATCCACCCTTTATCTGATTTTCCCAAAATCCATGTGGGTGGCATACTTTTTACCAATGCCCGAGGAGGACGAACATATGGAAAGACTACAAAAGGTAGACACACTTTCCCGTCAGCGTTAAAAATTGGAAATACGGTTCTCCTATGTTCTCCTTCTCCTTGCCACTTGTAATAGTATACAAGTTTTTCCACCCCTTTGGGGCTAGCACTTTTCCTGTTTTAGGATAAAGAGAAAATCCGGACTCATCTCCGTTGAATATTTTTCTAGGATCTTTCATAATCTCAATCAAATTATTAGTTTTCAGATAAGTTTGTAGATCCTCGAAACATTTTCTAATTAACTCTTCCGTAACGGCGCTGTGGGCTTTGTTGATGGCCCCTGGTTCCCTCTTTCTCGGAGAAAATCTCGGAAAGAGAAATCTCGTGATGGCGCTTCAAAAAACTTAAGTCAATTTTTACCGAGTTGTTGGTTTTTAAACAAATGGAGTTTTCCAGAATCCTTAGCAATTTTAGTTACTGTGTCGATGAGATCGCTTTTCTTTACAGGAAAGCCACATTTAGCGATGTCTAGCATTTAGCGATGTAGCAACCAATTTGCAATTTTTTGCTCCCCTTCCCTTGTCATGATTGGAGGAGGTCCTGTTTTCCTTAAAATATTCTCCAAATTTGCCTTTGAGTCGGTCTTTTATCGTTGTTCTAGGAACTCCGAACTGACAACTTGCTTCTCTGACACTCATGTTGCTTTCCCGTATTTCGAAAAGTGCTCTTTTTAAAGCATCATCTGAATATAAAAAAAACTTTCTTTTATTTAATTTTTTGAGGGGTTGCTTCCTCATTTTTTCGTGTTTTTTTTCTATCAGTAAAGGAAAACAGAAAGATAAGTTCAAGCGTGTTTTAGAATGCGGACGAAAAAAGGCCCTTTATCGGCCATCTGAAGTACATGGATTTTAAATGAGCAGCCGAAAACTGGTATAATCCTACCTATTTTCAGCCACTCAAATCCACTGAATTCATACTTCGCGGCCAGTTACGAAATGTGTTTTCAGTGTTTTTTCCCAGTTTTCGGCCGCCCCGGCCGAAAAAGCAAAATCATAGCTAAACATGCATACTTATGCTATTTTTAATAAAAAGTGCATACTTTTAACGAAGAACAATCTACTTACTTTTTTCTAGTAAAGCCTCTACTGCAATTTTTTAACTTTTACCAACACTTTCCAACAGCTTCACTTGATGGTCACCTTATGAAATTAAGTTTTAGTTCCAACTATTGCCACTGCCTCATCAGAATTGGTGTGGATGTAGGCAAAAGGTGGCCGAAAAGCGGTATAAAGTTTATTTGATGAGAAAATAGAAGATTACATTATTTTCAAAATTTTAATGCAAAAATGGCCGACAAAAGGTGGTAGCCGGTTAACCGCTCAAGCATTCACCCTATAAGGTCTTATATACTGTTTTGTAATATTATGTTATATCAGATACATAAATATACAATACTATCTTTTGCTGAAACTGAACCTTATTATTTTAAAATGTCAGTGAAAATATACGGATTTAACGTGAAATGGCGTACGCTGGCATCGTGTATTCAGCAGAAAGTTAACTTTTACTAAATTGTAACCTTTAGATTTTTTCACGATAAGCACGAATTTGTACATAATACAACATTTTAGAATTTCTAATAGCTTCCACATCGTCGAGTTTGTTTCTGAAAAATTTTACAGTTATATGTTTGGGAACTACCTAAAGTATGTATATCAATATACACTACCATTCCACCGTAAAACGTGATAATATTCCGCTTTTCGTTTTTCTCTTAAAATTCATCGAACTTTTAGCATATTCCCTCAGCCGTTTTCTGGTATCACGTTCAATCTGCTGGATGAGATGGAATTGCTACTAACTTTTCGCTCGCTTGGGTTTGCTGGCGTTAATATGGAAATCTAGGTATTTCCATATGTCTAGTCAAAATTCAGGACGTTTCGTTTTAACTTACCATTATTGATTTAAATTTATGCTTTTATATCGTAAGGGTTTTGATCAAAATGTGTTAAAAATCAATTGCAGTTGTAACTTAGAATTTGAGACAAAGCGTATATCTTTTAAATTAAGTTTCAGTAGCTTAAATTCAACGTAAATAAGTTAGGAAAAACAAAGTTTGTATTAGACTTAAACTACTTATAAGCATCGAAAGCACTTAGTATCAAGCTCGATTTGAAAATAAAACGGAATACCCATTTTTTCTCAAATGAAAATCAAAGTTAATTATGGAAATAAAACCTGTAGTAAAAACGGCGCGAAGGATGCTTTAACAAAAGATTTGACAGCTCAAGAGAAATGAAAGCTTGGTTCAAATGAAAACACTTCCCAAGCGTGAAGGCTTTGTCGCCATTCAACAATGAATACGTTGTACATTCTTGGCCACCTCATGGCATACATTTTTTACACAAACGAATACTGAATTTGATATAAAAAGGGATTCCCGGCCTATGTTTTCATAAACAATAAACACAACGATAAGCGTCATAAAAGGTCCAACTTTTTTTATTTGTTTTCAATTTGATGTGATATCAAAGCAATAACACGATTGTTAGTTTTTTTAATTTATTAAATATATTGCAACATTGGTCCTTAAGAAGCCGCAAATTTCGTATATAAGTTTTTCTCTACTAAACCATTCAAGCAAGTCGCTTTGAACTTATAAATTAAAAGCGTCTCTTAATTTACGTTATGAAAAGCTCGTAAAGCATACATTAGAGTTTTCCTAGCTTTATATTTTTTAGACCCGAGAATTTTTATTTTTGCTATAGATTATGTTCTGCGTCATTAAGCACCATTAATAAAGTTAATGAATATGGCTGTTTGTGCTTTATTAAGCTTAAAGCGTTCTTCGTGTGCTTTTATTTATAAAAATACACCTTCATCAATTCTCACGTCTTGAAAGTGTGTTTCAAAAGTGAAATTAAGTAGCGTTAATCTATTTTTATTAAAATTGAAGCTTTTATGAAAGATTTAAACTTTACAGTCTTGTTAAAACGTTGAATAGGTTTTTTTAAGTATACCGTCTTGAAGGGTTTTTCAGAAGTTCCCGACCCGTTTGGTGTATTTCAGGATATAATGAATAATAAAAGTAAATTAAAACGGGCCAATTCTTAATTTTTCTTAAAGCAATTTTACTTCTAAACTGTTCATACCTGTGGTTCATAAAAATCATCTCCCAAAAAGAAGGCCTGCTCCGAAAATAGGACTATGATAATAGGATTGGAATTGCATCAGTTTATAACTGAAATCGTTGTTAGCACAAAAGTCATTTAGCAACACCACGACTATATTCAGGTACAGATTAAGGTATCTATTTGGAGCAAAGCCATCTTCGCTTAGAAGGGAAGTATAGGAATAGACTAATGGAAGATTTTGTCGAACTATTAAAAGCATGTCGCTTGAAACCGGAAGTTGTGTTTTTGTTATTCTCGTGTAACTGTTCAGTGCATCCCAAAAAGGTTTCCATCCCCAAGCCCATTTCTAAATCTTCAGACTAGATTAAAAATAGTCTTACATCAGAATGTCGCAAACGTCATCAGTTAGTGAGAAAAGTGAAAATAAAGGGCTTAACACGCTTGTACATTGGATTGAAGATAAAAATATTACAATACCCGGTTAAAAACATTGCAATACAATTGTTCGTATTTTCTTAAACATGGATGTTTAACAGACAGAACATAAACATAAAAGAACTACGCCATTGTACTTTGTTTCTGTCTTCGCTACCACATAGGATGCAACTGCCAACGTTGTCAGCTGATTGATGCCTCTTTCCTTTTTTTAGTTTTCTTTATTCTCTAGGTTTTTCAAGGGAGTCCTTCTTTAAAGTGGTAGCTAAGATTTACGTACACGTTTAGGTTTGCATCGTGGCCAACTGCACGGACGTACAAGAAATTAGATCTGAATCAGTATGTGATGGAAGACTCATATTTCACCTTCCACTAACGTGGTTATCATTTTCTCTCCACTCAAAGCTGCAAAAAGCAAGAAAAATCTTCTTCGCAAATTACATAAAGCTTCAAGAGAAAATCCCCATTTTCCTAAACCCATTAACGACATTTCCGAAAGTTAGTACTCTTATTTGGACAATCTTGGTATTTCCTCATAGGAGATTCCTCACTTCATGAAAATAATACCACCACTATTTATAAATATTATGTAGCCTTCGTACAAACGCTTCTTCAATGACGCATAAAATGCAACGTTCACGTGGGACGGGGTGATGTATGACGAGTCAAACACGTCAAACTTTCCATCTCTAGGTTCGAGTTGCTTGACAAATTGGTAATTAAATTCCCATCTCTATTTTCAATGACCTTTTCCAATTGTTTGACAGCTTTATAAAAATTGAATCGATCAAAGCAGAAACTGAATATGTCCCAAACACCTCTTGTTTTGAGAAAAACAAGAAAAACTGAATTACTCAATGTTGCTTTTATGGACTTTCGTGACTTTTTGGGATATAATAATAATAATAATAATAATAATAATAGTTTATTTCACTCAACAGGTTTACACCCACTTATAGAGCTACATACAAGTACTGCTACGTTCATTAAACATTCTAAACATGAGCTTACAATAAGTTATAACAGTTATTCTAAAATGTGATCTACATATTTACAATAATTAATTAAATATAAAATATATGAGATATGAAATTTCTTATGATGAAAGCAAGGACAAAAACATCTCAGAGATACATTGTAAAGTAGAACAATAAATATCAGTTTCTGTTGCTATTTTATTTGCATTTGAGCACATAATATAAATAGGTGATTTACTTAAAATATTTGTTCTTGCCCTATCACAATAGAAGTCATTTGATGATCTGGTGTTTAAGCGAGGAACAAGTATATTAATTTTTCCAAGAATGGCGGAACAGTCAATAGTGCCATGTATTAGACCATGTAAGAATTTAATAGATATTAAAACTCGTCTATCACTCAAACTGATAATGTTAAATCTATTTAAAAGTCCATTGTGGCTACAGCCTTGTGTTGGATAAATACCATCTTCTTTATAAACCAAATATTTCAAAAATCGACAAATATGAAAGAAGGGTATCTATTAGGTAAGATCACATGGTTCAATTTAATTAAAGTTTTGTATTCTAAGAGAAAAAAAATGCATATAAGAAGTGGACATGTTCAGTTTCTGCATTGATTGCAAATAAAATGCAAAGAATACGCAAGAAACTATTTTGTGATCAGTGCCGACCTTTGAGGGGTGCGAGGTCGGGCGCCGCACGAGGGCGCTAGGCTGTTTGAGCGCCGAAGTTTGTAAAATCATTAAAAATCATTCAATAACAGTTACTTTTTAAAGTTAATAAGGGCGCTCTGAAGGACTCTGCCCGAGCGTGCCGAGAGGCCTAAGACCGGCACTGTCTGTGACAAAAGAACAACTGAACTTAATATTAACAAAAGAAATCTGAAAATCCTACATACAAATAAAAATATTTTTAAATATTGTCTGCTTTTGTCTGCCTATGTCTGTCTTTTATAGGACATTTTAGGATAAAATTGCTGGTAAAATTCGTCAAATTCTTTCTCAATGTACTTCATAAATCTTTCAGTTTTAGAGAGGTTGTGGAGTCAGAGAGAAATACGTTCAACTGTTTCATAGGTTGTTCAATTTTACTCTCTTCTTCGTAAACACTGTTACTAGTTGATTTAGACATTTTTGCATAGAGAACTTCCCTCAACAAAATATCACTTGCATATGTCAAAACGACGCGACGATGGCTTCATTTGATATCAGCTCAGCTGTTTTTACTTCAGCGCATCCTAGATATATAAGGCATACCGCTACAGAGATTGAACACGTCCTATGTTTCTTCAGTTTCTGTACTATACCATCGCTTTTCTACATTATAGAAAAGCAGGTCATGTTATATTTTTGCACCATTCGATCGGGCACCCCTGAATTATGGTGAATTCATGTATAACTCAATTTACACAAAAAGTGGACATATACAGTTTCTGCATTGACCTATTCAATGGATCCAGCAAAAATTAATCAAAAACCATATAATAATCGATCCGATAAAGCCAATTATTACTTCCATAAAATTAAAAACCACTTTGTTATTGTTTTTAATAATAATTATCTTCTTTCAAATTAAGTTAAATACTAACCTTACAATTTTAATTTTTAAAGTAGAGAGAAATACATCGTTGTTAATGGAATAATCCTACTTATTTGTTTTCTGGTAGCTCTCCCTATATACTTTTGACCAAAACAAAAGAATCCTACCGAAAAACATAACGTTTTTGACTTTTAGAAAAAACAGCCAAATTATGATAATAAAAATGATAATAAAACATAAAACTAAAAAGGCAGAGAGGTAATCCTTTTTTCCTGATCACAACAATATATAACATTTTAGATTTATTTTATATTATACCCTGTTTTTTGAATGTCGATTAAGAAATTTCAAAACGCTTATTACTAATTAACAAAATTTACTTTAAACACAATTTCAAACTGCATTTTGTTATTAAACATTTTCATTGCATGTTCACTTAACTTAATTCAACAGTTTCAGATACATAACAAGTAATTATGCAACAAAGTTTACATCAACTCCACTTGACGATGAAGAAACGCAGATCTGCACATCAAATCACAAAGTTATGAATTGACAGAAAATACACTTTTCCAGTACACATTAATAACCATAAAATTCATTTGACATCAACAATTATTCAAGGTAAGTCGGTTCATTTCTGCATACACCTTAATAACAACTGACTTTGTCATATTCTAGATAAAGCAGCTATTATACCCGACTATAAGCCATTACATCTCAACTTCAATAAATACTTACGTACAGACTACATCTGGTTACACTAACGACGCAAAATAACCTTTATGATAGGAAAAACGACCACTGCAGTATCCTTTGTTGAAATTAAGTGTATTTGTGTGCAGGACTTAATTGTTTAATATTATTCAATTAAAGAACCCCCTTTCGAAATTAACTTTTTAATTGAGGTCATGTATTTGTAGAATAACACAGAAGTGGAGGATTTTCATTTAAGTGGGTTTCTACCAAAATAAGTAGTAGTAGCATACGTTTTTCATACATTTGATCAGAACTTGAATGTTTGTTTGGCTATTTAATATACTATCAGAAAAAATACATTGCCATTTGATATTTAAATTTTGGCGTAAGAGAAGGGCAGTAATTGGGCTATTATTCAGACAAACTGTATAGACTCTTTATGAATTTCATAAGAAACTAATGTTATTCTGACTTTCTTCTATTTTACGATCTTTTCCACTCTGTCATTGAAGTTACCTGCTAGAGCTACTTTCTGGGTGCTCAATGTCTATATTGTCGCCACTCGCGGTAGTGTTATTAAGATATATGGGATTTAAACTTTTAAAAGGTTGATAGAACATTCAATATTCAATTTCGAAATCAACAAGAACAGTAATTATTTTTTTCTACTCCTACATGTAAATCACCCATTTTCTTCACGTTTGGCGCAATGGAAATGTATGCAATTCCAGTAAGGTGTACGGATATAATTTCATATCCGTACAGTGTACGAATATGAAAACAACCAATCAACGTGGTCCAATTTGACACTTCCTTATTTATAATTAATCTACTGACAACATCTGTCATAAATATAGAAGTAAAAGTAAGTTAAATCAATGTTTCCTTCTTTCAATAACACTTAAAGCATTTGAAAATAACGTGGTTTGTGAAATTGTAGCTTTAACAATTATACTTTTATAATTAAAAATACATAAATATTAAATCATTTAAATAAGTACAACCTACTTTTATAATAAGTACACTGAGAAAAAGGTTTATTTCCAAATACAAAATGTATTTACTTAAGTACAATTGAGAGTTCTTTAATTAAAGCTAACAAATGTTTTTTAGTTTAATATTGTTGTTTTTAAAAGAACGAAACAAGATATTTTGCTTCAAGTTGGTACTTTATTTGAGTATAATTTATTTCAGTGTTGTAAATATTTTTTGACTTAACGCTATCAGTTTAGTTGACCAGCTCTTCATTTAAATAAAATGAATTATTATAATGGGACTGATTTAATGTGAAAGTTGCAACAAATGTTTAATAAAGTTCTCAGAACTAAATTATGAATTGCTGATATTCTATCTTTATTTACTGCAAGCTTGCGTTCCGTGCAGAATATAAACTATTTATTTAAATGAATTGCAGTTAATTTAGTTTTACGATCTCTTTGTTCATCAAATGTACGTTAAGATGACGCGTCCAAAAAGATTGCATCACAACATTTCGACCTTCACCAAGTTTGGAAGTTCTATTACACGGGTTGCAGTTGTAGTTAATTGTGATTACTGATTAAGTGTTTATTATTTCAATGAGTGACCAAAAAAGTTAAAATTCTTTTAATGTTAATTGGAACTGGAAAGAACAGCTAATTGTATTTTTTAAAGGTAAGAAAAATTTGATTGATTAGTGCAATATTTAAGTAAGTCATTATGTAATTCTTATTAGAAGTACCAGTAACTAATCAAAGTACTAACTATATATTCAATTAATTTTTAAATAATTTTATATTACACTGAAAGAAGGAAGTTGTTAAATCAAAGAAGAAATCAGCATATTCTAAACTTTAAATGTGTGCAAAATAAAATGTTAATTTTGGTTTGTTTGTTCAACAATCTGCATCTTTTGGTTAAAGGTTTAAACTGTTTTAACATTCGTTTTAAACAAAATTAACATTGTTGATCTTATATTAAACAATTTCTAATGTTGTGAAAAATGTTTTTACCTCTTCGCTTTAAGTTTTAAGAAAATATAAATATCAAACAAAACAATTATATTTAATTATCATTAAAACTTCATTCAAAGCAACATTGGTAAGTGGTAGTCTTTTTGTTGTGTCAACAATAAATAATTTTTGAACAAGAAATTTTTGAATCAACATTTTCATTTCTCTCAGTGTATACATTTATCATGTTTGTTTAAATATTAAGAATTTGCAGATTCGCGAATAGTGATGAAATTATCATTTATACGAGTATCATCGTTGGTTCCACCGGCACCAGGAGAAAATGCAGTTCAAGCCAAGCAAGGTAACAGCAATTTTGGAATCCTACCACTCATGAAGCAAAGGCGGGGATTATTTTACAGGTGAAGGTACAAATTATTGCATTAAATCAAAAAGTAATAAGTATCTTATTCATTATTTTTGTTACAGAATCCTGGTGCACACTGGATGTGTAAACATAAACAAGACTAAAATAAAATGTCCAAGTTTGGATTGACCTTTCAACAATTCATTATATGTTTGTAGTAGTGAGTCGTTCAATAACAGACATTCAAAAGGTTTATATTGCCTATTTCAATAATACTTGATAAATATTATGTTGATGTTTCATTTATTCAATGATTTTCATTAATTATTGGCTAATTTCACGCCAAATCACCTAGAGCTATTTGCTTCAAGTCTTAGATTTTTTCAAATTTTTTTCTTGTATAGACACATAAATTATGAAATGACATTAAATTAATTTTTTCAGATTTGGATGAAAACAGCCGAAGATTTTTGAAAATTTCGATATATTTGCAAATACTGCTATCCTACATGCTATCCTGCATTATCTGACTTATTGTCATTACTCTGTTTTTTCTGAGTTATCTGGCTCATCCAAGTGTCAGATTAAAAGCTAGTTTTTAGATCTTTCAGATTATATCAAGTAACGTTCAAAGACATGCACAGTAGAAAAGCAAATTTTAGTGTTTTATACCTTTGAATCTTGTTTTATAGAATTACCTTAGCATATACGTGGCTTGGTTAAAAAACAAAAAGGGTGTTCTTTGTAGTTTTAAAAAAATTATTTTTGAAAAAAAATTGTTCTCAGAGCCTCTCTTTTTCTACTGTTCAATGTCTGTTGCACGTTTCTTGATATACTCTGAAAGATCCAAAAACTAGTTTTAATCTGATACCTGAATTTGCCAGATAACATAAAAAATAAGGGAGTTATGACAATTTTAGCCAGATGATGCAAAGTGTGGGCAGGGACGAACCTAAGGAGTTTTTTTGGAGGGGGGTAACCTTAAAATTGCCAACTTATTAAGATGAAAATACCAACTACTAGTAAGAAAATATTTTTATTTGTACCTAACATTATATGAAGCAAAATTAGTATAAATCTTATTTTTATTTAAAACTCTCCAACGTGTATGGCAATTAGATTAAATTTTAAAAAAAATAAATTGTTTTGGACACATTTTCTTATCTTCTCATTTTTCTCAAATTGTGAAATTGCCAACTCTCGCTCAAAATTATCAACTTTGAGGGGGGAGCTTCCCCTCCCACCCCCCATGGGTTCGTTCCTTAGTGTGGGATAGCAGTATTTTCACCCAAAAAATTAGTTTAATGTCATTTCATAATTCAAGGGCATCTGATCAAAGGGGCGAATTGTGATTTTTTGTTTTGTAATACATTAATCTGGTCATACAAAACATTCGCCTGTTTTGAGGGACAAAAGATCACAAATTTGGTGATACGCCCCTCTAATCTGATGCCCTCGAATGTATCTATGCAAGGAAAAAATGTGAACAAAATCTGAGATATCGAAGCACGGTCATGTTTTAAAATTAGGTATTTGGCATGAAATTAGCCTATTACTAATGTAGAAAAATGTTTTGTATCTGTAAATTTGAAATAAAACACATTAAAGGTAAATCAGATGTTTTATTGTCTAAAAAGAATGGTGAAGTTTTGTGAACAAAACATGATTTCATTCAATTTTTATAAATAATTAAAAGAAGTAACGATCAATTCTATTAATTTGATTTAGTTGTGACATGCATACTTTAATTATGAATATTTTGCTTGCCTTGAGGTAAATAATAATTTAATTTCTTTTAAACTAGCCAACCTTGCAATAAAATTTTCATTAATGTAAAAGAACAAAAAATTTGGTTGTTACAAATAATCTCGAATTATGAAGAAATAATCCGAAGAATGAAACAATTCTGAAGCATACTTACGGGAAGACGGCCTACATTTCCTACAACCTAAGATTTAGTTGATCTAAATAATTAGTTCTATGTTACAACTATTTTACTTATGTTATGGCAAATAAGCCATAGGTTGTAGGAATTATATTTAGTTCTGTGAAACAAACAATATATTTGACTTAACTTTCCGCTTTGTTTCTTTAGAAACACTTTTATTTCAGTTACATAATTCTTGACTCTACTAAATTATTGCTTAATTGTAATATCGAACTTAAGCCTTTGGTTCATATACCTGT
This sequence comes from Agrypnus murinus, assembly GCA_929113105.1. Lineage (NCBI taxonomy): Eukaryota > Metazoa > Arthropoda > Insecta > Coleoptera > Elateridae > Agrypnus > Agrypnus murinus. The sequence goes on from OV816026.1 coordinate 89,956,884, forward strand.
ATCTTTCTTTCGCCGTATTCAACTTTAGTATTTGTTTACCTCAAATAAATTTTAGTTACATCTAATAAACCTTTTTCTCAGTGTATAGTAGACAAAGTCTGAGATGGAGTTTCATAGCTCAGTCTGTAGAAGCTAGGTATATATAAACTGAAGGTGACCGACGCAGGTTCAATTCCGGCTTGGAGAATAATTCTTTTTTAATTTTTTTTTATAAAACAAAATTTAAAATAATAATTTTCTTTTCGAAAATGTTCAATTTCTGCAAAGTTTTATAATTCTCTTAAAAATTGTACAATGACATTTTACAAACAATATTTTAGCATTAATAAAAGCATAGGTTAATCCTTATATTCGATTTCTCAAGAAGACATGCAATCTATTTTGTAATTGTTTTGCTTAGTCGAAGAAAAAAGATACTGTACAACTTGGGTGGACTGCCTATATCGCCATCGAACAATTGAGGCACTTCGCCTTCGGCGTCGTCCTAGGCATCATATCCACCCTTGTTGCATAAACTACTATTTCTTAATATTAAAATATATTTATTCTTATTAAAACTATCAACACTTAGATATTCTATCACATCTATATTCAGAAAGTAGATAGTTTTTGGACAATTGAAACTTAAAATTGAGCTATTGGACAAGAAAGTTTGGCGATTTAAGTTACAAGCACTTTTGTTAATTAAATTATTTTTTGTATACCTATATTTGTAAACAGATATGATGGTATATTTTGAAATATTTTCTGTATAGTATCAAGAATTTCAATCGAGATCTAGCCTAAGTGATTTTTTGTTTATAAAAGTTTATGTTTAGTTGTTAATACGTTAAGCTAAAATAGCTTCATCTAAGCTCTTTTTCAGAGTGGTTGGTTTTTATACTTTAATCTAATTCGTGACACGGTTGCTAATGGTTTCTATATGGAAAAGTGTAATATTTCATTTCGTCTTACAAAACTTTCTTTCCCCCACAAACAACAAAGAGTCAAACAATAATGACATATTCGTGTCGCTGAAGTATTATATGTCATATATCCTTTACTTTTTGTTACATACGCGATCTTTTTAAAAACAAAAATAAAAAACGAATGTCAGATACATTATTTTGAGAATATGAAACTTGTAAGTGTTTTTACTTTTGTTACCAATTTATATTTTGTATACCTCTACGAAAACCCATAATGGGTCGAAATATACGTTTTTAATAAACCAGAAGAAAGGATTCTTAAGTGTTTTAATGAAAAATAACTAAATATACCAATTTAACAATTAATAAGATTTTGACTGAAAATAAACAGCTCCACATAAGTTAGGGATATTTAAAAAAGATAGAAAAGTGCAATACTGATAAATCTGGATACTTCTAATTACTTAATTTGTGTTTTCTTAGTGTTAGATGATGATTATTCACTGATCATTGTAACATATCTCAGGCGTGTTCAACTGGGTTTAAGTCTGGAGAACGCGGAGGTAGTGGTAAAAAAGAAAAATACAGAGTTTGCAACCGAATATTTAAATAGAAGAAAGTTAATTATTTATATGTTTTGCGATAAATAATGAGTGCTAGTGTTTAATGCTAGTATGCATTATAACAAAGTTTGAGAAAAAAGGATAAAGCACCTATTTAAACACAAAATATTTAATTTGATTTTATTTAATTCATTTCGTTGGTTTGAAGATTAAATTGTTCACACCGAATCTTGATATTATCGGTGACCACCAAGAGAGAATCATGCTTTAATAAATATGCGGATCTCCCCCGGATCCAGCCCGAACTTCTGGGTTTTATTGCTGTGCTATCTCTGAAGTACAGCCAATTCCCATCCCATCTGTATACGAAACTTAATCTCTTTTAAAACAAGTTTTTCCTAATTAATACTACCTATTTAAGTAGGTACTTTATTTCATCACAATTAGCAAATTATAATTAATAAACAACAATTGAATGGTGGATACAATTTGTGTGACTGTCAATTGCTCAAAACTCAGTACCTACTTCGAATGACGCATGAAGTCTTTTGATAAAAAAATTGAGTCATTCTTGTCGAATAATGCCATATCAGTAGAATATGCCATATGACAAACGGATCATTGAATTAGATTTTTCAAACGTTTCCACAAGACATTTTGACTGGACACAGGACTGAGAAAATTGAACGTGACTCGCAATCGATACAGGAGCAAGTTGATTCGCTGGAGTGCTATACCAGGAAACATATTCGGATGCCACCTGAAATGCCTGAGAACGAGGGAGAGGATATATATTATCTCGTAGGCAGTTTTATTTCCTCTACCTTGGAAATAAAGACTTTCGATGCCTCATGGATCGATCGAGTACAGTACCGAAAGGCTTAGTTTTCATTAAAAACTTGATAAATTTTGACTAAATCCAGACAGTCTACTTATAGAAAGGCCAAGTCAGTACTGTGCATGTGGAACACCTGAACGGCCGAACGGCAAGCGCCTCAAATATATTCCTCCCTCACTATCCTCATTTCATTCTCATGAGTGAACTTAACTAACGCTAGACGTCCCTGTCTCTTTCTATATCTCCATATCGGATCAATCACCACTCCCTCTCCAAGCACACTTATCTAAACCTGATCATTACATCCCCTCCTGAAAGTCGTCCTGCTCATAGCCAGCCCCCTTCCTCTGGTTTCTACTCTCTTACTCTCTGCTCTGTAACCTGTAATCACTACCAGAGACTGCTGAACGTGGAGGAGAAGGTGTAGGGGTTCAATGAGCTGGTTGTCAACTTGTACGATACTCAAGCTTCCTTTCGTAGAGCTAGGAAGCATTATTCTCCCAACCACTCCTAGCGCGAAAGAATCCGACTCATAGAAGATGCCGACTATAGAACTCGAACTGATGAACACAAAGGTGGTTATAACCCAATGGGAAATATTTTCAAAACTAAATTTACGCATACCCAAAGGGAGCAACTTCGTTTTCTCAGAAAGCACAGAAAGAAAGCTCTTGGGCAGATGGGAATTGGGAGGTTCGGCGTAAATGTGCATGCCGTTGGTGTCGACATTGATACTCGTAATAAGCACTAACTATTTTTTTCTTCCTACACTTATCGACCCTACTTCTCTACCCTTTCAGTTCCGTGCTGTCGCCGATCGGAATGTTTTGAAAGCCACTTTAGGCATAACCACCAAAGAAATTGGACCCTATGACATCTCTCTTCAGATCAGGGTGATCCAAAATGACTGAGGACTGTTTGAATATACCGCCATGGTAAATTATTGTCACGTTGGCAACATGAATACTTTCCGGATATTCTTATCCTTCATTTATTTTACAGTGGCGTCTGAAAAATAATATAGTTTATACATTGCGTTAATTTTAAATAATAAGCTTACTTTATAATAAAATCGTCTAACAAACCGTAGTTCTGAAAATAAGTGTTTTGTAAAATAAGAAAACAAGCGAACAAAAGCAAAAATTCAATGAAAATCCAAAACAACGTGGCAAAGCACAACGATGTAAACGAGAAAGTGACGAGCTGTCGCTGTAATTTGACGCAACACATTTCAATAGTGCTACACTAACAACGTGAAATACACTAAAACCTAAGACGCTAAATTCAAACCATCCTCACTCAATTTGGATCTCACTGTATATGTTTGTATGGAAACAAACGTAATCCGGCCTTACCGAAGGTTGTTAATAAGGTAACCAAGGAGTAAAGACCGATAACTATCCTAACTGCTCTCTCAAAAGTACCTGGAAGAGTGGAGTAGTACTAAATCATAGAGTATCTCAAGCCAAGACCTGCTTGATCTCCTTCAGAGTGGCTTCAATCCTGATAAGCCCCGCTTCAGCATTGCTCATTTACGGAGCAGGCTGACTGTATTGGTTGTTTCTTCCAAACTTCAGGCAATGCATTCAACTCCGTGGATTTTCACATTACGCTCGAGCAGTTACGTGGTTTAAACTTTAACGAATCTGCTTTGACATGGCTGACAAATTATATCTGGAGAGGGGGAAGCAGAGTCTGAAAACTAGTCTAAAAAATTATGAAGGAGGGAAATTAACTATATTGTTCCACGGGGTTCGGTGCCCGGACTTTCTCCTACTTGTCGGTGACACCTATATACATATACGTACATAACTGGAACAATCGGATACGATTATACAGTAAATAAACAGAACCTTAAGGTCAATATCTAACTGGTCGTTAAATAACGGACTGACTGTAAACGTCTCCAAGTCTCAAGTAATTATTATCGGAAGCCAGTCCTTACTCCGTAGACTAAACTAAACCCAACTTTCTTGATTACAAATAAATAATGAAGTAATTTCCTGGGCAGAAACTGTACGGGACCTAGGTAATTACATCAACAGTAACTTAATATGGAAACCGCATGTTTAAATAGTTAACAAAGGGAGCATTTGCTACCTTCCATTCATTAAAAGAAAATTAGAAAATTTGTTCCAAAGAAATACAAATCATTTAGAAGAAATCATTTATTTTTTAGATCTTAACATAAAAATGAAACTGATTAAATATCATCTAAAAAATTGTGTAGTGATTATAGGAAGCGCTTGTCATTAGACGATATCTATTTGAAGTGCTTGTGAGTAGTACGGTGGAGGAAGTCATAGGTGCGTGAGCAAGCCTGACATGCCAATGACCTGCTTGGCGCAGTCAAACTCAGTGACCGCTCACACATCTCACATAATATATCCACCTTCGTTTGTGCGTGTGTCGTTGCTTTTATTATTGTTTTAACGTCGTTATAAACTTGTTTGTTTTATTAATTTGCGACGAAGCAGCTCAATTAGCACGGAGTCTCTAGCCAAAGTTACCACTAGGAAAAAAGTGAAATGTATTATTTCTGGATATCCCAGACTGTTGGATAAGAATACTTTGACGACATATGAAGATCTAATGAAGTTCAACTTACACTTAAGGCAAGAACTGAAAACCAAAATCGGAAAGAATCCTTCTGTAAGTGCGATCTGTAATATGCTAATACCGGAGATTATGAATAATTGGGAAAAAGCATTCATCCCTACTGTGTCTGAGAGACGCGCCGAACTAATGATAAGCTCTTATCATACCAAATACAGAATCATCTTGAACTATAAGGTGAAACATCTCACCATGCAAAAAAAGTTGAAACATTTATAACAGCCTCAAAGAGTCTGTTTGACATTGCTGCCTGTAAATGTAGTGATTTTTAAACTGTACCTGTGAAAGGTTGAATAAAACTCCATTAGTTGAACAGGAGTTTTTGAAAACTCAACAGTGTCAGAGAAAAATGGCTATCGGTGGAGTTGACAAGGCCTCAAGTCAGAAACTAAAAAAGATTCACTTGAGAAAATAGTCTGAGAGTCGCAGAGTTTCGAAGTACCACACAGAGAAATTAGCATTATTAAAAGCAGCGAGACGACGGCTCAAACTGAAAATGAATCTTTGTCGAGATCGGAAGAAAGTAATCCTTCTGATGAGAGTTCTGAGAAGGAATTTATGGCAGTACCGCTTGAATTACCTGAAGGGGAAAACAAGATTCCTAAACCTTCAACGTCCCAAATGCGAGTAAAACTGCCATCTGTAGCATCTATTTATGACAGAACAAGTGTCTCGGGTAGAGCAGAGGCATCCATAGCGAGCGCGGTACTCCATGGACTCCTTACAGAATCTGATAACAGTAAGGTTATTGACAAAAATAAAATTAGAAGGGAGCGATAGAAAACTCCACAAAACGCTTGCCGAAAAGTCAAATGATGAGTTAACAAGTTAGAGGTTTGTACTTTGATGAACGAAAGGATGTCACGATGGTTCAAGAAAAAAGACGCGATAAATTCTATCATGTTACAGTTTCAGAAGAGCACATTCTGTAATTGAGGAACCAGGGTCAAAATATTTGGGTCGCGAGACTCGAAATTCAGGTTCTCAAAATATTTAACAAAGCATTATCAGATTCTTCCAGGAGAAAATAATGAGTATTGTGAATCTTACTACTATTAGATGCGATGGAACCGTCACCAACACAGGGAGCAAGAATGGAATTATACATTGTTAGAGAAAGAATCTCATCTGCCAGTTCCATGGAAATCAGCTTCCTCTGTGACATTTGTACAAGTGAAAAACTACCGGTTGTTGATTTTCAACGAATAGAAGAAAACCTGCCTGAAAATTTGCGTTGCTGTCAGATCTCAGAAGTACCTTCTTGAACTATGTATGGCAGTATCAAGTGGTTGCTGCAGTCCTGATCTAGCTAACAGGAATTCTGGTAAGCTGACCCATTCGAGGTGGCTTACCACAGCTAATCGCATCCTCCTTCTCTATATTAGCAAACTAAATTGTTCTCAAAATCTCAGGATCTTAGCGACCTATGTTGTTAAAGTCTATGCTCCACTTTGGTTCGAAATCAAATTAAAATCTTCTTGCATTCATGACTCTCGGCACCTATTTAAACTGATACAACTTTCCCGTTATCTTCCGGAAGAACTCCAAAAACTAATTGGGCCTGTTATTCAAAGTAATGGGTACTTTGCCTCCCCAGAGAAAATCCTTCTGGCAATGATTACGGACGATCGAAAGGTTATACAGAATTAGGTCTTCGAAGAATCCTGAAGGCAAGGAACCAGAAAACTTCGCATAGCAGCGGGCTAAGAAAGTTTGTCATCCCAACCATAAATTCTAAGGCTACCGATTATGTTGAGATAATTTCATGGCAAACTTGCAATGTAACGGAACCACCATTAACCATGGACATAAGTGATTTAAAATTGAAGGAGCTGATTGAATTTGTAAGCGGCAACATGGCTACTGCTACACCCAGGCCGTTGAGAGGACAGTTAAGCTGGTCACCGAAGCTTCATCGGTGGTTTGCGGTGAAGCGGCAAGGGATGGTTTAGTCCGTGCCCGAAAACAGTCGCAGAACATCTTGCCAGTGTTTAAAAGCAAACAAGATTTTAAAGTTGTATAGACAATATAGACATTAAATATACATATTACATATATCTGTGTAGACAAATGTAAATAATATCTTATTATACGGATATTTCTATTTACATTAAACATTCTGATGTAAATAAGCTGTCAGTTGCAGTAATTTTCTGTAGAGAGCATCATAAACGTGAATAAAAAACTACCATCCTTAGTAATACTGTACCTGTAACTAATTTCTGTTTATCAAGTAAAAAAAACAAAATACAATCCAAAACAGGAAATAATGGCTTTAGACAGTGGTTTTAAACCCCAGGCTGCACTTTTAGCACCTATCGGTTATTGGTATTCTATTTCTGTAGTACACAAAAACATATCCAAAAAACACATGTAAGACTAGGTAAAACCCCAACTTTTTGGCCTCCGGCGGCACCTAGATACAATTTTTGACCGAACCCAAATTTTGGCGTTTTCATTTTGGTTGAAAAAGGCATCTTTTCCGCACTATCGTAATCGAAAAGTAAGAAAAAGATTTTTACATCAAGTTTCGGCCCACCCTAGTGGACGTGGCTCTACGAAAATGGCCGGTGGGTCTCTACACGGTTTATTCCATTAAATAACAGTTAAGATTTATTCAGTTCAGCAGTAAAACATACTCGTTGCTCTGTTATTGTGCTAAACAAAAACAAAAGCAAAAAATAAGTAGAAAACTTTTCTCCAAATACCAAAATCTCCTTAAAAAACTGGAAATACAAAAAAGTATGTTCAAATTACGAGTAGTACGGTAATTAATTACTACATTAAATTTAACTAAGATTGCTGCTAATTTTTTTGATTTAACGAAAGCACATAAATTATTCTACAATTACAGAGTGAAATTGGGTATGCTAAAACTGAGAAAGGTTGTTTAAAAAAAGTAGGACGCCTGCCAATTTGTAAAACTGACAAAACAAATGTGACCCTGAAGTATTTTATTTAATCGAGTACATATTTTCAAAGGAATAATTTAATTGACATAATTTAATTGGCATTTTGAAAAGATCGAAGCAAATTTAATAACGCGAACAGGTGCTATCTTATTCTTTGCATTAAGATAAAAGCTTCAGTAGAAAATAACTTTCTTAAGTATATAGAGTATGAAATTGCTAGGTTCGGAAAATTTAAGAAGATCTTGTGTGAAGGAGTAAAATTGGCAAAGAATGGAAATTCGCTTTATATTACTTTGGATAATGTAGATTAGTTCTGTAACTTTTCCGATATTCCCGTTTTTTAAGCAAAATTAAGGGAAAAATACGCACAATAAATTGCGAGAAATTTGAAAATTGTTTCAACTTCGTTCTTTTACAACTTACGTAAATAAGAGTAAATATTATCAATTGCGGTGATTTCCACCTTTTCTACGTTCTCGCTTAAATTTAATGTTGTTATCAACACCAAAGCAATTTACCCGGTATTTTTTCATATATAATATAACAAGTGGACTAATTTTTTCCGACAAAATTTGTCATTTCAGATATGAGTAGCTTTCGCAACGAAAACTACACGAGTCGACGCAGGAGACGAGTGTAATTTTCCAAAAGCAAAAGCTACGAATGTCTTAAACGATAAATTTTGCAAGAAAAAATTAAACCACAAGTTGTATTCGGCTTGACAATCCACCGAGCAAATTTTTATTTAGCGTGTGTAGTTAATATTAATTTAATTTATCCAACACCTCTATATAAATATCATGTTTACTATGGTCATTTTAAATAAAGAAAGTGATTGTTTACTCTTATGTTACATTATAACCTACGTTGCCCCTAGCAACGTGGGTTATTTTTAAAAAAACTCACTCCTTCAAAGATAACAACCAATCACCAGCTTACGTTACTTAATATTATTAAAATCCAGTCATCGTGCTAGAGTATTACCGTCAAAACTACAGACTAACTATACATTGCAAATTCGATGTTTAAACTTAAATAAAGAGGTGTTGGATAAAATTTTGTATGGCACGCGTGAGTTAAGGATATTATCTTACTTAACTCACTTGTACCATAAATAACTATAAATTTGACATTTCATTTTGACAAGTGGTTTTTGTTAATGAAAAAACCACTAGTGGTTTTTTCGCTATAAAACTAATTTCATTGGTCCCAATTTGAAAAATTCTGTAATTTAATTGGTTAAAAATTTTCGAGTTGGATTGTCATTTTTATTCTAAATAAATCTTCATTTATTCTACTATAAAGTATAACTAATTACTTGTAGAATCGGATAGGCCTTTCGATAGAATTCAGTTACCCGAAGGATTATTCACCCTACGTTGCATGGTGAGTCGAAAGATTTTCCAATCACTGTGAAAGTTTTAACTTATTAGTTATCTGCTTTAAAGATTATTGAGCACTTCTATGTTCAAGGAAGGAGACTTCTTATACCATCTATCTCATCCGTCGAAAGAAGTTGCAGAGAAGAGAATCAAGAAGTTCAAAGCACGCCTACGGTGCAAAAGGAACAGCGATATTTCCTGAAGAATGCTCATCTTTAATTATATTAGGTAGATTGAAGCGGCAACACTATTGAAGCGGATATTAAAAGACAAAAATACTCAAGTGGCCTGCGAATTCCTTAATCAAAGATACTTAATTTTGTTTTCACTTGCCACTCGATAAGACGAGAGTTTTCTAACGCCTGTTCTAATGTATTATTATGCCGGGTTCTGTGGCAACATAATGATATCGATCATGCTATGTATAAAGTAGAACAGAAAATAGCAAAGCCAAGGCCCGTATTCTTAAACTTATTCGAAAAGTTTCGCATAGGAATTGACGTAATCTTTTATCACCTTTTAAAATTTGATTGACTAAGTTGCACCTTATAATTTAAAAATTACATTTTGTATGCGAAATTAAATAATACCTGAACCCAGTGCTATTTATACTTAGGCCACAGATGTCAAATTTTCTTTTTGGCATTTCATATTAGGTATGTTTGTTTAAACAGTGACCCAAAGGACTTATTAATAATATTTATGAATAAAATCCTGTAAATATACATTTTGGAAATAAAAAGTCAAAATCAAACGTGGTTATTGCTAATAAAAGCTATATAATAGATTAATAGAGAAACCTTCAAACATTCATATTTATAAAATTAACTTTATTAAATTCTCATGAGAATAAAAGATATGGAAGTAAAATACTTTTTCAAAAATCAATTTAGTGCTATACAATTTTTATTAATAAGAATAACTATTTGACATTACTTCTTCTGTATTCGTTATATAGTTAGTGTTAAAAATAATACTTTTTAACGGTATCTACATTCAACTCTACATATTTATGGACTTCTTTATCATGGATCCGTGAAAAATAGTATACAGTGCGAAACCGGCCATGGAATACTTTAAGTAAATAAAATGTTTTAGTTTGTTTGAGGTCGAAATCCCCGAACAGTTAAATATTAGTTTTTAACGGCGCATTTTTTTCCATTACAAGTTTTTTATCCCCACCCCCCCTTTTCTGCAATGACGTCATCGTATTTTTTTAAAATAGCAACCCCTAGATTTGCTTGCAAATTCTAGTTCTTCTGGAAATTCTGAATAAGGCAGTATGAGATTTCACAATTCGACGTGATATTTTATAAGACAATGAACTATGATTTAAATTTTTAAGTTTAAAAAACAATTGACAATCGTTAAGAAATTTCTGCCGATTTAATCAAAATAAAATAATATTGAAACTCAATAAACACAAAAATTAAAAAGAAAACGTTTAAATTATTAAATTAAAGTGTTCGAATGAGATACATTCCACTTCTTGACAAAATCCAGTCGATAGATGAATTCATTTCTAACATTTTGACGCACCTCTGGCGTAATCGTTCTGATTTCATTTCCAATTTTTTTAATTCTAATTCTAGAAAAAAAGGCAGACATCTAGGGGTGTAAGGTCAAGTGATCGTGTTGCTCACTCAATTGCACCACGCCTCCCAATCCATCCATGTGGAAAAACACTGTATTTAAATATTCACAAACAGCAACACTATAATGAGAAGCTCCATGTTGCTGGTACCATAAAGTATTATTAGGAATGTCGAGTTGCTCATGATCAGGATATAGAACTACTAAGGATGGAACAAGATGATTCCTTAGCAGCTCCAAATATTTTTCTGAAGTTAAAGTTCCTTCTATAAAAAAGGGTCTAGAATTTTATTTTCAACAATACCGACCCAAACATTCAGTTTGTTAACAGCTCTGGCCTTCGTCAGTGAAAATAATGTGACTGACAAAAGCAGGATTGACAGTACACCTTTCCATCATGTTTTCACAAAACTTTTGTCTTTGATCAAAATCGTCTTCGTTCAATTTAGGGCTGTGTTGATTATCAAAATTAATAATCCAAAATCGATTAAATCAATTAACCGATTGATCGGATTAATCGATTATTTAAAAACAGGTCCGATTAATCACTTGTTTTGATAATTCGTATCTTCTATATTATGGTATAAACCCTTTTCTGAATTAACATAAATAGTACCACCTTCTGAAATTTTGTTAAAGTATATTTTCGAGAGTACTCAATGCCTTATAAAATGTTCGATATTTCACAAATTCAGAAATATTTCTGATACTTTCAAAAATTTCAGAAATCCAAAATTTTTTGCAAAATTTCTAAATTTCTGATAATTTCTAATCATTTCATATATTCCTAAAAAATTTCTAAATTTAATAATAATAATAATAATAATAATAAACTTTATTTGCGTAAATCATAAAAATCATAAAAAAATACAAAATATATACATCTACATATAGCAAAAAGGCGAAGTTCAGCTTGCGCAAAAGATTGCGATACTGTTCTTCCACTTAACCCGGCAAGATGATAGTGAAAAGGCAGTTACAAAGTTACTGTAATACTGAATATAATAACTGTGAAAATATAACAATGTGAAAATACTAACAAGTAATAGTAGTTAATCAAAATAGTAAAATACGAAAATCTTAAACGGTAAAGATAACTCATTATTACATAATTAACATTTAAATTGTGTTCTATTTTAGTATGTTATAAGTACAATCACTCACTTTTGTCGAAAATATAGCTCTTGAAATGTTTAACAAATGTCGAGACATTGCAATGCTTAAGGTGGGGAGGTAAATCGTTATACAATTTTACTACATTATAGGAAAAACATCTTTCATACAGAGCGGTTCTGTGAAAGGGAGGTGTTAAAGTACTTCGAAATCTAAGATTTAGATGATGAACGTCTGTGCGAAAGGTAATTCTTTGGTGTAGGTACTTAGGAGTTTTGTAGCAAATTATTTTATGAAAGAGAGTAGATCTATGGAGTAAGCGAATATTTTTCATACTAACCCATTTAGATTCTTTTAATTTATGGCTGACTGGTCGACGCCCCCTGATTCCATGAACATAACGCAGACAGCAATTCTGGATTTTTTGTATACGCTGAGATACCTCAGCTGTTAAACATGGCCCATATACTGAATCACAGTAATTAAAAACAGACAAGACTAACGATTGACATAGTTGTAATTTTAGATTAAAACTTAAAAGATGCCTTGCATTGTAAAGTAACTTTAGCCGCCCAATAGCTTTCTTAATACACAAGGACACATGTTTTTCAAACCGAAGAGATGAGTCAATAATTAATCCAAGATTTCTTACATGATCACTCAAATGTAAACGAATTCCGTTAATTTGAATGTGTACATTGTTTAATTGACTATTTCTTAGAATTTTTGGGCCAAAGAGCATAGCTACACATTTTTGAGGATTTGAAAGTAGAGAATGATCTAAAGACACTTTATATAAAATTTCTAAATCGTCATTTATAATTCCACAGGCTCTATTTACGTCAGTAGGCTTAAAGGAGTGAATTAGCTGGGTATCATCAGCGTACATTTGTAACTTACAATGTTGTACGAATTCTGGTATACAAGAAGTATAAATTGAGAAGAGAATTGGGCCTAATACTGAACCTTGCGGCACACCTGCAGATATATTTAACCAATCAGAAAGGTTAGTCTCCAGAATAACTCTTTGTTGTCTGTCTTTTAAGTAATTGTCGAAAAATAGCACAGCACCCCTGTCCAGTCCTACAAATTGCAATATTAACAACAAAAGCTGATGATTTAACGTGTCAAATGCTTTAGAGTAATCTAATAAAACTAAAGCAGTTAACTTGCCATCATCAGTTGCTCTAAAGATGGTGTCAGTAACATTTAACAAAGCAGTTTCACAGCTGTGACCCTTCCGAAAACCTGACTGTATGTCTGGTAGTATGTTATTATCTTCCAAATGTCTGCACAATTGTAGTTTAATTACATATTCCAGTACTTTTGATAAAACTGGAAGAATACTTATTGGTCTTAGATGTTTTAATAGAGTTGGAGAGTCTATTTTTGGGAGAGGCACAACATGAGCTAGTTTCCATTCGGTAGGATAAACAGAAAAAGTAATACAAAAATTAATAATATGGCAAATATATTCCAGGATGAACGGACAACATAAGATAATAAAATCGATATGAATACCATCCACTCCAACAGCACGAGATTTAATAGAGAGTAAAAATTTCTAAGAAATTTCTAAATTTCAACTTCCAAGATCCCCGTAAATTCTAAATAACATGGTTATTCTAATTAAATCTATATTATAAATCAAATTAACAAATTTCATTACGTTATATTTTTATACAACTAATTTTGATTTCTTAAATTTTGGAAAAACCTATCATCTGATTAGCAGTGGCGTATAAACAGATAACAGATGAACCCTCTCATAAGTATAAATACGAAGCCCTTATAAGATTCTACGAGCAAATTACAATTAACCGAGTATTTAAAAAGATGCTTTTGGTCAGTTGAAAGCCACTTTTAACCAGGTATCCTGCACTCGGAGCTGGACATTTTTTGGCGCAAGCCACTTAGACGCAGACCACTTAAGCACAGGGACACTTTAGCGCGCAGACAGTTCGGCGAAAAGACACTTCGACATAGGGACTTTTAAGTTCAGCGAAATGAGTATCCATACCAAGAGAAATATAAACAGTACAATAGTACTACGCTTTTATTTAGAGAAATTGTTTAATATTATTGCATAATTACATAAACAAAATCTGTACTTACAGGTACTTACAGGTAATAAATACAGTATGATGAGAGAAAAGACTCAATATTTGTCATCATAAGATATTTCTAATAATATAATTAGTATCTGCAGCTTACTCTTAATCATTTCCAGTCCCACAATGTACCCGCTAAAGCTATACAACAAGCTTTAAAACGATTTAGCAAGACTGGCACCAGCCAAGTGAAACCATTGCGGGGACGTCGACCAACAGTAAACATTCTTAGGTTACATAAAAGGTTGTACTGTAAATTTCAGAAAGATCATTCGTCATCCATGCGCGAGCTGCCGTGGTTCAGAGGGCGAAAACCAAGCTCGGTATAAAAACAAGTAGGAAGCAGAAAAAGCTGTAATACATTGGTAACTAGCTTTAACGCATTAAAAAGGGTACTAGAAAGCTCTATAAAATGAGCTTGCCATGTGGAGACAGTTTTTTCTTTGTAATTGATGGTTAAACCTACGTGTTAGCTGGTACATCTCAGATATCGGGTGTGGAGGTTTACTGCTCTGTGCCAAATCAGGGTATCCCTAAAGAAGCTAAAGAACAATAAAAGACTAAATTTGCTCACAAGTATTTAGTCTGGTAGGCCATTGCAGAAGATACTGATGCTTCAGAGCCATTCATTACCTCAGGCACTATTAATAGAAAAATCTACCTGGAAGGGTGCGTTAATCAGCGGCTTTTGACGTTTTTAGAGAGAAATCAAAGCAACAAGCCTGTTTTATTTTGATCCGATATTATACCTGCTCATTATTCGAAGAAAGTGGTAGATTACTTAAAAGCTAAAGATTGCAATTTGTAAGCAAGACTGATAATAATCTACCAGATTTAGCGTAGTATCGACGTGTTGAGAGTTATTGAGCTCTCTATCAAAGTCTAAGCGTCTTAAAAATCCAATGAAAGGTTACCCAGGCTTCAAGGCAAAGGCGGATTCAACTTGGCGAAGAATCTCAAACCAAGTGGTAACAGAATCGGGACATAATCTGTTTAAGAGCCTTCGAAGAAACTTGCTGATTGTGTCCAAAAAATATCATTTCCAGTATAATTTAGATTTTTACAAAAAGTTTTTTTTGTTCAATTTTTTAATAAACTTTTTGATTTTGGTCTATTTCTAAAACTGGTTTAACTACTTGTAGCCGAAAATAGCGACACTTGAAACACCCTTTATGTTTATTTATTTTTAATACTTTAGAATACTTTTTGAAGTTTTTTTTATGACTTTATAGGAAATCAAAATTAATTTTGAATGTGTTTTTTACATATTTGAGTATAAAGTACAAGATTATATACACTATTTGCCAATAAATAATAAATATTTAGCAGGGACGAACCCATGGGGGGGGTGGGAGGGAACGCTCCCCCCTCAAAGTTGATAATTTTGAGCGAGAGTTGGCAATTTCACAATTTGAGAAAAATGAGAAGATAAGAAAATGTGTCCAAAACAATTTATTTTTTTAATTTAATCTAATTGCCATGCATACACGTTGGAGAGTTTTAGATAAAAATAAGATTTGTGTAAAATACTAATTTTGCTTCATATAATGTTTGGTACAAATAAAAATATTTTCTTACTATTAGTTGGTATTTTCAGGGATAATATAATAAGTGGTACGCTTATTATCGATAATTTTTTTTAATGTTACGAATGCCAATCCCAACGACGAAAATACAACGAGTGCGAAGCACGAGTTGTATTTTCCAAAGAATGGGGCTGGCATGAGTTGACATTTGTAAAAAAATTATCGATTCTTAAGCGTACCACGAATTATATTTAGAAAGAGAATATAATAAATTAAAATGAGGACCACAAATGCACATTTAAGAGAAAAAGCTTTATTTAATTAAGTAGGTACATAATATTCCTCTTTTAAATCAACGCAACTCATCACAAAATTAGTCATTGCGCGTAACACACTTAAAAAATGTATCTGACGTTTCTAAATTATTTTATTTGACAAGTGAAACAAACGCAAGTTAACTAATACCTAATCGATAATAATTGTTAGTCGCTTTTTGTCACTATGGTACAAGGTCCTATTGGTCAATATTTTAAATTTAAGGAGCAACGATTGGCTCATTATTCAATGTATTATATTCTCATCGTAATAAGTTGGCAATTTTAAGGTTACCCCCTCCAAAAAAACTCTTTAGGTTCGTCTCTGATATTTAGGAGGAAAATCAAAAGAACGTTTTCTTGTTTCAAGCATGTAAAATAGACCCCGAAATCTACCGTGTTTACGACCATATAAAATGGAAAAAAGATAATTTTTCAAGTTATTTCGGTTTGTTCCTTAAAGACTAGGTTCTGATCTTGTTATAGATCATATTTTGAACAAAAAAACTCAACAATTGAATGAAGAAATTGATTGTCTTCCTCATATCGCCAGTTACAAACCACAGTGCGACGCCTATGTCTGCAGTTGATAATGTTAAAGTTGAAAGAAAGGATGCACAACCTTTTTTTATGCAAATTCACTATTCATGTATTCAGTGCTTGATGGTCCTCTTTAAAAAATACATGCTAACTATAAAATATTAAAAGACCTTTAAAAAAAGTTAATTGAAATTAATCAATTAACAATATTTTCTGACAAATTGTAATTGTAATTGGCAAATATTAAAAGACCTTTAAAATCAATTAATTACATTGGGTTAGCAAAATGGGTTGAAAGCTCTAGTGCGCATAACTGAAGTTTTCCTTGACATTCTAATCGTTTCAAGGGAAGCCTAAGGGCAGGATTTCAGAAGTTAGAACAAGTTCTCAAACCGCGAAACAGGGAATTGAAACGGATAAAATGTTCTCACAAAGATGTACCTCCAAATATTAGGATTGCAGGAATTATCGATAACTCCAAACTGCCCTCATTTATGGAATAAGCAGGTTACGATTGTATACAACGCAAAATATAGGTCACTCTGCTAGTAGGATTACAGAACGGTGAGAAGACCTTAATGACCCAAATTACATCACATTATACGATCAAAAAAGCTTTGTTCATTATTGTTACTTTTACAGAAAACTTTTTTGTATATATCTGTAATAACAAAAAATATATGATAATAGATTTGTACATTTATCAAAGACTACAAACAACATTATGCTGGCTATTATGCTTAAACAATTTCACATCCCTATCCATTTCAATATCCACATTCCTTTTTACTTGCTATCCATTCTTTCTTTTTAATGCAATTTCTAATAGGGAAATTGAAATTTTCCGATAGTATCGTTTAAAATGTTTTATAAAGGAAATACATAAATTATTTAACTACACGAAATTTACGTTTTTCGTTACAGTACCATAAGAATGACGTGTTTTAGATAACGTTACATATACTGAAATTCTCTAAAACATTTTACTTAAAACATACAGTAATTTTCACTTGCAATAATACACCATTCCTATAAAATGCATTTCCATAATTTTACGCCCGAATAACACTTTTCGCGTTATTATCCGTAGTACCTTTCAAGTAAAGATAAATCGATGCCAACATAACAAAGAGACGTTTAGTGCAACTATTTCATTACCTTTTCAGTAGCTGACATAGTGACAACCCGTGAAAAATCAACTGCGTGTTTCACGGTTTCTGAAGAGTTTGGACCTTAAGACGTTTAAAAAGCTATTACAGTAAAAACTGCCTTAAGTGACCACCTTTGGGACTGACCCAAAATGGTCAATTTAAGCAGGTGGTCACTTTGTAAAAGTGTGAATTCTTTATACACTACAATTTACCCAAAACAGCCCACACTCGTC
Source organism: Agrypnus murinus (assembly GCA_929113105.1). Classification (NCBI taxonomy): domain Eukaryota; kingdom Metazoa; phylum Arthropoda; class Insecta; order Coleoptera; family Elateridae; genus Agrypnus; species Agrypnus murinus. The sequence goes on from OV816026.1 coordinate 89,974,684, forward strand.
AGCATTAAAAATATCCTCTGATATAAAGCTCTTTGCAAACTCTGTAAAACGAATAAGAAAATCACTTACGTTGCGGGATCAGTTTCATTTGCATCACCAACTAAACTTTTCTGGGAAATGTTTTGTTTCTTAAATGATTCCAGCCAACCCGACGATGCTTTAAAATTAGGCAAATTTGACTGCTGAGCAAATTTTAATGCTACTTCTTGTAACATTAGTCCAGAAAGTCTTGCATTTACACTGCGCATTTTTAATAACCAATTTAAAGTTAATTGATTAACCACTTCAAATTCTGTTAAACGTCTTTTTCTAAAGGAGTCTAGAGCATCTTCTTGGTAACGTTGTTGATATTCTTTTTTTAATATTATTTACTGTTGTTTTGCTAATACCAGAATTTTTCGCTGTTTTTCTTTCACTGTGGTTTTCTAAAAACTCTAATACCTTTTGTTTTTCTTGCAAATTTAGTTCTTTTTAAACTTTTTTTAAGTCATTTTGATCGCACTAATTAACACAGTGGTTTCAATCAACAGATGAAACAAGACTGATTTTATAAAACAATTTTTAAAACTATCCAAGGGTTACTAATGTGAAAGTTTGCAGATAATGAATATCTCAGAAGCAAAAATAAAGTCTTAAAACTTGGAAATACCTGAACCCAACTGGTCACTATTAAGGGATTATTATGCATTCTTAGAGATTCTTTGAATGCAATTTACATGTACATGCCTACTTAAACTTTTAGAAGATTAGTTATAACTGTTATAAGTAATCCCTTGGCTAATGGTCACATTACACAAATATTTGAGGTAAATGTGGTCAATGGTCACAAAAGAAAAGTGGTCAGTTTATACAGTATAAATTACATTAAAGTAATGGGATTTTTGCAGGGACTGAAAAAAGTGGTCAATATAACCAGAAGGTCAGTTTAAACAGGTGGTCAGATTTACAGGTTTTACTGTAGTTAAATTTAAATCATTTGTTATAAGATTTTCTTTTGATTGTTTCGTTCTTTTAGCTTGAATAGAAGATAGTTTTATAGGTTTTATTTATTCAACTTAAAAAATAAATAGTTCACATTAATTTTAGAAATTTGATTTCTATGATTTTTGTTGTAATTTTGGTATCTAATAAAAACACAAAAAACTCCTTACGTCTTATACTTTGTGAGAGGGAGGGACTCTGTGATTTTCTTATTTTTCATTACAAAGGGGGGTGGGAGTTTAAAATCAACAAAATGATGCTTACGTAATACTTGAACGCCCCCTAAACAAACGAGTAATTATTACTCTATTAATTACAAAGCATTATAAATTCTTACAAATTGTAACGGATTATTAAAATTAATTACAAGTTATTGCTACAAATCCTTGAAGTTATTGTGAAAACATGGCTCATTTAATTGAGAAGCAACGCACTGAGACATTACTGATGTATAAGAATGGGAATAGCAGGACTAAAAATGACGTATGCATTTTATTCAATCAAATCTACCCAGCTACTTCTGTTTCTCAAAGCGCGATATGTCAACTAATTACGGAATTTCGTGAGACTGTTAGTGTTAAAGATATGCAAAAACTGGCAGGTTCAAAGCCACAACAAGTGCAGATAAAATGTTGAAGATTTTATTAATAAATGAAGAATCGCCAAAGATTTCTACAAGTGAAGTAGCAGAAAGTCTTATATTAGCCATACATATTGTCATGATATTTGGCATATTATACATATATAAAGAACGCACCAACAGATATAAATTTTACGTGGTACTTGTTTTGTTTTAATATCAATCTTCAAAGGTCCATCAAGAGAGAAAAGCTACCTATTTTCTTTGGAATATAACTATGCATAAACCAGTAAATTTTATATTGACTGCCCAAGTCACCAAGTGCAGTAAATCAAAGCGTCTATTCATCCCCACCCAGTGTTTGTGAACAAACACGCTTCGGACATATAAATGTGACCAACGAGGTAAGTATCTCTAGTGTGGACATGAACCGAACATGCATAGAATATTTCGCAAATATTTATACAGGGTGTATTATCGATTTTGTAACATAGGCGAATAGCATGTAAAAACACAATTTCTCAAATATTGGCTCCTCTAATTATTTTAGAGGAAAAGTCACTGTAGTAAAGTTTTAGATCTTTTTGGGTATTGTTCAAAACACTCCACCTTATCATTCTGTGTTAAATAACTTCCAAGATACAAGCGATTTTTTGGTATAGGAAAATAACATTGTAAATGAGAAATTCGTTAATAACAATTACCGGGTTAAATTTAGACATTAGATGTATGTAAATACAAGAATTATTAAGCACAGTTTAACGGAACAGAATCACTCATCAGTATGTTACAATTGCCTACCAGTGTGGAAGAAATTACATGAGAATTCTCCAAGAAATTTATTTTTATAAAATCTTATTAGCCATGACGATAGCTGTCAAATTAATCTCTAGAATTACTGAGAGGTTATGTCATGCTTTGGTATTATAAATTAAAATATGTTATAAGAGTCAATTAGAGTGATACTAATATAAGAAAAAAAACATTTTAATATTATTATGTGGTTACACCATTATTATTATTTAACAGTTATACGAGGATGGTCTGAAAAGTTTCCGACCTTAACGTGAAGATGGCAGCACTCGTCAATAAAAGGCACGGCCTACTAGATTCATATAAGCTTCGCTTATATACGGCCGTCTCATTTCCAGTTTTTTCATTGTTGAAAATTATTACAGATTCGTACGTTAAATGGCGCCCACTGGCGGTAATTTTACAACAAAGATATTTGAAGTCAGAGCTCAGTCGTTAATTTTTAGGTTATACTTTATGTCAATTGTGTCAAACTGCCTCCGATTAAAGAATTTTTACTCGAATATTAACAGTAATTATTAACAAGAAATTTATTAGCAACGATCAAATATTATTAAATTATGCATTAAAAAACAATAGGTACATTATATTACATTACAAAACGTTGCATTAAAATTTTATTTATTATTTTAATTTATTATTCTTTCGATGTCTTTATTTTTATAAAAAAGGCTGTCAGTCCCCAAATAAAATTGATAAACTATTAAAAAAAAAAGTTACATTAAAACTAAAAAACATACTTTAACAACCACTTTACAAATACACCTATTTTTATGGTATTTTTCCGGTATGCTGCCAGTCTTTTCTCTAAAGTCAATTCTCTATAGCTGGAGCAGCATAAGTCTTCTTTTATTTAAAGTATAAATTGCAGTCTAGGTTTAGCTAGGGTGTTCTTTCCTTCGATCATGCTTTCTATTGCTATTTTTAGATAATACCCGAATGTCTTAAAGTGTCTTATTAATCTATCTTTGCTTCTCATGGTCTTCTTCATTAACTATCTTCTTGTATATTATTCTATCTGCTTTACTAATTTTTTTCCTTCTTGTACTTTTTCTAGTATCTCGTTGTTCGATATTCGGTCAATCCATGTTTCCTTTAGCATCTTTCTATAGCACCATAACTCAGAAGCCTATCCTAGGTTTTTTTTTCATTCTTTGCTATTGTCCAGCTGCGTTTGAGACCCGTATAGCGACACTCCATGGGAATATGTGTAAAAGTTTGATAGTATTGACTTGATTTTATACCTTTGTATAGATTATTATGCATTTAGTTAGTTCAGAAAAGTTCCCGACTCCATCTTCTTCCTGGAACACTTCCTTATTCAAGACATGATACCAAAATCGTTAATTAATTATCGTTATCCTAGATTCCTAACCTCCCTACAAAATTTCTACATACTTTCTCAGACATCGCATTTGATTTATATCACATAAACAATTTCGTATAAAGGTAATGCCTTATCAGACAAATTTTGTCAGTTTTATATTTCTTTTACTGAAACTATTGGTCTTAAGTCTCAGTAGATTTTATCAGGTTTCATGTCTAAAAAATGTTTATTTTTAGAAATGAGTGTCACAGTGAGATTTCTTCATTCCATGAATACTTCTCATACTTCTAATCATAGCTTCAGTTCATAAATCGTGCATTAACATTAGGTGTCTAGATCATCTGCTGTGGTAATTCAAGTGCTACAAAACCTAAAGGAACATTTGTAATTTGCGAAAAATGAAACTGCACTTACTTAAATACTGTGGCTATCGTGTAGTTATTAAGGTGTTTCTAGTCTAAGAATTGGGGCGTTAGTAAATATTACATAAACTCAGTATAATTTTCTTTCATGTAGGATATTTTGATTTCCTAATCTCCACTGTATCATATTTTTGTCATATTTACGTACTTTAGATCCAAATATTTATGTACAAATGCCAATAAATTAATATTATACAATTGGAAATGACAATTCCTGGCATGACGTATAACCTAAAAATTAACGACTGCAGTCTGACTACAAACCATCTTTGTTGCAAAATTACCGTCAGTGGGCGCCACTTAACGTACCGATCTGTAATTTTTGGATCCTAATTTCAACAATGAAAAAACTGGAAATGAGACGGCCGTATATAAGCGAAGCTTATATGAATCTAGTAGGCCGTGATAAAAGGTAGGGAATGTAGTTGTGCATCTTTTGATAGGTACTCGCCAAAATTTCAGCCATTTTGGATGCGCAGTTGTTATTTGACGAGTGAGTCGATGTGAGTGTTTTTGTGAAAATGGAAAAACCGAGTATCGAGCTGTCATTAAATATTTGTTTTTGAAAGGCAATACGCCTACGCAAATCAAAGATGAGTTGGACTCTGTGTATGGGGACTCTGCGCCATCATTTACCACAGTGAAATTTTGGGCAGCTGAATTTAAACGTGGCCGTACCAGCTTGGGAGACGATGAACGTTCGGGACGTCCAAAAACTGCAACCCCTGACTATAACATCGCTAAAGTTCACCAAATGGTGCTAAACGACCGTCGAATTAAAGTGAGAGAGATAGCAGAGGCTATGAATATGTCCAAAGAACGTGTTTGTGACATATTGAATCAAAATTTAAGCATGAGAAAGCTGTCCGCGCGTTGGGTGCCGCGTTTGCTCACGTTAGACCAAAAACGTGTTCGAATGAACATTTCCAACGCTCTGTTGGCGCAGTTTAGGCGCAATAAATCAGAGTTTTGGCGCCGATTAATTACTGTAGATGAAACTTGGATACACCATTATACGCCCGAAGCAAAAATACAGTCAAAACAGTGGACTGTGAAGGGGGAATCGGCGTTTTTTGGGATAGTCATGGAGTTATCTTAATCGATTATCTTCAAACAGGAAAAACCATTACAGGAGCATACTACGCATCATTACTTGACAAGCTGAAGGCAGAAATTGCGGAAAAACGGCCACATTTGCAGAAAAAGAAAATCCTGTTTCGCCAAGACAATGCGCCGTCTCACACCTCCGCGGTTGCCATGGCGAAAATCCACGAATTACGGTTTGAACTGCTTGACCATCCTCCTTACTCACCAGATCTAGCCCCAAGCGACTTTTTTTTGTTCCCTTATCTAAAAATTGCGCTCGGAGGACAGAGATTTTCGTCAAATGAGACAATCACCTTCGTGAACAATTATCTTGCAGAGAAAAACGCCGAGTACTATTTGGACGGGTTAAAGAGATGGGAGCATCGCTGGGAGAAGTGTGTAGATTTACAAGGAGACTATGTAGAAAAATAAAAATAAATTTAAAGAAAAAATGTCTTGTATCTTTGTTAGGTCGGAAACTTTTCAGACCACCCTCGTACTAACAAACATACAACATTAATTATACAACATAACATAACAAAATTAAATAACAAACAATAGGCCAGTAACAGAGGTTAATTTATTTCTGCAATGTAATTGATTTTCTTGTTGAAAAATGTTCGGAGGTGTCCCCTGAATGTAACGTAAAGTTGGAGGGATGGGGGCTGTTGAGCGTTAGCCGCCATCTTGGAAAACACGTTTTATCAAATATCTCGTGAACCGTGCATCGTAAAACAAAAATAGTACAGATCGTTTTCGTAGATAATAGCATTTTCTACAACTTTTATTCGAAACTTTTTTCTGTATAGTGCATAGGTTTATATTTATAGCGCGCCAAACTTTTTCCAACATGGTTATTGCTAAATATATAGTGAAGTGATAATTAGTTAATCGAAATATATTTATTAAGAAAATCCCACGTTCTGGGCACCAATTAAAACTGAGGTGAAAATTTATAAAATAATTAAATATTTAATTTGCTCCATCATTTTTTTTCACACGCCAATAAATACTGAAGTGTTAAACTCAAATATAAAATAATTCTGCCCCCGTCGCGTCGCTAGCTCAGATCTCAAATCGGTAAAGCAAAACACAAATATCTCCTCTTTCTGAAATACAATCGGTCTTACCTTACTTAACTTTGTTTCAATAAATATAACTGTAGGGACGATACCTCGGCTGGTAAGGTGTAATAAACTGTTAAACAAATTATGTACACAAACAAAATAACAAATAAAATCCAAAAAACATAAACAAATAAACAATTTTTATTAAAACACAAATAAACGAAACAGAAAATAATAATGAAACAGAAAATAATAACGAAACAGAGACTAACTACTCAACTAACTACAAATCAGCCTTTTGTTGGGATTTCTACCTACTTTTTATCTATGCTATAAATCAAAATCAAATTAAGATTTTTCTACAAATTATACCAATTTATCAAATTTTCCTTGTTTAAATTAGATTATCTTTCCTTAGAATTTTAATTGTACTCTTATATCTTTTTACAGTCTCAACGTAAAACAGTTTCATATATATTTGATAAATTTTTTTTTTAATTATTTTTGACTGGCCAGTATTAATAAATTTTTAATAGGGAGAAGAAGTGCATACGTCATACCGTGCCTGACGTCATAATTCTTTCCTCGCAACGCGCATGTACTTCAATAAGGCACATTATATTTTCATTTCTGATTATTGATAGTGTTAAAAAGTATGTTTACAAGCTATAAAAACACTTACCCAATGGCTTTCACCCATTGTTGTTTCAATATTTTATTTGTGATAGTACCTATCTATTATTTTAACCTCACAAAGTAGCGTCACGTTTTCTCTTCCAACTGTCAACAGTGTCAAAACTGTCAAACAAACGGTTTACAGCGAAGTAGAGCGATGCGAACATGCGCGTTGCGAGGTAAGAATTATGACGTCAGGCACGGTATGACGTATGCACTTCTTCTCCCTATTCACTTACGATTTTCCGCACACTAGACACTTCCCCTTTACCGATCCCGGCAACAACGGACCGCTCTATAAACCACCACCAGCCTCTTCACTAAAATAGTTGGAGCAAAGAGTAGTATATTATAAGAGGCGAAACCGCGCGGCGTCTTTGATCTCACGTCATCAGTTTCAATGACCTTGGAACGCTTAGCCCTTTAACTCGGTTGAACAGAAGCGCGCGAAATTTAAATATCCACCACGTCTCAACTCAACCAGCTAGCGTCCAGGATTGTTAATTTCGTATGTATACTAGTTGGCCAGTATATAAGGGATGATTTTAATAAAACTATACACCAATTGTTGTCTTTATTCAATTTAATTCAAATCTTTATTGTATATAAAGTTTTACAAACATAAAAAGCTTATTACAAGTGATTGGTAGATACATATATGGTATTCTCTCTCTCAACAATATAAAATATTTAATAATCAACTAATGATAACATTTCGCATGAATTGCAGTTCATTATAGAATGATATTTAGTATGTATTTAGTATACAAACTATGTAAATTACTTATTGAATGGTTTTTCACCAGTGTGAGTTAACATGTCCTTTAAACAGTAAACATTTATAATCACATAGATTTCACTCAAATGGTTCTCACCAAAACATGTATGTTTTAAGACTAACACTTTGAGTAACTTTTGAAAACATTTGTAGTCACACAAATTACATTCAAATGGTTTCTCGCCACTATGAGTTAATAGGTGTGTTTTAAGATTAGATGACATCTACCTTTGAGGTTAAAGAATTTAAAAAAATAATCTTAAACTAATACGGTACGTAAATAACACAATACTTCGTCTTTCGGAAATCGAAAGAAGTGAATGTCGTTGTCATCGAAATAAATTGTATTCCTACAGTTCTTGCAAACACCCGCGGTGTTTACGTTTTTCTCCATTGATGTTTTGCTTCACTATAAATGTTCAATTGTTTGTTTATTTAACTCTCATAATCACCAAAAAACACACTACACATTAACTGTTTGTCGCAATATGGGTACACTTTCACGGAACACATACGAAATAACGAATTGACTTGACAGGTATAAAAGAATGAAGATAAGCATCCATCTTTGGCATTTCTGTGCTCCAGTCCAATGGCATCGCAACAAACTAAAAGCGAGCCGAAAGTAACCGAGAATCGGTGATGGGCCCTTTAAAGCGGTTTTTGTATTCTATCTCTCTCGGAATTGAGGTTTCTCTACCAACTTTCGCCTCTTACAATATCTACTCTTTGGTTGGAGTGTTAAATTGCTGGTTTAAGAGTGAAATAGCATTCTTCTTAACTTTTATCAGATTAAATTGATCTGATACGATGCAATCCAATTCGATTCTATTATTTCAATATTTTTTTGATAAATTCTTCTTGAGAACTCACCACGATGCAGTAAGTTAAATTTATTTCTTGCACGAAATTCTTTTTTCGTAACCTCACTTTTTTATAGAAACTCTTGCTTTTAAAGGTTATCCAAAACAGAAGGCACACAACCTCCTCTCACTACGTTTTGGAGATTACTGATTGTTTTTTACATTTTAAATTACATTGAAAACATATAGAAACAACAAAATATAACTCATCAAAGCAATCCAAGGATTGATTTGACATTTAACATTTTTCAATCTATATATATAATAGATAAAGATTGTCTGTCTGTCTGTATATATGTATGCGATTTTCTCCGCAACCACTGGACCGATTTGGATGAAATTGGTATCATTGGAAAGGTCTTGGCCCAGAATAGAAAATAAGACCAAATTGGACTCTGACCGGCCATCGTGGTCCGAAATAACAGCGAAAAACCCATATATGGAAGTTAAAAATGGGTACTGAGATTGATGTGAATAGATATATTGTCAATTGTCAAATTTGGTAATTTGACAATTACAAAAAGTAAAAACATGTAATTTCAATAAAGCGTAGCAAAATATTTGCTAGTAAAATATAAATTTCTTTAAATTGTACATTTAGTTACATAGAAAGAAAGCCCAACACTTCCTGAAACTAACAATATAACACACTTATCTATAAAACCCAACAATAACCTACAATTTGAGTCGGACGAGCAATTTTTCACGGTCGACTAAAATTGTATTAAATACCATTTATTTCATTTCGTATTTCAAACAATTGTTTATATACCACAATTAGTAAAATAAAGTATATCTTGATCTCCGTTGTCAATGACACCGGAGTTCAAGACGTTCTTGATCTCCGTTGTTGTTGGCAACGTAAAAAATCAGTTGATGTTGCATGACAGCTACACGTGAAATGCTGCTTTTTATCTCCTTGGTTACGAGTATGATAACACAGACAAGGCAACTTACTTCTTTATACAATAAATTCGGATGAATTTTAAAAGGGAGTAATTAGGATTGAAATACGAAATAAAATAAAACAACTTATGCAATACGGAGATCAAGCTTCTTTAAATCCTCGAAGATGTTACAACGCCTCGGCTGGCGCCTCGGCGTTTTAATACATTTTCTCGGATTTAAAGTCGCTTGATCTCCTAATTACATAATATATATTAAATATGTCTACATACCAATCTGACCCGTTGAATCTTTACACAATAGTGTAACGAATAGTAAACCCACATATGACGTCATCAAACATTCTAGATGTATGAGTCATCAACTGTATGACTCATCAATACGTCATCGAATATTCTAGATGTATGAGTCATCGTATGAAAGATATAAGTTGAGTCGCGGGTAGAAGGAGGGCAGTTAATGTTTAACCGGCGTCGTGTTGAAATGTACTCTGAATAATTAGTTAATACATAAATAGTTTTTATATTAGTCCAGTCAAACTAAACATTTAACTTGGAAAATGGAAGTGCATGGGATTTTTTCTTCCAGCATATAGGGGGGGTCTAGAAAAGCTTAACTTGAAGTTTTCGACCTCAAATTCATATGAGCTTTTTCCGCCATTTTGAAAAGAAGGGTGAAGTGTTATTTTGAAATTATCTCTGTAACAGTAGGTCCGACAAAAAATTTGTATAAAGCATTTTTGTCGGCAATACGATTGTCTACAACTTTTATTTGAAACTTTTTCGCGTAATATAAAAAATGAAAAAGTTAAAAGGTAAGTAACTTTTGTATATGCAAACCTACTCATAATAGCCCGTTTTATTTAATTATAGATGCAGTTTACCAAGATCTGAGCTATCGACCGAAAATCAAAATATCCCATCGTACAAGCCGTTGTATGAAAATTACAATTATAAAATTAGATACTTATATAATCTGAATAAAATCCTTCCCTTAATAAACCCCGTTTCGATAAACATTTTGAAAATTTGAGGTTATGTAATGAATAGATCGGAATGTTAAATAACTTTGCATGAAATGTAACTTTAACAAGAAAATAATGCATATAGCATGTATTTATACTAACTCCTGTATTTAACTGGGTTCAACTGTACTCTTTAAACTGTAAAATAAACCTTTTAAATTGAATTTGTTTTTAAAATAGCCCCTTTTTAATTCTATTGTACGATAGTGCTTAATACAAATCATCGCAATAGTTAATGGTTAATGATACATTAAAAATGGTAACAACCAATTTGTACAACACAAAATTTCCAATAAGATTTATTTGACGTTTTTTTTTTCTATAAAATTGATACTTTAAGAGCTATAGCTTGGTAAACTATTGCACCGCGTGAATTATCAGTTGAAATGTTGGTCGTAGTACACAGAAAACATTTCATAACACATAAAACAGCGAAAAGTGTTCAGAGAAATGACAATACTGTGTAGTGAATCTATTAATATTATAAATAGTGTGAAGAAGTACTCATAATTTATAGATCTTTCTTACTTGCATGGGTAGGAAAAAGTTGTAGAAAATGTTATTATCTACAAAAAACGATCTCTACTATTTTTGTCGTACGATGCACGGTTCACGAGATATTTGATAAAACGTGTTTTCCAAGATGAATCGAAAATTTCATCTTCATCGATTTCGTCTTTGATGGCATCCAATGTACCTATTTGGCACATTGTCGGATGTGTCCACTACAATTCGAACAAATAATGGAACATTTTAAGCCAGCTTTTCGGCATCCACAGGTAGCCCCGCAATTTTTTGTACATTTGCAAGATATTATTTGCAGCAAACTTGATGGTGCGGGAGCCATAGTAGTTCGAATTGGTTGAAATTCATTTTTAGTCCGCTTCCAACCCATTCTTCAAGATCATAGTAAAATCCAAGCCAAGTTTGAACCTGGTGATAGGTTCTAAAAGAATGGTAACGTGCCGTATCTTGGATTGGAGGTAGAAGTGAGAGGTTTAGTTTGGTGTAAAATATATAGACACATGATTTTATATATAGCGTTATAATCTCGTGGCTATTGTGCGTCAACTCGACATTTACAGCGTTATAGCTCTTAAAGTATCAATTTTACAGAAAAAAACCTCAAATAAATTTTATTGGAGATTTTGTGTTCTACAAATTTGGTTATTACCATTTTTAATGTATCATCAACCGTTAACTATATATTTAGCAATAACCATGCTGGAAAAAGTTTGGCGCGCTATAAATATAAACCTATGCACTATACAGAAAAAAGTTTCGAATAAAAGTTGTAGAAAATGTTATCTATGAAAACGATCTGTACTATTTTTGTCGTACGATCCACGGTTCACAAGATAGTTGATAAAATGTAACTTGACGTTACATTCAGGGGACACCCCCGAACATTTTCCAACAAGAAAATCAATTCTGTAGAAGATTGCATTATGAACCTACTTTTTTGCTCTGGTTCTTGGACTACAATAAACAAAGCAAAAACAAGAATAAATTTATAAAAGATGTTCAAAGCATCACCATTTGTAGCTAAGCAGTAGCCCAATCTGTTATAAAATTGTCGCCGAGTATTCGCCAGTTGATACAGATATTTCAGCACACCTATCTCTGATAGCCTTCTTCAGCTCACCAATACCAGCAGATGACTGCCCAGCATCATACAGCTTGCCTGTCAGATGACCCCAGAAAAAATAATCATTCGGTGACATATCCGGTGAACGTGATGGCTAACGAATTGCCCCACCACGATCAATCCAGTGCTCTAGAGAATTGTCGTCCAAATATTCCCGGATCTCTTTTGCGTAATGGGCTGGACAGCCATCATGCTGGTACCATATAACTGTATCTTCAGGAACAATATGACAACACCGTCAATAAAAAACGGTCCAATTATATGTCCTAAGATGCCCACCCACATGTTTACACTTTTTCGATACTGGGTATAACTTACATTCGTTAAGTATAGGTTTTCCGTACTCCAATATCGATGGTTTTGACTATTAGAAATGCTAACACAGGAAAACCTACTTCCATCGCTAAATAAAACAGTGAAACTCAAAAAGTTTCTGTCCTCGTTACACTTTTCCAACATGACTTCAGAGAATTCGATGCGCAGAATTTCATCTAACAAAAATACTTTTGTAAAATTATGGTTATCGTTTATTTAAATTGAAATATTTATCAAATTAAAGCTCAATATCAACTCTGTACAGCAAAAAGTAGGTATGTATAATTATTTAGAGTACTATTTTAAATTAGGCTCATTAAACTTGCACGGAAAGGTAATACTGATTCAAATGTGATACATACACTTAATATAAGCACTGATTACAAATGCTCTTCTCTTAACCTTGGCGTGAATCAGCGAGCGCGGGGATGCTGTTTGGCTGGTTAACATTGTTTGGTCGTAATTTTTATTGTGCTTCGTTCCCAAATGTTTATTTATTATAATTTGGTTATTTGTTCGATTTAGTGTTACTTAAGTAATTTAAATCTGCGAATGAGACTGTACTTTGTCGCATTTTATTATTTTAATTTATAAGTTGTATTTTTTTAAAGACAAATAGTTCTATTTAGTTTGCCTGTATGCAAATTTAAAATTGCATTATCGTCACGACTGCAAATTCAACTGCTTCGGTGAAAGGTTCGAGTACCTTCGATATAACTGAATCGGGACGATTTTTTGTTCACTTTGTTAATTATTAATAAGGAATTTTTCGCATACAATTTTGGAGAGAAATTACAAATTATTAAGAAAGGCGATCAAAACCAGATCTTTCAAATTTAACAACAAAGATTAAAACCTGTACCGGTATTTTGCTAAGACCGGAAAATTGATACGTAGTAGTAGTTTTTTTTTTAAATAAAGAATGATAGTCAACAAATTCCATAAGTATAAAGTGTAAAAGTGCTTTTTTGAAAAACTTTTAAGCTTAATAATTATAACACTGTTTTTTATTGTACCTAGCAGGGGCGGATCCAGAGAAGTATTTTGAGGGGGAAATCTTTGGAAAAATAATTGTTTTAATAAATAATAATTAAACAAACATTATTTGTTTCTATTCTATGTAACTTATTTCTAAATTGGGGGGGGATTATTCCCTCCCCGTTAATCCGCGCCTGTACCTAGGTGTATTATAATTAAAATCGTGGTTGCTTCCCTAGCCTAAATTCTCACCGCACACCACTGTATTCTTCCAATATATGTGGGACTTGGAATTTGTGAATAAAGGGCAGAAAATAAATCTCTAATTTGGCGTAGACTGTTGCCTGTCCAATACCATTTAACAAAATTTATTTTTTCTTTTGTGGTATAGTAGTTCATTTTAATTAAATTATTCTACTACATTTTAATAATCAATAAAGTTAATAACTGAATATGTAGTTTAAAGGACAAATCTGGCAGCAATTTTGTAAAATAATTTGACAATCCAACTCAAAATCTAACAACCAATAAAAACAGTCTATTTTTTTAATTTGAGCCAATTAGGATCTGATTACACTGGCAATCTTTCCATACTAAGGAGCAGATGATTACAGCGATAATACAGGTGAGTATAAAGGTAAAAAATTCAACAATAAACTTTATTAACAATAATTATTATTTATAACACAATTATTATTATAAACAATTGTTGGTCTTTCTTCGTTTTGAGTCGGTTGTACTTTTTCCTTTCTCATTTTACTTATTATTTGTGCGTGGTGCTGAGTGTCCAGTTGCAAATAAGGGCGAATCCAACTTGCTGAACTATGACCCGTAATTTCTATCAACTGTTGTTCCTCCACGCCAGATTTCGCAAGCTGGGTTACTGCACTTGAACGCGTAGAATGATTAGTTATCTTAAATCTCTTTACATCCAGTCCGGCCTTTTCTGCACTGCTTTTAGTCCATTTACCAATTTCATTAATTCCTACAGGAATATTCTTGTACCAAATACCAGATTCACACCAGTTAGGATTCGCAGTCACAAATAAACGATCTGTGGTGACGTACTGCCCCTCTTTTGTAGCATCTTTTTCAACAATCTGAAAATGAACATAAAACGGTATACAATATACATATTGGACATATTTTTATAATCAATACCAACCTCACGGGACAATGATTAGGATTCTTCTCATTAGAAACCAGCCATTTACTGTCACAAAGACGACGTGATCCGCCTTGGCAAGTCTTTGAGAAAACGGGATTGTACTCATAACGCCCAGTCAATTTTCCAGTGCAATCTTTTTCTTCTTGAAAGTATTCGATCAAACATTTAGCCGGTTCTCCACCTCTCCAAGCAAGCTCTCTTGCTGCAATTTGATAGAATTCTTTCTGGAGCCCTAAAGGAGTATCTTCGTTCCAGACGTCAATCATTTTTTCGTAGTTGTCATCTACTATAGATATTGAACTCACTTTTCTCTTTCTGCAATCGATTGCAGCTGCTTTCGCTTTCCGTCTCTTGCTGCACGCGCACTTTTAAACTCAATATCTGAGAATGGATTCATCTTTACATTAAAAGAATCAAAATATAATTCCTGCACCATTTTGGCAGTAGTATTCCACATTGTTTTTAAAGTGGAATCTTTGTAATGCTCTCCATCGCATTTTTTCATATTGAATGCATAATCTTCCAATATACTGCTTACTTTTGAGATAGGTGACACTTCCGTCAGTGAGAATTTTCTCGTGTCGCAAAACTTTTTAAACTGCTCCCACACAGAATTACGACTACGCTTTGTACTCTGTGGAACAGTCATCACTACTTTTGCCCGTATTTCTTTTAAATTTGTTTCACCGAACCGCAACTCTGCCATTTCGCCAAAACTGGTAAAATTTGTTACTATTTACACAGCTTTTGTTATGTTGCCGTGGTGACATTTCATGAACTACTGCATTTCAAAACCTCCAATTTCTGTCATTTTCTTTGGATTGTCGTGCCGAATACAAGACGTGGTAGGAATCTTTTGGTAATTTTTGTCAGTCAGTAACACTCATAGTTGTTGTCTTTAGAAAATCGCCACTCGTGCTAAAACACTCGTGGCGATTTTCGTCACAACTATTCGTGATCTGACTGACAAAAATTACCGGCAAGATTCCTACCACTTGTTGTATTATATACGACAACTCTTGTCATGGCTAATAAGATTTTATAAAAATAAATTTCTTAGAGAATCCTCCATCTATTTCTTCCACACTGGTAGGAATTGTAACATTCTGATGAGTGATTTTGCTCCATGAAACTATGCTTAATAATTCTTGAATTTACACCTACTGCCTAAATTTAACGTGGTAAATGTTATTAGCGAATTTCCCATTTACAATGTTAATTTCCTATACCAGGTACTGAAGAAGAGAGATAAACACAAATAAAAGAACAGTTAAATATGATTGTAGTATTTTATTGATTTATTCTTAACTTAAAGGTTAATACACTCTAAAATAATAATTCAGTTTGTACCTAGGGAAATAACCTATAAGTCACAAAGTATATCATTTAGGTAGGTTATAAAATCAACCAAAAGTCAATAAGTGGGTGAATATCTACAAAGTGACTCTTTCAGAGGTAATTTTTGGACAAAACTTTTTTTTATTACGAAAATTAAAATTATGGTATTTGATACCTTTTGAGGTCTTTTTTTGACATAACACCAAAAAACGTTAAAAAACGAACTGGAATACTGAATTGTTTACCATTTTTCAAAACAAAGGCACGCAGGAACGAACTATGAAGTACTGTAATGAAAAAGAGACTATATAAATATAAAAATAAAAAATCTCCTAATAAACTGTTAAAATAAAACTAAAAAAATATTCTTTGGCAAAAGATACATATTATCACTATTTTTCAAATCTTTTTCGTCTCTCTTTTTTCCTTCCTCTTTTTTTCTGAAGTTGTTCCTCTCCTGATGCTTTAAACATTTTCTGAAAAACTAATACTATTTAATTGGCTGTAGGTTACATACGATCATTCCCCTGTATCATCGTTCAATCCTGTAGAGCATAAATGACACGGGAATGAAAAATTATATACAATTTCACAAAAACATGCAGCTTATAATCAAATGCAGTATTTTTTAAACATCGAATAAGAGAACAATTTATTTGAAGTGGTAATTAATTAAAATTTTTAATGAAAAATATGTTTTTCTTGGAAAAAACCTACCACGGGAATGAAAGTCGGTTCCATTACACACGTGTTTGATGCAAGTTGATAGCTGTTCGAAGTTCTTTCAAATTCACAAGTACAATTGATGGTCTAACTGATTTAAAAACATATTAACATTTTCGACACGTACACAGCAAAAATGATAAAACACCTGCGACGATAATAGGCTTTCATACAATGCGCACGGAAATGAAGCAACCTACCAAAGACAATTTTTGAACTTAAATCTTAATCACTGGAAAATATATAAACTGAATCTACTTTACACTTTGTAGAAACCCGACATTTGTGAATATAACTGATACACAAAATGAATTTAAAATGCACAACTTTAAAAAATATGAACTGTACTTTATGATTAACTAGGCAAAAGACATGCCACGGGAATGAAAAAATATACATTCAAATGGCATAAAATCCTAATACAAAAATATTGAGATTAATGAATTTTAACGACCTATTAGTACAGTAAATTATCTTCCTCGAAATCATGTTTATAAACACAAAAACTTGTTTGGTCTTTGAATAGTGAGCTGAGACAAACCGGGGGTCACTTTCCAGATATTCACCCAAGTACTGATAGTGAAAAAGACACATAAAACAGTAGTCGTGTTTAAGGCACATATAACATGTCCAGTTAACAATACCTAGCTGTAATGATACTACCAATGTTAATAATCGATGTTTTATAGTGATATTTACATTTACAAAAGACAAATTTACAATTTATTATTACACATGAAAACAACTCTTTAAAATTTAGTTACCATTTATACTTTGACTTAACCATAGATTCAAACGAGAGATTTTGGTTTCAGATTAATTAAGTAATATAGAATTCACACAACTAGAATAAACATAAACAAAACAAATAAAAATGAACTTACATGAAGGAAATTACTATAAAAGCAAAGATTAAAATAGCTACCTACTTGTTTAGATTTCTATCATCATTCTCTATAAAACAAAATAGCAGCGTACCTAACAACACAAATCAAGTTATCAACTTTAAAGAAACTGTAATAAACATTCTTAAACATTTTATATTTAACCAAATAGTTGTTATTTTAAAATTATGTATATATTTTGCCTGTACCTGTATATAATAACACACTTAGGTAATTTAATGCATTTTCAAATAGCCCTGCTTTCCCAGATTCTAAATGTTGTATATACGTCTATTTTTAATACTATTTGACATATGTATTTGACTTTTGGAAGAGCACTACACTTGCCAAAATGTGATTAAACTGAGAAAAACAAGGTAGGCTAGGAAAACAATTGGTTTATTTATTATTGACATTTTTATTTTAATCAAAATGGGTTATAGTGCAGCTGAAAAAGTCATTTCAGCTCACCCTCATTTTGAAAAGCGTGGCCTGCTTTCTTTCAACAGACTTATAAATTTTTAAAGTCAAATACCTATGTCAAAAAGTATTAATGATAGACATATATAACATTCAATATTTGAATAATATATAGGACGCCCCAGTTAAAAAAATTCATGTACATATTGTACGTGTACTATATAAACAAAAGTAATTGATGTTTCTGAACAAAAGCATCAGAGTAGTTGAGTATCCTTCATACCTCTTGACATCAACGACTTTTGATCATATCTCAATCTTATTAGAATTTAGTTAAATATGTCAAACTTTACATTGACAGGAAGCTTACAGGTATATTTCCTTTCGGTAATTGTTGGACTTTTCAAGCCATTTCAATTTGAAAATTTGTACAAATTAAAAACTTCAGCATGCACAAGTCCCAAAATGTTTTGGAAGGAGACTTTTGTGTAATTGCAATAAAAAAGATACTCGATTCATAAATTAATTAAAAAATTTATTAACATAACAATACAAAAAAAATCCACATACATTACTAAAGTACAAGTAATGTTGTCTAATTGTTCTTTTTATTAACATCTACTTCACTATTACTACTCTTTGGTTTGGAAGGACAAAACAATGCTATCCAAAAGCACAGCCAGTTTGGAATCATAATGCAGGCTATTACATTGTACAACCAATTACTATAAATCATTGAATCAACAATACCAAAAACAATAGCTTGTTGTGTAGCTACTAATCCACGAAACACATTTTCTTTAAAAGATTCATCCGTAAATGAAGCAAATGTAAAAATTAATACTGTCATGGTCAAGACAATCAGAGGATGAACTAGAATCCATAAACTCTTCTGAATTATAGAGCACACTCTAAAAACATTAAAAAGGTTACTCAATTACAGTAAACTAAGTACTTGTAGAACTTACCGACAATCACTGGGTAGAATCATTAAAGCCAATGGCACATAAAGTGTTCCAGCAAGAAATCCTAATGAAAAATTGTACATAGATAGGCATATTAAAGCTGTGCCCAATTCAAGAAGTGATAAAATATTTATTACAGTCATATTTCGGTATGATGATTTCATTGTAACAAAAGCAGGTGCAATTAATAAAATTACAGAAAATAATGCAAATCCTATGTAGACGGATATGTCGGTGCTATAATCATAGGCTGCTCCAAATCTAGTAATGTACACAGGAGAGTTCATTATAACTATTCCAAGTGTATGTGTTAAAAGGAATATAGATCCTATTTGAACTATATCAAAATGTTCTTCAACTTCTTCATTTTTTTCAGTATCCTGCTCAGATGGATGATCACCACTGCCTTGATGTTTAGCCAGCTTCTTGGAGTTTCCATTGTTTTCATTATCTGTTAAATTAAGACACTCTTAAAAATATTTATATAAGAATAAATAACATAAGGATTATGTTATGTTTTTTTTTATAAAAAAAAACGTGAAAATGTACTGTTGTCCTGAATTTCGAAATTGTATGGTCGGACAACTTACAGCTTTTTTGGTTAAGATTCACTTTATTATGTAAACAAACAATGAACAAAGTTATTTCACATTTATCAAGTATTATTAGCAATTGTTGCAATTCAATAACAACCGTTTTCTTGAAACACCCCCATACCATCTAGTGTATGTAGGTAGTCTTGTTCTTTACAGGTTTTTGGTAGCTCATTATTTTAGTTTAGAAATTTCTAAATTGTTTGAGTACATAATTAATGTGGCTTGTATCATAAAGAAAATTAAAGATTGAAGCAATACATATCATAAATAGCTCATTACCAGGCAAAGACATTTGAAAAAATTCTTGTACAAATTGTGATCTAATGATAGGACTTTAATTTGGATTTGCAAAATTCTGTATAAGCAAAACATGTTTACCTTGTGATTCAGAAGAATTGGAAAGATTTTGTTGTAATTTACACCATGTTCCACAAGCTTTAATAAATAAAGCTCCAGCTACCAGGCACATTGCTGGCATGTACAATCCTGTAATTTATCATAGCAATTTTTTATTCATTTTCTAGAAAGTCATGAAGTTATAATTATAAACTAGAAAGTGGAGTTATTTTGTAGTTGCAGTATCACTTGGCAACAGTCAAAGATTATACTGTAACAAATAATAAACAGCAATAGAATGTGAAAATATACTTCAAGAGAGAAGTTATAAAAATCTGTAATAGTCCTGTACTTTCAATGGATCAGTAGAAACAGTAGAAACTCGCTCAGTTAGAATGCAGCTGTGATATGAGTCATGGGTAATTCCATGTCAAGTGATCTAAAAAACTACAGGTAAACCCATAAGGCTGCCAGAATCGAGTTTTATTGTTCAGCAGGTATATAAGATTAGGTACCTAGATTTTCAAAACTCGAAATACGTTGCTGGCTGTTGGTCTATAAAAATTATAAATATTTTACAAATTGTATTTTATTTTACATAGGAATGAAGTACGCATTTTAACTTTCGAAATGAGACAAAAATCTAACCTCTATGACAACTAATACCAAAAATATTTAGACTTAAGATGGTCAATTTGCATGCTATTTCTCCATAAGAACAAACAATGGTTAAAATCATAATGTATTGCAGACAAAGTGTTCAGAATTTAACAGTATAATATTTGATCCTTTCCGAACAACATATTATAATTTAACAACAAAAGAACAAACATAAATTATGTTAAAATACAATTAACTAAGCATTGTAGATTTTGCTGTAAATCTCAATGTAATTATTGTATTTTTCGTAGAAATGAAATTGATTACACTGTTCATATTGTAATATAACAAGCACTGTAGGTCATATTAATGCTTTATGTTCATCCGATATAAATATAGGGTTTTATTAATTTAATTAACCATTGTTTGTATTTTACCCATTTAAAGCAATGTAAATCAATAATTTGAAATGAATTAGACAGATGGCGCATCGATTCAATAAATGAAAATTTAAATTCTTTTACTCAATATTACTTTCTAATAGCGACTTATATTCTAAATAATAAGTAAAAGCACCAGAACTAATGTTGGCCACATTGGAAGTTACCAGATTTGACATTCCGTTTATAATAAATCTTACGTTTAATAATAACAATGCACAAAAATATTGAAAATTTAATATTAATTTGATAATGGACATTCATTTTATGTAAACACGATCACATTAATATAATATACACCTACAAAATTATAATTTTTATACAACTTTTTATTAAATTTACGTAACATAATGCATGTAGTAATGTTTTTTTTATTAAAGTTTGTGTCAGGTTTGCTCCACATCGCACATTTTACAATAAACACAACACACACAGAAAAATAAACTCATAACAGTAGCATTGACACAAGCTTACTATGTTTAATTGAATTTTAGATATATGTAAATGACAAACATTCAATATTTTGATTTTTTAATAATTACTTATAACTGAATATTTGAATGTTACATGACTACTTTTTCCAAATAAAAAATAATAAATAACTGCTTTAACAAATAACTGCGTGAAATTAAAGTAAATAAAAAATTTCCTCCATAGCCACCGAAGGAGGAAATGTTCCCAAGCCGCGTTCCCTCTTTGAATTGCAAATGCTTATTTTCAGAATTAGGTAGGCTTTCGGGCGCGGTTCTCTTGAAATTGTAGCCAGCCGTTTTCCGATAGAATCCTCAAAATCTAAAGCTTCTATGCTCAAAGGGCACATAGTTTCCACTGCAAATGGCACAAAATAATAGTTTTGATTTATTATATTCTTCTACTTATTTAACTTGTTCAAAACTACATTAGCTGCAACTTTTCTAGCTGATATGAAGGAAAAATTTAAATATTATGGAGCTAAGGTATCTCTGCATGTGCTATCCCAAATAAGAA
This sequence comes from Agrypnus murinus, assembly GCA_929113105.1. Classification (NCBI taxonomy): domain Eukaryota; kingdom Metazoa; phylum Arthropoda; class Insecta; order Coleoptera; family Elateridae; genus Agrypnus; species Agrypnus murinus. Next base: position 89,996,604 of record OV816026.1, read on the forward strand.
TTTGTCCATTTATCCATGGGATAAGGGTCATTCCATCAGGTCTCTTTTCCAGTTGGTGCCAGGACAAGGAAATTCGACTGATGCCAAGCTCCTTTTTAAAATATTTAAGGTTGAAATGACGGGCTTGTCGACCAGTACTTTTGGAGCAATTAAGTTCATGGGTACCTTGACTACCTACTTCTGATCCATACACAAATACATGTGTGTGGAACACATAGGTATGTTACATTCAAGCCGTAAGGCAACAGATATTCGGAAAGTATTGTTATCTAGTAATGTTCCAATAGCTTTTGTGCGGATGACATTCAACCATGCACCGGATTCATTTTCACAAGAAGCTAAATATCTAGTGTTATCAATTTTATTTTCAAAATTAAAAGTTGAACGGGTAGTTTTAATATTCATGAGATCCCAATTATTCTGAAAGAAAGGGACAACTGGAATAAGAGTAGCCTCGTCAGGGCATTTAAGTTTCTATTATTCCAAATCATCCTCGTAGTACGCGATTTTTAATTGGTCGGTGTGTATATTCGGTAACATCATTTTGACCAAATTAAAAGTCGCATTTCACAAAGCAAGAAAGGCTGGGACAACAATATTTGCTACTTTAAGAACACCAATTCCTCCCAAACCGATTGGTAAAGAAGCTATTTCCATTGTGTGTATCGATTTCACAAATAGTGTCAGGAAAGCTCCAAACAGGACAAGTTCGGAGAAGGTAGGTTAATTTAGGGATTGCAAAGCAATTACGGAGTAAAAAATACACCACATGATTATTTAATTTTTTTAGACGCGTGAACAGAACCTCAAGTTTCTCAATTTTGCTAGCTAGTAGTGGCTGACAGGCAGGTTTCTAAATTGAAGCCCCTAACAAACAAAGGGTATCGTAAGATAATAGTTTTATTCCAGGTGATATTTTCTTTGAATTCCCTTTTGATTGCGTCATCCTTATCAGAACAAAAGTAAATCTCGCACTTTGATGGGTCTATTTTCAATCCCAACTGTTTGCAATGTTCAATTATGAGTTGAAAGTCCGACAAGACATCTTGAGGTAAATCTCCCAGTGTTTCGTCATCTAAATACCAGGTATTAAATTCAGATTTAAGACACTCAATTATAGATTAAATAGCTAAACCGAATGTCATCGGACCAGCTGAGTCTCCCTGTTGTGCTCCCACTGCAGAATGGTGTCTTTTCCGAAGAAAAGCAAGGATGGCTCAGCGTAACACTGGAACATGAATGGGTACAAATTTAGGTACATGTTGTAAAATTTCATCCAACATTATGTCTCTCTTCTTCTTCTTCTTCACTAATCCTTAATGCCCTTTTTGGGCGTCGGATGTCCGGTCCCTAGTCCTGTATCCATTTTTTCCATCTTTTCCTGTCTCTTGCAATTGTTTTTAATTCCTCCAATGTCACTCCCCTTTCTGCTCCCACGTCCTTGATTTGTTCTATCCATTTTCTCCTGGGTCTTCCTCTATGTTTTTTAGTTGGTTTTCCCGCTTCCATAATTCTTCTTGTTATTCTATTAGGTTCCATTCTTACTATGTGGGCGTACCAGTTTAATTGTTTCTTTTTTATTTTTTCCATTATTGGTTTCTGTTTGATCATTTCTCTTATATCCTCATTTTTCATTCTGTCCCACTTAGTTTTTCCTGCTATCTTTCTAAGATGTTTCATTTCCATTGCGTTTATTCTCGTTTCATCTTTCTTTCTTATTGTCCAACTTTCGCAGGCATATGTTATTATAGGTATTGTTATCATGTTGTGAATTTTCTTTTTTACCTCTAATTCTATATCTTTCTGTCCTAATATTGTTTTGTTGATAGTATAATACATTCTTGTCGATTTATTTGCTCTATTTGTTAATTCTGCTTCCATTCTTCCGTCTTCGGTTATTATACTTCCTAAAAATTCATACGTTGATACTCTTTTCAATATATTGTTTTTGCATTTAATTTCTATATTTCTATGTTCTTCTTTTTGTTTTTTATTCACTACCATGATTTTTGTTTTACTGGAGTTTACTTCCAAATTCATGTTTTCTATTTCCTCTGTCCATGCGTTTATTAGTTTTTGCATTTTATTCTTGGTGTTTGCTATTAATACTATGTCATCAGCGTATAGGAGGCTGCTTAACTTAATTGCTTCAAGGTTCTTGTATCCTATTACTGTTTCTAACTGATTGTGTTTTTCTTTCAATTGTTTGGTTATCCTGTCCATTATTATTATGAAAAGCAGGGGGCTTAGGCTATCTCCCTGTTTAATTCCTTTTTTCATTTCAAATTCTTCTGATCTTTGCCCTGCTAATTGTATTTCTGCTCTAACTTTTCCATATGTACTTCTTATTGCGTCTATCAGTTCTTTTTCAACTTTCAATTCTCTCAATGTCCTCCATATTCTTCTTCTGTCCATTGAGTCAAAGGCAGCCTTCAGATCGATGAATGTGAGAAAAAGTTCCTCCCCTTCCTCTATCTTTCTTTTAGAGTAATAGCTCTATGTGGAGTAAATCTAAATGATGACAGTGACTGTTTGCAATCAATGCGAAAGTACGCAGATGGTACGACAAGACATTGCACAAAGTCTCTGTTCTCAAGATGTCATACCAACAGGGAAACATGCAAGCAAGTTTGGTTAATCTATTCAAAATCAACTGGAGCTGTATTTTGTGCTGTGTGTAAACTTGATGGGGGCTCCACAAAATTTGCTACAGTTGGATTTAGTGACTCGAGGAATCCCAAAAGAATTGACAATCATGAAACTAGTCCAAAACACCGTCAATGCATGTCCGCCTTCATTGCACGCAGGAGAATTTCCAGCCGCATTGACAGTCTTTTGATAGAGCAACTTGCCAAAGAAGTCCCTTACTGGCGCACTGTGTTACTGAGTTATGATCAAAGTATTGCCCTCACGTGGCCTAGCAATACGCAGACATAGTGAAACAATTGGCAATGTGCCGAATGGAAATTTCTTGGCCGTAATAAAGTTAATCGCCAAATTCGACATATTCATGGCGGACCATATTGTACAATTTAGGGTAAAGGTATTCCTTCCTACCTTTCCCATCACATTATCGATGAATTAATCGTTCAGATGGTACAACAAGTACGGAATAAAATTGTAGATGAAATAAAAATGCTAAATATTATTCGATAATAATCGAATCAACACCTGATATCAGCCACATCGACCAAGTAACTGTTGTTTTGAGATACGTCAATAAAATTGGGTCTTCAGTGGAACGAATCTTGATATTTTTGCCGAACACAGGTCATATAGGCGAACAGCTTGTTGATGCTCCTAGTGCCTTTTTGAACATAATGGGAATTGACCTTGCAAACTGCCATGGCTAGAGTTATGACAACACTGCCAATATGTCAGGACTGAACTCGGGTGTGCAAGCCAGAATACGAGAACTCAACGTATTGGCTATGTATGTACCTTGTGTTGCGCATTTGTAAAAAATCGCACCAAGTTGACAAAATATTTAGCTTTTTGTTGAAAGAAAGTACATATGCCATTGATAACTTTGCAACGATTGTGCAGAGAGCACGAGATGCATTAATGTAATAACAAATAATGCGTCATTAAAATTAAACATAACATTCCCTGTATGTAAATATTATCAACAGTAATATCCCAAGTGCATGTAAAATAGCCGAATAAATTTTGACGGTTTGTGTCAGAATGTTTTGCTCAGAAATATGTCTAGTAAATTTATCCGCGCAACAAAATCCCGAGTGCGTAGCACGAGAGATTTTAGGCGGAAAGATTTTCGAGACGTATTTATTTAGAGCAAGACATTTTAACAAAAAAATCGTCAAATTTAATCAGGCTGTTTTATATGAGCGCGGGGTATTCGGCGTGATTATGTCCTGCATAAATAGATATTGTTTGTAAATTATCTATTGCTATTTACATTAGTACAGTTAATAAAGAAATTACAATTTTTAAATATGTTTCCATTGTCTGCACATTCACTTGTCTAAGCACCTTTTATAACGAGTTCAAAATTAGTCAGGAGCGATAAAATTTTGACAAAAATAATCAAAATTAAACATAGTATAAATGTGTAATGTTTTAACGCTAAATACATTGCAGAAAAAGAAACTTTGATCATGGTTCAAGAAGTACATTTAGATCTTCTTGAAATTAGTTTTGTTTTTGAAGAAGTTTGTAAATAAATTTGTATACTTCTTAATAAAAAAGAAACATCATAGTGTACTGTTCTGTATCTAACAGTTGTTTTGAAGGTATTTTATTTTTTCACTTTTAAAGAACAGAATTAAAAGTCATAGCATATCATAGCATTACGATATGCGTTAATTTTAAATTTTGTCATTCTCATCCCCATTCAATAGTGGAAATGTATGAGACGACTTACTTTTCTAAGCTTACTTAGGCATTTATGAACCTTGGTTAATATGGAACTGATGCGAAACAATTTAATTGATATCAATTTGTAAAACATTAGAAAGTTAGACTCTGTTATGCCGCTACTTGATATTTTATATTCACGTGCAAATCTCCACAATATCAAAACTATTTTCTATAATCTCTATTCCCATTTGTGCGGCAAATTTGACGAAACAATTTGGCTTTATGCCGCCTCCTTACAATGGAGCTAAAACGAACAATGCGAAATCTCTAAGTAAGGAATCAAAAAATTTTAAAAATCTGCCATCTTAACTATAACGATGCAGACAGTATTTCAGAAACTTTGATGCTTCATATTTACCAAGATAACCAAGAGAAACACATGTAAAAAAACACATGTTTATTCTTTTCATTCACAGAATATGTAAATTTTGTTTTCACAAAATCGGAGACATAAAAGTCAAATTTGCTTAAAATTTGTGCGGTTTGACGTGGAATAACTCATGTGCATTTTTGTAGACACATGCTCCTTTAGTAATTAACCGATTGATTTTAAACTGGTTCCAAAATATTTCTTTATTTTTTGAGCTTCCCCTATCTGTCACCTTTTCGATATTCCTCCGTTGGCGGTTACAATAATCGGTTTTCTTAGGTTTTTTAATCTTAATCTGGGAATCATTACTAAATTATTTTAACAAAATAACAATGTTCAACATTTTAACATAGATATTCTTTTCAAAATAGGGAAAATTAGTTTTGTTTTATAAATAACTCCCCTCCGACTTAACTCCCTCCTCCAACATACCCACAGCCACACTCTGAATTTACCCTACCTCCAACTTACCCCCAACTCGACTTAACCCCCCCTTGGGTCTAGGACAATTCGGCGCAGACAATTTGGCGCTGCCGATTCGGCGCTGAGACAATTCGGCGCCAAACATTACTATTAATATTAAATATTGCACTTACTACAAATTTATTATCAACAAACAAAAATAACTAATTCAAAAAACCTACTCGATTAGTAAAAGATTAGAGAGGGCGAGTAATTAACATACAGAATTAATATTCAGGTAATGATTACCAAGAAAAACTCAACCTGATGTAAATGGAGAGAGGTAAAAGCAGAATTTGAAAAAAGCAATTAAGCTATAAAGTAAAATTTAACAGAAATACTAACCTTACTAAGAATTTAAATTAGAAATTACGAATGTCATTTTAGTTTGGTTAGATTTTTTTGGCGCCGAATTAGCTTGCGCCGAATTTTTCGCGCCGAATTGTCGGCGCCGAGTTGTCCCATACCGCCCCGACTTATCTATCCGCCCTCTTTCCTAGGAGCTAAAAACCGGGATTGACCATAAAATAGGTTTAATATAAGTGCGGAAGAGATAGCCTTATGCAGACGCCTGAGTGCGAGTGAGACAGCCTTATACGGGCACCCGGATACATTATCCGGATACAGTATCCAGAGTAGGCCTCCTGATGATGGAAAGGCATTCCTGGTACTTGAGTCCCAAACTAGTAAGAGTTGCTCTTTTCTCAAGGAAAGCAGAATCTGCTGAGAAATTTCAAATACTAAAGTCCATGACAACAGGATGAGATTCTCACCTTGTGCAAATACCTTACCAGAGAAGGTACCTGACTTTCTTTCTTCGAGATTACTGGAATCAACACCAGCTTCCTCAAAGTAGTAGTATTTTGCCAGTTGAAACCTGACCAGATCTAGATTCCTACAAAAATGGAGAAACCTTCACTGCAAGAACAACATAGCAGAACGTGGTGCGAGTTTAATCTAAGAGTTTAATAGCTACAGCAAGGATGAAGATCAGAAGAAATATTTGTTGCAAACAGTGGAAGAGCACAGAAAGGAGTTTACGAAATGCAACAGAAAAGAACTTATGCAAATGTACGCTAACTACACAGTTACGTTGACAGTTCAGAACTAAGTGTTCAGAACTGATCAATGATTTCAGGGTTGTATACATACGAGGCTGGTTTGATAAGTCCGTGCAAAAAGTAAGAAAACGTATTTTTTTTAGGAAGTTTTATTTTACTTTTCTACATAATCTCCTTGAAGGTTGATACATTTGGTCCAACGATGTTCAAGTTTTTTTTATCCCCTCCTTAAAATAAGAGTTATCAAACTCTGCAAAATAAGCGTTTGTTTGATTTATCACTTCGGCATTTGACCCAAACTTTTGTTCCTGCAAGAAATTTTTTCATGTTTGGAAACAAAAAATAGTCCGAGGGTGCTAAATCCGGAGAATATGGGGGGTGTAGAAGAATTTCGTAGCGTGATTCTAATAGTTTAGCCGCGACAATTGCACATGAATGAACTGGAGCATTGTCTTGGTGAAACAGGATCTTTTCTTAGCTAAATGTGGCCGTTTTATCTTGATTTCGCTGTTTAATCTATCTAGTAAAGATGCATAGTACTCTCCGGTTATCGTTTTACCCTTTGCTAAATAATCAACAAAAATTATTCCATGGGCGTCGCAGAAAACAGTGGCCATCACCTTTCCTGCCGAGGGAACCGTTTTCGCTTTCTTCGGTGCCCGTTCACCTGCTGCAACCCACTGTTTTGACTGTGATTTTGTTTCTGACTGATAATAGTGTATCCACGTCTCATCAACAGTTACAAAAGTCGCAGAAATTCAACTTGATTTTTTTGAAACAGCTCCAAATTTTGCATTGAAATCTTCACTCGTTCACGTTTTTGCTGAATTGTGAGCAAACGTGGCACCCACCTTGCAGCCAGCTTTCTCATACCCAAACATTTATGCAAAATGTGATGTACCCGCTCTGTCGAAATGTGTACCGCTTGAGAAATCTCACGCACCTTAAATCTTCTATCTTCCATGACCCTATCATGAATCTTATCAACAATTTCTTGCGTAGTCACTTCAACAAGGCGACCAGAACGCTCGGTATCTTTCGTGCTTCTTCGGCTACAACGAAAATCGGAAAACCACTTATAAACCATTCTAAGTGAAGGTACAGATTCACCATAATATTTGTCTAGCTTGGATTTAGTTTCTGTTGGCGTTTTGCCTCTTAGAAAGTAATGTTTTATCAACACACGAAATTCGTCTTTTTCCATTGTGATAGAAGGCCAGACATCAACGACAAAAACTTACTCTCACATATAAACTATGCGTCAAATCTGCATGAAATTTGACATGTGTTGTTTCAAGGCATGCTAGATAACAGAGCCCTGATAGTTCAAGTACAATGATGCCAACTCAAAAACTTTTGCACAGACTTATCAAACCACCCTTGTAAATGTATACATAAAGGTAAATAATTTTAGCAATTTATTGTTGAAGTACGTAGCCTGAATATAGTTTTATATGGAGAACGAAACCATGTATATTGTTATGTACTGATTTAGAAGATTGTCAGATACATTGATTGACATTTATTTTTGGTAGTTTTGTCTAAATAAAATAATTCTTAAGAATGAACTTTAGTTCAACGTTTCTATCTGAATAATGAAGCTAAACACTAAGAAAATCGGAGTTCCTTCTTTTCTTAGGTCATGTCAAATTTTAACAATTACAAGTGACAAACAGCTAGCTCCCTTTGAAAACAAACTATTATTTAATGTCTATCTTCAATCAAAATGATCTAACCTAAAATCAAATATGTGACAGGTAATGATTAATTTTATTTGTGAGAATTGCGTTACTTCCTTGTATTTCTTTTTCAGGCAAGTTTTATTTATAAAAAAAAAGTTTGCAACTTACTGAGCAAACCTTTATAATTCTAACTAAAGCTTTAAAATTTTCCAAAAGGCTTCTCTTTGAGTAAGTAAAATTTTCGATTTTATTATCCTGTCCTTCTATACATTTCTTTAATCAAACTGTATAAACACTTGTGCTATGCTCTATAATTCACACACTTCACCTTCACCTCTTTATCTCTTTCTTGTTATTGCTTATTCCTTTCTACCTCTTTTTTCTCAGGTATACTCTATTTGTCCCCTTCTGGTATGACGAGTTCTCCAAATTGTTATTAATACCCACTCACCAGATATAATAAATTATTGAGAGTAGTCAGTAGTATGACTGTATCCAATTTGTAGGTACAAGTTTTATTATTATAACACTATATCTTTATACTTTATACAATCTCCTTTTTAAAATCTATTTTAATTTGATTAATAACTTGTTATTATTTAATGTTCAATATAAGCTAAGTTTTTGTCAAAGAAAATTTTTGTCATTTCATTTCTTCTTGTTATTTTTTTTTCTAAGGCAACGATTATTGAAATTTCTCACTCACCCGTTTATTCTTATCAAAGATAGTGATGTTATCAATAATTATTTGCCTCTACGGTTTCTAAGTTTTTCATATTTACTAACAACCTTTTAAGCTATCTTTCAAATATGATCTTTTATAATTACTACAACTTAATCTATTAAACTAATACAATTTTTCTTTTTTTTTTAGCTCGTTGCAAACTCCTAACTGATTGTCTCGAGGTCACCCTCACAAAGAAAATTTAATCATCAAGATGTCCATCACTTTTTCATAATTAATAAAAATTCATAATGTAACCATTAGATTTTGATTACAGTTATAACCCTATGAAGAGTTATTTTTGATTGAAAATATCATTACAATATATTTAAAACACAAGGCTTATTTTTGTTCCAGTTCGTTTGAGAGTTCCACGCCGATCTAAGCGATTCTTTTTTGATATTAAAGCTATCGCTGTGTAGATTAATCAACACTACTTAATTTTTATATTCTTTTAATGTTTATATTTTTAATTTGAAAAACTCTAATATGTTTAATTTGAGACGGACGAATCTTACTTGGGGCGCCCTCTCACTTTCTACGGTGGTGAGTTTCGTAAATACTCCCGCTTATAAATATAAAAGGTGATGCAGCCGTCCACTTCCATTATTAATAAGCGGTTAACATGCGGTTAATGTTTAAAAAATTGTTAGTATTTTCAAACCCGTATAGTTGAAAATTATGAACAATAGACGAATTATACAAATAATGGATGATGGCAATTCCTTATTCAGAGCAGTTTCATATTATTTGTATAAAACGCAGGAAAGGAGTATATCGGATAAGCCAACCTGGTTTTTTTCAAAATTTTTAACTTGCGTTGCAACTGTTATAGGATGACAGTAAATAACCTAAAACGATTCTCTTCCTGCCCGAGTACTTCTAGTACTAAGGGGAGAAAAATGTTATTCTCTTCCTTTTTACTCCATACCAACGCAGGCATATTGAAGCATTAAAAACTCAGCTTCTGTAATTCGGAGTTGGATAATATTTTGCAAGCATATAGGTAATAGATCATATATTACTTGTACTTGTATAACGTTGACTGAATGGTTGCCGAGTTATACCACTGTAAATTTATTTTTTCTCCATGGTAATATAGCATACATGGAATCTTTAAAAATCAACTACTAGATCTCTAGAACAGCGATTTTGATTATTTTTCGCAAACATATAGACAATATACTGAAAATAATTTGTGGCAAGTTTCATTTGATTTGACCGTAGGATTTTTGAGTTATTACAGTTTAAAGTTCAACCTGCGCCACTGCTACTTAATATATTCTAAAGACAAATTAATTAATTATGCACTCATAATAAATATTCAGGTGCCACCTTGACGATTCATCTTACCGGTTTTTTGGTTAAGTAGATCATGTTCTACAGTCGTACGTATAAAATTACGATTAGAGGTCTTCGTAATTTTATACCTACGACTACATAAGTGTGTGTACTAAAATACATTATTATATTATTACTGCTGGATTACGAGGATAATTCGGTAACTACGTGGCCTAACGAAGAAAAAGCAATTTTTCTTGACAAAAAACATTATATTTTTCAATATAGTCTCCTGCTCGCTCAACACACTTATTCCAACGATATTCCAAATTCACTGTAGGTCGATGAATTCAAGTCCTCGAAATAGCTATTTACAGCAACGATTACCTCGGAATTAGACGATAATTTCTCACCGCCAAGCTACTTTTCAGATTTGGAAACAGATGATAATCGCTAGGAGCCATATGAGTCATTCCACGTTAAATAGCACAAAATTAGGTGAAAATTTACCTTAGGGTCTCCAATTTTTTTCAAATTCTGTCAGTGTATTCTAATGGATAAAATATAATTTATGCATGGTTTTATTTACCAAAGAAAAATGTATTTTCCTACTTATTGGTTATTGAAGTTTTCGAAATTTTGCGTGCACGTCTTTACTTAACTAAGTATATATCTCCGGTTATATTAATCGTAGAAATGTGTCGAGTATGTCAATTTAAAGCTAAAAGAAAAATCTATCTCTTGGAATTTTTTTATCAAATTTAAAACAATGTGAAACATTATTTTGCGTTTTATTTTGATAAAATGAAATTTTAATACAACCCAGCGCTTTGAAATTCTAAAAAAAATACTATTTAATTGCCTTATATTTCTTACATGATCCTAGGAAATTACAAGATGTAATTACTATTACATCTTGTTTCTCATCATCAGAATGATGAGAAACAATCATTTCTCATCTCATCAGAATTAAATCTATCAGAATTAAATCACTTACTAATCGGGTGCTCAATGAAAACGTGTGAGTAGTAGCTACTGGATTCGTCTTTGCGGCTACATGCGTTAAGTCACATAAAGTACTGTACTTTTAATTTTATAGTTTTAATTATAATACAGTTTGACACAAGCACAAGAAAGAAAATTGGAAAAATCATATAAAGACTAATTAATCTGTACAAATTTGAACACGCTTTCCTTCACTTTCAAAAGGGTATTGTTTGGTAAGGACCTCTGTTTTTGATAATGGGATAATGGAAAGCAACTTCAACGTCCCACGTATTGGTTTTGCTTTTTCATATCTGGAATTCAGAACTTCATTATGTTCTTTATGTTGATTTTGAGTAAAAAATTTAAAGTAAATGTTTTTAATATTTTTCTGAGCCCAGTTGAATAGTTTTTTAGCCAATACCATCGCATGGCCCCTTTCCATGAGAAGTCGCGAAAAAATGCCATTCAGCGCTAATACCAAAATCCTCTTCATGGAAACATAGATTTGTAAAATTCTTTATATTTTTATATTGTCCACTGGCTCCATCCGAAAAGTAAATCATTTTTTTAACGGCTGCTACTTCATTTTTTACAAAGCTTATTAGTTCAGTTAGAAAAAGATGGACAGCGTTTGTGTCATGTTTTAAATACTCTGATATTGCTACAAAGTTCTTGTGCACTATAATATGCTTTTCTTTGTAGTATACAACAAAAGGGTGAATCGTGGCCTGTCTGTTATTCCAATGAATACCCTGAACAGAATCTTGAATTACAAAAGCATAATTTTCAGAGAAGTCACCAATTACCATGCATTCCCTTGACTCCAATTGTTCTTTACGTTCTTTCAAAAATAAAGATTGCTGTTTGGCTATAAATGTATGGGGCAACAACGCTAACAACTTTACAGATAATTTCTCTAGAAAATCCTCAACTGACGACTGCAATATTTCAAGATTTGTACGGTCGACTGTTATCCATTGCTTATAAGTAATCTGTTCTATAACTTCTGCATCAAATATTTCTTCAATGTATGTAATTAGATTATTAGTTCCTGGACAGGCAGAACATTTCATTAAATAGCAATCTGATGATGGAGGATTACAGATTATTTGCGTCAGACAATCATTGTAATTACTGATTACCAAACCTGAGCTTTGTGACAGTCGATAAATGTTAGCACCATCAATCATTAGCTTAACATTTTCGTGGTGAGCACAAACGCAAACAGAATGTGTCTTATGGGCTCCAGGAAGTACGCATTGTCTTGGCCTCAACTGCGCAAATTTTGAAAAACTTACTTTCAGATTACGGTGTTGTTCTTTAAAACAGCGGTAAGTTTCTTTGAGATTGCTTAACATTAATCGTTTCTGTTTCTGAATTTTTTCACCGTTTTGTTTCACTGTTACGTAATTCTTTTTTCCCGCCATTACTCTACTAACCTCATCAGAATTGTAAAATTCTAACACTTTTTCTACAACAGAAACTTCTAAACTCTCTCAAGTTTCCTTTTTTTAATAGGAGTTTCCCCTAATGACACCAAACTTTCATTAACAATAGATATGTGAGTTCTTTTCTCATCTTCATTTACTAAACTACTTGCAGATGAGTTTGTATCACCACTTTCTGTACTTTTATCGGAAATGGGTTCAGGAAGATTTTGGGAACTAGTCCCAGGTTTACACAACTCACTAGTGGATGGCTGGGGGACTTCAGTGTTAGAAAGTTTTGAAATTCTTACTCGGCAAATATCACACACTTTCAGTTGAGATGACAATTCAATGTTCTCCAACTTCATATTCACTAACATAGCACGTGTCACACGCCGCAAAGACTTCCTTTTTTTTAAATTTGTGGTTTTTTTCATTGAATGGATTGAAACACGCATCATACTGACTTCTTTTTGCACCACTCATGATTTATTTATTTCACTAAATTTCTAAAATTATTTATACTTATGCTAACAACATACACCGAAAGACTAGGGTTATTTTGTTGGTTGATTTGTTCACTTTTTACAAAAGGGCCATAAATACTTCAATCTGCAGACTTTGTCATATTTATGTGTAACAAATGTTTAATATAAATGATACCACAGGTCCACACCAATAGCAATTACATTGACCGAATTCGCCTAGTGCTAACTAATAACTAAACGTCCCTTTCTTTTAATAATCGTCTTAGGGCAGACGTTCCGCACCATTAAGTATTTATGACCCTTAAAAGTTATACATAAAATCAGAACGTTTTACAAAATAATATCATATTACAAAATGAGATCATATAACGAAACAGCAAGACCAAATATTATGAAGCCTGAACTACAATAACCAATAGCATACGTATAAAGGGCTGATTCATTCCGTATCCCTACAAACATAAAGATTTAAATGTATATTATATTATAGTAAAATTCCCTTTTGTGGAACGTAACAAAAACAATATAATAAGACAATGCATTTAAGAAGTGCGTAGCCGGTACTTACCGTTCGGAGAGGTGCGTCTCAAATAAATATTTATTTGATATATTTCTAAAAGGAATTCCAATATGAAACTTTGGTAACCATTAGAATAAATATCAGGCAAAATGCTAGTATTTTTTTAGATTTTTAACATGTTGTGTTTAGTGTAAATTTCCAGAATTATTGTTAAAATCACGTAAAATTGAATTTTTTTAATTTTAATTGCATAACAGATTATATAGAGTGAAAGCTTACTTTTTAAGCTTTAAAAAGAGGTATGGGTCAAATCTGTATAATGAAGAAGTTAGGAGAAACAAGGGTTGATATAACACCTTAACCGGTCAATTTCTTTAAATTTAACTGCAAATAGTTTTGAAAGAAATGATGTTAGATGAAAATTAAAACCCTGAGGCTGTCTACTTTAATATACCAAATATCTGAAAAAAGTTCGAACCTTTTATAAAAATGTAGTGTTTTTTAAGTGTTCGATTTGACGTGGAATGACTCATATCTGGGGAATAGGGCGAATGAGGCACTAATTTAAATCCCAATTCATGAATTTTGGCCATTACAATCACAGACTTGTGGGCAGTGGCAGTTGTGTTATCCCGATGGAAAAGCACTTTCTTCTTTGCCAAATGAGGCCATTTCTCTTTGATTTTGTCGCTTAATTGTTGCAACAAATTTATTGTTTTCCCCTTTTCGAAGTAGTCGACCAAAATAATTCCATGAGAATCTCAAAACACAGTTGCCATAACCTTTCCTACTGACAAAACTGTTTTTGCCTTCTTTGGTGGCGGAGAACCTTTGTGTGTCCATTGCTTGGGCTGTTCTTTGGTTTCGGGAGTGTAATGTTGAACCCAGGTTTTACCGACGGTTATGAAACGGCGTAAAAGGCCCTTCAGATTGTGGCGAAAACGTGCCAAAAGGTCGCGAGAAACACTCAAACTCTTCAGTTTTTGCTCCGGTGTGAACAACAGCGACACCCAACACGCCGAGTATTTTTTCATTTCTAATTCTTCAGTTAAAATTCTGTGCACACTGTCATTTGAAATATCCACTATGTCTGCTATCTCGCGCACTTTTACTCGACGGTCATCCAAGACGATACGGTGAACTTTTTCAATCATATCCGAGCAGTAGCAGTTTTTGGACGTCCACTACGGGGTTCATCATTTGTGCTCCTACGACCACACTAAAATTCGGCAACCCAGTTTTTAACCATTGAAAACGAAGGCGCAAATTCCAATAGTGTTGAGTCCAGCTCTGCTTTGATTTCGGTTGGTGTTAAGCCTATCAAATGAAAGTACTTTATCAGTGCTCTCAACTTAGTTTTTTCCATTGTTTACAAAATCACACAAAACGTTCACTTTGGCATACTGTCAAAAACAGACTAATTGACAGGTCGCTCTTTACTGTCATATCTAACCTATTAAAGGATGATTCTACAGAATGATAAAGAAGATTCCTGCAAATTCGCGCCATCTCTGTGTTAGGCCACGTAGTAACCGAACAATCCTCGTAAAGTATCGTTTTGTGTTTTACTGTTTGTGTTTAAAATAATGGGTATTACGATTCACAAAACTTTGCCTACAACATTGTATTATTACCAAGGCGAAGCACGACCCTGTCAGTTGTTACATAGTTAAGTAGAGGCACAATTGATTTTAAGTTTTCATAATTTTATATGTACAACTACAACGAATTGTGTACTTAACTTCACAACTGGCACTTTTCGTCGTACTATATGTGACACCTTTGTGCTTCGCTTTGGGCACTACAGTGCTACAACTACATTATCTTACGCTTCTATATATTATACACTTATGAATGTGTTCTGTAACAATACTTGAAATAGCTTCATTTTTATGCAAAAAAAAAATTTCTCAAATCAATTCATTAAGGCAATCAATTGAAAAAGTTAATCACCATTTACACGAACAAGAATTATTAATAGATTTTAAAAATTAATAAAAATTAATTTGGAATAAATACGAAAAAGAAATGGATGATCTTATAGCAAATGTAAGTAATATAGTATTAGTATTAAGATTAATTTTTCCTCAATCCAACATTAATAAAAACAAATCTACCAGGCCGAGAGACCAGCAATTTCAAGTTCTATTCAGCCTATAAGTTCCAATATCCATGACAAAACGCACCAGATAAGTGGAAAATCTTTATCATCTAATAATCTCAGCTCTAGGATTTGACAAGTAATAAATAAATAATTTGGCAAACTCGACAATTTTATGATGTTAAATCTGCTTTCTAAAGCAGATTTAGTTAGATTTGTTCTGCTAGCGTCAAGGTGGGATAAGCAGTAACGACTGCATGGGTGTAAGATCAGTGAGTAATGTATAAATATATTAGTCGTTAAAGTCTTGAGTCACGATATATCTAGTTTGTGATGATTGACAAATCATACACTGATTATTATTAATAGGAATGCAAGAAAATCCTACTGGAAGAGAACAGTTTTCTTTAAGTTCTTCATTAATATCTGATATATCATTCTCATACTCTTCCATCTGAGTAGAGCTGTCTGAATATACAACTTTTGCGATACTCTCATTAATAACACGATCACAATTCATACATATTTTATCTCCACACTCAAAAACTTTACGAGATGCAGTAATAGAAACAAGAACCATCTGTTCTAACATTTACTGCCCAGAATTGCTTCGTCAACCCATCTGGCAGTTCAAGAGGATTACTAATTCTTGGCAATGCTGAATAATGTGCTAGTACTAGTGGTTCTGTCTCCTAACATAAACAGCATATCAACTGAATTCTGGTCTGATTTCGTAAATATTGTAACTCAGTTTCTATACCAATTAACGAATCTTCTGACAAAGGTATCCATTGTGATGGACAATTACAGAAATCAGGTGGTATTTCGGATCCTTGTTGGATATGTGAATTTTATGTCCCAAAATAGTGGCATTCCGAAAATTGAAATAATCCCCTCCTGGATAATCTGGAGATGAAGGGACAATATTTATGTCAATAAAACGATATTTATTACTTGTAAAAATTCTGAAGCTAAGATTTATAGATGGTAAAGATTTTCCGCCTATCTGGTGCGTTTTGTCATGGATATTGGAACTTATTGGATGAATAGAACTTAGAATTGCTGGTGTCTCGGTCTGGTGGATTTGTTTTTTATTAATGTTAAATTGAGGAAAAAACCAATCTTAATAATAATATTATATTACTTACATTCGATATAAGATCATCCATTTCTTTTTCGTATTTATTCCAAATTAATTTTTAAAATCTATTAATAATTCTTGTTCATGTAAACAGTGGTTAACTTTTTCAATTGATTGTCTTAATGAATTGATTTGAGAAATGTTTTTTTTTGCATAAAAATGAAGCTATTTCAAGTATGTTTCCACCACAATTTCGATCTGTCTTTTAAAATATACCACACTGAAGGTGTTACGATAATGATATATAAACCCCAGCTTTGTTATTTTACTTTAAATGGTTAACCTTATTATGTAATTTTATGCAAATCTGGCGTAAACTTACCACCCACGAACACATCTGTAATTTTTTTATTTATATAACAGATCTTGTTTATTGTTTCCAGCCTTATTTTGTGGAACTCCATAATCATGAAATAAATAAAGATTAGTAAAAGTTTAAAACTGTGAAACTTTTACTAAGCTTTATTTATTTCATATATAACAGATGATTAACTTTAACATAACAAAGCGCTAGACTTGTTATTATACTATTTTTTTAGTACTTTTTCCACCCTTCAGGAGTGCAAGAATGCTAATACCACCACCGCAGGGTTGCCAGACGTTGGGTTACCTCCTCAGTATATTCAGATGTATCTTCCATAACAGTTATACTCTTGTTAAAAATACTGTAAGAAATCCGTTGCTGGCTCTTGGACTATTGTGCAAAATTTGAATAAAATCAAAGAGGGTCATGTTCAAAACCTCAAAAAAACTAGATCACTTGAGATGGAATTACCAATTAAGAGTTCAGCAACTACCCTACATTCTGCATTCTTTTTCTTATTGCAGTTTTAAGTTCTTAGAATCCCAACTGTCGAGTATAAACTTGAATGCAATTAAGCATTCCTTCTTTGTTATTAAATGATATTTAAAGAGTAGCAGTCCTGAGTATCAGTAGTTCAGTTGATACTCAACAGTCAGCAAGCCAACTAGTAAACCATCTCTGTCAAGTCTGTTTATTCTTTTATTTTAATTATTAAAAAATTATTATAGTTTAAATGTGTGTATCTTTGAGCTCCATATCAGCACTTACTTTACT
The DNA here is from genome assembly GCA_929113105.1 of Agrypnus murinus. Classification (NCBI taxonomy): domain Eukaryota; kingdom Metazoa; phylum Arthropoda; class Insecta; order Coleoptera; family Elateridae; genus Agrypnus; species Agrypnus murinus. Next base: position 90,014,306 of record OV816026.1, read on the forward strand.
TACATTGTGAATAAACTTAATTTGTCTTTATGTTCTTAGAACTTCATAAGATGCTGTCTCTTACCAAAAATTATTTTTACAGGCTGCATGCTAAAACTAAATTTATTTGCTGTATGTAGAATTATTGTACAAACAACTCCACTTTTAAATGACATGAATTAAGGTAGAAAAGTATTAAATTAATTTATTGAACTCAAATTACAAAATCAAAAACGTATAAACATAATTTTACTCACCAATTGAAATAAATCTCTCCGATGATGGCAACAAATAAAAGAAGTAACTTTGATGGAATCGCTCGAGAAGGTTGTTTAAACTTCTAAATATACCTTCCAAAATACGTCCGACAGTGATAAAATTGGAATGATTGTCACGAACTTGTTTCGGAGGAAATCCTTCTAATGTAAGGGCCTGTATGCCAAATCGATGAAATAAACCATGATTTCCATTGGGAATCTGTTAAAGAAAAAAATTAAAATAGCTAAGTAACACAAATAGTATGTAACACAGCACTCAATAAGCCCGGGCCTAAGTAAGAAAAAAACATTTATGTCCGATTGCATTATAAAGTACTGTTTATTGTATTGTTTTGCGGCAGTGAACTGGCTTATTATTGTACTCGTAAAATAAAGTGGTAGTAGTAAAATAAAGTATGACAACTGTATATTACATGTCAAATTTTCTTCTGTCAAGAATAGATGTCAAATTTATAAACTGATTTTTTTTGATAATTAGCCAATTTTAGAAATCGAACATAAAGCTTTGTATGCAACTCTTACATAATAGGACCTTATAGACTCGCCCTTTTTATAGGCCTTGCTCACTTCGCTCGCTCGGTCATAAACTGTGCTTGTCTATAAACTCCTACATTATGTACTTGTTACATAAATAGCTATTATGTCCGATTGCATTATAAAGTACTGTTTATTGTATTGTTTTGCGGCAGTGAACTGGTTTATTATTGTACTCATAAAATAAAGTGGTAGTAGTAAAATAAAGTATGACAACTGTATATTACATGTCAAATTTTCTTCTGTCAAGAATAGATGTCAAATTTATAAACTGATTTTCTTTTGATAATTAGCTAATTTTAAGAATCGAACATAAAGCTTTGTATGCAACTCTTACATAATCGGACCTTATAGACTCGCCTTTTTTATAGGCATAAACTGGGCTTGTCTATAAAGTCCTACATATGTACTTGTTACATAAACAGCTATTTTTTGCAAAAATTATTCTTTATTCATCAAAATAGTTTCCTTTGGCGGCGATACAATCATTCCAACGCTTCTGTAACTTTTCGATGCCGCCCCTGAAGAACGATGTTTCCTTGGCCTCAAAATAGGCATCAGTTTCAGCGAAGACCTCCTCATCCGAGACAAATTTCTTACCGCGGAACATTTTTTTCAAGTCAGCAAAGAGGTGGTAATCGCTGGGGGCCAGATCGGGACTGTACGGTGGGTGGGGAAGCAATTCGTTTATTTTGGCCATCGTTTTTAATGATTTGTGACATGGCGCGTTGTCTTGGTGGAACAAAACGCTTTTTTTGGCCAAATGGGGTCTTTTCTTCACAATTTCCGACTTCAAACGCTCCAATAACGCAATGTAATAGTCACTATTTATCGTCCGTCCATGTTCCAAGTAATCAATAAAAATTACACCGCGCGCATCCCAGAAAACAGACGCCATCACTTTCTCAGCGCTTTGCTGGGTCTTCGGTCGCTTTGGGCGGCTCTCGCCGGTCGCACGCCACTCAGCTGACTGCCGATTCGATTCCGGAGTGAAACGGTGTATCCATGTCTCATCCATAGTGATGTATTGTAACGTCGTACACAAGTTTGATGATGAAAATAAAAGATATTTTCTTTAACTATGACGATTTATTTACATTATATACAAGTAAAGTGTCGCTGTAAGCGACTTGATAATAAACTAAGAAACGAACTCATAATTAACCGAATATGTAAACATATGAGCTTATGAACTAATGGACTGTACTAATGAACTCATAACATTATGAACTAACTTAAAACATCTTAAAGTAAAGTATATATGTGCCTATCTGGCTCACCCTTGAGGTGGGGGCGATGCGCCCTTAGCGGCGATGACCGAGGAGCGTGAACATGTATCGACGCAAAAACGTCGACTTATTCCGCTGAAACATTGCCAAACAGCTCTTCGAATCTTCAATTCGTTGTTGTTTTTGCTCTGGTGTGAGAACGCGCGGCACCCATTTGGAAAAGAGCTTTCGCATACCCAAATGTTCGTGTATGATGGTAAACACACTGCCTTCGGATATCTTCAGGATGTCAGCAATCTCAACTTCACTTTGCGGTCGCCCAAGATGATTTTCAATATTTTTTCGATGTTTTCTTCAACAACTGCCTCATTTGGGCGACCAGAGCGTTCCGCATCATTTGTGTCTGTACGACCACGACGAAAATCAGCATACCAGCGCTTGATGGTTGTTTGTGATGGAGCAGAGTCGGGATAACATTTTCGTAGCCATTGCCCGGCTTGCACTGTATTTTTTCCCATTAAATAGCAATGGTAAATCAACACGCGAAATTGCTTTGAATCCATCGTTTTTGAAAAAACACAAGTAGCGTCACTATAACCACTGTCACTCAGTCAATAACAAACCAAATGTCTTAAAATTTTTACTGTGTTCATTTGAAGGTTGGCACAATTGAAAAATCATAGCAAGAATTATAGCCCCTCTATGGGGCTATAGGAAGAATCACGGCCTACTAGATTCATATAAGCTTCGCTTATATACGGCCATTTCATTTTCAGTTTTTTCATTGTTGAAATTAGGATCCAGAAATTACAGATCCGTACGTTAATTGGCGCCCACTGACGGTCATTTTGCAACAAAAATGGTCTGTAGTCAGACTGCAGTCATTAACTTTTAGGTTATACGTCATGCCAGTAATTGTCATTTCCTATTGTGTAATAAATACTTTATTAATTTATTGGCATTTGTACATACATAATTTGATATAATATGCATAAATATGCCAAAAATATGTTACAGTAGCAACTAGGAAATCAAAATATCCTACATAGTTTATTAAAATTTAGAAAATTATACTGAGTTAACGCCATGTTTACTAATGCCCCAATTCTTAGACTAGAAACACTTAATAACTACATGATAGCCACAGTATAAGTAAGTACAATTTTATATTCTTTTGGGTTTTGTAGCACTGGAATTACCACATCATATGATGTAAACACATAATGTTAATGCACGATCTACGAACTGAAGCTATGATTAGAAGTATTTGTTAAGTACGGGCTTCCGAAAATAAGAAACGAAAAGCAAAATGAAGCCCGTTCCTTGCAACGAAAATAAGTGGACTGTATTTCGAAATTAATATATGCGAGTTTCTAAATGGATCAATACTATAGGTAGATAAAACCCAACAAAGGGACTTACCTTGATTTAAAACGGCTCCTTATCCTCGTATATGGTTTTTTCCAGAATTTCTAATATTAGGGATCCCTAAACGTGGTCGAAAATTAACAAAAGAAGTTCCCGCCGTCCCCTGGTTATACGCTTTCTACCTGGTCCAAAATTCTGAATCCATTTACAAATCACATACCAAACAATATGAAACACTAATTATGAATGAATCATGTGCAGTTTAAAACCACTTAAACTGCTTATTTAAGATTAAATCTTTAATTAAGCAAATTTCAATATTTAATTTCTAAAAACCTTCAACTTGCAAAACGAAATTAATTTTAAGGCAATTGTTTTTGTTTTGTTTCGCGGCAAACTATCTTTTTATAAAATGGCGGTGAAAACGATCGTGCTTGACTGTAATTGATCTTTGCATAAACAGTATTAGAAGTAGGTATTAATGAAATGATGCAACCTCACTGTGGCAGTCATTACTAAAAATAAATATTTTTTAGACATAAGAGCTGATGAAATCTACTTGAGTTTTAAGACCAATCTTTTCGGTAAAATAAATATAGAATTGACAAAATTTGTTACCTTTATATAGAATTATATAAAATTTGGTTTATATGGTACGAGGGTCGTTTTTTTTCAACCTCCGATAGGCTATAAATAAACGACAAATGTATATAAAAAAATCATTTTATTACTAAAAGTTCAGTATACTTATGGTTACTTTTCGACATACTCACCATAAAGATTGAGGCATTTGTCCTATCTGTGGACAAGCATTCCAATACCGTCATCATAAAATGTTGTCGCCAAAGCATTTAAATGACTCTTGACGTTGTCTTGAAGATTCTGGATAGTTTATTGTGAAACTTTACGACTAGACTTTGCGGAGAGACGCTCAAAACAAGAAAAGAAAAATGTTGACTTCTGGAATTTGTTCTGATCCATGACAAGCCCGTCCATACAGTGCTGTTGCAACACAACGGCTCCTTGAGCAATTTCAATGGGACATTTTCCCGATCTAGCACCGAGTGACTTTCATCTTTTCCCTGAACTGAAGACGTGGCTAGGAGGACAGTACTTAGACAGTAGGACAGTACCAAACTACCGAGGATCTTCAAGACAACGTCAAGACTCATTTAAATGCGTTGGCAGCAACATTTTATGGAGACAGTATTGGAAAGCTTGTTCACAGATACAACAAATGCCTCTATCTTTATGGTGAGTATGTCAAAAAGTAACCATAAGTATACAGAACTTTTAGTAATAAAATGACTTTTTTATATACATTTGTCTTTTATTTATAACCTATCGGAGGTTGAAAAAAAAACGACCCTCGTATAAATCAAAAGCGATGTCGAAGAGTAGGCATATTTAGAAATTTTGAAAGGCGGTTAAGAACCTAGGATAACGATAATTAAATAACGATTTTCGTATCATGTCATGTATCATGATTTCGTAGTAAGAAGGTAGAGGAAGTTTTCTAGGAAGAAGATGGAGTCTGAAGCTTTTCTGAACTAACTGAATGCATGATCTATAGGTATAGAATATCAATACTATTAAACTTTTACACACATTCGTATAGAGTGTCGCGCTATACGGGTCTTTTAAACACAGGCTTATACACAGGCTTTTAAATTGTGGTGATATTGAAAGATACTAAAGGCGAGATGGATTGACCGAATATCGAACAATGAAATACTAGAAAAAGTACAAGAAGAAAGAAAGTTAATGAAGGAGACCACGAGAAGCAGAGATAGATTAATAGGACATACTCTACGGCATTCGGGTATTATCTAAAAATGATAATAGAAAGCATGATCGAAGAAAAGAACACCGTAGCTAGACCTAGACTGCAATTTATACTATAAATAAAAGAAGACTTAGGCTGCTACAGCTGTAGAGAATTGACTACAGAGAAAAGACTGGCTACATACCAGAAAGAATGGAGAGATACAATGCCGAGATAAGACAATCCACAAGATTGATTACGAGAGTATAAAACTAGGTGTATTTGAAAAGTGGTTGATAAGGTATGTGTTTTAGTCTTAATGTAGATAAAGTTTTAATGTAACTTTTTCTAATTGTTTATTAATTTTATTTGAAGACTGGCAGCTTTTTTATAAAAACAAAGACGTCGAAAGAATAATAAAATAAAATAATAAATAAAATTTTAATGTAAAGTTTTGTAATATACTATAATGTACTTATTGTTTTTTAGTGAATAATCTAATAATATTTGATTGTTGTTAAGAAATTTCTTATTATTAATAACTGTTAATATGCGAGTAAACGCTCTTTAATCGCAGGCAGTTTAACACAATTGACAAAAAGTATAACCTAAAAATTGACGACTGAGCTCTAACTTCAAATATCTTTGTTGTAAAATTACCGCCAGATGGTGCTACTTAACGTACGAATCTGTAATAATTTCCAACAATGAAAAAACTGGAAATGAGATGGCCGTATATAAGCGAAGCTTTTATGAATCTAGTAGACCGTGCAAGAATTTATTTGAGGCGCCATCTCGTAGTCAGGCCCGGGACTTATGAGTGATGCGCATAGCCTCCTCGATTTGAGAGACAAACGTCTCTTAGACGCCGGTGGCATTAAAAGAATTTCTGTTTTTGCAATATTGGCGCACAATCTAGATTGCCCCTTGTTTATTTTTAATAAAGATTAGCATCAATAATTGACTTATTGTTAGTGGTAAAATATATAGTAATTTTCTATAAACTATATTAGAATTATTAAAAATGCCTCGAAAGTGTTACGAACTGTAGCTCGTATGAATTAGAAAATGTATCTCCATAGTTTTCCTGCAAATGTAGAATTAAATTTTAAATGGAAAGAAGCTCTAATTAATCATACTGGTACATAATCTATAAATTATTTTACTTTCAGAAGACTTTCGGAGAAATGATATTGGTCTACAGTTTGAAATATTGGTTGAATCGCCCATTGTGAGTGTGGGTATTTCTAACAATAGTTTCAGTAGTACATCAGCGAAACATCCAAGTGTAGGTAATATATACTTTGATTTATAAGTTTATAAGAGGATTTTATTTAGAGGATAAGGGCAATTTCCCATCACTTTTAATAATAGTTTAGAAGTATGATCGTATATCAGCATCTTTCTTATTTTTGTAGTGAGTTAATAAGTGACAATGATCTTTACAGTGGATATAATTTATTATTATTTGATGAACCAACCGTTTCTTTGCATTGATTCGTTTGCATTATTGGTCAATTTATTTATAACCATAATAAATAAGAAGGATTTAAACATAATATTCCTCACAATTAAAATATTACTGAATTGTTGCTTTAATTCATCAGATTCTACAGAAGGCTTTGTTTGTTTTTTTTGTTGAATTCTCTTTACGATTTTTCATTTTTATAATCGAATTTCAACATTAATATTCACTTATTACAATATGCAAGTGCGAATTTTAAGAGCTGTTATGTTTTATTAACAACTTTGAGAATTTGCAACCGGGTAGTAATGTAATATTTCGAAAGTTTGATAATACGTAACCTGGATGTTCTGTATTGTGGCGCCCCCTTCAAAACAGAAATAATGCCTGAAACTACAAATGCGAACGGCCGTGTAAGAGACCTTTGTCTCTCATAAATCAAGGAGGCAGTGGTGATTGTGTTATATACTTTGCGAAAGAGCAAGCCATACAGGTACTAATATAATAGTGTGTTTTTTCTAAGCAATAATATAGAAAAGCCAATGGAATTTTATCATTTTCCTCCTAAATTTGTACCCTTGCAAATATAAGTAGAAATTCTGGTATCAATCGAAAGGAAAATTCATTTTATGTTAAAAACATATTAATATTTATAAAGAAAATCAAAAACTATTCAGAAAAATACTTAAAAAGCTTATTGGTTTAATAGTTTTGGTAATCAGGTATAAGAAAATGCTTGAAGTTCTACACTGAATTGGTCTACCGGTTAATGTATCAGACTCATAATCAAAAATTGTGGGTTCAAATCCCACTTTATCTTGTGTAGTTTTTCTTCTGGTAATTTTTTTAATAAACTAGTATTTTGTTCTAATATTTTTCGCTTACTTTCGGGGCATAGTCAAGCAAACATTTATAATGATTTTATCATAGTAGTATTTAGTAGTGAAACACTAAAATATTAAAATCCAAAATTTGTTTGCCAATACGTTTGTCCCTTTATAGACTTGGCTAAGTCCCACCACCAAATCAACCTTATGGTTGGACTCATCGTGGGTCTAATAGTCGTAACTTCACATTAGTGGGCATGGTAGGTTTGTTTTTCCCTTTATAGACTCAACCCATGCAGGTCCTACTTTCAAACCACATAAATGGTTAGATTAAGTAAGGATTCTAGGGGTTAAAGGTTTGGTTTATCCCTCGCCTGAATGTTAAATGTGAAAAATAATGATCAATATTCACCCTTTTTCCTTAGTCTTTAAACTGTTAACTTAAACTGATTTTACAGCTGTAATCTATTCCTATAATTAATAAATATCTGAAAATATAGACAAGCATGCCAAAAAGGTAAGAAAAGAAATCTCTAAGTAAATATAAAGCAGTAAATACTATGAAATAAATAAAGATTATTAAAAGTTTCACAGTTTTATTAAAATATAACCTGACAATATTGTTTCGACAGCTATGCTGTCATTATCAAAGGTAATATAATTATAAACAAACACGTCGCTAAGGTAGATACAAAATAGGTAACTAGATAAAATAATAATAATAATCAGAATTAAATATCTAATACTTCCAGTAACGGAGAATTACTGAGCTCAAGTTGTTCATTCATTAAAGGTACCCTGAGTTTGTGTTTGTATATCTCAAAGGCTTCTAAAATGTCTAATTTGCATTTGTTATTACAAAAATGTAGGAATTTAATATTATTTTGAGGAGTCATTGTGTGATTTTGTTCTAAAAGGTGTTTGGCGTAATTAGATTTTTCAGGATGTTTATTTTTGTAATGACGTACGTGTTCTTTATATCTTATGTCAAAATTTCGAAGTGTTTGTCCAATATATACCGAACTACAAAAAGAACAATTTAAACGGTAAATGCCCGATTTCATGATATCATGTGTTCTGTCTTTAGCATTAAATAAAAATGAAAAAGTGTTAGTGTTGGTTTTAAATGTTATTTTATAATTGTTGGTTTTTCTTCTTTTTTTTTTTAGTATATGTGCAATTTTTTCTGATATTTTGCCAAAATATGGTATAGATATGTAATTTGTGTCTTCTGTTTGATTGTCAATGGGATATATTCTTTTGATAGCTAACCTATAATCTTTTTGTTTAATTAAAGTGTCAATCATGTTCGGATTATAATGATTTGCATGTGCTAGTTGTTTAATGGTTGATATCTCTTTGCTAAAATCTGATTTTGTTAGTGGAATAGTTAAAGCTCTGTGTACTAATGATCTGTAGGCTGCTATTTTATGTGTATTATGGTGACAAGATTCATTTGGTATTGTTATGTCTGTTTGTGTTGGTTTTCTGTATATGGAAAATTCAAATAGATTGTCTGCGTTAATCTTGATATTTAAGTCTAGAAAGTTTATAGCCCTGTTTTGTTCTGTTTCTAGTGTAAATTTTATATTAGGGTGGATACTGTTTATAAGAATTAAAAATTCATTGATAACCTCAAAAGAACTGTCAAAACAAGCTAAAATGTCATCAACATAACGAAACCAGAAGATAATGTGTTTAGAGAGGTTTAATTCAAATATTCGATCTTCAAACTTGTCCATAAATATGTTAGCTAATAGAGGACTTAGAGAATTACCCATAGGTAAACCATCCTTTTGTAAATAAATTATGTTATTAAAAGTGAAATAATTTTGACTTATACAAAGGCCAAATAATTGAATTAACTCTAACCTTTTAACTAATTCTATATTACTATTGATCAAGAAACTATCTAATAAAGGAATACATTCTTGTGGGGGTATTCTGGAGAACATGTTGCAAATATCAAAACTAACAAGTTTTGAATGTGGTGGAAGATGTATGTTTTGCAGCTTATCTACTAATTCTAATGAATTTCTAACAGAGTATTTCGATTTGTAACCTATCGTGTTAATAATCTGGTTCAGTTTTTTGGATAAAATGTGATTAGGTGCATTGATGTATGATACAACTGGTCTTATTGGCATATTCTGTTTGTGCGTCTTGACTAATCCATACAGTTTAGGTATTTGTGGGTTTTTATTAATGATTTGTTGCTTTTCTAATTCTGAAAAGCAGATATTGCAGTTTTCTAAACCTTGTTTTATTTCTTTTTGGAATTTTGTGGTTGGGTTTTTGTTTAAAGTTTCTAAATTTTCTTTATTAATAAATTCATTAACTTTTTGTATGTAAATATCTTTTGAAAGAATTGTTACCTTTATCTGCTTTAACAGAAATTAGATTGTTCTCTGTGATTTTCTGTTTTATAGATTGAAGAAGTGATATGTTAGATGTGTTGTACATTTTGTCCTGTTTCAAAGACATCTCTTTTAACAAATTCGAAATTTGGAATTTTGCATAGTTATTATGATCTTTCTTAAGTATAGTTTCGCATTCAACGGCCAAAATTTCTTTAATTTTGTTGGTAAATTTTGGAAAAGGACAAAATTTGAAACCTTTGTTAAGAAATCGTGTTTCTCTGTCATTGAATGTTATATTCGACAAGTTTATGAAACGAGGATAAAAGTTTGCAGTGTTCTGACAATTATGGTTATTTTGTAGTGTACGTTTTTGTTGTACAAGTCGATGAAGTTTATTTTTCTGTGTGGTGTATTTTTTGAATTTAATGTAACTGACGGTTTCTCTAATGTCAAAATCTAATATGTCAAATTGGATATTGTGTAATTTATGAGTAAGTTCTGTATGGAGTACCTTTATATAAACGTGCATATTGTCTCTTATACTAAACCATTTCTTCGATTCTTCTTTGAGCCATCTTCTTTTGGCATTCCTAATCACTTTTTCAGTAATCGAATTCTTGGTTCTGGTAGTGATGTTTATGTAGTTAGGAATAACCTGACGTTTCAGACATTCTTGGTTAAACATCGTTAAACATTCTTGTATAACTTGGCTTGTTCTTCTAACGAAGAATTATATTATCAATGAATTTTTAATTCTTATAAACAGTATCCACCCTAATATAAAATTTACACTAGAAACAGAACAAAACAGGGCTATAAACTTTCTAGACTTAAATATCAAGATTAACGCAGACAATCTATTTGAATTTTCCATATACAGAAAACCAACACAAACAGACATAACAATACCAAATGAATCTTGTCACCATAATACACATAAAATAGCAGCCTACATATCATTAGTACACAGAGCTTTAACTATTCCACTAACAAAATCAGATTTTAGCAAAGAGATATCAACCATTAAACAACTAGCACATGCAAATCATTATAATCCGAACATGATTGACACTTTAATTAAACAAAAAGATTATAGGTTAGCTATCAAAAGAATATATCCCATTGACAATCAAACAGAAGACACAAATTACATATCTATACCATATTTTGGCAAAATATTAGAAAAAATTGCACATATACTAAAAAAAAAAAAAAGAAAAACCAACAATTATAAAATAACATTTAAAACCAACACTAACACTTTTTCATTTTTATTTAATGCTAAAGACAGAACACATGATATCATGAAATCGGGCATTTACCGTTTAAATTGTTCTTTTTGTAGTTCGGTATATATTGGACAAACACTTCGAAATTTTGACATAAGATATAAAGAACACGTACGTCATTACAAAAATAAACATCCTGAAAAATCGAATTACGCCAAACACCTTTTAGAACAAAATCACACAATGACTCCTCAAAATAATATTAAATTCCTACATTTTTGTAATAACAAACGCAAATTAGACATTTTAGAAGCCTTTGAGATATACAAACACAAACTCAGGGTACCTTAATGAATGAACAACTTGAGCTCAGTAATTCTCCGTTACTGGAAGTATTAGATATTTAATTCTGATTATTATTATTATTTTATCTAGTTACCTATTTTGTATCTACCTTAGCGACGTGTTTGTTTATAATTATATTACCTTTGATAATGACAGCATAGCTGTCGAAACAATATTGTCAGGTTATATTTTAATAAAACTGTGAAACTTTTAATAATCTTTATTTATTTCATGATTATGGAGTTCCACAAAATAAGGCTGGAAACAATAAACAAAAAAAAAAGTAAATACTATACTTACACCTGTAGCTTGTGAAAAAACCATGGCCATTAAGGTTTTGAAAGAGTACAACCATTCATTCAAAGGACCTCCTCTTCCCTTGTCATCTTTTCTTTGGTTTTCTCTGTTTTTAAATGTATGAGGAATGCCTTCCTTTGTACACATACGTGTAGCAAGATTAAACAAATCTAAATTTGGTAATTGCCCATTCAAGCCTTCTACTTTTATATCCATTTTTGCTAAAAAACATTTTGATTACTAATTATACAAAATTTAGGTACTATACCAAAACCAAAAAATGAAGAAATTAAATCGGGGTGAATCTAGCAGTCACAGACTAGCAGTGGGTGTTGATTGTGATGAACCTTGCTCCCAAATTGTCAAATCTAGACAGTTTGAAATAAAACCAGTTGATAATGTGCAGAGCTAGCATTGCCATGACGAACAAAAGCAACTGTATACTTAATAAACTAATTTATTTTTAAAAACTAATGTGGACCTAACACATTAGTTGTCATAAAAGCTAAAATTCTGTCTTAAGACTTTTCGTAAAAAAAATGTTGCTAAAAATTATTTTTATTTTTTGTAAATTTTTTATTTAAATTAAAAAATGTTGCTAAAAATTATTTTTATTTTTTCGTAAATTTTTAAAAAATACAAAATTTTTCATTTTTCAAAAATGTACCGAAATCTTCGGTGGTCATTTTGACCACTTTCCCGAAGAGATACAAAAAAATGTTTCAACCAAAAGTTTCTTAGAATTCGATGTACTATAAATTCCAAAAAGAAAAATTAAAAAAAGTCAACATGGAAAAAGGCGACAGACAGACAGACTTCTCGAATTCAGAGACGAACTTTTTGTTCATTGAAAATAGACATTGCAATCTGTTAAAAGTTTTAATAGTATATTACAGTACAAGTGGAGAAACTAAAAGTTTTACTCATGCGTGTGAACGACACACAAATGAGTGACTCAGTTTCCCACGAGCGCTGTATAGCGTTTTGTTCAATCCTGCCATTAGAAATTAAAAAAATAGATAAATAAATTTAAATTTTTAGAATAATTGCAGAAAAATTAGGAGGCGGTTTTCGTTATTATGGTTCTCATCATTCGTCATAAAACAAACAATCAATTTGTCATTATTTGTCAACAAAGATCAATTCCCTGGTATTAATCAACCGATTTTTAACAATTGTAATGTTAACTTTCATGTTTATAAGTAATTTTGTTAATATGTGTTACTGTTATGAATAAAATTGGTTAAATGTTCAGCTTATAACTTTGCTTATCGGGAGTAAGTGAAATTTTTTTCACCCACTCCTTTCGCTCACCCGTTGCTATGTAAGTAGGTTGAATGGACAAAACAAACGCTTTCACCTTTGGTATCTAGGTAAGAAACAGTAATTTTCAACGACAGGATTGAACAAAAGGTTTTTCACCACTCCAATTGTTAATTATTAAACTACTATTAATAAATAACCTTCTGATAGCAAAAGTGTGCACGACATTAGTTGCTGCTTAAAAGATTTTTCACAACTCCAATTAATATTTATTAAGTAGTTTAATACTTAACAATTAGAGTTGTGAAAAACCTTTTAAAACTTTGACAGATTGCAATGTCTATTTTTTTTATTTCAACTGTTTAAATTTGACAATTTGGGAGCAAGGCTCGTTCAGAATCAACTCCGACTGCTAGTCTTCGGCTGCTAGATTCACTCCGGTTTAGTTACTTCATTTTTTGGTTTTACTATAGCAATTATAGCAATTGAAAGGTGATCCATTAGTCAAAATCGGGAAACATTTGTTTTGGAATAATCTGGAAATACAGTATAACTTCGGTTATCCGGATTGGACAGAACTGGAGTCATGCCGGATAATTGAAACTATGGTTTGTGAGGTTACAGAAATACGTATTTATTGTAGATTATAAAAAAAGGGCAAACTGTGACAAACAGGCTTGACTACATTTACCGAAAAACATACTAGTATAAATTGGATAAGTAGAGAGCCAAACTGCATTTATTAATCTGCCTAAGGTATACTTATCAGCGTTCCTTAGGTTCTGTTCACTTAGTTACACTGCGGTTACCATGTACACTAGCACTATACTCTGCTTTTTCACTGCTCACTCCACTAACTCAAATGGTTTGATTCTTTTGAGTCTTCTCACTAATCCCGTATTGTCCAGGAGCTGAATGGCCTCGACATTTACGTGATGATGAAGTCGGTCTTCATGACTCTTCGCAAATTTCTTTATTGCCTGGTTGACAGTTTCCACATTCAAGTCCAGATAGAGGTCACTGTTTCAGACATACCAAGGTGCATCTACTATGCACCTCAGCACTTTATTTTGAAATCGTTGGATGATGTCGGTATTACTTTGCTTGGTACAGCCCCAAAGCTGAATACCATACGTCCATACAGATTTCAATATTTGCTTGTATAATAAAAGCTTATTGTATAGAGACAGATTGGAGTTTCTTCCAATCAGCCAATACATTTTTCTGTATTTAATACCAAGTTCTTCTTTTTTCTTTTTAACTTGTGCTTTCCATCGAAACTTCGCATCAAGTGTAATGCCCAAATACTTGGCTGTGTTCGAACATGGAATTTGATTGTTATTTATACTGACTGATATATTAGATAACTTTATTCGTAAAGTTTACATGCATTGATTTAGATTCATTCAATTTTATTCTCCATCTTCTTGTCCACCGGTACACTAGATCAATGGCTGTTTGTAATTTTTCTGTGGCTTCTGCATTGGTTGTTCCTAATGCTAATATAGCTGTGTCATCAGCAAAAGTAGCAATGGTGTTGTTTTCTAATGCTGGAATGTCACAAGTGTACAAGAGATACAAGATCGATCCGAGTACACTTCCTTGCGGCACTCCTGCTTTAATTTCCTTCAATTCAGAATAAGCACCTTCCTGCTTAATCCTGAAGTATCTGCCAGAAATGTAAGACTTCAAGATTTGAGAATATTGTTTTGGCAAAAATAGTTTCAGTTTATAATTTAAACCTTCATGCCATACCTTATCGAATGCCTGTGCTACATCCAGAAAGATTGCAGAACAGACATTCTTTTCTTCTATCGATTTCTCTATAATATTAGCGATTCTATGTACTTGATCGATAGTTGAATGCTTTTCTCTGAATCCAAATTGATGAGGCGGAATTAAATTTTTCTCTTCAATTATAGGTTTTAGTCTTTTTAACAATAATTTTTCAAATAACTTCGATATTAGGTCTGTACGATGAAACTTCATGAGGTGGCCTACCAGGCTTGGTAATCATAATGACCTCTGCGACTTTCCACAGCCTAGGCACGTACTTTAATCTAAAGGCAGCATTTATTAGGCAAGTCAGCTTAACTATAGCTTTCCGCGGTAACTGTTTTAACACTTCACCAGTTATTAGATCGAATCCTGGAGCTTTTTTCGGATTGATGTTGTCTTTGATTTCGGCCATTACTTCCTTAGGTGAAGCAAGTCTGATCTCATCTTCTTCTTGGATTGGCTCATCCCAATTTGGTACGTCTTGTCCTTCATTTGGCTGAAATGTTTTTTCTAAATGAATCGCAAAACTATTTGCTTATTGTTCATTATTTCTTGCCCACTTTCCATCTTTCTGTCTTATTGGAGGAATTTGGGCTATTGGCCTTTTCAGTCTTTTTGTAGCTTTCCAAAGAGAATAGTCGGTGCTGCTGTCAGCTGTTTGTTTTTTTAGATAAGCTTCAATTGATTCATCCTTTACTCGCTGGATTTCTCTTTTTAGTTGTTGACTAGCATTATTTAGACGTGTTTTATCTTGAGGGGCTCTAGATTGTTGCCATTTACGTCTTAATCTTCTTTTTTCTGTGATTAAGTCTCTAATCTCTTTCGGGTAGTTGTTTCCTGTTATTCTATGTTTGATAACAGGAGTGTTTTCCCATGCTGCTTCCAGGATATTGTTTAAAAATATCTTAGCTTCTTCATCTAGTTGTTGTTCGTTTCTTAGAGGAACTGAAAGATTGATCTTTTCTTCAACACTTAGTCTGAAACTCGTCCAATCTGTCAGTTTGTTTACTAATGTCGGATTCTTCTCTCTCTTAATAACGTTTTCACTTAAAGTTAAAACTATTGGCGAATGATCTGAATTCATGTCCCAACCTTCTTCAATGTGTAGAAAGTTTGCAGATATGTTTTTGGTAATATAGAAATCTATGAGATCTGGTATCTTATTTGGGTCAGTTGGCCAGTAGGTAGGTTTCCCTGTGGACAAAGTACTGCATCCAAGTTCTCTAACTGCTTCAAGGAGTTCATTTCCTTTAGTGGTAGTAAGTCTGGAACCCCAATAGGTATTTTTTGCATTAAAGTTCCCCCCTATAATAAATCGTATTCCTTGTTTTTTCAGGAATTCAAGATATTGGTTTTTCTTTATGGTTTTTCTTTAATGCATATTTTGGCGGGCAGTACACTGCTGTAACATTAATTTGATAATTTCTAGTTTTAATACTTACAGTAGTCGCTTGAATCTCTTCAGTTTTGAATTCTATTTCTTCATGATGTAGGATGTTGTCTTTAATTATTATAGCACTTCCACCTCTGGCCATATTTTCAGGGTGTATAGTGTGGTACACCCGATACACTTTAAATCTGATGAATGATTGGTTAGTGAAATGTGTCTCAGATATGAGGCACACATTAATTTTGTCTATGTCAAGGACTGCTTGCAACTCTAGTTGGTGCTGAAACAATCCATTGGCATTCAATGCCATGATTCTTAGATCATTAGCCATTTTTATTTTTAGCGCTATATTCTAGTTTGGTTAAACGCTCATCAAGTTTCATGAACAGTCTTTCTTGGCTATTTAATTTATCAAGGATCATTTGCAAAGTCTGATCCATGGACGTAGTTTGCTTTGAGTTTTGGGAGTTTTTATTATTATTAGCTGTACCTGCTACAACTTGACTATATGGCACAGCTACTCTTTTATCTGATATGTTTTTTTGTTTGGGTATTTGTTCCAGCATTTACCTGTTTTTTAATCTCTTACTGGTTGTGTGGGTAATTAGGTTTTTTCATGGACCTATTTTTCAGTTTCTGCATCTCTTTAGCGACTATACATCCTCGATAACTTGCAGGATGATTTTCGCCACAATGGACGCATTTCGGTACTGCACTGTTTGGTTTTGTACACTCTTTAGTGAGATGTTTACCAGTGCATTTGACACAACGTGGTTCCTTGGCACAATATTTTTGCGTATGTCCATAAGACTGACATCTTTTACATTGAGGTACCAGCTTAGATTTTTTAATTGGTTGTATTTCGACTCTAATACCCATTATGTCTGTAATGCTAAAGATTTTATTAACATCTTCATCTTGTCTGAAAACTAGCATAAACATATTCAACGGTTGCTTTGTTTTCCACTTAAGTTTATTTATAGCATCAAGTGCTTTGTATCCTCTTTTATGAAGTTCTTGAACTATTTCTTCTGCATTGAAAGAATGATGTAAATTTTTAACGATTACTTTTATTGGCCTGTCTTGTTTATTTTCATAAGAGTGCCACGAATAATTATTTTCTGATAGCATCTTCGTTAATAATCTGTAAGACTCGCCATCTTGCACATTAATTTTAATGTTTTCATTATTTATAATTTTAACTTGAAATTCCGCAATAATTTCATTTAATTTTTTATGTAATTCACTAAAATTTTTTATATCGTCCACTATTACAGGTGGTGGTACAGGTATTTTTTTATTATTTTTTGTTTTCTCTTCTTCAGATGTTTCTTTTTGTGGAGGTGTTAGTGACGTATCCATTCGTCTCTTTTTATGATTTTTCTTGACCCTAATCCACTCTGTCTCTTTTGCTAGTTCTTCCTTGTCCGTATGATATTCTATTATTTTCTAATTTTTTTAGTTTGATTTAAATTTTGTTCTATTTTGCATAATTTTTTTGAATTATTTCTAGTTAAGCTTGCAGATAGTTTATTTTAGCCATCATCTGGGTTTTTTCAATCTCAGCTTTTTTCAATTCATTATACAATATTTGTTCATTTTGCGTTCTTGCAAAATTTTATTCGCCTGGTTTATTTTTATCGCTATTAACCGAAGATGGAAGATTGACACCGGGTTGGATTGGAACTCCTTGTTGGATTATTATTTGTGCATTATGTTGTTGCTGCGAGGTTTTTTGTATCGATGTGGGAGGAGATCTTGAAGTCTTTCCAATTTTTGTAAACATCTTTTTTTAATTAATAATTTTTTTACCTTACGTTACGTTTGCGTGTTATTTCAAACGAACGCAACGTCATGTTTTCTGACTTACTTTTAATTGCACTAATAACACTTTCACTGTTATTGTTAACTAATACGGAGCGAGGTCGCGACACTTCCTTACTCGTCAACAGTTAAACAATGTAGATTTGAATTAATGGTATGATTATCTATTTTTGCTTTTGTGATAGTTTGATTAAACTGGAAATCCTAATTACCTTGAAATGTCAACTTTGACATTTGGTACTTAACATAACCGCACAATTTGAATAACACAAGTGTGTTGATTCGATCAAGTAAGTTTCGATTTCTTTTATTGTATTTGGAAATTATAATTGACTTTTATTATTTTTTTAGGTTATGTGGCTTAACACTTGCATTTTTACAAAAGATCTTATAAGAAATTATGGTGAGTTATTTCAAGTTTAAATAAAACAGACCTTAGAAATGATTTCACTTTTCTCTTTCTTTAAAATAACACTAGCTCTGCTTTTATTTATCACTGTTTGATTAATCACAAACCTAATGTATTAATTTATGGATGTTCCTTTGTACAGCTTAAGATTTGGGAAGATCACCAAGCAAGAATCTGCCTACCGCTTGTGGAATAAGGAAATTACTTTTATGAATGTTATGATAAAAAAATCATTTCAGTATATTAAACATTAAAAAAAATAACAGAACAGCTAGAATAACGCAAATTTAAAAAATAAAATTTTTGACCAATTATAGATCACTTGTGGGGTACAATGGATCACCACATGTTCCACGATAGGTCAACATACAATGAAGTAAGAAATGATTTGAAAGTTCAAAAATAATAAGAATTGATAATATAAATAATAAATGATCAGCTGATCGTGGATCCGAGTCTCACTTAGGGCGGTAGAATTTTTCTAATTACCTATAACTATTGATTCCCCATTGTTTATTTATCAGATGTATTGATCGTATCATCTTCAAACCTTTCAGCGATTACATTATCAACGTAACTTCTACAAAGAAATCGCACTGTTCCATCTTCACGCCAACAACTTGTACTCTGGCAACCCAACAAGTTAATTTTAAAGTTATAAACAATAAGTTTAATTTTAGCTTATTTGACATCTTCCCTGAAGCTTGTTATTTATCTTGAAGATTCCGTTGGAATGTTGTTTCGCCAATGTTGTATAAGATCCAATAAGCGGATTCGTGTGATACATTTTAAATTTAAACTAGATGAGTTATTATATGCAATTCTGCAGATTTGGAAACAATATTTCTTCTTAAGGCTTCCTTCATCTCAGGTGGACACTTTTGCGAATGAGTGTTTCGATATTTCAAGGTAGGTATTTAGATTTTCTATTATTTCAGACTTTTTCATATATGTATCTAGGGTGTAATGATTCAATAAACAAAACCCTGCAGTACATTTCTAATAACATTTTCTTCTCCGATTTGTTTTCAATAACAACTGTTATACTCCGAAAGATAAGTAATAGTATATTAAGTATCAAGAACAGTAAGGACAGTTTACCGATCGACGACAATGTTTGGCGACGTCGCTTCGCTCAGTCGCCAATATTGGAGGAGATCGGTAAACTCCTTACTGTTTGAGATGCTTATACTATTTTTTGTACGACCATTATTAATACAAAGGTATTAACTAAGGAAATATCCCCGAAAAAAATAGATTTAAGATAATTTATTTTTGCCCTGTATATCCACCAAACATTAAGTAGGTTTTGTCGTTACCATGGATACGTTTGTAATTACTATTATTTTTGAATGTCACGATATTTGTCAAACTCGTGAGAATGAGTGAATCTGAAAACGAATATAATTGGGATATTGAAGAGGCCTGAGCAAATTTAAATAAACAACATACATTTTTTTAAATAGTCCAATTATTTAGAAAATAAATGATTTCTCGCGAAAGAGACATCTAAAGATCATGCATTTATTTTATAAATTACATATAATTTACTTACCGTTCTGTTTTTGACAGAACTGAACGGTAAGTAATTACTTACCGACGCGTTTTTGCTTAGCAACCAGTAAATATAATCTACTGTTCTAAAACCAAGTATGGTAAACAATCCAAAATAGCATGGTCGTACAAAATAGTATATTATATACTCAGGGACTAAAGTGCATCTTTTAATTCCAAATGTCAGTTTATTTTCCGAGCGTGAGCAAGAAAAATAAACACATGAGGGATTAAAAGGCACTTTAGGCCAGTGGTATATACGCTAGTTTTTTGCACGCCCTAAAGGACTTAATCACAAAAATTCAAAATTTCGGAAACTTTTTACGAAAATTTTGTTACATGTCATTCGAACAATTGAACTCTGCAAATGCCAAAATCACATAGTTTCAGGATAATAAATCCTAACATGTACCGCAATTACTCTTTTTTGTTCTTTACTTGTTGTTGTTGTCATGGAAACACTTTACTCTCTCAGGGAGTAAAAGTGCTACTTTACTGCCTCTTTTTGGAGACTAAAGTAGAGCCTTATATACAGAACGTGCAAAAAAATCTAAAATATTATATTTTTACTCAAGTGGTTCTTGAGCTGTGCCCTTCTAGAGTGTACAAAAATGAGTGATTTTGAGGTTCGTGAAGCTAGCACAACCATTACAGCACAATCAAATAAAACCTTCATAAATAATTAGTACTCATTAATTACTAATTAATTACTAAAAAGAAAAATTTATTAACTGCTGCCTTTTTAAAAAAAAAACCGGGTTGTTCCAGCCTCACAGTGAAGCTAGCACAACCGCACCAAAAATAAACAACGATTGCAAAAAACTAACGTACCTATTAATTACTAATTAATTACTCAAAAATCAAATTTATTACTGTTGCGGTTTAAAAAAAAACATGGGGTTGTTCCAGCATCACAGTGAAGCTAGCACAACCACACTAAAAATACAGCACAACTAAATAAAAACAATGTCAATATTTATTACTCATTGATTACTAACTAATGGCACAAAATACATATTTACTACTGCTCCAAAAAAAAAGATATTAATCTTAAAACATCTACCAAAGTATATAATGTGGAGTTTTCCATTTTGAATAAAATCGAACAAGACTACAATTTATTACTCCAGCACAACCGACAGATTATCGTTTATATCAACAAGTATCATTAGTTAGAACCAGATTCTAGCATATTTAGACATAATTACCCTGTCAAAATTCGTTAAAACACATACAATACACCTTAATAAGGCAATTTCCAATCTGAATGAAGTAGCATGAGACAACAATTTATTACTCCAGCACAACCGACAAATAATCGTTTATATCAACAAGTATCATTAGTTAGAACCAGATTCTAGCATATTTCGATATAATTACCCTGTCAAAATTCGTTAAAACACATACAATACACCTTAATAAAGAAATTTCCAATCTGAATGAAGTAGCATGAGACTACAATTTATTACTCCAGCACAACCGACAAATAATCGTTTATATCAACAAATATCATTAGTCAGAACCAGATTCTACCATATTTCGACATAATTACCGTGTCTAAATTTGTTAAAACACATGCAATAAATACACCTTAATAAGGAAATTTCCAATCTCAATGAAATATGATGAAACTACAATTTATTACTCCAGCACAACCGAAAAATTATGGTTTATATCAACAAATATCATTAGACAGAACCAGATTCTACCATATTTCGACATAATTACCGTGTCTAAATCCGTTAAAACACATGCAATACACCTTAATAAAGAAACTTCCAATCTGAATGAAGTAGGATGAGACTACAATTTATTACTCCAGCACAACCGACAAATAATCGTTTATATCAACAAATATCATTAGTCAGAACCGGATTCTACCATATTTCGACATAATTACCGTGACTAAATTCGTTAAAGCACATA
This sequence comes from Agrypnus murinus, assembly GCA_929113105.1. Lineage (NCBI taxonomy): Eukaryota > Metazoa > Arthropoda > Insecta > Coleoptera > Elateridae > Agrypnus > Agrypnus murinus. Next base: position 90,036,127 of record OV816026.1, read on the forward strand.
CAATACACCTTAATAAGGGAATTTCCAATCTGAATGAAGTAGGACGAGACTACAATTTATTACTCCAGCACAACCGAAAAATTATGGTTTATATCAACAAATATCATTAGTCAGAACCAGATTCTACCATATTTCGACATAATTACCGTGTCTAGATTCGTTAAAACACATGCAATAAATACACCTTAATAAGGAAATTTCCAAATTGCCCTAGCGTAATACCGTGATTCCTTTCGTATTATAAGGTATTTACGAAAATTGAACCGGGTCTTTCAGATCACCATTTCTTTGTGTTTTAACCAATTTGGACAGGGTAATTATATCTAAACATGCTTGAATCTAGTTCTGACTAATCATATTTGTTGATATAAACGATTATTTGTCGGTTGTGCTGGAGTAATAAATTGTAGTCTCATCCTACTTCATTCAGATTGGAAGTTTCCTTATTAAGGTGTATTGCAAGTGTTTTAACGAATTTAGACACGGTAATTATGTCGAAATATGGTAGAATCTGGTTCTGACTAATGATATTTGTTGATATAAACGATTATTTGTCGGTTGTGCTGGAGTAATAAATTGTAGTCTCATCCTACTTCATTCAGATTGGAAGTTTCCTTATTAAGGTGTATTGCAAGTGTTTTAACGAATTTAGACACGGTAATTATGTCGAAATATGGTAGAATCTGGTTCTGACTAATGATATTTGTTGATATAAACCATAATTTTTCGGTTGTGCTGGAGTAATAAATTGTAGTTTCATCCTACTTCATGGAGATTGGAAATTTCCTTATTAAGGTGTATTTATTGCATGTGTTTTAACGGATTTAGACACGGTAATTATGTCGAAATATGGTAGAATCTGGTTCTGACTAATGAGATTTGTTGATATAAACCATAATTTGTCGGTTGTGCTGGAGTAATAAATTGTAGTTTCATCCTACTTCATTCAGATTGGAAATTCCCTTATTAAGGTGTATTGTATGTGCTCTAACGAATTTAGACACGGTAATTATGTCTAAATATGGTAGAACCCGGTTCTCACTAATGATATTTGTTGATATAAACGATAATTTGTCGGTTGTGCTGGAGTAATAAATTGTTGTCTCGTCCTACTTCATTCAGATTGGAAATTCCCTTATTAAGGTGTATTGTATGTGCTTTAACGAATTTAGACACGGTAATTATGTCTAAATATGGTAGAACCCGGTTCTCACTAATGATATTTGTTGATATAAACGATAATTTGTCGGTTGTGCTGAAGTAATAAATTGTTGTCTCGTCCTACTTCATTCAGATTGGAAACACCCTTATTAAGGTGTATTGCATGTGTTTTAACGAATTTAGACACGGTAATTATGTCGAAATATGGTAGAATCTGGTTCTGACTAATGATATTTGTTGATATAAACGATAATTTGTCGGTTGTGCTGGAGTAATAAATTGTTGTCTCGTCCTACTTCATTCAGATTGGAAATTCCCTTATTAAGGTGTATTGTAGGTGTTTTAACGAATTTAGACACGGTAATTATGTCGAAATATGGTAGAATCTGGTTCTGACTAATGATATTTGTTGATATAAACGATTATTTGTCGGTTGTGCTGGAGTAATAAATTGTTGTCTCGTCCTATTTCATTGAGATTGGAAATTTCCTTATTAAGGTGTATTTATTGCATGTGTTTTAACGAATTTAGACATGATAATTATGTCGAAATATGGTAGAATCTGGTTCTGACTAATGATATTTGTTGATAAACCATAATTTTTCGGTTGTGCTGGAGTAATAAATTGTAGTTTCATCCTATTTCATTGAGATTGGAAATTTCCTTATTAAGGTGTATTTATTGCATGTGTTTTAACGAATTTAGACACGGTAATTATGTCGAAATATGGTAGAATCTGGTTCTGACTAATGATATTTGTTGATATAAACGATTATTTGTCGGTTGTGCTGGAGTAATAAATTGTAGTCTCATCCTACTTCATTCAGATTGGAAGTTTCCTTATTAAGGTGTATTGCATGTGCTTTAACGAATTTAGACACGGTAATTATATCGAAATATGGTAGAATCTGGTTCTGACTAATGATATTTATTGATATAAACGATAATTTGTCGGTTGTGCTGGAGTAATAAATTGTTGTCTCATCCTACTTCATTCAGCTTGGAAATTCCCTTATTAAGGTGTATTGTATGTGTTTTAACGAATTTAGACACGGTAATTATTTCGAAATATGGTAGAATCTGGTTCTAACTAATGATATTTGTTGATATAAACCATAATTTGTCAGTTGTGCTGGAGTAATAAATTGTAGTTTCATCCTACTTCATTCAGATTGGAAATTCCCTTTATTAAGGTGTATTGTATGTGCTTTAACGAATTTAGACAACGTAATTATATCGAAATATGGTAGAATCTGGTTCTGACCAATGATATTTATTGATATAAACGATAATTTGTCGGTTGTGCTGGAGTAATAAATTGTTGTCTCATCCTACTTCATTCAGATTGGAAATTTCCTTATTAAGGTGTATTGTATGTGTTTTAACGAATTATGTAATTATGTCGAAATATGCTAGAATCTGGTTCTAACTAATGATACTTGTTGATATAAACGATAATCTGTCGGTTGTGCTGTAGTATTAAATTGTAGTCTCGTTCAATTTTATTCAAAATGGAAAATTCCACGTTAGATACTTTGGTAGATGTTTTAAAATTAATATCTTGTTTTTTGGAGCAGTAGTAAATATGTATTTTGTGCCATTAGTTAGTATACAATGAGTATTAAATATTGACATTGTTTTTATTTAGTTGTGCTGAACAACCCCATGTTTTTTTTAAACCGCAACAGTAATAAATTTGATTTTTGAGTAATTAATTAGTAATTAATAGGTACGCTAGTTTTTTGCAATCGTTGTTTATTTTTGGTGCGGTTGTGCTAGCTTCACTGTGAGGCTGGAACAACCCGGTTTTTCTTTTAAAAAGGCAGCAGTAATAAATTTTTCTTTTTAGTAATTAATTAGTAATTAATGAGTACTAAATATTTACGAAGGTTTTATTTGATTGTGCTGTAATGGTTGTGCTAGCTTCACGGACCTGTGATTTTGAGCATGTTGGCATTTACGTTTTCCTTTATAACTTTTGATAGAAATAACATAAAGAAATGAAACAAAAACTGTTTTAAAGTCCATCATTTGGGCTTTAAAATGATGGGTTGCATGGCATACTTTAATATGAAAAAGAAAATTATACTGTGCCCCTGAAGTCTTTGACATTGGATTTTTCAGAAAACATATTATGATTAAAAATTGGACATAGAGTTGTGTATCTTTTAAATACGTGTGCCAGATTTCAACTTGGGATCTCAATGGGATAATTACTAAATTGTATTAACAAAATAGCAATGTTCAACATTTTAACATCAATATGTTTTTCAATATTGGGAATATTAGAGTTCTGTGTTTTATGAATGATTATTCTTGGTTCTGAGTAACTATTTACAAAAAATCTGAGTTACGAGGGGAACACTGATAATATCTAGAATGCCATGTTTCTAAAAATGAATGAAATTTGTTTTTAGTTGACAGCTACTTTTTAATGTTTTGCGAGTTGATTGCCGTTTAGTTTGTTCGATTTGCTCTAATAGTTTTTTAATTATCATAATTTAAAGATTGTGTATTCACCCAAAAATGAATTTGACTAGAGAACATTTCCCGGCTATGATTTTTTTACGATTTTAAATCGTCATTAACGCCTAAACAATGTGAAGATCGGCTTAGAAGTGCATTTGGCGAAGAAGCCCGTCTAAGGCAACAATTTATAATTGGTACAGCGAATTCAAAAGAAACCGGTTTTTTCTTAGTGATGAATTCCGTGAAGGACGCCCAAGAACTGCTGTTACTAATGAAAATATTGCCGCTGTTCGAGCAATGCTTGAGGAAGATCGACGGACATCTTGTGAATTTATTCGGGCGACATTGGGCATTGGTATGAGTCAAATACAAAACATTTTACATCAACAGTTAGAAGTGAGAAAACTTTGTTGTCGATGGATTCCACATAAACTGACTCCCGATCAAAAAGAACAACGCATTGAATGGTGCAGAAAAACTCTGGAAAAATTCCAAGGTGGCACTTCAAATTTGGTTTGAAATATCGTCACTGGTGACGAATCTTGGATTTATTGTTATGATCCTCAAAAGAAAAATCAATCGGCTCAATGAGTCTTCGAACCGAACCTAAACCTGCAAAAGTTCGAAGAATTCACAGTGCTGGTAAGATGATCGCTAGTTTTTTTTTTTTAAACGGGTCATATTGCTACTATAGCATTAGAAGATAGACGTACCGTTACTGCCGATTGGTACACAAATATCTGTTTACCACAAATCTTTGAGAAAGTTCGTGAAAAATGCCCCAAAGGAAAAATAATCTTACATCATGACAACGCATCGTTCCATAAAGCAAAAGTAACAACTGAGTATTTGGCTGCCCTAAAAGTCAGCACCATGGACCCTCCACCGTACAGCACTGACCTAGCACCTTGCGATTTCTTGTTTCCTAAAATTAAAGATAAAATGCATGGAATCACTTTTTCGTCATCAGATGAAGCAGTGGAACATTACAAAAACCTGGTTTCTGAAGTGTCTCAGGAAGAGTGGCATCATTGCTTTAAGGACTGGTTTCATCAAATGCAAAAATGTATTGATGTCAAAGGGGAACATTTTGAAAAACAATAAAATCATTTAAATTTTTTTAAAACTAATCCTTGTTTGATTTTCTAAGAATTTTCAGTGTCGCCCTCGTATATAAGACGTTAATTAACAAATTCCTAGATTATTTTCTAAAATTGCATATTCTTTAAATTCCTATGTCTGCCAAATTTCTACTTGAGATCTCAATGGGATCATTACTAATAATTTTTTTTTAAAACATACTACTGTTCAATACCTAGTGAAAGTATGTACTATTGATTTTATAATGATCTAGGACAGTAAGACTAATATGATGCTATTTTATACATTTTTTTCATGTAAAAATGTAATATATATTTTTATATATTATGAATATTACGAAACCAACAGTATCATACTGAATACATGTAAATCTTAATTTCCCATGAACGGTTTGATAAAGCACAAACAATTGAGATTACTAATATCAAAGGCGGCAATCTCCAATTTTAGGTAAAATGAAATATATACCTCAAATTGTGCATGTTTTCAAGCTCTATTGAACTACGTTGTTATCAAAATAGGAAATAAATCTTAAAATTATGTCACGAAATGTTATTTTCCAAATTCTAGATATATTTCCAAATTATTCAATATGCATTAAAATGTATTTCTTTCTCAATTATAATTCTTATCATTAAAACCTTTGTTAGTTTGGTTGAAACATATCCTACAGATAGATGACACTAATTACTTGTTAACGAACTACTACGAACGTCGTTCGTAGTAGTTCGTTAACAAGTAATTAGTGTCATCAACTAGAGCACCACAAAACACAATGGTATGATTGAAGGACCCTGCATAAGGAAACAGTCTCAGTATCTGCAGGATATGAACCAAACTAACAAAGGTTTTAATGATAAGAATTATAATTGAGAAAGATACATTATAATGCATTATTGAATAATTTGGAAATATATATAGAATTTAGAATAGTATATTACATTACTAGTGTGGAAAGTGAAACTTTTCGTACGCACGAGTGTGAATTGACGCACGAGGCGTAAGCCGAGTGCGGAAATCACACGAGTGCAGAAAAGTTACTTTCCAACGTGTAATGTACAATATTTTTCCTACGACCCCCAAATTTCAAATGTTTCAAAAATTTTGATTTTTTAAAACTTTCAAGAATATAATTTTTGAAGATTTTAAAGCAAAATTTTTATGGTTAGGTTTAACAGAGAAAATCACACTTACAGCTAATTTTCCTAAGCCATTTATTTTTAGGATATAAAGTTTAATTTTTTAAACAATTTAGTTTCACAATATGAATAATTATAACGAAATTTCTATCAAAACATTTCCAGAAAAATAAAATTAAGTTATCTTGACAACTTAATTTTATTTTTCTGGAGCTGAATTATGACAATTGTTAAAGTGAATGGGTGTTTGTTAACATTTTATTTAATATTGTTTATTGTTTCCAGCCTTATTTTGTGGAACTCCATAATCATGAAATAAATAAAGATTATTAAAAGTTTCACAGTTTTATTAAAATATACCTGACAATATTGTTTCGACAGCTATGCTGTCATTATCAAAGGTAATATAATTATAAACAAACACGTCGCTAAGGTAGATACAAAATAGGTAACTAGATAAAATAATAATAATAATAATAAAAATTAATAATAAAAATCATAATTAAACATCTAATACTTCCAGTAACGGAGAATTACTGAGCTCAAGTTGTTCATTCATTAAAGGTACCCTGAGTTTGTGTTTGTATATCTCAAATTATAAGTCAAAATTATTTCACTTTTAATAACATAATTTATTTACAAAAGGATGGTTTACCTATGGGTAATTCTCTAAGTCCTCTATTAGCTAACATATTTATGGACAAGTTTGAAGATCGAATATTTGAATTAAACCTCTCTAAACACATTATCTTCTGGTTTCGTTATGTTGATGACATTTTAGCTTGTTTTGACAGTTCTTTTGAGGTTATCAATGAATTTTTAATTCTTATAAACAATATCCATCCTAATATAAAATTTACACTAGAAACAGAACAAAACAGGGCTATAAACTTTCTAGACTTAAATATCAAGATTAACGCAGACAATCTTTTTGAATTTTCCATATACAGAAAACCAACACAAACAGACATAACAATACCAAATGAATCTTGTCACCACAATACACATAAAATAGCAGCATACAGATCATTAGTACACAGAGCTTTAACTATTCCACTAACAAAATCAGATTTTAGCAAAGAGATATCAACCATTAAACAACTAGCACATGCAAATCATTATAATCCGAACATGATTGACACTTTAATTAAACAAAAAGATTATAGGTTAGCTATCAAAAGAATATATCCCATTGACAATCAAACAGAAGACACAAATTACATATCTATACCATATTTTGGCAAAATATCAGAAAAAATTGCACATATACTAAGAAAAACCAACAATTATAAAATAACATTTAAAACCAACACTAACACTTTTTTATTTTTATTTAATGCTAAAGACAGAACACATGATATCATGAAATCGGGCATTTACCGTTTAAATTGTTCTTTTTGTAGTTCGGTATATATTGGACAAACACTTCGAAATTTTGACATAAGATATAAAGAACACGTACGTCATTACAAAAATAAACATCCTGAAAAATCGAATTACGCCAAACACCTTTTAGAACAAAATCACACAATGACTCCTCAAAATAATATTAAATTCCTACATTTTTGTAATAACAAACGCAAATTAGACATTTTAGAAGCCTTTGAGATATACAAACACAAACTCAGGGTACCTTTAATGAATGAACAACTTGAGCTCAGTAATTCTCCGTTACTGGAAGTATTAGATGTTTAATTATGATTTTTATTATTAATTTTTATTATTATTATTATTATTTTATCTAGTTACCTATTTTGTATCTACCTTAGCGACGTGTTTGTTTATAATTATATTACCTTTGATAATGACAGCATAGCTGTCGAAACAATATTGTCAGGTATATTTTAATAAAACTGTGAAACTTTTAATAATCTTTATTTATTTCATTTTATTTAATAGATTGTTTTACTAAATATAAATTTCAATTTTAAAAACTCATATATTCATAACTTATTTAAACATAGTATAAAATTAAACCTTGGGTTTAGCAGCAAAATTAATTAAATGAATTACTATTACAATTTATAATATAATAATTTCAGAGGCACATAATTTATTTTTTATTTATATTTAATAATATCTCCATAATTAACAAATATAACTTCAACTAATAACACAATGCCAGGTGTGAAAGACGTTGCCTAACTAAATTATTTGACATTACTCTTATTTTTCTCCCATTTGGCATCGCTGATTTTAATGTTGGCAAACTTACTTCAATAATTTTCATGTATTATAGTGAGGTTAAGTTAGGTGTAATCTATTAGATATTTCTTTTTGATAGCTAAAATAACTAATTAAACATTAATTAAAGTTATATTTATAAGAAAAGAATAGATACATAATGGTTAAAATGCTTCTCAAAATTGGATTAAACATTAATGTCATCATTTTAATGTAAACAAAATTCATGGATTTCTAGATATTGCTTAGCGTGACGTATTTTCATAACACACACGTGTGTTATGTTCCTAACATACGCGTGTTATATGACTCACTTTCTTAATATCGGTAGCGTTTGCTATTGTTCACTTTCGTATGGGGTCGTAGGAAAAATAACATTTCGTGACAATATGTGAAGATTGCCGCCTTTGATATTAGTATCCTCACTTGTCGGTACACAGAAATTTCACTGTTTTATACCTATCTCAAAAAATAAAATATCAACAAATTCTACTCTGATAGGGATGAGACATTTATACATCCACATTTGCTGAACTAATTAGACCTACATTAGAAATATATGAAATTACAGGCTTTGTTACATGTGAATATAACTGCAAGTGCTTGGTTAGCCAATGTGATGTCTTCAAATAGTAAGAAATGTGAAGTCACCATGTCATTTCTACATCCTGCAGGTTCTGCACCAACACTTTTTTTTCTGTAAATACCAGATATCCTAAAGGTGCAATTCCATTGATGCAACACTAGGCGACATGTCACATGCCACATGTCTTCTAGCATTGCTGACACGTGAGGGGCAAAGACAATCAACTTGTGGCATGTGGCAAAGACGCATGCTTTATGTTGCTTCGGTTGAAAGACTCGGTATAGCATGCGTCATTGCCGCATGCCATATGTTGCCTCAATGCGATTGCGCCTTAACAGTATCTTATAAGTAGATTTTAAGTAAAGTGGATCCAAATATAGAAACAAGTCGTACACATACAGTATTAGGAAGTAGAATTGGAATTAGCATCCAGTATTTTACATCAATACTGTGCATCAAATTAAAATTTTCTTTATTGTATGTCATAGTGATTTTGATTTATTATCGTTGATAACAATAGGGAGAAGAAGTACATACGTCATACCGTGCCTGACGTCATAATTCTTTCCTCGCAACGCGCATGTTCGCATCGCTCTACTTCGCTGTAAACGGTTTGTTTGACAGTTTTGACACTGTTGACAGTTGGAAGAGAAAACGTGACGCTACTTTGTGAGGTTAAAATAATAGATAGGTACTATCACAAATAAAATATTGAAACAACAATGGGTGAAAGCCATTGGGTAAGTGTTTTTATAGCTTGTAAACATCCTTTTTAACACTATCAATAATCAGAAATGAAAATATAATGTGCCTTATTGAAGTACATGCGCGTTGCGAGGAAAGAATTATGACGTCAGGCACGGTATGACGTATGCACTTCTTCTCCCTATTTGTATGTCAATGTGTTCTGATAATACTGAAAAAACTTCTTGACAAGTGTCAGGATAGGACAGTGACAGGATATTTTATTTAGACGTTTCACAAATAATTTTAAGAATTTTTAAAAACTCATACAGGAATTTTGTTAATTAATGTTTTATCTATTCCCATATTCTGCGTAAGGAATTACCCAAAACAGAAAATATGCATTTATGAAACAAAACTCTGATGTTCCCAATATTGACAAAATTATTTATGTTAAAATATTGAACATTGCTATTTTGTTGAAATAATTTAGTAACGATCCCATCGAGATCCCAAGTTGAAATTTGGCACACATATTTAAAAAATATGTAACTCTATGCCAAATTTTCGTCAGAATTTTTTATCAGATGTTTTCTGAAAAATTCAAAACAAAGTCAGAAATTTCAGGGGCCCAATATAATTTTTTCATATTAAGGTATGCCATGCAATCCATCATTTTAAAGCTCAAATGATGGACTTTAAAATAGTTTTTGGTTCATTTCTTTATCTTATTTCTGTCAAAAGTTATAAAGGAAAACGTAAACGCCAACATGCTCAAAATCACTCATTTTTGTACAGTTTAGAAGGGCACAACTCAAAAACCACTTGAGTTAAAAATATAATATTTTAGATTTTTACTTATCTTTAGGAGTATAACAATTGCACAAAGTGCAAGAAAATCTTAAATAAATCAAAAAGGGTAAGTCACAACTCATTGGATCACTTGATATGGCATTACCCTAGATGCACATTGCGCAGTGTACATTTCCAGGAAGCGGATCACCCTCAATAAAAGTATTTTAAAAATTGAATTCATTCATTGAATGAACTACACATGCTTAAATAGATTTCCGATCTAATCGAAAAATTCGCACACTTTATCTGAATGTACCTATATTGATATGATGAAATTCCAAATTAATAGCTGCTTGAATTGCCCCACCACGTCCATTCAAGTCACCATGTTCTAAAATTCCTTCTTGTCCACAGGCTACATTATGATATGCTTCTAACCAAGCTTGAACACCAAGCTGCTCATGTTCGGTGATAAGAAAAATAATATCTTTGGACCAGTATTTTTCCTCTAAAATTCATCAATTATTTTTTTTAATACATAATACAAACCAAATTTAGCATACTGTTTGCAGATTTAGCAAAAGCTAACATAACTGCAATAGAAGGTGAAGTAGTAAGATGAATATTCGATGGAGGGCGATATGGAACACTCATTACTAAAGCTTCTGTACTTGCAGCCCTAGCTGCTCGTAAAATAGCATACACATTTTTACCCGTAAATTTTTTCTGTAAAAAAAATTATCAACATAATGCATGTTATTTTCAAATCACACTTACAAATGATTGCCCTAATGGATAATTCAATGTGAAATTGTGTGTATAAGTATCAAGTCCCATTTGACGGAATTTAGCTAAGATCCATGGATAAGGGATGGAATGATTATATTTTTTCATTTCATACTGAAGTTCATCGTAATACTGCCTCGCAAGACTATCATCTCTAAACTTGGACGTTACTAAACCTGGTAATAAAGCATTTTCAGAGAAATAAGTCCCTGCATTTATAGGAGTATATGCAAGTAAACCAAACCACATAACGCCGGCTAGATAAAGTAAAATGGTTAGTTTTGGATGATGCTTGACTAAAGCTTTCGTAAGCTTTCCCTGGCCTGCACTAGGATCTGTTAACAAACCCATTTTAGTAAAAATTCGTTGTGGTTATTTTAAGATAATTTCTGTTAGCATTAATAATTTCTCTACAGTTTTTAAGTTTCATTAATCACTTCTTATTCCTCTTGTTTACAAGTACCTTACATAACCTCAATTTCTGATTCAAAGAGATAACTAGAATTTGGTTTTGAACTTAACTAGTAATTGGAAATTATGTATCGAGTGTTGGAAAAGAAATAAAATCCTCATGAAACTATACATTAAGAAACAATGTTAATAATATACTAACAGATTGACAACACTATCCTGTATTATATTTACTTTTTGGCAAAAAAAAAATTAAATACGTATCAAAGACGTACCTATACCAACATAAACCAATAATAAATGTTACCAAAACCTCTTTTATTTATTTTATTTTTTAATTCGCCGTACTGTCTCCACTTGGCAACCTTGCGTTCTATTCTAGGTCTCGATTGATTATTACGCTTTCAAATTAATAGCGGCGCTCTTCAGTAGATTAGTATCTAGTTTAGTAATAGAACAGTAATAATAATAAATATAATATTCTGTAATATTAAAAATCTTTTAAATATTTAAAACACATATAATATTATATTTATATTTTTTAAATATTACAGAAATATTGTGTGCTACTGGGGAAGGATTTTCAGTTTTTCTCAATTTTAGTGAGTTAAGACGCATTTTAGACTCTTATACAAGAGGAAAGAATTAGCAAAGGAGAAAAAACACATCGATTTCGGTTTTGGCAAACTTATTTTTCATAGAATTTGACCGAAGTTAAGCTCTTTGAAAATTGTCAAAATATCTAAACACCGACTAAAATAATAGACGGAGAGCCAGCAACGTATTTCGAGTTGTCATTTCAACAGTCGTGAAAATTTGGGTACTAAATCTTATGTACCTGCAGAACACTAAACGTCGATTCTGGCAGCCCCCTGCGGCCGGGATACTACCCCAAAATCACTAAGAAGGTGAGAAATAAGATTCAATTTATTTAAAGTAACAGTCATGAAATTTCAGGAGGTTACTTTCGATAGTATTCTTTATTTATAAAAAATATTCCCAGAACATTTCACCCTTCTAAATGTTGCCAAACGCTGTAAATGTTGATTTAAAAAAGTGACATTTGTGTTATTTTAAAAGTCTTGAATTTTGACACAATAAATAAAGTAGGTATATGTAGGTTTAAATGTTAGTGCGAGCGAGACAGTTATATAGCGGCCTGCGGGTTAGAGAGAAAATCTTATTTTTCACCCTCTTAGTAATGTTGGTGTGGTATAGGCTGCCAGAATTGACTTTTAGTGTTCAGCAGGTATATAAGATTTAGTACCCAAATTTTCACGACTGTTGAAATGACAACTCGAAATACATTGCTGGCTCTTGGTGTATAATAATTATTGCATAAAAATTGTTTTGCGTGGAAAAATATAGTTTGTTCAATTAGCTTGATCAATTTGTAATTTTAACAAGCAAAATAGTTAAAAAGAGTAAGGAGCGATATTAAAGAGAGTTAATCCACCCCCTGTGTCTATATGGTTTTCCTACAAAAATCAAGTTTCAAGGAATTTACGCTACGAGGGTGGTTTGATAAATCAGTGACTTTTTGAATAATAGCTATTTATGTAACAAGTACATAATGTAGGACATTATAGACAAGCCCAGTTTATGGCCGAGCGAGCTAAGCGAGCAAGGCCGATAAAAAGGGCGAGTCTATAAGGTCCGATTATGTAAGAGTTGCATACAAAGCTTTATGTTCGATTCCTAAAATTGGCTAATTATAAAAAAAATCAGTTTATAAATTTGACATCTATTCTTGACAGAAGAAAATTTGACATGTAAGATATTGTCATACTTTATTTTACTACTATATACTTTATTTTACTACTACCACTTTATTTTACGAGTACAATAATAAACCAGTTCACTGCCGCAAAACAATACAATAAACAGTACTTTATATTGCAATCGGACATAATAGCTATTTATGTAACAAGTAGGGGAGCGCGGGGTACGTTCGGACACCTAACTCAAAATACCTGTATTTTCACCAAGGTGAAAAAAAGAACTTATATTTATACTGCCCTTAGTTCTGAATAACATAACAGTTTACAGGGCGTAATGAAAACACCATTTTTATTTATAGTTTTAAAAATGTTGGCTTTTTAAGAAAAAAGTGATTTTGTCCGAATGTGCCCCATGTGGGGGCACTTACGGACAAGCTTAGGGGCAGTTTCGGACGTAAGGTAAATGTGACCCAAGAAATATTCAAACGCAAATTAAACGCTTTTATTGATATATATGTATTTGCCATGACACAAAATGTTACTGTACATTGTAATTTGCAAAGTTCACATCAAATTTGATGCAGGATGAAAGACGTGATGTTGCTTTAATACTGGTTGGCTTAGGTAGTTTTGATACTACATCGCTTCGTAAAACGGTAGCAAGATCCGCAACATCTGGGAAACAGAATCCGTAGGTATGTTTCTTGCGAAGAAACTTTACTTCATATTCGTCATTATGATCATCAATTTTCACTACCAATCCAACATAATGTTTTACATCTCGCTTGGTAGGAAACTTCACGAGCAAATAGTCATTCTTATTTATGTGTTCATCGTCTAATAGAGTTTGCAGGCCCTCATTTTCCTCTGATTCTGAAAGGAAATCTGAATCGGATGAATAACGCTGCGGCTTTTTTATTTCAACTTCTGAATCAGAAGACTCTGACAAGTTTTTTTTTTCATCTTCTGACGTTTGGTATTTTTTGGTTTGGACTTCTTAGAAAAGATTTGCCTTTTCACCTTTTTTGCATCTTCTTTCTTATTGTTGTCCAATTCGATTTGCTCTAGTCGGTTTTTCTCTGCAGAATCTGTATAAATGCGTGAAGATCCTGTTCTTGGGTTTGACTTCCTTTTTCTAGGACCATCCTTTGGATATGGTCTAATGGTTTGTATAACTTCTTTCAAATTTCTTAGTACTTTTGGGACTGCCTTCAGGACTTGGTTTAATATTTCTTCCATTATCAAGTTGACTATGACAAAAGATTATGTGGATTTGGATTCTGAAGCATTGCTGCCACTCGCTTCACAGTTATCAACTTTTGAAATCAACATACTGATGTCATTCTGAGAGACCTCACATTCAGGAAGGGAGGATAAATTAGGATTTGGATCTGGACGGTCAGTAGCTTCAGCTGCTAGGAAATCTTCATCCGTAAAAACGAGACGGTTAATGGGCCAAATTCCTGACCTACTAAATCCATTCACAATATTATTAGGACAAAATGATTGCAGATATGCGTCGGCAGTTAATCTAGCGATGTCTTGAATTCTGACGGCTTTTCCAGGATTTGTGGTAATGTAGTCATTAAATGCGACCTTGCATCTCGACTTAAATGGACCGTAAACGCAAATGTCAAGGGGCTGCATCCTATGGGTGCTATGTGGGGGCAGTGATAACAGAACAATGCCGTTCTCCCTAGAGTAATTTATAGCTTCTAATGAAATATGTGTGCCATGATTGTCCATTATTAGTAATATATGATTTTCCACAGTGCAACTTGTATACTTTTTAATGTGTTTGAGTAAAAGAGGAAATAGTTCCGTAGTCATCCAACCTGTTTTTGAGCCTAGAGCAACAGCACCAGTCACAGCCGCATATAAATATTCCTCTTTTAATCCTTTGCCTCGGGAAAATATAAATAGGAGGAATAGCTACTCCAGAAGCAGAAACTATTCCGCAAAAGGTAACCAAGGTTCCTCGCTCACCAGACACAATCTGACCAACTTGTTTTTGTCCAGCAGGAGCAATTACTTTTGGCGCTTGTAGCACAGTGCTAATTCCAGTCTCATCAGTATTCAGAATTCTATCAGGAGTAAATTTATATTTGCTCTGGAGGCTAATCAAGTTCTCAAAAAACTGCGACACATTATGTCTATTGAACGCACTGGCTCTTGCCTGACTCGTATTCTCCGGTTTTCTATGTGATAATTGCGTGTGTCTTTTCATAAAAGATAACATCCAGTCCCTCCCGGCTTTCCCATTTACAGACCACGAATTTGGCATTTTTTTGTCTAATTGAAGAGCAAATTCATAAGCTAACTTTCGAGTATTTTGGTAGGTAAGCCCATAATTTATTTTTGACGAATGCAGTAAATATTCTTCTAATTGGTTTTCCTCTTGAATAGTAAACACTTGTCTTGTTACATATGCAGACCTTGTTTCGTTGTTGTTCTCGGCATCTAAGCTCTCCTGTCCTGAATCATCAAGATTATTATTTCCATGCTTAAGTTTATACAACTTCACCCTATCGAACAAAGTTGACTTGCTTATGTTAAAGTCCGATGCAGCTTGTCTTATTGACGATTGCCTTTTTATTATGGCTTTTACTGCTAAAGCTATGGTTTTTTCCGCAGTTTCACCACGGTTTGTCTTCTTTTTGTAAGTGCGAACCATTCTGTAACGCAAAGTAGTAATGTAATGAGGCACATTCGGACACCAAGTGGGGGCACATCCGGACAGTCCGAACCTGCCCCAAAGTTAATGTCCGAACGTGCCCCAAGCGACATATTGAAATACTAAAATCGTTATAAATTTTTGTGGTGACAATTCAAGCTCTATATTCGAGGAAATTAGAGGTAATATGTTGCTTTAACTGCTTCCATAATAAAATCATGCAATAGTCACAAACAGAATAGTTCATAGCTTGTGTAATGAACATTAAAACTTACTTACATAAACAACAAATCACAATTTTTTACATAAAATTTAGCATTCTTAATTTTTCTACTAGTAAACACTATCAACTGTTCTATGTACTATGGCGGACTGACGGGCGTTATTTCCCCCCTCTACTACCACCTTCAGCCGTCAAATTTAAGTTGTCCGAACCTGCCCCATGTCCGAACGTACCCCGCGCTCCCCTACATAATGTAGGACATTATAGACAAGCCCAGTTTATGGTCGAGCGAGCTAAGCGAGCAGGGCCGATAAAAAGGGCGAGTCTATAAGGTCCGATTATGTAAGAGTTGCATACAAAGTTTTATGTTCGATTCCTAAAATTGGCTAATTAAAAAAAATCAGTTTATAAATTTGACATCTATTCTTGACAGAAGAAAATTTGACATGTAAGTGAAGTTTTGACATGTAAGATACAGTTGTCATACTTTATTTTACTACTATATACTTTATTTTACTACTACCACTTTATTTTACTAGTACAATAATAAACCAGTTCACTGCCGAAAAACAATACAATAAACAGTACTTTATAATGCAATCGGACATAATAGCTATTTATGTAACAAGTACATAATGTAGGATATTATATACAAGCCCAGTTTATGGCCGAGCGAGCTAAGCGAGCAAGGCCGATAAAAAGGGCGAGTCTATAAGGTCCGATTATGTAAGAGTTGCATACAAAGCTTTATGTTCGATTCCTAAAATTGGCTAATTATAAAAAAAATCAGTTTATAAATTTGACATCTATTCTTAGACAGAAGAAAATTTGACATGTACGATACAGTTGTCATACTTTATTTTACTACTATATACTTTATTTTACTACTACCACTTTATTTTACGAGTACAATAATAAACCAGTTCACTGCCGCAAAACAATACAATAAACAGTACTTTATAATGCAATCGGACATAAAAGATATTTATTTCGGCAAATAAGCGTTTTATTTCTCAACATAGTCTCCTTTTAGCTCGATACATTTAGTCCAGCGTTTTTCCAATTTTTTATTCCTTCCAAATAATAGGTTTTCTCAAGGCCCTCAAAATAGGCGTTAGTTTCAGTGATGACCTCTTCATTTGACCCAAATCTCTTACAGCCCAGACATTTCTTCAGGTTTGGAAACAGGAAATAGTCACAGGGGGCTAAATCTGGAGAATATGTTGGATGGGATAGCAGTTCGTAGCTCAATTTATGATTTCTGCCATGGTAACTACACACGTGTGCACCCGTGCATTGTCTTGATGGAACAGCACTTTTTCCTTCGCCAAATGCGGTCGTTTCTGCTTTAAATCAATATCTGAATCTATGAATCTGTCCAAAAGCTCTGAATAATATTCGCCGGTGATCGTTTTACCCTTTTTAAGATAATCGGTGTGAATGACACCGCGTGCATCCCAAAAAACTGTGACCATGACCTTGTTGGCCGACAGACCCACCTTGACCTTCTTTGGTGCACGTTCACCCGGAGAAACCCACTGTCTTGATTGTTCCTTGGTCTCTGGTGTAGTGTGATGGATCTGTTTCGTCTACGGTAACGAAACGTCGCAGAAACTCGTTCGGATTGCGGCTGAACATCGCCAAACACTCCTTTGAAGTGGTCAAATGGTTGCGCTTATGGTCGAGTGTGAGCAATCGCGGCACCCATCGCGCGGATAGCTTTTTCATGTCCAAATATTCATGTAAAATGTGATGTACCCGCTCAGTTGAGATGCCTACAGCCTCAGCCACCTCACGCACTTTCATTCTCCGATCGTCCAATATCATTCCATGGATTTTATCAACGATTTCTGGCATGACGACCTCTTTTGGGCGACCTGAACGTTCGGCGTCACTTGTGCTGGTACGACCACAACGGAACTCAGTAAACCACTTCTTAACCATTGAAATTGATGGTGCAGAGTCCCCATACTATTTATCAAGCCTTTCCTTGGTTTCGGTGATGGTCTTTTTACGCAAAAAATAATGCTTAATCAGCACACGAAATTAACTTTTTTCCATTTTCGTTAAAATTCACGAGGTCGTTTGCTTTCAATGGCTGTCAAACACAAACTAAATGGCGCAGCCTTCTCAAAATTTTACAGTAGTCCATTAATAGATGGCAGTTGACGGGAGCAGTGTTGCATTTAAAGTTCCTGCGCGGGAAATTCAAAAAGTCACTGAGTTATCAAACTACCCTCGTATTTCTCACTTTTTTTTTATTGTATAAAAAAGTATTATAGAGAAGGTGTATAAAATTTATTAATTTAGGTAAATATAAAATTTCTGTTATGAATGCTGTGTACATTTGCTAGAATATGTAATAATAATAATATTAATCCGAACACACTGTACCTTTGAATTGTAGAAAGGGACCAAGGTCGACGCAGCAGAAAAATAAAACCAAATTTATGGGAGGGCAATTTTAAACTTTGAATACATTTTATAATGTATAATTTTAATTTAATTTCTTGTATGGGATATATAAACCGCATCGCGGGAAGTATAAATGCCAGTGTAATAATATAAATCTTGTTTGAAATAAATATTTGTGTAAATTAATTAGTCTAAGTTTGTTAATATTTTCTAGTTGTTTATAATTAGTGTTAATGTAAATAAAAGTTTTAAAAATTCCTTTAATGGACGACTATGCTAACAATTTCATAGTTATATGTATGTAAATCATGAAATTTATGAAATTGTGAGCATAGTCGTCCATTAAAGGAATTTTTAAAACTTTTATAGTTGTGAAGACACAGTATTAAAACACGATGTGTTTTATTTTATATTTTTGTGTGTTAATGTAAATATTTTCTCTTGATAATAGACAATTAAAACGGCACTTTAGGTTAGGGTAGGTTAGGTATTTTTAGTATTATTAAAAAAAAACTTTACAATAAGTTCGCCAGGACCGAAATCGATGTGTTTTTTTCTCCTCTTACATTCTTCAATAAGAGCACACATGCGTTTTACCTCTCTAAAACTGAGAAAAACAGATAAACCCCCTTTTTGGCTAAAACTCTGGATTTTTCACAAATTTAAAAGCTATAACTTGGTCAATTTTTAACCTTTTTAGATAAAAGAAAAAGAAATCGAATGTATCTTTTGTGCTTTACAAATTTAAACTGGTGTTATATTTCGATTTAGGGCTTATTTTACGAGGTAGACAAAAAAATCCTAAAATTATCCTTTAGACCACCGAAAAAAGTGGTAATAATTGGTTTATTTTTATAACCTCATCGGTTGTTGTTTTCGATTGCCGAAATGCACCTTTTTCACATTATAGTATTTATATACGAATTTTTGAAACAACTCGCTAAAAAACGCCTACTTTTACGGTACTTTAGCGTACAGCTGTCGGTCGTTCCACCGTCAGTCAGAACTTCCCAGGATAGGCTACGGGTATTTTCTTTTAAGTTTATAATCATTACTTTAGCATGCCGTTTCCTTGTTCCTTGCTTTAGCTGGTTAGTTTTAAACGTGTTATGCTTTTAAGTTTATAGTTCTTAATAAAATTTACGAAACATAGAGGCGCTTTTTCAATAATTAAAACCTGCCTATCGAAATGTCCTGAACACTGCCTTTTCTATTTAATTGCCTGATGAAAGAGATTTATGGGTTTATTATGTAAGCTTCTGTGAGGTATATAACTCTATAACCTTAAACATATAAATATAAACAAAATAGCGATTCTGTAGATCGATTAATTTCTTTTATCTACGATCATACAAAAAGTGACTATAGATCATTCGGCCATTCAGAAGTCTTACGTCATAATCTGCTACGAACGTAAATTAGCAACTATTCCAGAGAGCTTATTGCACAGTTATAGTATTTAACATTACTAGCATGGTAAAAGGGTTTTTACTGGCGAATGGAGGATATAACTGACGAGTCGAAGACGAGTCAGTTACCCCCTTGAGCCAGTAAAACTCGTTACCTTGCGTGTATTGTTGAATGTTTTATTTGTTCCACACTTGTAAATAAATATTTCATTCATCAAACTACATAATTGTATTAAAAATTCTAGAAATTTCGATATTAAAAAAAAATAGTATGAGCTTAGAACTATTGCTTTGGAAACGCTCGTTACTTGTTTTGTTGGTTACTATGCCATTTAGAATTACCGTTTGTGGTGCATTTTTGGAACTAGATTTTGCTAATCAGATTTATTGAAATGAGTGTGCCTCAAACTATCATCGATGAAGCAGCAAGTGTGGCTGCAAGTTTGTTACCTGAAAAATCTTCAGCTAGATACGAGCACGAGTACGCTGAATTCAAAAAGTGGCAACAGGAAAACAACTTGATTGGTGTGACGGAAGACGTTGTATTAGCGTATATCAATAATTTGTCTGAGAAATTCAGTCCGAATTCGTTATGGTAGAAGTGGTCAATGGTTAAAAGTTGTTTGGCAGTTAGAGAAAATATTGATATTGGCAGGTTTGTTTTCTTTTATAATTAGTTTAAAAGGCAAAAAAGTTTTTATTTGTCAATTCTAGATATCATAAAGTCATTGCATTTTTGAAAAGACGGAATGAGCGCTATGTTCCCAAGAAAGCTAAGGTACTGACGAAAGAGCAAGTGGAAAAATGTATACTTGAAGCTCCTGACGAGAAGTGGTTGCTTGCCAAAGTCGTCACCATTTTTCACACGCACATATCCACTCTGCGGCTCGGTGTGTCTGACGCCTCGACACCGAAAGGTATATGAGGTTAAAGATTATATACAGGGTGATTTTTTTAAAGCGGTCGTTAGACGTTTCTCAGAATCTACTAAAGTGAGACGAACGAAATTTGGTATGCGTCTATAACTCTGCACAATCTATCTTGCTAAAATATTTTCATCAAGATTCTACTTCCGGTTATACCGGAAGTTGCCATCAACTTTCTTATTTTAAATAGAACCATACATTTTTTTTATCATCATCGAATCGACCATTCAATTTGCTTAATTGCCAATCTAGGTTGTGCCAATCTAGTTGCCATGGTTTTCAAGATATTCAATTATTTTGGTAAAAATAGCTGCTTGCAGAGTGTTTTTCAAAAAATCGTAGTTTCCGAACCGCTCTTTAGAATAAATAGGAAAAAATTGTGTTTTATAGAAAAAAGTACATTTTATCAGCTCAGTAACCTCTGAGTTCAAATCGATGATTAGAAAGACCGTAAAAAATTGTTGAACTTTTAAAATTAGAAAAGCAAAAAAATCATTTTTTTCAAATGGAAGCACTAGTTTTTTTTTACAGGAATCGACAGATATTCTGATTTGGAAGATTTTTTCTTTAATGGTCGATATGGCTACGGCCAACCGTTTTCTAGTAATAGGCACTTTTCTGAAAAAAATGTTTCAAATTTGTTTTGAAAGAGCGTAGTAGCCTTTGGACTATACGATTTTCGGTGTTGCTGTGGTTACCATCATAATATTCGCGTCAAAACTTTTCAGTTTTGTATTAGTTTTGTCTTTATTACGCAAATAACTCCTATAATGCAGAACGAAATTGTTAATCGTCGTTTTCGTTACACAAACGAGCAAATTTTCGATTTGTTTTTATGTTTTGGTGAATGTAACCGAATTGTAGCTAGAACATGTCGACTCTTCAATGAAAAATATCCCCATTTGCCGGCTATGACCCCGAATAAATTTCGAAGATTAAAAAACAATTTTATAAATTTTGGAAAAACAACATTTAACAGAAGAAACACGCGGTGGGTCCTGACAGAAGAGGCTGAAATAAATATTTTGGCTTATTTTGAAGCCCATCCTCGGGCTTCTATTCGATCAGCATCTCTGGATTCTCGGCTGCATTATTCCACAATTCAGAGAATATTACGAAAGCATAAGAAGCATCCGTTTTCGTTTATTCGGCTGCAAAAGCTACGGAGAACAGATTATCCTAGAAGAGTCCAATTTTGTGAAGAAACGTTGCTTCGAATTCAAGAGGACCAAAACTTTTTGAGGAATATTATTTGGACGGACGAAGCAAAATTCGACCAAAACGGAATTACAAACAGACGAAATAGACACTTCTGGGCGTATGAAAATCCCCGAATTGTAGAAACTGTTGACAACCAACAAAAATTTAAAGTTAATGTCTATTGTTTAATCCTGTATGACCAAATTAGATTTGTATTATACAACGACAACCTAAACGGAGCACGTTACGTGGAAATTTTACAGGACAGCGTGGTGCCATTTGTTGATAATTTACCTTTACAACAGATGAGAAGCTGTTGGTATCAAATGGATGGCGCCCCTCCGCATAACACAAGAGCTGTGGATCGGCAATTGACAACCATGTTTGAGGACAGATGGTTAGGAAATCAAGGACCCTGGCGGTGGCCACCGAGATCACCAGATTTAACGCCTCTGGACTTCTATTTATGGGGAGTCATAAAAAGCAAAGTTTATGACAGAGTTGTCGATTCTATTGAGGACCTAATCAACCGTATCAACGTTGCGTTCGAAGAGATTGACCCGGCAGAGCTGTCTAAAGCGACTACGCACGGAGTCCATTCACGAATGGAAATGTGTTTGCGGGAAAACGGCGAACACATAGAGCATTTATTGTAATATTGTTAAAATTAAATTATTAAATTGTCATTAATTATTAAATTGTTATTAAATCATTATTTTTCTGGTTTAGTTTACTTTCCACTGTTAAAAAGGACCATTTGTCTTAAATAGTTGGTGTTATGACTAAGAATACTGTCCTGTACATGCCGTTTAACTTGTTCGAATTTGAAAGCAAGAATAAAAAAGACAATAAAAAAAATACAAAAAAGATAATCTGTTCTCCGTAGCTTTTGCAGCCGAATAAACGAAAACGGATGCTTCTTATGCGATCGTAATATTCTCTGAATTGTGGAATAATGCAGCCGAGAATCCAGAGATGCTGATCGAATAGAAGCCCGAGGATGGGCTTCAAAATAAGCCAAAATATTTATTTCAGCCTCTTCTGTCAGGACCCACCGCGTGTTTCTTCTGTTAAATGTTGTTTTTCCAAAATTTATAAAATTGTTTTTTAATCTTCGAAATTTATTCGGGGTCATAGCCGGCAAATGGGGATATTTTTCATTGAAGAGTCGACATGTTCTAGCTACAATTCGGTTACATTCACCAAAACATAAAAACAAATCGAAAATTTGCTCGTTTGTGTAACGAAAACGACGATTAACAATTTCGTTCTGCATTATAGGAGTTATTTGCGTAATAAAGACAAAACTAATACAAAACTGAAAAGTTTTGACGCGAATATTATGATGGTAACCACAGCAACACCGAAAATCGCATAGTCCAAAGGCTACTACGCTCTTTCAAAACAAATTTGAAACATTTTTTTCAGAAAAGTGCCTATTACTAGAAAACGGTTGGCCGTAGCCATATCGACCATTAAAGAAAAAATCTTCCAAATCAGAATATCTGTCGATTCCTGTAAAAAAAAACTAGTGCTTCCATTTGAAAAAAATGATTTTTTTGCTTTTCTAATTTTAAAAGTTCAACAATTTTTTACGGTCTTTCTAATCATCGATTTGAACTCAGAGGTTACTGAGCTGATAAAATGTACTTTTTTCTATAAAACACAATTTTTTCCTATTTATTCTAAAGAGCGGTTCGGAAACTACGATTTTTTGAAAAACACTCTGCAAGCAGCTATTTTTACCAAAATAATTGAATATCTTGAAAACCATGGCAACTAGATTGGCACAACCTAGATTGGCAATTAAGCAAATTGAATGGTCGATTCGATGATGATAAAAAAAATGTATGGTTCTATTTAAAATAAGAAAGTTGATGGCAACTTCCGGTATAACCGGAAGTAGAATCTTGATGAAAATATTTTAGCAAGATAGATTGTGCAGAGTTATAGACGCATACCAAATTTCGTTCGTCTCACTTTAGTAGATTCTGAGAAACGTCTAACGACCGCTTTAAAAAAATCACCCTGTATATATATATATATATATATATATATATATATATATATATATATATATATATATATATATATATATATATATATATATATATATATATATATATATATATATATATATATATATATATATATATATATATATATTGATGCCTGTTAAGCTGTCACCTCCGTCATACAGAGGAGACGGCCTGACTTCCGGGTATTCCCGTGGATATATTGCTAAAAATTTGTTATATTTGTGATGAGGGGAACCTCTAGAATCCGAATCTCAAGAAAGGGGAAATTATTTCCCTTGTTTTATTTTGTCATATATAGAGTATACAGAAGATACGAACCGACCTCCAAAATTTATATATAAGAAGATACTTATAGTTCGCTGTTACCTCCAGCAGCGCTGCCAAGTGTTCGGAGGTCAGAAGATACCACCGTTATGTGCAGTTATATATACAGAGCGTTGACTCCACATTCCATAGATGCACATTTCATAAAAAGGTTCTCTTGTGGGTCTCCAGATGTTGAAATCGGGTGGTTTAAATTGCTCGCCGAGGGCATTTTAGTGGCCAGATAACAAAAGAAAACAAGCGAGCATTCTCGATTTACTTATTTTTTATTTTTTGAGTTATAGGAAATTGTCGTTTTTGTATTTCTTATGAATTGTTATTAAAGATATTAAAAAGCCGTTTCGACACTATTAAAGCGTCTTTATGAGTAGCACTGACTAGTTGAATAAGGTTTTTCTAATTATAATCATTGATTTCTGGTTTACTTCATAAAGTTGTATTTTTTAAATGAAAACTTTAGTAATTTGATTAGAAATACTTAGATCGGTTATATATTAGAAAGAAATTTCTTTCTATAATGAATTGAAAATATAACAAAACCAGAAAAAGGGAATTCTTTTGTTATTGTCAATAAAAGTCAATAAGAACGCAACCAGTACCAATATTGCGTATAATTAGTATAGCACATTTTTGAAATTTAGATGTATTAGACATAAATCAGTTATGTAACGTAGTATTTGTATAAATATGATATTCTACAAAGTTTCTTTTATTCTCGGGAATAACGGTTAAATTGAATATGCTTTTATCCAGATTCCATTTCGATTGAAATAAAGTCAGATACTCTTTTAATTTTTACTAAACTCGAAAAGAGTTTAATATAAACAAATTAAATATTGTGTTTTTTACAACAAATGCTTGTTGTTTCCGAAGTCACGCACGTATCATGTAGGACCATTGAATTTCCCGTGATTTGATTAACAAAAAGAGTTACCAACTTTATTAAGATTAAAACAAATCGAAACACAACAAATTAATCAACATTTTTATAGAATTTTTGCTTAAGACATTTTTTCCAGCATTTGTTGATCTAACGAAATACAGAATACGTATGTTACACTGTTATACATGTACCTACCTCTTGTAAATTTATGTTTTAACTTATGTTTTAAATAAAGCACTTACTAACGACAAAACATGTACGTTTTATGGAACGTGTACTTTAAGTCCACATTAAAGACAGGTTTAACTTAATGTAGTCTTTTTTGATAACATTGTATAAACCATAGATAAATAGTAGGTATATTGCGTTATCAGAATTAAAAGTGGCAGTTTATTTGACGCTTAATTATGTTAGCAATCGCGGCTCTCCATTTAAAACAAAATACTACTATAAGCTTTTGTTTGAAACAATGTTTATCAACCTTGGCACAACCTTAATATCCGAAAATGGCCCACTGCTAGACTAAAGTAGGGATGATAATTTGATACCAAGCTTGGTCTCAGACATGGAAAGATCAGAGTTACCCAATATTGGTTGTTATTGGCTAAAACCAATACGTTAAGCAATGTTTTGGACAATAAATGACACCGATATCGCAATAAAACTAAAGTTAGTCTTGGACCGATCTTGAATGTTAATGTAGTACCAAGGCTGGTAATTGAGAAACAAAGCAACTATTACACAATCCTTTTCCTTTAATGAATGCTAGTGCAAACAAGCAACGAAGTCTACCATTACTGTTTCGCCGTAACTGAATGCAAAGTCGATTTTTGTGTAAAATGTTCATTAACAAAATAAATACGAAGAAATCGAAAATTCGTATAAATAATTAATGTCTTAGACTCTCAACACATATTGAGACCGTACAAACCTAACACTTTCATAGTGTACGTCTTCTTGTGCAAATACATATCTACAGTCGGTAAGTCAATATAGTTTACACTTTAGTCTTGCCAGTGTAAGTTTAAGTTCATAAAAATTCAGTAGGTTAGCAACCACTAATCCATCTTTACAATAAACCACATTTACAGAAATTTAGCAAAATATAATATGAATATTGACCCAACCTTAGCCGAAGGGTAAGAAACCAAGATTTTGAATTTTGAAGATTGCTAAAACTGGAGTTAGTTTAGCGAACCTAAGATTCAAAGTTGGCTAAGGTTTTGGGTGATAAGTATGTAACCGGCACTTGATATGTAGAGATTGACTAAGACTAGCTAAAGCAAATTAGCGAAATAGTATCTGATATTTGACTTAAGTATATTCTATGGGTAACTAGCATTGACCTAACGGGTGAAAATTGGCTGAAGCTTGGGCAAGTTGTAAGGAACCCTGATTCGGTTTCTGAACATTGGCTCCGACTTGTACAACGTTTAGTGAACCGAAAATTAGTATCAGGTTGTTGATTAACCCTCGAGTGACAATTAAACAACCGAGACTCAGAATCTGAAAATTGCTTGAAACGTGGGTGAAAATCGGTGCGTCCAACACACCGCTGGAAATATAGCGCTGCAGCAGTTTTCACAGCCGTCTTAGATTTAACAATCACCCAAGCAATAATATTGTTTGAAGTACATCATCATTTTATACATACAAAACGCTTAAAAATAAATACATATTAAACATGAGTTAGAGAACCAAGATTCGATATCTGAAAATTCGCCTACACTTGGATCAATGTCGAGAAAACGACATTTGACTGTCCAGTATTCAGCCACGCTGGGGTTTATTCAAAGACCTTTGTTTTAATTTTTTTTCTTCTAATAAAAAATTGTTGGTATTGCTAGACTAAACTTCTAATCATAGAGAGGAGGCACTTTTACCCTAGTGGAAAAAAATAGTATGTTTTATTTGGATTTAAAGTGACTTTGTTTGTTGCTATTTACGAGCGATAAATAACTCCGCCTAAATAATAAATAAATAATAATCTTATCATGTGAACAACTCCGCTATAGGGTAAATACAAGTATTTTACTTAATTGGGCTCGATTCCTATAAGGAATCTAAATAGAATGACTTTAGGAGAGTTCACGCATCCTGGCTGCGATGTGCAAACGGGTTTTCCAAATCAACTATGTGGATTGTTTGACAATTACTTTAATTGTAATCATAATGCATCAATCCTAAATCCAAATATAAAATGCAGGGAAACAAGATTGGGCGATGAAAATTTTTCACCTATCTCTGCAAATTAGACTTGTCTCCAACTCTTCTTATTTCATTATGTCGAGCTGTTAACAAGTGTCCAGTCCTCATACTAACGTCTTCCTTGATCAGTGGCGACATAGATCTGGAGCTCATGTCCATTTCCTTCGCCAACAAACGAATAGGATAGGATGTTAGTATAAGATTTTTTTACGAATAGAATGTTATAAAAAGAAACATTTTTGATTTATAGTTATTTATGTTATAAATCCGACAATGAAACTTTACAGAACGAGTTTGATCTCTGAAGGAAGACAGAAGTCGCGTCTGAAATCTTGAAACGATAACTAAGGAGAATCATTTACAGGACCTATAACGTTTTTTTTCATGTGTTGCAATTTTTTCTCTTTGAACGAAAGTTCATTCATCCCCTGCTTTATAATAATCTAGTCATTCTATATAGTAGAGTAAATTTTTGCAAAAAACATGCCTAAGTTCTTATTTTTTACTATCTAAAGATAGAGACTTAAAATCTTCTGTAATGCCTTCAGTACTGGACCAGTATAAAATGTACTATGTTTAAAATGGGGGCACGCCCCCCCTAGTGGTTGAGACCCCCATTTTGTACCCTTAATTTAATAACGCAAACAAATTGAGCGAAATTTATGTTGGAAGGGTTCTTGGAGTCACTGATTATGAATCCAATGAGAAAATTGAAAAATTCAAAATGGCGGTCCTAAAATAACGGCCTTTGAGATTCAGAATGCGATTTACGCCGTTTCTATTGATTTTAGAGAAAAATTCATGTGATTTTGCAAAGGAATACACTATTTCGATTACCTTATTATGTAACCCCTTTGCTCTGCCCTAGTAGTAAAATTAACTTTTGCATAAGTTCCTATTTTTTACTATCTAAAGATAGAGACTTGAGATCTTTTCTAATGCCTTCAGTACTGAACCAATATAAAATGTAATATGTTTAAAATGGCGGTTTTACCCCTCGGGGGGTTGAAACCCCCATTTTACACTCCCAATTTAATAACTCGGGAAGTTTTCCATTAACTTGAGTGAAATTCATGTTGGGGGGGTTTGGTGTTCCTGATTATGAGTCCAATGAGAAAATTAAGAAATACAAAATGGCGAACTCAAAATGGCGGTATTTGAGATTGAAAATGCGATTTACGCCCGTTTCTATTGATTTTAGAGAAAAATCCAAAGAGTCAAAAAGTGTTTAGAATGTAATCTTGCATAGGAATACACTATTTTGGTTACCTTATTATGTAACCCCCTTCAATCAACCCTAGTGGGCTTCTCAGTAGGGGAGAGTGAAGGGGTTACATAATAAGGTAACCGGAATTATGTATTCCTATGCAGAATCACATTCTAAACACTTTCTGGCTTTTCTCATTTTTCTCTAAAATCAATAGGACCGGCGTAAATCGCATTTTCAATCTAAAATACCGCCATTTTGTGTCCGCCATTTTGACTTTTGTGATTTTCTTATTTGATTCATAATCAACGACCTCACAGCTCCCTCCAACATAGTTTTTGCTCAACTTGGTTGAAAACTTCCCGAGTTGTTAAATTGGGAGTTTAAAATGGGGATTTCAACCCCCCGAGGGGGCGTGTCCCTATCTTAAACATATTACATTTGATATTCGTCTAGTACTGAAGGCATTACAAAATATTTCAAGTCTCTATCTTTAGATAGTAAAAAATAAGAACTTAATGCAGAAATTGACTCTACTACTAGGGCAGAGCGAAGGGGTTACATAATAAGGTAACCAAAATAGCGTAGTCCTTTGCAAAATCACATTATAAACACTTTTTGATTCTTTGAATTTCTCTCTAGAATCAATAGAAATGGCGTAAATCGCATTCTCAATATCAAAGGCAGCTATTTATAGCCGCCATTTTGGGTCTGTTATTTGAATTTTTTAATTTTCTCATTGGATTCATAATCAGCGACTCCAAGAACACTCCCAACACAACTTTGCTCAATTTGGTTGCGTTATTAAATCAGGGGTACAAAATGGGGGTCTCAACCACCAGGGGGGCGTGCCCCCATATTAAACATATTACATTTTATATTGGTCCAGTACTAAAGGCATTAGAAAAGATTTCAAGTCTCTATCTTTAGATAGTAAAAAATAAGAACTTAATGCAAAAATTGACTATACTAATAATAAAAATACGACACTTTATGTTAAACTGACGTTTGTTTAAGCCTTTCAGTACGTAAAGCTTCATGCCAAGATTATGACGTAAGGTTTTATTTTCCGCTACAATATGGAATTTAATAGAAAATATGTTTTAGTCGTAATTATGTCAAAATATAAACAGTTAATATTTTTTATTTCATTTCGTATTTCAAACAATTCTTTATATACCACAATTAGTAATATAAAGTATATCTTGATCTCCGTTGTCAATGATACCGGAGTTCAAGACGTTCTTGATCTCCGTTGTTGTTGGCAACGTAAATAATTTGATGTTGCATTATAGCCACATGCATGCATGCATGCTGCTTTTTATCTCCTTAGGTACGCGTATGATGACACAGACAAGGCAACTTGCTTCTTTATACAATAAATTCGGATGGATTTTAAAAGGGAGAAATTAGGATTGAAATACGAAATAAAATAAAACAACTTATGCAATACGGAGATCAAGCTTCTTTAAATCCTCAAAGATGTTATAACGCCTCGGCTGGCGCCTTGGCGTTAAACATCTTCTTGGATTTAAAATATCGCTTGATTTCCTAATTACATAATATATATTACAAAATGAGTATTTCAGACTTATTCTTTCCTTCATCAAATGTAAACATAGTTAGAATGTCAATGAAAACTTTATTAACCCGGTAATTTGGTGAAATTTGCAAACTACATACCAAATGTTACATTATTTTGCTTAGTAAAATTATTTTTCTTTGAAAATTATATTAATTATTATATTAATTGTAATACTAAAAATATTGAAGATTTTAAAGATTTTAAATCTTTCTTTGTGGATGCGAGAATGAATATATCATATGTCATATGACAATTCCTAAAATAATAATCAAATAATAATAATCCAGTAAATCCGAAATGATCATTTTGTAAAAAGATGAATTTTTTATTTATACATAATTACGACTAAA
Source organism: Agrypnus murinus (assembly GCA_929113105.1). Lineage (NCBI taxonomy): Eukaryota > Metazoa > Arthropoda > Insecta > Coleoptera > Elateridae > Agrypnus > Agrypnus murinus. Next base: position 90,066,607 of record OV816026.1, read on the forward strand.
ACGTATTTCCTATTTAATTTTTTTCATATCTCAAAGAAAGTCGTTTTCAATTCAAAACTTTTTAAATGAAATAGAAATTATTATTTTATTGTTCTTAAGTATCATTAACTATTTAAAAATGACGTACAATTCAAGAGATCCCTTAAATTTTCTGAGTAGTTTACAAATATTTATTTAAATGCTGCTACTATACCCAAAAAGTGTCTGTAAAAATTCAGGTAGCGAAATGGCCGAAACTACGCCAGGGGTACTGGTTTCGATGGAATTCTATATACCTGAGTGGTTTAGGTCTTGTACACAACGTTGCCAATGTGTGGAGCCTGCAACGTACCGTACATGATACAAAAAACAACATATACAGGCGGAGGTGACATCGTATTGGCAATTATACAACTAACAGCGACGGCAACGCCAGCGATCTACAGCTGAACTAAAAATTAATTTTGTGAGTATAAGTATGACGTTATCACCTCCAGACAAAAATTTGAATTTAGGCTTCTAACACCATCTATATGCTTATACAGTCGAAAACAGGGCAAAACGTTGTGACCTCCGAAAACGGAGGTCACAACGTTATATATGAGGTGACAACGTATGCTGGGTATCTACTTTGGAGGTGACAAGGTACCCTTTATCAATATATATATATATATATATATATATATATATATATATATATATATATATATATATATATATATATATATATATATATATATTGTACTGTTTAAATGTCTTTACCATTCACTCCGCCTCACACGTTCCAGTACTATGAGAAATTTAAAATATATTATGTCGAGTTGTTAATTTTCTTTATATATCTCTCAGGGTCGAACTATCTAATATTAAATCAATAAGGTTGTTTATACATTTTCTTTATTGTATAATTAAATATGAGACTCAAATGTAATCTTTCAATATGGGTTTCTTTTATTGAAAGATTAAAACTTACCAACCAAGAATTAACTTTTATTCATACACCTGCATCAGTTATTAATTTTCAACAAATAAAGTTTGGTTATTATTCATAACCTTTGACATTTATATTTTAAATGTCAAACATAACATTCAACAATCAAAATATTTTTAAGACAGAATAAGTAAATAGAGCATATATAGATTATTAGTTTTTTATTTGTATTAATCTTTATTTTAGGATTTTAAATGGAAAGAAATCTTACCCTTTTGTCAACTTACATGTTTTATCTTTCCTCAGGTAAGTATCCCTTGTATGGACCTCTAATAGTTTAGTAAAAATTCTGACACACGTATTCTTCTTTCTGATCTAACAAACACTTCCACAATCACGACCTTTAAACTCCACAATCACCACTATCTGCATAAAAACGTGATCCACCGCCTTTGACTCAGCCCAAACCACCTCTCCTGACTACTGGACTGTCTCATATACGCCTTCCGGACTTCCTTCTCATACAGGGCTCGAACGATGGTGATTAGCTCTCCCAGACCTTCAGTAAGTATCTACGAAACTATATCTTCCTGTCAAATTACCTTAATAATTGTTTTCCTTTTCAGGTATATTACGCCGCCTTCTTAAAACTTTTACACCTCGATGATCAACTGACCCAGCTCGAAGACAGTTTCCAAATAATTACTTTACTTTTTCCACAACTCTTACCATGTCATAATACCCTTTTAATTTTATTTTGTATCCTAATGTATTTTTTCTTCCTTATCCAATAAAACAACAGACCTCTTTTTATATGTTTTAATTTAATAAATTTTCTTCTTGGTTCGATATAATTTTACAATTTTAGTATACACATTTTGTATTACATAGCTTTTATATTCATAAATTTCTTCTTCTTATCAGTTTTAATTAAATTTTCAACTCATTCATAAAAATACACCTCTGTTTATTTCTTAAAATTTTTATCAATTTTTTTTTTTAATAATAATAATATCTCCCTGAGATACCTCTTTTCAACTATTTTCTCTTTTTTAATCCCAAATACTCTCTATCTTAGGTGATTCTTTTACTTTGTTTCTCACTAATGTTCATAACCATAGCAGTGATTGAAATTATTATTATTGACTACAGAGAGGATTTTAATTATGCAAGAGAAAATCAATATACCTTTAAATTGTTACATGATTTTTTATTTTCAGGTTGACTGATGGCTAGATATCCTTTCCTTTTATTATCCTTGTTAATTTTAATACTGTATCATAATACTATAACCAATATATGCTATTACGTTCTATTTCCTTGTTTTATGATCATATACTAAACTTTTGTATTCATGGGATATCATTATGACTTTATATGTAAGTTTATTTGTTGAACCTCAATAACCACATCTGTGTAATAATGATCCTTAAAATTTTCTATACTTATGAATACGCTCATATTAAATTTCCCAGTAGACAACCAGTAGACAATTCATACTATCCTGAACCACCTATTTATAGGATAGATAGAAAAAAATAAACTGTATATTCGGGTGTATATATAGGATGGGAGGACCGATTCTGCAAAGTATACTCTGATATTTCTATAAATAGAGAAATTTCTAAAAATGTGTATATCCACACATAAGCAGCACCATGCTGAACCAGTTATACTCTTGGTACTAACCTGAGCCAAAGTATACAACTTTATGTATTTGAATGCATTATCCTGAACCATCGCAACGTTGCCATAGTTAACATCAGTTATTTCTTTGTTTACTTGTGATTATTTTACTGTTTTACGCCATATTTGAAACATAGGATGTCAAATGGTTTGATAATGCACAGAATGTGTACGTAATATAAGCGAAATAAAAAATGCACAAAAAGCATCCTAGTTAAAAAATATTTTTTTATTATGCACTGAATCTCAAGAAAGAATTAATACAAAACAGAGTTCGTTTTTTTAAATAGGTTACCGGTATACTTTTTAATCTCTGGATGCAAAACCTCTTTATGCCTTTGCTGAAACTAAAAAACGAAAACTATCTAGTATAATTTCTAGGTGTTCATGTCGCCTTTAAAAGATGTTTCGTTTTTGACTTTATGTCAACTTAGAAGCAGTAATTTATGTTTGTTGTTCGTGTTTCATCCTTCACTACAAGACCTTTTGTCACCCGCCAATATACATTTCATTCACTATAATAAACTGTATATGCCTCAGCCATCTAGCGTAATTGGTCATCATAAACGGTCTAGACATTTCATGAAACTCTGATACCTAATGTAATTTTAAAATATTACAATTATATCTAATAATTTTAGACTTTACATGAAATGCAAAATCATTTTTTACTTTGAATGAGATGGAGATAAGTATGGTTAGGTTGGGTTAAGTTAGGGTAAGTTGTTAATATTTCATTTATAATTGATACTGCTACAATTTTCTCCTGCTAGAATGGTTTTACGTTTCGATAATTTAGTAAGTTTTCGTAAAACTGGTTCTTGTAAATAATCTCGGGGGCGTAATTGTCATCCTCCGTTTATGTATTAAAACATTCCCTGTCCACACCGAACATTAAACCTCTAAGTAAAGCGGCCGCTTTGTGTAACAGTTCGTCAACAATCTAAAACGATTTTCATTTCATGAAACATCTAAAATTATTAGACATATATAGTGTAATATTTTAAAATTACATTAGGTGTCAGCGTTTCATATGTCTAGACAGTTTATAAAAAGACCAATTTCGCTGGAAGACTGCGACATATATATATGCAGTGGTTGTGTAAAAGGAATAACTATGCTACTTATGGACGTATTATTCAACGTAAGTGTACCAGGAACTTTGGCACGTATTTCCATTGCTTGGACTGTCATAATAGTGGAAGCCCCAATATTCGATCTGATCATTCTTGTTGTTTTAAAACAAACTATCAAAAGGCTATGTATTATGTAGATAACATATCTGATTAACGCTGTTTTATGATTAAGATATGTATGTACCAATACTATAGAAGCCAGCAGAAGTGATAATGATTTCAAAGTCTGATAAATCATCCAGTGAAGTGACTTTCTAGCATCCAATTTCCTTGCTCCAGGTATTGCTCAAGCTTTGTGGGAAGATCAAACGTTTTAAACCAATAAATCATTTAATAGCAACTCATCAATTTGGCTTTAGAAGTAAGAACGCAATCATAGATGAGGTGCATAGAATCACCCATGTGATTGAAAAGTCAATGGAAGAAACAAAGATTTGCTTTACAATATTTTTGGATTTAGCACACGCTTTCGATAAGGTAATGCCAACTTGGTATGATAAACTGGATGCATTTTTACCAAAATAATATGGTCAGCTGATCAGCCTATACGTAAATCTCAGAAATATTGTTTGGAGTAAACAAGAAGATCAATATTCTGATCTGAAAAATATTAAAGATGGAGTGCTACTTTTTTATTTAAAAATTATTTATTTAAAACGGTGGAACGTTTCGATATATCGTATATCTTAATTAGCCTTGTGAATTTAAAATGGATACATGTTATTTGATTTGTATTGATCCGTTCCATATCTTTCACATCCCCTCCAAAGCAACATTAATCACATACAACCGGTTTAAAATAAGACACTGGGAAACATCTTAGATGCACCTTGATATACATATACGCAACATCGATCTACATAAGGATAAGAAAATGAAGGTAACAGACGAGATAAAGAAGTTTGTCTGAAAGCATGAACAGAGCCGTCTTAACATTATATATATTAGAGAATGCCTTCAGAAGCAGCTGCTGCATTACTGCAGCAGTTACTTTTTGATCCGATTTTGCCCAGGTTCATTATGCATAACCTATTTATATTTGAATGGTATGTAACTCATATTGCTATAGTTTTCATTGAAAAAACATCAATCTTTCAGATACTCCGGAACTTCTTTCTATAGAGCGTTATTGAACATCGGTTAAGCTCGGACAGAAACCTCACTTCAGGAATTTAGAAAATCATGAAACTCTGCAAGCTAAAACATAATCGAGTCGTGTTTGCAAAATTGGATACAGCATATAAAAATTAAAATAGGGATGTTTAACCGAAGAGTATGAATCTCCGATTCATATTCTGTAGACTAGTTAATCAGATATAATCAAAACATGTATTAAACACATTTGAGGTTATTTATTACTTTCCAGTTATTTTCAAAAATCCGTGCAAAACTTTCTGCGATGTTATTTAGTTGTTTAATTACAACATTTATTTAAGCGCATGATCGTTCGAAGCTTCGAAATCAGCAGTTTTGGTCATATACATCCGTTTTGACACCATGTCCTTATCAGGTTCTCGACTTTTCTTAGAAGAGATCGGAGTATGTTCTGACTGTATCTCTACATGAACCTCGGAAGCAGTTAACTGAATATTATGCATACTGGTGCAACAAAACAATAATTAATCAGTCGTCACGTTGTCAGAAACGTTAAGCACATATCAAGTCAAAGACGAAATGGCTTGTTTTAGGAAATACCTGACCCTTTCTGCTCTACAAATGATTTGGGCACAACCTTATATGACATTTTCTGGGCGAATTTCATATTGCTTACGAAAACGAGAAAAACCGAGTTTGTAACATATTGGTGAAATTTCCTTGCACCAGATTTTTGCTTTATCATCTTTTATGTGTTCCAGAATAATAGTCTGAAATTAAACTAGAATTCTAACTGTTACAGGTAAAATATAGGAATAACGAGAGTAATTAGTGCTATACTGTCAAAACGTTTCACTGTGATTGTTTTGTCGTAAAACGTACCTATATTAGAACGGGATATAATTTTGAGTTTATTATCACTGTAATCATTTACAAACATATTTTTAATAATTTTATTACCCCTTTTACTAATATATACTATTGAATTATTGCATTTTTATTAAATCTAGGTTATATTCGAATATTAGGGCTGAAACAATAATCAACCAAATCAGTATCTTACATATCGCACATCCACTTCAATAGAGACACAAGTACAAAATTTTGCCGATTTGGAGTTATGGTCATATGGCACTTTCTTGTCCTGTATGCAATGCGATAACGCCACATGTATCTAAGACAACCGATTTTTAAAGTCACATAATGTTGTAAGAATATTTTGAGTAATATAGCCATATCATAACAAATGTGGCTTTATTGTACTTAAGATCTAAAATTTGTAATGTTATAACGCTTTATATGTCATATGTGGCACTATGCTATTGAAGAATTTCGGACTAATAATGCATCCTAGTACACTTGCGGCGATGTGGTTCTGCGGTGCATGAGCAAATAAGGAATAACAACAGATGATAAACACTACTTACGTCTCTGTTGCATTGCAGGTAATTTGAATAAATAAACATTCGTTAGTTAACGTTATTAAGTGTATGCACATAATATAAGAGAATTATGAAGCTATTTATAAATCTTGTCACCACGAGCAAGATAACTTAACTTAATTAACAGTAAACTGTTCATTTTGTAACCTGGACGTCTTTTGTGTTTTTGAATAAAGAATTTTTATAAAAATTCTTTTCAACGTTAAGAAAGTTTAATTCGTTTCAGTGCTTCTTACATGTGCATTCAGTTCTTGTGTTAGTATTTTCGGGTTTGCATTTAAAGATACTAGGCAATTTGTAAATTTTTTGGAAAAGTAATGTGATGGTTGCACTTATATTTTTTTTCATACTATACAAATGCATAATATGTAATTATTGTGTTTTCTTACATTTATTTAAAATAACTTGTATGTATTTGTTTGTATTGCCATCTTTTTCAATAAAGTTCTTTAAACCATAATTACTTTTTCATTTTCTTGCTGCTCGCGTGCAATATAGCTACATATTTTTATTTTTTGAGAGAACTGATTAGTGCAATATGGCCATATATAACAAAGTTCATATTTTGGTTAAAATTATAAAATTTCTTTTTAGCACTACCTAAAAAGGATATACAGTGAACGCTCAATAATTCGGACTAATTAAAACAGGAGCAATCCGAATCATCGCGGTTTTCGGATTACCGCGTCTGTAGAGTTACAATGTTTTATTTGTAAATAAATGCATTTCAAACATTCTGCAAAACATTTATTTAAAAAAAAAAACTACAAAAATATATACGCAAAAACTGTTTTAAATTGTCTTTTTAAAATTAAGTATCCAATCTTTACTCGCCCTGACGTCATCGTTTTGAAACCGTCTTTAATAAAGTTACATTAAACATTTAACAATTTTTAAATTTACCAGAAAATCTTTTTATGTATGCCGGAGATACATAAAGTCGTAATTCGTAAAAGAAGTATCAATTCTTTTTTAACTTATAAACCTTTGTCCTTTGTAACTAATACGAATTGTGAAGTTGCAATGTAACTTCTAAAAAATACGTGACTTTTTATGATAAGAATTTGCCAGACAAATATAACGTAAACATAAATAAAATAAAATCATTTATTTTATCTACAACGGTAGTTTTGTATCAAATTACACATCTGAATATCCATTGCATTAGTTACTATAAATAAAACTTGAGGACTAAAAACAATTAATTTTAATGTTCGGATTATTTAAACCTTTAAATCCAGATTACAATAAACCCAATGTAAATAAATTGCTGGTCCGGATTATAGTGGTATTCGGATTAACGTATATTCGGATCAACCAAGGCTTCACTGTACATACTTAGTGTATTATGAAGTTTGATGGAATTACAAGCGTATTTCAATCTGTAACAACTAAAAATAATAATCAAACAATCTTTAAACTACTCTCCTTTAAATCTTAATTATTTGCACTTGTGTCCCTATTGAACTGGATGTGCGATATATTACAGAAGTGAACAATATTCTTGAAGGGACAATTATTTACTCTTTAGCCATATTGAACACAATTTTTTTACAATTAAATTAGAATGTTCTGAAATGAATCTTCTTGAATTAGAAAAAAATCATATTTTCATATCATTGATATGAACTTTAAAATTAATATAATTCAAAAACAAATTGACCTAAAACCGTTCTACGTAAAAACCTTTACAAATATTGATTTTAACACCAGAGGCTTGGTTATTTTGGGTAATAAAAAAAGTATCTGCAAGATGCCAACACATTGTATCTTTCAAGTAAAGAAAACCTATTTTATGGTTTACAATCTTACCCTTAAGAAAGTAGTTGACAATAGAAGGTCTTTGAACTTCAAAACCGGAACTTTGCAATAAAATGAAATTATATTTTATTCCATATAATTGAATAGGACCTACTTTTACCCTTTTTAAATGTAAATTTTTCTATATTTTTATCCAGTTGTATGTACTATACTTAAAAAATGTAATAAATAAAATTCGTAAGTAGGATAATCATTTATTGAAACTTGGTTTTTAATGACAATGACACATACCTAGTTCTCTCGTTTTCTAATTAATGTCATGGGCCAACTATATTTTTAATTTCACTATCAAACATCTTCCTCGTTTATTTTAGTTAATAAAATACAAAAAAATTATTAAAACTACTTAATACATTAAACAGTACTTACAAACAGGTTTTTATTTTACAAGTTTTTAATTTTTTAGGTGGTTTTATTGATCTTTCGATTTTCTTATCGTATCGCTTTATAATTCTTATCGCTCCTATAATAATATGACTTTTGTCGATACTAAGTCTTTATCATTTCTCTATGCACTAATTTTGCATTAATTACAGTAGGGCTTAACATATTGGTAGCGCATGGTAGTTTTGAACATTCCTACTCAATAACAATTGTGGCGAATACTTTAAACTATATAGAAACAGGCGAGTTTCTATAGTTTAAATAGTAGATATAATTTTGTCTTGATTAGCTCCCCTTGCTTTCTTTAACATGGTTTTTGCTATATATACCCCTTTCTCTGCAACTCCGTTGCTCTGATGATAATCAGGACTTGATGTTACTATCTCGAAATTATAATCTTTAGCAAATCGATTAATTTCAAAACTATTGAAAGGAGGTATATTATCAGTTATAGAGTTCTCGGAATACCATTACGACTAAAAATTTCTTTCAATTTTTTGATTACAGATGAACTGTCTCTATTCTTTAATTTTTACAACTCGAATCATCTAGAATAATACTAATGATAGTCATATACTACTAAATAATTACATCCCGCATACTCTGGTACTATTAGTAATATGGTATTTGTGGTATCTCATGGCATAATAAAGGGCTTTTTGTCATTGATCGGCTATGTTTGACACATATCTGGTAAAGTTTATGTGATAATGTCTGCTCTAAGAGCTGGTCAATAAAGATTATTTTGTACTAGTTGACTTACATTTTTGAAACTTAATTGAGTCTCATGTAATATTTTTAACATTTCTTTTCTCAATCACGTTGGAACTAAATATTAGTTTATTCTTGTAATAAACTATATTATTTCCTACTCTTATATCATTTCCTATTTTAAGATAATGTCTGAGTTCACCTTTCGCATTCCATCCAACAAGCTGATGGTTATCCATTTTGATTTTGATAATTATTTTTGACTTTTTTGCAATATAGGGTCTTCTAATGCTTGTTTTTGAAATTCCTTTAACTTACCATTGCTTATGCTAAATGCACCGACACTAAGGTGGATCGAAAATGGTCGATTTTGTGCTACGGCAACGGGGTAGGTGTCAAAAGTTGTGGGTTTGCATCAGTAATAACTGCAAAAATCCTTATTTTTAAAAAAATATCTTCAGTCTGCGCAAGTAGAAGGAAATCTCGGAAATTGAGTAAAAATTGAAATTTTGTAAACAAAAATCTGAGTGCTGTCAAGGTGTCGTATCGACTTTGGGTAAGGCTTAAACGCTGCCCTAGGACTACTGTTAAGTGATATAAAAATTATGCCAAAACATTAACATTCTGAGTCCGCGCAGTCTAGCTAATTTTTACCTAGTTTTGTCAAAAATCGACAAATTTACATAAAATCTTACTAGAGTTAGTTGTGCAACTCTTCGCTAGTTTTTGAAGCTACCCAGGACTCACCACGGGGAGGTAGTTGCACTTCGAGTCCCACCCATCCAACCCACCAATAGAGCACAGAAATTTAGGATTTATGGTCTTTTTGGAATTAACATTTGCGCATATTTTTCTATCTAATATTCTTGTCCTAACAATGCCGTCTGGTTTTGTTGCATCGCAAACTTGCTTATACGCTGCTGTTACTTCTTTTATACACCTTTCTACCGCTTGAGTGTGTGATGGTAGGTCTAGAAATATTTCGAAAAGGTCGTCACTTTCTAATAATTTGTGCAATTCTTCATTACTTAAAGGTTTGGTGAGGGGAGGCTCGGCGACATTTACATCTTGCCATGAGATCATATCAATATAATATGTGGCACAAAAATTTATGTTTGAGATTTCAAATCGTCGTACGGATTTATTTCCTTGAGCTTTGGCCCTAGCTGCCATAATTCGCCTAACAGCTAAATGGCAAATGTGACGTCTTTGATCTGTTATCAACGCAAGCATAATATTCTCTTCCAGTGGTAAGTTATCTCATGCCAGGTGGTTGACAACAGCCAATAGACTTCTTCGATTGCATATAAGCACTGCGTCACCATCAAACACAATAAAGGATCTAACTAGATTTATTATTAACGTATATGCTCCAGCGTGGTTCACCATAAAAAAACCCGAAAGTTAGTCAAGGTGCAATAAATCTTTACGATACGATACGACGATTTGAAATCCTAAACATAAATTTTTGTGCCACAGATTATGTGGATATGATCTCATGGCAAGATGTAAATGTCACTGAGCCTCCCTTCACCAAACCTTAAACTAATGAAGAATTGCACAAATTATTAGAAAGTGACGACCTTTCCGAAATATTTCTTGACCTACCATCACACTCAAGCGGTAGAAGCTGTGCAAAAGAAGTAACAGCAGCGTCTAAGCAAGTTTGCGATGCAACAAAACGAGACGGCATTGTTAGGACAAGAATATTAGATAGAAAAATATGCGCAAATGTTAATTCCAAAAAAGACCATAAATTCAAAATTTTTGTGCTCTATTGGTGGGTTGGATGGGTGGGACTCGAAGCGCAGCTACCTCCCGTGGTGAGTCCTGGGTAGTTTCGAAAACTAACTAAGAGTTGCAAAACTAACTCTAGTAAGATTTTATGTAAATTTGTTGATTTTTGACAAAATTAGGTAATAATTAGCTAGATTGCGCAGACTCAGAACTTTAATGTTTTGGCATAATTTTTTTATATCATCTAACAGTAGTCCTAGGGCAGCGTTTAAGCCTTGCCCAAAGTCGATACGACACCTTGACAGCACTCAGATTCTTGTTTACAAAATCTCAGTTTTTACTCAATTTTCGAGTTTTCCGTCTACTTGCGCAGACTGAAGATATTTTTTTAAAAAATTAGAATTTTGCAGAGTTATTACTGATGCAAACCCACAACCCACAAACTTTTGACACCTACCCCGTTGCCGTAGCTCAAAATCGACCTTTTTCTATCCACCTTAACCGACACCAACTATATGGATCAACTATATCATTAACCAACTATATCATTAGCAGGTAGTTTATTTTTTTCTTTAGCATTATCTACAAAATTTCTCGATAGTAAAACAGCTATGTATATACGAGGGTAGATTGAAAAGTTTCCGGAATGGGCAAGAAAACGCAGTAATTGAACAGGTTTTTGTTTTTATTTTTCAACATAATATCCTTGCAGGGCGATACACTTTTCCCAGCGGTGCTCCAACTTTTTTAAGCCTTCAGAAAAATATGATTTCGGGAACTCTGCAAAATAAGCTTTAGTGGCGGCGATGACCTCCTCATTTGACGTAAAGCGCTTGCCTCCGAGCCAAGTCTTCATGTTTGTGAACAAAAAGAAGTCGCACGGGGCCAGGTCTGGAGAGTACGGGGGATGCGGCACCACCTCGTAGCCCAATTCAACCAATTTAGCATTGGCGATTCGGGATGAATGGGCCGGCGCGTTGTCGTGATGGAAGAGCACTTTTTTTCGCTGCAAATGAGGCCGTTTCTCCTTCAAAATGCCGTTGAATTGATCCAATAAATCGCTGTAGTATTGTCCCGTGATAGTTCTTCCCTTCTGCAAAAAGTCGATGTGTATCACACCTTGCGAATCCCAAAAAACGGTGGCCATGACCTTTCCAGCAGATGGGACAGTCTTTGCCTTCTTCGGAGCAGATTCGCCTGGAGAAATCCACTGTTTCGACTGCTGCTTGGTTTCTGGTGTGTAGTGGTGGATCCATGTTTCGTCCACGGTCACGAATCGGCGAAAAAAATCCGTTGGATTACGATTTAACAAGGCCAAACACTCTTTCGAAGTGGTCACACGATTTCGCTTGTTGTCCATAGTCAGCAAACGCGGCACCCATCGCGCCGAGAGCTTCCTCATGCCCAAATGTTGTGCACGATATTTTGCACACGTTCATATGAGATGCCCGTGGTCTCTACTATTTCGCGCAACTTCACTCGTCGATCGGCTAACACGAGATCATGGACTTTATCGACCATTTCTTCATTTGTGGCCGTTTTTGGACGTCCACTGCGTGGTTCATCCTTGGTGCTCGTACGGCCACGTTTGAACTCGCTCACCCAGAAACTAATAGTCGAAAATGAAGGTGTGGATGTGCCATGAACTTTCTGCAAAATATCTCGTATCTCCGTCGCCGTTTTCCCGTCCATCCAGAAATGTTTGATGACTGCACGAAATTCGTTTTTATCCATTTTTGCAAAAGTGCCTGAATTGCTTCACAAGATATCCTAGTAAACATAAACGGAACGACGCACGTGTCTGAAAATTTGACAGCTTTCCTAAAATAGGTTAGCCTTGACAACCATCATAACAATTTCACGATACGCGCGCCATCTCTTGCCCATTCCGGAAACTTTTCAATCTACCCTCGTACTTACAATTTCGAGCCTGTTAAATATTTCAATTAAAATCTATAAATTAATAGTTTGATTCTCAATCTTTTAAGTCTATTGTTGTTTACTAATGAAAACCAATGGTTTACAATCATTGAATATCCGTATTTTATTACCGTAGACATAGTTATGGAACTTTTGACAGGTAATGCATACAGAAAGCAGCTCTTTCTCTATTTGAGCTTACTCTTTCTCTGTATGTGTTAATGACTGGAAGATAGTGGCGTGCGGTCCATGGAAGCAAGGGAAGCAATGCTTCCCGTGAGAATTTATTAAAAATAAAAACCAATGCTAACAAAAATATTTTTATAAAATTATGGTTATCGTTTATTTAAATTTGTAATATTTAATCAGCTTAAAGCTCAATATCAATTCTGTACAGTAAAAAGTAAAATTATTTAAAGTACTATTTTAAATTAGGCTCATTAAACTTGCACGGAAAGGTAATACCGATTCAAATGTGTTACATACACTGCATATAAGCCCTGCTTACAACTGCTCTTCGCTTATTAGCCTTGGCGTGAAATAGCGGGCGTGGGGTGATATAGTAGACGATGCTGTTTGACTGGTGAGCATTGTTTAGCCGTTATTTTTAGTGTGCTTCATGCCCAAATGTTTATTTATTATAATACACACATAGTTTGTTAAATTTAATGTTACTTAAGTAATGTAAATCTGCGAATGAGACTGTATTTTGTCGCATTTTATTATTTCAATTTATAAGTTGGATTTTTTTAAAGACAAATAATTCTATTTAGTTTGCCTGTATCCAAATTTAAAATTGCATTATCGTCACGACTGCAAATTCAGCTGCTTCGGTGAAAGATTCGAGTACCTTCGATATATCCGAATCGAGACGATTTTTTGTTCAGTTTGTAAATTATTATTAATAAAGAATTTTTCGCATACAGTTTTGGAGAGAAATTACAAATTATTAAGAAAGGCAGATCAAAACTAGAACTTTCAAATTTAACAACAAAGATTAAAACCTGTACCGGTATTTTGCAAAGTTGATACATTAGTAGTAGTTTTTTTAAAATAAAGAATGATAGTCAACAAATTCCATAAGTATAAAGTGTAAAAGTGCTTCTTTGAAAAACTTTTAAGCTTAATAATTATAACACTGTTTTTTATTGTACCTAGCAGGGGCGGATCCAGAGAAGTATTTTGAGGGGGAAATCTTTGGAAAAATAATTGTTTTAATAAATAATAATTAAACAAACATGTTTAATTGTTTCTATTCTATGTAAACTTATTTCTAAATTGGGGGGGGGGGGATAATTCCATCCCCGTTAATCCGCGCCTGTACCTAGGTGTATTATAATTAAAATCGTGGTTGCTTCCCTAGCCTAAATTCTCACCGCACGCCACTGCTAGAAGCATATAATTTCTGTTTATTACTTTGAAATAAACAACAACCTACAGTATCCTTTGACGAGTCACATACCTAGTGACTAGTTTTTATGGGTCAAATGGAACTAATATTGTAGCAGTATTCGTCAAGAGTAAGTTGTACTGTTTTTCAAAAAGTTTCTGAATGGTGAAATCAATTCTGATAAATTTGGTATAAAGCTTCTTAAATAATAATTAATGGCTCCTAAAATTCTTTGTAGCTATACCTTATCTTTTAATGTATTTCAATTGCAGAGATCAGAGATTTATCCGGTTTTTCAACTATGACTATATTATTAACCCATTCATCTCTGCTAACTGGGCAAATTACTTTTTTATTTACCATTAATTGCAACAGCTTTTAAAGTTTATTTTTATTTGGCGAGGCACTCTTCTTGGTGACGTTGCTATAAGTACTACATTTTCTTTAATCTTTATATGATATTGATCTGGGAATTTTCCTAATCCACTAATGACGCCATAAATGCTTTTGATAAACTGTTCTTTTGTCAATGTACTGATTACCGTAATATCTAATACCTAATGGTGTAACTTTAAAACCGCCATATGCACATAATTTAACATCGGTATCTTTAATTTAATCTATTTAATTAATTTAAAATCTAACAACTTTATTGGTTAAAGGTGATGACATATTAATGTCATCACCTTATCAATATTAATTAAAATTAAGTTTAGACTCACTATTGTCTAAATTACAAGTATTTACATTCCTTGATTTAGGTTTATAAACAGTTATGTTATTATTAAACCTACAAACTAATGCAAAATGATTTTGCTTAATGCATTAATTGCTTACTATGTAATAATACTTCAGTTTATAAGTTTAAAAATTTTTATTAACAATAGATTGTTCAGATATAGGTAATTCGAAAGAATTCTCCATTTTAATTGCTTTTTAGTAATACAAGCATTCATACAGTATTGCCAAATCTACTGGTTCAGCTTTGTTAGAAAAGTCAGTATATTTGTATATAAGTATATACAGAATTCAAAACAGCGCCACACCTAAACGTGGACAAACCCGGAATCATAAAACATATCTTTCTATCAAACCTGAGCCAGTATAAATGTGCAAATTCTACCGTCCCCCGCTATATTTTCCCGCTAAAAGTGCCGGGTGCGCAAGCAGCCACTTCTAAGCTTACAAGAACAGACGTTATCAATAATCAAGAAAAGCTACAAACACTTCTAGTAAGGCAAAACAAACCTGAACCAGATATACGGCTCAGGTCCGTCGGGCTGGTTCAGGATTGTGCATACGAATTCGTATGACTGGCTCAGGTTTATACCATTACTGTAAATATATATATATATATATATATATATATATATATATATATATATATATATATATATATATATATATATATATATATATATATATATATATATATATATATATATATATATATATATATATATATATATATATATATATATATATATATATATATATGATACTTCACTACTTTTCCGGGTTTCACTCCGCGTATTCACTATTCGGCTCCTAGAGGAACCAGACAATGGTTGACGACGTTTCGGCAAGATCACACTTGCCATCTTCAGGTCACTTCTAACTTCCTTCTGCTTCGCGTGGTTACACGATGTAGACTGACGTCTTGCGGCAGCGGTTGGTCTTTATATACGGTTACGGTGTTGCGCATGGTTGCGGTCGGCTGGTTTTTGGCGCGGCTGCGTGTCATTGGTCTCGCTTGATCCGGTAGCATTCTCTCGCTTTCTCTTTTATCGTTCTGCTGTGCTGGTTTTCGCTTCTTGACGGTGATACTAGTTATAGCTGGTTTCCAAGGAGGTGGAAAAGGACAATCAACTACCTTTCCTAGATGTATCTATAATCAAGAAGGAAGACGGCAGCCTGGGATACACAGTATACCGAAAATCAACCCACACAAATCGCTACCTGAACGCGCAGTCACATCACCACCCAGCGCAACTACAGTCAGTAGTCAAGACATTAATAACCAGATCACAACGTTTGACTGATGACGATAATAAACATCAAGAACTAGAACAGGTGAAGTTGGCATTAAAACAAAATGGTTTCTCTTCCAGAAATATCAAGAAAGCGTTAACACCAAGGGACCCAAAGCCAAAAGAAGAAGAAACATCGGTATCCAAAGCACACTTACCGTACATCAAAGGGACCACGGACAAAATAAGTAGAGTGCTGAGAAAACACAACATCGATACCATCTTCAACACCGATAAAAAGATTGGAAACATGCTACCATCCGCCAAAACAAAAATACCACTAGAAAGCCAAGGAGTATACGAGATCCCATGTAAAGACTGCGGGGAATCCTACATAGGGCAGACCAACAGAAGAATTCAAGTAAGAAGAGAAGAACACCGAAATGCAGTCAACAAAAATGAGAGAACGTCTTCACTAGCACAACATGTAAGTGGTACATCTCATAACATAGATTTCGAAAATACAAAAGTTTTAGCGAATATACAACACAAGACCCGACGAACCATAAGAGAAGCCATTGAGATCGAGAAACGTCCGAACAATCTTAATACCAGGGACGATACACAGCGACTACCATCAGCTTGGAAACCAGCTATAACTAGTATCACCGTCAAGAAGCGAAAACCAGCACAGCAGAACGATAAAAGAGAAAGCGAGAGAATGCTACCGGATCAAGCGAGACCAATGACACGCAGCCGCGCCAAAAACCAGCCGACCGCAACCATGCGCAACACCGTAACCGTATATAAAGACCAACCGCTGCCGCAAGACGTCAGTCTACATCGTGTAACCACGCGAAGCAGAAGGAAGTTAGAAGTGACCTGAAGATGGCAAGTGTGATCTTGCCGAAACGTCGTCAACCATTGTCTGGTTCCTCTAGGAGCCGAATAGTGAATACGCGGAGTGAAACCCGGAAAAGTAGTGAAGTATCATATAATATCCGCGGAAACTTAAAATGTAACATATATATATATATATATATATATATATATATATATATATATATATATATATATATATATATATACGGTTTTCGTACCAAGCTGAGCCATTGATAGCAACCTTAACATGCAGTCTTGAGCCAGTCTGACAAACCTGAGCCGTATATGTGGCTCAGGTTGGATTTGCAATAGATTTCATGTTATTGGATCGATTAAGTGTAATTAAAGGTATCTGTAAAGCCGATCTTCTGTCATCCGATCCTGTAGTTAAACCAAAGTTACGCAGTTCTCAACCATATGAGCCCTATAAGCCATTTTATGGTGGCTCAAGTTTGTATGAAACATGTGAATTTTAGTTCAGCCTTCTGCCTGTGGTGGCACTGTACTTACTTTTCCATATACAAGTATATAAATGTAAATACTATTGCTAACATACAAACTTGAACCATATAAATTTGACAACACTGTTTCTGTTTCTGTTTCTATTTATAGACACGATCGATCGATTGAAAGCATGAAATGTGTGGAAGACATTCCAACAGTAATATTCTAATTTTATTTAAGTGCTACTATGTACTATTATTAGAACCTATGCTACTACTAATAGAACTTAATATTATCTTTTACATGAAGATTAATCTTTATTATGTTTTTAATGATATACATTAAATTATATGTTGAATGTAAATTCATATAGAAAAAAGTATTGCCCCAGCTGGAAATCGAACCCCAGGCCCTCCGCTATCTAGGCGGTATCTCTACCAACTGAACTACCAAGTGACGTCTATCAGCAAAGCGACAAATTTTCTACATGTATTAGCTATTTTAGCAAACATACTAATATTTCTAGACATTCCTTGTTGAATTCTATTAATCAAGATCAACAATTCGCTGACCACAACATATATATTCAAAGCATCTAGATTATTCTGAATCCTTTCTGAAAGGAAATTAATTTTACTAATTTTAGATGGATAATTCCTATTAGGTTTAATTAATAATCTACATTAAATTATATTTTGAACTATTTGAAATTTATATATTTCTATATAATTCATATAGAAAAATGTATCCCCCTGCTGGGAATCGAACCCAGGACCCTCCGCTGTCTAGGCGGCATTTCTACCAACTGAGCTACCGAGAGACGACTAGCAGCAAAGCGACAAATTTTCCATATAAATTAGATATTTTAGCAAACATATAAAGTCACTAATATTTTTTTGAATTTTATTAATGTAGATCAACAATTCGCTGACCACAACATCAATATTCAAAGCATCTAGATTATTATGAATAATTCCGAAAGGATATTAACTTTATAAATTTTAGATAAAGGTTAATTTTTATTGTTTAATTAATGATTTACATTAAATTATATTTTGAATGCAGATTGATACAGAAAAAATGTATCGCCCCGGCTGGGAATCAAACCCAGTATCCTCCATTATCTAGTCGGTATCTCTACCAACTCAGCTACCTGGAGACGACTATCAGTAAAGCAACAAATTTTCCATATGAGTTCGATATTTTAGCAAACACAAAGGAACTAGATATTTTTTAATTTTATTAATACATATCAACAATTCGCTGACAATAACATCAATATTCAAAACATTTTGATTATTATGAATCATTCCGAAAGGAAATTAATTTCATAAATTCTAGATGAAGGTTAGTTTTTTTGGTTAATTAATGATTTACATTAAAATAATATTTTGAATGCAAATTCATATAGAAAAATGTATCGCCCTATGTATCTCTACCAACTGAGCTACCGGGAGGCGATTATCAGCAAAGCGACAAATTTTCCAAATAAATTAGATATTTTAGCAAACATACAAAGTAACTAATATTTTTAAAATTTTATTAATGAAGATCAACAATTCGCTAAACACAACATGAATATTCAAAGCATTTAGATGATTATGAATCATTCCAAAAGGAAATTAATTTTATAAATTTTAGATGGTTAATTTTTATTATGTTTTTAATGATTTACATTAAATTATATTTTGAATGCAAATTCATATATAAAATGTGTCGCTCCGGCTGGGAATCTACCTAGGACCCTCCGCTATCTAGGCGTTATCTATGCCAACTGAGCTACCTAGAGACGATTATCAGCAAAGCGACGAATTTTCCGTATAAACTAAATATTTTAACAGATATCAAGATATTTTAGTAGATCAGTTGATAGAGAATTTAATGTAAATCATTAATTAAACATAATAAAAATCAACCTTCATAATATCTATAAAATTAATTTCCTTTCGGAATGATTCATAATAATCTAGATACTTTGTATACTGTTGTCAGCAAATTGTTGATTTTCATTAATAAAATTCAAAAACTATTTAGTTTGTATGTTTGCTAAAATATCTAATTAATGTGGCAAATTTGTCGCTTTGCTTATAGTAGTCTGCCGGTAGCTCAGTATTTGATATTTGACTTAGTATATTCTTAAGTTGGCAACACATATTTTTGTTAGGGTAATACTGGCTCCCTAAGTATTTCTTGCCTGCTGTCCGCTGTTCCATTACCTTTTACAATGTTTCAACGAATGGTTGACCGCTTTCATCAACTAGATTTAGATGAGAAATTAAATTTAATTATTAGTATTCTTGTGTTTCTCATCACGTTCATGGTAATGGTGCTAGTACTATTAATAGCCTGCTATTACTGGGACAGATTAGTGAAAACTGGAGAGTGACGACGGACATCTTGACGTCTGATCATCCGCCGAAACCCCAAGGCAACGGACTGGGAATGTTATATTTCCGGTCTGATCCTCCAAGGAGGTCAACTAGAGGGGGAAATATCTACTAAAGAGCAATTACACAAAGAGGTAGATAAAATGACGAGTATAATTGTCTCAGCTTACGAAGAGTCTAGTCCACTCAGGGCGGTGAGAACTCGTAGGGTTCCATGGTAGAACGGCACTTTAGCCGATCTATGCAAGGAAACCAGACGAACCCTTAATAGAGCCGCTAGAGATAAGACGCAGGCCTCTTGGGACAATTTCAGAACGGCGAGGAAAAATTTCAAAAAAGAGTTTAGGCGTAGTAAAAGATCCAGCTGGCAGAAATACTGTAGGGAGCTAAGCTCCGTATCAGATTCAGGTAGACTGATGAAAATCTTAAGTCGAGAAACAAGTCAAACAATAGGAGCACTAAAAAGGGACAATGGGACATGTACCACTACTAGAGAGGAGTCACTCCAACTCCTCCTAGAGGTTCATTTTCCCGGTGACGACACTATTCAAACAGAACCCATGGCAGAACAAACACCAGTCCCAGTAGAGAACTTGCAGTTTGCCAAGGGTGTTATAACGAAGGGTGAAATCACGTGGGCTGTGAATGAGTTCGAGCCCTTTAAGTCACCAGGGTCAGATAGGATCTTCCCAGCGTTGCTGCAAAAAGGCCTGGATAACCTTCTTCCAAGTATTGAAAGGATATATAGGGCCAGTGTAGCAATGGGATGTGTACCCAAACAATGGAAGGCAGCCAGAGTGGTCTTTATCCCCAAAGCGGGAAAGAAAGACTACACAAATGCCAAATCCTTTAGACCCATTAGTCTTACGTCTTTTCTTTTAAAAACCTTAGAAAAGATCATTGATAGGTATTTAATGGAAAGGGTAATAACAGTACACCCATTCCACAGGAATCAACATGCATATAGACGTGGAAGATTGACTGAAACTGCACTTCACGCAGTTGTGCACAAGGCAGAAAAGGCACTTCACTATAGAGAAGTGGCCCTTGCGGTACTTTTTGATATTGAAGGGGCTTTTGACAAGCGAGAATAGCCACAATCGGTCAAGCTTTACAGGACAGGGAGACCCCTCCCGTAATGGTCAGTTGGGTAAGATCGGCGTTGGCGGAGAGAACCGTAACGGTGAACCTAGGGGACTGTTCAGTTGAGGCTGGGGTAACTGGTGGCAGCCCGCAAGGCAGCTGCTTGTCGCCCCATCTATGGTGCCTTATAATGGACGGCCTGTTGGAACATCTAACGGTAGAGGGTTTCTATGCTCAGGCATATGCTGACGACGGACTGGTGCTAGTGACTGGGAAGTTTTTAGAGGTTGTCTGCAACAGAATACAAGTAGCCTGCAGGATTATAGAAAGATGGTGTGAAGAGAAAGGTTTGTCGGTAAATCCACTAAAGACGTAAATGATTCTTTTCACAAAAAGGAGAAAAATCGTGGACTTTAGGGCACCCATAATTTACGGAAGACCACTGGCACTAGCGCAAGAGGTTAAGTACCTTCGATAGTAAATTAAGTTGGAAGCCGCACGTCGAAAAAAACTGCAAATAAGTTAATAGCGACTTTATGGCAGTTGCGCCGAGCGGTGGATAAGAACTAGGGAATCAATCCTCAAATTTTGTATTGGCTCTACACACTGGTAATAAGACCAAGAGTCCAGTACGGCTCAATAGTCTGGTGGCCTAGTGTAGAAAGATCAACTATTTCCGGAAGACTGGCAAAGGTCCAACGACTAGCCTGTCTGGGGATTACAGGAGCAATGAGGACAACCCCAACGGCCGAACTCTAGGTTATATTGGGTCTCCCGGGCCTTGACCTTTGGATAAAGAGAGAGGCCATGGCAACCCACCTCAGAATGCGGGATGCTGGGCTTTGGAATAATCAAGGTGTATGCATGGTCATGCAAAGATTGCCCAGGTGGCGGCAAAGGAGCTACCTTTGTCAACATACAGGGTAACCGAAGCAGAAGACCGGCTAAGGCTAGAGAAGGAGTACTCTCTAACTGTTCCAACTAGAGAACAGTGGGAGCAAAAACAAGTTGAGTTTCAGCCAGATGCCTTGATGTGTTACACGGATGGATCTCGAGTAGCAGAAAGGCAATCCTCTGGAACAGGAAGTTATGTAGAAAACCGAGGGTTACAAGAAAGCTTCGCCTTAGGAAAGTTTACCACGGTTTTTCAAGCAGAAGTTTATGCCATTCGATCGGTGGCAGCTAAGGATGAGATTAGGACAGCACCAGAGAGGTAAATCTATATCTGTTCTTACAGCCAAGCTGCACTAAAGGCAATCTACTCATCCAGGACGAGATCAGCTCTCGTCCAGTAATGTGGGGATGCTTTAGCAGAATTGGCAAGGGAGAAAGAGGTGGAACTGGTTTGGGTTCCAGGACATACAGGGGTCCAGGGCAACGAGAAGGCTGATGAACTGGCCAAACTCGGACCTGAGGACACATGTTTAGGACCGGAACCCTTTCTGGGTATCACAAGGCAGCAGATCTCGACAGCCCTAATGGAGTGGGCCTACGAGAGTAGTAAAGAGAGGTGGAACAGGTGCAGAGGCTGTCGGCAGGCGAAGGACCATATAGTGGAATTCGACTCAAAGAAGTCGATCTGGCTAATGGGAAGGAGCCGAAGAACCGTGAATCTTCTGATAGGGATCCTGACAGGCCATTGCAAACTAAGAAGACACCTATCTTTGATAGGAGTAGAGCAAGATCCCATTTGCGCCGGATGTGGGAGAGTTGAAGAAACATCCTATCACTACCTGGGAGAATGCGTGGCTTACCAGCGTCTACGTTTCAAAACGTTTGGCTTAGCTACGCTTCAAAGGGAAGAGTTGCACTCCCTAGCGTGGACCGATATCCTAATCTTTATTGGGAAATCGGGCAGGTTTGCAGAGGGAGAAGAGGTTTTTGAAGTAGGTGGTTAGGGGGATGTCAAGGGGTTGGCAAAAAGGGCCTATGAAGGTCTACTTGCCAGACTTCGGTCTCCCCATAACTACTACTACTACTACTACTACTACTAGTGAACTAGGTAGTTAAGTACCACACATACTTTAAAAGTCTTAACCACTATTAAATCTTTTGCTACTAATAATTCACAATAGTTTTTGGTTGATTTTTTTATCTTTTGAAATAAGGGAGATATTGCGTGTAAACAGCATTGTGGGACACCCTGTATATTAAATATTTCTTATTCTTTTAATGTTCTTGTAACTTGTAGTCCAAATGAATATTTTTCTGATTTTTTGCCAAATATGATATAGATATATAATTTGTATCTTTTGTTTCGTCAGTGGGATATATTCTTTTAATAGCTAACCTATAATTTTTTTCTGATCATGTTTGGATTATAATGATTTACATGTGCTAGATATTTAATGGTTAAAATCTCTGTTAAAATCTGACTGTGTGAGTGGAGTACTTAAAGCTCTGTGTATCAAGGATGTGTAAGCTGCTAGTCTACATGATTTGTGAAGACAGGATTTATTTGATATGGTTAGGTCCGTTTGTGTTTCTGTATATGGAAAATTCAAATAGATTGCGTAGGTTAATCTTAATAGTTAAATCTAAAAAGGTAATAGCCCTGTTTTGTTCTGTTTATAATGTTAAGTTTATGTTTTGGTAAAGAGCTTTAACTATTCCACTCACACAGACATTTATTATCAAAGAGATCGCAACCATTGAACAACAAGCACGTGTAATCATCGTATGTTATAATCGTTAGTTTTTGGATTGAAAAACTACGGCTTTAGTACGGCTATACACCTACATACTTTACATTAGAAAATACATTTTATAGTGCCAGAAAAAGCATCAAACGCCTAAACTCGGAACGATGTCCTGACTATTTTAATTGGAATTTTATTCAGAAAATGTTTCGCGTGTGAAACGATTTTCAATTTTGTAAAAAAATATAACATAAAATACAGAAATAAATATATTTAGAATTCAGTGAAATGGTATAATAATTTGATTTATTTGAACTTTACTTTTGGTAAAGATCTGTCCATAAACTACACTTACGAGCAAATAAATCGGCCCACCTGGCACTTTCATCTTTGAGTGCATTTTTGTCAGCCCTTAGACAGCATTTAAAAAATATATTTATGTCATTTGAAAGGCTATTTATTAAGCTTTAAAATGAGCCTACATTTTTTGTGGATGTCTGTTTTTTAACCTGTGTAGAATTTTAAAACCAAAGTTACCTGCATTTTTTTGGTATTGGAGGTGTGCTTACTTTGGCTTCCATTAGATTTTGTGCTTAAAAAATCACGTGTCAGTAGAAAATTTAAACCACATTTGTTATGATTTGTCAATTTTTGATATTATCTGTTGATAAAATGGATACTGCACCAGAAGTTTCCGCTCAAGTTGTTGCTTTAATTCAACTTGGCCATAGTCAGCGATTTGTTGCTCAAGAACTGAATGTAAGCCGGGCAGCAGTTAGAAGAGTATACCAGCGATTTGTGGAAACTGGGTCCTTCAAACGTCGACCAGGAACAGGCAGATCCCGGTGTACAACAGAGAGGGATGATCACTTCATTATGTTAACCTCGTTGCGAAACCGACGCCTAACTGCAGTTGAGATACAGCAGCAACTTCGTGATGCCCGAAGAGTGACTGCAAGCGAGTGGACAGTAAGGCGAAGATTACGGGAGAGGAATTTGACACCTCGTCGACCTGTAAAATGTCCGAAATTGACTGCAGCTCATCGCCAAGCACGGCTTCGTTTTGCAAGGGAACATTTGAATTGGACCCTGGATCAATGGAGCTCTGTTCTGTTTTCCGATGAGACCAAGATATGTTTGTATAGCAACGATGGAAGAGGACGAGTATACCGGCGACTCGGAGAACGATTTGCGGAATGCTGCATTGTTGAACGCGTTAGCTACGGAGGTGGTTCTTGCATGATCTGGGGTGGAATTTCTCTGGAAGCACGCACGGATCTTGTGTTCATCACCGGGGAAGTGCGTGGTCGCAATAGAAGGGGTTTAACGGCTATAAGGTATGTCGAAGAGATTTTGGATGAACATGTGGTGCCCTACGCCGGCTTTGTTGGAGACCATTTCATGTTTATGCATGATAATGCAAAGCCACACACGGCGTTAATTGTGCGAAACTACCTTGCAGAAGTCGAACTTCGAGTTTTAGAATGGCCAGCGTGCAGCCCTGACCTAAATCCTATAGAGCATCTATGGGATCGCCTTAAAAGAAAAGTTCGGGCCAGAGTTCCTGCTGTAATGTCTATACCACAGCTAATGGTAGCCGTTACAGAAGAATGGCACAACATTCCGCAAGAAGCCATTGCTACTTTGATTAGGTCCATGCCAAATCGTATGGAAGCCGTTATCAGAGCTAGAGGAGGTAACACACGATATTAATAATAGAAAATTCTTGCTCAAATTTTGTTTCAATTTATTGAAAACCAAATTTTTTCCTTTGTACTTTTGTTTGGAAATGTTACCTTTAGGTTCTACACTCGAGAAAAGGAAAAAAACTCAAAAAATGTAGGCTCATTTTAAAGCTTAATAAATAGCCTTTCAAATGACATAAATATTTTTTTTAATGCTGTCTAAGGGCTGACAAAAATGCACTCAAAGATGAAAGTGCCAGGTGGGCCGATTTATTTGCTCGTAAGTGTATAATACACTTGTCAAACTTTTACTAATCTATTTTATTTATTTCATATAATTTCATATCATTAATTGTTTATTTAATTGTATTTAATAATATTTGCTTTGTTTACGGGAAGACAACTTTTCTTACAATTCTTGAAATATTCACGAAACCACAAATATTTATCTTTCTTTCTACACAAAAAATGAAAGTAGACTTGGCACCAGTGCATGGCTCAGAATTGTTTACCGATTTCTATAAGTTTGTATATTTTGTCTCAACTTGGATAGAAACTACCGCTTGGCTCAAGAAGGTAACAAAAGTATGCATATACTTTACGAGAGCATTTATAATTCAAAATCTTCAATTTACGAGAATTCACGATGTATATTGCGAAAATCGGCATCAGTGCACCTTAAAACCAAAATATATTCCGCTGGAAAAGATATAGTGTTAGTATTTATCGGTGGAGCGGGAATGTATGAATTACCTTTTGGCTCAGGTAAGATAGAAGGATGTATATATATATATATATATATATATATATATATATATATATATATATATATATATATATATATATATATATATATATATATATATATATATATATATATATATATATATATATATATATATATATATATATATATATATATATATATATATATATATATATATATATATATATATTGGTTTAATCGACGTTGTCGGACCCGCTATATGGTAGGGTCGTTAGCAGACCCGCATTTATTGATTTTTAAAATGTGTATATTTTACATAATATTGATCTATTTCTGATAAGCAATATTTAAGATACTCGAGGGGTAAAAATATATGAAAAAAAAATATTGGTGATATTTGACAGTCGTTCTTGAACCCGATACATATTACAGTGTTTACAGACCCATTTGTATAATTTTAAGCAAGCCTACCTACCCTACCGAACCCAGCAATGTTGCCGAATGTATCAGAGATAAAATTACGATTGGCGTAATGATTTCGGGATGCTAAGCACATAAGTGATCTTTATTTTTGTTGATTTGTTCGTAAATTCCATAAATAACCTTAAACGCAGAAAAATTAACGTTTTCCGTAAAACGATGTAACTCTAAAAATTATTATTAACGTGAGAAAATAGCATTGAGCCTCTTTTGTTCTAAAATACATAAGGTTTATGCAAATTATTGTTTTTTAATAATTTGCTTTTAAATCATTTATTTTAACATGATTATTTTTGTTTACAAGAATACAATTAAAAGTTTCGAAGACACGTCATGTATATGTGTTTTGAAAAAATAAATGTTATAGCCAAATCTTTTGACCTCCTGAACATTTTACTGTTATGTTTTTAACACAAATGAACAGTTTCTAATATATGTATATTTTAATGCCACGGTAACAGTTCAGTCAAATTTGTAAAAATAGAGGGGAATTGAGGTATATCCTTGGATTTTTGATAGGCCTTCTTTGTGATATGTTAAATAACCCCTTAAAAGTTACTACTCAAAAGTGGTGAACCAGAGAAGCTGATGAGGGTAAGCCATGTCCCCAGAGGGTTTTTACTGTTTTTTCAGAAACTATTAGGTTTATCAAAATGGAGATTTTGTTTTCAAGGACAGTTGTTATTAGAACATACATTAGTGTTATTTTGTGCTTGTGGTAGCTGTAGCGTACCCGCTACCGCTAGATACGGAATTCTGTGCCAGTAATATGTTTAATGAATACACCATTGAATGCAAAATTTAATTCTTCACAAAACAGGTATACTTGACCCAAGTCGAATAGTGACAAGTCAAATAATGCTCTATAAAATGCAGAAAGAAAATAAAGGTAAAACGTCATGCAGTATGACGTACAAACGAAGTAAGAAAGATTTCAAAACAAGGTGAAATGCCCTATACATTTTGGTTTCTATAAAATAATTTTCCAGTACAGGGTATTCTCCTAAAGATATTCTTTTTACTGCAAAATTATCATAATACTACAACCAACAATAACAACAACATCGCTTCATGAATTTGGCAGAAGTGATGCTAAGGTTGCACTGCGAACTCAACATTTTTTTTTCTTAGATAAGTACTTGATGACGAATACAAGATCGCAATAAGTTATGTTCTGAAGTTGCTCCGTCAAATGTATTGGTAGAAATTGTTGGTCTACATACAGGATGTTTTACTCAACTTTCGTATAAATTGCATGTGGGATAGTATTCATCAATAGGAACAAAAAACTCTTTTTGTTTTTATGCAAATCAACAAAAATTTGCTAAAAATGTCAACTTTTGGAAACTGCTGGAAATTATAGTCAAAACAAACTGCGACATCACCTAGCAGCTGCTGCGTCAATGTATCAGATAGGCACATCCAGCTCCAAGTGTGATTCTTAGACCAGTGACCTGCTACCCACTTTTCAAAAACCATTCTTTTTTCGGTTATTATGAAAGATAGACACTAATGATTTTGAGCTTTTTTGTTGCATTTTATGTGTACTACCACCTATTCAGATGATACGAATCTTAAGTGAAACAACCTGTATGATATATATTCATGCGCCAATTAAATAAGCTTTATTTTATCTAACCCACTTAACAACCAGTACATAAACCTAACAGTTTTTGAAAATAAAACGACAAAATCCATCTGAAGGCGTGGTTTAATATTGATATTTTACAAAATTCAGGATATTATCTACTCGTAAACATGAACAAATCAAGCATAAAGTCATTTTCAAGTTTAGTTGACCAAAATAGACTACATTTGATTAGTTTAACCTAGATTAAAAAATAGCAGTTTCTATTTTTACTGTGCGTTTGTACAGTTACAAAAAAAATATGGAATGTTCGATCCCTACTTTCTGTTTAATGAATTTGAAGGTACAAAACAGTATACACTATATGGTGGTTAAGTGCCTTTAACAGAAACGTCGAAAGGTAACGAAGAAAAGAAGAAGTTTTTTCAAACTTTGCCTAATTTCGTGATATTACACTTGTACTAAGTTAAAGATCAATTTTTATTGTATTCTGAAATAGCTATTTGTGAATTGGAATATGTATTATATTCTTAGTGACGAATTGTACACCAGAGATTTTCTGATTACATTTGAAATATATGTAGTTCTAAATATACCAGGCGCAAATCATATTAGTCCACCCAGTTTCATTTTTGTTAAAGAACGTCCCACAGAGTTTATTCCGTTTATCTTTTGTTCTATGAGGTGGCCGTTTCTTGTTGCTATAGTGAAGTGCTGCTACTGCATCTACCCATACCAATGTTCATGAAATTCAATTGCGGGTTGCAACATACACTGCCCCTCCGAACCTTTTGAGTGTCCTGTTTCCATTAAAAGTTCCATTAAGTAATCTTACAAATTACAGACGAGAAGTTTTCCTTCAGCGTTTTAGCAAAAAAGTCACAAATGATGCTCAACTTAGTTCGCCCATTTTAATTTTTGTTAAAGAACACCTCACGATTTATACCCTGAATGGTCTACGACGTTGTTATTTATTGGTGGTATATAGTACATATCGTCGCCGTTAATGCATATGAACTTAATTCTTTGAAATGTTGTAACTAGCAATGTTGCTAGTTGCGATTTCAAAGAATTCATCATGCCATCTGTAACAAAGTTTTTATAAGCATTTAAACTGCGCTCCTGGAAAATTGCTAGAAAATAGTTCCGCTAGTATGCATTAACGTCGACGATATGTATGAGTGAGTACTGTGATCCAGTGATATGTATGTGTGCGTGTAGTATCTAATGCAACGAATATAAACAAGGAGTCAGAAAATAATCCAGAAACCAAATAGTTCAAGCATTCATTCTCTGATCTTAACAGTAAAAGAATAAAGCATTCATTAACCACAAACAGTCTTTCAAACAAACAAACACAGAGGATATTACATGTGGTGACCGCCGACTTTAATTGAACACGCAACAATCTGTCAAGACACTTACTCTTGCTAGCATACCATTCAAGATACCAGGATCCTATTTATGAAGCAGATGTCGAGAAATCAATTAGCATAATTCCAGTAGAGGATCAATACTCTCTCAGCACCACCACTACCAGTACATGGAGAAGTTCCATCGCTGAAGTCATAATCTATCTGAAGTCACGGTTGTATAAAGTTTTTTCTGTTCTAAATTTTTCTGCCATCAAAGCAGACTATCTACAGCATTTAAAGAAAGTATTTCAACGCCTATATCATTACGGTTAACTATCAAATTAAAAAAGAAACAATCTTTGAAGCCAAAGAACTAACTTGTCTCGACCACACAGTGAACAGTGATGGAGTTACGCCGCAAGTTTCAAAAGGAGAAGCTATTCATAACTTTCCAATCCTTAGAATGCAACAAGAATTATCCCATTTCGTTGGCATAGATTGTCGACTTAAACCTGAGCTAAACCTATTTATTTCAGAAAAAGTTTCAGAACCCTACAAGAAACCCACACAACAGTGTGTCGCAGAACGTATAATTACAAATCGGTTGTTGTGAACTTCAATAAACGGTCGTACCAAAAATTCGTTACTTCGTATGATCGGGCACACAGGGAATGCATAGCAGATAAACTCGGATGCAGCCCATTACAAATCCTTCTTATCTTTTTTTGTACCGTTTATGTATAGAACGTTCGCAATTACTTTTTGTTACCTGTTAGACATATTTGTGTACATAAATTTACTATTTTCCTTTTATGTTGCATATACGATTATGATCCAACTAACAACCTACAAGTCCAACAGTATCCTCATACGTTCCTCTTAGGTTAAGTTTTGTAGTTTTTAGTTATTTACATTTTGCAACGAGCCCTAAAATTAAGAATCTGCTGTCTTAATTTTAACCGTTTTCAATTATCTCATTCGATTATTAGCTCATTTCTATAGGTTAAGTTCTTATCATTGTAACGAACATTAACATTAAGAGCCTTGTACTAACTTTAATCAATTGTAAAACCAGCCAAAGAAAAAACGCGGTATTTTACGTATCTATCAAGTTACTTTACAATCACAACCGCATCTTATGCGTACATTCACTAGTTCTTCCCAATCCTGTCCTCAAGCAAACTGATGGAGACTTTTTCTGCTGGAAAAATTCTAAAAAACAAGGGAGCAATAAATGTGATGATCACCGTTGCCTTGGATACTTTGTAGTATCCAAGGAAACGAATGTAAACGAGGGATCAGAAAATAATTCAGAAACCAAATAGTTCAAGCATTCATTCTCTCATCTTAACAGTAAAAGAATAAAGCATTCATTAACCACAAACAATCCTTCAAACAAACATACAAAGAATATATTACAGTACTTTTATACTAAAAAATTTAATCAAGTTCTTGAAATTTATCGTTACTACGGAAAATGACATATGTACTTTTCCACCTTATTTGGAAACCATCCACTTTCCCCAGAAATTAACTTTTCCGTATTATGTTGCGTTGTCTCACTTGTTCGAAAATCCTGTTAACCTTACTCTAATCATTTATATAAAAAATGAATTCAGTTATAAAGTCCTACTTAAAGATACCATTGATATGAACACATGGATTGTAGGTAGTAATATATGCTTTCAATCATACAAATATAACTTTATAAATTTATATCACTCTCCAAACTCTAGTGATGCTCAATTTCTAATGAAACTTGAAAATTTGTTTGATGTATATGCTAGTAGATCAGAGACCTTACTAATTATCGGAGAAAATAATGGACTACATCATATTATCGACCAACCTACAAGAATCACTAAGGACAGTGCTACACTCATAGATCTTCTTGTATCTAATGAAAAATCTATTGATGCCCAGGTACACCATGTTCCAAAAATAACCGATCACTCAATAATAACTGTAAATGCAAAAGTGAAAGAAAAATATGAAGAATATACAATACAACACAGAGACATGAGCAACTTCAATGAAATGCAATTTCAATTAGATCTAATGGATCAACCATGGAATCCGGACTGTACAAACACCAATCAACTAGCAGAAACATTAGTTAAAACCATAATGAACACACTAAACAGGCATGCTCCAACTGTTAAAAAACCATTAAATGTCAATGGAGTTGTAAGCGTTGGTGGACCCCAGAAATAGCCTTGGAAATTGAAGAAAGGGACAGATTATATAAAAGAGCAATCTTTACACAAGAATAAAGTGATATGAATAGGTATAGACAACAAAGAAATGGAATTGTTAGTTTGATCAGGAACCACAAGACAAATTATTATCAAGAAAACTAGATGATATGAAAAATAACTCAACAAAAATGTGTAAAACAGTTAAATAATTAATTAAAGGAGGCCATAACAGACAAAAAAGGAAGGTATTATTTTTGACAATGAGTTAGAAAAAAAGGAAAATCAAATTGCAGAAAAATTCAATATTTACTTTATTAACAGCATACAACAAATTATTACATTAACAAATTTAACCCAAATTGAAACTGATTTAAGCCACATTAATGTACATCAATGCAAGTTCGAAAAAGTTTTACCAATAAAGTTTTTGGAGTTAAAAAAATTTATAAACAATTTACCTAATAAGAATAGTAGTGTCGATGGTATTACAGTAAAGATTCTTAAATTAGCTTTCAATGTAATAGGACAGAGATTTTTGCATCTAATTCAAATGAGTCTAGAAAGTGGATCCTTCCCAGAAACCTTGAAGACATCCCATATTATCCCCATTGAGAAGATAACCAACACTAACAAATGTGAAGAATACAGACCGATCAACATGGTGCCAACTTATGAAAAATTATTAGAGCCGTCGTAAATATCCAGTTTCGTGACTACATTGAAGTGAACAAACTGTTAACACCTTTTCAATCAGGGTTTCGGAAAAATAATTCATGTGAAAGTTCAATACAATCAGTTCTTTTGAAATGGAAAAATGCTATTTACAAGAAGAAGGTGATAGGTGTAGTTTTTCTAGACTTTAGACGTGCTTTTGAGACTATTAATAGAGATCTACTATTATTGAAATTAAAAAGATATGGGTTCGGCCCAATAGTTATACAATGGTTTAGTGAATATCTCAAAAACAGATTTCAAAAAACTAGATGCTTTAATAGTACATCTTCAGCTAAAAAAAACTACCTTTGGCGTTCCACAAGGAACTGTATTAGGCCCTGATTTATTTGTACTATGCATAAATGATATTGTTAATGTGATTAAAAAATGTAACATTATTATTTGCAGATGACACTTTAATATATTTTATAGGAGATGATGTTGAAAAAGTAATAAATATAAAATAAGTAATACAGAACTACTGTGTGCAAGTTAAGTTGAGTTAGGGACCCCCCGAAGTGAAACGCGTGTATTTCCTCACTGTACTTCGTAGCGTAATTCTCAGAGAAGTCCATGTGAATTACGTCACTTTCAGAAAGATTTCTCTTAAGATTCCGTATATATTCCGCAGTATATTGCTGTACAATGTTTAATTTGTGTTGGAAAAAATCTTCAAGCATATTTTAATAAGGTCTCTTGAATTGGTAAGAAAGTTGTGTTTTAACAAATCAAGTTTTCTTTGTTTTCGGGTCAATCATTTCTTTTTTTGACGAAATCCATTGTTTAAAAGCAATTTGTACATCATTGTCAAATTCCTGATTGGGTAAAGTTTTTCTGCAACAACTTGTACAAACTCTTTTTAAAAAAACAAACTTTCATTGTATCTGTCACAACAAAGTTTTTGAAGAAGGTGGTGCGTCCTCAATGGCAATACCTTTGGTTCAAAGCATGAAGAATTAAATCAATATTAACATGTGTCACGATCTGAAATCTTAGCTGGAACTACCCAAAAAGATCGCAGGCGGCAAAACATTCAACAACTTATTGGCAACGTATTAATGTTTACAAATTTTATGTACAAATTATGTAACGAGTCTTTCAAATATCTTTTTTGTTTCCTAATTTTGTTTCTAATTACGAAATCTCGTTTACCTGGTGCCATACAAGTATTGCTGTCATCTTTAAAGAAATTCTGAACAGCTCTTCTTATATTCATTTTACAACACTGAGATCGTCTCTGTTTTATTGTTTGAGTGCTCTTCATACGTTGATAGGAAATAACGTTAGAGCTGCCTCTCCATATCTTGTATTTATTGGCCAAATCTCCAGCTAGCATTTGGTTGAATAATCTTTTATCTTTGTGTCTTTTCAATGCCGAGTAATTTTGCTTGAGTTGCTCAGCAACTACTTCACCAAACAATGCATTCTTTTCTAGGTTTTTTCTTCTCGATTCTGGATTGTTCTATTGTATCACACCTTCGATTTTAGTTTTTGACGTCAATAGATTTTTCTTTATTCTGATGTATCTTTTTGCGTGACGCAAAATCTTTCTTTGTAATTCTTCTATAGTTTTATTCAATTTTCTTAATTTTTTTGTTTGGTTTTGTTTAAATATTTTAAACGTTCTTTTTCTTTCTGCTGTGCAAACTTTACAGGATCGTTTTTAATTCGTCTATACCTTCTTCGCGCAGGTTCTCATTTTTTCTCTAAAATCTCTTCTCTACTCAACTTGTTCTGTTTTCTAGGCGTCATTATGCCATTTATATTTCTAGAATAAATACGAATGATGATAAAGCACGTGGAGACAGTTGACAGATCAGTCCCCAGATCATTAGAGCCAGGGGACTGACAGCAGAGGACTGATGTTTTTCAATGAAAACTAAGATCAACTCAAATTTCAAAATAAACCAAGACAACTATTGTATATCAAAACAAAGTGCAAGATGTTTATTAGATGACACAATATAATTTGTTACAAAACAAATAAGAATAACTAGAAAAACGCTTACCAGGGGCCTGATTTATTTACTGGTACTAATATGTGTTGTTATCGGCAAGCCTAACGAAACACTAAACAAAGTAGTGTCAGTACGAAAACCAATTGCCACTCGTGCTTTTCACACCCAACCTCAGCAATCCTTGATCATGAACCATAACCTTGTTTATTGTTTCCAGCCTTATTTTGTGGAACTCCATAATCATGAAATAAATAAAGATTATTAAAAGTTTCACAGTTTTATATTGTCAGGTATATTTTAATAAAACTGTGAAACTTTTAATAATCTTTATTTATTTCATGAACCATAACGATTCTTTATAATATTGGCGGTTTTTTCAAATTGAATTAAACACGGGAGACTGATCCTTAAAATCAGAGACACCTAATTGTACGCTATTTCATAACCATAAAAGTGCAAAACATGTTTTAAACAATACACTGAATATAATAATTTTCTTATATATTTTATAGAAATGGTTAGCTTGTTTGAGAAATAAGATAAAGTAACTAAAAATATGATGGAGGAGACATACCAGGGTACTGATGTTTTTGTTATTCATTCAGTTTTAAAAAATGCTAAATATCAATTTAATACATATTTTATGACCAGGTAGATGACTACACTTGCTACTATATTTAATAAAGAAATCTTTTCTAGTTACTTAAAGTATAGTATATTAAAGTATAAGTGGATATTGAGGTCTTTAAAACACGCGCAAGTTTTCAAGCACAACGGCGTAGCAACATTCCATGTTGCTAGTTGATGATAAATAAAACAAATAACATTAACAATTAAACTCAACAATTAGGGATGTGACTCATCTTCGAGATGCTTGTCAACACTTAGATTTAGAAGTCTCTAGCCTTACTTTGTAGAACTCCAAAGTACCTTTAATGAATGAACAAACTGAACTTGGTAATTCTCCATTATTAGAAGTGTTAAATATTTAGTTTTTGTATGTATTGTATCTAGTTACCCATTTTCTGTATTTTATCTAGTTACCTATTTTCTGTATTTTCGTTAGAAACGTGTTTATTTATTAATTTTATCCACCTTTGATAAGGACATTTAATGTCGAAACAATTGTAGGGTTAAGAATTTATTAAAAACTTGTGAAACGTTAATTAATCTTTTGTCTTTTATTATATTTTGTAATTATTAAAACTTCATGATAAAAATCTCAGTGGAAGAATAAAAAAGTTATTTATCTAAAATGGAGTTCTTCAACGGCTGATTAGAACCATTTACAACCTCGATTAAAATTTTGTTGTTTAATTGTAAGATTCTATAGGAGATGGACTTTCACACACCAGACTTGCTAGAATAATAATTTGATAAACCAGTGCACATTCCTATGAAATAATAGTCGCACATCAGGGTAGCGTCTGTGGTAACGTAGTAGATAGTTAGATACTACCGGGATGCGCATGGCTACCCATAGATCAGCATTGCCAACCTGGACGAAAACGAAAATAGTACAGGGGCATGAAAATTATAGTACTCTTGAGCAGTTTTCCAACTGTTAGAAATGCCTAACATAAATGAACTAAAAAAGTAAACACGAAATTTAATAGCATTTGATAACTTAAGAGCAATCTTTCCAATGTTACTATGCTTAATCATTTATTTTGGGAGTTTTTATGTAATCAAAACCATAAACACAATGAGCCATATTCGCATCTCACTGTTAAATTAACATGTTTAATTACCATGTGGACCATTATGTGCAATTTCTCTATGTTGCATTTGAAAATAATCGAGTTAAAGCATTATGCACACATAGGCAACACTAATTATACAGCTTGGTCTTTTATCCAGTTTATGTATATTGCATAGTAAATAAATAGCACTGTCTAGATATATAAGTGCATAAGTGAGAAACTCTGTTACATAATCTAGCAAATAATATAAACTTATCAACAAAAATAATATGCTCAAGTAAATAATAACGCTTATAAATGCAAAACTTATACATACCAATGGAACTGATGGAAGCTTTTCCTCAAATAATAATTAGCCGTGTTATTCTGCCAATTATTGTAATCTGATAAGCTGACGTTTTGCTCAAGTTGTTTATAAAATATGTCGCTCCATATATTATATATGATATACTGCGACCATCATAATGACAAACCAAATTAGTCTGACAATCATATAGAAAGATTTGCCTATAACGTAACGTATAACCTAAAACCAACTGGCTATCTCGTAACTTATTAACCCATATAGTTTAACTCATAATCATTTGTTCATTTTCCCTTATTAGAAACGTGATAGATGGTGTAACAATACCAAATTTCAAACTTGCACGTCATCCCTAAATAGTAATCAAGATAGTTTTCAGTTTGTACTCCCCACCCCCCTGAATGGAGGTTGAGACGATATCTTAACAATTTTTCTGTTTACCCTTATCAGTAGGATGTTAAAACCTGTAATTTTACTGTGTTTTAAATTTGTATGTCGTATATAGAAGTATAACCAGTAGTTTTATATAAATGTACATTCAATTTTATACTTGCACAGATGTAGATATATTAAATTTGACAATAAAAAAAAAATTAAAAATAGTACTGATGTAGGTTTGTAATCTTACAATTAAAAAAAATAAAAAAATTACACAAAATTAACTAAAAAGACGGCATTTTATAATACTAAGTTAAACTTAGGATTATAAAATACCGCCCGCTTAATAATGGCACCGCTTCTGCTTACACGTCCCCCCCGCCCTCTCCGACCCCCCGCCGTCTTCCACGACGATCATCTCTGTTGCTCTGAAACAAATTAAAGATTTTTAATTTTGTTTTGCTAGTAAAAGAACCCCTGTGGTGATTTAATACTTGAGCATCATATACACCTTCTTTCATAATTACAGTGTTATATTCTGAATTCTTCTACAAGAAATTGAATCTTTTACAAAAGGTATCAATCTTAATTTAGTTTTATGCAATATTCACAAGTTAAGAGTGTAGTAATGCAACATGTGATGTGTAAAAAGTATTTTTTATAGTATTATTTAATAATTTAAAACAGATTTAGAACTTGCAAAGAAAACACTTACATTGTCGTTTCCTCTATCGGGTGCGCAAACGAGCACCTTCCGCACAGCTTGCTAAAATACAAAAAAAAAATAAGTAACGTCAGTTATTGTTAGTAGTGTTGTGATATAGTTGGATACGAGTTATCGAGATAACTCATATAGAGATAACTCAACTCATGGATATTATGCGAAGGGCCCTTTGAACGTCTTTCTGCAACAAAAATATTTTAAATTCTTATCATTAATTGTTTTTTTACTGTTTTGCTTTTTCTTTTTTTTTTTAATAAATTGACATTTTGCTAAAAATTATGTTTGTAATTTTTTTACAACACTTACAATGCCATCCACCCTCTGTTTAATTTCAGTTTTTATATTATCCTGTTAACAAAATGATTTTATTAGTTTAATTAGAAAAAAAAATTGGTAATCAATTCATTTCTAATACTTACAAGTTCCATCTCCCTCTCTGCAGATTTTAGCATCTCTTGTTCTAATCTGAAATGAGAATGTAATTGCATTTGTGTTTGATTTTCTTAAATAGAAAATAAAAAGAACAATAAAAAAACATTTATTTACTTTCGATCAAACAATAATTTTTTTTTTTGCCAATTGAAAGATAATAATTTCTGCAAAATAGAGGGAGTTTTCAAAAATAACTCAAAATGTTAGGAAAAACGTACGACCTACAAATACAATAAAATATTAAACAATCACTTTCCTTTTTTTAGAATGGCCTACCCCAAATGTTCAATAGTTCCTACCCAAATCTAACTTACAAAACGTTTTGTTGAAAAAAGCACCTATATTTTTATTACTTACTAAAATAATTATTTTTACTTACAACTCTGTCTCATTTCTAACCTCATATTTTTTCTAAAAACTATAAGAAATTAATAGAAAATTAGAATTAAAAAGCATAAATCAAACTAACTTACTGTCCCTCAGCCATTTTAAGAGAACTGAAATTTTACAACAAAAACAATTGACTGTTGTTTACAAACTTTGATTCTTTTTTTGTTTTAGCATGCTTTAATAAACTTTTAGATGAAGGTTAATTTTTTATTATGTTCAATTAATGATTTACATTAAATTATATTTGAATGCAAATCCATATAGAAAAGGATACATTTTTCTATACAGGGTGTTTTGGAAAATGTGCCCTTCCCGTTAAAGGGGAAACATGTGTAGAGTAACATCTTACTAACAATTTACTGAAATGCCCCTTTGAAATGACAACCCCCCTTATAAAAATAATAGGCACCCCACTGCACAGTAGTAGATAAAAGTGTATGAAAATTATGCCTATTAAATAGCACATACTTTTAAAGGTCATCAACAAAATAACCATAAAAAACCCAAGTAGGTAGCCGGGTAAATAAATTCTTCGAAAATTGCAACCAAAACAAAATAGTAAGTACGTGCTTTTAAAACGTTTTAGCTAAATGATAATAAACACTCTCATTCTGACCATCTGTAAATAACTGTTAATGGCTCAGATCTCTGAAATTTGTAATCTGCGGTTTGTCATCAACTTTCTTTGTGTTAAGGTGGCGATAAAGGTGAGTTTCGATTACGTATTAATACACGTTTTAGAATTAATAACTTGAGTGAGGTAGTGTTAAAAGTGTTTGTTGGTGTTAAAAGTAGTTTAATTAATTGTAGTTAGTTACTGTTTAAATTATGGCAGAACCAAACACGCCTGCTGAATGGACGGAACTTACGTATTATTTTATACGGCGAATGTCATCGCAAATAACGAATACCCTAACCGGTGGATAGGACGTGAAGGACTCATCGCCTGGCCTGTGAGATGACCGGACTTGACTCCCCTCGATTTTTGTATTTGGGAATATTTTAAAACGTTAGTGTACAGGACAGAACTGAATACCGAGGAAGAGCTACGCGCACGCATTGAAATCACCGCAGAATAAATTAGCGCAAATGCCGATATGTTTGCTAACATAAACTTGTGTCTACACACAAACGGCGGTTTATTTGAACACATATTATAAAGATTGTTTGCATCTAAACGGTAAGTTAAAATGACATTCGTAAAATAAAAAAATATGTTACATTTTATTTACCGACCTTAATAAATGATCAAGCCATCAAGGTAGTGAGTCACTCAGCAACCGCTGCTGAAATTCAATTCTGTTGTTTCTGTAAATTGATACGTACGTAGCGTAGGTCAGTTATTAATTTAGTAGTGCAGATGTGAGGTCATTGTTTGCTTTATCAGTAATTCATTGTTTGAAACCTTACAAACAATCCATAGTCGACTAGTGTCTTGCAAAAAATACGGAAAATCCGAAAGTTTTTTTAAATTTTTTATTTTATGGATTTTGGAGTCTCTATATGGCCACCTTTCACCCCCTTAAAGCATTGCATACTTAACCGGAACACCCTGTATAAATTTGCATTCAAAATATAATTCAATAATATTCTTTGCTTGCTGAGATCTTTATGTTATTGTAAAATGCTCGATGCAGAGGTATTTTCGAAAATTTACAGCGTCCCTGCTTATGATTCGATTTGAACGAAACTAGGCAGGATTACAGAAGAAAGTCTGCTCTACTACGTCACCTAGCTAACCGCAACATAAAGATCGGATCGGTTTTCGATCCAGGGACGTGTAAACGACGCAATCCAATGACATTAATGGATTTAATGATGGTCTTAATTACACTTATGAATGCGTGTTTATTTTCAACTTAACTTAGGCATTACTGTAAAGATGCGAATAATGTGTATGGTTCCTGTATTGTGTAACCTTGTGTAATAGCCGTAAGGTGTCAGTTAAAAGCTTTTTTGAGAGACTCTGCATAATTGAGTCACCAATATACTGTAGCCGGTATCACAAATAATCTTACGGTATGCTAAACTTCATGTATAGTGTTAATAAATAGGCGTGCTAGATGAAGGAGTCAACACTCCTCCTAGACATCCTCCGTCATGGGAGAGTTTAAAGAGCAAGAAACTTGCGCATACGACAAAAGATATCATCATTAAGAATTTCCAGGACTGCATTTGTATGAATTTATCAGTTTGTATAATATAGGTCCCTTCTCATGCGCTCTCTTCTAGTAGCGCAATTCAAATTCTTGGAAATTAAGGAAATTGGATTTATTCAAAAACTGTGCCAAATTTCGGATATCTGTAGTAACCAGCCGTACTTATGATGAAGCGTAGAATCGAAAATCGTAAAGATATATGGACTATTCCGTTTAAAATAATAGAGTTGATAACAACCGTCGAGAAACGACTCACCCTGTATACACAAAAATATTATAAAATTAAAACTGGTTTCATACCGACCAACTTTGGTGTTCAACTTTTTTCTGTAGCTCTTACAGTTTCCAAGATATGGTACAATGTCGTCTTACTTGAGCTGCTTTGTACATGTAAAATCCTTGTTGCACCTTTGAAAAATCGCAGCGTCTTTGTTTATTATCCCGTACAAACGAAGCTTGGCACCGTTTTAGAGAAATGTCTGGGCTATCATTTCCGTAACAGCGGAAATAAAACTCCGATTAGATTTCGATCTAGTGGCGTGCAAATAGGGCAAAAAAATAGTACATGTTTTGAATCACCCTGTAGAAACCGGAAGTGCTAGGTAGCGAATAAAAACACTTTTGGACACTCCTCGATGCCCTCTTTCGCGTCGAACCTTCAAATCCGAGCTAGCTGTCACCCATCTCCCCTCCAGTTTAACTAACCTAACATATTTTGAGGGCACCGCATTTAAACGTTATAATGTAACCGGCGTGCCAAGGAGTCGCCCGGTATGCTAAACTTTGAAGTTTAGTACGCTAAAATTTAACGTTAATGAATAGGCGAGCTAGGAAGGTTTAAAGCAGAGCAGACGAGTTAACGTTTGGCGGTTTTGAACGACCAGCTGTCATAATTAGGCCCTTTCCGCACTCACTTCGGTTTTTGCACTTTTTGACCCTGAAGATGGTCTCGGTCGGGGAAAATGTATCTAGGCTTTTTTATAGAGGATACACAGGGCTATCTTCTAGTATAACTTGTTCCGTTACAGGTCTGCAATTACAGACGCCACGATCTTCCAAAGTTCGAAAAACTCGGTTTTTTGGCCACAACTGTACCTAAAAACGGTCTACGATCGCCGATGTCCCGATATGTTATGCAGGATCCGGATCCCCATCCGAGAGTGAAAATCCCACGTCGATGCGACGTCACGTTCCCGAGAAAAAAACTATAACGCGTTTGGGTGGTGGGTGGAGCGAAACAAAAGCGAATCGCACCAAATCCGGCTTGATGGTTAGAGGAACTAATTTTACGCCACGTACCGTAATTTAAAGTCGTCGCAGACAATTCTACTTTTTCCGACATGGCCTCCGCTCGAAGACTCGAGAACCCTAAGACGAACGTCTTTT
The DNA here is from genome assembly GCA_929113105.1 of Agrypnus murinus. NCBI lineage: Eukaryota > Metazoa > Arthropoda > Insecta > Coleoptera > Elateridae > Agrypnus > Agrypnus murinus. The sequence goes on from OV816026.1 coordinate 90,108,425, forward strand.
ATTTTTTTATCGAAAATTACTGCTAAGCAGGTAATGGATATGTAAATCTTAAGCCTTATGCCGCAAACCGAGTCTCCGTAGGTCTTGTAGTTTCCGAACTATAATCATTTGACACTTGGAATGACTCCCTTCCATCTATGCTACTGTAATACGAAAAAAAAATGTTTGCGCGTTCGTAGACAGGCCCGCCCTGGACGTGCGCCCGCCGATTTTCTCGCAAAAACCCCCGGCCTCCACCCCCAACCGACGCCTATGGATTGAAATCCAATTTTTAATTGCCAAAAACGATCAACGGACACCTCCAAACATCCCCGTACCGCCGTTTACCCATTTTTATGAGCACAAGCTCAACACTAATTTTTCGCGATATTTCCTCCCCTTTCGTATTAGGGGGGCGGTTGGGGTACCGGGAAGTGTAGGACCTCCACAAAAGTAATCCACCCAAAAACGACGAAAATCCACGATAAGCTCGCCGACATACGAGCAAAACAAATTTTTCAAAACGAAGAAAATCGCAACTTTGACCCCCTCGTTCTCCGAACCTATCTAACACTAAATGAAACGACGCATGCTACGATACTCCCCGCGAACAACCCTATGTTTTTTATCAGGTATGTTTCGTATTCTAATTATTTTATGATGAAGCATCTTATTTGCACCAGAATCCACATCGGATTATCGCGCTGTTCTCTTCTATATTCTTCAATAATGATGGAATCTGCTGGCATGATGATGTTTTTTATAAAATAGTCCTCCATGGTTTGTTTATTTATGGCAAAGAAAAATTTATTCTTTTCCCTTCAATACACTTGTTTACAGTAGAGTTACATGTTTCAGCCGTATTACTGTCAATATCCTATAATAGACTGGCAAATTAATGTGCGTGCTACTCTATTTGATACTCTCATGAAGCTGTCAATACATCTTGTTTTGTCTTCATATAAATTCCTTTTTACATCTTTTGGGCCCTTACAAAAACATGATGCAGAATTATCATGACAGTCAAATATATGCTTTGGGCCGTACAATATTATCTGCTTTTTGCTTCATTTTTTTCGATTTTTATGTGCAATGAATAATTTTCCTTTTTTCTGAGTCTTATTGCACGAACAATTGCAGTTCGGAAATTCATTACATGTTCCAAAAGACTTCCATAGAACTACTTTGTCGTGTTATTTTGTCCAATTATTTGATCTCCTTGCAGAAGTTAAAGAAGTTGCAAAATATAATTACAGCATTCAATTTCTATGAAAAAGTTTGATCCGTAGTTTAATATATAACCCTACAATAATAAACTTTTATAAAGATAAATTCAAAGTAAAAGATATTTCTGTGATAGACCTGATGTTTGGGTCTCGGGGAACTTTAACGAAGAACTACATAAATTTTCCTCAACATTCAAATTATAAAAATCTTTAGACAATGATATAGTTAGCCAAATTTTAAAAAATTCTGTGTATATTCTCAGAAATCACCTTTTCAGCTTTAATATCGATAATAATTCAAATTCAAATAAATCATAAGAGTTTTTGTTTGTTTGTTTTGTCTGCTAAATTAACAACTTATATGATCTCGTTTTAGTAGCTAGTAACAAGTTTCATTTATTTTATTTAGTTTTAATTTATTTTATCATAGATTGAATAAGTTAGCAATTGTTACCTTAATTGTAGTTATTTTAGAAATATTTTACAGTTTTCTTTTAATTTTGTCCAATTTAATTGTCTAGAATTTAATGTTTATCCTTTTTGTTATTCTCTGTTTTCCTGTGTCTTCTGACAAACTAGTATGTAGCTAGTCAGGCGTTCAATAAAGAACTATATATACAGTGCAGGAAATATAATAAATACAACCACAAAGCAAACCACAAGGAACAATGTACAAAGAGGAGATATTAAAATTGGAACCTGGAACATAAGAAGCATTAAAGGTAAAGAAATAGAAATGCTAGAAGAATTTAAAAAGGCAAAACTAGAAATACTAGCCATAACAGAAACAAAGAAAAAGGGAGAAGGAGAAATAAAGATAGAAGACTATAGAATATTATATAGTGGAGTAGATAAGAATCAAAGAGCAGAAGCAGGAGTAGGATGTGTAATGAGCCCTAAATACATGGAAAAGTTGATTGATTGGCAAGGAATAAATGAAAGAATCATGAAAGTTAAAATTAAATTAACAGAGGAAGAAACTAATGAGATAATAATAGTATATGGACCCAGAGAAAATGATAAAGCAATAGAGAAAGAAAAGTTTTGGGAAAAGCTCCAAGAAACATATGATGAAGCTAAAAGTTCTGTAATAATCATGGGAGACTTGAATGCCAGAATAGCAAACGATACTAAAAGAACAGAAGGAGTAATGGGTAGATTCGGGGAAATAACAAAGAATAGAAATGGATCAAAATTAATAGAGTTCTGTATACAAAACGGTTTGATTATACAAAACTCATTTTTCCAACATAAAGATTGCCACAAATACACCAGAGAAGAACCGGGAAGAAATGAGAAATCAATTATAGATTATATTTTAATCGAACGAGCAAACAGGAAAATTGTCAAAGATGTAAGAGTATATAGAAGACTAGAATTAGGAACAGACCATTATCTAGTAGCTGCAAACATAAAATGTACACAAGATAAAAAACTTCATGACAATAAAAACAAAAAAGATTACAAAGAGAAGAAAGTTATTAGGACATACAGATTATAAGAAGAAAAAATCAAAGAAAAATATACAGAACTAATCAGTGAATTATCAAATCAAAAATATGAAGAAATAAGACAAGCAAAGTTGGAAGAGAAATGGAGGATGTTCAAAACAATAATAAATGAAGCAGCTAGTAAATCCTGTGGTGTCACACTAACAGGAGGTACAAAGAAGAGAAGTAACTGGTGGAACAATGAAATTAAGAAAATTATACAAGACAAAAACATGCATGGAAAGAGTACATGTGAAGAAAAACAAGGGAAAGTTATGAGAAATATAAAGAAGCTAGAAAAATAGTAAAAACAAAAGTGAAAGAAGCTAAAGCTCGTGAATGGGAAGATTTTGGAATAAAGATGGAAAACGATAGTAAAAACAACCAAAAACTCTTCTATAGTGTTGAAAAATATGAGAAGTAAGAGGAAAAACGAAACAACAAAGCATATAAAAAATAAAGAAGGAAAAATTATTACAAATATAGATGACATATTACTCAGATGGATAGAACACTTTCAAGAACCATTAGGAACAGATGAATTAGAAGAGGACCTAGAAACTATAAACATAAATAACGAACTCAACGAAGAAATTACAAAAGAAGAAGTAGAACAAGCTGTAAAGAAGCTAAAGAACGGAAAAACATCAGGAATTGACATCATAAAATCGGAAATGTACAAATATATGGGAGAAAATGGAATTGAAATACTACATGAAATTCTAGAAACAGCATGGAAAACAAAAGTACCGGAAAATTGGAAAACACAGGTAATCGTACCAATATACAAGAAAGGAGACAAAAATAACTGCGGGAATTATAGAGGAATAACGCTGACCTGTACTGCATGTAAAGTATATGAAAGAATTTTAGAGCAGAGACTGAGAGGAAAAATAGAAAGACAACTTCACGAAACACAAAGCGGATTTAGATCAGGATACAGCACACAAGATCATGTATTCACGATTAGAAACTTAACAGAGAAATTCATAACACACAACAAAGAAATGTATCTCTGCTTTATCGACCTAGAAAAAGCTTTTGACACAGTCCCACGACAACAGATATGGAAAGCCTTAAACAAATTTAGAATTAACAATAACTTAATAGAAGGAATAAAAGCAATATACAGAAACAGTACCACAATAATAAGAACACATAATCAAGAATCAGAAAAATTCAAAACAACAAAAGGAGTAATACAAGGAGGAGTACTCAGCCCGCTGTTGTTTCTGATCTTCATGAACGAAATAATTAATACAGCCAGCAGACAATCCAAGAAAATAAACGTGGGATATAATAAACTGCAAAATATTACAATGAGTGAATGTATATTCGCTGATGATATAGTAACAATAGCAAATAACCAGGAAAATCTACAACACAACATAGATATATGGATGAAAACCCTAGAAGAAAAAGGAATGAAAATAAATGCAAATAAAACTAAAATCATTGTAATATCAAATGAAGAAACAAAAACTAATATAACACTGAATGGAACAATAATAGAACAAGTGGAAAATATTAAATACTTGGGAGCAATATTTGACAAAACGGGAAGATATATAGAAGAAGTAAACAATAGGATAACATCAGCAGCAAAACTATACCATTCCCTAAGAAATGAATTTATAGCAAAGCTTACAATATACAAAACAGTATATCTACCAACAATACTTTATGGCAGTGAAACCTGGGTACTTACAGAAAAACTTAAGAAAAGGCTTCAAGTCATGGAGATGAAATACTTGAGAAGAGTAGCGAATGTAACAATAATGGATAAAATAAGAAACGACACTATTAGAGATAGACTAGGAGTTGAAAGTATTAACAAATATATAGAGAAGTCACAATTAAGATGGTGGGGACATCTAAATAGACTAAATCAAAATAGACAAGTCAAGAAAATATGGGGAGCAAAGAAAATAGGAAAGAAGAAAAGAGGAAGACCTAGAATGACATGGGACAACAGTACGTATTAGGGCACTTGAGCCAGACGTTTTTGAGGGGATGCAGTCGTCGTTAAGTACGGAATCTGCATTACCGACATTCTGTATTACCGACATTTGGTTCGTCACTCGGCTAAATGGCAACGCTGTTGCTAGGGGAGAACAGATGGCGCCAGTGTCGTTTTACGTGATTTTTGTACCGACATTCTGTATTATCGGCATTTGGTTCGTCGCTTGGCTAAATGGAGTTAGTGTTGCTAGGGGAAAACAGATGGTGCCAATGTCGTTTTACGTGATTTTTGTACCGACATTCTGTATTATCGGCATTTGGTTCGTCACTTGGCTAAATGGTAGCGTCGTTGCTAGGGGTATACAGATGGCGCCGGTGTCGTCTGACGTGATTCTCGAAGTACGGAATCTGTATTACAGGCCTTGTCCGGCATATGGTTCGGCGCTCGGCTAAATGGTGCTAAAGTGTTGCTAGGAAAAAACCCAGAGGACTCTGTTAATAGAGGGCGTCATGAAGGGGTCTGTATTACCGGCAGCCTGTGTACTACTACTAGAGGGCGCGTCATGAAGAAATCTGTATTACCGGTATGTAGAGAGGTCGCGTAAAAAAAAGAGAACTGCATTAGAGAGAAGACCCTTCAATTAGAGTCTGCAGCCATTTTATATCACAACATGTGGCGCTAAATTTGAAACTGTACTGAATCTGTCATGCTGTCAACAGAGGTGGTGGTGACGTCATGAAGAAATCTGTATTATCGACGACCTATGTACTACTACTACTACTACTAGATGGAGTCATGAAGAAATCTGTATTACCTATGTACTGATGCTATTAGAGGTCGCATTAAAGAATCTCCTCTCTCGATGTCTCCTCTCTCACTCTCTCCTTATCACCTATTAGAGGTCGCATTAAAGAGCATTCTCTCTCACTCTCTCCTTCTCGCTCTCTCCTTATCACCTATTAGAGGACGCATTAAAGAGCCTTCTCTCCCATCATCCTAATGCTAGTAAATGAAACATCACAGTGTTTAAATAGAATATTTATTTAGCTCCCGCCGTCCCAGACTTGGCTTCAGTTAACAGGCAACTTTTTAATGACCTCTTGGCCTCTTTGCAGCAAAACGATCTACCTTTTATATATAGTTGCCCTTCACCCTTAGTCATGCTAGTCTCTTCACCCTTAGTCATGCTAGTCTCTTCATCCTTCACCCTTAGTCATGCTAGTCTCTTCACCCTCCTTCACCCTTAGTCGTGCTAGTAAATGAAACACCAATGTTTAAATATACATATTATTTATTTTGCTATACATTTAATGGACAATTGTAACATATTATTTGACAAATTATTCATTACACAGTATGAGTTGAGATCATCACGTAACACTCGCAAATTGTTCAAATACTTTTGTAACCTATTTCTAAGATAGTTTATTTCCGCCATGGTGTTCTTAATACGACGGTGCAAACGTTGTCGTCGTTGACGTTTTCGGCTGCTGCTGCTGATATGATTGCAGTCGTGTACGTACGGCATCGATAAACTTTTGCGGATAATATTTTATTATTTCTAATAAAATGAACGAGTTCAAGCCACCAGGTGTTGTTGCGTTGTCTATTAAACTGGTAGCTGAGTAGTATCCGCATAACAGTTCGGTCGTGAATAAGATGGAGTCTGTAGGTGGAAGCGTTTTATAGACATCTTCAGGGCGTCTCAGTTGACCTGCTACGTTCTCTATGTTTGCGTGGTAGAAACGCGAAAAGTCCAGGTGATGTAACGTTCGAGCCTGATGATTGATCAGCGGTGCTAATGCAATATAGACTGAAACTCGTAATCTTTAAAGGTTATGAAATAAATAAAGATTATTAAGTTTCACAGTTTTATTAAATAAATAAACCCTATAAAAACCTTCCTAAATTACATACTAGGGGTCAAGAAGGCTTTTAAGAAGATTATTGTATTGGCTAGCGAGAACAGATCCTAAAAGAAAAATGCATCGAAGGTTTTATGACGCAGCTGCTAGAGGTAAGGAAAAAGTTTAAGAAAGTTGCAACATCTTATATCTTCGATCGGTCTAATTAGGGAGGATACACAAACTGCTTTCTCAAGCCGTATACGAACAGGGTTAGCGAGCAATCTTAAGCATAAGGATCCAAGGGAATTCCTAAAGGACTGTTCAGGTCTTTTCTGTCGCCGCATAAAAAACCCTAAACTCACCTGCGTCACTTGTCTACGTCAGCTATCGCTGTTAATAGTACTTTCATTCTAACTTGTTGTTATTCTTGTTATTGTGCGTTGTTTAGTGATTAAAATAAAACTTTGAGTGTTTGCGTCAGACGATCCTAGCAACCAACAAGGTAGGAATTTACCTTCCTAAATTACATACTAGGGGTCAAGAAGGTTTTTAAGAAGATTATTGTATTGGCTAGCGAGAACAGATCCTAAAAGAAAAATGCATCGAAGGTTTTATGACGCGTCTGCTACTCAACTAGAGGAATTCCAAGTAAGTATGAAAAATTTTCGAATATAATAACAAAAGTATCATTTGTTACATCTATGCTCCTAGCCTTTGTATGAAGATACTTCTGCGAACGTTGTCACGTACCCTACGACCATAAAAACCATCACCGTTGTGAAAAGTCCTGCGTAGGTTGCGGTAGCTCTCCGCCCTGCGAGAGAACAGCGGTAATGATTAGGTGTCCGGACTGCAGGTGTGATTTTAGATCCCTGACATGTTTCAATAGTCACCAAGGTAAAATGTGTCGGTTATTCCTCGTAATGCTTACAGGAATGTCGACAATCAGTCAAAAATAGCCACTCTATGGTTAAACTATGAAGAGCCTCAAAGAGGTATCTTCAAACGACGCATACTGAACGCGCTAGAGAAGGATGTAACGTTGAAAGTGAATGCGACTTTTGCGGGTTGTTCGAGGTCAAGAAGAGAGATGTGATCGGAAATAAAGTACATGAATACAAGAAATGCGGCCATTTATCAGGATAACGATATACCCCAGTGGTTCGTAAGCAATATTCAAAACTCTATCCTGAAAGATCTCGAGAAATTTCAAGTAAGTTTAAAAATCTCATAAGTTAGAAATAAACTAACGTGTGCGTATATTGTTTATCTAGCAAAAGGAAAGCGGATGGAGCCTCAAATCAATCATCAACCTCCAGATAAACATTAACAGGTTTACACACCAGCTAGGCTCATCATACATCGAGCTGCCTGGGCAAATAAAAAAAAGAAGAAAGCTTGCATCAATGTGCACAATAATGATGAAGCCTGCTTCGTATGGGCCGTGACATCAACATTATATACATCAGCTCAAGAACTAAATTCTAGCAGGGTTAGCAGTTACCCACACTTCTATTCAGTACTGAATCTTAAAAACATTACAATGCCGATGACCATCAAGCAAATTCTCAGATTCGAATGCCAAAACAACATTTCCGTTAATGTATACATCTTGGAGAAGCATAGTAAGAAAAAGTTCATTGTAGTTCCTACATATCTAACTCGGCCGTTCAACAAAAATTATTCAGATCTGATAAACATCGAGTTTCAACCATCTGTCAGACTAAAACAGCGCTAATCCCTCATGACGACGATAAGCGCCATATCATTCCAGGTTCGTACGAGACTCTACCGTAGGGTACTATCGCATACCTGATAAACATGGTTGTATAAAATAATACTTAAGTTTAGATATAAGTTAATGTTAAGTTTTTCATATATCAAAATGATGTATATACTAGAGTTAACGTACTAGAGAACAGTGATATGTCAATAATAATAATAATAATATGGTTCATGGTAGAACGTAGAAGCATCCCCTATCAACTTATAAACGAATAAATTTAACAAATGTGATACAGTTCACTCCTAAACGTCTATTTATTGATTCAACCTCCCGTAAAAGTTGATTACACGCACTGATCATATGTTCTTCACTGTCGCTGCTCTGTATTTGAACCGGGGCCGATGTATAACCACGTGAATCAGATAGCAGCTCCCCGCTAGATAGCAAATGATCATATTCATAACATACATGCGCTGCTACTGAAATAGGTATGCTGACTCCTGCGTCTAAGATGCACTGCCGAAACTGGTGTTGTAATTGTAACTCATTTAGACTGTTACTGTCTTCGATCTCGTTTAATGATAATAGCGACATGATGTTTTGTTACTTTTTCTCTCTCTTAAAACATCAACGCGTAAATTTAGTACAAATGAATCATTACAAAATAAGAAAAAATCCTACCTTATGGTCCGCTAAAGTTGATGATTTTGGCAGGTACTAACACTCACACACACAGAGTTTTATTTAAAACCACTAAACGTAATGAAGCTCTTGAACGGTAATCGAGTATATATAACAAGTATCGCTATGAGCTTGGGATTTTATACCCAAACAATGAACGAGCCCTCTGGTGAATGCGTTACCAAACTACAAGATCTTGCGCAATATCCCATAGGGTCATCAAAGCATCATGTGATGCGCAGCATACCTTTGATAGTTATCGCCTGAGAGTCTGGTAAAATCAAGTTCCCACGAGAACACCTGCCTGTTATTTATTGCTGTTTAAAAATGTAGATCTGAACATAGACAAGTTTATTCCTCTCCCCTACCTGGGTAACAGCTTATATTTATTAACAGTCACTCTGTTCTTGGTTTATGGGGAAAAAGGTCATGTCTATAAATTCTAATACATTAGAGAGCTTAATTATGTAAAATAATAAAGCTACATGTATAACCAACCTTTTTTTAAATCTGATTAGCAGATCTATAACAACTGAGAAAACAAAATACCTTTCTGACAATTTTCCTACTCGTCTAACGATAACGGGGAAAGATAGAAATCTTTTAGAACGACCTTCTCAAATGTTTATCACGTAGAAGGGTGATAATTCTCAAACTCTTTGACAGACCACATAAAAATAGAACTTTATAAGCCGAGAAAAAATGTTAAAAATTCCAAGTGTCAAAATTGGCTGCAATAAAAATTAAATCTTTAAAATAATGGCTGGATTTACTCGACTATTACTCAGTTATTACAGAGTTCCTATATAATAATAATAATAGGTTATATAAGATAAGAGTTAGGACATGTGGATCCAATGTCAAGAACGACTTAATTTCTCATGAAGTATTTTCACCTATCAACTTTCAGTTGTTTGATTTGACAAAATATGAAGATCGATGTCAATAAATTCTGTGATTCAACATTATTATAATACTCTTAATATTTATTTACTAATAAAAAATACATATTATTATTAAGCTAATTTAATAATATAAAGAAAAATGTGTGTATTAGGATGTAAAGTAATGTAAATTTTGTCAAAAACAAAGTGTCAGACTATTAAGATCATGTACTCCTTGACATTGGATCCACATGTCCCAACTCTTATTTTTATTATTTAATATTATCATAAAGGAACTCTAAGTTATTAATCAATCAAACGCCATTTGGGTACAATAATTATGACATTGGAAAGTTTAGTTTATGCATCCTTGATACATATACATGGTAATAATAATTCCTTCTGTATTAAATAAAGGTTACATTTGATAACGTTTTGCCCCTTTCTAACAGAACATTCAAAAGGTATGTAGTAACTGTCGTCGTCGAACAGCTTTTAGTACGTCTTGACGTAGTAGTGTCGCTAACATTTTCGCAATATTTATGAGTGAAACATATGTAAATAGCTTATGAAAGACAACCGGAATAACCCTTCCATCTCTGTATTTAATATTGCATTCTTCAAGGGCCTGTAAATTTTAATGTGCACCTTAGCCTTTATTTATTATTTGTAGAGAATTTTAAAACTACTACTACTACAAACATATATCAATTTTAGACAGCTTTTAATAAAGTATTAATTGTACCAAATTTCAGATCTATATATAATTGTCACACTGACAGTTTAATTTATTAAAAACCAAATTACATAATTACCAGCCTTCTAGTAAATAGTTTCAAATATGAAATGAAAAAAGAAGCTTTATTGAGAAGGTTTTTTTTCACCTATTTTTCACTGTAAAAGAGAGAGAGAGATTGGATACTAATTAAAAGACAGATAGTAATTTAAAACATTTATTATTTTATATGTTGTTCAACATTAGTTGATATGTATCCTGAAAAAAAAAGTAAAGCTACATATATTTACATCGTCATATATAGAGTGATAAAACGTACATAAATAATCCAGCCCTCTCGCTGGTCGAGTCGCACGTACAACTCGGCAAGGACCGTAATGTCGCCAACTTCTAAATGGCCCATTGTTACCCTGGCCGCGACAAGCTTTGGATAGTCGGGTAGAGGGTCCCCAGCGCCCATACAATGCATCAGGAACTGAAAAATATTAACACCGTTTTAGTATGCTGTTTATAGATAAATAAAAGTCTACTTACAACACCTCTGTGTGTAGTGTCGCTATACAGTCGACGCAATACACTTCCGGCCCACGAGCGTACGGCCATCGATACATTTGCTGCAAAATTTACGATTTTAAATATAACTAAGTGTTTGTAATCAAAGAAAAACAACTTACCCATTTTAAAATATTTATAAACGGTAGTAGTCTCGTTATGAAATTTTTTATTTAATGTTAGTCAACGTGTAGTAACCTTTTGTATTTATCTAAAAACGAAATATGTAATCCCACCCCCTAAACATGGTGTTTTAAGATACAAAAGGTGTTAACGTTAGTTTTGTTTAGCTCCGATTGGATGAGAAACTTAATCCCTAACCTATTGCAAAAAATAATAATTAAGGGTGTCATAGTTTATGCATTTTCAATTTTTACAACGCTATAGAGAGAGAAACGATAAGAACGAAAATATATAGCCTAATTTAATTTACAAAAACACGTAATAATGTAAAACTGACACCCTCAGTTCTATTTATGAATTTTCTTGAGCTCTTATCTGATAGTCCTATCTGTCCGAAGAAAGAATTTTTTACCATTATAGATTATAATCTATATTGCATATAATTAGAACAAGTATATGCTGTTATTAACGAGGATTGTTAAATTCTATTTTACGTGTTCTGTCAAAAGAGCTTGAGATTTCCCAAAAATGTATACGACGAACAAAATGATGTCTGTATTGTCGTTGTTGTTAAATCGACTATGTTTTATGACCCTGTCAATTGGACAATAGACTAGAGTGTGCGTTTCATCTCACTTTGAACAATCAACATAAAAATAGGGAGTGTATTATGTTCCTACCGGTAGGTAATAAATTTCTGGAAAAAAACTGTTCCTACCGGCAGACGTTTTGTGTTTCTTTAACATTCACCTAAAATACAATATTTAAACGAAAGAACAATAAGTCGAGGCATATATAATTGCGGAAAGATCGCCTCGTGTAGCTAATAAAGTTAAATATTTTCTGGAAAGAAAGGAGGGAGTCCTATAATAATTACCCAAACTAAATAATTTTACAGAGTTTTTTTTTGTTATTTTTAACCCTAATACTTGTTACGTATTTAGTTAACATCGGAACCATTCTTTGTTACATAATCTAGTTTTCTTTAAAAGATGTGTGTATTGACGTAAGTACAATAAGATGCAATTTCACAATAATACAGAAAAAATGTCTATTAATTTATGGGAAGATGCCTATGAAGGTGAAATGAATGATGAGTTACTCAATCTGTTACAAAAATACACTTATGTATCAGCAAGGCATTCTAGTAGCGGCAATATGAAGTTCTGTAAATAAAGAAATTTTTACATTTGACGGAAATACAACTCCTGAACTAGCTTTAATCTTGAATTAAATTAAATTGCACATTTAACTGACTATAAAGAAGAGGTAAGAAAGCTGCATGTGCAAATATTGTATCACTTTCAAAATGAAACAGCCATTTGTGGAATACCCAGAGAATATAATCCAATATTCTTCAAAATAAACCAAAGAAGTACTAAGTTTTATACCAGTAGTAAATAGTTGATTCAATTTTCAGATCAAGATATTTGTCCAGTTCGTCTCTGTATAATAAACTATGGAAAGTTATCCCAGAATTGTAATAACTTAAGGTCTTTCCTAACTCCGAATCTAATTCAAGCTAATCAAGCTAGTTCATGAATAGCCCCATTGAGATAAATAAACTATCATCATGCAGCATGGACAAAGAAAAGTACTGAAACACTTGAACTGGAACAAACTGCAAAGTAATTCACAAATCATCACAAACCCACTGCAGTAACACACCTTGCAAACGCTAATGTTCCAACAACAATTGCTGAAAATAATCGAACACACGAATTCGAATTCTGCTCAACCATACTAGCAAATGCAACCGAATCAGCATGAAGAATTTAGCACCTCAATGGGAGACAACTGTTCTGCAGAAATAATGAGAACACTCGACCCAACAATGTAACATTTATACAAATATATACCAAAACTGCGTTTTTAATATACAAAATATGTATTGTGGTCAATAAATTATTTTTGTGACTCTATGTTATTTTATTTTTAAAGTTACAGTTGATTCATTTTGATTTGATAAGAACCAACCGTCAAAAATTTTAATTCTTCTGTGAGATTGGGGAATTCCAGAACATCATTCTGATCTGCAAGCTTCCATATCATTCTTTTCAGTTCCAGGTATTCTTCTTCAATACTAATTAGTTTATTTTGAGAGTGTATAATATCTACTAACACGTAGTTGGTAATCTGAAGGACATATACTACTTACGTCACTGTAGAATATGTGTGCAATGCATTGCACTTATTGTATTCAAAACATTTTTCGTTCTTTAGAAAGAGAAAATGTGGTTTTACTGCCTTTAGAGAAACAAGGGAGTAGGCATTTGTTGAATAGCTCGAATAAAAAAAAGAAACTAATTTAACATAAGTATTTTAATACATAAGAAGCATGGAGGACCACTGGTTTAAAGTTTTAATCAGCCTTGGTTGGTTACTCTAGCGTTATTCTCACTAGCGTTCCAATTCTGCCGGGAGTACCCAAAACTGCTTCAGCTTAAATACTGTAATAACAGGCAGCTGAAAACTTCGATGTTACTGCCATAAATCCCAAGAACACCTACTTTAATTTAATATTCCCCATTCCTAAATCCAAAAAAAGTTTTTCTTCACATTGAACCGTTAAATTGATCTCCTTCGAGTCACAATTTTTGTGTTAAGAATTATTAAATCCTTGGTCATAGTATTTCCTGTGAAATTAAATAATGTCCTGTCTTCGTAGTTTAATAGATATCAAACGTATACAATTATAGGTAGTTTGTAACCCTAGTGTACGATTTCCTGCTTAATAGGAATTGATATAATTCCATTAGCTAGATTGATTTAGCTGTACAGAATCTGCTCTGCTATAGTACGGAACGCATTGGATTAAATTCCTATTTCATTTAGGAGTGGTTTTTCAATCTTTGGTTAACATTAACTGGAGGTTAATCGTCATAAGATACTTTATCGAGATAATTGTATGCGGAACTACTAATTTCCACTTAGCCCTAACCAGAGGATATCACACATTCAAAAACCGACTTTTCGACATTTAATTATGATACAAAATATGAAACCGATAATTATTTTCCTTATATTGGTAGTACTGTATCTATGGCGCTCTATCAATACTACTTTGTTAGGTTATAGTAAGCTGTTAGCCTGAGTTAAGCTTTATGACATGCGTTTTTTACCTTATTTTTATTCTACCTTATTCTCATTTTACTTTATTTTCATACTACGGTTAGATGTGTTGCCTATACGAAAACATTCAGGGGTAGCGCACACATAAAAAGATACTTGCATCTTTAAAAGAAAGTAATGATGCTATTACATCTCCGTTTTAGTAGTTTTTGTTGAATATCAACAATAAACTTCGTATGTTTCTAATTTTAAATAAAAAAAAGTGGTCTAATCTTCAAACTGGCTGAATTTAAAATGGCCCATTTCTAAAGTAACTCAAATGAGACCCTTTTTTCTTTAAAAAAAATCTTACACAAATGTACAAATAATGTAATTGTAGATAATTACCAAACGTATCATAAATGATGAAGCTGACTGTTGTAACCTACTGCAAGACGTAGATACGGGTTTTTCTTTAAATTTCCCTATAGTTTTCCATACTGATCAAAAAGTCTTTTTGTTAAAAACAAAAAATCTTACACAAAATTGGTAAGTTGTATTAGAAAGCTTTTAGTGTTTCCTACAAGGGATCAAAAAGGTTTTTTTCAAAATGTACTGCAATGAAGAGTTATGAGAGGGCCGAAATATCATACAAAGCCGATAGATGCCTTTGGTATAGAAGTAAAACATACAGTTTTCTACTAATATTCGTGGTTCCAATTTTTTTATCGATCGTTACGACTGCAGTATGGCCAAATTGAACGGATTTAAATTGAAATGGGGGTCGAAAGTACCATCATTAGAAAGCTGTTTTTGTATAGAATCTAGATATGGCAGTTTTGGAAAATAACTTCACTATACCAAATTAAAGGTTGCAGATAAAAATTTATTAGATAACTGAAACCGATAGTAAGCGCTGAATACAAAACAATGCCACTATTGTTCACCAAATATTGAACGTCAAAAATTATAAGTGTTGTTTGAATTTGCGTAGTTAGTGAGAAAGTACCATGGAAAATCTTACAGAAAAGGAGAGAATAGAGATTCTCATGATGATAGGGTATGGTGATAGAAGACGTAGTTATGCGGAAGTATGTAATTTATTTAATACAACATACCCTAATCGAAATCCTATTAGTAAATCTACGGTTTGTAAAACATTAAAACGCCTCAACCAGACTGGCAGTGTTAAAAATCTAGCAAAATCAGGCCGCCCAAAAACAGTTACTAATGATGAAAATGCATTAAATGTAAGACGTTGTTAACAATCCAAAAACTTCCCTAAAACAGCTAGCTGCAAATCACGATATGTGCAAGCAATCCGCATTTAAAACTTTGAAGAACCGAAAATTTCATCCCTATAAAGTTCGACTAGTGTAAGAAGTAAATGAAGATGTTCAGACCTCAGTACCTTCGCCGAAGAGTGCAGCAAGCGTAGAGGGATTGTAGCTATCAAGAATACTGACAATCTATGTCTACCCAGGGTTTTGATCGTAGGGAAGGCCTATGCTGATAATAGCCCTGATTACAAGAAGACCACTTCCGGATCCTATCCATCAGAAGAAAGCTGTAATAAACATTCAAAATTCCGATCAAAATTGTGGAGCATTTTAACGCTAACTACATTGGCCCTCTTCCACATGTCAAGTTCTACAGTATTGATACCATGAAACCAAAAGCTCGTAAAGAATTCCTAAAGTGGTACGAGGTAAAACAGGTTCTTGAGAATAAAAGAATAGTTAAGAAGGCGAAGGGTTATCAAGAAACATATAGTCAAAATCATATCACATAATATATGAGAATGAACTAAATTTTAACGGGTTGGAAATTCCTATTAAGTTAAAGGATATTAACAAATTTGAAAAATTAAATAATATATCTGTAAACGTATACGGACCTAATCAGGTTTATGACAATTCTAAAAACCATCTCTCAGACGAAAATCGCTCTAAGCCCTCATGACGACGATAAGCGCTATATCATCCCTGGTTCGTACGACACTCTACCGTGGAGACACTCACATACCTACCAATAGTTGTACAAAATAATACTTAAGTTTAGATATAAGTTAATGTTAAGTTTTTCATATAACAAAATGATGCATATACTACAGTTAACGTGCTAGAGAACGATGATATGTTAATAATAAAAAATAATATGGTTCATAGTAGAACGTAGAAGCAGGCAGTTAACGAATAAATTTAACAAACGTGATACAACTCACTCCTAAACGACTATTTATTGTTTCAAGTTCCTGTAAAAACTGATTACATGCACTGATCATATTAAAAATATATCTAAATTGTACCTATATACTCTGTAGACAGTTAAATAAACCATGCATATATATGCCAAATTATATTGTTTCATTCAAGAATGATCTCTCCTACAGTTCACTTTACAGCGAGAGTAAATCAAAAAAGTGAGGTTATGTCAATAATAATAATATGGTTCATGGTAGAACGTAGAAGCAGGATGAGTATTAAGAGATATTTACACCTCTATCAACTTATAAACGAATAAATTTAACAAATGTGATACAGTTCACTCCTAATCGTCCTAATCGTATTTATTGTTTCAATCTCCCGTAAAAGCTGATTACACACACTGATCATATGTTCTTCACTGTCACTGCTCTGTATTTGAACCGGGGTCGATGTATAACGACACGAATCAGACAGCAGCTCCCCGCTAGATAGAAAATGGTCATATTCATAACAAATAAGCGCTGCTACTGAAATAGGTATGTTGACTACTGCATCTAAGATACACTGCCGAAACTGCTGTTGTAGTTGTAACTCATTTAGACTGTTACCGTCTTCGATCTCATTTAATGATAATAGCGACATGATGTTTTGTTGTTGCTTTTTTTTTTCTCTCTCTTAAAACAACATCAACGCGTAAATTTAGTACAAATGAATCATTACAAAATAAGAGAAAAATCCTACCTTATGGTTGGCTAAAGTTGATGATTTAGGCTGGTACTAACACGCACACACAGAGTTTTTATTTTGCAGCCACTAAACGTAATGAAGCTCTTGAACTGTAGTCGAGCATCTATATAGCAGGTATTGCTATGAGTTTGGTCTTTTATACCCAAACAGCGAACAAGCCTCCCCCTTGGTGAATGCGTTACCAAACTACAAGATCTTGCGCAATATCCCATAGGGTTATCACCTGAGAGTTGGGTAAAATCAAGTTCCCACGAGAACACCTGCCGATTAATTTATTGATGTTTAAAAATGTAGATCTCAATATAGATACGTTTTATTCCTATGCCCAGGGTCAACAGTTTATATTTATTAAGTGTCATTCTGTTCTAGGTTTATGAGGGAAAAACTGTCATGTCTATAAATTCTAACACAATAGAACACTTGATTACGTAAAATAAGCTACATGTATAACCGACCCTTTTTTTTTAAATTCGATTAGCAGATTTATAACAGCTAAGAAACAAAATACCTTTCTGACAGGGTTGCTACTCTTGTCTAACAATGACTCTCAATATAATGATTCTCAACCATAATTCTCAAACACTCTGACAGATCACATAAAAAGAGAACTTTATAACCATCCCGATAAAAAAATGTTAAAAACTCAAGTGTCAAATTGGCTGTAATAAAAATTAAACCTTTAAAATAATGGCTGGATTTTATCCGTATATTACTATGGTTATTACAGAGTTCCTAAATAATAATAATAGGTTATATAAGTTAAGAGCTAGGACATGTGGATTCAGTGTCAAGAACGATTCGATTTCTCATGAAGTATTTTCACCTATCAACTTTCAGTTGTTTGATTTGACAAAAATGAAGATCGACGTCAGTATTGTATCAAATTTCAGATCTATATATATAATCCCCACACTGACAGTTTAATTTATTAAAAACCAAATTTCATAATTACCAGCTTTCTAGTAAATAGTTTCAAATATGAAATGAAAAAGAAGCTTTATTGAGAAGGTTTTTCAACTATTTTTCACTGTAAAAGAGAGAGAGAATGGATACTAATTAAAAAGACAGATAGTGGTTTAATGTATTTATTATTTACAAACTATTTATAACAAGTTGATGTCTCCTGAAAAAAAAAAGATACATATATTTACACCGTCATATATATAGAATGATAAATCATACATAAATAATCCAGGCCTCCCTATGATCAAGCCGTACATACACTTCGACATGGATTGTAGTATCACCTACTTCCAAAACCCCTTCTGCTACTTTAGTAGCGACAGCCGCCGGATAACTGGGGAGCGGGACACTAACGCCCATACAATGGATCAGAAACTGAAAATATTAACATCGTTTTAGTATGATGTTTATAGATAAATAAAAAAGTCTACTTACGACGCCCCTATGTATAGTGTCAGCGTACAGTCGTCGCAATATTGTTCTGCACCAGCCCCGAACGATCATCGATACATTTGCTGTAAAATTTACAATTTTAAATATAACTAAGTATTTGTAATCAAAGAAAAACAACTTACCCATTTTAAAATATTTTATAAAAGGTAGCAGTAGTAGTAACGTTATGAAATTTTTTATTTAATACTCATCAACATGTAGTAACCTTTTGTATTTATCTAAAACGAAATATGCAGTCCCACCCCTAAAAATGTTATTTTAAAATACAAAAAGGGTGTTAACGTTGGTTTTGTTTAGCTAGGATTGGTTGGGACCCTAAGCTATTGCAAAAATAATTAAGCCTATCATAGTTTATGCATTTTTCGATTTACAGCTCTATAGAGAAATGATAAGAACGAAAATATATAGTCTATTTTTACAAAAAAAAAAAACGTAATAAAGTAAAACGGACACCTCAGTTTTAATTATGATTTTTCTCGAGCACTTATCTGGTAGATCTATCTACTCGAAGAAAGAATTTTTACCATTATAGATTATAATCTATAGGGCAAACAAATAGAACCAATAGATGCTGTTATTAACGAGGATTGTTAAATGCTATTTTAGGCATTCTGACAAAAGATTTCCCTCGAAATGTATACGACGACGACGACGAACGAACAAAAATGATGGCTTTATTGTCGCTGTTGAGTTTTATGACCCTGTCAATAGAACAATAGAGTGAGCGTTTCCTATCACTTTCAGCAATCAACATAAAAATTAGGGTTGTATTCGTAGGTAATAAATTTCTGTGAAAAATTGCGACTGTATGTCTTGATTTAAAGCCTTTTGTTTGTTCTATCATGTCGAGAAGACAGGTTCACTTAAATACGACTGCATAATAATAATTAAATAAAATACACAATAAATACGAGTTCTACCCCTGTTAAATTTTTATAACGGTTTACAAAAAAAAAATAAAATTCACGGAAACCGCTCACAGATAGATTAAAGAAGTTTTTATTCTCAGGCAGATTAAATAATAATAATGGTAAATATTATAGAGCTCGTACATGCAGTATTATATATATATATAATTACGTAGTAATGTGTAACCTTTTTACATTTATTTTAGAGAAACAGATTTAGTCATAAGTAATTTGTGCGTATAACGTTTTCGTACGTAATATCTCTAGTCTTCAAAAATTCGTTCTTCTTGCGGTAGATGGGTCGATCAGATAGCGTTTTTCAAGAAATATATATTGGCGACAGCATTGAACAATCAATCCATAAAAAATAGGGTGTATTCCGGCCGGTAGATAATAAATTTCTAAATCTGTTCCTGCAGGTAGACGTTTTGTGTTTTCTTTTAAAATTCAGACACTAAAGTACTTTTACTAGTATATAACATTCGAAAAAAAAAATGAAATGAATTGTATTGAGCAAACATGAATCACTAGGAAAACGTTTAAAAAATCCCTTTTTCAACCTTTGCAATGTAAAAGCATGCCTTCAAAGCAATAAATAATCTTTCTTTTAAAATAAATTAATTATAAAGATCAGTTTTAATGCAAATTTTATCTGAAACAATTTAGGATATATTTACATGGTTTTTATTTTTTAATTTATTTTTAAAAGAAAGATTATTTATTGCTTTGAAGGCATGCTTTTACATTGCAAAGGTTGAAAAAGGGATTTTTTAAACGTTTTCCTAGTGATTCATGTTTGCTCAATACAATTCATTTCATTTTTTTTTTCGAATGTTATATACTATAGTCTCGCCAACAAATGAAGGATTTAAAACTACCGATATCACGAGGGCAGAATTGTAAAAAGCATCTCAAATCACGCAGTGTCCACCTCATGATCACGTGGTCGACCCGAAAAATGTATCTGATAACAGAAACAACTGATAAACTGGAATGATTCAGTAGCGTCACAAAATGTCCTTTACGAAGGCCAACATTGATGCTTAATGTTATATTCGATTATAATCGAATACACGTACAAAATAGGGAAAATGAAATTAATTTATACTATAAGAACAATTATTATTAACGTCCAAGTTTAATAATTTCATTCCACCTATAAAATACTATTTGACTCACAGTTAGGCATATTTTTGTTTTCTATGTAACATGTATGCAAGTAAACGGCAAAAAATATAAATTAAATTAAACATATGAAAGCAGAAATATTGTTATAAACAAAAATTCTTAAGAACTACTATAATAGTTAAGTAATTCCTTTACAACAGTAACAAATTGTTTATACATTAATTGTTTTATTGGTTATTTGAAATTGGTAAATTATTATACATTGCGATTCCTAATATATAAAAAGGATTGCCATCATTTAGTATCAGTTTTATGCACTTAAAAATGTAAATTAACACCAGTTATGATTATTGATTGATTCCCTATTTTTTACTTTTAACGATTTATAGTTAAAATTTTTGCAATTACTTTCCTTTAAATGTATTCATTACCCTATGCCATTTAAAACGTAATGAGATTTTTAATTATAAATCGTTATTAAGGTTGAATAGAAACTTCAACAATGATAAATTTACATAATGTTAAAAAGTACTATCAGAACGTACGCTACTGACTTTTTTAAAACGTCTCTAGTAACACAATACTCTGCTTACATTCTTAGCTTATCGTAATGTTCTCACAGCTGATGTGCACGCGTTCATTTAAATCCTTCATTTGTCAGCGAGACTATAGTAAAAGTACTTTAGTGTCTTTATATTTAAACGAAAGAACAATAAGTCTTTTTAAGCAGACTCGACGCTATAAAAAAGGGCACCGCATAAAATAATGCATCTATATATTTATTATTGTTCAATCTAAATTAATAATAATGCGTATACTATCAATGTTAACAAATGAGAAGTCTCACGAGCGATTTCTAATTGAATTAATTTCAATTGAAACGTAACATGCTTTGGGAACATGTATAATATACACTTATATGTACCTATGATAATTTGTTAATACATTATTTTCAATAGACCAGTTAGGAACGACTACGACGACGACAACGTATGCTCCGCCATACCTTGGCATAAATAAACTTTCTTAGAAACAAATTACAAAAATATTTGAACAATCTACAAATGTTACGAGACGATCTCGACTCATACTGTGTTGTAAATAATTTGACAGATAACATGTTACATTTGTCTATTAAATGTACAGCAAAAAAAAATAAATAATATGTATAAACATTGATGTTTCATTTACTAGCACAACTAAGGGTGAAGAAGGGTGAAGAGACTAGCGTGACTAAGGGTGAGGAGACTAGCCTATATATGCTATCATCACCAGCATTCTATCATAAAATATTGTTATTTAAATTTATTAACAATAGGTTATTTATCGTTTCTTTCGACAGTTTCGACCTGTGTTTGGTTAATATTAGTCGAAAAAAGTCAGTACAGTGTGTAATAAAATAAAACAAACATTTATCTATAGCATTAAATAAAAAAATGGTACAGAAACAAACAGTACATAATCAATTAAAATTTCTTGATGCAATCAAATAATTCGAAAACAAGAGTATCAATTAATAAATTAGCAAACAAAATTCGTCAGCATCATGCAAATTTGCAATACAAAAACTGCATCTTAGCATATTATAATAAACCTGCGTTGTTATTTAAATCGCGAATGATTCATACGGAAGGCTCTTTAATGCGACCTCTAATAGCATCAGTACGTAGGATAATACGGATTTCTTCTTCTTCTTCATGACGCCACCTCTGTTGACGGTATGACAGATTCAGTACAGTTTCTAATTTAGCGTCACATGTTGTTGTGATATAAAATAGCTGCTGCACAGACTCTAATTGAAGGGGCTTCTCTAATACAGTTCTCTTTTTACGCGAGATTTCTTCATGAGGCCGACCCCTAGTAGTAGTACACAGGCTGCCGGTAATACAGACCCCTTTGCATGACACCCTCTATTAACAGAGTCCTCTGGGGTTTTTTTTTCCTAGCAACACCATTTAGCCGAGCGCCGAACCATATGCCTGTAATACAGATTCCGTACTTCGAGAATCACGACGTCAGACGACACCGGCGCCCTCTGTTTTCCCCTAGCAACGACACTACCATTTAGGCATGTGACGAACCAAATGCCGATAATACAGAATGTCGGTACAAAAACGACACTGGCGCCATCTGTTTTCCCCTAGAAACGACGCTACCATTTAGCCATGTGACGAACCCAATGCCAATAATACAGAATGTCGGTACAAAAACGACACTGGCGCCATCTGTTTTCCCCTAGAAACGACGCTATCATTTAGCCATGTGACAAACCCAATGCCGATAATACAGAATGTCGGTACAAAAACGACACTGGCGCCATCTGTTTTCCCCTAGCAACACTAACACCATTTAGCCAAGTGACGAACCAAATGCCGGTAATGAAGATTCCGTACTTAACCACCTAGAGAGAGACAGACAAAAAGTCACCAGATTTAGAGAGAAACAGAGAATCTAGGGTCCCTAGAACTGTCTGCCTCAAGTACCCCAATACCTACTAACCAGACATTCAGATGCAACTTGAACTTGAATATGCATTGGTTGGAATAAATGGGGCGGTACACGATAAAGGTCCCATTTACACATACAAACACAAGCGGCAAACGCCAGCTTGTCACGCATGCGTTTACGTCAGTTGTTTTGAAAGTTCAGTCAGTTTTTCCAACTGTGTTACATATTAGGTACATTACAAGTCTTTATTAAGACTCGCACCATTCAATACAGGAACGGTTGTCAATAAGTAACTTAGAATTATATGAAAAGTTAATAATAATAATGAGTTGGTTAATTTGTAGAATTTTCCTTACTGCAAAATTATTAACTAAAATGGATGATGAAAACATCAACAATATTCAGTTGTCACCACCAAAGCACTTTTCTGTAGAGGTGAAACAAATAATTATGAACGCTTTTAAAGTGTGTGAAGAGCAGCATCCTCAGTGGAAAAAACACGAAAAAGTGGAAAATGTTGCTAGATTGATAGGTAATGTTTTAATTTACCTTCCAATCCAACTGCTTATTTACTATAATTTTAGGAATTGGTGTGGCCAGTGTTTACAACATACTTCGTGGGCACAAGCAACATCCTGATTATTTTGATGCTCCTAAGGCGTATCATAGACCAAGAGCTATTTTGGACAATGTTTCCGAAGAAGACAAAAATGGCATCAGAAGGCTTGTTCATAATTTTTTCTTTTAAATGAACCTCCCACTCTCGACAAAGTTTTAATGAAATTGAATGAAAATGAAGATTTTCCCAATTTTAAACGGTCTACTTTAAGAAAACTTTTAAAAGAAATTAACTTTAGGTAATTAAAACAATTACTTTTTACGGTATCTAAAAAAGCTTGTTGTAGTTTTACAGCAAGATCTAGAAACAGCATTTTGAAAGAGAAGGATAATATTTCATGGAGAAGACGATATCTTCGCGAAATCAAGAGATTCCGAGAAGATGGGAAGATCTATTATTTAGATGAAACGTGGGTTAATGCAGGTCACACTGTAAAAAAAGTGTGAACTGACATGTTATAACAAATCCACGAGATGCATTTTTAAGAAGGTTATCGACTGGCTTGAGAAATCCATCGGGGAAAGGAAAGCGGCTCATCACCCTTCATATAGGATCTGATGACGGTTTTGTAGATAATGGATTACTGTTATTGGAATCCAAGAAAACAAATGACTACCATGAAGAAATGAACGCAGATACATTTGAACAATGGTTTAAAAATATTTTGCCCAGTCTTGAAGAAGGTTGCGTTATCGTCTTGGATAACGCAAGTTATCACACAAGAAAAATTGAAAAAATTCCATCTAGCCACACAAGGAAAGCTGACATACATAACTGGCTGCAGAAAAAACTATTCCTTACGAAGACAGTATGGTGAGAGCTGAATTGTTATCTTTAGTAAAACAGCATGCACCTAAACACAGTGCTAACGTAATCGACGAATTAACACAAGAAAGCAACAACTGTTGTGAGATTGCCACCTTACCACTGCGACGTATATATAGTATGTTTGTATGTAATTTCTTTGTTTTATTGTAAAAAATATTTATTATAATATTGTAATATGTGTAAACACATAGCACTCGCGAACTTTTCATGGCTTTTTTATTAAATTAATAAAATGCAATTTCTTAAAATGTATAGTTATTATTTATACTAGCATAAATTTCTCGAAGTGACATCATTTATAATGAATTAACAATTCATATGCAAAAATGTTCTATTGTAAATTTAACTTTCACATAAAACCAATCAGAACAATCTGTGCTGCCTTGATTTTTTTTAACTATATCTATTCAGTGTCCCGAGTATAGTCAGTATGACGTTGTTGCTAGTTACTAGTATGTTGTTCATTGTTTGAAATTTTATAACAAATATTTGTTTACTCTCAACATCAAGATGATTTCGCTCCTTGAAAATTCTTATATAATGGTTAAATGGATATTCTTCATAAATGTACTGTTTAAAGTTGAAAAACAAAACGAAGCATTCACCGCCAACTAAATTTTTAGCATATCTAGCAAACCGTTGAAAGTAATATTCTCAAAGCTTAATTTGGTATAGTGAAGTTATTTTTCAAAACTGCCATATCAAGTGCTACTTCGTTGGATTCTACACAAAAACAGCTTTCTAATGATGGTATTTTCAATCCCCATTTCAATTTAAACAAATATTAGTAGAAAACCGTATGTTTTACTTCTATACCAAATTTCAGAGTTCTATCTATGGCCGTATTCACATAATACCAGCGTTTCCATACTTAATTTATGCACTGTATATATTAATTAATGTTTTATCTAACCCATATTCATTGTAAGGAATACCCAAAACAAAAAATAATCATTGACAAAACAAAATTCTAATGTTCCCAATATTGAAAAAATTATTTGTTAAAATGTTGAATATTACTATTTTGTTAAAATATCCCAAGTTGAAACATTTCGAACACATATTTAAAAAATATGCAACTTTATGTTGAATCTTTTCCAGAATTTTTAATCATGTTTTCTGAAAAATTCAAGGTAAAAGACTGCAGAGACCCAGTATAATTTTTTTTTCATATTAAAGTATGTCATGCAACCCATCATTTTAAAGCCCAAATGATGGACTTTAAAACAGTTTTTGTTTCATTTCTTTATCTTATTTCTATCAAAAGTTATAAAGGAAAATGTAAATGCCAACTTGCTCAAAATCACTCATTTTTGTACACTTTAGAAGGGCACAACTCAAGAACCACTCGAGTTAAAAATATAATATTTTAGATTTTACTTATGTTTAGGAGTATAACAGTGCTAAATTTGAAAAAATCAAAAAGGGTAAGTTACTACTCATTTGATCACTTGACATGGAATTACCCTAGATGCACATTGCGCAGTGTACATTTTCCAGGAAGCGGATCACCCTCAATAAAAGTATTTTAAAAATTGGATTCATTCATTGAATGAACTACACATGATCAAATAGATCTCCGATCTAATCGGAAAATTCGCACAGTTTATCTGAATGTACCTATATTGATATGATGAAATTCCAAATTAATAGCTGCTTGAATTGCTGCACCACGTCCATTCAAGTCACCATGTTCTAAAATTCCTTCTTGTCCACAGGCTACATTATGATATGCTTTTAACCAAGCTTGAACACCAAGCTGCTCATGTTCAGTGATGAGAAAAATTATATCTTTGGACCAGTATTTTTCCTCTAAAATTCATCAATTATTTTTTTTAATACATAATACAAACCAAACTTAGCATACTGTTTGCAGATTTAGCAAAAGTTAACATAACTGCAATATAAGGTGAAGTAGTAAGATGAATATTCGATGGAGGGTGATATGGAACACTCATTACTAAAGCTTCTATACTTGCAGCCCTAGGCTGCTCGTAAATAGCATACACATTTTTACCTGTAAATTTTTTCTGTAAAAAAATTATCAACATAATGTGTGTTATTTTCAAATCACACTTACAAATGATCGCCCTAATGGATAATTTAATGTAAAATTGTGTGTGTAAGTATCAAGTCCCATTTCATACTGAAGTTCATCGTAATACTGCCTCGCTAGACTATCATCTCTAAACTTGGATGTTATTAAACCAGGCTAAAGAATTTCAGAGAAATAAGTCCCTGCATTTATAGGAGTATATGCAAGTAAACCAAACCATATACGCCAGCTAGATAAAATAAAATGGTTAGTTTTGGATGATGCTTGTCTAGAGCTTTCGTAAGCTTTCCCTGGCCTGCACTAGGATCTGTTAACAAAACCATTTTAGTAAAAATTCGTTGTGGTTATCTTAAGCTAATTTCTGTCAGATTAATTATTCGATATACGGACCCTTCTTAATAATTTCTCTACAGTTTTTAAGTTTTATTAATCACTTCTTATTCCTCTTGTTTACAAGTACCTTACATAACCTCAATTTCTGATTCAAAGAGATAACTAGAATTTGGTTTTGAACTTAACTAGTAATTGGAAATTATGTATCGAGTGTTGGAAAAGAAATAAAATCCTCATGAAACTATACATTAAGAAACAATGTTAATAATATACTAACAGATTGACAACACTATCCTGTATTATATTTACTTTTTGGCAAAAAAAAATTAAATACGTATCAAAGACGTACCTATACCAACAAAAACCAATAATAAATGTTACCAAAACCTCTTTTATTTAAGTATTTAACACATTTTATTTTTTAATTCGATGTACTCTGTCTCCACTTGGCAACCTTACGTTCTATTCTAGGTCTCGATTAAGTCGCGATTTAGTAACGATTATTACGCTTTCAAATTAATAGCGGCGCTCTTCAGTAGATTAGTATCTAGTTTAGTAATAGAACAGTAATAATAATAAATATAATATTCTGTAATATTAAAAATCTTCTAAATATTTAAAACACATATAATATTATATTTATATTTTTTAAATATTACAGAAATATTGTGTGCTACTGGGGAAGGATTTTCAGTTTTTCTCAGTTTTAGTGAGTTAAGACGCATTTTAGACTCTTATACAAGAGGAAAGAATTAGCAAAGGAGAAAAAACACATCGATTTCGGTTTTGGCAAACTTATTTTTCATAGAATTTGACCGAAGTTAAGCTCTTTGAAAATTGTCAAAATATCTAAACACCGACTAAAATAATAGACGGAGAGCCAGCAACGTATTTCGAGTTGTCATTTCAACAGTCGTGAAAATTTGGGTACTAAATCTTATGTACCTGCTGAACACTAAAAGTCGATTCTGGCAGCCCCCTGCGGCCGGGATACTACCCCAAAATCACTAAGAAAGTGAGAAATAAGATTCAATTGATTTAAAGTAAGTCATGAAATTTCAGGAGGTTACTTTCGATAGTATTCTTTATTTATAAAAAATATTCCCAGAACATTTCCCCCCTTCTAAATGTTGCCAAACACTGTAAATGTTGATTTAAAAAAGTGACATTTGTGTTATTTTAAAAGTCTTGAATTTTGACACAATAAATAAAGTAGGTATATGTAGGTTTACATGTTAGTGCGAGCGAGACAGTTATATAGCGGCCTGCGGGTTAGAGAGAGAATCTTATTTTTCACCCTCTTAGTAATGTTGGGGTGGTATAACCCGGCCGCAGGGGACTGCCAGAATTGACTTAGGGCTGGTTGTATAAACACAGATTAACTTTAAACTAGGATCAATATCCTAGGCACCAATTGTTCCAACAATCGTTACTGCGGCAACCGAACCAAGTTTAAAGTTAAACTACATTTATACAACTCGCCCTTAGTGTTCAGCAGGTATAAGATTTAGTACCCAAATTTTCACGACTGTTGAAATGACAACTCGAAATACGTTGCTGGCTCTTGGTCTATAATAATTATTGCATAAAAATTGTTTTGCGTGGAAAAATATTGTTTGTTCAATTAGCTTGATCAATTTGTAATTTTAACAAGCAAAATAGTTAAAAAGAGTAAGGAGCGATATTAAAGAGAGTTAATCCACCCCCTGTGTGTCTAGATGGTTTTCCTACAAAAATCAAGCTTCAAGGAATTTATGCTACAATATACATTTTGATAAATCAGTGACTTTTTGAATAATAGCTATTTATGTAACAAGTACATAATGTAGGACATTATAGACAAGCCCAGTTTATGGCCGAGCGAGCTAAGCGAGCAAGGCCGATAAAAAGGGCGAGTCTAAAAGGTCCGATTATGTAAGAGTTGCAAACAAAGCTTTATGTTCGATTCCTAAAATTGGCTAATTATAAAAAAAATCAGTTTATAAATTTGACATCTATTCTTGACAGAAGAAAATTTGACATGTAAGATACAGTTGTCATACTTTATTTTACTACTATATACTTTATTTTACTACTACCACTTCATTTTACGAGTACAATAATAAACCAGTTCACTGCCGCAAAACAATACAATAAACAGTACTTTATAATGCAATCGGACATAAAAGATATTTATTTCGGCAAATAAGCGTTTTATTTCTCAACATAGTCTCCTTTTAGCTCGATACATTTAGTCCAGCGTTTTTACAATTTTTAATTCCTTCCAAATAATAGGTTTTCTCAAGGCCCTCAAAATAGGCGTTAGTTTCAGTGATGACCTGCCCAGCCATTTCTTCAGGTTTGGAAACAGGAAATTGTCACAGGGGGCTAAATCTGGAGAATATGCTGGATGGGATAGCAGTTCGTAGCCCAATTTATGATTTCTACCATGGTAACTACACACGTGTGCACCCGTGCATTGTCTTGATGGAACAGCACTTTTTCCTTCGCCAAATGCGGTCGTTTCTGCTTTAAATCAATATCTGAATCTATGAATCTGTCCAAAAGCTCTGAATAATATTCTCCGGTGATCGTTTTACCCTTTTTAAGATAATCGATGTGAATGACACCGCGTGCATCCCAAAACACTGTGACCATGACCTTGTTGGCCGACAGACCCACCTTGGCCTTCTTTGGTGCACGTTCACCCGGAGAAACCCACTGTCTTGATTGTTCCTTGGTCTCTGGTGTAGTGTGATGGATCTGTTTCGTCTAGGGTAACGAAACGCCGCAGAAACTCGTTCGGATTGCGGCTGAACATCGCCAAACACTCCTTTGAAGTGGTCAAATGGTTGCGCATATGGTCGAGTGTGAGCAATCGCGGCACCCATCGCGCGGATAGCTTTTTCATGTCCAAATATTCATGTAAAATGTGATGTACCCGCTCCGTTGAGATGCCTACAGCCTCAGCCACCTCACGCACTTTCATTCTCCGATCGTCCAATATCATTCCATGGATTTTATCAACGATTTCTGGCATGACGACCTCTTTTGCGCGACCTGAACGTTCGGCGTCACTTGTGCTGGTACGACCACAACGGAACTCAGTAAACCATTTCTTAACCATTGAAATTGATAGTGCAGAGTCCCCATACTATTTATCAAGCCTTTCCTTGGTTTCGGTGATGGTCTTTTTACGCAACAAATAATGCTTAATCAGCACACGAAATTAACTTTTTTCCATTTTCGTTAAAATTCACGAGGTCGTTTGCTTTCAATGACTGTCAAACACAAACTAAATGGCGCAGCCTTCTCAAAATTTTACAGTAGTCCATTAATAGATGGCAGTTGACGGGAGCAGTGTTGCATTTAAAGTTCCTGCGCGGGAAATTCAAAAAGTCACAGACTTATCAAACCACCCTCGTATTTCTCACTTTTTTTTTATTGTATAAAAAAGTATTATAGAGAAGGTGTATAAAATTTATTAATTTAGGTAAATATAAAATTTCTGTTATGAATGCTGTGTACATCTGCTAGAATATGTAATAATAATAATATTAATCCGAACAAACTGTACCTTTGAATTGTAGAAAGGGACCAAGGTCGACGCAGCAGAAAAATAAAACCAAATTTATGGGAGGGCAATTTTAAACTTTGAATACATTTTATAATGTATAATTTTAATTTAATTTTATAAATAATGTACTGAACGAGATTAACCTCTATACGCTGCCGGTGGACATTCTAGATTGGCGGCGGAATGCATGACGCATCAACCGTTAAACGAAACAATACACTGGACTAATCTAGAATGTTCCAGCAATCTTGTATGGGATATATAAACCGCATCGCGGGAAGTATAAATGCCAGTGTAATAATATAAATCTTGTTTGAAATAAATATTTGTGTAAATTAATTAGTCTAAGTTTGTTAATATTTTCTAGTTGTTTATAATTAGTGTTAATGTAAATAAAAGTTTTAAAAATTCCTTTAATGGAC
This sequence comes from Agrypnus murinus, assembly GCA_929113105.1. Taxonomy (NCBI): domain Eukaryota; kingdom Metazoa; phylum Arthropoda; class Insecta; order Coleoptera; family Elateridae; genus Agrypnus; species Agrypnus murinus. The sequence continues at coordinate 90,139,351 of OV816026.1, forward strand.
GACTATGCTAACAATTTCATAGTTATATGTATGTAAATCATGAAATTTATGAAATTGTGAGCATAGTCGTCCATTAAAGGAATTTTTAAAACTTTTATAGTTGTGAAGACACAGTATTAAAACACGATGTGTTTTATTTTATATTTTTGTGTGTTAATGTAAATATTTTCTCTTGATAATAGACAATTAAAACGGCACTTTAGGTTAGGGTAGGTTAGGTATTTTTAGTATTATTAAAAAAGAACTTTACAATAAGTTCGCCAGGACCGAAATCGATGTGTTTTTTTCCCCTCTTACATTCTTCAATAAGAGCACACATGCGTTTTACCTCTCTAAAACTGAGAAAAACAGATAAACCCCCTTTTTGGCTAAAACTCTGGATTTTTCACAAATTTCAAAGCTATAACTTGGTCAATTTTTAACCTTTTTAGATAAAAGAAAAAGAAATCGAATGTATCTTTTGTGCTTTACAAATTTAAACTGGTGTTATATTTCGATTTAGGGCTTATTTTTCGAGGTAGACAAAAAAATCCTAAAATTATCCTTTAGACCACCGAAAAAAGTGGTAATAATTGGTTTATTTTTATAACCTCATCGGTTGTTGTTGTCGATTGCCGAAATGCACCTTTTTCACATTATAGTATTTATATACGAATTTTTGAAACAACTAGCTAAAAAACGCCTACTTTTACTGTACTTTAGCGTACAGCTGTCGGTCGTTCCACCGTCAGTCAGAACTTCCCAGGATAGGCTACGCGTATTTTCTTTTATGTTTATAATCATTACTTTAGCATGCCGTTTACTTGTTCCTTGCTTTAGCTGGTTAGTTTTAAACGTGTTATGCTTTTAAGTTTATAGTTCTTAATAAAATTTACGAAACATAGAGGCGCTTTTTCAATAATTAAAACCTGCCTATCGAAATGTCCTGAACACTGCCTTTTCTATTTGATTGCCTGATGAAAGAGATTTATGGGTTTATTATGTAAGCTTCTGTGAGGTATATAACTCTATAACCTTAAACATATAAATATAAACAAAATAGCGATTCTGTAGATCGATTAATTTCTTTTATCTACGATCATACAAAAAGTGACTATAGATCATTCGGCCATTCAGAAGTCTTACGTCATAATCTGCTACGAACGTAAATTAGCAACTATTCCAGAGAGCTTATTGCACAGTTATAGTATTTAACATTACTAGCATGGTAAAAGGATTTTTACTGGCGAATGGAGGATATAACTGACGAGTCGAAGACGAGTCAGTTACCCCCTTGAGCCAGTAAAACTCGTTACCTTGCGTGTATTGTTGAATGTTTTATTTGTTCCACACTTGTAAATAAATATTTCATTCATCAAACTACATAATTGTATTAAAAATTCTAGAAATTTCGATATTAAAAAAAATAGTATGAGCTTAGAACTATTGCTTTGGAAACGCTCGTTACTTGTTTTGTTGTTTACTATGTCATTTAGAATTACCGTTTGTGGTGCATTTTTGGAATTAGATTTTGCTAATCAGATTTATTGAAATGAGTGTGCCGCAAACTATTATCGATGAAGCAGCAAGTGTGGCTGCAAGTTTGTTACCTGAAAAATCTTCAGCTAGATACGAGCACGAGTACGCTGAATTCAAAAAGTAGCAAAAGGAAAACAACGTGATTGGTGTGACGGAAGACGTTGTATTAGCGTATATCAATAATTTGTCTGAGAAATTCAGTCCGAATTCGTTATGGTCGAAGTGGTCAATGGTTAAAAGTTGTTTGGCAGTTAGAGAAAATATTGATATTGGCAGGTTTGTTTTCTTTTATAATTAGTTTAAAAGGCAAAAAAGTTTTTATTTGTCAATGCTAGATATCATAAAGTGATTGCATTTTTGAAAAGACGGAATGAGCGCTATGTTCCCAAGAAAGCTAAGGTACTGACGAAAGGACTAGTGGAAAAATGTATACTTGAAGCTCCTGACGAGAAGTGGTTGCTTGCCAAAGTCGTCACCATTTTTGGTATATGTGGTTGTTGTCGGTGTGATGAGCTTCTATCCCTCACTTTAAATGAAGTGGAGGATTTGGACAAATATATTGTTGTCACCTTACACGATACCAAAAATTTAACAACCAGGAGGTTTACAATAACGGACAATAGGTGTATTTTTAAACCTTGTGCTATTTATCGGAAATATGCGACTCTACGATCTCAAGAAAGTAAGGACCTGCGGTTGTTCTTGACGTACCGCAATGGAAAATGTGTAGCCCTAAATGCAGGTCAACATACTGTTGGTACAATACCTAAGAAATTCCTGAATATTTAGGATTACAAGAACCTGCATTGTATACAGGTCACTCATTTAGACGGACTGGAGCAACGATGGTTGTTGATGTAGGTGATGAACTTTAACTTTTAAACGTGCAGGTGAATGGAAATCAACAAAAATTGCAGAGAGCTACGTGGATGACTCAATTAATAACAAGATCGAAATGTCAAAAAGATTGTTTCCAGTTAAAGAATCTGCGCCATCTACTTCTACAGAGCATATATATAGTGCAAATACAAGTAGTAATGATTTAAAATCGTTCGAAAATTTCAGCATTAGTGGAAATAACGGCTGTACTATGATATTTAATGTATACGATAGTAATAAGATGCAATAATTCTCATATGTTAGTAACAATTAAATTACTGCTAAAGAGTTTGGCTTTCATTTCAAATTATATAATAGAAAATATGAGGACGCGTGTAAAATTTTTTTTTGCATTGTTCTTTTACCATGCCAAAACCATTTAGTTTGCAATCGAAAAACTTGGTAGCCTCTTTCATTAATTATTTTCCGAAAGTGTTTTGTTTTGATAAAGAAAATTAGGTTAGTTGTTGGTTAAAAATTGAGTTTTCTATGGCTGATGTATATTAAAGTTTGTAAGAAAGAAATTAAACAAATCTCAAGAATATTATTTTACGAACAAGCTATCAATTGTAGTAGAAAATGTTCACTATTTTTAATTCGATTTAAATATCCCACTTTTATTTAGTTGCAACTTCATAGTCAAAGTTATATAGAGACCACGCTTCTAACGAATTGATCTTAACGTAATTCTTATTCTATTTCTCAAAAAACTTCTGTAATAAAGAATTAATTTCTCTTTGTTTATCCTACCGTGCATTACCTAATCAAACAGAGAAGAGCACTCGACTGGAACCGGCAGCCGATAGCATCTGAACTCATCCGAAGCCATAAAAAATAGCAAGGAAAACATAAATCAGTTGCCCAACTATTTTATTACGACAAATGAACGACGTTAGTATGTGTATCTTATATGGGCGATTTTAATTCTTTAGCACACGACAAATGTACATTTAGAACTCGACACTATACGACAAAGATAGTTCATTAACCTAATAACTGAGGGGAACTGCGATGAACAATGCAGCTTTTTATTTTAATCCCGTTATTGTTATTTAATTATACAAAATCTGCATAAAATAGAATTATGGGCAGTTACCTATATGTTTATAGATTAGAGGGAAGTACTTGATGCAGTTCAGTTAAATGTAGTTAGTCTAGAAATTAAATGTTATACATATAGTAATGTCGTTTTGTTTTGAATGCCATTTATTTACACAAATATTACAAATTTGCCCAGTTTAACATGTTTTCTCCATTCTATAACTCTTTAACTATCCAATTGATTTTGTTTTTTTCTAATAAATATTTTCTTTTTGCTACATTTGCAGATTTATAAAAATACAAATGATTCAGTCTATCTCCTTCTGATGTTTCGTATATGGACGTTAGTAGAAGTAGTAAAATCCCATTATGCTCCTTGTAATGATCATTTAATGTGGGATAAGCGTGTCCTATCGCCTTAACATGTTTACAAAGTAAATCACGTGAGTAATGACGTAAGGCCTCTGGTCGACCAAATGATCTATACTTCTTATTACACTGATTTTCGTGTAAGAAATTAACGTTTATTGAGCTAGTGTTTTATTAACAATCATATTGCAAATATGTACATTTCTCTCATTATAAAAAACTTGGAAAGTAATAACGTTTAATAATTTTATTTGAACTAATGATTTTTGTTGGACTGTACAGGACAGCAACTTATATACAAGTGAGTAAAAAATGTACTGTTCTACCCCTCTCCCTGACAAGTAACCCTTGAGCTATGCGCCCCAAACATGCTTAAGTCGACGATAGGCGAACATAGCCGAATAAATGTACTTAACAACAAATTTGTACAATAACATAATTATTAACCTAAATTTATAACGTAATTAAGAGAAGACACAATAATACAATAAATAATTAAATATGTAACCTAAACCCTAACACTAGTAAAGTCTTTGTCAACTTTTATTTGTAAATAATTTAAAACAATACGTTTTATCCGATTTAAATTTAGGTTTTTATAAATGTATTTAACGCTAAAAATATCTGTTTTATTCACAATCATCTTGCAATATGTACATTTCTATCACTGTAAAAACCTTGGAAAATAAGCTATTGCTATAGCAACAGCAAAGTGGTTAACAATTCCTTTTAATGTCAGTAAAACTGACCAGTAAGATCTTGGCCAACGTTTATTTGTAAATAATACTGTACAACACAAAGAATTTCCAGGTTTTCGTGTAGTTTTTTTACACCTTTTCCAGTTGTATTTCAGAATTTGGTAATTTAATTTCGGAATGCGCCATTTGTATTTCATTTTAGTGAATTTTATTTCAGAAAGCGTCATTTTTATTTCATATTAGTAAATTTAATTTTAGAAAGTGTCATTTATATTCCAGATTGCTGAATTTAATTTCAGAAATTGATTAGATATGTACATTACATTGTAAATACATACATATATGTATATTTTTAGAACACGTCAATTATATCAAAAAGCGTAAACTGCTTTTCAAAAAGTGTGAGTCCATAGTTAACTGTGTTTTCCTGGAGATTTTACATAGAACATTTTAAATCACACAATATTTCCACTCAAATTAAAATTATTTCTATAAGGTGCCAAATGGCTGCAGTGTTAATATAGATTTTCTTAACATCAACATTCGACATATTCCACAAGTATCTTGAAGTTCTATTTGACTGTAGATAAGATAAATTAGAAAGAACGCAAAATTTACAGACTAAAGAAAATTTTACGGTAAACTCTCAATAATATAAACAAACTACTAAACAAAATCAATTCCATAATAACAAAGTATACCAGCTTGTGAGATGGTTTAAAATTCTATTCAACTATCTGAAATACATATATCTAACATTTTCTGAAATACAAATAACGATTTCGAAAATACAAATAACGATTTCCGAAATTAATTTGACAAATTCTTATTTATATATGATTACACTGAAATACAATTGAAGCTTTCTGAAATCAAAACTGACCATTTTGAAATACAAATAATGCTTTCTGAAATCAAATTGACAAAACTGAAATGCAACTGATTATTTCTGAAATTAATATGACTAATCTGAAATACAACTGACGATTTCTGAAACGCAATTGGAAAAGGTACAGAGCTTTTTGGTATGAAGATCACGAATCTGCTGGTGGTTTCTTCGGGTCAGGTCAAATACTGTTGTTTTGATGTCATTCGCGTGTCATGTGACGAAATTATGAATAAAAATCATGTAGTGTTTGTTGGTCTACGCTGAGGTTTTTTTGGCAGAAAGTCTTGAGGGTTTAATCAAGTTGGGGTCACCACATATAGTATTTGCTGTACTACGTTGAGCTTTGGATTGATTAAGAGACTTATTGTTCTATCAAAGCTTTATTTTTATAATGTTAGAGAGGGGAGAATTTAACGTTTGACTGGTTTATTTATGAATTCATATCTGACCTTGTTTAGATCTGTTGCCTTGGATACCTTGGATATACTAAATCAAGGCAAGGTTAAATCACTACAGTATAAAAATTTGGCTATTATTTGTATAGAGTTTGGTTACTATATGCTATTGTATAATAAGTAGTGTACCCCGACTCGACCTAACGATAGATAACCAGAAGTTCATCACATGTTGGAAAACACAAATGTCGAGAAACTTTAGAAAGAATATAAATTACATTTAAATATAGCTAGGGTAATATCTGTATTTTGTTTAGTAGATCTTCCTAAGTTAAGAAATTTAACGTAAATCTAAACTTTTTGCTCCTTTATAAGCAGTGTTGTAACATATACATTATTTTGTGTATCTAAGTACAGATACGGATACTATCAAAAAAACATACCTATTAGATACAAATACCGATGCCTTTTCTGTGAAGTATCTAGATTGAAATACAAAACCTAGCATAATGTATCTAGATTCTGCATTTGTTGGTGCTATAAAAATTGTTAGTGTAATCACTCCTTCCCAGTCAATTTGATTTCAGAAAGCATTAGGGGAAGTATCGCTGTGATGGCACACCTTTGATATTTACCACTTCTTATCAAGCAGCAATATAGACGTGTGCTGTACTTGAGTAGTGTTATACAAAACCTTCACTGTACAGTTTCGGTTGTCATAGTTTAAATTATAAAACTTTTTAATACTAAGAATATATTTTGGTAAGTATCAAGATTATATCTGCATGCTCTAATACGAGTGATATTTTACTTAAATTTAAAGGCAAAGTGTTTTTATAGCAACTAAATTGTTGCGTCAAAGTTATGATGCGGCTTGTTTGCGTGGCATGTCTATACATGATTGGCGGACTGCATTCAATTTTCTCAAGATGTGGATTTCGGCTATGACGGCATAGGCTGCCAATATCCCAAATATATCCCGTTCCGCAAGTGACTTCTAGGCAAAAACAAAAAAGAAAAAGACGTGATGTGGGAGTACTAAATACAACACCGTACAACACCTATCATAGAGACATCAAAAGCAAAAAATGTTGACCAAAAAATAGTTGGACGACGAAAATCTGCTAGTTCTATGAAGAAAGTGTCGACACTAAAGGGAGATGATACTGAGCCCAAAGAACCTTTTGTAGCTGACGAGGAAGAGGATGATGTGGCTGGCATTTATCTAAATTAAAGGAACCCTGGATCTAATGCAAACGAGGAAGAAATGGTGCCACAATGAATGTGCAGTTATCGACAGAAAAACTAAGGTCACCAACCTAAGACTCACCTGTGAATTATGCAGTGATGACAATGTCAAAATGACATTTTTTAATTACTTTTTTCAGCACTAGTGCAAAAACCCAAACCTTTTATCCTAAATGCCACTTATGTTTTCATATATATATATATTTTTTCTAAAATGGCTTTGTATAACAAATTAACAATGTTAACTTAATAAAATGTTTTTTATGGAAAAAATGTAAATTATAACCATATGTTTTTAAAATAAATTGAAAGTTATTAATGTGCCATCATATCCATACATGTGCAGATATGATAGTATACTGCACAATTTGTAAGACATTAATTTTATCCGGCATATGTAAATTTTGAGAAATAAGCTATATGTTTACACATAGTAAACACTTCACTGCACATATTTATGCAATTAGATCTTAATTATTACAAATTTAACGGAAGTTCCAGGTCGTCAACAAAAAGTGTGCCATCACAGCCATACTTTCCCTCTCGTATATCAAAATGTTCAGTTTGATTTCAGAAAGCGCCAATTGTATTTCAGTTTAATCATTCATAAATAAGAATTTGTCAAATTAATTTCAGAAATCGTCATTTGTATTTCCGAAATCCAGTTCAATACAATTTTAAAACAATCCATGACATAAGCTGGTATATTTTGTTTTGTCATAGAAATGATTTTGGCTTGTAGTTTGTTTATATTATCAAAAATTTACATTATAAAAATTTCAATTTGAGAGGAATTATTGTGTGAATTGAAATGTTCGATGTAAAATATCCAGGAAAAACACGCAAAAATGAATTGCAGTTTCCTACTTTCTGAAAAGCAGTTGACGCTTTCTGATATAATTGACGTGTTCCAAACATATTCCTACGTATAGACATACAGGGTGATTCCGAAATAAAGGTAATCCTTTAAATGGTAGGTAGAGGGGAGGCAGTAGATCTAATTTACCTTGACAGGTATAGGTCAAAAACGAATACTTTTCCAAAAAATGAATTTTAAGGTTTAATGAATTTTGGATCCAAAGTCAGGACCGGATCCAAAATTCAATAAAACTTTAAAATTAATTTTCTTTTAATGCATTTTACACCTGTAGTACCTTAATACTTTTGTATTCATAATCACATTTGTTATCGATTTTCATACTTAAAACCTACTGGTTCTGTTTAAAAAATCTCGATGACGTCATATCCGGTACTAGCAGAAATTCTAAGATGGGTTCTAATACTGATTTCGTAAACTAGAAGTCGAATTATACAAAGTTCTTTTAATTTCATTGCTGTAGCCAGAAGCCAGTCCGCATGATTGAGTGTAGACTGTTAAACAGGACACCCTGTATAGATATATTATTTCATTCTAATTGAAATTTGTAAAATAAGTAATAATAAAGGCTATAATAATATTAAATGGGTATTTAACTTAAATATGAAAAGATATAATAATATAAATATTTATATACATTATATCCAAAATATATTATTAAAAAATAGTATATCTAAAATCACCAAAAAAAACGGAACCTAACATGGGCGAGGCCCAGCTCCTACTCGCGTCGGTTCGGTAACATTCGGTAGAAACCCCAGAAATCAAAATCCAAAAGCTTATCCATTACAGTTTATTTTGCGTTGTTATGTACAGGTACAATTAGAGACGTGGTGAACAATAAAGAAGACATTGTATGTTATTTATTGTAGAATAGGTTTAGTAGTTTGTGTTTTGAGGATAAAATTAGTAATCACAAATTAAAACCATGTCCGAATATGAAGAATTTAGTGGTATCTAACAATCGCGGCAATAATAGGGCTTTCAGATCAAATTGGTACAATAAATTGGTTAACAGAAAGTGAAACAACAAATAAATAATTGTATTGTTGAAATTGCTTACTTTTTACGGGAAAACTCAAAATTCTTGGAATTCAACAGAACTTCAACATGAATTTTTAAATACTAACATTCTATTTAGGTCGTTACGAAAACTGCTATTTAAAAATATTAATACCTGTTAGTAAATAAGGTAGGAAATTTCGGATTATAACCCTTTTTGAATATAATTGAATAGAAAGTACAGTTTACTTATTGAATGGCTTGGCCAGGTATGGTACCTAACAGAAGCTTCTTACTGAAACTAATCTCTTTCCCTGTATTGATTGTTTATAAGTAAGTTGTGAATAATTTGTATGTCTTTGAAATGGTTGTTTATTAGTTTGTTTAATAAAAACTAATTAAGAAAATCAACTATGTAACACGACACTCTTGTTCAGAAGTGCAGATATTCAACAAATAAATCCTTAATTCTAAAGTAAGAATTTTAATTGAATATTGTAACGAATAGTAAACCCACATATGACGTCATCGAACATTCTAGATGTATGAGTCATCAACTGTATGATTGATCAATAACACCTGCATGTATGACTCATCAACACCTGCGTGTATGACTCATCGACGCGACTTATCGACGTGACTCATCAACAGCTGCATGTATGATTCATCGGTTATGTTCTAGAACTTATGAAAGATATAAATTGAGGTCGCGGGTAGAAGGAGGCAGTCAATGTTTGACCGGCATAGTGAAATGTACTAGTGAATAAATAAATGTTAATAATTATTGTAATACATAAATAGTTTTATATAAATAGTCCTCAAATAAATTTGTAAATACCTAGAATTTTATAGCCTAGCATAGTTATAGCGTTTTTAATTAAGTGTATGTAAATTAATATTTCTCTTATGAATAGACGATTTAAACAGCATTTTGGTTATTATTTTGAAAGAACGTAGCAATATCTTATACGCAGACAGTACGACTTTGATTGCAGAAGATGAAAAAGAAATGAGGGAACTCATCGAGGGGTAGAAGAAGAAAGCCTAAGATTTGGTTTGAAACTAAACCGTCAAAAAATTAAACTAATGATAATTGATCGAGGGAATAACATAGACCATATACCGAACATACATAGTAGACGGATAGCACTTGATAAAAGCGCAATGTCAAACCTCAACAAAATCTGGAGAGACAAACAAGTAACAAACAATACAAAAATAAGGCTTGTCAATGCGTTAGTTTTTCCTGTTGCATTATATGGAGCCGAGACTTGGACACTAAAAGCAATAGCCAGAGCGAGATTGGACGCTTTTGAGATGTGGTACTGGAGAAGACTTTTGCGAATACCCTGGACGGCTCACAGAACTAACGTCTCCATCCTGGCAGAATTATACATAAAAGAGCGACTGTCCACTATCGTTAAACGAAGAATACTGAAATACTTCGGACACATAACACGAAGAAGAGATGATAACCTAGAAAAACTTCTAATTCAAGGAAAAGTAGAGGGGAAACACCCCAGAGGACGTCCTCCAAAACGATGGATGGACCAGGTCAAAGAAATAACTGGAATTGGCTTCCAAACAAACATAAGAACAGCTACAGAGGGAAAACTGGAGAGACATCGTCAATTCAGCGACATGACAGGACAACATGAGGTCACGACATTTCATTTTGAAATAATCGACTATAGAGAGAGAGAGAGATCTTATACACAAAAGTCCCATTTTTCTAGAGATTCGATACAACAAAAAATCGGGGAATTTTCCGGGACTTGTGTCCCAAAGATTTCTCGGGTCAGAGACCCTAATAAATACGGGATTTTTGCAGTTGCAGTGCAGTCGTTAGGATGCAGTCGTTAAAATGCAAAAACAAATTAATTATCGTAGTTGTAATAAAACAGCATTAAAATGACTTGTAGAATAGATAAGTTTTCGCAGTACAGAAGAATTTCACCCGGATTAGAGTTTTATCATTACTGCCCGCCCGCTGCCAATCACCACGAGCTGCCACTGCATTCAGTATATACCAGGTGTCCAAAAAGTGTGGAAACGCTTGAATTTCTCGAGAACGATTTCTCCTTTATTTTTTGAAACCTATTCAGTCATGATATGCAAACATCATCCCCACCCCCCTGGGGGGTGGGGCGGGAGTAAGTTGCGAAAACTTAAATGGGAACACCTATTTTTTATTGCACTTTTGCATTCGCCATAAAAAACTGTTCTCAAATTGCAAATTTCGCCCCCCCGCCCCGCCCCTTCTTGGGGGTGGAAAGAGGGAAAATTGCACATGTCCGCAGAAAAACGATCTTTTTTTTACTATTTTATTCCTCTAAAATTTTCACCCCCAAAGGGGAGGGACCGGGGGGGGGGCGGCGGACAATTTGTAAATCACAAAAAAAATTTTGAAGGAAAAAAGTAAAAAAAGATCGTTTTTCTGCAATTTTTCCTCTTTCCACCCCCAAGAGGGGTAGGGGTGGGGGGGCGAAATTTGCAATTTGAGAACAGTTTTTTATGGAGAATGCAAAAGTGCAATAAAAAATAGGTGTTCCCATTTAAGTTTTCACAACTTACTCCCGCCCGACCCCCCTGGGGGGTAGGGCTGATGTTTGCATATCATGACTGAATAGGTTTCAAAAAATAAAGGAACACGTGTTTTTTCTTTTTGTAATCGGATGTGTCGTTCTCGAGAAATTCAAGCGTTTCCACACTTTTTGAACACCCGGTATATATCTGTGCAGATAGCTGCAAATCTTATCTACTAAGAAAAGTATAGGTATGATGTTGTACCTGTACGGTCATTAGCAAATGTCTTGTCCCGAGTAGGAGCGCTGCTGCTTTAAGAATCGAAATACCCCTTATACTGTGTATGAAAGGGGCCGAATTAGACAGATATAAACAACTACCTGGCCAAGATATTTAAAATCTTTAAAGTTTGTTTTGAAGACATGCTTGTAAATCTATTGTTACTCATTCTATTCAAAATTTCTTCGACACACTTTATAAAATAGCCTTTTTAAATGCAAGCATTTACTAGTTACCGAAAGTTGTATATAGTATTTATGTTTGATTCTTTACCTTAATAAACAGGGCCGGATTTAGAATTTTGAGGCCCTAGGGCCAGTATTTGGCAAAGGCCCCTTAAATTTCTAAAAAAATTTTAATTTCGGAAAAATAAAACTCCATCTTTGTACTTTATTTTTATTATTTTGCTTATTTCTAAACGCTTTGAAGTACTAAACTACGCTTGCACATAAATGCCATTGCACGCCTCATTTTAAATGAAATGTTTTACATTGCAATTTAATAAGCCTTTTTATTTTAGATAAAAAAGCGTCACATGATCATCATTCTGTCTCTACCACGCTTTTAGTAATCTTTCTTTAGTACCTGCACGGAAAAAAAGTGGGTGCCACAGCTGTACCTGTAAGCACGTTTTTCGCATCGAACATAGGTACGGATATTATAATTGTTTCGGAAGCGCTGGGGCCCCTGTTCGGTGCAGTCTGATGCAGTGCTGTACCGATTTTAACCTCGTTTAAAAGCTGTGTCCGGACAGTCCGTACAGTCTAAGTGCAAATATCGCACAAAAGTTCAGCTGTTGCACCTAATTTTTTTCCGTGTGGTTTCTTCATTTTTTCGGATTTTGTTTTAATTGAAAAGCTCCATTGCATTGGTGGAGGCCCTCAAATGGTGGAGGCCCACGGGCCGTGGCCCCGCCGGCCCCGTGCTAAATCCGGCCCTGTCTTTTTAAATTATTATTAATAATAAAAATAACTAAAGAGTGAATCTACTGAACCTAGATAGTTTACTCCAGTTAATATTTGTAGTAATTTTTATTAGCATTAAAATTAAAAACTTTTACTTTTGCAATTTTTGTGTATTTTATATTAATGTGTTTATTATTTATTATTTTTAGTAATTTTTACAATAAAAACTTATTTTTTTTAATTTCACGCCTACACTACGGGGCAACCAACATCTAAGGTCATCTGTCCCCCATCTAACATGCAACACGAATACACACATCCATAGTTGAGGCGACAGAATTTTCAAATTAGAAAAATCCCGCCGCCCCAAGTGGGATTTGAACCCACGACCCTTGGAACACGAGTGATGCACTGACACCACTCGTCCACCCCTGAACAAAAGCTCGTCCATCAACTGATGGATGAGATCTGCTCAGATTTTCTTGAGAGGTTAGATGAAGAGCCTGAATTGATGGAAAACATCATCACTTGCGATGAAACATGGATATTCCAATACGATGTTGAAATTAAGCGGCAATCCATGCACTGGAAAACTCCTGCATCGCCAAGAATGAAAAAAGCAAGGATGTCGAAATCAAAATTTAAAGCCATGCTAATCGTTTTTTTCGACATGAACGGCATCGTGATGACTGAATGGGTGCCCCAGGGTCAAACTGTAAACCAAACTTACTATTTGAAAGTTTTGGCAACACTGCAAGAGCGAGTTCGTAAGAAACGGTCGGAGTTGTGGAAAAACAAGTCGTGGATCTTGCACCAGGACAACGCACCTGCCTATAACGCGCTGTCTGTAAAGCGTTATTTAACCGCTAGAGGCACTCCAGTGCTCGAACACGCGCCGTACTCGCCTGATTTAGCACCCTGTGATTTTTCCTGTTTCCGAAAATCAAGTCTGCCTTAAAAGGAACCCGGTTCGAGTCGATCGAAGTGGTGAAGCGAAAATCGGCGGAGCTCCTAAATGCTCTTACAAAAGACTTCCAGCATTGCTTTGACCAATGGAAAAAACGAATGGAACGGTGTGTGGCGAGGGGAGGGGAGTGCATTGAAGGGGAGCATTCGATTGTAGAATAATTTTTAAAATAAAACTTTTTTTCATAAGCAGTCTCGTTATTTAATAGCCAGACCTCGTAGATGTTTTTATTACATCATTGTTGTTATACAAAGCGTAACGAAAATAATAATGAAAACAATCATCAAAAAATATAGGTTTAGGTGTATTATAGATAATTAAATATTCGCAGAAATTAATGTAAACGATAAGTAATAATATAGACATTTATTTATGTAAATACGTTAAAATTTTAAAAAGTTATTAAATATTCAGTTGTTTTAATAAAACTACTACAAACTAAGAGCCATGGTGGCTCAGTGGGTATGGCACTTGACTACCATTCTTGAGGTCCTGGGTTCGAATCCCAGGAATGATACATTGGAATTTTTAAATATCTAAGGCTTCCAGGTCGACTCAGCCTGTGAAAATGAGTACCTGGGAAATCATTTCCTGGGGTAATAATAGGCGGTCGGTGCGTAAAGCTAGCCACTTTACCACCCTTGAGTACCGTACGGCTCGAGTAATAGCAGCCTACCCTGCTATACCCCAATGGGCCTTCATGGCCTGTGAAAGGGGACTATTATTATTACAAACTAAGAAAGAACTAGAAACATAGATATATTAACTACTAAAAACAAAACAGTCGCAAAACAAAAATTAAGAAACCCCTTGGCAAAGCATAGAACCTTAGATCATATATATCATTAATATCTGTTTACCTAAAATATTTAGAAAATATTTGTGAATGATTACAGATTTTTTAAATCCCGCCTCCTTTTAAGTACATAGATTAGTCATTGAGTTTAATTTTTCTCTCTAACACATTATTCTGTCAATTACCCATCTCTCTCTCTTGCATGTATTACCTGAGTGCAAAAGTTGGACCCTTTCCCTAAACATTCCACTAACTACTTTCAAGATATAATCCTGTGAATATACCCAAACTGTATTTATTATTAAACTTAATTTATTTGACCGGCAACTACTGGGAATTTTACCTGAAGGTGAATAAACCGGCCCTTAATGTTTAAATATGCCTCGTTTGTATGCCCAATCAGATTCTACTTTGGAAACTCGGGGAATGATTATTAGTTTCGATTATTTATTATTTTTACTAATTTTTACAATAAAAACTTATTACAGTTAAAAATTTAGTTTTTTTAGTGTTTACAAAATAATTAATCCATGTAAATAAACAAACCAAACTCGTAAATAAATTTATAGGGTTTATTATAATAAAGTAGAAAAAAAGCATACGATATCACAGACCCACAAAAAAAATAAATGTTCTGTCCTGGGAGCGAGACTATGGTATTCGGATGCACTTTTTGACGCTGAATCCGAATCCGACCTCAAAATAGCAGATATACCCTCAAAATCTTGCGCTAGAGCCAAAAACAACCACCAAATGGAGTAAAACACTCCTGACATATGATGACAATAAATACATGCAAAAAATGGTGAAAACCGCAAATTTTTTGTATTTGGAAATAAACCTCTGGTATATGGTCAAGAACCCTCCTCTCTGAGGGGGTTAAACCAACCCAAAATGGGTCAAAACCACCCCCTTGAAAGGGTAAAATCACTCAAATATGGGGTATAACCACCCCTTACATCAGAGTTACAATAAATAAACGCACGCAAAATAAAATACATGCAAAATAAATAGAAGCAAAGAAAATACATGCAAATGAATACAGGTAAAGTAAATGCATGCAAATAAATATATGCAAAAAATTAATTTAATAAAACCCTGTTAATCCTCTAGTATCTCGATTTATGATATCTCTTTTCCTTTTATTTTCAAATGATCTGCGTACTGGCTGCACAATACTACAAAGAAATCATTACAGGTTTGTTGGAGAATTATATAAAGTTAGGTTGTAATATGAGTGTGAAGTTACATTTCCTCCATTCTCACCTTGACTACTTTCCAGATAACTTAGGCGATTACAGCAAAGAACAAGGGGAGCGGTTCCACCAAGATATGGAATAAATGGAACAGCATTATCTAGGAATATGAAAAGAAAAATAAAAGACTAATAAACTATATAAGAGGCACCCAGTACGCCGATCGCCGATCGTTTAAAAATAAAAGGAAGAGATAGGTATCATAAATCGAAAAACTAGAGGATTAACGGGGTTTTATTGAATTTATTTTTTGCAAGTATTTTATTTTGCGTGCGTTTATTTATTGTAACTTTGATGTAAGGGGTGGTTATACGCCATCTTGGGGTGATTTTACCCTTTCAAGGGGGGTGTTGGTCATGTATTAGAGGCAGTGGCGGATTTAACACTTGAGGGGCCTGAAGCGCTACAAATTTTTGGGGCCCCCAAGGATCAACATAAATTAAGGTCTATAAAACAAAAAATAATAAACTATAAAAAAATAAACAATTTACCAAAATCGAAAACTTTTTATTAACATTATAATACATTATACTTATATGGATACTGTATTGTACAAATCAATCGGTAAGTGCAGAAAGGTAACATTATGTCCATAATATCAATGTCAAATCAAATATTAATGCAAAAATATATAAAGTACTAACAAAATAATTCAAAATATCTGAACGCAACAAAAACACACGCGCAAAATATAAACAAGCAGAGAAGTGAGGTTGATTAAAATACTACTAAAACAATGGTGGATTCACGCATGCTTATATAAATTTGGATTGGCGGGACCAGGCGAGCTTCGCATCTGTAAAGTTTAATCTGTGGTCAAATCCGGCAAATAATTATCTGCCTAGTCATTTACTAAGTGACGGGACAGACAGTAAAACGAGAATAAATCTATACGATTTTGCTTCATGCCTAGGCATGAAGAGGGTTCATTGAATGAAGGTTACTAAATGTCGTTGTTTAGAACAGGCAGTTAGTAAATGACTTCATGTGCTGTGGGCAAATGAGGTAATAAGATCCACATTTTTTTGCAGAACATTCTTTAGGCAAGGGTAAAGATTTTCCAAGTGTTCATCTAAAAAAATGTTCTACGAAGAAATGTGCATGTTATTACTTACATTACTAACTGCCTGTTCTAATTTAGTAAATTTAGTTTAATTTAGTAAATACCTAGGCATATAACAAAATCGTATAGATTTATGTTCGGTTTACTATCTGCCCCGTCACTTAGTAAATGACTAGGTAGGTAGTTAGTTTTCCGGATTTGACTATCTTCCTGCGACATATGTACTGTTCTGGCAGGAAAATCTCGCACGATTTTTATCAAGTAGGCTGATTTTTCTTAAATTTTAGAGGAGTAACAAAGACTTTTCATGACATGACACAATATCATAGGCGCGTCAAAAATAACTATTTCAATAGAAATAAAATAATATTGGCTGATTTTATTATTAATATAAAAAAGAATTTATATCAAGACACATCATTTTGATTTAGAAACTACGTATTTTATTAAATTAAAGCGAAGCGAGCGAGGCCTATAAAAAGGGCGAGTCTATAAAGTTCGATTATGTAAGAGTTGCATACAAAGCTTTATGTCCGACTCCTAAAATTGGCTTATTATTAAAAAAAAACCAGTTTATAAATTTGACATCTATTCTTGACAGAAGAAAATTTGACATGTAATATACAGTTGCCATTGGAAAACTGAATATACTACACTTTATTTTACAACTACCACTTTATTTTACGAGTACAATAATAAGCCAGTTTACTGCCGCAAAACAATACAATAAACAGTACTTTATAATGCAATAGGACATAATAGCTATTTATGTAACAAGTACATAATGTAGGACTTTATAGACAAGCCTCGTTTATGGCCGAGCGAGCAAGGCCTATAAAAAGGGCGCGTCTATAAGGTCCGATTATGTAAGAGTTGCATACAAAGCTTTATGTTCGATTCCTAAAATTGCCTAATTATCAAAAAAAATCAGTTTATAAATTTGACATCTATTCTTGACAGAAGAAAATTTGACATGTAATATACAGTTGTCATACTTTATTTTACTACTATATACTTTATTTTACTACTACCACTTTATTTTACTACTACCACTTTATTTTACGAGTACAATAATAAGCCAGTTTACTGGCGCAATACAATACAATAAACAGTACTTTATAATGCAATCGGACATAAATACATTTATTTTACAATCAGTTATTTTACAATGGAACTTTTCTACTTTTACTATACCAAAAACAATTGACAAAAGTCATTCAGGTATTTTACCCGTTGAAAAGCGTTGTAAAATTCCCCTTCACCGAACGTCTTATCAGAAACCATTAATTCAAGAAATTATAGTCATCATAGTAGTCTGATGACCGCGCTGATGCTGATTGTGCGAGAAAGCAAGTGTTCGGAGCGACAGAGATAATACATTCCTCGCAAGTCTGTTGTGAAACAGTATACTTCGTTACAATGTTTTACTTATGCTTGCCTTTTCGTAGAAAACTATAATGTGTCAACCGATATGAATGATACAATCCGTTTTTGTTTCACTTTTCGCGAGAAAGTGAATTCCACGCCAATAATTGTTATTTATCGCGTGTCCAGTGCGGTCCTTGGCAGGAGGCCTCGGCGGGGCCCCCTGACTTGCGGGGCCTGAAGCGTCCGCTTCAAGCGCTTGTGCCTAAATCCGCCACTGATTAGAGGTCTATTTCCAAAAACAAAACATTTGCGGTTTTCAATCATTTTTCGCATGTATTTATTATAGTTTAATATAAGGGATGGCTTTGACCTATTTTGGGGTAGTTTAACCCCCTCATGAAAGAGGGTTGTTGGCCATATACCAACAGTCTATTTCCAAAAACAAAACATTTGCGCTTTTCAATCATTTTTTTCATGTATTTATTGTATTTTGATCTAAGGGGTGGTTTTGACTCATTTTGGGGTGGTTTAACCCCCTCAAGGAGGAGGGTTCTTGGCCATATACCAGAGGTTTATTTCCAAATACAAAACATTTGCGGTTTTCAACCATTTTTTGCATGTATTTATTGTCATCATATGTCAATGTGTTTTACTCCATTTGGGGGTTGTTTTTGGCTCTAGCGCAGGATTTTGAGGGTCTCGCTCACAGGACAGAACATTTTTTTGTTCGGCTGTGTATTTATTTCTCAAAATAGAAGAAACGATAGTTGAAGTGAAACGGCTGTTTTGTATTCCAGTAAAATGAGAAACTCACTTGAAAATAGCAGTTTTTATTAGTCTATTGTTGTTATACAAAGCCACTCTAGGTAGGGTAGCAACCTTTAAAACTGGTTGTATTTGGTGTGTTGTTTGTAAACAAAAGAAACTATGCTCCGAAACGTACGTCGTTTCTTTTACCAGAATTGTTAAATGTGTTGCCTGCTCGGGACAAGACATTTGCTAATGACACATTAGAACATCGAAAACTGACTTAAAA
Source organism: Agrypnus murinus (assembly GCA_929113105.1). NCBI lineage: Eukaryota > Metazoa > Arthropoda > Insecta > Coleoptera > Elateridae > Agrypnus > Agrypnus murinus. The sequence goes on from OV816026.1 coordinate 90,158,463, forward strand.
AATAAATTATTTGATTTTCACGATTAAATTTTATTTTGCGTTAATTTTTTTTGCTTTGTTTTAATTTTTCGCCCCTTCTACTTAGTGTTATAAAATATTTGCCTATTCTCAGAGTTAAACTCGTCTACTTTTCAAAACTGTGTAAATTCTTAACTTGCTCTTTATAAGAAACGTTATATGTTAGGGTGGTCGTAAAAAAATAATATTTAAAAAATGTCTAGTGAGTTTTTGAGAGTCATTCTAACCTTTAGGTTAGCTGTAAAAGATTTTAAGTATATCGGATCATTTTTAGACCCTCCTCCGAGACTGAAAAATTTAAATTTTTTGCTTACAAACTTATGTCTATTTAACATGCAAATAGAACTCTAGAATTCGCTTCTCAAGTTATGACTGCAAATATCATTAATATTTTATTATTAATTAAAACAAATGTTTTAAAAAGGTATTTTTAAATATTCAAAGGAAACAATTCACATAAAGAACAATAAGACAGAAGTTATTAATACATGAATTTCTATTATAGATGTACTATTGGTTTCATAATGATCTAGGACAGCAAGGCTAATTGATGCTATTTTTTATTATTTTACTTTATGTATTTACGAGAGCGATTTTGGCTCAGTTAGTTACGAACGGACTTCCGACGAGGGGATCTGGGTTCGAATCCCGGCACATATATCACCGGATTCTTTAAAATCTCATCTTCCTCGGAAGGCAATGGCAAACTACCGAGGTACACTTTGCCCAGGAAATTTCCCTGAAATTAATAAAAAAATCCAAGTACTATATATTTGGGGTGGTTCGGAATCCACCTTAAGTTGTAGGTCACTGAACACACAACACAAGTATTGGAGGGAAATGCCAACGCTTTGCAACAGAGCACGACACGTAGAAGAAGATGCATTTACACTGAAAAAATTGTAAAGCAGCCTCACATTAACCTTGATGTCCTAGATCATTATGAAATCAATAGTACGTACGATCAGTAATATATATGAGTAACATATTTTTAATTAATATGTTCAAATGTTCATTTATTCATTGCTCAACGTTCATTTTTATTCCTTCCCCAATATTTTTTCGATTCTTATTTGGGATACTACTCCCGATGTTTCAGCGTTGTTCTTAGCATGCTGCCTCTTCTTTAATTTCCAATAACAGCTTTGGAAGCTCTGGTAACCTCTTTAACGGCTCCTTCTACCAGCTGTGTATGAAACTACTAAAGTCGTAGTTGATGCAGCAGAAAGGTCTTAATCACTCATGTTTTTTATCAGGGGTGGCTCGTAGACGTCCATTTCACACCACTGCACTGCATCATTAACTGCCGTTTATTTGGCATAAAATAAAACGTGGGAACTCGGTAGAATCGAAACGAGGATTCTGTAAGAACAGCTTTTCTAACCTTGTGGATAGTCTTAATAGCTACTACACGATCACATTTAGATGAAGAAGCAAGCTGGACCAGAAGAATATTTTCTGGATATGCGAAAAATGCATTTCTTTGAATACAGCGCTGTACGATCTCCTTCCCTTTTGCATCCTTCATATCCCCGATTTCTTCATCATAAAGAACAAATTTTCATTTCATCAAATTCATTCTTGATTTCATTCAAATTCATTGATTTATTCTTCATTCTTCATCCAGAAAATATTCTTCTGGCACAGCTCGCTTCTTCATCTAAATGTGACTGTGTAGACGCTATTAAGACCATCCAAAAGTTTAGAAAGTCTGTTCCTACAGAATTATCGTATCAATTCTTCCCGAGTTCCCACACTTGACTTTATGACAAAGAAAAGGCAGTTAATGATACAGTGGTGTGAGACGGATGTTTACGAGCCACGCCTGACCAAGAACATGACTGATGAAAACCTTTCTGCTACAGCAATTACCTCTTTAGTAGTCATACACAGATGGTACTGTAATGATCTCTTACTATTTACATATCAAATACACATCATTACATACATATCCATCAGGATGGCATTGAATGATGGTTATATTGCCATAGTAACAATAATCAACAAGAAGAAAAAATAAATATCTCATACAGTGCCGTAACGAGGGTATGAAGCGCCTGTGGCGAGTGTCTAACTTACGCCTCTCCGTAACCCAATAATGACAAAAAAAATAAAAATTTTAATGTAACAAGTTAAATTTTACTAATGCAATATATTAAATACTATTAACCTCATCAAAATGAGTTGTCTGTGTATACAATAATGTATTTGTCAAAAATAAATTGAAATGAGAACAAATTTTTATTCATATTCAATGACGAAAAATAAAAAAAAGACAAAACATAGGTATACGTTAAAATAATAGCGTAACGTATCCGACGTAACTTGCTCAGCCAATCAGAACGTCGTATCAACGTCACCTGATTTCTCCTGACATTCTGATTGGCTGAGATTTTCGACTCATGTGAAAGCGGGCTAGGAGTGTAAGAAAGAGAGGGAGTGTGATGCGCGCGCTAGAGATCCTTGATAAATAATTAATATCAAGGATCTCTAGCGCGCGCAATAATACGTGTCTCTGTCTAATTGGTCAGGAGACGAAAAACGGCTAGTGACAGTCGGTGTTGATTCATGTAGAGTAAAATGGTCAAGTAAAATAGAAACCACGTGTAACTCTCAACCGGGTCGGAATCATTTGTTTTGCGTTCCAAACCCAAGTTGCGCCCGTGGCGAGTGCCTTCTTCGCCACGCCCTCGTTACGGCACTGATCTCATACAAGACGTATTTTATTACCTTCTAAAAGATATAACTTCGAAGATTGTGTACCAAGACTCATATAAACAGTCTTATCATAGTTTATTATAGTTTTACGAGGAGTATTATGTAATGATGTGTATTTGATATGTAAATAGCAAGAGATCATTACAGTATTACTACAAAGAGCCGGTTAAGAGTTTACCAGGGCTTCCTTGGAAATGAAAGAAGAGATGGCATGATGAGAACAACGCTGAAACATCGATATCCTAACAACCAAGTACCCCAAACAAGAATCGAAAAAAGCTTGGGGAAAGGAATAAAATGAACGTTGAGCAATGAATAAATGAACATTTGAACATATTAATTAAAAAAATTGTTTCTCCTATATTACAGTATTTACGTAGGTATATCTATAATACAAATTTGTGTATTAAACACTTCTGTCTTATTGTTCTTTATGTGAATTGTTTCCTTTAAATATTTAAAAATATCTTTCTAGAACATTTGTTTTGGTTAATAATAAAATACTAATGATATTTGCAGTCATAGCTTGAGAAGCGAATTCTAGAGTTCTATTTGCATGTTAAATAGCCGTAAGTCTGTAAACAGAAAATTTTAATTTTTCAGTCTCGGAGGGGGTCTAACAATGATCCGATATACTTGAAATTTTTTACAGCTACTCTCAAGGTTGGAATGACTAAAAAACTCACTGTAGTAGACATTTTTGAAATATTATTTTTTACGACCCACCCTAGATTGTTTAGTAAATTGAAAGAACATGTAAAAACACACTTTAGTTTTGTCAAATTAAATATTTTAATGAAATATAATATAAATACAAAGATTAGTTAAAGTTTCACAAGTTTTATTAATATCTTAACCTGACAATATTGTTTCGACACTTTGTGTCATTATCAAAGGTAGATAAGATTGATAAACAAACACGTTGCTAAGGATAAATACATACAGAAAATAGGTAACTAGATACAATACATAACAAAAACTAAATATCTAACACTTCTAATAAAGGAGAATTACTAAGCTCAGTTTGTTGATTCATTAAAGGTACTGTGCGTTTATGTCTGTATACTTCAAAAGCTTTTAAAATGTCTAATTTGTGTTTGTTGTTGCAAAAATGTAAGAATTTAATGTTGTTTTGAGGTGTCATTGGGTGGTTCTGTTCCAAAATGTGTTTGGCATAATTCGATTTTTCTGGATGTTTAAGTCTATAAGAGCGTACGTGTTCTTTGTATCTTATGTCGAAATTTCTAAGTGTTTGGCCAATATAAACCGAGTTACAAAAAGAACAATTCAAACGGTAAATGCCGGATTTCATGACATATTGTGTTTTGTCTTTAGCATTGAATAAAAATGAAAAGGTGTTGGTGTTAGTTTTATATGTTATTTTGTAACTGGTGGTTTTTCTTATTATAGTTGCAATTTGTTCTGATATCTTGCCAAAGTATGGTATTGATATGTAGTTTGTGTCTTGTATTTGAGTGTCAATTGGAAATATTCTTTTGATAGCTAACCTATAATCTATACAAGAATCTATATACATCTATATACAAAGAACACGTACGCTCTTATAGACTTAAACATCCAGAAAAATCGAATTATGCCAAACACATTTTGGAACAGAACCACCCAATGACACCTCAAAACAACATTAAGTTCTTACATTTTTGCAACAACAAACACATATTAGACATTTTAGAAGCTTTTGAAATATACAGACATAAACGCACAGTACCTTTAATGAATGAACAAACTGAGCTTAGTATTTCTCCTTTATTAGAAGTGTTAGATATTTAGTTTTTGTTATGTATTGTATCTAGTTACCTATTTTCTGTATGTATGTATCCTTAACAACGTGTTTGTTTATCAATCTTATCTACCTTTGATAATGACACAAAATGTCGAAACAATATTGTCAGGTTAAGATATTAATAAAGCTTGTGAAACTTTAACTAATCTTTGTATTTATATTATATTTCATGATTATGGAGTTCCACAAAGTAAGGCTGGAAACAGTAAACGCTAAATATTTTAATATAAGTTATTGTTTCAGCTTAGGTTAGGTAAGAAGTTAGATAAGAAGTTAGATAGTTGTGTTGAAAGTTAGATTAGAGGTAAGGTAAGTGGTACATACATAAGTTCGTATGTGTATACATACATAAATAAGCACATAAGTACATAAACTGAAAAAATAGCTCGAAATAAAACTTAATAGTGAAAATCACATAATTCCATCTTATTTTGTTTAGTAGTGGGTATTAAAATGTGTTGCTTTTGTCTGGGACAGCCTGTACCGCTATTTGTATCAGCAGGTACAGGTACAACGTCATACCTACACTTACTTGTCTTATTAAATAAGATTTACAGGTATCTACACAGATATATTCTAAATGACTGCTACAATACTCAGTCTGAACTGCCAGATGCATGTTTTGTGTAAGAAGTGTGTAACTACCACATTTAACAATTTTTTACTCCTGTTCCCAAAGGCTTCCCAAAATGAAACTTACACCAAAGAGAGACTGCATCTAACTGTATAATATATTGTAACGATATTTTTAAAATAATAACAAAAATGCTGTTTAATCGTCTATTCACAAGAGAGATATTATTTACATACACTAATTAAAAACACTATAATTATAAACTATTTAACGTAGTTAAATGCTAGATATTTACAAACTTAAAGTAGGCTATTTATTTTTAATACAACATTCATTTATAACATTTATTTATTCACTAATATTCGACTATTAACTAATTACACAAAGCATATTTCAATTCACCGGTTGAATACTAACTGAACTCCCTTCTGTGCGCGAACGTCAATTTATATCCCCATATCAATGTTCTAGAACGTACTGGATTAGACTAGTTGGTGTATTGTTTTGTGCAGCCGCAGATGACTCACGTTGATGAATCATACATGCAGGTGTTGATCAATCATACATGCAGGTGTTGATGAATCATATATGCAGGTGTTGATAAATCATACATCTTGCCGCCAGAATCTAGAATGTTCGATGATGGCGTATATGGGTTTTCCATTAGTTACAACATTTTATTCCTAAAAAAAATTAAAGGTACACTTTCTTATATATTCAAGGTAAAAAGTCATATCATGTGACCTTGGAATGAAAGACTCAATATTTTATTCTAAAACAATTTTTTTTGAAAACTGCTCCTTTAGCTTTAAAAATTCTATAAAAATTAGAAGTGGAGTAATGAATTGCTTTTGTTCACCTTGTAAGCGTAAACTATACATTTTTTATCATGCTTGCAACTCTGCTATATGAATACCGTGTGGCACTGAGGGCTATACCTTTACATACTTAAGTTACTTTATCTTTATGTCATCTACCATCCTACCAAACATCACAAAAAACCTGAGATGGTCGGGTTGAAAAGTTCATTCTTTTGTGATGATTTGGCATGGAACGGCTCTTTTTATCATACTTTTATCGGAACAATAACTTAGTACACATTTTGCTCAAATGTGAGGTTGAATTACCGCAGTGTTTAGCTAACATTATAATAGATCTGATGGGCCATAGGTGGTGCTAGTATCACAATATTTAACCGAGCAGATTTGTATGGGTTACACTTACCCCACATTTACAGCTTGTACAGGTTTCTTTATCTTACCCGTTTCCTTTAGCAGGCCTTCTTTTTCTATAATTCGTTAATATTATAGTTAATCGCCTAGACGCCTAAACTTAAAATTAATATACATCTAAATGTCTAATGCTACTTAAGATTCTTTTGATATTTAGCGGCAATGCCTAAAGGTGTTGCTACATGAGCTATTTTTAAAAACGAAGGTAGGTATTTATAAAAACTTTAACGGATTAGTTATGCACACTACCCTTACGTGGTGAAAAGAATAGCAGTAATTTACGAAGTATCAATTACTCATTACTTAAAGCAAATCCTTCATAGAACATGCATACTCTCGTTATCTACTACAATAAAAAAAAGAGTAAAAGTAGATATATGTAGGTAGGCTTTAGTAAAAAAATAATGTATTGTTGTTGATTAATGATGACAATTGACAATGTTATGTGATTTTTTAAAATTATCGATAAAAACCCAACAAAACAAACCAGATAATATAACAAAACCAGATAATATAATAATGGATATGTACTTATAATTAGTTATTATGTCGAAATATAGCAACGTGATAAAGTTCAGAAATTTATGTTACAAAGAATGCTTTTCTATTTTTATCCTTATCTTTATAATAATCTTTGAATTACTCACTAATGAGTCACATATGTACATATTATGCGACCTTTACTAAAAATATTAGCAAGTGCTCTGAATTATACTAAACATTCCTTACAAGGCTATCAGCTATTAAACAACTTAAAGTATGGTATTTCATATCATCGTACTGACTATCGGCACCTTACCTAAAATTATCAAAGAGACTTTTATGTATGAAATCAAGCATTCTATTAAAACACTTTTATCCACCAAAGGTATAATCAAATACACAAAATGAATATTGTGAATGGTTTAGATTTTAGAATCTTCAAAATATATTGCGGTAACACTGATAAAAACCTATGAAAGTCTCACTATATTTTAAAGGGTGTCTTCAAAACGCACATTTGTATTGGGTACCGAAATAGGGTTTGTTACCGAAATACGTATTGGCCTATTCATTCAGTAACTTTGTAGGTACCTTTCTTACCGAGGAAAGAAGCGGTTTCTCGCCGTGAAAAAGGTAACCTTGTTACCGAAATACGTATTGGCATATTATTTAGTCCAGTGAAATGTTCGGAAAAACAGCGATTTATAAAGCATTTTGGGTAGACAGCGATTTTCTTGAAGATCTGTTGGAGTCTCAGTGGTGAGTATAAAAATCAGTTTTCAGGATCGCAACCATCCCCATTCGGCCGCCAACCCGTAAGGGTAAAAACAGTTCTATGATGATATTTAGGAAAAAACTACATGAATTAAATTATGATTATGAAACGAAAATTGGTGGATTAGGCCTACTGGGGAAACCACGTAAATAAACATACCTAGAAATTGTGCTTCATGGGTGGTGCTGAAAGAAGTTATTTAATCATTGTATAAATTGCGATATTTTTAGACGAATATAAATTACATAGGCTAAACCTAAAAATAATATATAGGATATTAAACTAAAGAGGGGATGGGACCATTCGCCGTCGCCGATTGGCCGTCGCCGATTAGCCGTCGCCGGTTCGCCGTAGGCCGTAGGTTCAGTTCGCCATCGGACCAATTCGCCGTCGCCAATCACTATTTTATTAAGCAATTTCTCTTTTGGGGAGCGATATAACCATCTGCTGTATTAAGCAGAAATATTGAAAAGATGTTCAAAAACTCTTATGTTTATGTACATAATTACAATATAATCTTTGTCCATAATAAAGACGTTAGTAATATTTGAAAATAAAATAATTACAGTTAGACTATTAAACCATAATACTCGTATTAGTGACTACTGCCCATTATCCTTTCTAAAACGAGTAAGGTAAAAACCTATTAGAAGAGGCAACTTTGTTTAATAATTCTAGAAATTCTTTACGAATAAGAACCAAAGGTAAAACCTAATTTATTATGGATTCCCTTGTATGTACTTACTATTTCTAAATAATAATTATGTTTAAAAATATGTAGTTGTAGGTACATTACTGTTAGTTTTAATATATATAATATTTAATATAGTTAGTTATCTATTAATAATTTAATTCAATACAAATTTAAATATGTATGTACATATTAACCTCTAATATTTTTTGACTTTCTTTTCTTTTAAATCAAATAGTTTTAAGGAAGTTATAATAATTTCAATTTTTCAAGCAAAACTTGTCCTTTCTATTGTATATACGTATCAGGCTAGGCCATTTTAGCATTAGTTTCAACAGTCTCTTTTTAAAACATATGTTTGTCATTGATCAATGATCCTTCTTTCTGCATCTTTTGTAAGTATTTGTATATACTTTTAGTTAATAGTTTTCAGACATTCGCACAATAAACAGGTTTAAATCTATAGCTACTGAATTTTATTTAATAATTATTAACAACACCAATTACTCGGTAGCTTTTGAATCATTTAGAACCAACGGTGGAAGTTCTGTAGGTGAATTTGTCGACGGCGAATGTGCCGGAGGCGAATGGTACCTACGGCGAATCGGCGATGGCGAATCGGCGACGGCTAACCGGCGACGGCCAATTGTCCTAGACCCAACTAAAGATACTGACGTGGTTGTCATATGTATATGCATGACTTACTCTTGACTTTCCTTGCTTTGTGACTCTGTAAAACTCTTAGCAATAGGTAACATTAATTGTGAAAAATATTCTAGAAAAAAGCTCTGATTTGTTTTTTCATAAAAATTTAAAATAAAAAAGTTATAACGCCTCAAAGATTTTCTTCCCTCGATTTTTCATCTTTTCAGCCTTATAAAACTTTTATTAATAATACCACGTAAAAAGCTATAAACAATCATTTAATTTGCTACAAAAAAGGCAAGTGTAAAATTATTGTATGACTCCCGGTTACCGAGATATCGCCAAAGAACTGTTTGCACCCTTATTTTCAATATGGGGACTGAATGGGGACGGTTGCAATCCCGAAAAACTACCATTTGCCTGGACTATGTAAGTCAAAAATAAATGTGTTGTTTGGAGATATTATTTAAAATTAAGTCGTGATAGACCACAGTAAAAAAATAGCGAACATGAAAACTAAACAGATGCTAAATGGCTCCATCCGAACAAAAATGATATAAGTTTGTTCAAACTTTTGGGTGTAACAGACAAAGAGCTACATATATTATTTTAAACTGTATTCCGATCAGGTCATAAAAACGTACAAAAAATAAAGTAAATGTATTAATGTCAATCGTTTAAACCTTTCGAACTTTGTAAAGTTATCTTTTTGTTTACAAATGTAGGAGACTAAATAATAAAGAATGACATCCCTAGTAAACACATATTACATAATGAATAAAGAAAACACAACAAACTCTCTTCTCTTAATTGGAATGTTAATTTAGAATTGAGCATAAGCTTACCTTTTCAAGTTGAACGAAATACCATGAAAACAATTATCCAGGCTCCAATCGTCAAATGAAACGTCGAAATTAAATTATCAACAGAAAGGAAATCACACCTAAAATAAATAATTCTTATTCAACAATGTGCGTGGGTACAAATAATAATAATAATATATGTACATTAAAATATAAAGCGCAATTATTATCTATAGGTCCAGATTAGCCTCAATTTGAAGTATAATTCATTAGATAATTACGGATGAAAATCACATCGACATTCACTTTCTAATCAGCAAATCTGTTCAATCTACTTTACACTAACAGTAACCTGGCGGTTTACTCTTAAACTTTAAGATATACGCAACTCCTTTTTTATGGTATGGCGCAGAAAGTACAAGCGAGAAGCGTGACGTACAGCCACTGTAACCAATCAACAAGCAAAACAAGGAACAGTCTGAACCGTTGAAAATAAAAATTCAGAAAGCCTGTCATTTTTTAGAGACGGAAGGGAGTTGTTGTTTCAAAGATTTTTAATTTTAACGGACGGAAGAATACACAGGCCGTATAAGTGCTACATGTAGACATTTCGTATATAGTATAAAAAGCCTGAAACTGCCAAACTTTTCAAAAGAGTACGAGGAATCCCAGAATTTGAATAAAAGTCCTATAATTTATTATAAAAACATTTTTGCACATAAAACTTTAGTTTATAACCTAGTGTTAAATCAATCGAAAGAGAATGCGATTTATGCTGTCCATACCTTTTTTCTTCAAGTTGAAAGAAATAAGGGAAACATTTCATATTTTATAATCTATTTATTAATGATTTATTAATAAATGAAATATCAAAAATATGAAAAATCTCCTTCAGATAAAAACGATATAGGGCACTCTAAATTATGATGCTACTGGCATCGAATGGGTTGCACATTAACTCCTGTAGTTTGTTTGATTTTTTTTCCTAATTTGTATTAATTACACCGAATTAAGTTTTTCAAAACCAAGTGTATCATACTTACGATCCATACGAGGATTTGGATAATCTCTCACATAATTCCGTTGCCTGATCTGATTAGGGTTATATTTATTATCTATTAGTATATACATAGATCTAATACGTAAATCTTTTCTTGAAAGCATATTTCCTCCATACATTGCTTTTAAAAATGCAGTTTTCAAACTTCTTTATAAAAGAAGCGACAAAACCAAGGTTTATTATTATACAGATTGATTTTAAGTCTCTAACAAAATCTTGAGAAACTGACAATTCGGAAAAAAGAGCATGCGAGGGGGGAGTGTGAGAGGAGGAAGGAAAATAAGAGGGAGCGTAAGACGTTCGTGCTCCAAAGACTCTAGTAAGGTCTGATATCAGGGAAGTTAAAAAACGTCTACTATCTTGAATAAGGAAGTAAAATATAAGACACTGCATCAATTGAATTCTTGATAGGCTAAAATCTCCATTTGAGGTTATAGCTTTTGTGACCTTAGAAGTCGAAATAAAACATGATTTTAGCATAAATTTAATTTGAAGACTTTAGATAGCAAGAGCGTTTACTACGTACAAATGTTAATTTGCTCACCTTAATGAGATGTGATGTAGCAGAATGACAATAATTGCCTTGGTTAGCCATTCATAAAAATATAAAGGTTAATGGCAAAATTCAAATTATTGGATTCACTTATTATGCAATTTTGTCATTGAATGCTAATCAGTTAATTGGCCTATATTTAACGAAACCCATTCACTTACTTGAAGATGTGTATGTAGATATTTTTTAATTTCAATTCATACAAACCGAAAAACTCCTTGACTGACCTGCTGAATGTCGATTCTCATACTGTTATACAATTTCCTATTCAATGGTAATTTATTAAATGTCCTATATTTTTAATTTTATACATTTGTACAAAGATGAGTTAAAAATGTATCTTTTCATTGTTGGTATCATTTTTATATTCAGATTTTCCTCTTTGCATCATCATACAAAAGATGCAAATCATACATGGACTAGGAGGAAGTAAAGACTATTGCAACAGTTGAAAGCTGCTTTGTTGACAGTTTTTACCAACATCCGCCAAACATTTCAATTGCTACTTAAAAGTTATCAATTTGCAAAGTTAAGTTGTTGTGTATTGCAATTCACTTAAAACGACTATTCAACTCACATGTCATTTATTAAAAATTGACCAATTAAAATGCAGCATTTGATATTTTTAATCCAATGAAAATGAATTGTATCGACAATTCTCACTAGTGAAAATTGTCGACAATTTTTACTAGTGATAACAATCGATAATTTTAATAAAACACAAATATTTAACAACATTTATTTTTGAGTATTGAACGTACAATTATTAAATGTAACATTGCTACATTTATGAAAAACAATTTGATTTTTTAAAGCGTGTTCGTTGAATAGTCTCTCGAATACCATAAGTAGTCAAAGTTAAGTAGACTATTTTTGTGGTGCTTAACACTCATGCTTGCGAATACCACTCGTGCTGCGCACTCGTGGTATTTAAACGCAAGCATGATAGACATTCGTGAAACCACCACAAAAATAGTCGACATAACTTTGACTACTAATGGTATTATAAGTGAATATTTCACGAAATGCTTTTAGAGCCATGATTTTGTACAATTACAAAAGGCAGTTAACTTATATGAGCAAAGTCATGGAAATTTAGTGACAGCGTTTGGTGATATCGCTGCTTCATTAAATGCACTGTTAGTCATTCGTTTGGAGATTTTTGGACAGCATGAGAACTGTTAGAAGATAAAGCACGACCTGGCAAACCTGCGAATGCGGCCAGTACAAAAGATGCAGATGCGCGTGAAAACTTACTGTGAAGACTTATTCTAGCAATAATCACTAAGTAAATTTGCAAAAAATTCTATGACCAAAATTTTGGTTTCCTCCTTACCAACTGACAACCATAGAATTTCTAGCTTTATGCCCACGACATTTCTTCATATATGCTTTTATGATATATGAAAATTCCAATATTAAAATATTTTTTTAAACATCGTCATAAGAGGTTTCTATTGACAACAGATAACAAACAATATTCTTAATAAATAGATCTTAACTACATAAAAGGTCTTTTATTTAGTTCCTCTTACTAAAGTATCATATATTTTCATAAATATAACGTTCACCTTTCTACCAAAAGACAATAAAGTTATAAATGGTGACTCCGACGAAAAATAGAAGTTGTCGTTGCCTTACTATAATTTATGAAATTATTTGAAAAGATCAACCAAAAAAGTATTTTGTAGCTGGAATCTATTAAAGGTCTCAACACAACGAACGATACTAATAGATTCTATCTTTTTCTTTACGAATTATGTTACATGTCTTCTTACGCTATCAACCTTCAAATACAATTAAGTTTTTTTTACCGGGAGTGTAGTGTAATGATTCCAATACAGATTATCAGGAAGGACCATAAAGAGGTTGCTGTTAACAACAGATAATAAACAAGATTCTTAATAGATTTCAACTAAAAGATCTTTTATTTAGTTCCTCTTACTAAAAGAAGATATATCTTCATAAATACAACGTTTCCTTCCTACCAAAAGACAATAACGTTATAAATGGTGACCCCGACAAAGAAACGAAGTTGTCCTTGTCTTAGTATAATTTAAGAAATTAAAAAGATAACCAATCATAAAGTCTTTTGCAGCTGGAATCTATTAAAGGTCTCAAAACAACGATACTAATAGATCTTTTTCTTTACGAAATATGTTGCATGTCTTCCTACGCTATCAATCTTCAAATACAGTTCAGCGTTTTTTACCTGGAGTGTAGTGTAATGATTCTAATACAGATTATCAGAAAGGTATTGACCTTAAAGTGGTTGCTGGCAACAGATAATAAACAAGATTCTTAATAAATAAATGTCAACTAAAAGGTATTTTATTTAGTTCCTCTTACTAAAAGATATCTTTATAAATATAACGTTCATTTTCTACCAAATAACAATAACGTTATAGTACATCTTTGTATAAATACACAAGGTATAATTTTTACTAATCGTTTAATTGTAAATATAGATACAGTTACAAGAGAAACAAGGAGAAGCAATATGTACAACAAGGTTAAGGTAGTAGATAATTCAAAAGATCAAGCCAATTTTCTGGCCTGAAAAAAAAGATATACAGGATGGTGCAAAGCTCTGAATTTGGTCATTTATGAGATTACTTAGAAAGATAGTAAAAACATCACCAGCATTTCATTATCAGGAGTACTTAATAACCCCATTGAAATGGCCCATCATTTTAAAGCCCAAAAAGTCCTTTAAAACAGTTTTGATTTCTTTATTTTATTTCTATCAAAAGTTATAAAGGAAAACGTAAACGCCAACAAGCTCAAAATCACTCATTCTTGTACACTTTAAAAGGGCACAACTCAAGAACCACTTGAGTTAAAAATATAATATTTTAGATTTTTATTTATCTTTAGGAATATAACTGCTGTGAAAAAATCAAAACGGGTGATGGTCAAAACTTCCAAAAAACTGGATCACTTAAGATATCTTAAGATCACTTAAGTAAGATACAGTTGCATTCTATAAATATCCTTTGCCCACGACTATGTTATAATATACTCATTATAGTTTCTTCAATTATAATTACATACATTATTCACTACTAGCGGTGATTAATATATCATTATTTACTACTATTAGGTTTTAATTTCTTATTAAAATTTTTTCGAGTAGACCACTGTGTCAAAACGATGGCGCATGGCATATAAAACTCATGAATTAATTGAAACGTTAACATCGTTTTTATTATACCTGCATCATAATCGCTGATTAAAACACGCAAAAGCGTGCATAAACGGGCCTTTAAAGCCTTAGTGCTTTAAAGCTGCCTAGGTAACAAGAAATTAACAACAATGTTAAAATAATACACTCTACAAATTTTGAACAATATTCATAGCAACCAAACAACAACTTTTAACCATTTCTATATCAACGATTAATGATGCAGATTATTTCGAAAAAGGTATTTCAATTTACTTTTTTGTTACAATTTTCAGAAGGTATAATAAAAAATAGCGTATAATACACGTGTATAAGAGCCTTTAAAGCACTGCTGCGTTAAAAGGCACTCGGCTTCGCCTCGTGCTTTTAATCCCGTCGTGCGTGCTTTAAAGGCTTGCTTATACACTTGTATTATAATATACTATTATACATGTCTAAAAACATTTTGAAGTATAAATCTAATCAAAAATATGTAATAGCCGTGGACAAAGTATAGTGTTGTATACTTGCATATTATGGCTATTTTTCACAAGAATGAAGTTTACGACATGAGCGGTACGCTAGTGTCGTAAATCATCCGATCAATATATGCTCGTTGAATAATATACTATTTTATTACTTCATGATGTAACGGGTACATTTTCCACCAGCATTTAGTATATAGAATTTTGTATTGATTCTTATTAAAAATCCTAAGTTCGGCTCTGCAAATTTCCATTCTTTTTAAAATATAAGTGTTTAACAAAAATGGGGGCCGAAGCTTATGCAGTTTTAGAGAAAAGATCGATATTAGCTTTTTTAGATGCCGTGCGTTAATTGGTTAAGTAAAAACATGCGACTCGTGATTGGTTACTTAAAAATCGATCGATATTTAGTTGTGAGTGAGACCTCGCGATTGGCTGATATTCCTACACGGAAATAAGAATGTATTTTCATGCGGAAATAATACCGCGGAGATCAGGGTTGTTGTAGCGTGGCTTCACTTAGAGACTTGAAAAAGCACGCTTGCTGCGAATGGTCGATATTATGGGGTGTGCGGTTTTATCGTTCGAGTTTCGATCAATAATGATTGATCGATTTTGAACTAGTGTTTACGGATTACTGTTCATTAATCCCTTAGAATTGAAAGACATTCTAGTTAAAGTGCATTACCGTTATAGTTATTTCGTTAAGTGCTAATCCTTTTGAAAAGGGTTTACATGCACTAAGTTGTGTTTGAAAGACTGGTAATTTCGTATTGCGTATAAATCATAGTGGTTTATTTTTTTGGAAGAATGTGTAATAGCCATTATTTCATTTCATCCGACCTAAAGTTTTGAATGAATTTTTATTGATTAATTTTGGTACAATTATAACCTAATAAATTTAGGGTGGACTTGTAATAAATATACGATGTGTGTTTTACTTTTATTTATGCAAAGTTGTGTTATTGTTATTTTCCTGTTAATAAATGTTATTAATTCTAAACTGAATGATCTGAAAAACGGAACCATATTGGTTATGAATGCTTAAGTTCATCTCTTCAACAATTTTAAGTAAACAAAATTTTGTTTTAATTAAATATTCTATTCATTTTCTGGTTAATGAATTTAATAAATTTTAATGCTTATTCAATTAACATCTTTGAATGGTTAATTTGTAATTAACTAAGCTCAGAACCAGATGGCGCCCTTTTAAGTTTTTATTTGTGTTTGAACCCTTATCTATTCCTTTTCACAATTTATACAGCTGTGGAACCAATACCTACGACTTGATTAATTAATTTGTAAAGAGAGTTTAAATCTCAAGCTGTGGCAGATATTTTTTGAGTTTTCCGTTACAGTAAGTATGATGTATTTTCATAACTTTTTATAGTATTTTTATAGTTCTGTTCTCGTGCAGATAAACGATTGTTTCACTGGCTTCAACGCGGGGCCATTTTGTAAATTGTATTTTTGTGTAGAAAAACACGAGTGTTTCAATGAACATTCCGCGTCGAAATATCAGTCCTTTTATCGTTTAAATATTTCAAAGGTATCAAAATGAGTTCGCCAGTAGGGGTCATTTGAAGTATATCGGCTCCTGAGTTTCATTGTCTTCTTAAAAATCAAAAACTTATTTTCTTTTTCAGTTACTAAGCAAGACCAACTCTCCTTTACTTCTAAAACGAACTTTTTTCTGCCAAACTCGATATTAACGGCGTCGAGTATCCAAGATAGGAAGATATTTCGATGTCTATGAAAATGTTTAACCATCTCTAATTAAATCTCGAGTTCGTTACCTAAATAAGTGTTAAATAGTATCTACAGTTTCCAGTTTTCGATTTTTGGTTTTTAATGTTAAAAAAGTATATGAATTATTTCTGTATTCGAAGGTAGTTTTAGTAAAAGTATTTTATAATATTATAGTAATTCTTTTTAACTACGCGTACTTCTTTTAAGTATACAAGTACCCAGTACAAGTAGTTTATAGATAGAGTCTTGGAAAGTATACTAGTACAAGTATAGCAATTTCAAAAGTGACTACTTAAAAGTACCCATAACTATATTTTAGGTTCTGAAGTAGTAATAAGCAACCAAAGAGGACTAGTGACTTGGGGTAAAAAGTAATTCAGGTATATTTTGCAATAACATTTTAAATTTTTAAAAATATATTAAAATTGGCCTTTTGTAAAATTGGCCAAAATCCAAAATATTAACAAAGATATTCAAATCTAAAGCTTCACACAGGTTTTCTTTAAAAGCATTTTTTTATTTATTTATTAAATATAATAAGATTAATAAGGAAATGGCAATAAATAAAGCATTTTAAACAGTTAGGATGCTATTTATAGAATACACATGACAGCATAGGTATTTTTTTAAATATTCATTAATCTCTACAAATCATTTCAATAATTTCAATTTTATGGGTATGATTCAAACCTATTGAGTCATAAAGCAATTAAAATTAAAGATAGAAAAAAAAAGGAATTTCATTAAATGTTTGTCCTTCCTTAATGCATTCCTTCTTTAAAAACTCTAGATTAATATCTTACATAAGATATTGTAGCATGTATTAGATACATATAACATTTTATATAAAAATATATTTCTTTTTCTACCCTTTACTCACAATGGTAGCACACAAGTTCAACAGATTGACTTGAATTGATTATTGTTCTTTTTAATCCTATTGTTTGTTTCAAAACTTTTGTATCTAATTTAGAGCAGTTCAAAGAGTTTTAATTAGTATATATGTAGTTGTGAATCCTATAATTAAGACAGAATATTGACAAATGAAGAAAATAGTTTCTCAGTTCTCACTTATTAAAATTCAAGGCTGCAACAAAATAATATAAATTTTTCTATGTACACTACCAGTTTTAAATATATTTTCAAGTGCATAAATGTAGAGTTCGTTACAAATTTTAAGCTCACTTGATTGACTCTTGACTTAAGAATTAAATGGGTATCTAATCAGTGGCGGATTTAACACTTGAGGGGCCTGAAGCGCTACAAATTTTTGGGGCCCCCAAGGATCAACATAAATTAAGGTCTATAAAACAAAAAATAATAAACTATAAAAAAATAAACAATTTACCAAAATCGAAAACTTTTTATTAACATTATAATAAATTATACTTATATGGATACTGTATTGTACAAATCAATAGGTAAGTGCAGAAAAGTAACATTATGTCCATAATATCAATGTCAAATCAAATATTAATGCAAAAATATATAAAGTACTAACAAAATAACTCAAAATATCTGAACGCAACAAAAACACACGCGCAAAATATAAACAATCAGAGAAGTGAGGTTGATTAAAATACTACTAAAACAATGGTGGATTCACGCATGCTTATATAAATTTGGATTGGCGGGACCAGGCGAGCTTCGCATCTGTAAAGTATAATCTGTGGTCAAATCCGGCAAATAATTATCTGCCTAGTCATCTACTAAGTGACGGGACAGACAGTAAAACGAGAATAAATCTATACGATTTTGCTTCATGCCTAGGCATGAAGAGGGTTCATTGAATGAAGGTTACTAAATGTCGTTGTTTAGAACAGGCAGTTAGTAAATGACTTCATGTGCTGTGGGCAAATGAGGTAATAACATCCACATTTTTTTGCAGAACATTCTTTAGGCAAGGGTAAAGATTTTCCAAGTCTTCATCTAAAAAAATGTTCTACGAAGAAATGTGCATGTTATTACCTAATTTGCCGACAGCACATTAAGCCATTTACTAACTGCCTGTTCTAATTTAGTAAATTTAGTTTAATTTGGTAAATACCTAGGCATATAACAAAATCGTGTAGATTTATGTTCGGTTTACTATCTGCCCCGTCACTTAGTAAATGACTAGGTAGATAGTTAGTTTTCCGGATTTGACTATCTTCCTGCGACATATGTACTGTTCCGGCAGGAAAATCTCGCACGATTTTTATCAAGTAGGCTGATTTTTCTTAAATTTTAGAGGAGTAACAAAAACTTTTCATGACATGACACAATATCATAGGCGCGTCAAAAATAACTATTTCAATAGAAATAAAATAATATTGGCTGATTTTATTATTAATATAAAAAAGAATTTATATCAAGACACATCGTTTTGATTTAGAAACTACGTATTTTATTAAATTGTACTTTATGACATATGTCATTAAAAGAAAAATAACAATTTGACATAAGTAAAACTTGCCACTGGATGTAAGACCGTTTACAAAATGAAGAAAATCGAGTGAAATCTTTCTGCCGGCATAGTACTTAATCGTATAATTTTAGGTTTTTGGTATAACTGATTTATTATTCGTTAATTAACATTATACGCACTAATAAATATTAAATAATAGCTATTTATGTAACAAGTACATAATGTAGAACTTTATAGATGAGCTCAGTTTATGGCCGAGCGAGCGAAGCGAGCGAGGCCTATAAAAAGGGCGAGTCTATAAAGTTCGATTATGTAAGAGTTGCATACAAAGCTTTATGTCCGACTCCTAAAATTGGCTAATTATTAAAAAAAAATCAGTTTATAAATTTGACATCTATTCTTGACAGAAGAAAATTTGACATGTAATATACAGTTGCCATTGGAAAACTGAATATACTACACTTTATTTTACAACTACCACTTTATTTTACGAGTACAATAATAAGCCAGTTTACCGCAAAACAATACAATAAACAGTACTTTATAATGCAATAGGACATAATAGCTATTTATGTAACAAGTACATAATGTACGACTTTCTAGACAAGCCTCGTTTATGGCCGAGCGAGCGAAGCGAGCAAGGCCTATAAAAAGGGCGCGTCTATAAGGTCCGATTATGTAAGAGTTGCATACAAAGCTTTATGTTCGATTCCTAAAATTGGCTAATTATCAAAAAAAATCAGTTTATAAATTTGACATCTATTCTTGACAGAAGAAAATTTGACATGTAATATACAGTTGTCATACTTTATTTTACTACTATATACTTTATTTTACTACTACAACTTTATTTTACTACTACCACTTTATTTTACGAGTACAATAATAAGCCAGTTTACTGGCGCAATACAATACAATAAACACTACTTTATAATGCAATCGGACATAAATACATTTATTTTACAATCAGTTATTTTACAATGGAACTTTTCTACTTTTACTATACCAAAAACAATTGACAAAAGTCATTCCGGAATTTTACCCATTGAAAAGCGTTGTAAAATTCCCCTTCACCGAACATCTTATCAGAAACCATTAATTCAAGAAATTATAGTCATCATAGTAGTCTGATGACCGCGCTGATGCTGATTGTGCGAGAAAGCAAGTGTTCGGAGCGACAGAGATAATACATTCCTCGCAAGTCTGTTGTGAAACAGTATACTTCGTTACAATATTTTACTTATGCTTGCCTTTTCGTAGAAAACTATAATGTGTCAACCGATATGAATGATATAATCCGTTTTTGTTTCACTTTTCGCGAGAAAGTGAATTCCACGCCAATAATTGTTATTTATCGCGAGTCCAGTGCGGTCCTTGGCAGGAGGCCTCGGCGGGGCCCCCTGACTTGCGGGGCCTGAAGCGGCCGCTTCAAGCGCTTGTGCCTAAATCCGCCACTGTATCTAATGCTAAATAGCCCACAATAAAATACGGAATAATCAGAGAGACTTTTCGTATACACTGTCTATTATACGAATAGTCTGGGACGCTAGCGCACAATCTTTCTTTTCACGAGTTTTCACGTATTTTCTAGTTAAAGGGTGGATTTGGGTTTTTTTTGGTTAGAGAATTCATATCTAATATTATTTTTTTTATTTTGCATTCTAAATAACCCTACAAAATTTAATTTTAATAACTACGAGTACAAATGAAAGTGTAATTGATTTTTTTAATTTTAAAACATTAATGTTTACAATATTCACTTATCTTTTTTATTTATATTTACTAATACATCAAGGAAATTAATTGCTCTTCATTCTTTCACTATCACTGTATTCATGTACATCCATAGGCGCCCGGAAGGGGGGCAAGAATAGGCGCTTCCCCCCCGGAAGTTGAACAATTTGAATTTTATTGAAAATTTTGTATAATATGCCGTTTTTTTCTAGGCTTGCCCCCCTAGCATGTCGTTTATTCTAGGCTTGCCCCTCCTAGCATACCGTTCATTCTTGTCCCCCCCCCTGGACAAATTTCTGCAGGCGCCTATGTGTACACCACACATTTCATCCTTGCTTGTACTCTGCGGCTCTTCCATTGCTTCTTCCGCTTTACTATCAAGTTATTCTTTTTTATGGAAATTCATTAACCACAAACAACAGTCTCCAGTCGGATTGTATAGACAGTTGTTGTACAAAATAATCTCAATAGTAATGCAGTAAATGCACTGTTAGAGCTATGGACACGTATGGTATTGAAGGATTGCATCATATCATGTACTAATACTCCATAGTTTTCTGATGTTCTCTTCCCTAACTAGTGTTGTAATATACTCTTTCTGTACCTAAGGGCCTACCGAGGTACTTAAAAATGAGTGTATCCGAACCTGTATCTAGTTACTTTTTGTATGATACCTAATCACCTGTAAGTATTAGGTATATATTGTTTAATTATAAAACTTTACAAAATAATATCACCAATTAAATATTCTCCAATTCTGTTAAAGAACGCTGAATTAAGGATCCTTGACTTGATTCCAATCATGTATAAACATGCAGAAAGAGTCCGTATTAAAATTAAAGTTGCTGGAGCCATTTGTAGTAGCTGTAATCCTACAAGAGGTAGTCCTCGAAATCCATGGTTACATTAAGAAAATTCACGGTTATTCAACAAAGGCAAATTTTTGGCTGTAGAACGACCACAGCTTGCTAAGGTTGGATTTCCCGCGATCTCTCCAACTTCTTACCCTACTAGAATCCGATTAAACTTGACTTATGACTTAGACAAATAATCGATCTGAGTTGTCATTGTAGCTTGAAAATTAGTTAAAGCTAGCAATACCTAAAACTTATCCTTTGCTATCCGTTAATATTAAAAATTATGTGCTCATTTCTTTTTGCAATTTCCCCAATCTTAATCAATATTTTATCAACTAAAATGCATTCTTCTTATTTTTTATTATAAACCTTTTTATATAATTTTCTAAAGTATTTATGGTTTTTTGGTATTTTCATGCTGTACCTAGAGCTTAAATGTACCTGGAACTGTATCTAGGTACTTATTTTAGGAAGTACCTGAACCTAGGTACTAAATAAGAAGTACTTATTACAACATTCATCTTCAAATGAACTACTTTTCATTAATATCCGAATGCCGGGTCAGTTAAAAACGCCTAAGAGCAGTTATTAAAATGAGATTATTAAAAAAATATAGTAGTCTTTTTTTTGAAAAATTGTTCTTAAACATAAGAAATTAAGAAAGATTGTGTGCTAGCGCTCGTCATAGATAAAAGCAAATCTCAAGAATAGATTCCTTGTACCCAAAAACCCATAGATGCACTTCCTTTGTCTAGCTAGCACTGAATAATTCCCTATTTCACGTTTAAGTCAACATCCAGCAAGTCATCTCCTTAAAAGAACAGTCAAAAATTAACTACTCGCAAAACAGATGAATCGGGGAAAACTTTTACTTTCAAATAAACAAGTTTTCATCCAATACTCAGACCTTGACGGACTGTGCAATTAATAAATAATAGTAACAATAACCTTGCAAGCTACACCTACTTTGATTTGACTTTAATATGAAAGACTTTAATATGAAGACACTAACTTCATTTATTTCTGCAAGAGACACAAGCATGGCACAGGCAAGAAAAAGAAACAAAATAACCCAAGTAGCACATGATATTGGCCAAAAAATTGTTTTTATATTGGCCTCATATTAATTGTTTTATTGGTATTACAATACCCTGCCAAAATGCACGCAATATTGTTTTGGGAATGTTGTAAACCAAAATTATCCCAACTTTGATTAACTAGTTTCAGCCGATGTTTGGGTTTATCAATGTTGGCCCTAGATGTGTTTATACAATGTTGGTGTGTGCAATATTACTTCTTCAATATAGTACTACTATATCAATGTAGGGTCTATCTAAATCGTCATTTATGCGAAGAATCCAATATTGATGTAGAGACATAAAAATAATTACTTCAACAGTTTATGGCTCATAATTATGACGTAGACAGCTTATCTCAAAAGTAGTTTTGACTGACAATGTCGGAATTAACATAATAATAATCCGAATAACTTGATAGAGCAGTTGGATGTGGAGAAACTAAAACGTGGCATCTGCGCATCATTTGATACCGTTGCATTTGTTTTGTAGTTCCTGACTCTTCCGGGTGGTGTCTGACGATTCGCTAAGGATTTTCATGGTGGTTTAATAAAAGTGTTGTTCGTAAACGATAAATCCTATTTATTCTTGCGGTTGCTGTTGTTAATTATCAAGTTGTGAACATTAAGAAGAGAACTGCGACTCCTGCAATTTTGGTACTAAACTTTATTAATGCAACATTTGCATAATGTAAGGTCAATTATACAAGTACTTTAACTAACACATATATATTTTGGGCTAGAATATTGGTATAAGTTATTGGTGAAATATTGGTATAAGTTATTGGGCTAACATTCGCATATGTTGTTGGGCAAATATTGGGGTATGTAATTGGGCAAATATTGGAGTATGTTGTTGCGCAAATATTGGCGTATGTTGTTCGGTCAATCTTGCAGAATATCCACATTTTTCATTGGTCCAATATAGAGTAATTTGTTTGGCCCAATATATCTTTGGCATTGACTTAATATTGAAACAATATGGTTGTGCTACTTGGGAAGAGCTTTGATTGCGATGGAAGAATTCATTATTATACAATCTGCTTTTTGTGGCATCATAAAACATGCGCTAATGTAAAAAGAACTAAGAGCCTAATTGGTTTTGATTTGTGTTAATGAATGTTCCAATAAAATTTAACTAAAAAGTAATATAGATATTACTTTTGTTTTCACAACGAGAGTTATTCATATACACGCTGTATGTAGTTATAATTAGCCCGTAGGCTGTTCTACACACTGTGTGTACGAATAGTCATTCCGAATAAAATAACTAAGGAACAACCGCACGTCCTTAAAGTACGGGGAGTGCGTCTCTTTTGATATTTCTACAGCGTATAACGATTTCTTTGTTATTTTATTAGAGATTCGAATCGCAGGGATGATACATGGGAAATTTTTAATATATCTACGGCTTCCTGGTCGACTCAATCTGTAAAAATGAGTACCCTCGGGTACCGAACGGCTAGAGTAAGTAGCCTACCCTACTATACCCCATAGGCCATCATGGCCTGTGAAAGAGAACTATTATTATTATTAAACAATTTCTATCCATTTGACTCTGAAGTCAAACAAGTGAGCTTGTAATTTGAAGGGTATACTACTGATTTGTAAAATTTAAGTTAAAAAAGAATTCCATAGCACCTACTCCTGGTATTACTGACAATAAATTTATAAAAACACTCGGCTTTGGATAGTTACAAGCGTCGTGTATTATTATAATTTGTAAAATGTAACGTACACTGTGTACACTTACTTTTTAGAAAAGTTGCATTTTCAAAAGAAACTTTGGGAAAACTGTACGAAATCTCGGGATGTGTTAACCTAAAATACTTACAATAAAGTGTAGAATCGAAAACCGTAAAGATATACAGGGTGTGCCATTTAAATTAAAAGATTTGAGAGTAGCCATAATAAAATGATTCACCCTGTATATACACAAAAATATTAAAAAATTTAAATTTGTTCTTTATCAATCAACTTTAATATTTAAATTTCTTACAGTTTCCAAGATAAGGTACTGTGTCATCTTACGTGAGCCACCCTGTACATACTGTGGGTTCCTGCAATATCGGGCACGGTCTATTTTTTGTTCCTGGTTAAATTTTGAAGATTGAAAATGCCACTAAATACCAAAAAAATATGTTAGAATGACATATGACCGTGGACAATTGGCAGAGACTGTAGGCAGCGCATCAATGCTTGGTGCTGCTGCAGAACTTTTAAGTATATGTGATGCGGAAAGCGAAAAGGGACCTAAAGTCGGAAAATTCGATTTTGAGTTATTGACGTTCTCGAAAAGTACGATAAAAAAGAAAAACTTGACACGTTGAAGAAGATGAGAGAAACCTAGCACAATATTTGCGTGTGTACAATACTTGGTAAGGGTCTTCTTAGGCGAGAAATGCTACAGTTGGTGACACTTTGTCAATGAAAAGAAAATGGTCACAAGGTAGAAAACGGCAAAGGAGAAGAATGGTTTCGGGAATACCTCGCTAGCCACTCTGAATTAAAAATAAGAAAAGACAAAGCTTTTAGAAATATCAGAGGAACAGATTCAATTGTAATAAAATCGTTTATGTTGATATCTCTAAAATCTTAAAAACAAACTGCCTTCAAAACTATGAAAACTGACTGCTACCATCTCCTTTTGGAGCATAAGCGAAAGTTTCCTGAAAATAACCTCACAAATCATTCAAATCCTGAAACTTAAGGTCAGATTTTGAGTCAACTCGGCTATTTCCAGTGAACTATAAAGTTCACAGAAATGGCTTACGACCCAATGAAACTAGTAGAGTAGACTTCAAACACTCTCACACCAGTTTCCCCTGCAGACATACCTGGTCCTTCAAATAGAATATCAATTTCTTCTTCTCCTGAGACTGGTATAGATGTTCATGGTCTTAGTTATCGATGAACTGTAGTGGAAAACGCTAATTTTCTTGGAAACCAATTAGAAAATATTTAGTTGAAAGATGTACAAACTATTGCAGCAAAGGACAAGGAAAGAATCCCAGTCAAGCTTTCTCAAGAAACTTTTATTTAAAAAAACTCAGAAACAGATAGGGGTTGCTGAGAGTAAATATAACCAGAAAAAGAAAAAAAAGCGTGTTACAAGGTGTTGGTGGAATTTTAATATTTAACATTGTGCAATGTGCATTAATAACCTAAAGAAATCAAAACTGATATATGAATCGAAAAGAAAGGTCATCAAACAAGGAAATTTTAGGTTTAAAATAAAAAAAGAAACTTGTGGTTTGAAAGAAGAAAGCACATTAGAAGAATATCTAGGCCCTAAACTTTTGGAATGTGCAGAATGTTGATCTTGTCAGAGAAAATAAAGATGAAGAACGAACAGGGGAGATCATATTGGAAGCAGAAAAGTACTTATTTGCAGTAAGACTATCACGTGGTACTTTGGTCGCATAATAAGTGTGAAAGAAAACACCTACACGATCAAGTTTAAAATTTGGAAAAGTTTAATTGGCCACCTCATATGGATATCCAGGAAGTTAATAAAGACTTTTATCTTTTACGGTCGCCCTGTTCAATGAACATATTACCTTGAAAAGATCAGAGCTTGTTACGATTAAGAATCTACTTAAAAATGAAGAAAATAATTTTTCTAAGAGTTAAAAAGATGTTCTTTTATGTTACACATGTGTTTAAGCTTAAAAGAAGTTTTGAAAAGATGTTTCTTTTGGATTCTAAGTAGGTATGTTTATGTAAATAATCATTAGGTGTCTTGGTTTTCTTAGGCATTAGCTCTAGGAATTAAAATGATGTCCTTTTATTTTCTAAGTATGTTTGAACATGGAACATGATTATTAGTTGCAAGAAACTTGTATTAAATCTTTTGGACTGAAACCTGTTGCCCTCTTTTTCTTCGACTTGGCGTTCGGCTTGAATTTTCTAAATTCTTGAAAAAATCTGAAATTATTGGTATAATAACATACATTCACAACACTTCAATAGTGGTCCTTATTACCATTTGTCTTCCTTCATAGAACAGGCATGTAAAATAATCAAGGTTCCAGGCTTAAAACTATTTGTGTCAGACAGAAGTACATAAGGAAAGTGAAAACTAGATGGTGGGACATAGGTAATGGAGGATATAAGGAATATGTAAGTGACAAACTAGAGGAGTAAAATAAAAGCTAGGAAATCATGGAAGGTGATGGTAAATAAACTTGAATCACACAAGACACTATAATATGAGAAATAACACTAATAACAGAGAAGATATAGTAATTAATCCACATCAAAAATTGAGCTCCAAAAAGGTGGAAAACTCTAACAAGGAATTAAATACCTTTAGTAACAATAAAAACAGAAACTCTTCTACAATATAAAATATTCAAGTTTGAAAAACTTTCAGCACCAGAAGAAAGGGAAGATGAGACAGATAGGGCATTAAACAATAAGTAGAAATATCAACTGAAAATGAAGAACACTTACAGACTGTAAAAACTGATTTAGAAAAGGCAGTGAAGAACATAAAACTGGGTAAAGCAGGGCATGTGACACTATCACTCTAATGTGATAATGAATGAAGATATAAGATACTATACATTAAATTGGGAGATAAAATAGAAGAGACACTGGAAAACACACAATGTGGATTTAGGTATAACAAAGAGGTGCACAAGATCCTAGTTTTATATTAGGACAAATAATTGAAAAGGTAATACAGGACAGAAAAGAGGCATGTACTGCCTTGTATGCATACAAAAAACTTTTGACAGTGTTGAGAATAAAAATATGGAAATTATTATAAAAAAGAGTAATAAAATACAACTTAATAAAAGCAATAAACAACCCATATACGAAGAGCAAAAGCTATGTAAGAACAAAAAATAACAGCTGAGAGACCTTCGAGATTTAGCTAGGGAGTAAGTGAATGATGCATTTAAGCCCATTACCATTTGTCTTAGTGCTGAATGATGCAATTAAAAAATGTAAAATAATTTATCAGCAATATTTATTATCTTAGAGATTGGCATTCTACTAGGTTACCTACACGAAATGTAGAAAACAGTTTTCTACATGTAATTACTCAAACCTGATCTTGAATAAAGAATCCAATTAAAACAGTAATAATAAGCAAACAGACAGTAAAACATGTAATAAAACTAAGAAAGTCAGCTAGAACCTAGGTAAACTCTTTCAAGTACCTCGGTTTTTGAATCGAATTGAAGTAAAATGATTATCAACAACAGAAAAGTACCCAAGAAAAAAGGATCTATCTAGCATGCAAGCAAATCGTAGACAACAATGAAACATACAATTCAAATCAAAATTCAAGAAATTAGGTTTATACAAACGATAGAAGGAAAATCCAGGATGGAGAGAATAAGAAATAAAGTGTTCAGCTCAAGCATAGGAAGACCACTAATAACAAAGATAGAAGCGGTACAGGTACAATGGATGAGCGATATAAAGGAAGGCCCAGAAAAATGTGAGAATCACATTTAAAGGAACTGCAAGGAAAAGGGGACTGGATAAGAATTGTAAGGTACGGAGGAAAACATGAAAAAATGGTAGAGGCTCCCACCAATTAAAAATATAAGTTAAAATCTAAAAATTTTTAGGTATAATATAATTGACAAATAAGGATATAATATAAAATAATAGGTACTATATGAATAATTTACAATTATTAGATGCAAGGCAGCGGAATATTGCTTTTAGTGCCAGAGAAAGTTCCTGAATAATCATAATTCTTTTGATAACATTTTTTTTCGTATTGTGCCATGTTTACAACAGCACTGTTAGCACTCAAAATTGGTCCATTGACAACCCTCACTGGATTATAAACCGTTGATGCCAGTCTTTACAGCAATCAGATCTTTCAACTTAATGGTGTCCCAATGCACAATGCAATAACAGTATGGAAGTGGCTAAACGACCACTTTCTTCGGATGTGAATTGGAAGGAATAGCCCGTTGATTAATTGGTTTCTGAGGTCACCTGATCTTACATCCTTAGACTATTCTGTGTTGAGGTATTTAAAAATGAGGTCTATGAAATGCAGTGTCGAATTAAACTCGAATTAGAAAACCAGGTAAGGCAAGCTTGCACTGAAATTATGCCTTTAGCTCTCTGAAATGTTATGAGTAACATAGCAGCGAATGAAGGCATGCATTAGGGTTCACGGAGGTTGGATAGAAAATAATATTTATTGCATTGTATTTGTAGAAAACATTTTTATTATTGGTTTTTCGAAAAAAGTCTCAGTTTAAAAAAGTTTTGCTTCAGTTAAAACCTCAAATGCTACCATTAAAATTAACCTACCGTATACAGGGTGATCAAAAAAGAATACCTTTGATTTTCATGTTTGCATTATTTTTTAATTTTACTTTCTTTTGAGCACCATGACATTATTTTGTTTGTGTATATGTTACAGTCAGTATTATTAATTGGAAATTATTAATAATTACTGGCTATTATTAATACAAACCAAATTACAATGTTAAATTGATGAATTTAAAAGAATTAATAACAATAAGCAGTTCTTATTAATAGTTTCCGTCTTGTGATGGTAAATGTAATAAATTTAAATAGGTATTGCCTTAAAGTACATGCCAGTGGAATGTCGGGCGGCGGTTATCGAGAAGTTATCCTGTTTTAGTTAAGTGTGTTGGTTTGTGTGTCTACCAGTTTTAATGAACAAGTTAATATGTTTAAATTTGGAAAAGAGAAAAATCATCAGTTATTTGCAAGAAATTACTCATTTTTAGTGATGGGTAAAACAATTAGACTTCTGAAGATTTCTCACAAAACACCTGAAGAATATCAACGGTTATCTGGGTATGATATTGTCAAAATTGTCAATGTACAAAAACTTGTGCTAGTAAAAAATAAAAGAGATCCAATTATTTATTATACTTTTCAGAGGAGATTTTTGATATCATTCATGAAACTCATACTTTTATCGGACAAAAGATCACCATGGAATTAGACATGATTTATTTAAATCTTTGTAAACCCTGTCAGGAGAAAATTAGCGGTTTGAAAATACGACTGGTTGTTAAGCCCATTAAAAGCACAGAATTTAATCTGAAATGTCAAATTGATCTAATTAACATGCAATCACAAGTGGATGGTGATTACAAATTTATTATGCTCTATCAAGACAATTTAATAAAATTTATTTAACTTAGAGCATTAAAAACGAATCGTGCTGAGGAAGTTGCATACCATTTGTTAGATGTGTTCACAATATTTGGTGATCCATGTATTTTGCAAAGTGAGAATGGCTGAGAATTTACTAACAAAGTTACTGAGGAAGTCTGCATAACGAGAACGTTGTGCACGGGAAACCAAGGCACAGTCACTCACAAGGTTACGTTGAAAGAGCAAATGAAGGTATAGAAAAAATGTTATCCACATGGCTGGAAACGAAACAAAAGAACAAAATGGTCTGAAGGAATAAAGTTCATTCAATTTATGATAAATAGAATTCACAGTTTTGGAATAAATCCAAGTCCTTATAAAGCTATGGTTGGCTGTAAAGCCACGTAGGTTTAAGAAGATTCTTACTAATCAATGTACTACCAGAAGTCATAAACAAAGAAACTCTCCAGGTGATTTTAAAAGATCAGTGTGATGCTGAACACCTTTGAATATGTTGCATTAGAGCTCAGTGGTTCTCTGCATGTTAACAATTTAACTGTAGACTTGCCGTTACTTACACATGGTGTGTCAAAATAAAACAAATAGTAATAGTAACCAGGTCCAAGATGAACACCAACACAATTCTTCCAAATTGGATACAATTAAAGACAAAGGTAACGTAAATGTTGAAGTTGAAAGGGCAAGGAAATACTACTAAACAGTCTCTCAAAAAGCAAGATAACAAAGTGCTAAAGCATTCCATTGCTAAATTCCCTGTTGCAAAAGTAGGCCAAAGTGTTCGACTAAGAATTCCAGAAGTAAATAGAGCTAAGTTCGATAGGTGAACTATTATTGCTATAATAATTTCTATGGATAATGAAAACGTATATAAGCTAGGAACAAAACATCGTATTTTAGATCAACTTTATATGAGGAATCAATTTACTACTAGCAAGGAAACTTTTATTTAAATAAATTAAGTTTCCGAAAGTGAAATAGTCAGAGTGTGCTCCTATAGGTTTGAATTGAGGCGGTCAAGGTACCCAATATTATTATTTTACCAGTGAATGTAATTTAAATTAGTGCACATGTAAAACTCAAAAGCGCTATTTGTAATTCCAAGTGTCATAAAAGCCTCTCCTGCAAAAACATGTACTTAATACTTGAAGATGTCTTATGTTATTTTCTTTGTAATATGTAACATTTGTAATAACGCTTTAATTTTAAGTGTTTAGATTTATCTTGTGTTCGATTAAGTGTTGGTTCATAATTTATAACAGTCATTTAAAATCTAAATAAATAATAAAAAAATGTATAGTATTTTTTTATTACATTAACCAGGCCCGATAGGGCATCATTATTAACGACCGGTAAATATAATTATTAAAGTATTATTAATCATATTGACCAAAAGCTATGGTTAGTATTAATATTTGCCGGTAATCATTAATATTAACCGGATTCATTACTTTGATCGTAACATATATATAAGACGAATAATTGCAGAGTTTATTAATATTAAGAATTAAAAAATAATACCAGCGATTAAGTTACTAAAATAAGACTAGTTAAATATTTGATTATTATTTATTAAATTACAGAAACAATTATCTGAGTATAATTTAAAAATAATTCAAACACATTAAAATCAAAGGTACTCTTTTTTCATCCTGTGTACGATAGATAGGTTTTAAGTGAAGCAAAACCTTTTGAAGTTATCTTTTTCAAAAAACCAATAATAAAAAAGTTTTGCATTTGGCAAGAGAATTTACACACATGCTGTATATGTACTACTGATTTCATAATGATCTAGGACAGCAAGGCTAATATAGTACCATTTTATTATTTTTTTCAGTGTAAATGAATAGGATAAAAATACCATCATATTAGCCTTGCTGTCCTAGATCATTATGAAACCAATAATACAAACTTGAAGGCTGTTAATAATGGTACTGGAAGCTTTTTTTGGCATAAACAATTAACAAATACTTTAATATTATTAACACTAGAAACTTGTTTTGAAAAATGGGAGACAAAATTGAATAGCGCCTTCTTGTGGTGCATAATGATGAAGTTTAAATAGTTTAGATAAATTCTAAGAGTAATCAGACACTGTTTAACAGAAATAGTGCTATCTTTTAATTAAATGCAGGTTACTAATCGAAAAAACAGTGGATAGTAGTACATCTATCTGCGAAGATGGCATTTCAAAAATGTCACCTATTTTTATATGGTAGGTATTAATAATATTAACGTATTTGCAATTAATTAACAATAACCTAGCTTTGCCTGATTATTATCTAATGACATTTTGAATGAGCTTTCACTACTACCGTAAAATTACAATTTTACGGCACAAATTGAAAGAATTTGTAAAAATTGTATAAATTCCACCTACATACATATATTATTGAAAAATGCAAAACTCTACCTTGAATTTTTTTTAAAATAATAGTTAAAATTTTTGCTATAGTACAACCAAAAAATGAAGAAAATAAACCAGAGTGAATCTAGCAGCCGCAGAGAAGTCGGAGTTGATTGTGAATGAGCCTTGCTCCCAAATTGTCAAATTTAGACAGTTTGAAATAAAAAAATAGTCATTGCAATCTGTCAATGTTTTTTAAAACTTTATTAAAACTACTATTAATAAATAACCTTCTGATAGCAAAAGTGTGCACGACATTAGTTGCTGCTTAAAAGATTTTTCACAACTCCAATTAATATTTATTAATTGTAGTTTAATAATTTTATTAATAATTGGAGTGGTGAAAACCTTTTTAAATTTGACAATTTGGGAGCAAGGCTCGTTCGCAATCAACTCCGACTGCTAGATTCACTCTGGTTTATTTTTTTCATTTTTTGGTTGTACTATATGTCTCACTTGTTACAATTTGTTATTAATAGGTATGGGATTACTTAGAGAATATAATTCACGTGTCACATGGTACATTTTTTATTAATTTCATTGGTGAAAGTACAAAAACAAACTCGCAGAATAGGCTATCAAATCGATGATAATTCTATCACCGCATGTTGACTGTCACCTGTTTTTAATAAATAAAATTGTTTACTGTCAAAGTGACAGAAAGTAAAATTTATTTTCTGTCAACGTTCATTATATTCTCTCACCAAATATAACACGTGTTATGATTAATCAACGATAATACCACTCGTTAAAACCTTTAGAAAATTGAACTCGTGCTTCGCACTCGGTCAATTTTCGTCGGTTTTAACTCGGGCTATCACCGATGATAATCATAACACTAGTTATATTATCCCCGAAAATATTATTGTGTATACAGGATGTGTCACAAAAGTATAGCATAGAAAAGGTTGAATCTTTTAAATGGAATATACTGTATATTTTTACATATTTGAATTTAATGTAGAATTCTCTTTCTAAAGATCTTTGATTTTTTAATTTCTCTTGCAGCGTTGCCAAGTTATTTATAAAAATGTCAGAAATTTGCTCGCTGTCTACCGTAACAAAATAGGTTACTGTATTACTATTAAAACAAGTAAAATAAACATATTTTGAGTTATGTAGTCCAGGGTTGTACTTAAATGACCGTGCTATTAAAAATTAATTATAATGTACAGGGTGCTTTTTAAATACGCGAAGTTTATATGTACATTTCAACAATATTTTCTTCAATTTTTTTAAATGGAATACCCCGTATATTATTTTATCTTTAAACTGTTACATCAATTCTCTACACTTTTTGCGAATAATGCCTTATACCTAAAATCAATATTCTTAGAGATATCTTGACTTGTTTTTCTTAAGCGGCAAATTATCATACATTTTATTGTCTGTTGCTTATCTAGTAGCCATTAACTTAAAACAAAAACATTGATTGTTTAACAAAATTTGGCAATTGTAATAAAATTGTTTAATGTGATTAATTGTTAATGAGTTCTTCAAAATTGTTTATTATTTGCCATTATCTTCGTTTTTGTTGCATTATTGTTGTTACATTGTTAATGCATCGACAGTTTTTTAAATCAATTATGAATTGTTCAAAAGAGGAACTTGTGCGTATGGTACACTGATATTTTAACGGTGTCTCCCAACCACACATTGTATTTAACTAATTGTCAATACCTATTTCAGTAACAATGTTACATTTTTCTCGCTATAAAACCGTCTTTCATGCCGGTTCTATGCGCAAAAATTTCCAGACAAAAGACTTCTCTGAATTTTATGTCTGGAGAAATTGAAAGATAGATTTGAAACAGGCAGCGAGGAATATGAAAAATGTACAAGAAACAAGAAAGTATTGACCGAACAGAATGTTATCTGTTGTGGAAAATCCACAACTAAGTATTAGAGAAATAGCAGAGATTTAGACACAGCAAAGCAGGGTAAATGTTAATAAAAAATAAATTTCATCAGTACCACATATAACTTCATCAGGATTTAATGGATAATGATTTTAACAACAGAGTAAATTGTTGCCGATAAGCACAAAATAAATTGCAAGAAAATGAAAATTTCTTTAAATTTGTTCTTTTTATGGACGAATCGACATTTGATAGAAATTGATTTGTAAACCGCCACAATTTTCATTATTACGATACCAAAAATTCACACTAAATGCAAATCAATTACTTTCTGAACATTTAATGTTATTGATATTATGGTATCAATATATCAAATCGCTTTTTCTCAGAATTTTTGTTATGCAACCTTATGATTTATTTGCATGACCATAAAGGGAAGAAAAATCACTATCGGATTCTACTATTAAAAATCTATATTGTCATTTAAATTTTTTGTGATGATGTCATAACTTAGTAACAAATGAAAGTCGGAAGGTGAATCGCACTTATTAATGTGTATTTTTAAAAAACAAGATCGACGTGTTTCAGCGTTTTAAAAAACCGGTTGAGTTCGCTTTTTTTTTAAATATTCCATACTTTAATCCCATACTGTATATAGAAACTGAATAAACAGCTTCATATTGGAATTTAAAAAGTTACTTTTAGGTATTGACTACTTCTAAAATACAGTTTCTCAAATTTTCTATTTTGGTTAGGTTGGTTAATGAAGGTGAATTAGGTTGATTACCAAACTAAGCATAGCAGTAATGCAACCCTCAAATAGATATGTACTTCTCAAGTGCTGAAGTGATTAATTAAAATTTAAAAACAGTATAATTTACAGTCACCGATGACTGTATCATACTTATTAACAAATGCTATAGCACTGACAAATGAAAGTTGGAAGTAGTTGAGCGACATTTTAAAAGTAAGATTTCTTTGTCAAGTATTTGTATTGATGGTTTTTAGATAACAGACAGGAAAATGTATGTAATTTGCCGCTTAAGAAGAACAAGTCAGCATATCTCTAAAAATATTAATTTTAGGTATAGGGCATTATTCGCAGAAAGTATGTGTGTACAATTGCAATTGATGTAGCAGTTTAAAAATAAAATAATATACAGGGTGTGCCATTTAAAGAAATTGAAAAAATATGGGTGAAAACTTCGTGCATTTATAAAAAAAATCCCTGTACATTATAATTAATTTTTAATAGCACTGTCATTTAGGTACAACCCTGGACTACATAACTGCAAAACATGCTTAATTTACTAGGTTTAATAGTGATACAATAACCTATTTCGTTACCATAGACATCGAGCAGTTTTCTGACATTTTTATGAATAAGTTGGCAACGCTGCAATGGAAATTAAAAAATCAAAGATCGTTAGAAAGAGAATTTTATGTTAAATTCAAATATGTGTAAATATACAGGGTATCCCATTTAAAAATATTAACTTTTTCTTTATTATATTTTTGGCGACACACCCTGTATACACGAGAATATTTTCTAAATATGCATCATGGTACCCCATTAATATTCCCCACCTTAAATTTTACAGAAAATTAATAGTATAAGCATAGGAGAAGAATCCCACAGTAAATAGACACCCTGTATATTTAAAGACAGAAAATTCGGGCAATTTATGTCAGTATTCTAGTAAGTGTAAACAGTTTTTGCGATTTAATGGCGGACACTCGACATCTATGTCTGAATAGAAATATTAGATGTAAAAGGGTGTTACTTACATGCTTGGGATACACTGTATAAATACATAATGTAAATACTGTATAAATAATTTATAATTGTTAGATGCATAAACTTCAAGTTGGAATATCCCATACAATAAACAGGAAAATATGTAAATCTATCAAATTCAAAAACGATGAAACTTTATTCATGCCAAAAAATATATTGTCTTAGAAAATAAAACAGATTATTGGACTACGTATGTAGAGAATAATTAAGGATTGTGTGCAAACTAATATGTATAAGGGAAAAACTACCAACCTAGTTCAAGGGCATAAAAGCAATTGGGAAAACATCGTGTTGTTTCAGATATTTCTAAGAGCAAAAAATTAAGAACTAATTGAGATCGAAACTAATGTAAATTTGTAAATATCTGATTATTAGCAAACAACTTATTTATTTACAGCCGATAAAAAGTATCTTATCACTTATAAATAAAAGATCAAACAATTATGTATGTATAAAAACAAAAGAATCTTTAATATTATTATATAAAAAACTATCTGTATCGCAATGATCTTTGGTCATATTTATAATTAAATTCTAACATTTATTACAGGATTTTCTAATTACACCATTCATTCAATAAATATTAATATTAATAAAGCAGTTTAAATGTAATTGCTATCATTCTTTTTTGTATTCTTTAATTTCATTTTTGAACTTGTAATAACGTACAAGGTTTCTGATAATTTTCCTTTTGAGTATGTACTAGTAATGAATATCATTTACTGATATTTAAAATTTAAATATAAGTGTTACGTGCTGACAAATTAACAATAGTCTATTCAAAGAGAATGTGTGCATGCATTACAAAAAAAATAATGCACCTGAATGTTACTATGAATTAATGCACTCGGTGAGGTCTTATTTTAATGCAAATATAAGTTTATGTAAATCGGAATGGAAAGGCGTTGTTTTGTGTTACAAGAACACAATAAATTGCAAAACACAAATGAACATATAAATAATACTATATTTTGTATAAAAATATATTACCTGTACATATTTTCTTTTTAGATATATATATAAATATATATATAATATATTTATACCTATTTACATAACCAATGAATATAATAGACTTGTTTTCTTTTATAAACGTATGAAATTACTAAAACTGTTAACTCACTTACATCTATGACTAGCTGATTGTACAGCAATGATTGTTGCAATGAGGTAGATTCATCATAAATATGGAACAATATATATATTTTTGTTACTTTAAAAAAGGGGAATGAATTTTATTAGTTTTCTGCTAGACTTTCACCATTAATTTAGATTAGTTATAAATATATTATTTTCTTTTACGCGCACCGCAGCAGCAGAATACTGATAAAACTAATTTTTATTTTTCCTTCATTTTTGTACTTGGAAGGTGTAAGTGATGAATTTAGTGAATTAAAAAAATGAATATTTAGAAAAAATATATAACTAGCATCTCTCTTTTTTTATAATAATCATAATATGTATTTATAATTTATCTACGATATAATTTATATAGCACCAATTATTCTTCTTCTTCTTTGCAGTTTACATGTTTAAAAATACTCTTTGGGAACACAACTGAAATATTCAATCTTATAAATAAATTTTAGTATTTATAAACATGCCCACTGACAACAATAATAAAATTTATTATAATAAGCAACCGATGAAAAAATACTATAACAATTTAAAAAATATATATTATATAATATTAGTTAAATAAATTTCACTGTGACGAAGGTGGTTGTGGCGGTGGTTGAGGTGGAGGCGACTGAAATGTTTGACTAAAACCTGGTAGCGGTAAATTTTTATCTTCGGTCGTTTGTAAAAGTCTCATAATTTCGGTATCGGAAAGAACAGGTTCTTCTAATAACTGCGGAGTTAATTCGCTTGCTGCCGTCTCTACGCTTCCACCAACCATTAAATCTGAAGATGTTGGACTTTCTACTATTTCTTCTAAAACTGCACTTCCTAAATCCTTTAATTCGGGCGGATGTTGTGACGTGCTGGATAAAAAATGTAACTGCTCAGTAGTAGAAGGTAGAATTGGATTCAGTTCGGTAAAACCTGACGGAAAAAATAAACTAGTGACTTCTATATCCGATATATCTAATTTTTCTTCTTTTAAACCCATTGAAAATTCAACAGAAGTGGAACTAGCAGCAAATTCTGGATTTGAAATGCTCGATTCAGACATCTCGGATTTAATACTTGTTTCGTGTATTAATTCGGTTTTAATGGCAGTCTCTGAAAGCGATTGTGATGATTCTAATGGGAAGTTTTTCGAATGCGATTTTTTAATATGTCTAACTAAATGATCCTTCCTACCAAATCTTTGCGGACAGAATTGGCATAGAAAGTCTCTCATTCCTGTATGAACTACTAAATGTCTTCGAACATCTTTTCGAGTGAAAAATTTTCGGTCACAGTGATCGCATGTGAATTTTTTTTCGTTGGGATTCTTAACAGTCCTACTCCCTGCATGTATCTTTAAGTGATATAAAATATCTTCTTTTGTTTGAAACGTTTTCGAACATATTTGACATATTAAGCTGCCCTCTTCTGCTGCATGTAAAGCTGTATGTTTCCTAAAACTTAGCAGAGAGGTATATTCCTTTTTACAATTTGGTTTCTCACAAATATAATGCTTTTTACTTGGACTATGAACTTTAATATGATTTTTTAAATGGTCCTTTCTATGAAATGTACGTTCACAAACTGAACAACTAAATGGTTTCCTATCCGAATGTATTAAAACGTGTCTTACTAATTTAAATTTTGAACTAAAAGTCTTTTTACAATGTTCACATTTAAACGGTGAATTTCCATTATGACTTAGCTGATGTTTTGCTAATTTTGCACTATTTTGAAAACTTTTTTGGCAAACTGGACACACGTGTGATTTCTTACTGGTAGTACCTTGTGACGTTTGTGCTTTTTTAGTTCGTTTCGGATGTAATTTTGTTAAACTTGCTACTGAAGGTTTTGTTCTAGGTGTTTGTAAGCCTGAAGGTCCAGGTTCGGCTAAGCTAAGGAATGTTGTTGTTGTAGTTTTAGTTTGTTTCGGCAATTTTTGCGGTGGCAATACAGGAAGTGGTTGTAAAATTTCTGCAGTAGTAGAACTAGTAGGATAAAATTTTGATTGACTAAAATAATCTTCTATACGTGCTTGTTCTAAATTTACATTAGATCCAGATGTTACTAGACTTTCTATTACTTTCTCACTGCTTTGCGGCAATGATTGGCTAAGACTATAATCGATAAAAGTACTAAATTGAGGTAGCGAACTTAATACGGTCATGCCTGTAGAGGAGGAAGCACCCTGTTCTCCTAAAATAGATGATTCACCTAGTGTTTCGATAAGAGCAGGCGTTTCTTCTGCTTCTTCGGATTCTTCTTGTTGATGTTGGGCAGAAACTCTGCGTACTACCTCTCTAATATTAGTCTTATCGCCTGGTGTTCCCATGGCGATACCAGTGAAGGCATCATCATCTGTAACAACGATTTATACAGTGAGGCAGGTATACTACAAAAGTTAATTTCGTTTACAAAATTGACCTCACTGTATGCAGTATGTTTAGCGAAAGATTGCGATTAAAACGATTTATAATCACATCTTAAACTGAGAAGTGAGAACTGTCAATGCCATTTTTGAGGTTAATTTCTTTATAATTCCTTTAAATTGCTTCTTATTAGACTTTTAATTTTCGGATTGTACCTACTGTTGCTCTAATTTAGAAACCTATTATAATGGATTTAGCTCAGAGAATAATTAGTTCTATTTTGGAGAGTTTATAATGAAAATATAACCTAAAACAATGACACTGACGGTTAGGTATTTGTTTTTTAATAAGAATGAAGTGACTTTGCACCTACAACAATAAATTTGACCTACTTTATCACATTTTTTAAATACTCAAATGAAATAAATTCGTATGAATAAAATAATTTATTAATAATTATTATTTAAATAAATAATCACAATTTAATTATCTACCTTTACTTAAAAATATTTAATGTATTCACACATTCACATTGTCAATAATAGAAAGTAGTTTTATATTTCTCCCCAGATGTATTGAATATGGAAGTAAAATTCTTTAACTGCAAAATTCGGTTAATCTGGTACTTGATGACCTCAGCTACATAACAGTATTTCGAATTTTTGTCGAGTTTTCCCTAAGGAATTCGCGGAAATAACGTACTGCCTTAAATGGAATGCAGTTTTGTGAACTTCCAAGTTATAAATTGGAGCTAATTTGCATACCTTATTTGCTTAAATAACGTATAAAAATGGAATTTATGACTGATACTAAAACAGTAGGATGAGATTAAAAGGAACGTTATCTGTTTCACTGGTATTTGGGTCGCAAAAACGGATCTAAGTAAACCGTGAGCTTTCTACTGTTTTAAATGTCAGCTGTCAGTTGTTCTTATTAATCTCGTTTTTTAAGGCTAAAATACTTACACTAACGTGTTATGATGAGCGGTTACCACTAGAACACTTTGTAGAATATGGTGAACATCATAAATAATGCAAATTTAGTGAGAAAACTTGCACTTATCTGCTTAACATCATTTTCACAATACTTATCACGTGTACTGATAAATACTCATTTTTATCGATTGATAACGGCTATAGTTTTCTAGGCCTTGTAAAAAGACTGATAAATCAATTTTCTTTGTGATTCGATTCTATTTACGATTTTATGTTTACGATATCCCGATAAATACAAGAGAACACACGCAATTATGTAAACACAAACGTCACTGTCAAGGAGCCATATTGAATATTTATCAGAGGTGAATGGAGTGTGCGTGTTCCGCATTGACCAGTCGCACCGACGTAGTGGTGGGAAGAAGAAGAGGAAAACCATTCATATTTGATGCATGAATTAGGAAAAACCAGTTCCACTGTTTCATTCATTAAGGTTTTTAAGTA
This sequence comes from Agrypnus murinus, assembly GCA_929113105.1. Taxonomy (NCBI): domain Eukaryota; kingdom Metazoa; phylum Arthropoda; class Insecta; order Coleoptera; family Elateridae; genus Agrypnus; species Agrypnus murinus. The sequence continues at coordinate 90,199,405 of OV816026.1, forward strand.
TAAGTTTGGCGAAAGTGGCTTTCTTTTACCGATGCCAAAATCAACTATTTACCTTTCTTTGATAATTGTAACTCAAATATTGAAGGTACATTTTAGGAAGGTACAAACACTAAACTTCATTCAAAGAATTGTAACATTCGTTTAATACCAAAATAGAACTTCATCAAAATGTAGAGGTTAACGTTTTTATTATAATTGAAATATTAATATTATTGTACTCGTCGCTAGACTGTAATACACCAGTGTAGCACTAGTGTACAAAAAAAGTCTACAGTTCATTTAATAAGGGTACTATTCACATGCGTATGTTATGTTAAATAGCAGTTTTACATAAAATAAGATATTAAAAAAAAACAGGATTCGCTATTTTAAAGTAGGGGAGAGAGAGCCGCAATGGGTCAATTATCAGTTTTTGGTTTTTAAATTAAAAAAAATAATAACTTTTGAATGGGTGGAATTCAAAGTTTGGTCAATTGACAATAATATATCTGGAAACGAGGAGATATTGAAACATTCTTAGCCTATACTATAGAAGCAAACAAAATATGAAACTCAAAATATCTTATCATTTAACATAATCTCTTAAATGCAGGGCCGGTGCGAGGCGGGTTCGGCGCGTTCCCAGGAACCCGGCCCCGTGTTTTGAAAGGCCCCGCGTTTTGAATGGCCCCGCGTTTTGAAGGACCCTGCGCTTTATAAGGCGTCGCGTTATAGCTTACAAATACGGACACTTTCTCTGCTGGGGTAGTCACACCGATGTTTCCGTGTCACTTAGCGACTGGCAAAGTAAACTTCTGCCATTCAACCTACGTAAACCTTGATGGCGTAGTTAAAATTCTTGCAACGAAAAAGACCAAAGAAATAATTTTTTAAACTCACTACTTTCAAAATGACATTTTGCGAATGTAACAGTTAAACGCAAACGTAGTGATGCAAAAAGCTCTGGCCCTTTTAGGCTCTTTAAAAATAATTTGACTTAAATAATAATAATAAATTTTGAAACAATTAAAGAAAACGCCATGTAAAAGCAAATTCGAGGTTTTTCAACTTAACCTAACTTAATCTAAGCTTAACCTAACCTAATCTAAACCTGACCTAAACTTAACCTAACCTAGCCGAGACTAACCAAATATAACCTAACTAAATTTTTTAATTGTAAATTACACAATTTGGCAATCACAGAAATTTAATAATTATGATTCATTTCCATGGAGATTAGGCATTTTTTTACTTTTGATTCCCTAATTTGGGGCCTTTGGGACACTCGCTCCAAAAATGATTTACATATTTTTTTGGAGCAAACGCCTCTACCTGATCAAAACGCTACGCAAAAGCAAATCCGAGTTTTTTTTAAGCTAATCTAACTTAACTTAATCTAAGCCTAACCTAACCTTATCTAAACATAACCTAAACTTAACCTAACCTAAACCTAGACTAACCAAATCTAACCTAACTAAATTGGGTAATTGTAAATTGCTCAATTTGGCAATCATCGAAACTTAATATAATTATTATTCATTTTCATGGAGATTAGGCATTTGTTTTAATCTTGATTCCCAAATTTGGGACGTTCACTCCAAAAATGATTTACATATTCGAAATTAGCATTTTTTGGAGCAAACGCGCCTAGGCCTCCAAAATTGGTTGCTACCAGCCTAAGCTCCACAAAAACGCCACTACTTAACCAAAATGCTATGCAAAAGCAAATTTTTCTCAACCTAACCTTACCTAGCCTAACTTAAACCTAAACCTAACCTAACCTAAACCTAACCTATCCTAACTAAATTGTGCAATTGTAAGTTACACAATCATAGAAACCTAATGTTATTATTATTCAGTTTCATGGAAATAAAGCATTTGTTTACTTTTGATTCCCAAATTTGAGGCGTTCACCCCAAAAATGAGCTACATATTCAGAATCAGCATAAAATCTCTGTTAAAATGATATCAGTTTGGTAAAAAATATTTGGTGGAAGGATTCTTTAATTATACCTAAAATTTAATTTAGAAACCATATAGGATTAGAAATGATAAAAAAATATTAGTAATCGATAATAATCCCACTGACAAATGTGCGAGCGTCGTGTATTGCCAACAAGAGAATGCTATTACCTACTTGGTTTTATGTTTACTTTGAATTCGAAATAGTATTACATATTTTGGTTAATTATGTTTTTTATTGTTGCTGTTTAAGTTCGTCTGAAATAATTTGGTGCAAAACTTGATGCGCGTAGTCATCTTCGATGCATTCGCGCATATGAATTAGTCGCTCCTTCGTCGCTCGTGCTTAAAAAATACTCTCATACGCGACTTCTTATTTTCGTAAATAACTAAATGATACTCGATGATCCTATTGTAATATGTAATAATGTGTTGATAACAAATGAGTATATTAAAGTATTAGTTTCAATAAGACATGTTTTTAGCGCACGCGTGCGAGTTCAGAAAACGACCCGCGAATCGGGGAGTTTTCTAAAGAGAACAAGTGCGCTAAAACGTCTTATGAAACAAATACTTTATACTATTTTTTCTATTCGCGTTAGTTCATTATTAAATAATTAAAAAAATACTTAGTTTTAAATAAAATTTGTTAGGGATATTTTGGTAAGTAGCATAACAGTTGGCAAAACTAGAAATTATGCACTTGTTTTTTTTCATAACCTCGCTAACTTTCGGTAATCCGCGCGACGTAGAAATTCCCATTCTTATCTCATACAGACAAAGCCCGCTACTATGCAGCAGGACCTCGTTCAGATTTACCAGGTGTATTATACGTACTGTTGAAAATTATTATAAATTCAAAGTAGAATGTATGCCAATATATTTGTGACATAAATAATTACTACTTAATGAATTAAACACTTGGATGAAATAAGAATAACTATATTTCATTTCATAGAATAAATACCTTATTTGTTAAACAAATTAATAAGGTATAAATGCAATAGTATTTTCAGCAAAGAATGATTTTTGTTAACAAAAATAATTATTCATTGGAACTTTTGGATATTATAACTTACAAGGTAAAGATATATAATTTTATAAAACTGAATTTTATTACGTTAAGTTTATCGTGAGCTATTGCACATACACAACACAATGCATCCCATATAATGACAGTATCAAAATTTACAATTTCGTTAATAATAAAGTAAAAACTGTTACGCCCTTAACAGCACTATTTATTATTCGGCACATTTATGTAGTCTGCAATACTAGTTTTGCAAGCGTTGCATTCCAATTATGAGAGTTCACTGCGTAAATAAGTTTGACAATCTAAGAACAGCTGTCTAACAGTGATATCAACTTTAAAAAATAAAATGTTACTGTTTCCAGTATTCTAAAAAATGTCATTAGAACACGCATTTTGCGTAGCTATTAGGACGCAAATATAAAAAATTTATTTAGAAGTTGTTTTAGGGCAAGTGCATTTTTGAACACGGTCCCGTAAAAGCTTACGTCGGCCCTGCTTAAATGAATACATTTGTTACAGCGAACCTGCAACGTCTCTAGACCTTTCAAACAAATATTGTTTATTAATTATTTGATACTCCGCCCCTACTGAATTCAAGTATATTTTATCTATGATTCAAGTCTAAGATCCAAGTAAACCAATGATACTAGGATGTAGAAAATAACTCAGAGAACAATAATTTCATTTATGTCCGATTGCATTATAAAGTACTGGTTATTGTATTGTTTTGCGGCAGTGAACTGGCTTATTATTGTACTCGTAAAATAAAGTGGTTGTAGTAAAATAAAGTATATAGTAGTAAAATAAAGTATGACAACTGTATATTACATGTCAAATTTTCTTCTGTCAAGAATAGATGTCAAATTTATAAACTGATTTTTTTTAATAATTAGCCAATTTTAGGAATCGAACATAAAGCTTTGTATGCAACTCTTACATAATCGGACCTTATAGACTCGCCCTTTTTATAGGCCTTGCTCGCTTCGCTCGCTCAGCCATAAACTGGGCTTATCTATAATGTCCTACATTATGTACTTGTTACATAAATAGCTATTAATCTTATTTAACAACTGAAACGCGCCAATAAATATAGATGTTGTGTTCAACATCAAAATATCTTCAACATCAAAATATTTTCAACATGCGGTGACAATGGTGATAATAATTTTGACAGATTGAATTTAACATTCATAATATTTATGACAATTTTAAGTAGAATAGGGAGAAGAAGTGCATACGTCATACCGTGCCTGACGTCATAATTCTTTCCTCGCAACGCGCATGTTCGCATCGCTCTACTTCGCTGTAAACCGTTTGTTTGACAGTTTTGACACTGTTGACAGTTGGAAGAGAAAACGTGACGCTACTTTGTGAGGTTAAAATGATAGATAGGTACTATCACAAATAAAATATTGAAACAACAATGGGTGAAAGCCATTGGGTAAGTGTTTTTATAGCTTGTAAACATCCTTTTTAACACTATCAATAATCAGAAATGAAAATATAATGTGCCTTATTGAAGTACATGCGCGTTGCGAGGAAAGAATTATGACGTCAGGCACGGTATGACGTATGCACTTCTTCTCCCTATATTTAAATTTTATAATTTTTGAAATGTCAGTAAAATGGAACTGTCATTCATAGATATCTCTCAATAATACATTTTATTTTAACAACTTGCAGCGAGAGTACAGAATACAGATATCTCTGGCGCGTCCCAATTGTAACACAATATCCTCTAATTATTTTGAGCAATGTATATCCATAATTTCCTTTCATTGTTTTTATAGAATGCGTTTTACCTCCAATGCTTGTTTTCAAATTTCCATGTACTTCTAACGAAAAAATATTTCACGATCAGCGCCTTTTGGAGGGTTGCGCCTCCCCGCGTCGCAGGGTCTGCTGGGGGGGTAGTTACGCCACTGCTATTGTCTAACAAGTTCAGTGCTATGAAACTGTAATTTATTGATATATCTTTCACTCGTTTTTACTATCACATCTTTAACGGGGTTTAATTTCAGATCACTTTGAATATCCACATTTGTGACATAGTACGGTGCATTAGTGATGATTCGCAGTATTTTAGCCTGAAACCTTTCTAGGATTGCTGTAGGTATTTGAATTTGAGGACGTTTCCCACAACTGTATTCCATACATCCATACGGACTTGAATAAAGCTTTATAAATTAGTAATTTGTTGTTCACAGTGAGCAGGGAGTTTCTGCCGAGGAGCCAGTAATGCTTTCCGAGTTTCCAATTCAGTTGTTTGCGTTTCCTCCAGATATGACTTCGCCAGGTAAGCCCAGGTGCATGCCCAAGTATTTAACTTCTTCACTTTGAGGTGTTACTCTACCATTTAGTGTAACTGGCGGGCATATGCCCCTGCGCTTGGTGAATGTAATATGTGTGGACAGATATGTGTGGAGTATCGTTTATTTTTTACGCCACTTCCTAAACCAGGCCTCTAGTGAGTGAAGACTAGTTTGTAGTTTTTCTGATGCTGATTCAGGGTCTTCATGAGTGACTAATACAGCGGTGTCGTCTGCGAAGGTGGCAATGGTAGCATCATCTGTAGTAGGCAGATCACCTATAAAAAGGAGGTAAAGCACTGCCCCCAGTACACTGCCTTGCGGTACACCTGATTTTATTGGCAATAATTTGGTTTGTTCTTCGATTTACTTAACAGGGAAATATCTTTACTGTAAGTAAGATTTAAGTATAAGATGCCAATCATATGGGAGATGCTGTTTCAACTCGTGTAAGAGACCCTTGTGCCAGACTTTATCAAGATCCTGGCTTACATGGATAAACGCAGCTTTATAATATTTTTTATCTTCAAATGCCCTATTTGCAAGATTCACAATACGATGAACCTGCTCTATTGTCGAGTGATGCCTCCTAAACCCAAACCGGTAGTCTGGTATTAGTTCGTTATTTATTAGTATAGGCATAAGTTTTTTTCAACAGTAATTTTCGAAAAGCTTGACTGGTAGCAAGCTAATAGGTCTATACGAGCTAGCTTCAGTGTTGGGTTTGCCAGGTTTCTGTATAAGTATGATCTTTGCTACTTTCCATTGGGCAGCAACGTAATTAGTTTTTATTACTGCGTTAAAGATAAACGTGATCATTTCGATTCCCTTTTTGATAGTTCCTTCAAAATACACCCAGTCATTAAATCGTAGCCGGATGCTTTTTTATTTTATAAAGTTTTGATCATGGCTTCAATTTCATGAACAGTGAAAGGTTGCAGTAGTAGTGAAAGCTGTAGGGGTGCTACTTCTTTAGCTTCTTATTAGCTTCTTCTTCATCTGCATCTTGGTCGCTTGGTAGTGACTGGAAAATACTTTATAGTTTTTATCATCTTCTTCAATACGCTTTGTTGTATTTTCTCTTTTCGGCCGGATATCGTCTATTTTGCCATTTCAATGGGATAATTTCGAGTTTTAGAAAAGTTTTTTATTGGTGGAGTTGCTTTCCAGGCCACTTCCTGTATCAGGCAGTTTGGATTTTCAACAGCTGCTTCGATATCTTTATCTGTTCTAAGTGAAGTATTTAAGGAAAAATTTCATCAAGGGGTTCTCTAAAAAAGTCCCAATCAGTCTGTTTATCATGCAATTCTGGAGGTTTATTTTTCACTATTATGTTTGTATTTAAGGGTGACAGAGGAGTGATCTGAGAATAGGTCAAACTTATCTTCAACAAGCATGTGGGCATAGCCAATAACTTTGGTGATAAAGAAATCCAGTAAATCTGGAGTTTTTGTTCTATCCGTGGGCCAATACGTTTAGTAAAAAGTTGACTGCATTTTCGTGAAAATGTCGTAAAAATGGTGTTTGTGTCATAATTATGACAAGATTTTATAACTGTTACCTGTTGTTATGACGTTATTCCAACGAAAACTCCTTAGCGCTCGGTATTTCAGTGTTTTAAATTTAATAGACTACGTTTGGAAAGTCTTACTGTTTGAAATAAGCATGTACTATATGGGTCTGGATAGAGAATAATTATCAAATCTTCATCTTTCTCTACAATCCAGATCTTAGCAGCTTCTGTAATCTCTTCGTTGGAAGAAAACTTAGGTTTTTCAATTTTTTTTCAGTTAATGGAAGAGCTGATAGTTGAACTAAAAAACCGAATTGTTTTCATTGAAATGTGCGGTTTACGTGCAGAGGCATTGCCTTGCAAAACAAAACACCTTTGGACAATTTTCTGCGTTTTCGTTCCCTATTTTTTCTGGTAGAGTCAGCAAAATCGAGTAATAATTTCTAGTTAGTATTCTACAGCCAGACCCAGGGAGCAGATACAGATACAGAGAGCCCTACATTTCAACAGCAGATTTTTGATTTCTTAGGCCTTGGAGAGCCAGAGTGTCTCCATTCCATCGATTGCTGCTTTGTTTCTGGGTCGTAGAAATGTATCCAAGTTCATCCTTAGTCACAACACGGCTTAAGAATTCAAGCATCTTTGTTAAACCGCGTACAGACTGAAAGCGATGCATTCACCCTTGCTCGCTTCTGATCAACATTAATTTGGGGATTCATTTTGCAGAAGTTTGTTTCATGTCCAAATCGACGCCGACATGAACTATGTAATGAACGCATTCATATAAAATATTCAGTGGTTCAAATAATCGTTTAATAGGTCAGTAACTGGGTAATTTATTTCTTCAATCTTCTATAGAATTGATTTTCTTGTTGGAAAATGTTCGGGGTGTTCCCTGAATGTAACGTCAAGTTGACGGGACGGGGGCGGTTGAGCGTTAGCCGCCATTTTGGAAAACACGTTTTATCAAATATCTTGTGAACCGTGCATCGTACGACAAAAATAGTATAGATTGTTTTCGTAGATAATAACATTTTCTACAACTTTTATTCAAAACTTTTTTCTGTATAGTGCATAGGTTTATATTTATAGCTCGCCAAACTTTTTTCAACATGATTATTGCTAAATATATAGTGAACGGTTGATGATACATTAGAAATGGTAATAACCAAATTTGTAGAACACAAAAATTTCCAATAAAATTTATTTGAGGTTTTTTTCTATAAAATTGATACTTTAAGAGCTATAATGCTGTAAATGTCGAGTTGATGCACAATAGCCACGAGATTATAACGCTATATATTAAATCATGCGCTTATATACACACACCTTGGTAGTGTAATGTCTAGCGCTAATGTCTGTGACACAAATGTGGGATTTGCGCTGTTCCATCTGTAAGTCGGCTGCAGCCGCACATAGGGCCTACGTAATAATAATAATCGCCCCCTCCCTCCCGCACAAGCTTTTAGCTTCTGGGGCCTGGTTTCTGGTTATGGGTTGTAGCAATTATTATTATTATATTGCGGTGATCTTTGAATATAAAATAAAATACAATATGTCCACCGTTCCAAATATAAACATAAATTATAAACGGTGGATTGAAATGAGAATACACCAAAGATATTTTTCTTTATTCCTCTCAGCTAGCTCAGGTTTGCTCAGTAAAGCATAAATTATTTGAATTGCGAGACTCTTATTTACTTTCATGCCTAGAGAGAAAGAAAAACTTATATCGTAAGCACTAAAGCTCCTGCAAGCTGGACAACTGCTGCTAAACTCTGAATTTAAAAGTAAAGAACGCTGGATGCTTGTATTATCTTCAATTAAACACATATGTAAAAATGAAAGCACATAAACTTTATTTAACGAACAAAAATAAAAAATCCAAATAGAACGTCAAAAATTAAAAAAAAATGTTATTCAAGATAATACAATTGGTAAATTGAGAAATTAATTCTCAGTCTGCTCAAACGTTATAAATAATTGTAGTGATCTGACATAGGATCAGTACGGTCATTCGTTTGAACAAACCAACACAAATGAAATTTGTTTAAAATAAAAATATTTGTCAAATAAAAATAAATTCTTTTTAAAAGAAATTTTGTTGTTTTATTTAACTCAAATCAAATAAATTCTCAAAAGAACTTAATAAACTAAACCAAATAATTTTATATTTGAGGATGAACTTTACAAGTTAATTATTATTTATAAACTTAACAAGAATCATTTATTATAACCAACCTTGTATATTACGGTATATTTTCCTTTTTAAAAAGTTAATCCTTATTATTGGCAACACTGTGATGAAATGAATCAGCTGAAATCGATACGTAGATCGATGTCAAAAAATAAATTCAATCAGAATTTATTAAAACAAACACTTTCACTTCATATAATTGTTAAAGAACACTAATATCTTCTTTTAATCCTTTTAAGACAACGTTCAGGTAACACGTTAATTTATTTTACTTTGTTTTATATATGACAATTATGTCAAAACATATGGTTAACAATCTAACCTCAAATTAATTACAGATATTTTATCCGGAGCCGGGCATAAGTTCTGCGTTGAACGTTTTATCGACTGACTTTGTTACAATTTGCCCCAGCTTATATAGTTTCTGCCAGAACAAAAGAGAACTATGACACTTTTTCAAGCGGAGCATCGAGCAGGCTCGTGACGTCACTAATCCGGGACAGCTGTTTTGGATCATCACTGATCCTAATTCTGTTATTATAGGATTGTAGCCCTTAAAACGAAGATCAATAAAGTATCATACATGACGTCACTAATCCGGGACAGCTGTTTTGGATCATCACTGATCCTAATTCTGTTATTATAGGATTGTAGCCCTTAAAACGAAGATCAATAAAGTATCATACATTCATAGTCTCAAAATGTATCGTAAGGAAGATATTCAAGAAAAACGGTTGACAATTTACAAAACTCATTACGATCTAATTACATATAAAATTCCACAAGTCAAGGTTCATCCTTTACAAGCTAGTTACAGAACTACATGATACAAGTAATACAATTAATTTATCCATAAAAACATCTTTACAATTTAGTATAAACATGATTTTTACAGTACGAACTACAATGAATACACCAATTAATGCATATACAAGTGCCAGCTTAAATATTAAGTCAACGTTAATCAATTTATGCACAAAATGTTCAGCATACAGTGCTCTAAGCACTTACATAAGAACAATGATGAAGAAAGACAGGATAAAAGTCTATAAGAGTCAAATCAACACGAACGACAGGATTCAAAACCTTCATTAATTAAAGTGACCATAAATCTTATGAAGAAATTCAAAATTTAATTGTATTATATCAGTCATGTTAAGATTGACTTAATTAATCTATTTTCAGCAAATTAACACATGAAACTGAGCTGGTCTCCTGGAATATAGAAAAATCTATCTAACGTTAAACATCGTAATCTGATAATTTCAATGTAGTAATTACTTCTTCCTAACAAGTGGAAAACCGTCCCAAATGTAACATGTGTTGCATAAACATGATTATAATTAAGCAATCTAACTAATTTATATCCTTTTTCTGAAAATGAAACCTATTATTATTATACATGAGAAAGCTAGGTTATGTTTGCATGAAGTCTTAATTCTTAAGTTTTAATTTAAGTATTAATGAACCTAACTGTGATCCTATCTATACCCTTTATATTAATTATGCCCATGACATAACGTCCCTCTTTTGATTTGAATCCGATATATATATGAAACATTTATTTTTTACGTTCACGAACTATCGTAAGTAAAATTTTCAATACAGTGATTTGATATCACTGCAATATATTTTACTATATATTTTACACCAAACTAAACCTCTCACTTCTACCTCCAACCCAAGATACGGTACGTTATTCTTCATTCTTTTAGAACCTACCACCAGGTTCAAACTTGGCTTGGATTTTACCATGATCCTGAAGAATGGGGTTGGAAGCGGACTACAAATGAACTTCAACCAATTCGAACTACTAGGCTCCCGCACCATCAAGTCTGCTGCAAATAATATCTTGCAAATGCACAACAAATTGAGGGCTGCCTGTGGATGCCGAAAATCTGGCTTAAAATGTTCCATTATTTGTTCAAATTGTAGTTGACACACATGCGACAATGTGCCAGATACACATACATTGGACGAAATCGATAACGATGAAATCTTCGATTCATTTCCTACGGATATAGCGGGGGCAGAAGACAGGGATGTGGAAGGTGATGAGTGTCTTCCTTCATCATCGAAAGAGATGAGGCTTATGACGTAAAATAACGTGCTACTTTTTGTATAAATAAATGTTTTAATCCGTTATTTCATAAAATTAATTTGCATTCATTGAACTCTGTTATCCTTTTCTCCGCCTTTCCCTTCTCATATTATTATTATCATTATTATTGTCATCATCATCATTATTATTAAATATAATATAAATACAAAGATTAGTTAAAGTTTCACAAGTTTTATTAATATCTTAACCTGACAGTTTCGACACTTTGTGTCATTATCAAAGGTAGATAAGATTGATAAACAAACACGTTCTAAGGATAAATACATACAGAAAATAGGTAACTAGATACAATACATAACAAAAACTAAATATCTAACACTTCTAATAAAGGAGAATTAAATAAATTAATAAAACTTGTGAAACTTTAACTAATCTTTGTATTTATATTATATTTCATGATTATGGAGTTCCACAAAGTAAGGCTGGAGACAGTAAACGCTATCATTATTATTATTGTTATTAATTTTTATGATGTACATGATGTACAAACAATTGTATCTTGCTACATTGACAATTTTTTATAATACGTTCTACCCATGGAAGTAAGAAAGATCTATAAATTATGAATACTTCTTCACACTATTTATAATATTAATAGATTCACTACACAGTATTGTCATTTTTCTGAACACTTTTCGCCGTTTTATGTGTTATAAAATGTTTTCCGTTTACTACGAGCAACATTTCTACTGATAATTCACGCGGTGCAATAGTTTATCAAGCTATAGCTCTTAAAGTATCAAGTTTATAGAAAAAAACTTCAAATAAATCGTATTGGAAATTTTGTGTTCTACAAGTTTGGTTATTACCCTTTTTAATGTATCATCAACCGTTAAGTATAAATTTAGCAATAACCATGTTGAAAAAAGTTTGGCACTCTATAAATATAAACCTGTGCACTATAGGTACTAAAAAAGTTTCGAATAAAAGTTGTAGAAAATGTTATTATCTACGAAAGCGATCTGTACTATTTTTGTCGTACGATGATATACGAGATATTTGATAAAACGTGTTTTCCAAGATGGCGGCTAACGCTCAACCGCCCTAGTCTCTCCAACTTGACGTTACATTCAGGGGACACCCCCGAACATTTTCCAACAAGAAAATCAATTCTGTAGAAGATTGTATTATGAACCTATTTTTTGTGCTCTGGTTATTGGACTATAAGCGTTTAAGCCCAATTCAGCGGTCTCATAATATCTTATGAATTACATCGCTATCTTCGGAGACGGACACACAGAAAGCGGCCTTCCCGTTCGCTCTTCATCTTCAATGGAAAATTACTTCTTTTGAAGCATGCAATCTAATTTTTCACGGCCGCATACGAGTAATACGCGTAAGGGACATTGATCGCCAAGGGTATTAAGCATATCTTCGTAAATCTGCTTACCTCTTACTTCCTTCAAATACGAGTACTTGGTGATGGCTCGACTCACCAATTTTCCGATTTTCACAATTTCGTTTTATCAAACAGATAAATGACAATTTAAATTCAAATGCTTTTGTCGTTGTTCCAACATAAAAACAAAAAAAATCCTTATAGCACTAATGTCATCTAAAAAATAAATTAATTTTAGCTAAGAAATTTTTGTCAGTAATTAAGTCGACACAAAAGAATTCGTGGCTCACACGCCCAGAAACTACGTGCAAATACTCTTTATTTGTTATACTGCAACATACTTGTACACAAACATATACTTTCCGATCAAATGATCCAAATTGCTATTGAACGTAACGCCAGCTCCGATTGTAAAGTAAACCATGAGCGGGCGTTATGAATATAACGCCCGCTTATAATGCCCTGGTTGTTATGGAGTTGTTTATGTAGTTCGTATCACAGGTATAAACAAAAAATAATATGCAAGTGAAACATAAAAAACATAAGATAACAGCTAAAAAAACATTATTGTGGACCACTTGTAGGGTACAATGGATCACCACATGTTCCACGATGGATCAACATGCAATTAAGTAAGAAGTTATTTGAAAATTCATAAATGATAAATTTTATTTCAATATGTAACCCTAACCGATAATATAAATAATAAATGATCAAATGATCGTGGGTTCGAGTCCCACTTGAAACGGTAGGATTTTGACTGAATATAGGACACCTCAGGTGCGATGTGTGTGCGTGTGTGTGCGCGCGTGTACGTGTGTGTGATTGTGATTCATGTTAGATGGGAGACATATGGCCCTAGCTGTTAGTTCCTCCGTAGTGTAGACGAGAAATAAAAAAAATTAAAGACTCAAAATAATTTTAAATATATACATTTTATTTATTGTTTCTAGCCTTACTTTGTGGAATTCCATAATTATGAAATAAATAAAGATTAATAAAAAGTTTCACAATATTTATTAAAATATAACCTGACAATGCTGTTTCGACAACGAAGCTGTCATTATCAAAGGTAATATAAATATAAACAAACATGTAGCTAAGGTATATACAAAAAATAGATAAGTAGATGAAAAGATAAAATTAATAACAATTACAGGGCCGGCGGTAGACGAGTGGTGTCAGTGCATCACTCGTGTTCCAAGGGTCGTGGGTTCGAATCCTACTTGGGGCGACGGGATTTTTCTAATTGGAAAATTCCGCCACCTCAACTATGGGTGTGTGCATTCGTGTTGCATGTTAGATGGGGGACAGATGACCTTAGCTGTTGGCTCCCCCGTAGTGTAGGCGTGAAATAAAAAAAATAACAATTACATATCTAATACTTCCAGTAACGGAGAATTACTGAGCTCAATCTGTTCATTTATTAAAAGTACCCTGAGTTTGTGTTTGTATATCTGGAAAGCTTCTAAAATGTCTAATACACGTTTGTTATTACAAAAATGTAGGAATTTGATATTATTTTGGGAGAGTCATTGTGTGATTCCGTTTTAAAAGGAATTATTGTGTTGTCTGTGTGTTTCTGCAAGCAAGCTTTAAATACTTTGTTTATTCACAGCCATCACTAAATTAATCGAAAGAGAAGGCATTGAAATATTGATTATGATTAGATATAGTAACAGAACAAGACGTCAAGACGAAGTTTGTCAGTTATTTAACGATAAGTACCCAGAAAGTAACTCAGTAACTCAGTCAATTGTGAGTAAAATAGAAAAAAAGTTCCATGAATTCGGTCATGTTAGAGATTTTCCAAACAGTGGACGTTCAGCAATAAATGAAGATGCTCGTTTGGATATCGTACTAGATTTGCAAGAAAATCCGCACAAACCAAGCCGCGCGGTTGTGGTCCGCAACGATAGCGCTATCGCTGCGGACCACAACATTAGTCATTCTTCTGTTATAAGACACCTGAAGAAACAAAAATGGCATTCTTACAACCTTTCATTATTACAAGCTGAAATCTGTATCTTCATTTCTTGCAAAATGAGTTAGTTGCGGCATTGGTCAATATTTTTCCCAACGCTGATAATCCCGATATCCCAAATAATTCTTTATGGTACCAGCAAGACGGAGCACAACCACATTCTGCAGAATCAGTGCGAGATTACCTCAATTATGTGTTTCCTAACCGATGGATCGGTCGGTGCAGTGGATTGGCCTGCAAGATCTCCAGATTTGACACGTCTGGATTTATTTTTATGGGGCCACGTAAAAAGCACTGTATACAAAGAGAGCCCAGACAATCTAGAAAATTTAAAGGAGAGGATATGAGCTACCATCAGAGCAGTTGCACCAAAAATTATTTCTAATGTTTTATTGGAGATTCAGCATAGCGTCGGCTTCACATGAAAAGTGCATAAGTCCGAAAAACCTGTTTACAAGAAATGTAACATTTTTCATGTTGCCTGTCAATGCTTTTGCACTGGTGCCTGATTTTATTCTTGCTATTTAAATGACTTCTACTAATTATTTTCGGAATTTCTCATATTTATTTTATAGAAAAAGTAATAATTAACCAGATAACGTTAAAATCTCAATTTTCCGATTTTGGCACTTACGCCCTTTTCATATGAAGCCGTCGATAGGTTAGCTTATTCTAGTAGTTGCTGGTGGACATTTTGTACATTTGCTTTGATAATAACGTTGTATTTGTTCCTTGTTTACAATAATAATCTTTTCCCGTCTTCTTAATTATTTTTCTCAAAAATTTCCTTATGTAATAACAAACTTATTACATGTGTCAGAATATGGAATAAAAAATGGAAGTTACTATGTAAAAAATGCCGATGACGCCACCACACTTAAAAGCATTACTCTGTATATCCGAATATTATGTCAAAAGTGCGGACTTTAAAAAACAAAATTGACTTGTTTTTGGAATTTTTCCAAAAATCGATACTTTCCCTTTTATCGAATTTATTTCTTACTTTTGAATCGCACTGTATAATTAAGCACTATAGTTCGTCTCAAAGTGAGTATTCTGCACAGATGTTATGCATGACATTGGTGTCATACTTCTATGCAAACTTGTTACTTATCAGCTTAATCCGTATTTTCTGATGAGGGCAGCTTAAGTACCAATGCCGACTAACGACCCTATGTGGCTTCCTATTGTCAATGGTTCTCAAACATAGTTACTATTTGCTGCAACATACCTGGGTTAGATTCAAATAAAATAGAAATTAAGAAATACCTTTTATTTATGTCACGCCAGCAGTTTGTTTTTAATTCTACAGTATGTGCTAGTGGTACAAACCATTTGAATGAAGTTACAAAACAGCGAAATAGAATTAATAAATTAATTAAAAATACAAACAAAAAAAAAGTTCTACGCGAGGACTTGTTGAGATCTGCTGGATTCCGTTTAGTTTGAAAGATAGACAAGGCCATCGCTCACTGCACAAAACTGGCAACGTCTGAGCAAATTCCCATAAAGATAGCATTGTATTTCTTTAGCACGCAGGATACTCGCTTTGAGACGAACTATAGAAGCCTAGAAGGTCCACGGTTTGTTTTGACATTTTTTCCCGTTCCTTTCTATTTTTAGCCTTGTCTTCCCATCTTGTAATGTTCAAGCAGCGTAAGTCGATCTTGTTGTAGTTCCTTTATCCACTGACTTCTAGGTCATTCCATTCGTTCTCTACCACCAACTTCTGCTTTGTGTATTTTGCTGGGTGTTCTTTTGTTGTACATTCATATTAGGTGCCCTAACTATTTGAGTCTTTGTGATTTCACTACACCAACTATGTTTACTTCACCGTATAACTCATTCAACTCTTGGTTTGTAAGTCTTACCCACAAATTTTTCTCCGCAGATTTTCGGAATATTTTACACCCCCACACTTTTAGAATTAGTTGATCATATTTCCGTAAGGTCCACACCTCGCTTGCATATGTCACTGCAGGTCGCAGTATAGTTTTATACACTATAATTTTTATTATCCGGGAGAACATAGTTACTATTTGAGAAAATGTCTTTTAATACAGCTACACTTTTGGCCCCTGCAGCAATTCTTGCCTTTATTTCTGCACTATTTTCTGGTTTGCTAGTTACTGTTGTACCTAAGTATATAAATGTGTTTACTGCTTCAAATTTATATTCTTTAGTCACATCCATTTTGACCCTAATGGATTATTCTTTTGGTGTTGTTGGCCATTCTATCTGATGTACTTTGTCTACAATTCGTTAATCTCTAGTCCCGAATTCTGTGCACTAAATAGTAATCTTTTGACTTTTTTTGCATTTTTTATCGTTTTTGTTAAAATAGTCAAATCGTCGGCAATCGCTAAACAGTAGTTGACTACAAATTTGACGACGCAGATCTATGCCTTAGGAAACAATGGCGTCTTTCACAACGACTCGCCGATCTCTTTCGGAAGAAAATGCCAGGAGATGACGAAAGTCGAGGACTTGGTGATTGTAGTCGACGACAAGCCACGAAACATATGGGCAAAGGGGATCGTAACAGCCGTATATCCGGGCAAGGATGGAATAATCCACGTCGTGGGCATACGAACCAAACATAACACATTTTGTCGCCCCTTCGTAAAACTCGCGTTCTATACAGAAAGGAAGGTAGTGTCCCAAACGGAGTTGAAACACCCGAGGGGAGCATGTTTTTGAACGCTGAGCTTTCTAAATAATCCAGTAGTGAAATGTAGTCAATTACAAAAATAACTTTTTTATTAATGTCAAATAATAACATGTTAGTCGTGAAAAAGAACAATAAAGACGTGAATTCAGTCTATTATTATATTTCTGTTTAATTTTATGTTAAAGAGCCGGATCATTTTGTTTTGCAACGGACTACTAGAAAAAAGCTACACTACGAAATGCAAATTATGGTCTGTGTATTATTAGCTAATGAATTGTAGACTGTATACTGGACTAGGAAAGGTTTATAACTATACGAATACGGACTGTAGACTAAAACTTCACTGTATTCTAAAGACTATGAACTATCAATTATCTACTATGGTATTAGAACTATACAGTATGCCATAGATATTAAACAAATGGAAGAAGCTTTAAAACCGCCTTTTTCGTGATTTACATCTAAATGTAAAATGCCATTGAGTATAGTTTATACTTATTTAATTGCTATACCCTAAATAGCTATGGAATTATGGTAGATAGGATAAATAGAATAGATATGGAATATGGAAATGTAGTCTAGAAGCAGAAAGGAAAAAGAGACAAATAATTGACAAGCTCAGAAAGACCCAAACAAGAAAACTACAACAGTAAGGTAACAATGGTATACAAAGGATAATGATACATATAAATAAAACTTGAAAGTTTTACAATTTTCAAGTATTTTGGGCAAAGATGAATCACAATAAAAACTAAAACATTTTTTAAAATATAATATTTATATCTATAAACTCATAGTATTGCAATCTTAATGTATGTAATACATAAAAATACATTTTTTTTAATTATGGTATAGTTGCTTAACCCAGAATTCTCTGGTAAGGGATTAAGCACTGGGGCCACTTTTACGAACTGGCACAGAGTGACAGCATTTGCAATGTTTCAAAACACTCTTTTCGACGAATAAACTGTAACTTTACAAAACATTCTATTTATAACACTTCTTCGATTTAGTTTATTGTTTACTGTTGCATCATTAATGAAATAAATCTTAAATATACTAACATAATTCTTTAGTATATATTTGACAAACAAATACTAAATATCCTAGCACCACTATTTGTTTATTGCAACCATTTAAACACAATCCTCGGGCCATTGTCGGTTGGCCGTGCTAATCTTCCCACAGACTCCGGACTTAATCCCTTATCGGTAAATTCTGGTATCATCAACTGCATGGTGTACTATTATAAAAGAAGTTTAAAATGAATTGTACTAGTTACGAATTACGTTAACATTTATTTGGCTTGGTGTCACATTTACAAATCAGTACATATTATACAAATATAACATTTTAACAATAAATATGGTATTTATTATATATTTTTTAGCAACAGAAAAAATGGATATAACATATATTTGATTTTATTTATTAACATTTAACCATAAAGCTAAGGTTAGGCACATATATACATTAAAAAAAGGTTGGAATGTAAGCCCTTCATGAGTAAGTACAATATTTACAAATTTATAAAACCTACAACTAACATGTGACTTAGAGATTCGTTGTGTATAAATAAAATGGAAATAATGAATAGCCCACACTCCAAATCAGCATAGGGAAATGGACGTATTGTTATTTAAGCTTAAAGCACTTACACGTTAATGTCCAAATGGAATGGTCCATCGTGATGATGGTGTCATTTAAAATTAATACAAAAAATAAAAATAAAATGAATCAAATACATCCTAATGTACCTACTCACTGAAGCAAGTCAATAAAGTAATTTCTGGAATGTTCATAATAAGTATTTATTATTTTTCAATATCCTAATATTATTTTGTAACAGATTTTTAAACTCTAAAATATGTTATTATCAAGAAGTAAAATTGCTTAGCTTTATTTCTGCTCCAGTGCAGCTATCTTTGTAATCACATTTTCTTCTCAGTCAATTCATTTTCAGTTACCAATCACTTCTCGCCATATTTGATTCATTTTAGAACTTTCAACTGGATAACAATTAGATTAGGAATTAACAATTATTGTATAAAAAATCCAGTCCCATCATCCCAATCATCTAAACTAGGTCCAAAAGAATCATTAAAGAACTGATCTATTTCTTTATATAAATGACTTTCTGACTTTTTACTAAAGTCATGTTTTTCATCTGGATAAACCTGAGAAGTGATATATACATATGTAGTTTTTACTAAAGCATTAATAAAAAATATTTTAAATATTTACCATATGACGAAAAAGAACACCTTGATCTATTAAAGCTCTTGCGAACAATATAGAATGCTGTGGTTTAATTGTTGTGTCTGCTGTGCCATGGACAAGCATAAAATGCCTATCTCTTAAATTCCCTGCTCTTTTTGTTAAATCAGCATTTTCATAATCCACTAAATGTTCTGATGGATAGCCCAAATATCTCTCTGTAAAGTATGAATCTAAAAAAATAACAATGTAATCTCTTAGATTTATGGTAGAGGCACTTATTTACTGTAATATTGCCAATTGGTAATTGGTGAAATGCTAACAGAACAGTTGATCACATGATGAACATCTTGCATTAACATCATAGCAGTTATATAACCACCATAGCCTTTACCAACTATACAAACTCTTGTTTTGTCAATATATTTAAAGGTTTCTTCTAAATATACCAGCACAGCAAGTTGGTCTTCTACGTCAATGGAACCAACCCTATCATAAAAAATAAGAAATGTAGTGAATCAATGTTGGCATTTATATTAATGTATGTGTCATACTTAGAGTAAATTTCCCTTCTCATTCTTTCTCCTTGGAAACCTGAACCTCTACCATCGATCTGAGCAACCACATAATTTTTTGTGCTTGCAAGATACCACGGCCAGGATAAATCCCATTCTTCAGAGACAGATTGAGTTCCTGGTTTGCAGTTTCTAAAAACAGAAAATATATAAATAATAGCATAATATATTGTTATTTTTTTCGAAGGTACTTTTTAATACTCACACCAACAATATTAAAGGAAAGGCGACTTCTTCATACTCTCTCAAAACGGGAGGGAAGAGTAATCTAACTTGGGCTTTATAGCCATCTTCAATTTCAACTTGAAACTTTCTAACTTGAGGCTTTGAGAATACTCTAATTTTATTTCTTAATATTTGGCCTGAGTCAAGTACAGCTAATCTAATATTTGTGGCAGTTTCAACTAAAAATACTACTGGAATATCTGGTCCCAAACACTCCTGAATGTAAAATCTATTTGCATTACTGAATATCACATTATTATATTCACAAGCGTAATCAACTAGCATGGTATTATTAAAAATAGTTTCGTTCAAGTATTCGGACTCATCATAGGTCATGTTGAAGTCTATGGTTGCACGACAAGTTAGACATGTCCATGGTTGAGAAGAATTTGTATCACCTATTTTAAATAAATGTCGAACGCCGGGACTATTTTCGTTTGTGGCAATTGCATATCTGTAAGAAAATATCAAAGAATGAAAAATAATTTTTACTAATCATAAAAAGCACAGAAACTGATTGTTGTGTATACAAGAACAATCTGAACGCTTAGTAAAAACTTGTAAAACAAAGATTTTGTTAAGTTGTTAAGTGTGCTATGGTTATAATGATTTAGAAATTTCCCTGATTGTTTTTATGTGATGCTTATGTCTCAATTAAAAAAATTTAATTACGTCGAAACGTCAATGGCGTTTTCAATTGGTGCCCGGACTGCTCAATTGCAGAATGCTCTGAGGTTGCTCGCAAAACGAGTATAACGTCATTGCTCTTATAGTCCAGGCGACAGGGTAAAAAAGTCACTAGACTTGATAACAGCAGTTTTTTGCATATGTTCAAAACATATTACAAACATTTCTCAAAGAATTGAGGAAGTTGTAGAGAATCGAATTTCTGACAAAAACGTTAGGAATTACTTCTTTCCTCAGACCTACGGTTAACGAGATAAATTGAAAAAACACTTTAACCTCTTTTTCCAAGATGGCGGACACTTCGCAGCCTCCGATTAATACGAAAACTTGAATGTAGACTTACCACACACCCCCCTACATACTAAACAAAAAAATTGCTGTTATCAAGTCTTGTGACTTTTCTCCCATATACCAATTTCCCTGTCGCCTGGACTATTATGTAGATTAACCGAGCTAATATTAAAATATTAGCCTTTACAAAACTCTTACACTTTTTGGTCCCCAGCTCTCGGGTTACACCGATCAGAAAATGAATTTATTGTCTCCAGGAAATTACGAACTTTGCATAATAGTTGTTCCTCATCTAAATATTCAATAGTAGTATCATTAGACGAATCTGATAATAACATTATCTATAATCATCCTTTGAATGCTTATTCCAGTTGAAGTAACGCAGATACGAATGAATTAGAGGTTAGGTTTTGTCTTGATCTGAACTGATTTGTGTCATGAGACGGATCAGCGAAGAGCACTCCCGGTGGGCTTTTACACAGAGCGCTTGACGCAATGGAACACGTAAATCACGATGACTGGAATCTTAGGTGAACCAATCGAATATGAAATTTGTTCTCAAATCAATCTAAAAGCACTCCAGAGCAGTCAATTGAAAACGCTATAAGATTCGTTAGATCTGTTCGATGGATATTATCTACTCAGCATATTAATGTGACAATAATGAAATGTTCCACCAAAGAAAAGTAATGCCTATAGAACGCCCTGTATAGTAAAACATGTTTTTTATAACATTCACCCTCATGCTGCTGAAAACATTCTATTACAAGCAGTCATGAATATACCCTTGAACGAGAAAAAAAGGCCAGGTTCAAGCACATGGGGATAAAATAGGAAGAATTTGATGAATTGACGTTACTCTACAAGTACACAATTACTTAACATGTTTGAGGAGGATGTAAAATATATTCGAGATTATTTACTCTGAAATCGTTTTGGTAATTTTGGGCACATATTTATAGACTTAATGTTTCAAGTATTAAAAAAGTTTTAAAAATTGAATAATTCTTCCCATAGAGAAAGATTAAACACTAACGGTTTATCAAAAATAATTCTTTTTTCTTGGTTTCTAATAGAATCCATTATAGCTATATCCAGAATACTATGAGACTTAAAAATCCAAAAGGGAAATATTCGACAGAAAAATTCTATTCTATTTTTGGCCTTCCACGAGTTATCAATTAATTCAGCTGATAAAAACTCAAAATAGGTGTCTGTCATTAATGATAACATGATGAACTAAACGTTTCCCACTTTTTTCCGTTCAATTCTGATCTATTTAAATTTGTTTGGGCTTTTGCGGTTTAAAGGTCGGTAAGGTTTGAGCTGGTGGGCCAGAAACACTTTTGTGCTATGTTCTCACTCTTTTCCTTAATCAACTTTCTAGAAACAGTTTTCTAAGGAAATCTTGAACCATGCATTACATATTACTTTTCAGTTTTAACGCGACTGATTTCAATTTCAAAGTAAATGTGATAGGTTTCAAATTTCCATTTTACACTTTTCATTTTCAAGGTTCCACAGATTCAAAGATTTATTAAAATAAAGGTTTATTCTAAAGTTTCAACTTCTCTAAGTTTTTAAAGTTCTAAAGTTGATGTTTTAGAAATTACAATCTTCAAGGCATCAAGCGTTAGTTGTAAAAGGTTCAGAATTCCAAAACGTCATCCTATTTATGTTAATCCAGTCTGGTACAACCGACCATTAATCTTTTGCTATCATTCTTACCGACCATCATTTTAACTACTAGTTCATAGTTTTAAAAATTTAGAGCACCAGTAATTAAAAGTTTCATCAATTGAATTTATTTAAAAACCTCACTTTGAGAACAGTGAAACTTTTGCCGTTTGTTTTTATTTTCAGGTTTATAGAATTTAGCAAACTTGTATACTACAAAAGACAAAGTATCAAAGTTTTAGAAACTAGCAGTATTAACTTTATAAACAATATTTTAGATTGGATATTTAGAATTCTAAAATCTTCGACAATCAGCTTGAAGTTTGTTTGAAGCTAAAGTCACGAGTTTTTTTAACGTACTCTATGATACTATACAGCGTGTAAGGAGTTACTACACTTACAAAAACAAAAACATCAAAAGGAACAAAAAAAGTCTTATGCAACTTTGTTCTAGGACGTATTCGACAATAAGAAAGTTAGACTATAAATAAATAAAACGTCCTTAGTTTCGCGTATACAGGACACGAAAGGCTGCATCATTCAACAAGTGTGCTACAAAAAAAAACAAAGCTGATCGATTTGTTTAAATTAAACGATTTGAATTCAGAAACAAGGTCAGGAGCTGAATGTAATTTTTTATAAGCAAGGTTGCCAGATAGAAAAAAAATTGTTAAGAAGTTTTTGTACCTTTTCATGTCTCCTATCACCCCTTAAAATTATCGTATAGTAACTCTCTATACGCTGTATATTCAAGTAAAGAAAGCCATGAGATTTTTATTGTTTCTAGGTTACGATAACTTCAAAACCTTTTTCTTAATTGCCTTTTTAAATTTCACATTTTTCTATATTAGTCTGATCTTGTTCGAGCGACTAAAGACTTTGAAAAACTTTAGATGGCTAAACAATAACGTAGGTATGTTGTTCCAAAGTTGCACAGTTTAATCTGCAACAGCTAATTTCTTTTGATCTAAATCTAGCTTTTTATTAGCATTAGTACTCCTTGTTTTCAAATAGTAGATGCAAAATTCTGTAGTAGGAAGAAATGTCCTTATAAAAACTATGGCAACTAAAAATAATTAAACTATTAGTGACGACAAAGTTACTTAAGTAATGTCACGTTTTGACTCTATTTTACAAAAAGTGTCATGTGCTTTGGCGTTATGGCTAGTCGAGTTGTCGTCTTGGCTTGACAGCTAGTTTATTATTGGAAATAAAAAAATGTCATTTTGCGTGAATCTAACATTTTTATTATACTTAAAATAAAATTTCTAAGATAAATTTTTCAAAGGTTTCTGGTTGCATTGGTTCAAAATATTACGATCTTCTTTTGTGGTTGTGATTGGAAACGCTTTCAGAAGGATTCTACCGTAATTTGCTGTGTATTAGTCCGATTTGTTTTGGATTTCGTATTGAGATTTAATACCAAAAGTTTCTCAGGTTACAAAACGAATTTGTACGTGAGACTTTTTGGTAAATAGGTTAGTTGACTAATTAATTGACGATTGATACGGAATCCATTTACACTTCAAGGCTGTCCTTGATCATACTCCGTCTTTCACATACCTTTTGTTTCCCTTTCTTGCACCTCTTATGTAAATACTCATTCTACTTAGATTTGTTTTCCGAATCTTTCTATTGGTGGCGTCAGGAAGAACTTGCAGCCTGTGGTATGCATATGTACATTTGAAGAACGACTTTCTCTAACTTTTGTCAGAACATGTAATCTGTTTACGTCAATGTTTTTATTTACTGTTATTTGTTATGTAGATGGCTTCTTGTCATTTTTAATTTAATGGTAATTTGCATATGATATTTGAGGGCATGATCATAATGATGATTATGATAACAAACGATCATTATTGCAGATTGTTATATGGTATTTAACTTAGTTAGCCAATATTTGATTTTAGATGGCTTCTTGCCAATGTGGATTGATCATCCATTAGAGTTTGCATGCTAAAATAACCAGGCGAGTATTGACTTGACTCGTTTATTTTATATCATCGAACAGAGAATTTATACTATCGGGACTATGGCGAAAGCTGATAGAAGTAACTGCGGTTAGTAGTTGTTAGCCAATTTCTCAATTAGCAACACGTTCCGGTAATAAAACGACCAGTTTAACAACTTGGTATACATTAGAATAAAATGCACGTTACAATAGCATCTTGACTTATTTAACATTTGCAGATGCTTGTGTGTTGATCTACTATTTCTGTTTTAGATCATAACTATATCTATACCCAGGCAGCATTTTTAGTGACCGCTACATACCAGCAACCACCGGTGGAGCTATAAAGTTTTTGCGGTTAGTCACAGAAACGTAATTGCTACGGTATTGTTACGTGCCTGGAACCAAAATGGGGAACAATTCTCGGGTAGCAGATATGTTGCAGTAACCTCTCCGGAACTTCTCCAGTTACCTTTAGGCTACGTAGTGGGAACGTGGCGGCGTAGTAATTGCTATTTTCGTGAAACTTTTTGACACATCGTGTCGCGTGTTGCTCTCTCTTACTCTTGCAACTTAACAAATATTCTTTCACTTTCTCTACTAATGCTGCGGTCGTCTCACAAAATGGATTACTATTTTATTTGTAATATGTACATAATACATAAAGAGATGAAATGTTTCGTTATTTTGTCAATCTATCATACCAAAATTATAAACTATCGCAACTTTTCTGTTAAATGCGATGATGATAGATCGAAAAATAACAACGCACCTTCTTTAAATATACTTTTTAATATAAAATGTCTTGAATAAAATAAGACAAAAATACTTATAAATTGATAAACATGATAGAAACCATTTTATTTTATTCCTAAGGCACAATTTGGCATCGATTTGTTATCTTTATTGAGAGTTATAGTAAAACACTTTTTAACGGGAACTAAACAAATTCTACTTCTAAGTTGTTGTTACCACAAAGTATAAAATAAGTTAAAAAATTCTGGAACTTTCAAGTGACTCTTACTATAAAACGACGTCAACGTTTCCGTAGCCACTTTCTAGCTCCTAATGTCACTGCAAAATTCCCATTGGAACTTAACCTCAAATTTAAACGTCAATCGTAAACAAACAACCAATATTTTTATACTGGTTGCTACTTAATAACAATTGTTATTTAATTATGGCTTTCACCCATGTTTACTACATGATGGTTTACCAGTGATCTCATCCCTATTTTTTCTATTTTGTATTGTAAACAGTTGATTTTGTTTCCACTGATTTCACCTAACTGCTGTTGTAATTTTCTATAAAAGGTGGACGTATATCTAAAATTCTTCTTTTTTCTTATTGCATTTGCCTCTGACATTTTTATTAAAAAGTTGCAAAACTACTACCACTGCAAAAACACAATTAACCTCCAAATTCCAAACTAACCTACAGGAGATATGCCTCTTTAGAAGTTACTGTCACTTCATTGTAATTTTTTAAAAGTAACTGGAACGTTCTAGTAATTCTAATGCAAAATAAGTAGTGAAAATTAGTTTCAAGTGATTCTCCTGGGTAGCATAAACGTAAGTTTTACTTTCAATACTACTGTATAGTTCAGTTACCTTAAAGGTTAAGCAATGGTTTCAGACCGGTGGCAGGAACTTTCGGTGCTACTTTAAAGTTTTAAAAACTTTAAAGTAGCTTCGAGCAAGTTACTGCAACAATCAAAATATCACTTGAAGTTGCAACAACATTAAAGTAATTATACTAAGTAGCAATACCGTTCCACATACTTTAAAAAGCTACTTAGAAGTAATGGAACTACATAGTTCTAATAAATAGTAGAAGTAACTACATAATTACTAAAATATTACAAATTGAAGTAATTAAACCTATAAAGTCATAAATTTAGTTGTAGTTACGTAACAGCTACTCAATCAAAGTTCCGATCTCAGTTACCGCTAATTCAGCCGTAATTCGGCTTTGAAATAATGCCAATACGTTATCTACATTTAATTTTTTGCATACACTTAAAATCGAGGTTACAGTTGATAAGGTACGGCTATAAAATTGGCTAATCAAGAATTAGCTTATTTGGGAAACACACCTAAGAAATAAATAATTGTATCTAGAGGTACAATACTACAATAAAATATAAATGTTGAGGATGGCAGACAATAGGGTGTTAGATTCTAAATAAGTCGGTCGTTCTAAGTGACATAAACAAGTCTGTAAGAACTTGAATAGTGAAGCTAGGAAGTTAGTCTAGTTTAAAAAAATAAATCACTCACACTCTTGAAATAAACAACTTATTATAGATATTTAGTCGAGAGGTACTGGCAAGAAAAAGGCCTCGACCCGCCATGAGCTTTAAAAAAAATTTTTTTTTCTGAGATCATAGAGTTGGCCCTCCTCTACAGACTAGGGATAGTGCCGAACAATTTTTTTTTTTTTTTGGGGGTCAAATTCGCATGCAAAGAAAAAAAAATTGGTTTTTTGCCCATAACTCATTGAGTTCAGTTCGGATCGAAACCGCACAAGAATCGGGCTCGCGATGGCGCGTAGAACGCACTTTGATTTTTCAAAATCGGTTAAGCGGTTCCCAAGATATCAAGCTTTGACTGTTCCAACCCTTTTCGTCCGGGTTTTGCCGCGGCCGGAGGCACCCCAGCCGTGTTGATTTTTTTTTGCAAGGAAGAAATCGACCCAGCGACTTGAAAATTTTTTCATCACTAGACAGTGAGGACCAGAATACTGTGTCAAAATTTCAAGTCGCTAGGTCGATTAGGGGGGGAGTGGGAGGGGGGATCGTAATCGAAATTAAAACCGCTGTAGCTTGCGCAATTTCCAGGGGTTTTCGCGCAGCCAACGGGGGATTACTGAGGACGATGCCTACTTTACTGGGTCATTTTTTTTTTTCGATTTCGCCAATATCAGCCAGTTGCGGGGCGAAAAACCGATTTCCCCTCCCCCTTTTTTTGATTAAAATTGATTTTTTGATATGAAAAAAGGGTTGGGGGAAAATTTTTTTTTGCCCACAAAACGGGGAATTTTTTTATCTTTAATTTGAGCCCGGCCAGATTGCAATCGGACCATTAGGGTGGGAGGGGGAGGGCCACAACCCTTTTGCCCTGTAGCGGGGCAACGGAAAGGGTTAGGGACTTCGGGCCGGGCCCATTTTCAAGACGGTTGTACGTTGTCTTTCGAGAGCACCAGTCTCGTGTCGGCGTAACAAACATTAACAATTTTGAAGCTTGCGTTCCTTTGGGTATTTTGATATCGATTAAACTAAGGTAAGTGAAAAAACAACATAATTTCAATGTCAGAATTTTACTAGCTAACGGGAATTTGGCTATATCTTAGTGTATTTTTATTGATGTTAATTGGAAAGTATCTGTTACCGTTAAATTTATTCGATGCCGCGTGCTCCATTTTTTATAACGTTCGAGTAACCGATTTTTCTTAACCGCTTCATCTGCAGTACTGCTCTGAGTCAATTTCATTTTTACTGGCGCAACCAAGTAACCATTGTTGATAGTATAATCTTTTATGTTATATCATCAGGACTCCAAACCACATAACCAGGAAGTTCTGAGAAGGTATTTGTTCTTTGAGTATAGGCATCGAAGACCACGGAGAAAAATAGCCTGCACGTGGGTGTACTCGTTCTTTGGGTGCATTTCTCAGCAAAGCGAGAGATCTTCAACCAGCACTAACGAATTGTGAGTATTTTCTCATTATGTGAGAACCCTACAAACCGGAAACGTTTCCGAATTACCGGGGAAACGTTTCTGGTTTGTAGGGACATGGTTTCGGAAACTGGCCCTCGTCTCACTGCTAAATGGAGCAGATTTTCAATCTGAACTGATATAATTTTCTTTTTGAATCTTGAAGGTCGGATGACATATCGCTGAAGTTTCGTGATCGGCAGATCTCGCAGTACCTTCCAGCAATACTCAGCAAAAGCTCAGCGGCACAGTTTTGACGTTCGCGACAATAAACATATCACGCGCGCGTGGAGGCCCCGATAGAGATAGCGATTCGGGATAAAAAATGCATGAAAGGAAATTCTTTTGCCTTGAAAATGGGCCCGGCCCGAAGTCCCTAACCCTTTCCGTTGCCCCGCTACAGGGCAAAAGGGTTGTGGCCCTCCCCCTCCCACCCTAATGGTCCGATTGCAATCTGGCCGGGCTCAAATTAAAGATAAAAAAATTCCCCGTTTTGTGGGCAAAAAAAAATTTTCCCCCAACCCTTTTTTCATATCAAAAAATCAATTTTAATCAAAAAAAGGGGGAGGGGAAATCGGTTTTTCGCCCCGCAACTGGCTGATATTGGCGAAATCGAAAAAAAAAAAATGACCCAGTAAAGTAGGCATCGTCCTCAGTAATCCCCCGTTGGCTGCGCGAAAACCCCTGGAAATTGCGCAAGCTACAGCGGTTTTAATTTCGATTACGATCCCCCCTCCCACTCCCCCCTAATCGACCTAGCGACTTGAAATTTTGACACAGTATTCTGGTCCTCACTGTCTAGTGATGAAAAAATTTTCAAGTCGCTGGGTCGATTTCTTCCTTGCAAAAAAAAATCAACACGGCTGGGGTGCCTCCGGCCGCGGCAAAACCCGGACGAAAAGGGTTGGAACAGTCAAAGCTTGATATCTTGGGAACCGCTTAACCGATTTTGAAAAATGAAAGTGCGTTCTACGCGCCATCGCGAGCCCGTCATTTTTTTATTCTTGTGCGGTTTCGATCCGAACTGAACTCAATGAGTTATGGGCAAAAAACCAATTTTTTTTTCTTTGCATGCGAATTTGACCCCCCAAAAAAAAAAAAAATTGTTCGGCACTATCCCTAGTCTGTAGAGGAGGGCCAACTCTATGATCTCAGAAAAAAAAATTTTTTTTAAAGCTCATGGCGGTTCGAAATCCAGTACCTCTCGACTAATTCTAGCAACAAAATATTAATGCCACCATAAAAGCGAAACTAGAGCATCAAAGGGATGAAAGTTGAAAAGGCTGAAGTCATTAATAACGACCTCTGTGTTTGACTCTAATGTGATGGGCAGTGAATCTGCGCATCATCATCCAGCCATCCTGAAAGATGCATTGAGTCATTGGATTATAAAGTGTGCCTACATCATCTATATTTAGTTTTAGAATTTAGACATTAATTGGTTTAATTGGAACATTAATTGGAATAAATTATTTACATGCTATACCTAAACAAGGTAAGGAGATTATTATCTAGAAAAATGCTCGTACGCATAGTCCTGTTTGCGCTCAAACAAGCTTAAAACAAGCTAATAACACTAACTTCATAAACACTGAACATCTTCACAATACACGCCTCATAATGGGAAAGAACAGTAATTACCAGACACAAAGGAAATATTTAACCTTATTCTGAGGTTCTGAAAGGCATTCTTGTCTCTTAGAGTAGACCAAGGGAATGCCAGCTGAAAAAGTCGTAAACCACCCTATAAAAAAAGGAAAATCCCAAGTAACTTGTTGCATGTAAAATAAAAAAGCAAATTTTTAAGATTCTTCACGGTCAGTGCTTGACATGAACAATTCGACTACTTTATATCGTTCAAAAGGGAAAACAAGATTTTACTTACATTAGATGATTTTCTTCATCCCAGGACAGTATTCTTGTAAGTTCAAAAGCTCCATGTGTTAATGGAATTACATAATTCGACTGTATTTGGCAGGCATGCATATAATTCCCATTATCTCCGTCATTTACTGGCAATCTCACTAAAGCTTGCGCGCCATTAGAGGAAAATACCGGATGAAAAATAGGTTCTGTCCATCCACCGCATTCCTTCTCTACGTGAAACTGTAAACAGAGATACTTCTTGTTAGCATAACAACGTAGATTTTCTTAAAAGAGATTTAACTTACATCTGAACAGTTAAAGTTATTTTGAGACCGACATGTAACCATTACAGAAATATTTTGTCTCCGATTTAACCAAACTATAGCTACCTGATGATCACCGAAAAAAGTTGCGCTTGTGACGTAGCTACCGGGCTCTACGGTATTTGTTGGTTTTATTTCTTGAGGAAATAGGTATTTAGGAGTATTTAAGTTAACTATCCAAACTGTAACTTCTGGATTTGGAAGTTCTACCTAAAAATAAGTCTTAAAGTTAACTGTCTATCGGAATATAGATAGTAGCTATCTCCAGATAATGTATTATATTTTATGTTATCTCTGCTGTAGCATAACAACATTTTACCATATATATATTTATCATCTATATATTTATATCTGTACCACATAAAAAACAAATTTATACGAAAGAGAATTTTGTGCCTCTTTTATTTTGTGACAGAAAATTTCCTGGTTTCCAATTTTGTTAAAAGGATCTGAAAACTTTAATATGTCTAAACTTTTCCAAAGTAGGATATCAAGTTTATCAAAGTTTGCTTACATTTACGCTTTGCATCCAACAATAGTTTTATGTCAGCTTGAGTTGCAGAAACGGCAGCATGGAAAACTCCCAGATCTAACTTATAAAATAGTGCTTTAATATAACTTTTTGCTAAAACAGGAGTTTTGCATTATTTTTTTACGATGTTTCGAATGAGTTTGCTTTTGTGATTTCAGTTTTATGTTAAGGTATTTGTTTTGATTAGTATTTAGTCAATAATACCAATATAGTAAGGATAGACATAAAAAACCCAAAATCTTCTATTAATTAAGTGTGAAGAAGTTGATTTCTGGTAGACCTTTATATTGTAACGAATGGGAAAACCCCCTATACACCGACTGTCGAACATTCGAAAGCTTGCGTGAGTGGTGTGGACGGTCGGCCGACGATGTGCTGGAGACTTCTAGAGAATTCTACACACTTCCGTATGGATATATATATGAGCCGCCGCGAAGAAAGAGGAATCAATTGTTGTTCAACCGGTGTATTGAATATGTGCTTTGTATAATTAGTAGTCAAATATCAGTGAATAAATAAATGTTGTATTAAAATTAATTAGCCTTCTTTAAGTTTGTAAATATCTAGCATTTAAGTTCGTTAACGGTTTATAATTATAGTGTTTATAATTAGTGTATGTAAATAATTCTTCTCTTGTTAATAAAAACAGCATTTTTGTTATTATTTTAAAAAGAACATTACAATATGATGATTTACTTCGGTGCTCCTCCTATTACACCTCTTGAAAGTGGCGGATTATTAGTTTTTGGCGGACAGCTCCGTTCCTATTAATACTACGACAACGAAAAATATGCAAGAAATTTCTATCGAAAAGCGCTAGAGAACTTGTACGAACGATAGTTTTTGAAAAATCGGCCATTTACACTGTAAAAGCGTATTTTCGGATATTATGAGTATTCTATTCCACACCAACCTTGAGCTTAAGTACTTGGCGCGTCCTTTTAAGTGGTATCCCATGTGGGCTTAATCCAATACTCTGGAACTCGAAAAAGAGTTTTTTTTTGTAATTTGAGATTTAAAAAGAATTATTAAATTTTTTCCTTGTTCATTTAAAATTAAAATCCTCATCTTCATCGTCTTTCTCAACTATATCGTTATCTTCGTTTTCCCGTATTCTGGTTCATCGTTATTTTCCTCATCTTCCATTTGCATGTTATTTTCATTCGAAGCACTGCTAGCACTTTGTTAATTTCTACATTTTCAGCGTCATCATCTGCAGTGAACTGTCTTTGCAATTCACCTTCTATTGGTGCACTATTCATACAAGGTTTCCCGCAGCAACCACCACAAACTGCTGAGCATTGCTTCAAGATAAATAACATGCAAATGAAAGATAAGAAAAATAACAACGAAGCAGATACGGAGAAAACGAAAAAAGGATATAGTTGAGGAAGATAAAATGTAATTCTAAATGAATAAGATCACAAAATTAGAAAAAATACTGGGTGCTCCATTATATTCTGACCCTTTATAAACCTATATAAATTTTGAACTAATTGAGATAACGAAGTTTTTTAAAAAACTTAAAATTTTTTTTTAAGTTTTCTCTGAATATCCGTTTTTTGACCACTTCTGTTTTAATCTTGACATAGCGTATATTCAGGGATAGCGCAACGTTGTGACTTCAAATGGAACACCCTGTATGTTTTCTAACAGTTGGAAAATCCATTGTTTTCCGTTTCCGAAAGTGTCATGCTTGTCATGGCTATTATACATGGTATAAATAAGATTGCAGTTCATTTTGAAGTGTTAAAGAGAAGGACAAGGTTATACGTTTACTAATTTTTTAAATGCATAATTTTAAAGTTTAGAGTCAAGCTTTAAAATAAAATGTCCCATTTTGTCCCCGAATAGTGAACGGATCAGTACTGAATTTTTTCAAAGCTACATCCTTTAAATTTGTGACTTTCACCTCTGTATATTTTTAGAATCTTGAAGTGTCAATAGGCCGAAGACAAGAAGTTCAAGAGCTTTAGTATTTTCAGTGTTAGAAATTTATTATTTAAGAGCTTTAAAGCTTCAAAAACTCAAGGATTTAGAAGGTTTTTAAGTTTCAGCTGTGAGATTTAAACCATTTAAGGTGAAACTTAAGGCCAGGATTAGATTATTCTTAGCAGACTTTTACTAGACCTTTAAAAGCCTATTTCCTTATTTTACTTCGAAATGGAATGACCTTAGGTAGAATGGGATAAGGACGCACGATTATCGGCTTCCTCGAACTTGAATCGACTATCGACTATATAGTATGAACTAACGGGCAAAAACTATACCTAACATGACTATATTTTGTAAAAAACAAAAAATAGAAACAGAAAAGTTTAATAACAGATTTATCTGTATCAAAAACTCAAGGCGATAAGACTTTTGACGCTTATTATCATCTGAAACAAATAATGAACACTGGATTTAGTT
Source organism: Agrypnus murinus (assembly GCA_929113105.1). Taxonomy (NCBI): domain Eukaryota; kingdom Metazoa; phylum Arthropoda; class Insecta; order Coleoptera; family Elateridae; genus Agrypnus; species Agrypnus murinus. Next base: position 90,232,986 of record OV816026.1, read on the forward strand.
CATGTCATAATGAGAGCAATACTGGAGCATAGGCGACCGGTAGGGGGGGGGTAGGAAGGGCGCTTGCCCCCCTGGAAGTTTAACAATTTGAATTTTATTGAAAATTTTGTATAATATGCCATTTTTTTCTTGGCTTGCCCCCCCCCCAGCATATCGTTATTCTAGGCTTGCTCCTCCATGGAGAAATTTCTGTGGGCGCCTATGTACTGGAACTAAACTTTTTGCACACAATTGTATTAGGCTACTTCAAGTACAAAGTAAATAAGAGACCTAAGAGAATATTCACAGAGCAACAATACGAAGACCGAAGAAATGAGATATACAAAATTAATCAAACGAAATAGAGAGAGTATAGGAATTCTTGTGCAATTAAAAACAGAAGGGTACAGTAACTCAATATGTAAACCATACTAGAGGAGAAACCCTTGCAGAGAGGCTTAGTAGATAGCAACCTAATAATATTAATGCGTGTGTTCTACGATAAAAATAAAGAAAACTGCCACAGAGTCGACTTCGCCATTTTTGAGCCACTCGAACTAACTCAACATGCGGTACAAATTTGTTCATACACAGCGAATGATTCGTGTGAAGCCTTTCTTTATTTATTATAATACGAGGCTACTATACGATTCAATAATAATTCTGTTCTGGATGCTTAAGTAAAAACCACTAACCGTTAAGGGCTGAGAAAACTGTAGGTACAAAAAAAGACACTAAGCAAGAGAAAGATCGCAATTCTACATAACTAAACCGTGTTCATTTTTTTAGGAAACGACTACAATAAAGTGAAATATTCGTATTTTATTCCAACTTGGGTTCCTTTAATGACTTCTACTGAAATCGTTTGTTTACAATTGGAAACAAAGGAAAAGCTAAAAAGGGGAACAATACACTCTGGATTGCGCTGCAGTGATTAGTTTTCAAAATACCGAATGAAACAATTTTCAGCCAGAAATAGAAAAGGTGGTTCTAAAAAATTTGCTCGTTCACAATTCCACATTTAGAATTACAAGAGAAAATCAATTGCAGTCTAAGCATACAACAAGCTGAATTTCTCATTCACGTTATCAATAATTCAGATGAATTTGAAATCGCGGAAAAGCAAAAAAACATTCAAAACAGTTTCAATTGAGACGACAAATAACATTGAAATTCAGAACAGTTTCTAATTCTACTTGTTTATGTTTACTCGAACTTTCTGAAAGTGAAGGTAGACGTTTATAGTATATTGTGTTACAAGTGCAGAAAAGTCCCAATTTTTCACGAGTGTGAAGAAGTTACAGTGTTAGTTGTAAAAATTAAGAAATGTGTTTAACTCGATGTAATAATTATTTATTTATAGAATTGACTCTGGAATTTGAATAATTACTTAACTTAATAACAGGGGTTTTGTTGGTGTCTTCCATTTTTTAAAAATCTATTTAGACGTGATGTTGTTACACAACGTACAACGTATATATTAAGGCCAAGTGCGAGGTGACCCGTCGAGATGCTAGAACGGCCGGGAGTCGCTCGCTGTATGTACTATGTACTTTACGTTTCAGGATATAGGGAATGTAGCAAATTATAGAAACTCTCATTGTTTCTATTATAATTTAGCAATAATAGTGAATAATAATAGATATTATAATAATGTATTAACAATTATATAATAATGTTTATCGTATAATATAACAAAAAAATTAATCTATTTTACGTTAGTTCAATAACAATTTTATAATAGCTTTAATAGTAATAATTCTATAGGCTGGTATTCACTTTAGTAGCTCAGAGGTAGAGATGTCCTCATGAAAGCGAAAGCTCCAGGGCAAGATTCCCTGCCGGATGATAATTTTTTCTGTATGGATTTGCATTCAAAATATAATTTAATGTAGAACATTAATTAAACAAAATAAATTAACCCTTATCTAGGATTTATAACTCAATATATTATAAATAATTAAAAATATTGCATGTGTTGACATCTATGGCATTTTAATAGAGCCTCTGAAAATGGGAAATAATTTGCCACAGTCATTTCCGAACAGTTTAGAGAGTATGCGCAATGGGTCATTTTCGGGTTTTGGTCGTTTACGTCAATGGCCGGCCAATGACGTTAATGCCCAGTTGATTGGTTAAAGACATCGTCTCATATGATTTACTACGACATTGACGGGGCCGGATAATGTTACGGTCAGTGTTGTGAATCGGCTAATCTCGAGAATTGCATAGAAGCATATTTGTTAAATATCTAATAAGCTTCAACTAACACATAACCTTACAACTAATTAGCTTAATTAGTATTAATTGAACAGCCTTAGTTATTAATTTAAACGTTAAGATGTTTAAATAATATTATATTATAACATTATTATATTATTATAATATCGTAACATATAAATTAAATTAAGATGTTGTAATAATTAATTACACTCAAACCTTTCTCTGAATTAATTAATTATTAATGGTCAAGCCGCAGGTGAGGTTAGGTTACTGTTAAAAGTTTTACATTATGAGACTGGGCGCTTGTTAACGTCATTGACCGGTTTACTACATTGACCGTAACATTATGTCTTTATTTTCAACATTTCCGACTTTATAGATGGCCATTGACGATAATAACCGGTCAATGTTATTTTCAGTATTAAAATTAAACATCATTGTCCGCATTCACTGGATATATACGTCAATGACCGGCTTTTAACGTCTTTAACCAACCTAAATGGGCTATGACGATAATGGCGGGTTATTAATGACATTGACCAGTTTATCACAATAACCTAACATATATAAATACATCTGAGGAGACTAGAAATCTTTTCCAGTCTAATTTTTTATTTTCAAGTATATGCAATGAAAAGAGTTGTACACTTGTTTGGATTTAAATTTATCTATTTATCCTATTTTGTATCTAACTTAGCAACGTGTTTGTTTAACCTTGTGACGTTGTTGTCAGGTAGAGAAACCTGATTGGTAAATAAACTTGTGAAACTTTTTACTAATATTTTTATTTATTTTTTATTTAATGATTATAGAGTTTCACCAAATAAGTCTAGAAACAATAAACAAAAGTTTTATTTTTCATGAGATTCTAATAGCAAAATAAATTTTTACTAAAAGAAATTTGACGATACATAAAATAATGATACATGTCTCCAAAACTACTTAAAGGCATTGGATATCTAGATTAAAAATAAAGAAATCGGTTTTATATTAGTATTTGGGATATTCATTTTTAATATTGGCGGAAATATCCAATTTTAAATTGATATTGTATTACGACATTCTTCAACTGTCTTTTTAAGAGTAAGATTTCTTTTAGCAGTCCTTTCTGCTAACTGCCGTATCCAAATTTTTATACTAGCGGTAAATTGCAGATAAGAAAGGGTGTTCACGCTGTTAGCTGTTCATTGAAAGCTGAATCTAAACGTTTCCTGCGCATTCACGAGTGGTTAAATCTTTTTTTAAATCATAATAAACCACAATCTAACTACAACATTGTTATTTTAGACGTTGCAGCGTTTCCACAAACCTAACGATAGAATCCATTCATTTTGGTAGTATAGAAGGAATTGAAAAGGATAGTTCTTAGAAGTTGATATGAATCTCCTAGAATTGAGCATAACTTAACTAAGGATTTGCCTTTGTAACCTAAGTATGGAATATTTCGAAATAGAAGATACTAGATTATTCCTTCAGGCATTCTCATTTTACTTAAAAAATTAATAAACTAGGTTCTACAGAACTTGATATAATAAAATCGGCTTGGTCTTTGTACAAGGTGTTTCATTAAAAATAAAATTATCTTGTGTCTATTTACAGAATATGTACTCTATATCTTCCAAAATAGGTAGGCAAGTTGAAATAAAATGTACATGCGGGCCATTGAAAAAGCAATCATTTGGAGAAAAATAAATCTATTCTGGGCTCTCACTACGATTATTCAATTTTCCATCGTAAACTATTTCCAGACCGTATTTGTTTTACTTTTAGGATGCGCTTTTCGACGTAGCTGTAAAGGAATATTAAACACAAACTTTTATCCTGATATTCTATCTTGATTTATAATTTTTATCAAAATCCTGTAGCAGTACTGCACTTACATATATTACAATTTCTGCCGCTTCTGCAACGTAATTGCCAGTATTAAACGTTTGCAAGATACATAAATCATCATCCCCAACAATGTTATTATAAATTAAATTCTTAATTCTAATAATTTTGGTTATTAAAATTTGATTACTTTTAAAACACAAATATGATAGCAAAATGTAATTGTAGTGTTGAATATCGTCCAGTAGTGTGAGATCATATGACATACCGAGTTTAATCTAACTTTGAAACTAAGTTATTATAGTACACTTGTTTACATGGAAGAATAAACACCATAGCAAAATGTTGTAAAACTAATTTTAACTTTATCAAATTAAAATTTGTATTGTATTAGATATTCAAACTCTTATAACATTTTGGTCTCATGTGGCTGGAAAATAAGCTGTAACTAAAATGAATGTAACTTTCAAAGCAAACTGGAAGTACTAAACTGAATATTAAACTTAACATTACTAATACTTACTTTAGGGTATCTGACAGATCTTATCGTAGGATATTTAATTTTTGTATTTTTACTATCATACCATGGATAACTATATTCTCCTACTCTAGAATTGTTGAAGGATAAATACATTAGGTATTGTCCATCAGGTGAAAACCAGATCGTATGATCTGTTTTGAGTATTTCCGATTCATATAACCAATCAGGCACACCGTTATAAATAAGGTTTGGTTTTCCTAGTTTTGTTATTCTGCATACTAAATCTTTATGCACTTTTGGTTTGTAATAGATATCATTTTCGTGAATAAAGGCCAAACTTGAACCATCCGGCGACCACATCACATACTGAAGATGTGGTGCATTTTCGTCCAACTCAATCGGAGATAGCGGTTTTTTAAATCTGTAAAACAGAAACATATTTTAAGATGTTTTATTAAATTGTTATAATTGTAGGGTTGAGTACAAAGACCAGGCAATTCCATTTTTGGATTTTTCAAAATGAGCGTGGTAGGTATTGACCTACTAGATTAACTGTCATACAATTAACAGAATACACCTATTTACTCACATAGTTTCAACATTTACTTAGTTTTAAGACATGAGAGTGTTAATAGTACAAAATTGCGAGTGCTTATGTGCATAATTAACAGTTTGCTATGTTGCGTATGAGACTAATTTGACCTTTTTGATACATAGAATTTAGAAATATATTGGACAAACAGTTAAACATATGATATATACATTTTTTAAATCAGGAAATTAAAAAAATGTAAGTTTATATTTTTCCAAAATTCTGGCAGTTCAGAAAAGATCTTGCAACTTTTGTAATAACAGTTTTTAATTTTTCTATATGTTAAAACAAAAGGTGTAAGAGTAGCGCAATATATACGAAAAAAAAAACTCGTGGAACCTACTTTTTAAATAAGTGTAGTACACGCGATCGCTAATATGATTTCGTAGCTCAGTTAGCATGAGCGAGGTGATCGCATTAAATTTCTTTACAGAACAACATTTAAAATAACAATTCTTTCTTTGAAATAATTTAATTTAAATCACTAAATTAATTTAAATTAATAAATTTCTTCAAAATTGTTCAATTACAATCTTGCAAATAAATTTTGTCTTTAATAAATAAAAAGGATTCAAAAACAGTTTTCTAGCAGCTAATATCACACTTGTAACGGCCGTAACCGGCTTGTACCGGTGTATAAACTTGTATTTTATTACGTTAATTACTTTTTAAGGCTATCATAATTTTTTAAACGCATGTACGTTGTGCCAGTATAAAGTGGAAACTTTTTAATAGTAATCTGATAAGTAATTGCGTATAATAAATATAGAAAATGATGTCATTATGGAGATGCTAAAGAAGCGAGGTAACATGTATTGGGTGAATATAAAGTTTAAGGGTATTTGAAATTTTAAAAGATAAGAAGTTGATATCTCTACTGCGTCTGGTGTTTTGATTTTCATTAGTAAGGATAATTTGCAATAAAGACTAAAGAAGTGGTAATATGAAGATGCAGTTACGAAAAAGGGTAACTATATTACGTACGACTCATAATTCCTATTCTAGTTGAGAAAAATCAGTACGTAATAAACTTCAAATAAAATGGTTTAGCTGTGAAGGATTGCTTTCTGTCCGGTAGGGAAAGTTCACGTTAACTCACCGAAGAGTAAGCATACTTATAAGGTCTTGTATATTTTCAGCAACGGGTAAAGTAAATCAAAAACATCGGTGTAATGTCGAAACTTATATATTTCCACTAGGAATTAGCCTTGCTTTCTTACTTACCTTTGTAAACAATAAAAATGTTGCAACTTGAGTTGTTGAGTTTTTAGTTTTGTTTTTGACATTCTGCAAATATAATAAATAGGAAAAGCATGACATTTACACCCAACCCTTTAGTTATTACTCCTACTAACTAACCTTGTTGTTCTTTCATAAATATGATATCTTGCCAATCTTGTATATTTGTAATTGTCTATCACATCTGTTATGAGAAGCACATATTTTAAATCGCTTGAAATTTTAAAATCGACGGCGTCATACTGTCTCTGCAACAAAACAAGAATATATAACATTCATTTCCTTTTCGTTTTAACGAGTAAAAAAGCTTCATCAAAATTCTACACTGTTTGCGTGCGGTTCTCCATAGAACAAATTATCACAAAGCTAAGTTTGCTCTAGACTAATTTGTTCAAAGCGGAAATGGATGCATTTGCAGTTGTTAAAGCTCAAAAGTCAAAAGCATACTACTTTGAAGCATTTTGTTTTCATTAAAAGAAAACTCTTAATAATAAAAACTACTTACAAATGTCGAGTTCGTCATTAAGACCTTTGTTGTCAGATTGTCGGCGTTGTATAACGTTATACCGCCGTGGGAGTCTCTGTATACGAACTCGGAATCTGAAACAAAAAAGAGGAAAATGTCTAGCCTGAAAAATGTGAAAATACCTGTGTTCATGTTAGAGAACGATTTGTTGATAAGATTTTATCGGTTTTGTAAAGTGTCGTACAAGTTCTTAAAGTGATTGATTAATCATTTTGACAACTTAACAGAGACTAAAAGTTTATTTTGGTTTAATACGTAAGTTGCCAAAAGAGAATAATGGTAATAATAATAAACTTTTGTGTGTTCATCGATTTCCTTTTTCGTTTATGCAGCTCGCGTAGCGTGTGTGGAACTTTCGGAATAAAAACGTGACTGATAATGCAGGATGATTTAAGAAGAAATCTGTTTGAATTCCTTTCTGAATTACTAAACGTAAAAGTAAGTATTGGAACGTAAAAGATGAATGATATTTTAATATAGTATGGTGTCATTAAAAGCATCGACGAAAAGACGATTTACTCCTTCAGTGTCGTGTCGATTATATTGCTTACGCAAGCCTTTGTGGCTGTGATAGATCTTAGAGTAATGCTGTTATTCGGAAAATCTTTATGTGGTCCACGATTTGCGTCACATCAATTTTGTATTCTTACTCGTGAAAAGCCTGTCACGAGCAGAAAAAGAGTGGTGCTTCTTTATAAGACTATAAGTACTCTTAATTTAAAAATATCTATTTTTACTAGAGTAAAAGACTATCTTGTAGTGTTGGTTTTCCTTTTTACTGATAATAAATACAGGTAGCTGTTTTTTGGAAAGCGGGCAGGTAAGGCTTGCAAATTATGTATTCATGTCGACAATTGAAGGATAAACAGCAAAAGATATGGACCCAAATAAACTTTAAATTTAATAAAGGTCCACTCTAAAAGAGTAACAAATATATACTGTCACAAACGGAAATATTTACAATTCAATATTATATACAAAACTCAACTTCTCTTCGTACAATATAGCGTACAAGGCCACACTCAGTTGCCCACGCTAGTTAAACAGCTGCGGTCTCACCGCCAACAACTTGGAGTCATGTGCGCGGCCAGCTGCGAGGTCTTCGAAGAAGCGCTCTCGCTTCGCCCACAACTGCATTAGTTGGCATGCAACATATCCGCCTACTTGCTCCGTATATGCGAGGCAACCTACACTATTTGCAAGCAGGTGCACATTCCTTAAGGAGAATCTACCACACTTCCGCACAGCTGCAGATTCGTGCCAGGCACCAGCAGCTCGAATGCAAACTACCCACAAGCCTGCAACCAGGAAGCATGAACTTCCTTAGTTTCATACGAGGAACTTCAACCCACTGATTCCCACTACGATGCTAATTTCTTCCGCGTTCAGCAGTATATAACCAGCTTGCTTGAGCTATTCAAATCAGTCAGTGAAGTTGGCTCCAACACTACATTTACAAGCAAGCTGGTGAGTACTCTTTAAATTATGTAATGCTTAGTTGCTTAGTTGAGTGGGCTGCGCTAAACGTCCACTCTCGGCGAAATTATGAGAAGTTGTGACCAGGCTACCCAAGCTTAGTTGTAAATCACTAGGAGTTTAACTCCTACGCTTAGTTTGTAGACCTAGTGCTAGAACAGGATTGGTTCCGACCTCCCTCTTGATTGTATTAGTTTAGGAGGACATGTACGTCCTCACGATGTATTCTCTTTATGTATGTGAACCTTTGTACTCTCTTATTGTTATTAGTATATAGTTGTTTTCTACGACTTGTGTTTAATTTCTCTCTACCTCTGACTACGTCCTCCAGTCACGAAAATCCCACGTGACAATACTCTTGAACAAAATGAATTGTAGAGGATATTTACCTCTTTTATTTGTTAATTATTTAAAACTACACACTTCCACCAATACTACACAAAGAGCCTTTAAGCAGGTGGGTAATGAATACTGGAACACCTGAACAACTCTAAAACATACCTCTATATTTATTTTTATTTTATGCATCTATTTTTTTATTTGTTAGCAACGCATAAACAAAATTTTTGTTATAATAATCATTTGTTTTGTTAAAAATGAAATATTAACTAACATGAAAACAGACCAAAATTATTATCAGTCACACACATGTTTATATTTATATGTATGTAAATAAATCCTTTTGTAACCTACTAACATTTGAAATAAAATCCCACGATTTTAGAAATTGATAAGCTCGTTTTCGCCTGAAATATTGTTATAAATAAATATCAAATCTTAAACATACCTACGCTAACTAACGCTTTATAAATAAAATTGTGTATTTTTATCAGTTTTGAGACGTGACGTCACATACACATTTAACAACAAGAAAAAATGCTTGCTCAAAAAAAATAAAAATTATGAAACAGGGAGAAATACCCCACTCTCACTAATGTTAAACTGTAAAAACGTAAGAACGTTTGCCCATAAACGAACCTACTCTTATCTATTCTAGGTAGAGTAGTCACTGTATAGTTTGAATGCTGGTCTAAGCTCTTTTCTTCGCCTCGGACCTTACGCCTTTCGGACCTCGGCTGTCCGCCTCAGTCCTTAAAATGTTTCCTTAGCAGAAGAGTTTACTTATGCATCTTGCAATGTAAATAACTTTTGGTAGTTTTAACTAATGCTTAACTGCACATTAATTTAATAATATTAATAATATAATATTAATTGCTAAAAGTTATATTAGTAGTCTCAAGTTAATACAGCGGTTCTCAACCTTTTTAGTAAATTGGAACCCAACTTTTCATAACAGTTTTTGAAGTCCTAATAACTTTCTTTATATTTATTTTCCTTTTACTGTTGATATGCGACTACAAGACTACAAATGCCATACAAAAATATGGCATTTGGCAACATGTCGCCCCCAACGTATTGCGCGCATTTTCACGAGAAATTCAGATCTGCGCCGCACATTCTAAAGATGCACCTGCTAGTATAAACGTCGTTGCGCTTAGTGTGTTACTTATTATAGTATGTATTTACCTACTTTTGAGTGTGACAGTTTATTTTTGTATTAACATAATGCTAATGTCTTCGCCCCTCCCCTTTTGACGCGCCCTACAGGTTGAGAATCACTGAGTTAATAAGTGTTTTGGCTTTGACTCTCCCGTAGCACACACTTTGTCAAATATCGATAAATCTGTCGTCGCTAGTTCTTGGTTAAAATCATGAAATGCTTAAATGAAAGCAATAATAAAAAGCTGTAAACTATTACTAGTCATGGAGAAAAAAACTCAAATTGTGGCTTAAACTTACTAAAACTGTACTTCACCCTCACACCACATACACTTTTAATCACTCTGGACACCTGTTTCAACAGCTACTGTCATCTTCAGCAGACACTGAAAAACTAAACTAAAATCTAAAAAATCAAAGCCTATGGGTGTCCTGTTTAACAGTCTACACTCAATCATTCAGACTGGCTTCTGGCTAAAGCAATGAAATTAAAAGAACTTTGCATAATTCGACCTCTAGTTTACGAAATCAGTGTTAGAGCCCATCTTGGTACTTTTGCTGGTACCGGATATGACGTCATCGGGATCTTTTTAAATGGTACCATTAGGTTTTAAATATTAAAATCGATACCAAATGTGATTCTCAATACAAAAGTATTAAGGTAATATAGGCCTAAAATGCATAATAACGGAGCTAGAACCACTTAACGGGTTCTGTCCTGTTTAACAGTCTACACTCAATCATTCGGACTGGCTTCTGGCTAAAGCAATGAAATTAAAAGAACTTTGCATAATTCGACCTCTAGTTTACGAAATCAGTGTTAGAACCCATCTTGGAACTTTTGCTGGTACCGGATATGACGTCATCGAGATTTTCTTACATGGTACTATTAGGTTTTAAATATGAAAATCGATAGCAAATGTGATTCTGAATACAAAAGTATTAAGGTAATATAGGCCTAAAATGCATAATAACGGAGCTAGAACCACTTAAAGGGTTCTGCCCTGTTTAACAGTCTACACTCAATCATTCGGACTGGCTTCTGGCTAAAGCAATGAAATTAAAAGAACTTTGCATAATTCGACCTCTAGTTTACGAAATCAGTGTTAGAACCCATCTGGGAACTTTTGCTGGTACCGGATATGACGTCATCGAGATTTTTTTAAATGGGACTAGTAGGTTTTAAATATGAAAGTCGATAGCAAATGTGATTCTGAATTCAAAAGTATTAAGGTAATATAGGCCTAAAATGCATAATAGCGGAGCTAGAACCATTTAACGGATTCTGTCCTGTTTAACAGTCTACACTCAATCATTTGAACTGGCTTCTGGCTACAGCAATGAAATTAAAAGAACTTTGCATAATTCGACCTCTAGTTTACGAAATCAGTATTAGAACCCATCTTGGAACTTTTGCTGGTACCGGATATGAAGTCATCAGGATTTTTTTTAAATGGAATCAGTATGTTTTAAAACATACAAACAAACAGGAAAACAGTGTTAGAAAACTTTTTAGTGCTTATGAGATATCACAAGTATTGTTCTGTGGTCAATGATTAAATATCAGCAACTCTATATTATTATACGTTGCGGTCTAGATGGTAATAACCGTTCTTGTTGCTGTACACGCTATGGTGTTAAAAAATTATATAAGGAAATAAAGGTTTTTGGTATTGGGTCTGCTGTTACCTATTGAATAAGTACTATTTTTGTATCTAATACAGGTAAGTCGAACATCTCCTCTACTAGAAATCTAAATCTTAACATTAGGATATTAAAGAGATTAGTTTGGTTATTATTATTTTGATTCTAAAATTAAAAGCGCATTTGTTTGATGAATGCTATAACATAAGCGATTGAGTTAAGTGGTAGTGTCAGATATTATCTGGTGACATAAGGTGGAATCGTACATGAGAAAGTTCTATTTATTAAAAGTCGTTATAGCGGTTTGGTAACAATGTTCCATTATTCGCTAATAGTCCAGTCAAATCCAGTCAACAAATAGCGGAAAGTTGAGATAAGTCCTTCCTTGTGGGTTGTCAAATAACCCCCTGAAAGTCAACAAAATGTAGGGCTCGAAGAGATAATAAACCACGCTCCCCAACGGTTTTTGTCGTTTTTTTCGAAACTATCAGAAGGAATTTAGGTAAAATAAAGTTTATTTAAATCCCTACCAAAAATTCTCAAATGCTTTTTCGTGCCTCGCCTTCTTTTTGTGTTATCGCAGAAAGAAAATATGTCATACATGGACCCCATAAGCACTTTCTAGTGCTTATAAGTTTTCTAACAGTTTTCCTAAGCTCTAGATGTAACTACACTACTCCTGTCAACTCTATTGCTATAGCTAGAAGCCAGTTCAACTGATTGAGTGTAGACTGTTAAACAGGACATCCCGTTAAGGGGCTCTAACTCCGTTATTATGCATTTTAGACCTTTATTACCTTGATACTTTTGTATTCAGAATTACATTTGCTATCGATTTTCATATTTAAAACCTAATAGTATCATTTAGAAAAATCTCGATGACGTCATATCCGGTACCAGCAAAAGTTTCAAGATGGGTTCTAACACTGAGTTCATAAACTAGAGGTCAAATTATGCAAAGTTCTTTTAATTTCATTGCTGTAGCCCGAAACCAGTCCGAATGATTGAGTGTAGACTGTTAAACAGGACAGAACCCGTTAAGTGGTTCTAGCTCCGTTATTATGCATTTTAGACCTGTATTACCTTAATACTTTTGTATTCAGAATCACATTTGCTATCGATTTTCATATTTAAAACCTAATGGTACTATTTAAATAAATCCCGATGACGTCATATCCGGTACCAGTAAAAGTACCAAGATGGGTTCTAACACTGATTTCGTAAACTAGAGGTCGAATTATGCAAAGTTCTTTTAATTTCATTGCTGTAGCCAGAAGCCAGTCCGAATGATTGAGTGTAGACTGTTAAACAGGACACCCTGTGTATACCTATAGAATTTCACGGTTCATCGGTCAAGTTTGCCTAACCGTCGAGCTTAACTGATTCTAACAACTCTAAATTCGGAACAATTCTAATAGACGGGAATCAATAGAACCTAAATCAGAGTGCATTAGCGCTTTTCTATTCTTAATAATATCTAAGCAAAATTAAGATCACTAAGGTCAATATTAAAATATAAAATAGAACTCAAGAAAATTATTGACATTGCTGTTTCTAACGGTTACACTGAGGATATTGTCTATAGTATCATTAGAAAACATAAAGGGTTAAGTATATTACTACACTAGGTAATAACAATAAGGATAAAGTAAAAAAGCATTGTAAAATTGCTGTTTTATCAATGTCTTACAAAAGGTCTTAAGACTATCTTTTCAAAAGTTGTTTTAAAACAGTTACGGTTCTGAATAACAGCCTTGAGAATGTTTTAAGAAACCCAAAAAATTGTCCTACATATGCTTAAACAAAATCGTAAGGTTAAAGGTGTAGAATTAATTAGAAATGTAAGCAACCCGACAGAACTTAACTTTTTGAAAGCTTAGAAATTATTAAGAATAGAAAAGCGCCAATGAACTCTGATTTAGTTCCTATTAATTCCAGTTTTTAGAATTGCTCCAGTAATAAGTCAAGCTTAACGGTTAGTCAAACTTGACCGATTACCGACGAACCGCGAAGTTCTGTAGGTATATAGGCTTAGATTTTTTATATTTTAGTTTAGTTTTTCAGAGTCCGCTGAAAATGACAGCCTAGCTGTTGAAAGATGTGTCCGGAATGATTAAAAGTGTATGTGTGGTGAGGGTGAAATACAGTTTTATTACTAGTAATAAAAAATACGTATCAATGTTTTATTATGAAGATTTTATTTAAATTTTTCCTCTTCTTTTGAGACCGTGTGGGGGCCCTCATAATTATCTTGCCCCGGGGCTCAATGCCGTCTTGTTACGCTACTGGACTAGACTAGATTCTACGCTTCATGGAAACCATAGTTAACTGAGTAACATTTTCTAAAATAGTTGCTATTGTTATTGAAGAAAGAAAACGCGATCTTGCTAAATTCTTGTAAACTAATCTTGCTTTCATTTAGAATTACAATAAAAGCATCCGTTGACGGATAACAAAAACGATTAAGTTTTAAGTTTAATTATGTGATAGTCTGGTAATTTTGGTAATTTTTGAAAGTTGTCATAGTCTGCGCAGTACTTTTTTGCACTTTTAGCTGTATCAGGGCGAGATTGAAGAAAATGATAAACAAACTGGATATCATTGTTTTTGCAATCCAATAAGAAATGCATTCATTGCCAGATCAGCTCTTACCTCGGCAGTTTTTCATCTTTTTTTGACGGTCACTCAGGTTCTGAAAATATTCTCTTTCCTTTGAAGATTGTAATGGAGCTTATTTTGAACGGTTAGTTTTTTTTACTTTAGCTTCGAAGTCGAAAAGTACTACACAATAATTGGGAAACCACTACAAATTCGGAGAAACTTACGTTTTCCTTTTGTAGACAATAAACAATAATAAACGACTGGTAAGTACTATTTTAAATCGTTGTTATACTAGAGACTAGACATACAAACATTTTATTTGCCTGAATAGTTTTATAGATTAATTCCGGATGAGAATAGGTCAAATGAAGTATCCCGGTAGTAGGTACCTAGTATACATCCAACTAAATAAACTTGATTATTTTGAAAAAGGCAAATTATGGCAAAATGAATTTTTGGGATATAAAAGAACAGTAGCTGAACTATGTTTTACTTAAGGTCCGATATTGGAGGCTCCTGGAAGGGTTTTTAAAACTCAAGTGAAAGTATACAAATACAGGAGTTGGACAGGATCTTGAACGCTAATATTTTAAAGAAAAATAAGCCTTTCTAATAATATAAAAAAAAGAACATCTCAAGAGATCTATGAAGACTATTTATTAAAAAAAAGTTATTACCTATTAAATAAATTTATAGGATCTTTTTGAAAATGTTTGAAATTTCTAGGTGGTTAAAATATGTTTTCAGAACTTTAACTTGGACGCTTTGTACTGCAAAGGAAAATTAAAAAAAATGAATTTTAATACCAGAAATGGTTTAAGCAGTTAATTTAAAATGCATTCATTTATAGAAAAAGCTAAAAATTGAAAATTAGCGATATTTCCGGATTTATAAATAAATGAGCTTTTGATTAAAACTGTAAATATTTTTTTATTTGAAGCAACTGTTTTTTAATCTTTAAAACGTCGGTGTGAACGTACACTGAAAGAAATTTCAGTTTTATAACAAAAATCCTTACTTTCGATGTTCAAATAAATGCATTTACTTTAGAGTAAGTTTTTTTTACTAAAAGAATATAATACATTCAATTCAACAGTGTTCTGCATTTAACGCCATTAACTTAAAATAATATTGCATTTAAAAGGAAAACAGCATATTATTAACTTAAAAACAAGCTGACATTCATATAAAAAGTACTGCATTTAAAAATAAATATTTGTACTTCCTGTTTGAAAACAGCAGATCTTTCAAATTAATGACAATCTACCATTCATAATGTTTATTTTACTTTTAAATTAACAATACAACTATTTATCAACCTCTGAAATAAATTTTTGATTTAAATGCACATTACATTGAATTAAAAACACTCTAAAAAGTAAAGCTACTTTTAAATTTAAAAATACTTTGTTGACGCATTTCTCAGAGTAAAGATTTTTAATGTTATCTGCAATTTTTTTAATTTAAAAGCAAATCTTTTTCAGTGTATATTTATAGTATGCAATTTGTCAAACATCAGCGATTGTTAAATACGATATCTCGCTACTGAGTATAAAAAGCTAACCAGAATAACGTCATGATATTAGGATATTTTTAAAACAAACTTAAAAAATATATAACCAGCACTGACCGAGGCGGCTCAGTTCGGCCCCGAACCCACCAGCCCACCGAGATTTTCTCGGTAACTCGGTAGTACAATCCGGGCCTGCAGATCTGGTTAATGTTTTCTGCAGTTTTCCTTAGCTGTAACACAAATGTGGGATTTGTTCTATACCATCTGTAAGTCGGCTGCAGTCGCACGATAGGCCTACGTAATAATAATAATAGCCTCTCCATTCCGCAACAGTTTCATAGCTTCTGGGCCTGGTTCTCCAGGCAATGCGTAGTAGTAATTATTATTAGTATTATAAAAAGAGTAGCTGCTATTTATTATTCTCTCAAACTTTACTTTGTTTATTAACTTAAGTTCAAAAATGTAATTCTGGAAAAAAATTCCAAAGAAACAAAAGCGTTCTAACTTTGGTTCAATCTTAAATTTCCCTAAAGATGACAAGAGAAGTAACTATAAATCATATCCGGTTTGCTATTCTTAGTTTCCACATAGGAATAATTCAATTTCAACATAAATGGGTCTGATCCCCACAGACTTAGTTGTTATGAAATCAGGTCACCACTTCACTATATAACACACAAAAAGATTTCACATATTATTCAAGGCTTTTTTCTCGATTGTGTCTTCAGAGAATTGATTCCTTTTTTTATATCCACTTTCAAGAAGTAAAGCTTTCAATACTAACAAAATTAAGTTACAGAAACTCGAATAAGCTGCAAAAGGAAATGCTTCTAATTTACAACAGTCAGTAGAATGAAGAACTTATCAAATTGTTATTAAATTAGCAGTTCCGCTGCTAAGAACACAAAAGTTTTGATACATGCGCATGGGGTTTCAACCCGACCGTAAATTTAATCTAATACATACTATCTCTAATCCTTTAGGGCAAATTCGAATACTTATTATTAAGTTAAACGCTTAACTTGATGTAGGTGGTGGAACTGAATCCCTTTGTTTAGATGAGTAATCTCTTAAAGGGAGGTCTTGGAGTACTTAACTAAGAATCTCTACGAAGTTTCTTCAATAAACATAACATTAAAACCCTTGACCTTATTTTATGATGAAGCTACCACTAAAACGCCAAACTAAATTTAAAGAGCTGCGTATGGGTTGGTAACAAACTGCTGCTGAAAAGCTCACGTACTAATTCTAGGACATAAACAAAGAAAAATTTATAAATGTATCAGCAAAACAAAGCATCTGAAATGTTCTCATTTTATTACCGCAGGAAACCGTAAGGTATAAAAGTTTCATATAACAGTTTTTATAACGATACGTTAACGTTGGAAAAGGTTTTAACTGTGGATATAAAAAGGTCTAAATCAGTGACTTCAGATTTAACACTAAGAAAAATGTATCCTGCGGCATTAATAAAAGTTCACATGAAAAATTTATGAAAGTACTAAATAAATATTGCTGTAGATGATTAGGTACTTTGAAATGCGATTTAAAGTTAAAAAAATGTTGATATAAATAAGATACTAAATATGAAATAAAGGATATAAAACTAACATGCATAATAATAAAAAGTCATACAAGTTCAATTTGTTATAACATAAACTGAGTGTTGACATATTACAGAAGAAAATAATTTACAATCAGGACTAACAAAGAAGGCTGTTCGATAGAAAACGAATTTCTGCGGGAATGCTGCATGCTGATGCAATATCAGGTAACACTAGCGGAGGGAAAGGGTAAAACGTTATTTTCTACAATAAAATTTAAATTTTAATCTTATTACAATGAGGGTTAGTCAGAATTACCAACAAACAAGCACGTATATAACAATAGTTCTGGGCATTTACAAGTAAATCTATTCCTCGAAGGAGGGACAGGTTTAGGGCTGTGCGATTATGAAAATCAATAATCGATTAAAAGAATCGATTAATCGATCAATACATTAATATTATTTAAAAAAATAATCGAAGGTCCGATAAATCGATCAAACCATTTAACCAATCGATTAATGGCTTGTTTTGTTAATTCGTATCTTCTATATTATGGTCTTTCCTGGATTAACAAAATTAATACCGTCTTCTAAAATTTTGCTAACGTATATTTTTATATAAATAATTATATTTTTAAAAGCTTGACTTCAATTTATGCACAGTGTATTCTGTGTTCAGTTCTGTTTAGTCCTATTCCCGCAAAAAAATCATTTTTTCTAAAATAAACAAGATGCTGATTGCTGATGAACATCCAGCCTTGGTGGTGTAATGTCTAGCGTGCTGGACTTTCACCCAAGCGGCCCGAGATCGACTCCCGGTGCCCGCAGATCTGGTTAAGGTTTTCTGCAGTTTTCCTTAGCTGTGACAACAATGTGGGATTTGCGCTGTTCCATCTGTAAGTCGGCTGCAGCCGCACGTAGGGTCTACGTAATAATAATAATAATAATAATAATAATCGCCCCCTCCCTTCCGCACAAGCTTATAGCTTCTGGGGCCTGATTTTCAGGTTTTGGGTTGTCGCAATTATTATTATTATTATTATTATTATTATTATTATTATTATTATCCAATTTCAATATGTTTAAAATATTTATTAATTACTTTGGTTTGAGGAAATAATACAGCGAGTAGTATCTACTTATTTTGAAATTTACTGTCGTAGTATTTTTCTTGACAAACTGATAATGTTTGTATAATGTAGTAATTAACTTAAAAGGGAACTTTTAAGTGCGAATATTTTACCTTAAAAATTATGGATCCAAGTACTTTTCAATGTTGTGAATTTATGTATTAGGTACTTAATATTTTCTATAAATAATGTATTTGTGACTGCGACTGTGCGATTATGGAAATCAATAATAGAAAATCGATTGAAAAAGCAATCGGTTAAATTGATTGATTGATTGACCGATTAATCAATTGATCGATTAATAGATTATTAAAAAAAATAATCGAATGTCCGATTAATCGATTAATCAATTAATAATCGATTAATCAATTATTATGTGCAGTCCTAGACAGGTCTTGAGTATTTATAATCTGGAAAACCCTACCAACAAATATTTCTATTAACTAATAATCACACAAAAAAGTAATGATAACAATCATACTAAACTGGCATTTCTTACTCTTTCCTGTCGCTAGTGTCAGCTGATGTTTCACCAGTATCATTAATTAGTAATCATAAACTACTATCGAATACAAAAGTTCTTACCCCTGAGTTTGAATACCCATAGCAAAAAAACTAACCGCTCATATTAATTTAACCAAAAAACAGTTAGATAATAAATTTGTTATCTGATTTTAGGTGTTTAAATTTTCGCGAATTATGTTAAAAAAGTTCGGTTTTTGGGAGTTTTGAAGTAAAGCGTGTTTTAATGATAAATATTTCAATAATTACTCGATACAATTAAATGTAATTTTATATGTAAGTAGTGTAGCAGTGTAATAGTGTTGTATGCAAGTGGAAATCTTTGTAATTTGATATAGTATGTATAATTTCTCAAGTTATTCTATGAAATAGGGGGTAATGCATTTTAGTGTTCTGGTGCCTCAATCAATTTTTAAAATATTGTATTTTTTAATAAAACAACAGATACGTAAAGAAATTCTGAGAATTATTTATTAATTAATTCGTGAATATTGCCAAAATTTCTTACCGTATTTGTTGTTTTATTAAAAAAATCATATCTTTTGTAAGAAAAAAAGATTTTGATTAAAGTACCGAACATCAGATGCATTAGCCATACCATATTACAAAAATTTCCACATACATACAACACTATTAGATACTTGCATATAACATAACATTCAATTAAGACGCGTAGTTATTGAAATATTAATTATTAAAGACGCTTTACATCAAAACTCCCAAAATGGGCTTTTTCTAATATAATTCGCTAAAATTCGAAAACCATAATCAGATAATTTTAAACTGTTTTTGGTTGAATTAATTTGAGCGGTTAGTTATTTTGCTATGCGCTTTCAAACTCAGGGGTCAGACTTTTGTATTCGACAATAGTGAACTTCCTACATAATTAAGTATTTATAAGTATTCAAAGCAAATATGCAACCAATATTACCAATGTTATAAAGAATTTGTTTTTTCTTGTAATGTATTGTAATATCAACTAATGAATTTAGTTCATTATTTAAATTATTGTCTCAGTACGGGAATATATGCCATCAACCGATACTAAATCTTCCTATGTAGTTAAGGGCATTCCTGTCGTAAACTCAAGTTCATTCCAGGTTACATTTTGCAGCTCAAGTTTCAGAGAAGTGCTTCATTAGTGCAAAAAAAGAAAGACACAACTCAATGACGGGGGTTAACAAACTAAGGTATTTGTTGATTGATTTGTATCATTTGTCTTGCGTTCCCGGGGCCTGTGGTAAAGTTACATTCTGTCTTGACATGGCGTGTGTAAGTGTACGATTATAAGCTATGTTGATCACGTGGCAGAGTCTGTGTATCGTTATTATCTATCCTGATGCTATGCTGTCAGCTTGCCCGGTCGCGTTTCACCGGCCCACAAGTTTTAGACCCGGTAAGCGATATAACGACACTTGATTGGTCATATTTCTACGCGTCAATAACAAAATTTAGTTTCCTAATTGTTCCAATGCCTCATTACCTTTCCAGATGCCTATAGAATAGATGAATACTAATGAAAAATATTTAATTTTTATTTTGTCACAAATTCTTTGTGTGTATGTATTTTCTGTTATGTTTCGTACATTTTAGCAAAATTCTTGTAACACCAACACCATCCGTTATGGAGATACAACATTATGTGCACAATTTAAAATGACATGTTCGTATTTCATACCATGGAGAACAACAAGGTTTTTTCACTTAACGATGTGATAATGCTGTTTATACCACATTTTAACAAAACTCTAAGAATGTCTGTTACGATCTTTAAAACGTAACCTAGAATTTACCAATTAAGGATAGCACTTATAAGCAGCACTGATGACCGCGCCGAAAGGCCGTTGTCGAAACGACCGCGCCGAAAGGTTCCATACCGTCCAGAATTTTTCTCGAGAAAATCTCGGCTCTCGAAATCTGTAAATAAAACCCTATACATTTATACAGAGTGTCACTAAAAGGTCTGTACAAGGTACTGCCACATATCTCTGAGACCAAAATAGGACGATTTAACCAAACTTCTTTTAATCCAAAAAATGCTCTGTTAAAGCGCCACAATAAAACGTTAAAGATTTTTAAAAAATATTCTATTAAAATAACAAAAGAATGCTTTTAGCGATGGGGATGAAATTTGGGAGGTGTAATGGAAAAAAAGGTTTTTGGACGTGATCTTTTGCTTGTGTGTGTTACATAAGTAGTCAAAGTTTGATCATTGATAGCAAAGAAGCTAAAAAGTGCATTCTAGCGAGGAAAGAACCTGACATAAAAGCAGCTTTCTTTTGAACAGCGTACTTAAATTCAAGGGTCGTATTACGGGCACCCACATTATAAATACTCAAATTAACTTTTTAGTTTAAACGTGTTTTTGATCTCAAAAAAAACAATAATACACTGTTAAGGCGTTGTCCGGTCGATCTGTCTTGTTTTGGAGAAGTGTAGCTAGTAAGCTAGTAGTGAAGCTTGCAAAGTAAGGGATACAACAAAGCGCGACAACTTTTGACTTTTTTAATTCGTGTAAATCTAATTCGTCCATTCGTAAATGGTCTTATTAGCTTAGTTAAAAAATATTTCAAACGTTACCAGCAGCCGCATCTAGCATTTTCGTTTAATCAACAGTGGAGTTGTGGGATCAGTCTTCTGTTTAACTGGTACTGGAGTTATGAGGTCAGTGAGTGCGCTGGACTGAGATCTAATGTAAAGTGTGTGGGCGTTCAAAGAAATAATAAAATAACAGCTTAAGTAAGCAAATTTAATGCAACAAAAAATTCTCATAGCAAATGTTCAAAATTACTACCGTTTACACGCATACAAGATTTGTTTATATTTTTTACGTGGGGTTCCCGTGATAACATACCCCCACGCTCCTTTCCTTGGGAGGAAGTACAATCAGCGCGCAATCGCATAGCAATTGCTCCCAGTCACTCACTGGTTGGAGCGAGGTTGCCTATCCACTCTCTACTAGCTAACCAGGTTAGTACCGGAGCGATTGAATTACCACGTGCTCACCCGCCGGCACCCTCCCGTCGTTTTTCATAAGGGGCTAAGGACCTCGTCCAGCAATAGGACTATCCCTAACCTAGGTTAGGTACATCAGAACCGAGGTTCTTTCACCAAGCTTTAGTTGGGGCCACTGCCCGATCGAATCCAACCTCAAGTGTGGCGGGACTTGGTTTTTAAATGGGTCCCCATCTCTCCCGTTATAGGCCTAGTGTGCCCCCGACAGAGCTTCGTTTCGAGGCTACTTTAAGAGCCCATCAAAGTAGCATCCCGGTGTGTACCCGTCAAGGTGAAGTTGTCTAGAAAGTGAGTGAGAGGCTGTGTATTTTCGCATCAACGCCCTTTAAGTGTAGGTCTCTAGAAACGCTACCTGGTGGCATGCAGTTTCTCATTGGTTAGCGAGCGAACTCCCAAACCGAGATAAACCTCACTTGAATCTCCTCCATTCGTCTAGGCCAGACAGCGGGATACTTAGCTCCATAAAAGACCCTACCTCAGGTAAGATTCAATCCACCCACACCGGACCCCCTTGTTAGTAGAGCTCCCTCCGCAACGTTTTAGGGTCATCGTCGAGAAACACTTCGGTGAAACGTAAACGAAACACCTCGGCATAACTCTACCACACATTTAGTTCTGATCGTGTAATCCGTTGCCCAAACAAGCCTAGGATGGGGTAGACAACGACCAGTTCTAAGGGTGAACGCCGTGTGGTATGCACTCAAGCTAGTCTCGAATCCTAGTGCCGCGGGACACCTGTAACGATTGCCCTCCCTCTATCTTCTGACTAGTTTCGGATACTAGTAATGAAGTCCAACATCTCAAACGACTGCTTGACGGTTCACCTTACACGCACACAGAGATTAATATGACGTAATAGTTATTTACGTGACAAGCTTTGTAAATTAACCTTTACGGGCGAGCTTTCATAATGCAGTGAGCCCAGTAAAGATTAGTCGCAAGGCATGTTGCCTACAAAGTTTTATTTTCACCTTCACCAGAATTTTTTTATTAATTTATTGTATATTTTGTAGAAAAAGAGATTTTATACAGTATAAACATGTTCGTTGTTCAAGTTTGTTACACTCCTTATAAAAGAAGTTTTATCGGCAAAAAAATGTTTCTAACAAAATTCACTTTTGAACTTTATTGTCATTGATGAACCGGCAGCAGCCCAGCCGTTGATCGAGATGAAGAGCTAAAAGATCTTGTACGAATTGAGTAGGGAATGGATGAAGAAGTTGCTCTTTTAAAACTATATGAACGACATACTTAGATACTCCTACTTCGTGACTATTTATTACATCAAAATAAACTTATAAGACCAAATTAAAGAAACTTAAAACGCTATCTTATTGGTCGTGACGTCAAGTCACACAATTTGCTATTGTGCAATTCATACCATTCTCACGCCCAAAATTTATCTTACGAACAAAAAATAAAAAATTGTCTGACAATAAGATTATTGAGCCTCTTTCTGTCAAAAGGCACGTGTAAAAGCCATTTGGTGTTAATTTATATGTTTAAAACATTTTCAATAACCTTTTGTTCGTTTCAAATTCTTAATATTTAAGCTAGAAAAACCACTGCGATAAGCAAACTCAGTATTTTTTTGTTCAAATGCTTTTAACACATTTTATAGTCTTAGTTAAGATGTACGACGTGAGTTTATTTAAAAAACCGAGAATGTTGGTGGCAGTATTTTTACAATTATTGGCCAGGAATGAGCCATCGTGCGCTCCGATATGGTGCACAAAAATACCCTCTCTCAGATTAAATAAAACAAATGTCAAAAGGACGACAGTGCAGTCAAGTCAAGTTAGGAGATTCAACGCGAAAGAAGTCTAATACAGGACATTATACCGTACAGTACAGAGTAATAGCGAATAGAGCGTTTTGAGGAGTTACTCGCTGTCCTGTGTGAGCGACCAAAATTACGTTACTGTAGAAATAAAAAAATTGGATATTGTTTATTTGGAGAGGATCCCACAAAATCCTTATTATAGAAAATCACTTTCACTAGATTGCTCTGGAACAGTGTTGAAAGATAGGAACAGCGTTTAGTATGTAGATCAAAAGTGTCAATGGGCACAATGTCCAGAAAATTATAGTTTGTGAATTACAGCCTTTTGAAGTTGAATATTGCAAAATTTATTAACTTCAAATGGCTAATCTATAATTTATTGGTGTTTACCAAAGTTTCAAGAATTTTGGCCCAGGGCTATTTCTCAAAAAGATTCTACCGGGTGCAAAAATTGTTCAAACTGCTCTAATTCGAAAACTATAATTTTTTCGACTTTCTACCCATTGACACTTTTGATCTACACATCTTTCACCAACGTTTCAGAGCAATCTGGTAAAAAACCATTTCCATAAGGAAGGAACTTTATATAAGATATTTATTTCAGAATTATTTTAAAATTATCAATTTTATTATTAGTTTTCCCTTTTAATATTAAATAATATTAAATAATTTGATCGCGAAAACCGCCTGAAATCCGCATCTAGCGAAGTTACCTGCATTGTTTGCTTAACTTTGAGAAATCCGCGCCGGACAGCGTGTTAGAATTTATATGTCTGGCGTGCCGCTTGCTATCTTCCGTAAATCAGTGAAATAATCAATTTTCTTATTAGGAAAGTCGCAGTTTTAAAGTGAACAATTCTTGATGTGTAACCATAATAATAATAATTGTAATATAATATATAACAATTGCTACAGCCCGTCACCTGTGAACCGGGCCCTCAGATGTTAGGAAGCTTGTGCGGGAGGGGGGTCGATTATTATCATTACGCAGACCCAACATGCTGCTGCAGCCGACTTACAGGTGAAACAGCGTAATTCCACATTTGTGTCACAGTTAAAGAAAAACTGCAGAAAACCTTAACCAGATCTGCCGGTATCAGGAATCGAACCTAAGCCGCTTGAATGAAAGTCCAGCACGCTAGACAAAACACTACTAATGCTGTATACCGTCTATATTACGAAAATCAGAACTTCTCATTACCTCAATAAGGTTTTCTTTATGAATTTAAATTAATAAGTATTAATTTTAAAATAAATATGTACTATAAAAATTATCGGTGAATTCTGTTATCAAACAGGAACTTCTTTAAACATTTAAGATTCATTTCTAATACATGACTAGTAGAAATCTTGGGATAAATCAACTTTAATCTGTGTTTTAGTTACTAAATATAGTTGCTTCCATGAAGCAAGTCCTTAGGTTACAATTGGCGCCCATTTGTGGGGCTAATTTTTGAGGAAGTTACAACGTACCAAGAGAATAATTGTCGCCGAGGTAGGACAATATCGAGGACGCTAAAGAATTTCGCGGACAAGGTATACATAACATTTTTTGTGCAACCTTAAAAAATATGTAATTACAAATTCAATTATTTTAAAACTAATAGTTAAATGCAATGTAAATAAAAAGGCGGCTTTCATGTTGCAGTGTTTCTATGGAAATGACATGAATAAATAATGAATTTTGTAAAACTAGTAATGGCTGGAGATACTGGCACTAAGTTACGAAATTGGATTTCACTGGTTGTATTGCGTACACGAAGAATCCACTTTTGCGTACGGTTGCACAAAATAGTTGTTTGTATATCAAGGCCGTAAAATCCCTTTTTAACGTACTGAGAGAGTAATTTATTGACGCCGAGGCGGCTTGTGACCGAGGCAAGGCAATCTTGAGGACGCTACAGAATTTTGCGGACGACAATTTTTTATGTAACTGTAAAAAATATGTAACTACAAATTCCATTGCTTAAAAAAAATACAAAAATTTAATTCATTGTAAATAGAAAGATGGCTTTCATATGACAGCGTTTCTGTGGAAATGACATAAATAAAACAATTAGGTTTGTAAAAAATTGTAAACATCGTTGGAGATACTGACACTAAGTTATTTATAAAACTGGATTTCGAGGCCTGCATTGCGTACGCGAAGTGTCCACTTCGCTCCTCAGGTTCTAACCAAGTGAGCTACCAAGGAGAACTAGATAATTGCAAACATACAAAGCGTACTAGATATAATTGCTTTATCAAAAAAATATCTAGTACGCTTTGTATGTTCTTAATTATGTTTCATCCTCCTGTAGGTCGTCTTGGTTAGATTTTTGCCCGGACAGCGAAAGACCTGGGTTCGATCCCCAGTCAGGGTGATAATTTTTCTATATGGATTTGCATTTGTGATGTGAATTAAGGTATACAAATACTTAGATACGTACATTCCGTGTAGCTACTATCTAAAGCTAATTATAATTTTCTTTGTAAAAAATTACAAAATTACTCGAGAATGGCGGTATAAAACGGTATTAGTCAGTTTAGAATTAATTAAAAACTATGTAATTAAAGACAAGTAAATTAACCATTATATGCATTCTCACTGAAAATTATCGATATCGTTTCTTTAAAGTGTTTACTTTTCCTCTAATATTGTTTTAATGTACATAGACACCTTTCACATACAGCTACAAAATAGGACAATTTTTTAAGGATGACGTACGCATAAAAAATATAAAGATTTATCTAAGGGATGTGCATATCCACGACAAATTTCATGCGTATAATATTACAAATGATGAAGAAAAATCTTTAGCAATTTCTCAACTGTACGCAACTTTATGAATTTTGCATGTACTGCTCGTATATTCACATCCGAGTTGTCAAATGCAGAAATTCTAGCTGTAGAAATAAAATCAATTTCCACATTTCTTCCTTTTTTCAAATATTTTGCAAACCGCAATTTGCGGTTTCCTTTAAGAAAATTTATCTTGTCATTTTTCTTGCAAGAGGATATTTTTTAAGAGCGTTCATTCTTAAAATATGTGTATTTTACAGAGGACCGAACTATCTAAACTGTCTCATCTATTATAGGGTTAGCCGGCAATTAGTTTTGTTCCAGTTTTCGTCCTAAAAGCTTTTCCGGGTGAGATAACCTCTAGTTCTACTTAGTTCTACATCGTTCTATTTTGTATTCTCATGCTAGATTTCGTTCTCTAAAAAGAATTCTGGCTAAGCTCTCCAAGCAGTTTTCTTTAATTGCTTCGAGTTTTCTCCATAATTGACGCTCCTGTTTTCTTCAGAAATAGGGGTTAATATTGTCAGTGCACCGAAGTGTGTGTAATAGATTCTTTATTTTGATTGTATTTATATCGACAATTAATCTAGTTCAATAAAAACTGTAACTGTTAGTAAATTCTACACATTCTCTTAATTTACAGAAGTTACGAAGTGGAAAGTTTAAAGCATTATTGCAGTAACGGTTTTATTTAAGACGTACACAACAGAGCAATAAATAACGGATACTAAGGATACAAAATCTTTTTCAGGATAAATTGGGGTTAGATGTTTTAAGACATTTTTCGATACTTCTTAACTCTGTGATAGACAGCAGGAAACTGCTTTTGTAAAGTGCCTTCCATATATCCTTTAGTGTTATCTGCAAATCGCTAAGAAAAGCATCTGATATATTCTCTTTTGTGTTAATTTAGCTAATATTTGAAATTTCTAGCAGAATTCGAGTTCCCACAACTTGAAATTTCCTTTTATACATGAGTAACGGCGTTACGGTCATATATTTGTGCATGTTCGCTGGAAACGTGAATTTATTTCTATGCTAGTTAAGTGTTAGGTGCTCGATCGCGTACTGTTATGAAACGTGCTCTTATTTGCTGCTTATGTTAACGAATAGGTCTAAAATTATCTCAAAGATACAAAATATGCCAAATTCCAATGTAATTCTGCAAATACTCAAGCATATCTCTTGAGGGAGTCAGTATAAGGGAGTATTGTTCAGGTTAATTTTATTGTTCGTGAAGCGAACTGCCTAGGTTCCTAGAACTATTGATTAGGGATAGCTTGTAATATTTCCAATTTGTGACTAACATTAACTACAGCTTAATCGTCGTTTATTGATTGATAATTAACTTTAACATCCTGTTAAAGTTAATCCCAGACTAGAAATAGAGTATAATGTATCAAGGAAAGAATTTCCCAAAGATGGAAAAAAGGTTGAGAAAAAGAAGTTTCGTGACAAATAACACACCTTAGAGGTTGCAAAGGAATGAAAGGACTCTGGAAAAAGAGCCTGAAAAAACTATTTATATCCAACAAATATGTGTAAATAACCGTTATGTACAGCAGCTTGAAATAAGCCCTCACTCAGCTAGTGTGACGATTTGAGAGAATATTTGTTACCAGAAAATAACAAATATCTACATCTGCAATAAAGATATGGAAGCTTCACAGTGAGTTAATAACGACGAGTGATATAATGACTTTTTGTTATATGTGCATCAAGAGCTTGATTGAACTTCCTAACCGGCTAGTTCGCGGTGCTAATAAGAAGTCCAGCTCTATTAAAATGTATTACACAAAACATTAACCTTAAACTGAATATTTCGTGGAATAAATTTTAATACAGCTGGACTTCTTAGTAAAACCGCTAGCTAGTCGATTAGGAAGTCCTCGTTATATTTTGGCGCTCAACGTGGGGCAACAAAATATAATGGGAACTTCCTAACCGGATGCCTCGCGGCGTTATAAGAAGTCCAGCTATACGAGGATTGTTCGGTAACTACGTGGCCTAACAAAGAAAACGCAATTTTTTGACAAAAAAAATTTATATTTCAGTATAGTCTCCTGCTCGCTCAAGACACTTTTTCCAACGATATTCCAAATTAGCAATGCCTTCATTGTAGGTCGATGAATTCAAGTCCTCGAAATAGCTATTTACAGCAGCGTTTACCTCGGAATTAGACGAAAATCTCTTACCGCTGAGTCATTTTTTCAGATTTGGAAACAGATGGTAATCGCTGGGAGCCATATCTGGGGAATAGAGTGAATAAGGCACTAATTCAAATCTTAATTCACGAATTTTGGCCATTGCAATTGCAGACTTGTGGGTAGGTACGTAAAAGAACTTTTTGCCAAATGAGGCCGTTTCTCTTTGATTTTGTCGCTTAATTGTTGCAACAAATTGGCATAATACTCGCCATTTATTGTTTTCCCGTTTCTAAGTAGTCGGGCAAAACAATTCCATGAGAATCCCAATACACAGTTGCCATAACCTTTCCTGCTGACAAAACTGTTTTTGCCTTCTTTGATGGCGGAGAACCTTTGTGTGTTCATTGCTTGGACTGTTCTTTGGTTTCGGGAGTGAAATAGTGGACCCAGGTTTCATCGACGGTTATGAAACGGCGTAAGAAGTCCTTCGGACTGCGGCGAAAACGTGCCAAAAAGGTCGCGAGAAACACTCAAACGGTTCAGTTTTTGCTCCGGTGTGAGCAACCGCGGCACCCAACGCGCTGAGTATTTTTCATTTCCAATTCTTCAGTTAAAATTCTGTGCACACTGTCATTTGAGATACCCACTATGTCTGCTATCTCGTGCACTTTTACTCGACGGTCATCCAAGACGATACGGTGAACTTTTTCACCAAGATAAAGAATAATTAATAGATCACACAAAAAAGTTAAATAAATGCCCAAATAACAATATGAATAATTAATCGATATCAAGGACTTATATAGTTCTTAAAATACTACAGGTTAACATAAGCAAGGAATCAAATTAACACAAATCAAATTATGACAAATTAATCAAGTTTGATAGTAAATTACAACTGGCAACTGCGCCTCAAATAATCTTCAAAAGAAAATAGTAACGTCTATCTTTATTAATAACCTAAAAATGAAGAAAACAATAATTGTTTTTACAGCTATTAGATAATCAGAAACTCTGTGTGTTGATATAATGTTGGATTTGATAATGCTCATGACTGTTCTAGTTGCGGCTTCAAAGGTGGTGGATAACAAAATCCAATGTTCTGGAAGGTATCATTCCAGTAAGGTAAAACGTAGTGTAAAACTAAAACTAAAAAAAGAAAAAACCTAGAAAGGAATTCCGCATTAATTTAACAGTTTGACAATATAAACTACGGCCTACCGGAATCAGATGATTTCATCGGCTAAGAAAATAGAGGCTCAGATGGATGATTGCCTCTTGCTTAATGTAAAGGCATTT
The DNA here is from genome assembly GCA_929113105.1 of Agrypnus murinus. NCBI lineage: Eukaryota > Metazoa > Arthropoda > Insecta > Coleoptera > Elateridae > Agrypnus > Agrypnus murinus. The sequence continues at coordinate 90,262,814 of OV816026.1, forward strand.
GTACAAAACAAGGTATTGTTAGAGATAACCATAATCAATAAATTAATTTAAAAGTGTACCTTGGTAGCGATTAAAGACCAAGTTGGGTTCCTGTGATACGGTCACCTTCGTGAAACTAACTAATCACCAGGAATTAATTTATTTCATTCACAAAAACTCTAAAAGAGGAAAATTTACAAAACTTCTTGCATGAAAAAATCTCACTACTCAGAAGATAACTTAGGATCAACTGAATAACAAAATAGAGGAAAAATGGTTAACTTTATCAAAAGTCTCTGGAGATCAGTGATAAAGCCGAATTTACCTATAAAGAAATCTGAATAGAAACATAACCGATAAAAAGGTCACAAACACAACCGTATTTGGAGTGACAAAGCTGATATTAACACAATGGGCAAAAGCCAAATAAAAATTGTAACACTGGCAGCTAGGCAGTAGCTGTTTGAGTTGAGTTAGTTGCAAATATGCATTAATATCAGTATGGACGCATATTTAGCACGTTCCTTGCTGATTAAGTGAGAACCTAACGAGATCATTATTGGTAGTGAATTACTGTAATCTGCTGTTGTCATATTAGTGTAATGATAAAAATTTAAATGATTTATATTTTAAACTTACGTTTTATGGATTAGCTGCAGTACATAATTATGATAATTATATCAAAATTGAATAAAATAGTTCAATATTTATTTACTTTCTTTGTTTATGTAATTTTTTGAATTTTATTTACGAGTGTTGAAAAAAGTGGTACCAAGATTTAGGGAAAGGTAGTAGTCATCAAAAGAAACAGAAAACTCCTGATAAACATATATGTCCGATTCTCAACTATTTCGTAGATATAGCTCATATTATAGACAATAAATTACGTCCTTTAATTACATCTTTCTCTTCATTCGCCATGTATAAATAAAAAAAGTCTTAATAATATGTGCGCAATTTATTTCGTAGTTACACAATGATTTTCTGTAGCAGAAACAGCAACAATTAATTTTATTTACAAAAAATGTTCAATATGTCCGCCGTTTGATTCGATACACAATCTAGCACGTTTTCTCAACAAAGACAGAATAGGTTTAAAAATTCCTCGTGTATCTCGTATTTGCTGACTGAACACTTTTCCTACATTATCAACTGGTGTTACCATGTTCTTCAAGTGCTCCCACCGGTAAATCTGGTATACGAGGCGGCCATGTAATTGGACCGCCACGTCCTATCCACTTTTCTTGAAAACGATTACTTAAATGTTGCCTAACAATCATAAGAAAATGGACAGGAGCACCATTATGCATGAACCATATGTGTTGTCTATGTAATAGTGGAACATCATCTAGTAGAAGTTCTAAACTATTTGTAAAAAATGAAGATACGCTGCTCCCGTCAGTCCATTAGGTAAAATGTAAGGCCTAATCAAGAAATCTCTGAAAATTGCAATCCAAACGTTCATGGAGGAACGATCTTTATGTGGCGATGCCACATAATCTTAATCGCGATCTTAAGTGACTTGAAGATTTTGATCTGATGAATTATGAATGTTATGAAAATTGTTTATTGCATCTCTGGTGAAGGAAACCTCATCAGTAAATGGAATGTTACGTAGAAATTGTGGATCCGGTGTGTATTGATTAAGGAACCGTGACAAAAAGTAATTCTGGCTTTAAAATCAGCGTTATAAGCGTCTGAACTCTTTGGACATGAAAGGAGAGCAAAAGTTGCTCATGCAAAATGGTCCATACGGTGCGATGACCTGCCATACCTAAAAAGGGCTGCTAGGCTATAGCCTACTGTTTTGGTTTGTTTTACTTTTGTTTGTTTCATGAGAAACGTGTTGGAAGGTGTAGTAACATAATTTATTATCTAATATATAAAATCAGCTATATCTACATAGATATTTAAGATACAAATGTAAAAAGCCGTTCTTTATTGCGCGAACGGTTTAATACACGAGCAAGATACGAGCGAGTTTCTTAAAGGATGTGAGTTCAATGAAGAAACTTTTTGCACGGGTATCTTACAAAGTTTTATCTGCGATCATAACGCTTTACTAAAGTATTCATTATATTTTATATATTTTTTTAAATTTATGACTTATGTCATGTACATAATTATATTAACGTGATTAGATTTTTATGTGGTAAGTTGTTTAGCAACCAGTTTGTGAAATATTCATAAATCATCATTTATCATAAATCTCTTGTTAGCATTAGCGTGCAATAAAAGTTTTATCACACAAGCTCAATAAATGTTAACTTTTTACACGAAAATCAGTGTAAAAAGTAGTCACTTTTTGTAGGATCGTAGATAAAAACAGTTGAAAAGGGACATATTTATAAAAATAGACTGTTTATATTAAGCTAACCATTGCTGAAAAAGTAAAAATAGTGAATTTAGTTGATTTTCATTGAATCTCTTTTTGTGATTCTGGGCAACTTTTTTAAATAAATCTTTTCGGACTAAAACATTTCGCGCTCAAGATCCAAACAATGTTTTTTTGTACAACTGAAAAGGCGTTATCGAAGACCGTGAAAAATCTTTTTGTGATTTTGACCGATTAGCACGATAACATGACAGGAAATAGGTCTGTGCAAAAACTGTAAACTTTGTTTTGATTACAAAAGCAGACCTTTTTTGACAGTTGTAAAAAAAATAAATTAGAAAGTTGCAAAGGTGTGAAAGGGACAAGTGAAACACTGTAGATTAATATAATTATCTATAACATTATTAGCCTAGGTAAATTAAGTAAGAAAAGCTGAAAATTGGTATATCAACTTAAAATGTGGTGCTGAAAAACATATCAAAATCCCCCATGCGTGGTGTGGGTGATGAGTCGTCTGCGCCATCTCGAAAAAATGCCGGACCAAATTCGTTTTTCGCTATAATCCGGAAAGTATTAATTTTACGGGTACCAACGTTTAGAATGTAAATGTAGCTGACAAAATTACCAACAATTTTATTTTTTATCGAACCTTATACGTCCAATAGTTGCGGAGATATAATTTTTTTCAGAAACTGTCATTTTTCGACATTTCAAAAAAGTTCCGTTTTTTGTGCATTTTTCATAAATATTTCAAATATGGCTGTTCCTACGTACAAATATACTTGATAAAAGTTAAAGAGAAAAAAAATAAAATAAATAAAAAAAAAGTTAAAAGTTATTGAATGTCGTACAACCAATGTTTTTCAGCACCACATTTCAAAACTTTTATATCAATTTTCAGCTTCTCCCCAATTTTTTCCTTTTGAAAACGTTATTTATCTGGGTTATGAAACTATGTCAGGAGAGTGCGTCTTTTATTAAAGGAAATGGAAAGCATTAACTAATTTACCATGTACATATTTTAATAATGTAAACAATCAACGTAATTGGTTATCATAAGAACAGATAAAGTTACAATAATACATAGATGTACGTACATTGTACAACTAGTAATGGCTGTAGAAACACTGGTGTAGTTGCTGAAAGAAGTTTTGTTTCTCAATAACTACATTTATGTTAAGTGAACTAGAAATTTCCAGGTTTAAATAAAATTAATTCCAACTATAAACGAATATTTCATACTTTTGCAATATCACATGTCCGAAATGTACTTAAACTACATTACCTACTTACACATTTAACTAGAGCAAATACGTAATACGTTCATATTACGGATGAAGCGAGCGAAGTGACCCGTCGAGAGACGGGTCACCCGACCATGAGCTTGCCGAATGTGCGTACTTAACGTATACCAATTGTTGAATGCGTTACTGTTGCTGTAGCCCTATCAAAGCAAAACTATGACAATTGTAATCAAATTAGCAGTCTGGAAGCTTTATTTATTACACATATCGTATAATACGTTTTAGACGTTATCTGCTTTACATACAAATCAGGATCATATTAGTTTCCACCCAACAGCACTGCTGCAATCTACATATTAGATTCCTATATTTCTTGCAATATAATGTAATGTACAGTGCAATAAAGGCTTGAAATTTTATTACAAAAACTATAAAACTGACATTCATGTAAAATTAAATAGATCACGCTTGTTTAAAGTGCAGTTTTACAACCACTTTTATATACAAACCGACAGAAATATGAATATCATTGATGACATATATGCCTCATATTTACGATTATACAATTGAGAAAATTCGACGTGCATTTGCTCTTCAAGTTTTATGTTTTGAAATACGGTATAGACTTTATGGCCGGAAGGCATCGCATGAATAATAATTTTCATAATATTACAAGACGAAATTTGGTACAAATATTAAAATAGGAGAAGGGTTCGAATGGGAGTAAACACGCCCAGAATTAATTTTCATCATCGTTTCATCAACATTTCAATTTTATAAAGGCATGACTATTTAACGAAATTGCAGTTTCTGTAATGAAACATGGCATATCGGGGAATGGTGTATCGACTTATAACATTTCTTCGACGTCTAAAAGTCTAATGGATTTATTTCTAAAAGACTGTTAAAAAATTTTCTCCCAAAATTTTAAAAATAAGTAAAAGAAAATAAGAATATGTTATTACTTTTGTTTTACAGTACATAAACTACTTTTAGTGACGGGTAATTCTCGAGATGTTTACATGAATCCACAGATTTGACCATAACTGCAAGTAATGTTTATTTTAGCTGTAAAAAAGGTGTCTGATCAATAGACTGTGGCGTCCGTGGGATGACTTATTTAAAGATTACTTTCAAAACAGAAAACAACTAATAATACACGCTTATTCAAATCGTTAAATATTATTAAATAAGTTAAGGAATCAGTTATACCTCTATATACATTTTTAATAACTATCTTAACTTTTGCATTCAAGGCTTTATATACCTATAACACGTGTTGGCATTATCCGCTTGCCCCAGCGAATTAACTTTTCTTGGCGTGGAAAAAACGTTTTTAAAAATGATACTTTATTTTAAAAACGCAAAAGACGGAGTCCAAGTTACAAAATGAACACAGTTTACTGTTAAGTACAATAAGATATTTATTCGTCGTGAAATTACACAATATGCACTTTGCATATTCACTGAAATACTATATACAAGTTCAACTTAAAACTTGTAATAATGATGTTCAGAAAGACCGAGGTAAACACTAACCTTGGCTACCAGTTACTACGGCTTTCTAGGTGAGTATGGCTTGAAGGAAGGTAAACAATAACCCTGGTTATCAGTTTCTATCCCAAGCCCGTGGTAACTCAGACTGATCTGTCCCACAAAGCTCTGGTCTTTATATACTTTTTCTGTGGGCGTAAAATTCTTCAGTTGAGCACACGTGGCCGTGGGTTGTGTTTGCTTCCTCTAGCATTTCGTAGAATGCATTAGATTAAGTTCTGAATACTGCAGCTGCTTCCGCTTTAGCATATGTGGGCGCACCGCTCGAGGCGTTATCTTGCACGTGTTTATAAAGAGGTCACACTTCTCTTTAATAATGAATAAATGTTAACTAGCGATAACGTCTTACCATCATTTATTTATAAAAGTTGATATTTAAAATTATTTCCCCATTTCTAATTTTAAATATATATATATATATATACATGGTCTTTTACGAAAAGTGTTATTGTTCTTTGTTATATGAATGTTCTTAGTAATTAAATTTGTTGTACATATGTGCATATTATCTGTGGTAAAATATATACGTATATATATTTTTTGTTTATAACTTACAACTTTAGTAAGTACTTGGTATTAATTAAATGAAATTAAATGGCAATTCTCTTTTCTTTTGTGTAAACCTAGCCTTGCCTTTTTTGTAATTTGCAGGTCAGCCTCTGCTGATATAATAAAATTAGTGTATTTAAACTAAATTTATTTGTAACCAGAGCTGGCCGGAGGGTTACCAGCGCTGAAGAGAGTTTTTAAGGCTGATAAAATTATTTTCTTTATAACCTCTGCTGCAAGTCAAAATAGTGTTGCAAAAACTGATCTAGACGCACCTTAATGAAGAATAAATACTTATATTGTTTATTACCATACAAATTATTGATTAATTCTAATTCATAGTCAACTGAATGAGAGGTGGGAAAATAATTTTATTAAAGTTCTTGTTTATTGTTTCCAGCCTTATTTTGTGGAACTCCATAATCATGAAATAAATAAAGATTATTAAAAGTTTCACAGTTTTATTAAAATATACCTGACAATATTGTTTCGACAGCTATGCTGTCATTATCAAAGGTAATATAATTATAAACAAACACGTCGCTAAGGTAGATACAAAATAGGTAACTAGATAAAATAATAATAATAATAATAAAAATTAATAATAAAAATCATAATTAAACATCTAATACTTCCAGTAACGGAGAATTACTGAGCTCAAGTTGTTCATTCATTAAAGGTACCCTGAGTTTGTGTTTGTATATCTCAAAGGCTTCTAAAATGTCTAATTTGCGTTTGTTATTACAAAAATGTAGGAATTTAATATTATTTTGAGGAGTCATTGTGTGATTTTGTTCTAAAAGGTGTTTGGCGTAATTCGATTTTTCAGGATGTTTATTTTTGTAATGACGTACGTGTTCTTTATATCTTATGTCAAAATTTCGAAGCGTTTGTCCAATATATACCGAACTACAAAAAGAACAATTTAAACGGTAAATGCCCGATTTCATGATATCATGTGTTCTGTCTTTAGCATTAAATAAAAATGAAAAAGTGTTAGTGTTGGTTTTAAATGTTATTTTATAATTGTTGGTTTTTCTTAGTATATGTGCAATTTTTTCTTTTTTTTTCTGATATTTTGCCAAAATATGGTATAGATATGTAATTTGTGTCTTCTGTTTGATTGTCAATGGGATATATTCTTTTGATAGCTAACCTATAATCTTTTTGTTTAATTAAAGTGTCAATCATGTTCGGATTATAATGATTTGCATGTGCTAGTTGTTTAATGGTTGATATCTCTTTGCTAAAATCTGATTTTGTTAGTGGAATAGTTAAAGCTCTGTGTACTAATGATCTGTATGCTGCTATTTTATGTGTATTGTGGTGACAAGATTCATTTGGTATTGTTATGTCTGTTTGTGTTGGTTTTCTGTATATGGAAAATTCAAAAAGATTGTCTGTGTTAATCTTGATATTTAAGTCTAGAAAGTTTAATTTTTAATTTTTAGATTTTTAAGTCTACAAAACAGGGCTATAAACTTTCTAGACTTAAATATCAAGATTAACACAGACAATCTTTTTGAATTTTCCATATACAGAAAACCAACACAAACAGACATAACAATACCAAATGAATCTTGTCACCACAATACACATAAAATAGCAGCATACAGATCATTAGTACACAGAGCTTTAACTATTCCACTAACAAAATCAGATTTTAGCAAAGAGATATCAACCATTAAACAACTAGCACATGCAAATCATTATAATCCGAACATGATTGACACTTTAATTAAACAAAAAGATTATAGGTTAGCTATCAAAAGAATATATCCCATTGACAATCAAACAGAAGACACAAATTACATATCTATACCATATTTTGGCAAAATATCAGAAAAAATTGCACATATACTAAGAAAAACCAACAATTATAAAATAACATTTAAAACCAACACTAACACTTTTTCATTTTTATTTAATGTTAAAGACAGAACACATGATATCATGAAATCGGGCATTTACCGCTAAATTGTTCTTTTTGTAGTTCGGTATATATTGGACAAACACTTCGAAATTTTGACATAAGATATAAAGAACACGTACGTCATTACAAAAATAAACATCCTGAAAAATCGAATTACGCCAAACACCTTTTAGAACAAAATCACACAATGACTCCTCAAAATAATATTAAATTCCTACATTTTTGTAATAACAAACGCAAATTAGACATTTTAGAAGCCTTTGAGATATAGAAACACAAACTCAGGGTACCTTTAATGAATGAACAACTTGAGCTCAGTAATTCTCCGTTACTGGAAGTATTAGATGTTTAATTATGATTTTTATTATTAATTTTTATTATTATTATTATTATTTTATCTAGTTACCTATTTTGTATCTACCTTAGCGACGTGTTTGTTTATAATTATATTACCTTTGATAATGACAGCATAGCTGTCGAAACAATATTGTCAGGTATATTTTAATAAAACTGTGAAACTTTTAATAATCTTTATTTATTTCATTATTAAAGTTCATTTTATTCTAACGAAAGACCGCGCCAAAACTAACACCAGTGCTCCACGTTACATCCACGCAATAGTAGTTTGCAGAGATTGAGTAACAGAATCTCGCAAAAGGCAAATATGCAACACGCACTCTTGAAAACCGGCATTAAACCACACGTTCACTCGAAATAAAAAGAGGAAGCCAATGCAAACTTTATATTGCAGGCGTTATTTGCTTTGACGCAGTCCCTCGTTCGAACGAATAAACTTTACTAAACTGCATTTTCTAATGCAAAGCGGAGAGCTAAATGGCTCATTCTCCAACCCTTTGGATGGCTCTACTATATATACGACTCGATAGGTACCTATGTATGTGTGAAGGACTAGGCTATTTAAAAAAATGACGTTTTTAAACTGTAAGAAGCACTTCATGTAATATTTATGGTATTCAACCCCGTTTAATACGAAAATACCTATTGATACATAGAAAAATAGACTGTAAAAATTCAAGATGGCTGCATTTTCAAAATTCCTGCTACTGTTTATTTTAATTAAAAATATAAGAAAAATTTAGATTTCTGATTTATATAGGTGTGCATGAAGCTTTTTCTGTATGATGCATTTTTAAAATTTAATCTGACTGATGGTTTTCATAATGTCAAAATAAAAGATGTCAAATTGTATGTTGTGTAATTTGTAGGTAAGTACTTAAGTTGAATTTTTCATATTATACAGAAAACCTGCACATACAGACATAACTATCAGCAACATATACTAGCAGCTAACAGATATCTTTAGTACACAGAAATCTAACTATTCTACTCACACAACCAGATTTTAACAAAGAGATTTCAACCATCAAACTATAACTAGATATATCTATACCATATTTTGGCAAAATAAATATCAGAAAAAGTTGCACATATACATACTATGAAAAACCAACAGTTACAAAAGAGCCTTTAAAAACAACGCTAATACTTTTTCATTTTTATTTAATGCTAAAGACAGAACACACGATATCATAAAATATTACCGTTTGAATTGTTTTTTTGTAGTTTAGCAGCATAGCTAGTGGACTGAGTGTGCTACTGATTTCTTGATAAAGTGCGTGTTTTAGTGAAAGATATAATTTAAATTTATTCAAATGATTTTTTTTTGTTTTTGGGCCACCACCTAAATAATTGACACGCGATCTCGTAACACTACTCTTTACGCAGTTTTTGCTCGGGATCAAATCGTACTCACACCTCTTTATTGTGCAAAATCGTCAGAACGCTTGGTCCAAATGTATTCAATACTTTAGCAATGCTAGATACTTTCAAAGGATGATCTTCGAAAACCATGGCTTCTACTTGTTTGAAACAGCAGGAATGCTGGTGTCCAAGGGTTCTTCTACTTAAGTTATTTTGGGGTGACTTTAGTAAATGACTTCTTAAGTCATTTTGAATAGCTTCTCGCCGTGTGCGAAACTGTGTGAACCAATATTTTACTTGTATGATATACAGATATTTCCTCAATAGGGTTTTGGGACTATTCCGTTTCTTCGCCAAGAACGTGAAGATTATGCGGTGTTACAATTTCACACGACTCATTTTTTATTGCAAAATACTTCATAAAATACAAAATAATGAACAGATTCAAGTGAACTTTAACGCACAATTTAAAAAAGTTGATCAGTGTTTGACATTACTCGGCAATGCTTATCGTATATTTCTATCATGGCTATGTCAGATAACTTTTCTAATTCCCCTAGTATATTTCTATTCTTTTTTTGAAGCTTCATAGAAAATAAACCTACTACTATTTAAGCTCGACATAACGTTTATCAATGATTATTTCATTAAAACAGGATAAACGATTTGATAATAGCTAACATAATGGTTTCCATGATATTGAAAAATAATTAATTTAACAATGATGATGATTGTAGATTTACAATTTATGATGGGTAGAGAGAGACCGGTAATGAGTGTTGGACGTGTATTATGTTGCAGTTTACATTGTTCATAATATCTAATACCAATAGATTGCATTTATCGATTTATCCAACAAAGCTGCAATTAGTCTTTGTAATGGTAATTACCACTTTTTATAATATTTAATTACTTAGTTTTATTGTTAAATTAAGCATTATTAATTTATGAACTGTCAGAACAATTCTGTTCCATTTTCTGGTTTTTTATTCAATAATCGACCCAACTTTGAAGTTTATTTTAACCATATACCTAGCTAGTCATAAATTAATTAAATACTCGACTATATTTTTGAATTAGTCTCCCAGAGCTTTAATTAAAATTTTTTTCATTAACTTGTCTGATATTATTTCCTGTTATACATTTTTGCAACTTCAATCTGTTCCAATATACTGAAATGAATTTAAATCAAATAAAACTTTAAAAGCCATTTGTAATAGAAATGTCGGAAGTTTATAAACTCGTTTTCTTCATGTATTCAAGTGTAAGGAAAATTTCAACATAATTAGGTTAACGCTTTTCAATCGGTCATGGAATGCGTCATACTAGGCTCAAACACTTTTCATTAAGTTTGTGTCAAAGAGTTTAAATATACTTAATGCCGTATCAAGCAAGGGCTTTTAATAAACATAAGTTATTGATTGCTGGTAAAAACAATTTTGCTTTTATACTTGATACATATAATGTAGTAGCTTTATGGTTTTATAATGGATTTGCATAGGGAAACTTGAGGCTGATCGATGATTTTAATTCTCACTTTAGCAGGCACGTATTCCGACTGTAAATTTTTTACAGGTATACAATAGTATATTGTGTTACAAGTACAGAAAAGTGCCAATTTTTTGCGTTTTTGCACGCGTTACACACTATACTTTATTTATGACAATAACAAAAGTAATAAACCACCAAAAGCTAAGAAAAATATTTAACCTAGAATTTATACTCGCATTCATATTTTTTGCGTGAAATTTCTGGCAATAAATTAAGAGATGTATTGTGAGCCGCTTCCACGATGTTTGGAGGTGTACAAGTGTGAAGTATATATCGCCGATGAATGGATGTTTGTTCTTGTAGACTGGCGTCACGGCCGGGTTGAGGTCAAATTGCCCATTCGAAAGGGTGCCAGTTATTATTAACAGAAAAACATCATCGAGGGGACTCACAAGAAAGGACCTAACTTATTATGTAGTTTTAAGAAATATTTGAAAATATGTTTATGAGGGCAGTCTATTAGAGCCCGCTGTGCTGGGTAGACCCGATTATTGTATTGGCTCATTTTATTAAAGGATTTTATGTAGTTGATTTTCAATTCTTTAAAGTAAACTTTACATTCAAATTAATTGTTTACACAAGTGTACACCCCATTTTCCCATCTTAGGATTCACTCATGATATGTACATCTAGAATTTAGAAAACGACAAAAGATAATATTAAATTTTTAAAGACATTAATAATAATACGTTTACAATATGTATAATTTCAGTCAATCTACTATTTAGAACTTACAGCTAAATAATCATACGTATGTACTCGTTTTCAAAAAGTAATTTTATATAAACAATCACAATTCAATTGTCAAGGTTATTAACCTCTTTGCTTCAAAATGTCAACATATTCTCGCGTTCCCAGGTATTGTGATGACAAGGAAGGTAACTTTAAAAGTTAAATCGCGCTAGCACTTTGTGAATTATGTAGCAAATTATAAAAGGTTTCATTATCTTTATTGTAATTTAGCAATAATAATGAATAATATTATATTAAAAATTATATAATAAAGTAAAAAATTAATCAACTTTACGTTAATTGAAATAACAATTTATAATAATTTCATATAATGAGAATTACCAACTCATGTCAAGACGCCTATATAGCTGAACGGTAGAGGCCTGGCTTAGCAAACAGGTGGTCCTGAGTTCGATTCCTCGCGAAAGCTATAATTTTTCTAGATGGATAAAATTTAGAACATTTTATATTTTAAATAATTAATAATATTGCAATGTTGCAAGTACTGACATCTATGGCTTTTAATAGACCTACAGATCGTGAGAAATCATTTCTCTAAATTTAGAAAATGATCGTTAATTCAATACTTATGTGTATACGCTTTTGCTGCAGTGGGTAAATGATTTTGTAATTATTACTGCCATAATGAGTGTAAGGAATTTGTAATTTTGGTTGAGATCACTGCAAATACTTTTTTTCTTAAGTTATTTAGTAATTCAAAAGCAATTTTACTAATCTTTATACAGAATGTGTTTATTAGAATCCTTTATTTGTTCTTTGGAGCGCGTGCGCATTTTCAAGTTCCGATTATCTGTACCGACTTGAATATACTGTTACTGTTTCGTTATTGTTATTATTTATTGGTGGCTGTTTTTGTGATTTGTTGTTAGCAATTGTTATTTTCTGTTGTTGGTTATTGCAATTTTTTACGCTGAATTTTGCCCGCAAAATGGAAGAAATTGTTAAACGGACATGGAAAATCTCTGGAACTTTCAGAGAAGCAGATTGTAATGAATCCTATGAATTATCATTTTAATCAGGATAACAACGATTCTGTATCAAGTGTAATTAGGAAAGTATCAGAAATGAGTGGTGTTTGCGAAAAGACTGTTTCGCGTGCGACAAGAATATTCATCACCTGCTGGACTACAACCTACAAAGAAAAGGTCCAAGAAGCGAAAGATTGGTAAAACTCGTGATCACAAGCACGATAATGCTATCAGGAGCCATATTCGTAGAATAATATATAAATAAATTTTTCGTGACCACATACCACCGACAATAAATTCCATATTAGTTGTTGTAAATCACGCAGGAACTTTGTCCAACTTTTCACGGGCCACGCTACATGGCATGCTGAGTGATATGGATTTTGTATTTGTAAAACGTAGCAGAAATCTAGTTTTGATTGAAAAACTAGAAATCATCTCATGGCGTCATCTTATATACGCGCAATTCGCAAATACCGTGCAGAAGGGTACAACATAGTGTATTTGGATGAATCAAGAGTAAATGTCGGGCACAGTGTAAAAAAAGAATGGGTTGATAAAACATTACATCTCGTTACATCTCATCGTGATGCTTTTGTTCGTGGTCTGACAACAGGATTAAAATCTCCAACAGCTCGTGTTCCACGATTCGTGTTATTGCACACAGGATCTGGCAGTGGATTGTTAATGCACCATTAACGCTCACGTTTTTGGCAAAGAAAAATAATAATAATAGACAATGCCAACTACCACAGCAGAAAGTCAGAACAAATTCCCAACAGTTCAACACTAAAAAAAGATATTCAAGAACGGCTGCTGTCAAAGGACCTATATTTTGAAGAAGACTACCTAAAATGCGAGTTACTTGATGTAGTCAAGGCTTTCAAAGCAGGATATGACAGGTGCATCAAAGAAAATAATACAAAAAGTACAATGTGAACATCCTGAGGCTCCCACCCTATCACTCAATCCGATCAAATGGTTTGGACGAAGTGAAAAGGTATATGGCTGAACGCAACGAAAATTTTAAAGAAGCTGAAATACGAAATTTAATTAGGGCCGTTACGTCAGATAAATGGAAAAACTGCGTAAACCACGTAATAGCAATAGAAAGAAAAATGAGAAATTGATAATTTGTTGGATGACATCGAACCAATTATTATAAATATTAATAATGAAGATAGTGATGATGAAGACGATAATAATGATGATGATAATAGTGAAATGGAAACTAAAAGTGGAACTAAATATAATGGTAGTAGGTATTGCGCCACCTGGCCCAGACATTTTTGTGGGGATGCAGTCGTCGTTAAGTACGGAATCTGCATTACCGACATTCTGTATTACCGGCATTTGGTTCGTCACTCGGCTAAATGGCAACGCTGTTGCTAGGGGAAAACAGATGGCGCCAGTGTCGTTTTTGTACCGACATTCTGTATTATCGGCATTTGGTTCGTCACATGGCTAAATGGAGTTAGTGTTGCTAGGGGAAAACAAATGGCGCCAGTGTCGTTTTACGTGATTTTTGTACCGACATTCTGTATTATCGGCATTTGGTTCGTCACATGGCTAAATGGAGTTAGTGTTGCTAGGGGAAAACAAATGGCGCCAGTGTCGTTTTACGTGATTTTTGTACCGACATTCTGTATTATCGGCATTTGGTTCGTCATCATGAAGAAAGCTGTATTACCGATTACGGGCGTTCTGCTGATTGTTAATAGGGGGAGCCAAGGTTTATCATTTTATATTAATAAATTTTACCGATTTCTTAAAATAATTATCGTCGTCATTAATACTTTAATTACATATAATAATTTAAGATAATTAATTCAGCATTAAAATTTTAAACGCAAATCACGGGACAATTTACGGATAATAATAATAATAACAATAATTATAATGTCTTTATTTCCTTACAGGTTTACACCCAAATAGGGAAAAATATGAATTTACAAATGTTTTCATCGTTTATGCTATTCTCGTGTAATATCTCATGGGTAATGTGTAAAGAGCGGAAAATATGCAATGTGCATTTTATGATGTTGATGAAATAAGAATTGTTTGTAGATTCAATTAAAATGCCTAAAACCTAAAATTTAAGGCTTTAATATTATTGTTTATTGTATATTTTATATCAATAAATGCGAAACTCCGTGTAATGCCATGTAATAATAATGCAACAATGTAACATAACTGTATACATCGCTGTATACATAAAATAAACTTGATGTTGATGAAATAAATAATAGAAACAAAATTTAATTTATGATTTGATTTATTGAAATTTCCTTATTCTTATAACAAATAAGTTTTTACTAATAATATTTAGTTATTACTAGTTAGTTAATAGTATATTATATACATATTTGTTGCATTTTTTGTCGAAACCCATGCATTTTTTGTCAAATTTCGTTGCATTTAAATGTGCATATGTTTTCTTTTTGCCTTGCATTTTTTCCGATCTTTAGTAATGTGTATTGTGGTGACAAGATTCACTTGGTATTGTTATGTCTGTTTGTGTTGGTGAATATTTCACCATTTACAACATAATCATGAATAAAGTGGTTGGTGTATTTTTGCATACGAAACAATGGAACATTTATTTACGTTTAAATTTAGGCGATTAGCTTTACACCAATCACATAGAAAGTTAATGTTAGACTGCAAATATAAGCAATCATTGATATCTCGTACTTGATGATATATTTTAAATCGTCAGCAAATAATAGTTTCTCGCAGTGTATAGATTGAGGATGATGATGAATACCACGTAGACACGTCCATTCGTGACGGGTATCTTGGAATACGTTCTGCCTGGTTCGGACATCTTGTATCCCTACCCTCTGGCGTTTAATGTCACGCATACCTTGCTATCTCTCTCTCTCTCTCTCTCTCGCTCTCTCCTTCTCACTCTCTCCTTATCATCTATTAGAGAGGACGCATTAAAGAGCCTTCTCTCTCTCAATGTCTCCTCTCTCACTCTCTTGCTCTTTCGCTCTCTCCTTATCACCTATTAGAGGACGCATTAAAGAACCTTCTCTCCCTCTCTCACTCTCTCGCTCTCACGCTCTCTCACTCTCTCTCCCTTCATCCTAATGCTAGTAAATGAAACACCATTGGATAGAGGTAACCGTTAGGTCTACTGTTCTGGGATTGGTTCGGATGGCTTTGTTATTTTATACGTGAAAATAAAAAAAAATCGATAAATGTTTTACTGTTTTTATTATTTTTCGTATAGTTACACAATATTACTAATATTCTATTGTAAATCAGCTTAAACTAGGTGATTATAGTTTTATATAGTATATTACTTTATTACTCAATATAAACTAGATATGTTATATCAGAATGTTACAAATTAATTTTCTAACAAAATAACTTAGATTAGCTTATAAATATATATATTCTAACACTTAACATTTACTTAATAGAATATTAACTATATATTAAACTTAAACCTCAACAACATACTTTATTTAATCTAGTAATATAAACTTTATATAGGTAAGAACTGTCATTTAACAACATCTTCCGCCTTTATCCAGGACTTTTCATTCAAGCCGAGCCATTTGACGTACATGTCACCATTGCTGCGGCGTTTAAGTACTTTTTCAACTAAGTAAACGTCTGGCTGATTGGTTTTCTGCAGCTCGAACTCGTAGAAAGCTCCTCGAACAGCAACCCCATGAAGATCTTCCAGCAGATATGTGACAGGTTTTGTAAATTGAACTTTAACTATTTTGAATAATTCAGTTGACCAGCTGGGCGTGTATCCCTTAGAAAAGACCCCCTTGAACTTACTAATACGTACGAGGTCATTCAAGTCTAGTTTACGTTTACTTCCTGCAGCGACATCTGCTTTTACATTAGTGTCATAAACGGTTAGTTTGGTGGTAGGTGTAACAGTAGCAGGAGCTCGACCTATCATTCTATGTCTGGTGTTGTTATAGCTGTCAACTACCCTCTGTAATATATCTATCCATTTAAATGATCCTCGGTAGCTAAACTCTTTATACAACTTTTGCTTAATTGTACGGATAACGCGTTCAACTATCGAAGCCTTAATTACGGAATATGTAGAGTAATGATTTATAGTGTGCTCTTTCATTAATCGTTTAAAATGTTTATTGTAAAACTCTTTCCCGAGATCCGTCTGAAGATTCTTGGGTATGACTGAACTCTTAAAGATGCTGCGGACCTGCTTTGTCACCTCTTCTCCGGATTTAGTTTTCAACGGTCGTGCATACAGATATTTCGAATAACAGTTTATCATCAGCAGTATGTAACGATACCCCTTATTTACTTTAGCATATGGTATAAACTCGGCTAAGTCAGCCTGGAACAAGTCCTGGAAATCTTTTATTATAGTGCGACGTCTTTGAAAGTTTTTTCTAGCAGCCCTGTGTATTTCATCAACAACGGTTTGTTTAGCACTAGTCATTATCATACAATTAATCTCAACGACACCGAGAGAGCAACGTCTCAAATAATTATATTGGCAGCAGCCGTGCTTGATGAATACTGAACAATGCTAAAGCAATATATCATTATATACCCCCGAAATATTCTATTCTATGATGCCTTCCTCCTTAAGTTCGCTTATAATTGATATTATTTCGTTTTCATTCTGTGGACTAGTGTTGCCGGCACTCTTTACAGCATATAACAATCGAAGCCGGTCGACTAGCTCGTTAGCCTTATTCCAGTAGACGTATTCGACTTTGCAATCGCTTAATTTTTTAAAATTTGACGACGACGATGATGATAGTCTAATGCCTAAACCTTTGATTCTGGGTAAGTTCGGTTTAATTATATAATCATACTTCCAATGTTTAACAGCTGTTAGTTTACCCTGTGGTCTATATGATTTCTTATGCGCATTAGTAAGGGCTATTATCTGCATATAATTATTGATATCAGCTTGCGATGGTATAGACTCTAATTCACTAAACGTGAGTAAGTCAAACAGACCGGGTGTTACTTTGAAAACGTTGTTTTTAATTATGATGTTTGTATCACGCATAGTCACAGGGGAAGAGGCATTTGCCACATGGACATTTGTCCACGCGTCTCGATCAATTTTATATCTAATACCGAATCTAGTTCTATCTATATTTTTGTTTCCGACAGCGTTAGCTATCAGCATACCGTAATGAGTAGGGAGATCAAGAGTTTTATTAGATTCTTCTTCTTCTTCTTCGTCTGCTTCCGATGATGATGATGTAGCAGGTTGTTTTTTAACTTTCAACTGGGGAATGTAACTAGCAGTAGTAGTAGTAGTAGCAGCAGATGGTTGTGTTTTAACTTTCAATAGGGGTACGTTAGAGGTGTTAACTGATTTAGCAATGGTTTCCAGTGGCGATATAACTGGATTGTGCGTGACGCGATACATACGTTCTGCTTCTGCTCTATCACGACGAAAGTATGCAAACTTCTTACGTATAGCATTACGAGCGTGTATTATTTTACGCTTTAAACTCAGATCATACGTGTTGGACATGTCGGCTATGCAGAGACTACTAAACGAATCGACTCTAATTATAAACTTATATATGAATCAAAACCCTTCCGATATCTGCCACGGTCTAGAGAGCTGTCTTTATTAATTACCAGGAAATCATGCGGCTCCTTCCAACACAGAGAGCAAATGTTTTTGAACTGATCATAGCTAATACCGTCTCCTACAACATGATCGCTAAACACGTGTTTTAAGTTTAACTCGTCTTGTCTAAAGAGAATAATTAGGTTTGCATTGTCCCTAATCAGATGTTTCGGTATCTTGGCGTACGTTTGGCCTAGATAAAAACAGTCGACACCCTTATGCCTACCCATGCTAAAATATTCTCTAATCTTTTCCTGCTTGCTGCAAATTATATCATCAAAAATGAACACTGAATTAGGTTTAACATCACCGGGGCTGATTACGTCATCGTTTTCGATAAATTCATGATATCCCATACCCGTAAGTGGTTTCATAACACGTCTTAAGAATTCATATTTAGGCTGAAATAAAGACTTGGCGTATAGGTAGATATTTTCAAATTTTAATCCGTTTTCTCTAATAAGTAAACCTAACATAGCATTAGTTTTACCACAGGAAGATGGACCGCTCAATATTGCTCTACATGATACAGGTAACAGGTCGCCATGTTTCCTAACATCCTCGCCTGATCGTCGTTGTAAAGATGTATCATCGCAGTCGTCTAGGTTACATATGTTTAGTGACTTATTTTGTTTAACGACCTTCATTACGGTATGCGTACGTGTCTAGTCACGGTCTCGTTAAACGGATTATACTCGATTAATGCGTCGTAAAGGATCAAACAATACGCCTTAGTTGTGTTCGTAAATGCGGCTGAAGACTCGAGCTCTAGTCTAATATCGACAGTGGAATCCTTAAAACTCTCTACCTGTCTTGAACAGTCAATAACAAAAATGGGATACGTTTCAAACGATTTGTAGCTGAGTAAACAGCTCTCAGCCGCACCTCTACCTATACCGTCATAGTAGTTCTCACGAAAACGAATATAATTCAGATACGCAGGAATGTAGTCCTTACGGTCGAAATCGAGATTTAAACGCTGATGCGGGAACACTTGCGAATTTAAATACAACTTAACGTCGACCAAGTTCGAATGAGTAAATGTAGTCGGGTTACCCGTTCTTATACACAGCTGACGCTCGTCTTGTAAAACTACAAAGACCCAGCGCGGTTTCTCTAGATCATTGGAGTTCTTTACACGCCAAACCTGGTTTTTAGTAGTTCCCAACGAGGGTAACTCGTGTAATTTCCAACGTCTAAACGGAGCGATAATAGAAGAATTATCTCTTAAACTCTCCACCAGGTTCACTTTGCTTTCATCTGATAACAGTATATGCGGAACTTCCCACGAGAGCTTATCAATCTTGATATCTACGTCGGTACCTGCATCACCTGCGTCGCTTTTATAGCAATTAAAATCGTTCTTGGCGCGAATTAAAACTAGCTGACAACTCATATGAGGTATTACTTTTTTATAATCGTCTGCAAATCCAAAGATATCTTTTAATGGTTTTCTTACACGTGAAATGAAAGACGTTATTCCCCTGGTTATGTAACAAATCATTATCGCTAGTAATCCCTAAGTTCCATGCTGTGCTGGTTAAAGCTCTATCCTCGGCGCCATGTGAAACGAGACCTTTTATAGTGCTTGTAATGCCGGGCTGTTTACAGACATCTATGAGCTGGTTTGTGCCTAATATTAGTTGAATTTCATCAAACAGAAAGTGGGCAAAATTGTTTACCAGAAGGAATTGCTTGTTTTCTGCACGCGTTATGCTACCTTTAACAAGTACATAGCTGTCATACAAAGCTAAAACGTTATCGGAATTTTGTATGCTGATTCTAATGGTGTCGGAATGATTGGCATTTAGCGTAAACGGCAGATAGGTATAAAAATCCTCTTTTATTATATCTGTATCGACGCGAGGCTTCCCAAATATGTTTAATTTATCAATGGTAAAGGTGTCGGTGTTCAGATTCAAGAAAAAGGCGACGAGCTTTAGTTAGTTTTAATCGAAGGTCTGCACGTGCCGACGTTCGACGGTGAATGACCTTTGATGGACATATGCTGATGTTTTTATAGCTAAAGTTTATTCCCATTTTTCACGTTTAAGTTCTAGCCTGACGCTCGTGAAAGTGTCTTCAGACAAATTTATCAACTCTCCTCTCGCGTCTACCAGTCTAATGGTAATGTTGTCGATCTCGGTGACAGTGATGGGAAAGTAAATCACATGCGATGGCTCCTTTTGAATCAGATAACCGGGTGGTACGCAAACACCAAATTCGAAGATTGTATGACCTGCTTGATTGTTTCTATATGAGCCGCCTGTAATATTCGTGTCTACAAAGATGTTTGGAGTTGAAAGTATATCGACAACTCGATCTGATACGTGTCTACTACCGGGTTCTAGCACGCGCTTCTTAAATCCTAGTAGTGATCCTATGTTATCTGGTGTGGTAAAATCAATCAACTCGGTAGCTGATTCAATCTCACACTTTCCCGTATTAGTGTTAGCTTTGATTTGTAGTAGTAGATCTCCCTCTTCCGGATCGCCACTAATTTGATTCTTTATATAGTTAACGATTTCAGCAAACTCGTAGCTACCCGGTTCAATAGTTATCGCCTTTTCTCCGTAATAAAATTTATTTTTGCCTGGGTATATATTCCGTATCGTGTGACTTGTATATAAGCCGACTAAACCTAGTGAGTATTCGTAACGCACGTGATCTAGTGTTATAGGTGGATAAATACGACCCGTAGAAAGCCTGTTTCCTGTACCGTACACCGTGATGGTCCTAGCCATACTTAACCGATTTACACTTTCACCTCTCTTTTATACAAAAATCGTAGACACAGATGTCAGCAGTTGTATGTATTGAACTTTTGTTCTTGGGCTACGTTGTAGTATACGGCGCAGCGAGGCCCTAAATATTTCACAAGTTCAGATGGTGGTCTCAGGTCTCCGAAGGGATCATAGTACAAAACCACGTTTCGATCCTTTCTATAGGCAACCCAATGAGTACCCGGTCCTCCAGCGTCGTCAAGATTAACAATAGCTCTTTCGAATTGCAAAGGTTTCGTTGCAGGTAGACTTGTTCTCATATAGACACCTCTAAAATAGGGAATGTCTTTAGCATGTTTTATTATATCTAGGTCTGTAAGTGGTCTCCGAGGCAAGTTATTCAGTTTTTGACCGCCTGACATATGGTTTTAAGTACAATGCAGCTCCGCCAGCTCTATACGGCTTCAGGTAAAGGGCGTTCCCGTTCTTACCGCCTAAAGCGATAGCTTCCATACTTTTATTATGCCGTGTAGTTTCTTCTAGCTGTCTCTTATTACTATTAGCAGTGTTAACAGCTTTTGCTACCCCTGAGGCGCCTCCTATAATTTCACCGAGAGCCGAGAGGCCAGCAAAAATTGGTATGAGTGGTAAAATACCCCCTGTAGCTGTAGGCACAGGAATTATTCGGGGTACTTTAGCGTTTTTTCGACCGCCTACGTTTTGAATGATTCTTCTGGCAGCGCTCAGGGCATGATGTATTAAATCTTTACCCGTGAGTCTCTTGCTTGCACGATTCACTACACCAACAAGCTTCTTTAAAACGCCACCTTTGAAAGTGACAGTTTTCTTCATCATCTTTTTAGCGAGACCCTTTTTCGTCGACAGTTTGTTTGTCTTTACGCCCATCCCCAACTTTCTTTTAGCCTTCATTATACCGGTTACAAACAGACCTGATGCTTTTTCCCCTAATTTAGAGTCTTTAGCCTTAACACGCTTCCAAGCGGCTTCTTCTAATACACGATCAGCCTGGTGTCTACTGTTCAAATCGGAGCTTTGAGCGTACGAGATGTCGTGCTGCATACACGCCTGGTCCAAAGGATTTATACCTTTATCGCCACGTTGTAATCTTTTAGATAATTTAGTACCAGGTCCACAGTACTGATAGGAAGGAAGATGTAGTTCAATAGGCAGCTTGTCTATGAGCTTGTTAACAAAGCCGTTACCTTCGTGAACTAACATCTGGTACTGAGAGAAGAGACTGCTTGTACCTGTATTTATACTCGGTCACCGCTGCAGCCGGACTAATCTGTGTTCTGAAATCTCTGCGTATAGATAAAGTCTCTATGATCAGCTTGTAGAATTTCACACAGATGCTTTTCAACATTATGTATTCTTGTTTGAAAACGGTATCTGTCCAGAGTTAATGTTTGCCAGTCTCCCTTTCTTGCCTGTCTGTATGCATACTCCCATACTATCATATGATGTATATTATTCATGCTTGCGTTGGCGAAACTTACTTTCTTTACCATATCGATGTGTTGCTGCTGCTGTTGCTACAAATCGCTATGTTTGGAGAGTTATTGACATTAGTAAAACTAAAAACTTTGTTTAAATACATTTTTTTTATTTCTTCAACGATACATTTAGGCTAAGAAAAAAATAACTGATTAGCGTAGATATAAGCAAACTAAGAATTTGCGCAGCATTCCCGTAAGGCTCACCACGTTTCCTATCTGCGCTAATCAGGCATTTGATATAATACACTTAAAACTAGAATAAAAAATGGTGTAAATATGATTAGGTCAACCGATAGTAGTAGTAAATTCCGTTATTAGTCGGTATTGTACACTCTCTTTATGTTGTAAGAGTTCGTACGTGTTGCAGATTCGGCTATTAGGGCATCAAACGATGATCGTATAACTTTTTGAGTATCCTCGAGCACTTGTACTTTATCTAATAATTTTTTATAATTACTATCTAGGATATTATTCGTTTCTTCTATCTTTGTCAACACACTCGAATGATTAGTTTCCATCTCATCATTCGCTATTAGGTGATTTCTCTTTGTTTCTTTTCCAACGTTGTTAGCAAACTGTTAAGTTTACTAGTTTCAATGTCAACCTTTGTTACCTTTTGCTTTAGATCTTTAATAGTGTTCTGAGTGTCGGTAGTCATTGTAATGAAGGTTTGTACAGCAGAGTCGAATTGAGCATCTACATAAGCTTTAGAAGTGACATCCGTGCCATCTATAGGGTAACTTACTGAAACAATACGTTTACCATCTGAATTAAACTGCATTTGATCGTTTGTATGCATAGCCCGATTGTTAAAATACTGCCTAGAGATTACATCTTTATCCTCTAGAGGCTCCCCTATATTACAAATTTTTCCATCTTTAGCATCATAGTACGACCCCTGTCCTTTATCCTCTCGTCGTCGTCTCAAACAATTAGAGAGTAATTTTCTTTCAACATCGTCCACCAGCTCGTCGGTATACTTTTTCGTACAAACATCGTGGTTGTCAAGCGGTTCTTTAACATGTACAAGTCTTCTTTTCTTAACATCAATTACACCTTCATCGCTATCTGATAACATTAGTACAGAACGCTTCGTGACAAGATCGTTATCGTTGATAGGAGCGCCTACATTAGTTATACGTCGGTTCTCAACATCGAAATTACCCTCTGGTGTTAATTTGAAACCATAACCTCTTGGTCCATGTTTTCTTGCAGCCATTGCTTCATCTGTCATACTCATCATAGCTCTACCGAAGAGGTCTATTGTGTTCATGATGACGTATGACAAATAACTGTCACGCATGAACAGAATACACAGTATTTATAGCTGAGATCTTCATAGCGCAATGATGTACATATTTCAATACGTCATGAGATTTATACAGTTCGTCGGATGTTCTCGGACATAATCGTAGACGGTACTGAGACTTCTCGTAATCAGCCCGCATTTAATTTAGTAAACATCGTATGCTTTTACGCCTTTTTGAATAACAAAACCGTCAGAACCAGTCCCAGAACAGTAGACGTAACGGTTACTTCTATCCATTACTGTTTCATTTACTAGCATTAGGATGAAGGGAGAGAGAGTGAAAGAGAGAAGGCTCTTTAATGCGTCCTCTAATAGGTGATAGGGAGAGAGCAAAAGAGCAAGAGAGTGAGAGAGGAGACATTGAGAGAGAGAGAGAGAGAGAGAGAGAGAGAGAGAGAGAGAGAGAGAGAGAGAGATAGCAAGGTACGCATGACATTAAACGCCAGAGGGTAGGGATACAAGATGTCCGAACCAAGCAGAACGTATTCCAAGATACCCGTCACGAATGGACGTGTCTACGTGGTATTCATCATCATCATCAATCTATACACTGCGAGAAACTATTATTTGCTGACGATTTAAAATATATCATCAAATACGAGATATCAATGATTGCTTATATTTGCAGTCTAACATTAACTTTCTATGTGATTGGTGTAAAGCTAATTGCCTAAATTTAAACGTAAATAAATGTTCCATTGTTTCGTATGCAAAAATACACCAACCACTTTATTCATGATTATGTTGTAAATGGTGAAATATTCACCAACACAAACAGACATAACAATACCAAGTGAATCTTGTCACCACAATACACATTACTAAAGATCGGAAAAAATGCAAGGCAAAAAGAAAACATATGCACATTTAAATGCAACGAAATTTGACAAAAAATGCATGGGTTTCGACAAAAAATGCAACAAATATTTATATAATATACTATTAACTAACTAGTAATAACTAAATATTATTAGTAAAAACTTATTTGTTATAAGAATAAGGAAATTTCAATAAATCAAATCATAAATTAAATTTTGTTTCTATTATTTATTTCATCAACATCAAGTTTATTTTATGTATACAGCGATGTATACAGTTATGTTACATTGTTGCATTATTATTACATGGCATTACACGGAGTTTCGCATTTATTGATATAAAATATACAATAAACAATAATATTAAAGCCTTAAATTTTAGGTTTTAGGCATTTTAATTGAATCTACAAACAATTCTTATTTCATCAACATCATAAAATGCACATTGCATATTTTCCGCTCTTTACACATTACCCATGAGATATTACACGAGAATAGCATAAACGATGAAAACATTTGTAAATTCATATTTTTCCCTATTTGGGTGTAAACCTGTAAGGAAATAAAGACATTATAATTATTGTTATTATTATTATTATCCGTAAATTGTCCCGTGATTTGCGTTTAAAATTTTAATGCTGAATTAATTATCTTAAATTATTATATGTAATTAAAGTATTAATGACGACGATAATTATTTTAAGAAATCGGTAAAATTTATTAATATAAAATGATAAACCTTGGCTCCCCCTATTAACAATCAGCAGAACGCCCGTAATCGGTAATACAGCTTTCTTCATGATGACGAACCAAATGCCGATAATACAGAATGTCGGTACAAAAATCACGTAAAACGACACTGGCGCCATTTGTTTTCCCCTAGCAACACTAACTCCATTTAGCCATGTGACGAACCAAATGCCGATAATACAGAATGTCGGTACAAAAATCACGTAAAACGACACTGGCGCCATTTGTTTTCCCCTAGCAACACTAACTCCATTTAGCCATGTGACGAACCAAATGCCGATAATATAGAATGTCGGTACAAAAATCACGTAAAACGACACTGGCGCCATTTGTTTTCCCCTAGCAACACTAACTCCATTTAGCCATGTGACGAACCAAATGCCGGTAATACAGAATGTCGGTAATGCAGATTCCGTACTTAACGACGACTGCATCCCCACAAAAATGTCTGGGCCAGGTGGCGCAATACCTACTAATGGTGTACA
Source organism: Agrypnus murinus (assembly GCA_929113105.1). Classification (NCBI taxonomy): domain Eukaryota; kingdom Metazoa; phylum Arthropoda; class Insecta; order Coleoptera; family Elateridae; genus Agrypnus; species Agrypnus murinus. Next base: position 90,288,606 of record OV816026.1, read on the forward strand.
ATTACGATTATTTACACACGAAATTAAATACCATGTCTTCTTTTATTTTCAACTTATTTCTTAGTAATGAAATTTTTGTTTCTATTTTTAATTAATTTGTTAATTTTATTCCGCCGTTTCACTGTTTTGTAACTTTAATCAAACGGTTTGTAGCACATACTGTAGAATTAAAAACAAACTGCTGGTGCGACGTAACTAAAAGGCATTTCTTAATTTCTATGTTATTTTACAGTCTTTTTATATTGCTTTTCCTTTTTTGTTAATTGTGTTTTAATGTGCGTCTAATGTGTTTCCAATTACAAATAGGGAATGTCATTTGCAACATAGCTTTGACATTTCATAATCTGTAAAGTCATTTGCTAAATAGGGAAACGCAATTGACAAAAGAGGAAAAGCAATAGAAAAAGACTGTATTCTAACCCAAGTATGTTGTAGCAAATATTATGTATGTTTGAGAGCCACTGACAATAGGAAGCTAGATAGGTTGTTAGTTGGCACTGATACTTAAGGTGCCCTCATCACAACAGGCGGATTAGGCTGATAAGTAACAGGTGTACGTTTATTTCAATACAAGTTTGCATAGAAGTATGGCATCAATGTCGTCCATAACACCTATGCAGAATACTCACTTTGAGACGAACTATAGAAATATTATCAATCTCGACAAGTATCTATGGTGACATCTGTCGTTGTCGTGTGCATATTAGATTTTCAAAGATTGCATTCGAATTCCGCTTTCATTACTGCAAAATCGGAATTCATGAGTGATAAATCAGTTTTTGTTACTATGGATTCTGTTGAATCCATGTGTCAAATTACACTTGAGAAGTGTGCGCTTTTGATTTCTATTGCATTTATGCCTGGTGAAGTTAATGAAAAACCGGGCCGACTAAATAGAGATTTGACAGTTAATATAACAACAATCTAATAAGTAAGTGCTAAGAATACGTACACGGTCTCATACCAATTTGACATGCTGAGCAACACATTGGAAGACTATAACTCTTTTTGTGCAAGAAATTCTATGGGACAAATGCCTGGTGTATGAGCTACCTACTCAACCCATGAAGTTTCATGAGACAAACCCTCATAATTCTGGTTTCATCTTGATCATAGAACGTCGAGTGAAATAAAACATAAAAGCAAGTTGCCCAGTTCTCCGTGTAAAATTGAATACAATAAGTACAATAATTAATATGGGGGAGTCATTTCTTTTGTCTTAAACTGTCTATGTTAAAAAATGTTAAATAGTATTGGTTTTGAGTTGGACTCTTGCGGGACACCTGATGTAACTTTCAAACCCTTTGATGCACAGCTGCCAGGCCTTACTCTCTGAGAACGATAAATCCAATAAATAATTTCCTATCCAATTCAGCAGTCGCCCGTTAAATCCATATCTTTAAGTTCATTTATTTACTAGAATTAATTAACCAAGCATTCAATATTATTATTTATTTATTAAACTCTTGTTAAACAATAAGTTTAAAAGAACATTATTACCATTTTATAATTTCATTATTTTAACGAGTTTGAGGCTTTACAATTTTAGTAGGAAAATTTTGTAACTAAAAACCTCTGAATAAATGAGAGATAAATAAAAATATGATATTATTATAAAAGAGCAGACTAAGGAATAAGAAGATCCTATTTCATGCTGAATACTGTCTAATTTATACGTTACGCCTCCGCCCTTAGAATTTTTAATATTATTTACTAAAATAATTTGAAAACAAAAATTGTATTTAGTGATATTTACATACCTATATAGTATATGTTATAAAACTTCCCAAAGAAGTTAAAATTGGTATTTCTTCATTATTTTGTTATTTATAAAGTCTTTATTTAGAAAATCTATAAATTTGATCCTGGATGAGTTATGTTTACAATAAATATACAATAATAAACTTATTAGATAATTTTTATAACGATTAATATAATTATAATATTGCATGGCATGCTCAAATGACCAGACATTATATTATTATTAATTTTGAGATGATCTTGGTTTGAAATCTTTATTTGATAATTATTTAATTTCTGTGTATCTACTGAAGTTACGTTACGTGTAAAGGGTTTTTAATTAAGGAATTAAGGAGTTGTTAATCTTGCAATGTCTATGATGTTAAATTCATTTTTTTATTATACCTGACTCATAATCTTGGTATATCGTACTCTTAAGCGTGCGAAATAAGGCCTTTAAATCATATATGCTTTAAAGCCTAGGTAACAAGAAATTAACAACAAATAGGGAAACCTCGTCAAGACATGACGGTTAAAAGCATTGAAGGATTTTCCTATATACAACATTCGATGTGTGATTACAATCCTTTGGAGTTTTATGAGTGATTATTTAAATAAACTCAACCAAATATAACCAGTTGAAAATTCTAAGCCTAGCACTCCTCTCTCCCAGCTTACCCTTCTCTCTTCCGACATATATTCCTCTCTGGCTTACCCCTCCCCGACGGTTTATACTACATAAATACATACATACGGAAATTCTACCTTATGAAATGATAAGAATAAAATCAAAAATCGATCTTGTTTAAAACATTCTTGAAAACGTCTATTAGTACATATTTTGAAAACATGACATAAACATAGTGTTGGAAGATTTCCTGCCTTTTATACAAACAATATGAAACTACTCTGAATAAGCAATTTCTATCATCTATTATTTGTATAATTCGTCTGTTCATAACATTCAACTATGCGGATTTTGTCTACGCTTATTAATGATGGAAGTGGACGGCTGCATCACCCTTTATATTAATAAGCGAAGAGTACTTACGGAACTCACCACCGTGGAAGGTGAGAGGGCGCCCCTAGTGAATGCCCGATTCGCCCGTCTCAAATTAAACATTTTAGAGTTTTTCAAATTAAAAATATAAACATTAAAAAATATAAAAATTAAGTAGTGTTGACTAATATACACAGCGAAAGCTTTAATTTAAAAAACAAACGCGTAAATCGGCCTGGCCTGGTGGATCTTTCAAACGAACTGGAACAAAATTAAGCCTTGTGTTTTAAATATATAGACGTTAAAATTATACTGCTTCGTTAAAAGGCACTTGGCTTCGCCTCGTGCTTTTAAACCCGTTGGGCGTGCTTTAAGGGCTTGCTTATACACTTGTATTATAATATACTATTATTAGTAGTACTTTTATGGTTTATTATGCCAATACAGTCAAGGCTAAGATGCACAGTAGGTTGTTTAAAAAAAAAATGTTTCTCGAAACGCGATAGCGCGCAAAAGTTGCCTCTGGTATAGAGAAGAAAAATGACAAAATAACAAAGAAAAAATCAGTTGATATCTTCCGGTCGCGCATCGACGCTAACACTTTTCGTAATTTTTTTAAAATTGTTAAAATAGATAGGATCGAAACGTTATAGTCTGTTTCGTTTAGTTTAAAGTACTAAAAATATAGATATGTTAAAAAATTACGGGTATTTTAATATTTATCGGTCGTGCAACTGGTTCGAAAAATGGCCAATAGAGGCATTTTTACCATCTGCCGCAATGACGCGCATGGATAAAATTGGCTCAGTGGATTTAAAAGGAACCAAAAGAAATACTGAAATAATCAAGGGGAAAAATCGTGATAATCAGAGAACACAAAGTGAATAGTAGACGAAAGTAGAATTCGAAGATTGAAATTGAAAATTGTGTGCAAGCTCTTTTGCAAAGTAAACCGACTGAAGAAGCTTATGGCGATTATTTCGATAGTAGAAAGGACGATACATTGTTTGTTGAAACAGTTAGCAGAAAGCGTTTTCGCAGAACAATAAAGGAAGAGCATTATTCTCTAATTCAAGAGCCTGGATGTTTACATAGGTCACGTTTCTCCCTCTTCGAGTTCAGCGGCTGACAGCCAATAGTATAACATCGCATCTTTCACAGATTGGTTTATCCCTTGAGAAATTAGAACATTGATTGATTGAAATTAATGTTTCATCTTTACCTAGTGCATATGCATGAATCCGCCCAAAAAGTTATTCTGGACCTATTGGAAAACAGCTGCCTGTGTGCGAAAAACTACCAGTGGTTGAATTCGAACGTATCGATTGTATGATTCCTAAAATAGACTGAAATTCCTAAGGAAGATACTAAGAAAAGATCAGCAGAGTCTTTGTTTAAAAACAATTTTATTTCGTCATTAGTTAAATCTCCTAACAAAGGTTCGTTCAGGTAGTTTTTTACACCCAAGCAGCTGTTCTCTAATAGGCCCAAAATAACCTTTTGGTCCTGTTGTCACACCATCAAGGTGCTGGAATAAACGGCGAAAAGGTAGTCCATTAAAATGAAGGAGACATACACTCCATTGTAGGGATTTTCCTACATGTAATTCAATTTGATGTATTACGCTATTTTTCCATACTGATCTGATCACTTTCAATTTCTCAAGGGATAAGCCAATTTGTGAAAGATTTTAAACTATTGGCTATGTCAGTTGCTGAACTCGAAGAGGGAGAAACGTGACCTATGTAAATTGAACCAGGCTCCTAAATTAGAGAATAATGCTCCACCTTTGTTATTCTGCGTAAATGCTTTCAACAAACAATGTATCGTCCTTTATGCTATCAAAATAAAGGCCATACACTTCTTCAGTCGGTTTACATTGCAAATCACCTCACACACAGCTTTTCTCTCTTCGAGTTTTACTTTTGTCTACTACGTAGGAAGTATCTGTTTGGAAGTATTAGTGCACTCGAAGCTATGCAGCAGTTGTGCTATCAGACACATCATACGTGTCACTATTCTAGTTAAAGCTGTAGATTTTAATCAAACTCTCATCTGTCACAGCGGTTTTACTAATGACGTAGAGGTTTAAATTCAAGGTTATTGCCGTCGAAAGTGTCTGATGAACGATTCAAGTGTTCTGAATCACAATCTTCAATGTGTCTACTTCATGTTTTTCGTTTGATACTGGGGATTCACTTTGTGTTCTCTGAATATCACGATTTTTCCGTTTGATTCTTTCAGTATATCTTTTAGCCCCTTTTAAATCCACTGAGCCAATCTTTCCCATGCGCATCATTGCACCAGACGGTAAAAAATGCCTCTATTAGTCATTTTTTGAACTACACTTACGAGCAAATAAATCGGCCCACCTGGCACTTTCATCTTTGAGTGCATTTTTGTCAGCCCTTAGACAGCATTAAAAAAAAATATTTATGTCATTTGAAAGGCTATTTATTAAGCTTTAAAATGAGCCTACATTTTTTGAGTTTTTTTCCTTTTCTCGAGTGTAGAACCTAAAGGTAACATTTCCAAACAAAAGTACAAAGGAAAAAATTTGGTTTTCAATAAATTGAAACAAAATTTGAGCAAGAATTTTCTATTATTAATATCGTGTGTTACCTCCTCTAGCTCTGATAACGGCTTCCATACGATTTGGCATGGACCTAATCAAAGTAGCAATGGCTTCTTGCGGAATGTTGTGCCATTCTTCTGTAACGGCTACCATTAGCTGTGGTATAGACATTACAGCAGGAACTCTGGCCCGAACTTTTCTTTTAAGGCGATCCCATAGATTCTCTATAGGATTTAGGTCAGGGCTGCACGCTGGCCATTCTAAAACTCGAAGTTCGACTTCTGCAAGGTAGTTTCGCACAATTAACGCCGTGTGTGGCTTTGCATTATCATGCATAAACATGAAATGGTCTCCAACAAAGCCGGCGTAGGGCACCACATGTTCATCCAAAATCTCTTCGACATACCTTATAGCCGTTAAACCCCTTCTATTGCGACCACGCACTTCCCCGGTGATGAACACAAGATCCGTGCGTGCTTCCAGAGAAATTCCACCCCAGATCATGAACCACCTCCGTAGCTAACGCGTTCAACAATGCAGCATTCCGCAAATCGTTCTCCGAGTCGCCGGTATACTCGTCCTCTTCCATCGTTGCTATACAAACATATCTTGGTCTCATCGGAAAACAGAACAGAGCTCCATTGATCCAGGGTCCAATTCAAATGTTCCCTTGCAAAACGAAGCCGTGCTTGGCGATGAGCTGCAGTCAATTTCGGACATTTTACAGGTCGACGAGGTGTCAAGTTCCTCTCCCGTAATCTTCGCCTTACTGTCCACTCGCTTGCAGTCACTCTTCGGGCATCACGAAGTTGCTGCTGTATCTCAACTGCAGTTAGGCGTCGGTTTCGCAACGAGGTTAACATAATGAAGTGATCATCCCTCTCTGTTGTACACCGGGATCTGCCTGTTCCTGGTCGACGTTTGAAGGACCCAGTTTCCACAAATCGCTGGTATACTCTTCTAACTGCTGCCCGGCTTACATTCAGTTCTTGAGCAACAAATCGCTGACTATGGCCAAGTTGAATTAAAGCAACAACTTGAGCGGAAACTTCTGGTGCAGTATCCATTTTATCAACAGATAATATCAAAAATTGACAAATCATAACAAATGTGGTTTAAATTTTCTACTGACACGTGATTTTTTAAGCACAAAATCTAATGGAAGCCAAAGTAAGCACACCTCCAATACCAAAAAAATGCAGGTAACTTTGGTTTTAAAATTCTACACAGGTTAAAAAACAGACATCCACAAAAAATGTAGGCTCATTTTAAAGCTTAATAAATAGCCTTTCAAATGACATAAATATATTTTTTAAATGCTGTCTAAGGGCTGACAAAAATGCACTCAAAGATGAAAGTGCCAGGTGGGCCGATTTATTTGCTCGTAAGTGTAGTTGCGCGACCGGTAAATATTAAAATAACTACCACTAATTTCTTGACATATTTATGTTTTTAGTACTTTAAACTAAATGCAACAAACTATAGCGTTTTGATCCTATCTATTTTAATAATTAAAAAAAATTACGAAGATTGTCAAATCTTGTCAGTTTTTCTAATTTTTTAGCGGTCATGTGCAACCGGAAGATATTAACTATTTGTTTTGTTTAAATCATTTTTCTTTTCTATACCAGAGGTAACTTTTGCGCACTATAGCGTTTCAAAAATAAAAAAAATTCAAACCACCCTAATGCACAGGTTTCGACTTTTTAATACTAAATTATTAATTTTGCTAAACCACTAATAGCTGAAGTAGTATTGTTTAAGATGTTAAGCTTGATCGATTAAAATTGTTTTATGATCATTTTAAAATAATTTCTTAATTTAACATTTTGCATCTTCGGTATCTAAGTTGCCTGTTAACAATTTGATAATTGATTCAAGGTCGTCGATAAATCCGCATGTTTGGATTTAATGATTAGTAGAAAAAGGTTGTTTAACTAATTTATTTATTTTATTAGCGATTGATTTACAATTAACAGTAAATTGTGATGATATCCATTATATGTTCTAACTTTTATAGTCAAGGTCGAAGGAGTTCTCATTTTAAGTTCAAGTAATTTCAAAAGGGATTATATAAAGGTTCGAATGTATAGTGTTGTTATATACTAAAATGCAATATTGGATTTTATGGTGTTCAGATATATTAATTGATGACCGATAATGTTCGATAATTGTAGAGTATAGTATTTCAAGCTTCAACTAATGAGTTTGAGTATGGTGGTGAGGGATTGTTGTATGTAATTGAACTTTATGCAAGGCTACAAAATCTTTGAAAATATTTTCTATTGAATTTTCCATCAATATAACATTAGGGATTGTAAATATCGAAGCGTATTTCAATAATTGTTCAGTTACTTCTGATGATCTTGAAATTTTGAAAAAGCATCAATAAGTAATTGTTAGATAACTTTTATTTTCGATTTGAAATATATCTAGATGGATTGTATGGAATGGTTTAGAAGTCAATTAAATATCAATTAAAAAGGTTGATTAATAGGTTGTATTTGTTTTATTGTTTGTGTATAGGTTGTAGTTGATTGTATTTGTGTTGTGTGCAAATTTGGTATTTGTTAATATAATTTGTAACATTCTTTTTAATTGAGGTTCAATCATATTTTCTTTTAAAGTGTTCGACAGCTTCATTTATTCCGCGGTGGTTCGTTTTTCCGAAAAAGTAATTTTTGATTTGCTAGCATATTGATAGCATATAATTTAGATAAGATGCTGGCTCGTGAATAATTTTATTATCTTTTTTTAAGCATGCAGTTACAGATTTTGTGATTTTTCCGACGTCTTTTATACATTTTCGATAGTATACAAATAATTCTAAAAATGATTTTATTTCGGTTTTAGTGTTGGATGCTAGAGAGTTTTGGTGCTAGAGGGCGATTATTATTACGTGCGGCTTAACAGATGGTATAACACAAATCCCACATTTGAGTTACAGCTAAAGAAAACTGCAGAAAACCTTAACTAGATATACCAGTACAGGAGTCGATACCGACCCGTTTGGGTGAGAGACGAGCACGCTATTCCCTACAGTACCAAGTCTATATAATTCTAAGCTTCATTAAAAGTGTTGATGAGACCTGTTTGGAAGTAATTATTATTTGTAATCTTACCATAGATAAAGGCATGATCGTGCGGGAGTTGAATTTAAGTTTGGGGGTAGTTTTGTTGCATTAGTTCCAACTGCTGGAAATGTAAAAATCTCGATTCGAGCTGGTACATGGGTTTTTCGGAGCCGGACATTTGGGCGCAAAGACACTTCGGCGCAGGGACCCTTCGGCGCGGACCACTTAGGAGCAGGAACACTTCGGTGCGAGAAATTTTCTAGTATTATTGTAATGAACAAAATTTGTAGGTACTTACAGGTAATAAATACAGTATGATCGATGAAATACAGTATTCGATAAATACGGTATGATGAGAAAAAACTCAATATTTGCCAATCACAAACGCTCGTATGTACTGCCAGATTTAAGAAAACATTATTTTTCTAAGCTGCTAAAGCATTAAAATCAAAATTCTTCAGCAAATCTCTGCATAAGGGAATAATTTGCAATAAGAGCTTAATTTGTTTATTATAAATCCCTTTTTGTTTTTAAGAAATCATGCTTGATAATCATGTTAATATAAATTTTAAAAAATCAATTAAAAAAATAGAAAAATTGACATTAACATTGAATATCGTCACACTGATAAATACGTGTCCCACTTTACGAATTTTGTCTCAGTAGGTAAACACTTATAAATGTATACTGCTTAGTGCTTATAGTCCAGTGCTGAAAGACTAAAAACACTGGAATAACGCGATTTAACCAATTCAAGCGCAATTCTAGAATTAAGAAGGTGTATGTGTGTACAGTCTTTAGCAAATGTCTTGTCCCGAGCAGGCAACACATTTAACAATTATGGTAAAAGAAACGACGTACGTTTCGGAGCATAGTTTCTTTTGTTTACAAACAACACAGCAAATCTAACCAGTTTTAAAGGTTACTACTCTACCTAGAGTGGCTTTGTATAACAACAATAGAGTAATAAAAACTGCTATTTTGAAGTGAGTTTCTTATTTTACTGGAATACAAAACAGCTGTTTCACTTCTACTATCGGTTCTTCTATTTTAAGAAATAAATATCGTGTACTTTTTTCTACTTTATTATAAACTCTATTCATTTATCTACGAGTTTGATTTGTTTATTTACAAAGTTTAATTATTTTGTAAACACTAAAAAAAAACTTTAAAAACTAAATTTTTAGTACTAACTGTAATCAATTTTTAATGCAAAAATTAGTAAAAATAATAAATAATCAAAACTAATAATCATTCCCAGAGTTTCCAAAGTAGAATCAGATTGGGCATACAAACGAGGTATATTTAAACATTAAGGGCCGGTTTTTTCACTTTCAGGTAAAATTCCCAGTAGTTGCCGGTCAAATAAATTAAGTTTAATAATAAATACAGTTTGGGTATATTCACAGGATTATATCTTGAAAGTAGTATCTGAAATGTTTATGAGAATGGGTCCAACTTTTGCACTCAGGTAATACATGCAATAGAGAGATGGGTAATTGACAGAATAATGTGTTAGAGAGAAAAAATAAACCCATTGACTAATCTACTTAAAAGGAGGCGGGATTTAAAAAAATCTGTAATCTTTCACAAATATTTTTTAAGAATTTTAGGTAAACAGATATTAATGATATATATGATTTAAGGTTTTATGCTTTGCCAAAGGTGTTTCTTAATTTTTGTTTTGTGACTGTTTTGTTTTTAGTAGTTACTATATCTATGCTTCTATTTTTTTTAGTTTGTAGTATTTTTATTAAAACAACTGAATATTTAATAACTTTTTAAAATTTTAACGTATTTAAATAAATAAATGCCTATATTATTACTTTATTTTTATTTATCGCTTACATTAATTTCTGCGATTATTTAATTATTTATTTTATTTAAATTTATTTGAATTTAAATATCTTGTCCAGGTAGTTGCCCATCTCTGTTTAATTCGGTCTCTTTCGTACACAGTATAAGGGGTATTTCGATTCTTAAAGCAGCAACGTCCAAAAAAACGTTTAATTTAAAAATCTCCGAAAGTTTTACCGTAGTTTGCCGGGGAAATGTAATGCCCCGAATTGCTTTTAGTCGAAATGTGCTTGCGCCGAAGCGTCCCGGCACCGAAGTGTACTTGCGCCGAACTGTCCTCGCGCCGAAACGGCCGCGCTTAAATGGCCGAGCCCAAATGTCCTAGACCGATGTATTCTTTTTAATGGCATCTGATTTCGTTTTAATTTTAAAAAATTGCAATGCTATCTTTATTGCATCTCTTGTTTTAATTTGGAGGTGATATAATAAAAAGGCACTGTGATTTTTTTAGTTTGGATATGCATCCATTTATAATCAAACGATGCGGATAAATTGGATAAAAAATCACAGATTTGATCCTATTAGTCCTACACATTCAGGGTGAAAGTCAAACAGGTAGCAAGTATGAAGTCCTTTCCTCAAATAGTTTATTAATAGAGAGGCATGCTACATAATTGTGTTAGGTCGTGATTTCAAAGTTAGATTGGTAAATAGGCTAAGTTTTCATGTACAAATCTGGAAGAAATAATAGTTTTTGTACTTTTGGTATCAATTAATAATTCTTCGCCTATTGCTGGGAGTTTATTATATTGGGTAGGTTTGTTTTAGAATTTATATTAAAATGTAACAAGGGTTCCGAGGCTTTTAATGAAAATTTACATATGAGACCATATGATCTGCATATGCTTCTTCAGGTCCATTATCAGATGCGTTTTCTTGGAGAAATCTTGTCGACAATTTGCGAAAAAAATATAATTCTCATTATACGTTTATAATTATCGAAATGTGAAGGATGGATGTGGATTTCAAGATCTAACAAGAGTGCGCAAATTTCTATTTATAGTCCACTGATAAATGTTCTTAAAACTAACCTTTTATATTTTTAGCTTGTGAGCTGTAATAACTTCCGGAGCAGGTCCTAACGAAACTTTTAGATTTGCTGTCTCTAAATGTATCCTAATTCTATTATACAATTTAATAGGATTGTCTTTACCTTGTCTAATTCTAGTCAAATCAGTTAATACATTTGTCTCTGACCTTTAATCACCAAAAGGGAAGTGTTCAAATTTGAGCGGTCTGCACTTTTCGTTCTTCTTCTTCTTCAATATCTTGACAATAATGATTCGAAATGAAATTATCGTTGCTTTTATAAATTTACTGATTAAAATATCACAATTATTTTTATATAATTATTATTTTCTAAGTAATTATATTAGTTTTAACATTAGATTAAAATTAATTTAAACGCCGACAGGAAGCTAGAGATTCTTAGGAGCATTTTCTTTTTGTTTTGGGTGAAGCGATCCTGTATTTTTGTCTTCATATCAACTGTTACCATTGTTATTCACCACAACTGTTAATATTGTTCACTTATGTGTTCGTCTTGTATCACATCTCTTAAGTTACTTTTACACGAAGATACTGTATGCCGGATCTCTTGCAAGAATTCTGACCGGATACTTCTCAAAGGCGGCATTCTGGACGCGATTGAGGTAATTTTGGGGTAAGTAATTGTAAGTAATCTGTAATTACAGAAGTGTCCCATAAACAAGCAGGTGTTTCTATTAAGGACATTAACTTATTGTTATCAAATGCTCGTCCCGTAATTATTTAATGATATTTAGAGTTTCCATCTGAATTCTCACATGTAGTACTTCACGAACAACACTGACACATTTCTGCTTAAAAGGTATAGTCGCATAAAAGCTTCCATTTAAAACAATAGCCAAACGGTGTTCCGAAGTCCTAAGTACTCTATCTAAAAGGCCCCTATAAGCTTGTTCAGGGCGATTATTAATCTTTGACTACTTCCTTTGCTCTTCTATTCTCCTCTACTCCGAACCAAAGTATCCAGTATTCTTTATGTATTTTCTTAGACCTTTTACCTTGTTTTTGTAATTCCAAGTATTTGTATGTTTTGTTGTATCATTTCTTGTACTAGTTCTTCTTTTTTTCCCATAATACTTATTACATACCACCCTAAAATGGGACAAAACCCACAAACAAGGGGTAGTTTTGACCCATTTTGGAGTGGTTTAACCCCCTCAGGGAGGAGGGTTCTTGGCCATATACCAGCGTTTTATTTCCAAATACAAAACATTTGCGGTTTTCAATCATTTCTTGCATGTATTTATTGTATTTTGATCTAAGGGGTGGTCTTGACCCAGTTTGGGGTGGTTTAACCCCTCAGGGAGGAGAGTTCTTGGCCATATACCAGAGTTCTATTTCCAAATACAAGACATTTGCGGTTTTCAACTATTTTTTGCATTTATTTATTGTCATCATGTGTCAGGAGTGTTTTACTCCATTTGGGGGTTTTTTGGCTCTAGCGCAAGATTTTGAGGGTATATCTGCTTTTCTGACGTTGGATTCGGTTTCATCGTCGAAAAGTGCATCCAAATACCGTAGTCTTGCTCCCAGGACAGAACATTTTTTTGTGGGGCTGTGTAATTACTCTTCTTCGCACTTTCCGTACTATATTCAGTTTCATCTTCATTGTTGCTTATTGGCGATCTCTGACTTACTGTTCTACCTTTTTGCCTGCTTTCTTCTTCACTCTTATTTTCACTGTTGTTTTGGTTCATATTTGTTTGGCTATCTAATTGTTCATTATTTTTTGTCTTCTAGATGTTCTACAGTGTATCTTTCGCCATTTATTTTAAGTTTGTTTTGGTTTAAAATTTTAAAAAAGCTGTATCGCCCTTTGATATAGTTTAGTTCTTGTATGGGACCTGTAGTTTTCTTTACTCTTGCATTTGTTTACGCCGTCTTCTGATAAACAGATGTCTCTACCTTTTAGCTTTTTTACAGCTTTGAACACTTTAATGTTCTTACTCCATGTGGAAGTTCTAGTAGAATTGCCCTTGGTGTAATTCTTTTCTGCAGATTTTTCCTTATTTTAGTTTACATATTTATTGTAACATCTAGTTCATTTAGTGTTTTCTTTACATTTTCTTTAATTTCTAGGTCTGATTTAGCTTCCATTTCTTTAATTCCTTGTACAATGATCTTGTTTTTACGTATTTGTTTTTCCAAAATCGCCATTCACTTTTCTAGTTCTTTGTTTCGCTTTTTCAAGCTTTAATTTAGTTTTTTTTATGTTATTATTCTCTAGCCTTATTTTCTGTATTTCTGCGTGGTATAAATCAATCTTTGTTTTAATGCTTTGATTGCTCATATCCATTGTTTCCAGTTTGTCTTGGATGTTCTGTAGTAATTCTTTCATATTCTTTTATTTACAATTCTTTCCTTAATCACACCGCCCAGTTCGTAGTGTATTTTGCATGTTATTGTAATAGCGCGGCTTGTCGTGAAGCTATTCAGCGCTGTTTAATCTACTAATGTTTTCTCACTCAGAATGCTCCTATCTCTGTTATTTATACTCGAATTTCCTCTTATTAATTATACTTGATCATCCGTGGTTCACTTATATTTAGTTTATTTTACCGTGCCCTGTATTGTGAGGTAATTGTCGATTTACGAAATTGTTTATCATTATTCGGAATTATTAATATCGATTTTATATCCGAACTCACTGCGCCAGTTTTATTAACTTAATTAAGTTAGCCGAAGTATTTTTAAAAAATCTTATTTTCAAAATTACTTCACAAAACAGTATATTATTATTTATTTATTAAGAAAAAACTCTTAATAATTACAATAGGTTTAAAAGAACATTATTATTATTTTTTTTATTTCACGCCTACACTACGGGGGAACCAACATCTAAGGTCCCCCATCTAACATGCAACACGAATACACACATCCATAGTTGAGGTGGCGGAATTTTCCAATTAGAAAAATTCCGCCACCCCAAGTGGAATTCGAACCCACGGCCCTTGGAACACGAGTGATGCACTGACACCACTCGTCCACCGCCGGCCCAAAAGAACATTATTACAATTTTATGATTATTTTAACGGGTTTGAGACTTAGAGCTGATTGCAAAAATCATAATGCTGAATACTATCTAACCTTATGTTACATACGATTACATAAAATTGTGTATGTACACTAACGAATATTCTATATTTATTATGTTTACTAGTCTTAATAAGTAAAAGTCTTTTTCAGCCAGAATTCAGTTTCAAAATTGTAAACAAATATTATCTTAAACTTGTCAAAGTTAATTATCAAGGCAGAAGTTTATTCCTTTGAGTCATTGTCGAAAGAATATGGGATACCTTACAAAGTGAATAAAGTTTGTCTTGGTTGAAGAAATTTTATAAAAGCACTTTTATATTCTAAATATCATTAAACTACGTGATTATTAACTTCTCCTTATTTAGTAATTAAACAGATCCTGCTTTTGATAATAATTAATTCAAATGCTGCTTAGTTTAAACGGCTACAACTTAGATGGAATTGAAGTAGGAAAACCCTGGAAGATAGAACCAAGATAAGTTTCAGGCAATCCTGTCATCTCATCTTCGTTTCAATTAAGAAAATGGGTTACACATTCAGTTACTTTACTAAATAGTTACTACATTACTACATACAGAAGATGAAAGTACACAAAAATACATTAAAAGGGTGTTTTATTTAAAAAGTCAAAACCTTTTTAAAAATGTAGCAAAAGTAAAATAAATTCTGCTTTAGTTTCCTCCTTTTAGCGTGTTCAGTAATCGTAAATAATCTATGTTAATGCTCTAAGCGTCTTGTGAAAATAAAATTTCACAGATAAAGCGCATATTTTCATGAATATTCAGAACGAAAACATACAAAAAGTTTTCATTAATCAAAGGATTTTATGAATGCAAAAGTATCGTATTTGATGTTCAAGTATAAAAGACTCTTTAACGTCCCTGCTGAATTTAAAGTTAGTTTTTTTAAACTCTTATTTGCTTCTAAATTTTAAAATAGAATGAATTATCTAATAGGTAGATATGTTGATTATAAAGAAATGCCAAAAAATAGCAGGGCTATATTATTACGTATGTAACGCCCACTATGTCGTGTACATACAGCTCGCAGTTTCTATGGTAACCATTATCGATTACTAATACAGCAATTCACGAAGAATCTTTCGTTGTCTCTTTTGTCGTAGTCAGACCATTGTCTAGGCTCAATCTAATTAGTGTTTATTCATAATCTTGAATTGAAATATACTTGAAAAGAATAAATTAAAAAGGGACAAATTTAAAACCATTTACCTGATATCCAAGTTCCATTGAATTTTGCAGGCGGAGGAAGTTTTCCTAAAACTTCCTCCAGGGTCGGTTTTCTTCCTTTTACTCGCGGTCCTTCTTCTGGAGGTGAAACGAGAACAATACTGAACACGATGAGTCCTAAAACTGCTACGATAACTAGAAGCGCTATGAAGATACCACGCCAGTTTCTTTCGCTTGGTGAACTGGCTACAAGTTCCTGTAACAAAATTATGATGTTAAAGTAGATTCATAATTAATTACTTACCTTATAAAACTAATTAAATGAAATTATTTTCGAGATTGAATTTAGCAAATTATCACTAAAATATTTTTCTTAAACCCTGAATGAAGATATATTAATTAGAATTTAATTTAAACATGTCTTTTACGTGGTTCGCTGTTTTTTTGTTTTTTTTTCGAAGTTTATGTCAGTGATAGATGAAGCATGACAAGATTATTAAAATTATTTATCTTTGGTTTTAAAACTTCCTGTTTATAATAATCTGTAAAAACCTGTATAAATAAGATCTTCTCATTAAGATCACAGAAAATTTTTACCATACTAAATTTCCTATGTTCTTAGTGCGTCGAAATATCCTGTATGAGTGTTTCTATAATAACTTTGAATTTTTGTATTTGGTAGATTATTTACGACGGATGGATTAGACGGATTAGGAAAAGAGCAGAAGAAGAAAGAAAACAAGGTAAATCAGTGAAAAGCGGATATCAAAAATTATTCATAGATAGACAAACATGGAACTGGAATAAGGAAACAGGTGCGTTAGAACAAATGATAGAGGAAGACTAATAATAATGATACACGATTTAAACGCAAGGGGAAGAAGCGGGTGAAGTAATTGGTCAATATGGGGAAAACTGTAAAAATAATAACGGAATAAGATTAATTGATTTCTGCGTATTAGATAACCTGATAGTAACCAACACTTTCTACAAACATAAATAAATACATAAATATACAAGAAAGTAAAGGTCCTTAATAGACTATGTATTAGTAAATAAACAACATATATGAAATTAAAGACGCAAGAGTAAAAAGAGGACCTGCAATATACTCAAACCACTTCTTAGTTGTATCCAAAGTGAAGATGCAGACAATAGAACAAAATCAAGTAAGGAATCGAGAAAAGAAGAATATGTGCATAGTAAAAACAATATGTGCAAAAGAGGTATGTGACGTAATAAAAACTAAGGAACACCAAAATCAAACTAGATGGTGGAATGAAGAAATAAAAATCAAGAAAGTGAGATGGAAAAATTATCTATATATAGAATAAATGAAAAATACGCAAGATACAAAGAACAGAGAAATAAAGTAAAAAAATGATGGTGAAAATAGCAAAGCAGAAAGCATGGAAAGAATTTGGGGACAGGATGGAGAGTGATTATGTAGGAAATCAAAAATTATTCTATAAGGTACTGAAAACCCTAAGACAAGCTAAAACACAAAAGGGAAAACATATTAAAGCGAAAGATGGAAAAATACTAAACGAAGATGAAGACATCATAATGAGGTGGAAAGAGTATTTCGAAGAACTCTTATGGACAGAAAAGAACAAAAACACGATAAAGGAAGGAGAGCAGGAGTACATTATAGAGAATATAACAAGAGGAAGATATAACAACAGAAGAAGTGACAGAGGCTGTGAAAAGAGTAAAAAGAGGTAAAGCAGCAGGTCGCGATTATATATGTGCAGAGATGGTCCCGAATCTAGGAACAAAGGCTACAGAGACACTAGTAAAGCTAATAAGTAACGTTTGGAGAGAAGAACAAATACCACAAGACTGGGAGGTAGGAATATTGATGCCAATATATAAGAAAGAAGACAAGAGAGACTGCAATAACTGGAGCGGGATCACTTTGTTGTGTATAATAGCCAAAATATATGAATGGATCCTGGCTAAAAGACTAGAAAAAAAAACACTAGAAAGGCAATTAGAGGATGTCCAAAGCGGTTTTAGAAAGGGTAGAGCAGTACAGGAACATATATTCTCGCTGAAGCAGCTGATAGAAAAACACACTAATAACAAAATATATGTAGCCTTTATTAATATAAAGAAAGCGTTTGACAGCATACCCAGAGAGTTAGTGTGGAACAGGCTAAGAAGAAGAGGAGTAGTAGACAAATTAATAAATTGTGGTAAATCCGTTTATAAAAATACAAGGAACTATGTCAGAACGAGAAATATAATATCCAAAGAATTCTTAACTACGGAGGGGTTAAGACAAGGGGGAGTACTCACCCCAGTACTATTTAATGTAATAATGGATGATGTAATGAAAGAGATAAAAGAGAAAGTTAAAAGTTGAAGGTAGGATATTGGAAGATGGAATCTGTGGAGATAGCTGTGAGTGCATTGCACCTAGTAGTCTATGCAAATAATAAAGACAACCTGCAACATAATATACGAGGGTGGTCCCAGAAGTACCCGACCCAACAAAGAAAACACAAAAATTTTGGAAAAAGATTTATTTATTTTTCAACGTAATCTCCTTTCAGCTCTATACACTTTTCCCAGCGGTGTTCAAAAAGTTCGATACCCTTTTTATAATAAGAACTGTCTTGCTCCTCAAAATAGCCATTAACTGCTGACATCACTTCTTCATCGCTGGAAAATCTTTGACCACTGAGCCATTTTTTCAAGTTTGGGAACAGAAAATAATCCGAGAGGGCTAAATCTGGCGAATATGGTGCATGAGGTAGCAATTCAAACTTTAATTGATTAATTTTGGCCATTGCAATAACGGATTTGTGAGCTGGCGCGTTGTCGTGATGAAACAACACTTTATTTTTAGCCAAATGCGGCCGTTTTTGCTTGATTTCTTCGCTCAAACGTTGCAATAAGTTTGCATAATACTGGCCGTTGATAGTTTTTCCTTTTTCGAGATAGTCAATAAAAATTATTCCACGCGCATCCCAAAAAACCGACGCCATAACCTTGCCTGCAGATGAAACGGTCTTCGCCTTCTTTGGAGCCGGTTCTCCCTTTTGAGTCCATTGTTTCGATTGTTCTTTTGTCTCGGGTGTGAAATGATGAACCCATGTTTCATCCATTGTTACGAAACGACGCAAGAATTCTGCTTTGTTGCTGTGAAACTTCGCTAAACACTCAATTGAAACATTTTCACGACACTGTTTTTGCTCGAGTGTGAGCAAACGCGGCACCCAGCTTGCACACAGCTTTCTCATGTCCAAATTTTCAGATAATATGCGACGTACCGCACTTTTTGAAATGCCCGTAATGTCTGCTAGCTCGCGCACTTTCAGTCGACGATCATCAAGTACCGCTTTGTGGATTTTCTTCACCATTTCTGAGTCGTCACCTCATTTGGTCGACGACTGCGATGCTCGTCTTGGCAGCTCGTACGGCCTCGTTTAAACTCAGCTACCCAAAATTTAACTGTTGTAAACGAAGGAGCAGACTCACCCAGAGTAGAATCCAGTTCAGCTTTTATATTGGTTGGGCTGAGGCCTTTCAAATAAAAGTATTGTATCACATAACGATGACCAATTTTCTCCATTTTCACAAATTCACTGACAACGTTCACTATTGATGGCTGCCAAACAAATACTGAACAACGTGGCGCTTCCAAACTTGAAACATATGCTTTATAGACTGCGTCCTTTCCAATATAGTGATATTTTCAAACAACTACCGCCACCTCTTGGTCAGGTCGGGTACTTCTGGGGCCACCCTTGTAGATATGTGGACAAAGGCTTTAGAAGAGAGAAATTTAAAAATAAACATAGAAAAAACGAAAGTTATGGTGATAGGAAAAGAAGAGGAACAAGTAAGTGTAAAAATAGATGGAATTGAAATAGAACAAGTAGACATATTTAAATATCTAGGGGTGAAAATTCAGAAAAGTGGAACTATGGAGGTGGAATTAAACCACAGATTAGAAGCGGCGACCAAAGTATAAGGAAAAAAGAAGTAACAAGGAAAACCAAGATAATAGTGTTCAAAACCATATTTAAATCGGTGGAAATCTACTCTATGGAAGTGAAAGTTGGAAATTAACGAAACGTATGGAAAGTAAGCTACAAGCACTAGAAATGAAGTTCTTAAGAGGAATAATGGGAATAACTAAGAGAGACAGAGTAAGAAACAGTAAAATAAGAGAAAATCTGGAAGTGGGGACAATAAAAGAAGATATACAACAACGACAATTAAGATGGTTTGGGCACCTAGTAAGAATGGGGGAAGAGAAAACAGTAAAAAATATGGCAAGCAAGAACACAAATGAGAAGACCTGTAGGCTGACCAAGGAAAACCTGGGACAGACAAGCAGAGGAGGCTCTAAAAGCAAGGGAATGGCATGTAACAGGAGAGAATGGCAAGAAGGGTATATGGAGCAGAATAAATCAGAGAATAATAGTGTGTTATGTTTTACATTACTAAATATATGTTTGTATTAATACTATTATACATAATGATTTATTTTGATATTTTAACCAGTGTATTATAATTTATTTTGTTTGTTTATTAAAAATAAGAATTTTGTAAAATTCACCTTAACACCTAACGGTAAATGATAATATACATATAAATATGATAATATACATATATTTACGATGGATAACTATGATAACTATGGACTGTTCTCGGATTTTTGCAAGTCTGTTTCAGGTTGGACAAAAATTGTTGGTATGATTTTGGTGATTTCAGTGATAAAAAAAATCCTATATTCCTTGACATAGGCCAGTAAAATAGAATCCGTTGGTGGAAATAAATGTTGGAAAGCGGGAGATCGTTTCGATCGCTTCGTTTGAGGTGAAATATAAGTATCATAGGTTTGGACGGTGCCTCGACTCGAGCTTACCTGAGGGCATCAAAAGAACCACGAAATCTTCGGACCATTTTTAGTTTTTCGCTTATAACTCCAAAGCGGTGCTTTCCAACGAAAACTTTACTATTACAAGAATTAAAGAACATTAAATTCTGCGTCGGATGAGTACCTAACGCTATAAAATCGGTCCAGTGGTATGGTCGAAATCGACGGTCGAGAAACGACAATTTTACAAATTTTAGATTTTCCGTCAGACCGGACACCCAGAGGCTTTCCGTGTAAAAAAGCCCGTTGGACTCACTCTGATTGTTAACATAAGTCGAGAAATATCTAAGTTTTGATATTATAGAGGTTGCAGGATTAAATTAATGGCAATTTTTCATCATTCCCATCATAGCAATTAGGATCAATCCATATGAAGTAGTGCAGTACTGGTCGCTCGATCATTTCGAAAAAAGATAGTTTTTTGTATGTTATCACCCCTAAGTATTGGTAGATCCACTGTGAAACCACTGTCATTTTATTTTTATTCCATTTGATTGAGATATGGCAGCCATATTTGTTTCGTGGTGCACGACGTTGCTTGCAGTTTAACTCTTGATATCTGACGAACGGTTGATCCTAGAGCCCTGCGCTAAAAATGATTGTATTGCTCACATGTCGGACTACATTTTTTAATCATAACCATAATATTCATATTATAAATACCAAAATAGTAAAATTTCAGATTTAAAATATTTTATACATAAACTACCTCTAACCGTGTACGTTTAAATAGAAAATCCGCCCTAAGACTTCATTTTTATCTGGATATATGAAATATACTCCCATAAAAGCGTAAATTTTTGTAAAAACTTTAATCTTCGGTATTAAATTACACCCTTAAGTAAGCGTCCATTGAGATATGGCAGCCATATTTGTTTCGTGGTGCACGACGTTGCTTGCTGTTTTTTGATGTAAACATAACTCTTGATATCTCAAGAACGGTTCATCCTAGAGAGCTGCGGTAAAAATGATTGTATTGCTCACATGTCGGACTACATTTTTAAATCTAAACATAATTTTTGTAGGACACTTACTTATGGGTGTAATTTAATCCCGAAGATTAAAGTTTTTACAAAAATTAACGTTTTTATGGGGGTATATTTCATATATCCAGATAAAAATGAAGTCTTAGTGTGGATTTTCTATTTAAACCTACACAGTTAGAGGTAGTTTATGTATAAAATATTTTAAATCTGAAATTTTACTATTTTGGTAGTTATGGGCTTTGAAGTTCTCGTTATGATAGGTCATATGAATATTATGGTTATGATTAAAAAATGTAGTCCGACATGTGAGCAATACAATCATTTTTAGCGCAGGTCTCTAGGATCAACCGTTCTTCAGATACCAAGAGTTACGTTTACATCCAAAAACTGCAAGCAACGTCCTGCACCACGAAACAAATTTGCCATATTTCAATCAAATGGAATAAAAATAAAATGACAGTTATTTTGATCTACCAATACTTAGGGGTGGTAACACACAAAAAATTATCTTTTTTCGAAATGATCGAGTGACCAGTACTGCACTACTTCATATGAATTGATTCTAATTGTTGAAAAAATGGCCATTAAGTTAATCCGGCAACCCCTATAATATCAAAGCTTAGGTATTTTTCGACTTATATTAACAATCAGAATGAGTCCAATCGGCTTTTTTATACGGAAAGCCTCTGGGCGTCCGATCTCTCGGAAAATCAAAAATTTGTAAAATTGCCGTTTCTCGGCCGTCGATTTCGATCATACCACTAGACCGATTTTAAAGTGTTGAATACTCATTCGACGTAGAATTTAATGCTCTTTAATTCTTATAATAGTGAAGTTTTCGTTGAAAAGCACCGCTTTGGAGTTATAAGCGAAAAACTAAAAAAGGTCCGAAGATTTCGTGGTTCTTTTGATGCCCTCAGGTAAGCTCGCGTCGAGGGACCGTGCAAACCTAGGATACTTATATTTGACCTCAAACAAAGCGATCGAAACGATCTCCCACTTTCCAACATTTATTTCCACCAACGGTCCAAAACGGGTCTAATTTTACTGGCCTAACAGAGCAGGAAACAAAAACGGTTATACTATAAACAATAACTTGTTTTAAATAAACTTCTTTTTAAGCTACTTTTTAGTTTAAAATTTCAATGTCATAATAGATGATTAATTTCACTAAATAAATGGCTCAGTCGTTACGTAGGGAGAAAACCGAAAACCAGGGAGGAAGGCGTGTGTGGCAGGGAGATACATACATATCATACCCTGGGCGCCCCTGCATACCGATCACGTGCAAGTCGTCCGCTGGCGGTTGCTTGGTCCTTCCCACACCACAGTGACGCACTAGCTGCCGCTACTAATAACATCTAATGGAAGTTATATGCTCGGTCACTTTATGCACTTATGCAAATCTTGATTTTCCGCCTTTAACTAATAATGCTTGGAATTACTATAAAGATCCCATCATATGTCTTTAAAATAGAATGATATAGAAAAGCAAAAATCAAAAAATTCTTCTTGAAGTAGAATCAGATGAAAACGTCGATGTGATTCAGTTCGCTTCGACAATCTGAGCTTTCAAACTACAAAGCAAAGTACTCGTAGAAAAATATAAAGCCCTATTAAAAAAATTTACTCGTTTTCCGGAAATCGAGAATATTAAACAACTCCATTATTTATGAATAGTTTATATATTTTTGTTTATATTTCACATTTTTTCACATTTTTCATTTTTATATTTGTTTATATTTTGTTTATATTTATGTTTCTGTCAAAACACTCATTTGGAATTTATTATTACTACAGGATTATGATTAGAAAAGCTATTAAAACATAATAACATCTTTGTTAGGTGGTAGCAGATAAATTTGATAAATTATAAAATAATTCCGCTGTCGTCTCTCGGTGGTTCAATTTCCAGCTCTCTGTAATAATATCACGCACATATCCTCACGCCTTTTGTTGAAAATGATATAAAACAGAAATTTAATGCGAACGTGAGACAAGCATTTAATTATACATCCTCCATAACGATTCAGACCACAAATTTTCATTTTAAGCTGGAAGTAAAACAAAGTTTTAAAATTATGAAAACATGCAAAAGAGACAAATGAGTTTGCTCGGTGTTTTTTAAGCTTCGAGTTTGAAAGAAAAAAAATATTTGACAGTTTTCAAGTCAGAGTTGCTGATTTTGATAAATGACTTGCTTTTTTCTCCTTCTGTGAAATTCTTTTAGGCAAGCTTAAAGCTCTTATACGGTGGGATGAAGGAATATCTTTTGTTATTTTCCTTTCTGTCTGTTAAATCCTATGAAAAATGTGCCTCTGACCGAATAGGATTTTTTTCTTTCATTAGAGAATTACACGAGTAGACGAAACACTTTTGAGGATTATTCGATGTTTAATCATAAAAGATTTTTGTAGATACAAACTCTTCTGTGTTTTATTTTTCTTTTTAAACTCCTACCTAAAAATGCTTAAAAAAAAGTACTATTTGAAGTAAAATTCAATAGTACTTGCGCACACTTAAAATCTTTAAAGATTAATATTTATAACCTGAAACTGTTCAATAAATCAATGATATAAATGATATCACTATACTACTATTATTGAACAAAAATAAAAAATATATTTAGATTTCTCCTATCAATAGTTACTTCATGAGAAGCTTTTAGCATGTATATATCTTAGATAGAAGCATATCTTATGTTTTAATTATGTACTTTGAACAAAACCTGAAAACATGCAAACATTTCTTCTTTGAGTGCCGTACTCTGCTGCAGAGCGTTGGCGTTTCCTTCGGATAATTATGTGTGCGGCGCGTGTCCACTAATCACAAGTATAGGGGACCTACAGCTTAAGGTGGACTGCAAACCACCCCAAGTACGTCTTGGGGCTTTTTTCATTAATTTCAGGGAAATTTTCTGAGCAAAGTATACTTCGGTGGTTTGCCATTGGCTTCCAAGAGAAAAGTGAATTTTAGAAATCCTCGAATATATTCGCCAGGGTTCAAACTTGGGTCCTTTGGTCGGTACTAATCTAGTCCACATTTCGTAGGCATCGATTTTATTCATTGTGCCCATTTCTATGGTTCGTAATTCCATTCCATAGAGTCTCACAGATCATACATAACGTCTCGCATAATGCATGTCTAGTGACAGCCGGATATCCTTGTTTCTCATAATTTTTCCATAATTCACAAACGTTGCGCGTGCTATCTCAATTCTATTTTTTATTTCTTTTTCGGGATTCCAGTCCGCATCTAGCTGACATCACAGATGTTTGTATTAGGCTATTTCAATTTGTTAATCTCCTATTTGGATAACTCTTTCTACCGACAATCATAAACTTGGCGTTATTTTTACATTTTGGTCTCAATTAATCGGTTACATGCCTGTTGGAACTCTCGAATACCCTGTTCTTCAAGGCCTCGTCAAATATGGCTTCGGAGAGGTGATAAAATAACAGCGGGGACAACACGCACCTCTCTGCATATAGATGGCATCTGCGCTCATAAGTATTGTGTGTCGTTTGAGACAAGAGGAAAACTGACTATCTAAGATTTAAGAATCTCCCGTCCTAGAGTTATGCTTCTCTTTCGCGGTAGCCGGTACAAAAAGCGTGACACGATAAGCAAGTTAATGTGCGCGGGATTGACGTTCAAGCCTTGTTGCGATACAGTTGTATAGAGTACACCACAAGTGTTCATGTTTTCAAGTTAAATCAGTTTTTGCTGTTTAAATATGTTAAGATAAATATTAGTGGATGTGTTTAATTTTAGCCTTGTAATTCTGCATTATTTGCTAATTCGAAATTGATATGCTTCCGTCAAATCAAAACCACGAATTAGTAACATTGGATGAGCGATAAAGCTTTATGTTTAAAATTATTTGGAAAAAAACAAATAATTATCACCCTAACTGGCATCAAAGTAATTATTAGTGCAGTTCGGTGTGCAACAAACTACCAAATGTTGTTTTGAACTAAGAAAGCGTATAATTATTAGAATTTTAATTTTATTTGATTACGTAGTTTTGTGAAAAAGAATAGTTATGCGGCATTTCCAGTAATGTATAGATTGTAACGAGAGAATGTTTCATGTAAGTTGAGTCTACTGGAGAAATAATGTTAACAATATTTTGATAACTTTTAAATGTAGTTAGCTTAGCAAATTTAAATAGCTTTGACTTTTAATTTCAATGCATTGAAATAGCACTTTTTTATTTTCTCGGGTGATTTAAAAATACATGTGTCTGTGTTGCTTCATGTGAAACAGGGACCAATATTAATTAAAGTTTCTGATAATAATAACTACACAGAAGGGTTATCAAATTGTTAGCCGCATAATGTTATAGAACGACCTCCGACCTGATCATAATGTGTTCAACGAGTACAGAGTCACTGCTAGAAGTATCAGCAGTTCAATAAAGTAAGCTTTAAATATTTTTGAAACGCCATTTGTTACGTTCAATATAAAGTCTAGCATAATATTACAGTGCGATTTTAAAGTATGGAATAAATTCGATAAAAGGGAAAGTATTGATTTTTGGAGAGATTCCAAAAACACGTCAATTTTGTTTTTAAACTCCGTATTTTTTGACATAATATTCGAATATACAGGGTGATGTGTTTAAGTGTGGTGACGCCATCGACATTTTTTAAGTAGCAACTTTAATTTTTTATTCCATATTCTGACACTTCATCTAATTACCTACATGATAATGTAATAAGTTTGTTACCTTACATAAAAAAATTTTTGAAAAAATAATTATGATGACGGGAAAGTGCTATAGCCACCACACTTAAACGCATCACCCTGTATATCCGATATGTCAAAAAGTGCGGGCATTAAAAACAAAATTAACATGTTTTTGAAATTTTTCCAAAAATCAATACTTTGCGTCTCGCTTTGCATTTAAGTGTGGTGACTAATAGCACTTTCCCGACTTCATAATTATTTTTTTCAAAAATTTCCTTATGTAAGGCAACAAACTTATTACATTACCATTTTGGCAATTGGATGAAGTGTCAGAATATGGAATACAAAATATGCCATTTAAAAAAAATGCCGCTGACGTCACCACACTTAAACGCAACACCCTGTATATTCGAATATTATGTCAAAAAGTGCGGACTTTAAAAACAAAATTGACGTGTTTTTAGGATTTTTCCAAAAATCAATACTTTCCCTTTTATCGAATTTATTCCATACTTTAGAATCGCACTGTATTATTTCTTCGAATAATTATTCACTTTAATTATTATATTGGTTTTTTGACATATATGTCAGTAATTAGGTAATGTAAAAATATTTGATGCGTGCTTTTGCTAGTTTACTTTAATTTGTTGACCTAGTAAAGGCGCGTCACTCAACCGAAAACTTATTTAACTTACAATCTCCTACGTTCGAAGAGAAGATGAATCTGAAGATGACGTAACCAAACATAAAACGCAAAACGGTAAACGCGAAAGGATTTTGAATTCATTAAATATGGAATACTATAGGCAGATCAATACAATAAAAACTTATTAACAGTTTGAACAAAACACAGATGGACTTAGTTTCAATAACAGAAATTAAAAATAAGCGAAATAAGAACCACTGGCGGATCTAGGGAGTTTTTCAGGGGGGGGGGCATGGAAATTTGTAACCAAATTGTTAAAATACACAGAAATGAAATATATATATATATATATATATATGTATATATATATATATATATATATATATATATATATATATATATATATATATATATATATATATATATATATATATATATATATATATATATATATATATATATATATATATATATATATATATATATATATATATATATATATATATATATTTATTTGAAACAACAAAAACAGTGAACAATAATATAAATAAGATGGAACAAAATATGGTGAAACAAACAAAAACACAATTCGACAATTCTAGTAAATAATAAACTTTCAAAAATAAAACAACTAGAACAAAAACTTAAAATTATTGTTCATGAAACAAAATCTTTATGCCTTTCGCCACTGTTTGCAAATATACTAAAATCAACTGTAACCAATGAACATAACATAAATAAGATGGATAAAAATGTGACGAAACAAACAAAAACACAAATTCACAATTCTAATAATAAACTTCCAAAAATAAAACATCTTAAACAAAAACTTATCAAATTATTGTTTATAAAATAAAATCCATATTTCTTTGGCCACTGTTGGCAAATCTATTAATAACAAATTGTTCATTGATCGCAATGTCCGGATGGGCGTTAATAATGGCTAAGCCAGATAGCCTTTCTTCTGAAATAGTAGATAGGAGCCAACTTTTTATTCGCCTCAACGAAGAAAAACTCCTTTCCGATGAGGCAACACTGATCGGAAGTGTAATGAGAATTTTTAAAAATGATGTTATCAAAGGAAATATTATTCCATCGCATTGAGCAAAGGCTCCTAAAGCCTCGTCAGGAATAGGAAGTTTTTCTTCGGAGGCTTTTACACACTTCGTCTTCCACAACCTCAGTTCGCTTTTGAATTCTGTGAACAAAACCTCCAGATTTTGATGAAAAAGTTTGTTAAATCTTTCCACCAAGGCCCGTGCTATTGAATCCAGAGATGTCATACCAACTTCCCTAATTACCGTGGGTATTATAATGTTCAAATTGAACAAACTGGTTGTATCAGCAGTGAATCGACTCTCCAAATCTGTAATTATACTGTCGAGTAAGGGTATATATATATATATATATATATATATATATATATATATATATATATATATATATATAATGATTAGAAGTAATATAATGTGAATATAATATATAATTAATATAATAAGAAGTAAAGTAATGGCTTTAGCTGCCTCCGTAGTGACGTTTGTTGTTGCACTGAAAACTCAGTGTCTTCAGGCCGATACTGCAAATGTGCGGTTGGCTGCTATCAGTGAAACCTTGTGTTGTTACATCTTTCTGAGTTAGTTGCTTTTATATTTATTCCATCTGCTATGCCGTCCTGATGATCACTAATAAGTGTGAAACACGTGTAGACGGCTGCAACTTATTTTTTCTTTATTCTCTGTTGCGCGATATCCCATTATTATAACTCTTTCTTGTATATATATATATATATATATATATATATATATATATATATATATATATATATATATATGTATATATATATATATATATATATATATATATATATATATATATAATCTGCCTATAGTATTGTTCCAGTGATTCGCAACTTGGATTTGGTCGATGTCTCATGATTCCAGTGGTTCTGGGTTTGCTCAAAGTTGCCCCCAGTTCATCTAGGGATTTCCCAATATTCATGAAAATTGGTTGAAATGTTTTTCAGCTCCTTGTCGGTTTTCTTTTAGAACTACCAGTGTACTCAAAACTGCATCATTGGCGGCACCTAAGTCCAAGTTCTTTTTTCTGGAGCAACTTGCTGAGCGGCATCGTTACAGAAAAAACGTCAGACATACAAAAAAGACTTACAATGAACGAACTATTTTTTAGAGCAGAAGCATAGTTTTGTGCCTTACTCGAAGAGTCTCTTTCTTCCCAAGACGATATTATATCGAGTGATTGAACAATTTTTGGCAAAAGTACTCGGAATTGCAGGACTGAGTCATGTCGCCCCACCCATCGTGTCTCACAAAGGGAATGAAGTTGGCCCTGAAGAATATGTTTCAGGACATAATTTCTCTTGGAAGACGCGATGAAAAATGATACAACATCCTTCATTACTCCCATAGCATTACGAACGGATTGCACAGACGATGATTTAGAAAGGCTGATATTCAATGCATGACTTAAGCAGGGACAACGGACGGACGAGATCAGCATTTTTTGAGCCTCTTGAACAGCACCATTCTGCTTAGAAGTCATGACGCTACAACCATCCGTGCAAATTCCAACACAATCCATGAATGGCAAATTGAGTTTCTTCACATGGCTTACGACTAATTGTCCCAGAATTTTACCTGTAAGAACAGGCTCCATTGTATCTGGGTCTAGTTTATATTTTTCGGTATGGGAGTATATAAATCCTACAAAGTCTTCCTTCACTTCACTTCCTTCAAGGTATCTGATTACTAGTGAGATTTGAGAAACGTGAGATATATCTGTGGTTTCGTCAAACATTATACTGTAAAACTTCGCAGACTTGATTTTTGATATTATAGTAGAAATAATTTTTTTACTGCAAAAATGTATCAATTGATTCTGGGTAGTTTTGCTGATATAAGTTGCCTTGGATGAAGTCGATGTCAAATGCTCTTCTAACATTCGGTGTCCAGCTTCAATTCGAAATCGCAGTAGTTCTCTGAAATTTCCTTCGTTGATTCGACTGGTGTTGAATAATTCTCCATCATCCCTATGTCCTCGAAAAAGAATATTTTGCCTTGCTAAGAAAATAACACTTCGAATTATTGGTACCAACCTTTTTCTATTTTCTTCTACTTATCTTTTTCTGCCTTCCGATAATACATTCCGTATATCAAAAGTTGGATACTTATAACAACTAACGAAACTATTTGAACGCAAGATTGCTTCTTTATGATATTTATTGGAATCGTGAACATCCAAGGCACCATATTTACCAAAAAGTTTGGCAAATTTTGTCACAGGCGTTTGAACCAGACTTTTGAGACACTCTGTCTTATTTCTGCCACTAACTTGGGCAAAGACAACACAGTATTTACAATATAGTCCTTTATCGATGAGTGAATACGATAACCATTCATATTTTGATAAATGATCATGATTCACATAACGTTTCACGATTCGATTATTTTTATTGTGTTCCGAAAACGGCAACACATGGTTACGAGGCGGATACCAAGTATTTTTTTATGAAATTGTATTTCTCATAGTCATTCATTGTTCGACCAATTGCTTTACCTATATCGAAAATATTTTCATTTTCTATATTTTCCTCTGGTAGAAAAGAGTTTTCTTGAGATGATGACGGTCCTGCCTCGCTTTGAATACTTTCAGATTCAGTGTGTTTGTATAAAGTATAAGGTGTCAACTATTTAGAACTCCTCTAGGGGCCATGGCCCCCATGGCCTCCCCTCAGATCCGCCAGTGATAAGAACAGATCTAAATAATTACATTATATTCAGTGGAGTCCAACCAAATGAATAAGCAAGTGCAGATGTGGTAATGCTGATGAATAATAAATTAAATATCAAAGATAATCTTACAGATGGATGTCATAACGTTTGGTACTAGTACTAAAATGTAAAATTGAAAGAGGGTATATCAACTTCATAAGTATATACAGTAAACGAGAAGTAGAATGAATTCGATATAACAATAGACTAGTATAATAGCAACAGTCTTCTAATAATAAGAGGTGATTTTAATGCAGGTATCAAAAATGTACCCAAGATAGAAAACCTAGAGACCCAAAAGACTAAACCATAATCAGTAAATATTTAGTAAGTTTGTGTGCTATAACAATATAAGTAAATGAATACGTTCTATAGACATAAAAATATATGTAGTACATACGATTATATGGTAAGACAGAACGGACGCAACCAAAATAGACTATGGTATAGCCAATTAAAAGGCTTGGAATCTATTCTGAGATGTTCGAGGTTCCAGAGAGGCAAATCTATGAAACGATCACTTTATACTAACAGCCGATATTGATATTAAAAAAAAGATGGTACGAAAAAACGCCACATAAAAAAGAACGAATAGATCAAAATTGGAAAGTGCACTTGCTACAGATACGACGATACCGATGAGGAATGGAAACCAATAAAAAGAATAATGACTAAAGCAGCAGCGTAGGCTCTTAGATACAGAACTAAGCGACGTAGTAAGAACAGTTTAATTACACGGAACCGACACATAAAAGAAACAATACACAATAAAAAGGTAGCTTACCTGCGATTTTTACAAAACAGAACATCTGAAACAAAGGAAGAATACAGAAGACTATACAACCAAGCTAAAGCCGGCTTTAGGAAAGTGGAAAATGAGCTTATGGAAAAATATATATTTCTAACATACGGCACGATATCAACGAGCGACATCTGACGCCTATAAAGCCTTATTTGAATGGAGGGGGGAGATGAAACAAGATCTTTGTTTCGTGGCGGATTAACAATTTTGTTGGGCTTGGGATATATTATATCCTATTTAATTAGTTATTACAAATTTCGAAAAAAGATATGGTAATAATGTGACGGACGGGACATCCCGGGCAGGACGCATTTGCCACAATACATTTTAAATTCTAATATTATTTCATAAAAAGAGAAAACATGTCATTTTCAGATACCAGTAAAGTTATAATAAAATATTTCTTATTAAATACCAAGTCTTAATATTATGTGGTCAGGATTCCCTGCAATTAATATACTACACAATGAATAAGATTATTATTAAATACAATGAAGAATAAACGAAGAAACATATTGGATAACAATGATAATAGTTGGCGCGTTTTCCTTTTATTTTGCCTCGATAGATCTTTATTCGTTATTCATGATCGATGGTTCTCAATTTTGCTACACGACTTATATAACCAAAATACACGGAGAGTATAATTAGACATAAACTAAAGACAAATTTAGTACAAATATGTCCAACAACTGGGTATAAAGTTTACTAGTTACATTAAACATCTTACCTTGTCCGTATTAGTAACAGAAGATTTTAAGTCTACATTTGCTGGGGCATGGTAATTTCGTTTAGGTCCGACAAAACACCTAGGTCAGGTTCTACTGTACTATTGTCTGACCCAGGCTAATGATGTGGACAAAGGAAAATTGACCAAATAGACTTCATATACGCTTTAAAACTCTAGAATCTCCCAAAGAACATGTGACACAGAATGTGGCTTAGAAGTGCCACTTTTGATCCATGGCCCCTCTTCCTCTGGGGGCCAGATGTCAAATCTTACTTCAACGGGATCAGACGTGTCGAAAACAAGACTGAACTGGTCAATACGGGCAAGAGACAAGTTTTCTTTAAATACTTTTCCAGCTTGGGAAGATTGAGTTTGGGTAATTTAGATATATTTTCTGATTTATCGTTGTTTCCCCAACCCAGGGATACAAATTCAAAGGGTTGATTCTAAATGTAAATGAGGAAATAGGTTCAAAAACGAACACTAATAGTAACTAAATAAACACCACATTAATTAACGAATATACAAAAATAATTTAAATGCTAGCAATTTATTTTGTTCAACTAGGCGTATTACCAACGTTAATCTAAATTGTTTGAAAGGTTGCCAATTATTTTTCTTCAAAAGAAATTTATTTAAAAGTTACATTGCAGTAAAACACATTAATCTTGAATTTTATGACATTGTTTTCCCTTTCTATAAACTCTAATTCTCTAATTATTTGCAAACCAATCTTCTTAATTTTTTTGCATAATAAACGCTGAAACAATTTAAAGACACAATCCACTTCAAATTTCAACTTTGAACAGGCCAATCCAACTTTCAAACGAGCCCGTTTAAATTTCAACTTACTCAAGGAAAATTTTATAATCGTTGTGTTAGGGGTGGAATAAAATCTCAGGTAAAAAACCTTTAATAAACGATTTTTAAATTAGATTTCTACAGAAACAAAGCTTGACTAACTTTCATAAAGAGCTACAAATTGTAAAAAGCGTTTTTCTTAATGTGCCATTGACTTAAGGATAGTGCAATAATCAAACCCACGACAATAGATAATCACCACGATAGATTAAAGTTCAACTAGATCGTGAAATGTAACCATAGAAAACCCATGAATATCAACTTTAAACTATTAGCAAAATTTACGCTTGTGGTGCATCCTTCAACTCAAAACAACTACTAGTAGTGAAGAAAATGTGCTAGTTTTCTCAAGGGACGCATCTAAAGAAAGTACGTTCAGGCAAAAATCTGGTTGATGAATAATTTGAAGTGTAATACCAAATTATCAAATTATGTGTAAAATTGTAACTATTTGTATCGTTATTAAATTAAGACAAGCTATTAATAAAATTGTAACAATATTGAGTACTGACGTAGATAATATTTACGTTATTTATTTTTCTATTTTATTTTTAAAGCTCTTAAGTCTGTTTCCATGTTGATATTAGTATGAAAGATTGACTATGAGTTATTGGTTCATAAACCCCAAAATAGAGTACTATCTTGTTCTGGAATAGAATTTTGCAAAACTGTGTAAACATGTTTTTAAAAAAATATTTAGTAATTGCTTATTATGAAACCTATCTCAACTGTACATTAAATTATTACGTAAATATTAAGCAAATATTTAGTTTAGGAGTATATACATTATTTAATGATGTTTACGTAAAAGAAAAACTGAATAAAAATACAAACTACGTTCTTGCATTGAACTTCCAAGTTGTTTTTGCAGGGCGTTTGACTAGCTAAGTTAAAATAAATATTTTCTGTAGGAGTGTATTCGATACATTCATTAGTCCTATTCTGCAGAATGTTTTATTATGCAAATGATATAATTCAGAGAACATTAGTAAAGTCCTATTGAATTCGGTACAAAGAATGTCAGAAGCCAAATGCACCTGCATAATATAAAATACTGAGGTACTTATATACTTAAAAAACACAAGATTACAGCTGGATATTGAAATCAATTAATTAAAAGTTATCACCATAAGCTAAGACATACCGAAATAAATGATATCGGCTTCAAAAGAAATAGAGGTCCGGAGAGATAAAAATTGTTCTCTTGTATTCAAGTAAGGTATTCCTATAAAACAAGGAACTGATTGAATGTAACCTAATAAATAAATTAGTTTAGAAGTATACCTTGAAATGCAGCGATTAAATCCGAATCTAATTTGATTCCCTGTGTATAGAAAATTCATCTACGTGAAACTAACTTGAGCTAATGTACAGGAAATAATTAAGTTTCCACCCACTTATAAACCTCAAAGAAGGAAACTATAATTCAAACTTCACAAGTGAGCAAAGCACACACTACTTGCTCTAAAAGAAATCACAGATAAACTGATAAAAAGAGATAATTATCCGAAGTGTTAAGATGTTATAAATATGTAGAAAAATTATCATCCCGAATTACCTTTTGCAAAGTGATAGTGATAAGCAGAATTTACAAATGAAGAATCCTAAACCTAAGCATAACCAAATATGGAATAATAGAAATGTCTAGTCAAAACCATGACCAAATTAGGAGTGACAAAATTAGATAATATCACAATGGAGGAAAAGCCCTTTAAGAAAAGACATTTTCGGTTACATACAGAGATGAAATTGAAAAACTGGGGAGAAACCAAAAACATTGCAATAATCAATATTACAAAGTAAATAGGAACATAAAAATAATAAAATGTATGCTTGAACAAAACAAAACATACCTTCAGACGACAACCGATACATATTATAAATTACACTTGAAAAGAATAACAAAAGGTGTAGGTACCACGGTGACAGATAACGACAAAACTCGGGTTTGATTGGCGATCGGAGATTCTCCTGGATTGATTGGATTGATGATGTACATGTACTGAAGAAAAGTGGCACGTGATTCGCATTTGTGTGTAATATAAAATCAGAACAAAACAAAAAAGTTTACGCATTTACTTATGAATTAAACATATTATTTTTTCTCCAACCGCTTTTAGCTAGCAAATTCCGGGTGAGTGTTTAGAACAAAACAATTATCATGACGTTAAATTACTTTTTATTTACTGCAATTTGTTATTGAATTCTTGTTTTCGGATAAAAAGCAATAATTTTAGAATTAATAAAATTAATTAATTAATATTTAAAAATATTTACAAACATGTGATTTTTACACTGATCATTTAATTAAAAATTGGAAAAAAATCGACAGGCGGAAGCTATAAGCGTTTATAGAAAATATAAAGTTAGAATTGCTTTTTCTTTTGGTATCGTTGCGAGCAAAGATTAAGATTTTAATAGAAACGTCAATTTTTTTAGCTCTTTAGAAATCAATTTAATATTTTGATATTATCAAGATACTACAAAAAATATTTGTTAAAAATAAAAAGTGAAGCCTAACATTATTTTTTGTAAAATTCAGTAACCCATTGTTTAACTTTTCGATACTCATTTGGATGAGGAAAACTGCAACTTGTCCTACCTAGAATGCAAAAGTAAAATAAAAGGAAAAAATAATGACAAAATCTATTTTTTATATGTCAACTACAAAAATTTGAACTTGATTATAGTACTTGACATTCAAGCAATTTGATTTTACTTAGTATTTCACGGCCAAACAATATTTACTTAAAATTAAATATTAAATATAAATAATAAATAAGGATATAAAGACTTTTACACTGAATTTTACAAAATCTTGCGTGAAACTCGCTAGAAAAATGTATCTCACGTCTGAAATGAAAAAATTCTTTTTTCCCATCTTGTTGCATAAATAGCTAGTTATTATTGAACACATCTAAATAAAAAGGGCGCTATCATGATGTTTTTAAGCAACTACTGTAAAATATGATCCAACAGCTTATATAGTATAATATTATTGAAATCCAGTTATCGGACTAGAGTATCTAATTTATTACATCAAAAACTACAGACTGACTATACATTGCAAATTCAATATTTGAACTTAAATAAGGTGTTGGATAAAACTTTGTAAGTCACACGTGAGTTAAGGATATTATCTACTCAGAAAAACTAACTCACTCGGGCCTCACGGCTCTCGTAGGTCAATTTTTCGTTATTCGATCCTATTTTACTTAACTCACTTGTACTATTTAATACTAGGATATGCTATGGTGTCAGTAACAGTTTCTAAATAGCCTTTCTTCTATGAAAAATAATTTGATATAGTGTCATATTCGTGTGATTGGAGAACAAATATTTCTTGTGGGTAGTTAATAATTTGTATGATATAATCTTTGAATCTACTCGGGGGGGGAGGTGTAGTCTGGCAGCTACCCCCTTGTGTACGCCATTGATTGAGATCTCTAGTTAATCGTTTTGTTAGAATTTTCATCTTTAGTAACGTGATCAAGTTATTTGATGATTGAAACCGGATAACAGTTAACCTGTAAACTGTTCTAAAAATGATGCAGGAAAATTCTTAATGAGTCGTTTTTATTATTAATAAATAAAAATATCAAATTGTTTTCAATAATATCATTTCGGATTCTTTTTTATTTACTAAATCCTTCTTCGACAATTTTTAATTTTCAATTCAATAAACAATTTTAAAACAATATCAAGCTATAATAGATATGTTGATGACATTTTAATAAGTGCAGAAAAAAACAGTATAAATAAAATATTTGAAACATTTAATAACATTCACCCAAGATTAAAATATACAATAGAACATGAAAATTTAAAAAATTCAATAAACTTTTAAGATTTAACCATAATTAAAAATTGAAATGGCACTATAGATACAAATTGCTACAGAAAAGAAGTTAAAACAGATGGATATTTAAATTTTTATTCATATACAGATTTAAAATATAAAAAAAGTTTAATTAATAACTTAGTAGACAGGGCAATTAAATTATCACCAAAAAAATTCCATAAAGAACAACTTGAAAAAAATTAAAATCATGTTACAAAAAAACATTATCCTTTAACTTTCATAAACACAAACAAAAAGATTTAAAAAATAAAACTTAAAAATACAAATTCAAACCAAATAATAAACTTACAACCAAATTTTTTAAGTAAAGAATTTAATAATAACAAAATAATATAGAAACAAACCTAATAGTTCTACCTTTTATTCCTGAACTATCTCAAACAATAGCAAAAAAATTAAAAAAATATAACATTAAAATTACATACAAGAATCATAGCACAATAGAAAAAATTTTTATAAAATTTTCATTGCAGTAAAACACATTAATCTTGAATTTTATGATATTATTTTTTGGGTTTCTATAAACTCCAATTCTTTAATTATTTACAAACCAATCTTCTTAAGTTCTTTGCATAATAAACGCTGAAACAATTTAAAGACACAAAATCCCAGGTAAAAAAACCTTTAATAAACGATTTTAAATTAGATTTCTACAGAAACAAAGCTTGACTAACAACTTTCATAAAGAGAAAACTAGATAAATAGCAACAAATTGTAAAAAGCGTTTTTCTTAAGTGCTTCATGTTCTGTATTCATATACAGATTTAAAATATAAAAAAAGTTTAATTAATAACTTAGTAGACAGAGCAATTAAATTATCATCAAAAAAATTCCATAAAGAAAAACTTAAAAAAAAAATTAAAAGCATGTTACAAAAAACCATTATCCTTTAACTTTCAAAACACAAACATAACAAAAAGATTAAAAAAAAAACTTAAAAATACAAATTCAAACCAAATAATAAACTTACAACCAAATTTTTTAGATAAAGAATTTAATAATAACAAAATAACATAAAAACAAAACTAATAGTTCTACCTTTTATTCCTAAACTATCTCAAACAATAGCAAAAAAATAAAAAATATATAACATTAAAATTAAAACAAGAACCATAACACAATAGAAAAAAGATTTAGTAATTTAAAAGATTTAATTTAATTTAAAACAGACATAGAAAATGATACAGATATAATTTATCAAATTAACTGTAATGCCAATTATATTGGACAGACAAAACAAAATTAAAATAAAAGTATAAATTAACATAAAAATACAATTAAAATAAAAATATCAATTCCTCTTAAACCAAATACAGCACTATCCGATAACGCAATAGATAAATTTCACAACTTAAATTTTAATGCACCAACAATTTTAAAAAAAGAAACAAATCTAAAAAAACGATTGTTATACAAAATTATTGAAATAAAAAAAGTCCTACAGCCATCAATTATAAAACAGACATCGAAAATTTAAGCACTATTTACCATAATTAATTTTAAATTTAAATATAAAATATTTAATATTTATATGTATAATGTAAAAAAATACTATCCTTAATAATAAAATAACAACAAAGTTTTTCAAAATAGAATGTTTTTCACTTATTCTTTTTCATTTTCCTTTATTTAATATTTTTCTGTTTTTAAATTTTAAAATAATTGATACTATTAAAAATTGGTTAGACGAGAAACATTGGAAATTGTAAAAGTTAGAATTAATAAAACATTAATAGACTTGAGCTTTTACTCTAATATTATATCTACGATGACAGAATGAATAAAGAAAAGTTGTTTATTTCACACTGTGTCATATTTGTCAGTTTTACGTCAAACTTTTTAGTCCAGAACATGCGATTTTACGGTCTAGTATGCCTGTAAAAAATTTTACAGGACTTGTGACTGTAAAAAAATTTTACCGGACGCAAATACAATCAATCAAGTGGACAATGTGTTAGTAAGTAATCAGTTACCATGGAAACTCGTTCTTCATAGATGTCCATATTTTGCATTCGGAAATTTATTTTATAGAATTTTTTTTTAAATTAAACCAATATTCCAATAATTGCAGTATGAAATAAAACGCATTACGTCATACGTCCTGGAAATGGTCTTACAGTCTCGTTTCGATGTTCCGGACTCGGCTCCTTCGTCGCCTTGTCCGTAACATCTTACTCGACTGTAAAATTCCATTTCCAGGACTTATAACGTAAATTACTATTTTTCAATGAGAATCACATATTAGAAAAATTATAATTCAGATAATTATCAAATTATTTTAAATAAAACTTTTAATAGCAGTTATAAATGATGGAATAACTAAAATCAAGTGGTGTGCTTAATTCCACCATAAAAAATTTAAACTTTTTGAAATAATTTAATCTTATAAAATCAGCAAGAATTGTAAGTATAACACAAAAACAATTCTCTCACATAACTAAAAAAGTGTTATATTAATAAAAGGTTATTTTTGCAGTATTAACTATAATGTAATTTTCAACTGAAGAAGGATTTAGTAAATAAAAAAGAATCCGAAATGATCATATTGAAAACAATTTGATGTTTTTATTTATTAACAATAAAAACGAATCATTAAGAATTTTCCGCATCACTTTTAAAGTAAAATTTAAACAAAATTTTTGATATGTAAACTGTTCTATTCTGCTAGATTGTTAGATGACTGTGATAAATATTGGGTTCAAGAATTGATGTTGGTGGGAAATTTAAAGGTTATTTTAAAAAAATATGAAATTATCACGTTTAATAGGTTATAAGTAGGTGTATATGCAGTTTTCATACAGATTAAGTAGGTACACTAAATAAATAAGCTCGTCCAAATAAGAGATTTAATATGCACCGCAACCAACATAACCTAAAAATAAAGAAACAAAAAAATAATCTTAGAAACAAATTTAGAATGACCCACTATCATAATCATAATTTAATGTAGATTGCAAATATGTATAGATATACAGGGTGTTTTATTCAAAATTCTAAAGTCGATGTCACTTCTGGTAAAAACGGAAGTCTAAAGCTAAATATTGTGTGACAAAAATGTGTGTATTTATGTCTGTACTCACTATTCCAAATTTGATAGAAATCGGTTAAAAAATAAAAAAATTATTCAGTGTAACAATATGATCATTGTCACCCGGTATATTTCTGTACTACTTTTCATCTTCTTATTATAATGTTGCACAAGATATTTCCTTGTCGGCGTTTCAGGGGAAAATTGTAATTTTTGTAAACAACATGTACAGTACGCTGACAGTAATTCACAAACGAATGTTACATAACAGATTAGGAAAATGTATGTGTAGACAGAACCGTGATATTTAGATTTAAACATCATTTTGAAATAAACTTATAAAATGCTATTTTATTACCTTTAGCTGTATACTTGTATGAAACTGCTGAAATGTACAACAGTTTTACAAATCTATTTCAAAACGGTATTGAAATGTAAATGTCGCTGTCCATCCTACGTCAGTTGTACTCTACGAACACCTAAACCCATAACCTCACTTGTTACGTAGTCTAGAGGTACTTCAATCACTAACATATGGTGCACCTCATTTTGTTTAGTACGCTTTGTATCATAAAATGTACAATTTCAACAAGACGTGTACGTAAATGCTAATATATGATATATCCTAACCTTTCCTGTTATTAAACATATTATGAATATATCTATAAATAGTTTGTAGTGTACTACTTCAAAGGTCTCTTAATGAGGGTCTCTAAATAGGGTAACAAAATTAAGTTTATAACTAAATTCAAGTAAATTAAAAAATTCCACCTCTTCATTTAGAGTTATTTAAAAGTCACTTTTATTAAGTAGCTTTTCCCCGAGATTTAATATAAAATTCAGTATCTGAAAGTTTAAATTAAATTTTTCACTGTGCCTATAAAATTTTGTTTAAAAAAGAAAGTTCGTTGAAAGTCAAACAGTCTTGAGTACTCACGAAGGTAGTAGGGGATACCTAGTTTAATGCAGAATATGTTCTGAATTAATCCGTCTTTATTTGAATGTAAATGAACAAATTATACTCAGATTTTGAATAAATGAATAGTAATAAACTTAGAGGGTTGGTATAGAACGTCTTGATCTTCCTTAAAGTACTTTTGTGTAGGAAAGATTCATATTTAAGCGGTAATTTATTTTAGGTTAAATGCAGATAACGGCGATTAATGAAACCATTTTTAAATTACAGAGGTTATTTTCCCAGTTTTTGTTTGAGATTACTTTTAAATCTACATCTAACCAATTTATTTGTCATTATTTTTCGAGTTAGTAATTAATAAAAGTTAGGTACCCAAAGTAACAATACAATTTCGTTTCTAAAAGATCAGAATAATTAGAATGAGACCTATCTTCATCGCGTCTTCACTTTAATTCAATAAAATCTCTGGTTAATTGGAAATTAGTCGCACAAATCTAGGATTTTGTTAAATCAATGATTGCTAAAAAGGCGAAGGCACTTTATATTTTCACAGTTGACATAGAAGGAATTACAGTTTTCTAAAAATAAGCATCTATATATTTAAAACATAAGGCTGATTTTTGTTCCAGTTCGTTTGAGAGTTCTAATGGGTCGATTTACGCGATTCTTTTTCTATATTGAAACTTTCATTGTATAGACACCTCTCCTCAAGAGCATTTTAGTTTTATCAAATGCTGACGGAAACAGTTAGTAAGGTAACTTTCTACAATGCCTATAGGGTCGAAAAAAACTTACCAGTAAATTACCAGCTTGTATTTTCGAAATAACCCCTTTAAAATTAAATATGGCTAATTTCCTGTCAAATCACATAATTTAAAAACATAACCGTGCTTTGATATCTCAGATTTTGTTCAATTTTCCCCCCTGCATAGATAGATATGAAATAACATTAAATTAGTTTTTTCAGATTTTTTGAATGATAAATGGCCGAAGTAGAAATTTTGAAAAGTTTTGATTTTGATTTGATTGACTTCCTTATTTCTTGAGTTATCTGGCTCATCCAGGTGTCAGATTAAAGGTAGTTTTTCGATCTTGTAGAATATATCAAATGGTATCAGAGTATCTCAAGAAACGTGCCAAGACGTTGCACAGTAAAAGAGTAGCAGGTTCTAAAGGCAAATTCTTTAAAAAAGTAATTTTCTTCCAAAACTACAAACAACACCCTTTCTATTTTTTAACCATACAAAGTATATGCTAAGTTAATTCTATAAAAAATTATTCAAAAGGGTGACAATTGTATCACAGGACAGCCAGAATTTGCAAAAACAGTAAAGTTTGCCTTCACAGCCTATTACTTTTCTACTATGCAATGTTTTTTGCACGATTCTAAACAACTAGCTTTAATCTGACACCTGGACTCATCCAGGTGTTACCAGATAACTCGGAAAATAAGGGAGTTAGGACAATATTAGTTAAATGATGTAGAGTGTCCGGTAGCAGAATTTGCATCAAAGTCGAAATTTTTCAAAATTTCTACTTCGGCCATTTTTCATCCAAAATTCTAAAAAAATTAATTTAATGTGTTTCATATGTATCCATGTAGGGGGAAAAACTAAACAAAATCGGAGATATCGAAGCACGGTTATATTTTTAAATTATGTGATTTGGCAGGAAATTAGCCATATTTAAATTCAAAATGGGATTATTTCGAAAATATAAGTTAGTCCAATTTACTGGTAAGCTCTTTCGACTCTATAGGCATTGTAGAAAGTTACCTTTGTAAGGTACCTTTGTAAGAAAACACTAACCGTTTCCGTCTGCATTTTGATAAAACTAAAATGCTCTTGAGGAGAGGTGTAGATTAGACAACACTACTTAATTTCAGTGTTTCATTAAGTTTTAAATTAATAAATAAATAAATCTAAAATGTTTAATGCGAGACGCACGAAATCGGACATCCACTAGCAGCGCCCTCTCAATTTCCAGCATGTCAACTTTTGGAACTATTCGCGATTATAAAACTTGGCACATTTGATTTGTTATTAGGTTGCGTACACAAACCCGCATTAGTTGAAAACTGCATTTTTTTCTTATAAACCGCATGTGTATTAATAAAAAAATGCAATAATAATAACAACCTGTATTAGTATAATATTTTTATAATTAATGAAAATTCTATTACTTAAATGTTTCTTTCACTTAGCCTTTGTTAGTTACAT
Organism: Agrypnus murinus; assembly: GCA_929113105.1. Lineage (NCBI taxonomy): Eukaryota > Metazoa > Arthropoda > Insecta > Coleoptera > Elateridae > Agrypnus > Agrypnus murinus. The sequence goes on from OV816026.1 coordinate 90,331,546, forward strand.
ATACTGTGTGTTCACAAATAAGTATTTGTTCTTGCGATTTATCCCTGTAAATACTTTATATTAAATAAATAAATAAATAAATACCATGGAAAGAAAACAAATTGTACAAATATTAGGTGATAGCGATTGCTTATTTATAGCTGTTTCATATTGTTTGGACAAAACAAATCATGCCGAGATACATTTGCAAATTGTTGTAAATGACTTGGGCGATTATCATGATGGCGATCAAACTTATCGTGTTTCCATTAACACTGCTTTAAATTACGAAAATGTTATGTCCTTCGATAGTAAATGCACCAGTCATATTGAACTTTAGTGTATAGGTCAATTATTATTTAGTAATCTATATATTTAAAATACGACTCATTTTCTTTCCACTTCGTCTACGAGTTCTACAAGACCGATTTACTTATTCTTTTTTATATTAATAAAGTTTTGACTGTGTCGATTAGTCTTGGGTGTTCGGGAGACCACACGACGTTCACCCATAAAACGGGCTGTCTTCACACCGGGAGTCTATAACGTGTAGACTTAAACGAATCTCTGTCGAGGGCCCACTAAGCCTAAAATTGGTAGATCGGGGTGGCAAAACCATTACAAGAAGTGTCTAGTGTTTGCAATAATATTAGGTATATTCTTTGCAGATAGTTTCAGATCAGGATCGGCTTTGAATGATGGCAGGATGCCAAAACTTTTTAAGTGATTTCCCGAAGTTTGACTTTTATCCATAGATGATAATTTTCGAACAGCCACGTAAATATAATGACTTAACTACCATTACTCTACAATATAAAAATTCTACAAACATTATTATTTATATTCAAAGAAAATGGATCTACAATAAAAAAAATGAATTTGATCGAGAACAAATTATATGAAATAAACCCCATCCAATGGGACGACTTTGCTCTTCCTCAGTAGTAACTAAAGCCAAACATAAATGAAGAATCTGGGTCACGACGTGCATAACACCTGTGTAAACTATAAGATGCGATAACAGTCTAATCAGTACTCTTATGTTATCTAAGCTGTTAAAAATGTTAGCGGCATACGCTAGGACCGACAGATGTACATTTTCATTACTGACTACTTATTTTCTTATCTTATATTAAAATCAGTTTGTACCGCTACTGAATTCTTCAAGCTCATCTGTTATTTATCTTACCAGTTAAATTGCAGCATGGCGATCACGTGATCGCCACGCGATACGGGATGCATTCTACATTTTCGCCTTCGTGATTGCTGTGATGCTCCCAGATTCTTCATTTACTTTTATTACTCTTCATTTACTAGCTTTGATCGAATTTTTTGTCCAATTAGGCCAGAAAAAGTTGTCGAACGTAACCTTATATAATATTTGAACATAGCACGCTATCTGTTATGTTGAAATTATTGATTGGGGTACGCCGTATCTCTAACGGTGGCTGAACCGCTTGCCGCCAGTTGCATACGGTAATAATTTACAAAAACTAAGTAATGAACATGATGGTTAACAATAAAGCTCAAAAAATTAATTTTTAAAGGTTAGAAATGCGATAGGCAAAGTTACACCGCCGTCCCTGAAAATTGTAAACCAAAACGTGACTTTGACCGGCCTATCTTCACTGTTTATAAAATCTGTTAATGAAAAATGTTGTTTCAGAAACATACGCAGGAGTTACAAAAAAAGTTAAGAGTCCGCAACTATAAAAATTACTCAGATGATGAGATGATGCTCTCTCTCAAACAGTTGTAGATGTTATGGGCAGTAGACTGTCAATCAGACAGGTTGCGACTGAATATAAAATTCCTAAAAAGACATTGGACAATAAAATTAGAATTAGAAAAATTAGAAAAAAAACTCGTAAACAATTTTTAACATGTGCTGATGTAAGTCACTGGATTACTTTGCTGTAACTCATTGTGAAAGAATATCTATCTTGGGGCTTACTGTAGAACAACTTAATAATAATTTGTCTGGGAACATGTGGCACAGGAATTTCCTAAAATGACATCGAGATAAACTCTCTGACAGAAAATGCTAAAATGTAATGAGATCTAACATCTTGCTTTGATCTTCTAGTCTTTAGAAAATATTCCAGCTCAAAATATTATTAATTTTGACGAAACAAACTTTTCGGATGATTCCGGATCAAATCAAATTTTGAGAAGTGGTTCTTGTAAATGTTTATTTTGCGGGAAAAAACTGGAAAAAAATGATCTACCACCTGAGTTTCACCGTAGCACAAAAGTTATAGAGCGATGTCAAGAACTAGCTATAAAATTCGTATTTCTATTAGCGAATGCTACCTATATTTACTGACACTAGATGTGACTTGCTTTGCTCCTATTGAAAGAATGTGAAGAAACATTTTGACGGATTATAAAATGAAACATCCACACAGCACATGCTTGGAAAAGTCGGATTTTCCAATACTGTGAGAAAGACTACCTGAAGAGATAATCCAAGAATTATCAAAAACTTGCCTTGCTCAAGACAATCTGTAGTTAAATATTCTTTGATTATAAAAAATATTCTTGCCCGGATATGGTTTCATAATATATACTTTTAGCGGGAATGCCCCACCTGTTACCAAAAAATGTGGCATTTTAATATTTGAACGAGGGAGATTACTGGTATTAGGTATATTCCTCTCGGACTCGTTTAATCTCAATGCAATTTCTGAACACACCTCGATTATTTTGCGAGCCAAGGCACCAATATCAACTCTAGTAAATCGGTATTTACTATCGCAGGATACCAACAAAACAATACTGAATGTGTTTTTATCATTAAAATATAACCACGCTTAGTTGGAGCTTGAATGTTTATGTGCTTGCCATCGAAAGCATATAAACAATGAGCGAAATTTCAACGCTCATAAAATCCGTTTTTGACATCTATCCATTCTTTTTCAGAAGAAGGAGTTTTCAAATACTCTGGAGTAAGTTTACACCAAATTGCTTTATATGCTTCGTGGATGATTTTGTGGTTACCCCTACATTGAAACTCCATGCTTGTTCTTGTAAAAAGTATTATCGAAAGGCTATCACCCAGGCTGCAGTGTTATCACCAATCATTCTTCTGCCGAAATCGCATCAGATCTTATTTGTTTCGTTATTTTTGGTTCTATCATTTTCAATAATTTTTTAAAAATTGAAACAGTTATACGAATGTGTCTAAAAAATGAGGAGTATTCCAAGATTTCAACCTTTTATAGTATTGATAACTTCCAAAGATTTTCCTTGACTTACTAATAGGTCTCACTTTATATCTACGTGTATGTACTTTCTGCTTTTTTGTGCAGACATAGGCACACAAAATTAACCCAAAGAGACTCAAGTATTTGTCATTATCTTCAAGGTTCAAATGCATTAAGGACAATTCAGGTTATGTCTACGCAGGCAAACAGACTAAAACGTCGGCGGAAACTGCAACAACCACGATAATTTCAAGTTTACAAATCGATCTTAATTTCGGCGACTTTTAAACGAGATTGACTGTGGATGTTTCTGTGTCACCCTACCTGACATAAAATGCTATACAGACTGGAAATGCATGGGGTTGATATAGGAATAAAATATCTGCATCCGGCGCTGAAGTTCGCGCACATTAACCTAAAAATCGTACTTTAAATTCTGATGGTAGGAAAACTAGTACAGTAGAATAAAACATTTCCTCCTGTCGCTTTTCACTATCCCACTACCACTTTTATGAAAGCTTTTATATCTCTATAACAATCCCACGCGTTTCCAGTTTGTATAATAAGTTTTCCTTAAGGATTGGTGTATAATATAATACGCATTTATTGAAATATTTGATTGGTTTTACTATTATGACCATGGACTCTTAAAATATATTTATATTGCTATAGTGTCTTCATGGTTTAAATGATTTAAAAAACAGCAACCTAAATACTTTATTATGCCCTATTTTCATGCTTGAAAAATGTATCCGGACTCCTTAAATTAGACCGTTTTATGTTGTTTCGTTACAGTTATTGACAAATATTAACTAATATTATTAAATACGTCTCGGAAAGTTGGCATAATACAATTTTTTTGACACAAATAAGACACGCAAAACTTCCACAAAGAATTCGTATTATAGTTTTCTAGAAATGAAAGAGTTCGAAAACTTCAATAATAAATTGAAACTTAAGTTACATGTCTCCTTTCTTATTCAAGTTACCAAAACTACACCAAAGTCACTTACACGTGAGTAGATCTTTTTATGCAGTAAGTATAATAACAATATTTCTGATGTCTTGGTTAAAGGTTTAAAACCCTAGATCTTTATAACAAAAAAATAACTTTTTGAATAAAGTGGCAAGAGGTAAATAATATAGTTAATTATTGGCAGTTTAATGAAGTTTTGGATATTTGATGATATTGTTTGCTTCAATTAGATGAGTAGTTACTTTTAAGTCCAAACAAACACAACTCGAACTAGGATATCTAAAACCATTTAAAAATGAGGTCGTAAATTATCTTAAAGAACGCATTAACTCATTAGCGTACGTCATGAGTCCACAATCAAAGAAGTATCGTAGCGTTTCCATATTTGCTATCGTTTCATTCTTATTTAATGCTAAAGGCAGAATACATGATATCATGAAATCGGACGTTTACCGTTTAAATTGTTTTTGTTGTAGTTCGGTATACATTGGGCGAACACTTCGAAACTTTGACATAAGATATAAAGAACACGTGCGTTGTTACAGAAATAAACATCCTAAAAAGTCTAATTATGCCAAACACCTTTTAGAACAAAATCATGGAATTACTCCTAAAATAATATTAAATTCCTACATTTTTGTAATAACAAACGCAAATTAGACATTTTAGAAGCTTTTGAGATATACAAACACAAATTCAGGGTACTTTTAATGAATGAACAGATTGAACTCAGTAATTCTCCGTTACTGAGTGTTAGATATTTAATTCTGATTATATTTATCTTTTTATCTAGTTACCTTAGCGACGTGCTTGTTTATATTTGTATTACTTTTGATAATGACAGCTTAGCTCCCGAAACAATATTGTTATATTTGTATTACTTTTGATGACAGCTTAGCTCTCGAAACAATATTGTCATGTAAAATTTAATAAAGACTGTGAAACTTTTTATTAAGCTTTATTTCATAATTACTTAATGTCTGCATATTAAAAAAGTCCTTAATAGCATGATACGCAGCGAAGAAAATTTAAATAACAGTACGTCAGTAAATATGTGTACTATTACCTAATCATGGATAAAGCTAATATTAGATCATACGAGTTCGTATATTACAAAACATATACGAATCTCTATTACAGACACTCCCTAGTTGGGTGGTCTACGGTATTGTAAATTTAAGACATTTAGTATTATACAGATTTTAGATCATTAAAAGATTATGTTTATTTAGGTGCAGCGGTATCAACCAAACTTTTAAAATTTTAAATATTTGGTTTCCCTTCAGTCCAACTACACTTGTGCATATTCTGAATTTTGAAAAACACATTTGTGAATTAATATAAGTCTGAGAAATTTTACCACATTATCATTTCTTACATCATCTCCATCTTCCTTTTAGAAACTACTTCTACGTTATAGCTGCGGTTCGTAATGATTTATCTGTTCGTTCCTATTACTAGAATTGCTTACAAGTCATTACAAAATTTGCTTTATTCACTGTTAACTCGTCTTTGCCTAAGGCGTATAGTTTGTGCCCCATTATACGTCTATATTCACATAATTTTATAACATTTCCGTTTATGCATCTACAAATTGTTATACATCTTTTATACCCTGTTTTTATCAGTAAAGCTGCTCCTCTTTAAGCATGCTCTTCTGAAATCTGATTGTGGAATAGGCAATCCAAAGACCTGTCAAATGTTGTTATTGTGGCGCCGTCGAGAATATTTGCCCGTATCGACCATTTTGCTTTCGATTGATTAGATCAATTAGGTAATCCTAATTGTCCTAATAGTTTGTCGAATGGTGATTTTATGGCACCGATGGGAATATAATCGTGTGAAATAAATAAAGATTATTAAAAGTTACACAGTTTTATTAAAATACAACCTGACAATATTGTTTCGACAGCTATGCTATCATTATCAAAGGTAATATAATTATAAACAAACACGTCGCTAAGGTAGATACAAAAATAGGTAACTAGATAAAATAATAATAATAATTAGAATTAAATATCTAATACTTCCAGTAACGGAGAATTACTGAGCTCAAGTTGTTCATTCATTAAAGGTACCCTGAGTTTGTGTTTGTATATCAAATTTTTGTATATTTAATTTTGTATATTTGTATGTTTGTATATTTCATTTTTAATTCTTATTAACAGTATCCACCCCAACATAAATTTTACACTAGAAATAGAACAAAACAGGGCTATAAACTTTCTAGACTTAAATATCAAGATTAACGCACACAATCTATTTGAATTTTCCATATACAGAAAACCAACACAAACAGACATAACAATACCAAATGAATCTTGTCACCATAATACACATAAAATAGCAGCCTACAGATTATTAGTACACAGAGTTTTAACTATTCCACTAACAAAATCAGATTTTAGCAAAGAGATATCAACCATTAAACAACTAGCACATGCAAATCATTATAATCCGAACATGATTGACACTTTAATTAAACAAAAAGATTATATGTTAGCTATCAAAAGAATATATCCCATTGACAATCAAACAGAAGACACAAATTACATATCTATACCATATTTTGGCAAAATATAAGAAAAAATTGCACATATACTAAGAAAAACCAACAATTATAAAATAACATTTAAAACCAACACTAACACTTTTTCATTTTTATTTAATGCTAAAGACAGAACACATGATATCATGAAATCGGGCATTTACCGTTTAAATTGTTCTTTTTGTAGTTCGGTATATATTGGACAAACACTTCGAAATTTTGACATAAGATATAAAGAACACGTACGTCATTACAAAAATAAACATCCTGAAAAATCGAATTACGCCAAACACCTTTTAGAACAAAATCACACAATGACTCCTCAAAATAATATTAAATTCCTACATTTTTGTAATAACAAACGCAAATTAGACATTTTAGAAGCCTTTGAGATATACAAACACAAACTCAGGGTACCTTTAATGAATGAACAACTTGAGCTCAGTAATTCTCCGTTACTGGAAGTATTAGATATTTAATTCTGATTATTATTATTATTTTATCTAGTTACCTATTTTGTATCTACCTTAGCGACGTGTTTGTTTATAATTATATTACCTTTGATAATGACAGCATAGCTGTCGAAACAATATTGTCAGGTTGTATTTTAATAAAACTGTGAAACTTTTAATAATCTTTATTTATTTCATGATTATGGATTTCCACAAAGTAAGGCTGGAAACAATAAACAAAAATATAATCGTGTGTTTGCCCACAGTGATCATGTTGGTTTAGATTGCCTAATATGTTAGAGCAAAGATTACTTAGCGTAGGTTAAAGGTTTGTTTTTATAGATTAGGTTATAAGTTGGTTTATAGGTTTAGTTTAGGTTATGGGTAAGGTTCTGGATAAGGTTATAGATAAGGTTATGGGTTAGGTTATTGTTTAGGTTAAAGGTTCGGTTAGAAATTATGTTACAAGTTACATGTTAAAAGTTAGGTTATGCGTTGGGATATAGCTTAGGTAAGATTCAGCAAGCGTATATAAAGTTACGGGGGAGCTGGGATAGATTACAGATTATATTAGCCTAGGAATTACGTTAAGTTAAGCTAGAAGATTATCTAGAATTTAGTTTCTGATAGAAGCGGATGAAGGACACCCCAGAATCCTTATGGAAGGTGGCTTTTACCTGATTGCTCGAAGACTTTGCTGAAAGTTTTTAATGTGTAGATCAAAAGTGTCAATGGGAATAAAGTCCAAAAAATTATAATTTTTCTGAATTTGTGTCGTTGACTCTTTTGATTTACACATTAGAGACTATCATTTACCAAGGTTTCAAGCCGAGAACCATTTCCCATAAAAATTCTAATGCGTGCAAAAATTGCCATCTTCAAAGGCACTCAAAGAAATATAGGTAATCTAAAGTCAAGAAACGTGGTGTCTAAATCAAAATGATCCAGATAATTTTTAATTCTAGACATAAAATGCTTGAAGAGAGATATTGGATTATCAATTTAAGCATTGTTTTCTGCTATTCAGAGAAGCAAGTTTAAAAGAAGACTTTTAACTTCTTGTATCAAAAAAATATGCTTAATGTGAGAACAAATATGTTCTTGAAATCTAGGTATTGTTTTAAGCACTAAATCACTTCAAATAAGAATCTTTGCATTTTAAAAATAAAAATTATTTTCTGCAATTTATACAGTGTAACGGTTAATTCCGTTTCAGGTTGTATATATCATTGCTATTGCAATAAACTATAATAATCAAGGAAGCTTTTTCATAAAAGATCAAGGGGGTAGAGAAAAAAGAAATAAAAGAGAAAGACAAACAGAATTTTCTGTAAACAGAAAATATTTTTTGAAGATCCTTCATAAAATCTTTGAGATATTTTAAATTAAAAGATATACTGAATATGAAAATGCCCGCAATTATGGGGTAAGCAAATTATAATTCAAAAATATATTTTCTTTAATTATGAATTTTTGATCTAGCAACTTTCAATACATACAACTTTCATTAGAGGAAACTTTCATTAGAGGAAACTTTCATTGGAGGAAACTTTCATTATGGTAAATTTTCAATACATTTACGTACCACTTTCAATATGGTAGGCTTTTCCTTGTGAGGGGCTTGAATTGGATTAGATTGGAAACGGCTGAATTTGGTTTTCCTTTTGATCGAGTGGACATTGAAAGACATAATTTGGTTTACATTATGGTCTGCTTGAGAGGTTTTACATAATGGACAATTTGGAACGCAGCTTGTTGGGAATGTATGGATGTTGTGGTCTTGAGGATTATCAACGGTAGTGTTGATTAATCTATCCTGTGGATATATGGAGTGTTAAATTGGTTAATAATTCTTTTAATGAATAACTGGCATTAAACTATAACCCGTTAAAGTTTAAATTAAAAACAAAGACATTACTTATCAATTAAGTAATTAACAAAACTTTAATTGTTTTTACAACTAAAGAAAAAAGAAAAAAGGTTTTTCTTTAATTACTGAATACTATATAATATAATACCACGCTAAATACATGTATTTAACTAGGTAAGTGTTTAACTAATTAATTAACATTGCGAATAGCCAGAAGACCTTTCTTTTTATTCAATTTAGTTAGTAAATTTTGACATTCTAATTGTCAAAGTTCAAGTTATACTGAACTCTTTACTACTTATTCTATTTTATTGTAGTTGATTAAATAAACTTGTCAATTGTTATTGGTGATTGGCTTCTCATTTCACTTACATCTTAAAATCACTAAATAATTGAACATCTATTATTCTCATTGATACCCTGGACAATAACTACGGAGCCGAAGAGCTCCCTTTATGTACTTGTGTATAGTAGAAAATATTAAAGAATGAATAATTATTAAATATGGTACAACAGGTGTGTGCAAAAACAAGATTTTTAACTTTTGTTTTCAAGAAATTTTGTACTTAATGTGAGAACAAACATGTTCTTGAAAACTGTGCATTGATTCAAGCACTACACTACTTGAAATAAGAATCAATGTAATTTGAAATAAGTATATGTTATGCTGAATTAAGTTAGTTAACATTTAGATTTCTGAAATTAAAACGTTAAATTCTTCATATTACAATAATTCTTCTGGAAATGAGAGTGCAGTGCAGTTAAATCAAGAACGTTAAGTGTTGCTTCTAGCTGCGTCGCTGTTTACACTAGTTCAATATTGCTTAGTTGCACTTTTTGTAGTTGGTTCTTTTATGTTATAATAGAAGCACGTGTGCGCGACATTTCCTGTGTGGTGAGTATTAACGTTCAGTGATAACTTGGCAAAGGCAATGGGTGAACTGATAAATCATTATTATATATTTCGATATCAGAATGGCGACAAATAGAAAATTTGGGACAAAGAGATTGCCACAGTAAATTATTCGAAGAAATTTTGAGAGAATGGTTCCTTTACAAATATGCCTCGTTAAGTGTGCTAACGGTAACCTTTCTATAACTTTAGTCATAATAATCAATTAAAGTATTAATAATTACCATTTTAGATCAATTTCGACTTCGGCATAAACTATCCAGAAAAAATGCAGTCTTTTTTCAACAACTGGGAGGTTTTTAAATCAAGATGTAAAAAATACGCTAGAAATATGCTATACACTGTATAGCAAGTATAAACGTTGCTTAAGCTGGCAGCCTGGACTTATATGGAAATAAACGTTGTCAACGTACATTTTTGTACTGACCATACAAAAAATATGTTTTTATTTACTGAAGAATCTTTTTTTGTGGTATGTTTAAGATGTGATTCGAGACTGGCAAGTTTTCTATTTTGTAAAGAAATATGTGTATGTATTTTTCTAAGTAGTTGCATCTAAAATAAATCTTTCATGTGCCATTGTTTTCTTTTATTTTGAATACTAATTCCTAAAAGCCAATCACTAAATTCAAGATAATAGTGCTTAAAACAACTTTTACTGATTTCTTCAAATGAGAAAATAAATGCTTAAAACATCATTAAGTCATTTCTAAAAGTAAAAACAATTCTTTATTTCAAGAACCAGACGGTTTATAATAAGAAACACGTTGATTTGAATTAAGATTTCGTTATTCTGAAATTAATATGTGACAATTTAAGAGTGGTAATGTTTCAAGTTTAAGTAAAGAAGTTGAATGTTTTAAATTAAGAATTTTCATATTAAAATTAAAACAAATTCATGTAAAAATAAGAACACAATTTAAATAGATTATTCTACATTCAAGCTCTCGTATTCTTGAATTGCAAACAAGAATATTATTCTTATTTATTTCTTAAATTGAAACTAGAAACTTCTTAGGTTCTAAAACAGCATCAAAATTCTTAATTTAATGTACAATTTTCCTATTACAAGTATTATTTTTCTCTGAGTGCGGTTATAATTAAAAAACTATAATTTTTGGACTTTATCTCCCTTGACATTTTTGGTCTACACATCTAAAACTATCTTTCAGCAAAGTTTCAAAACAATCTGGTATCCATTTTTCATAAGAAATCTGCGGAGTCCTTTAAATTAGGTTAGGGAGCAGTATACCTTAGGAGCTTAAATTTAACGACAGCTCAATAACTTGATTCAGTTACTGTTTAGATTGGATTAAAGATCAGGATATTGTTAAAGATTGAGAAAGCTTAGAGGTTAGGATGGATGTGCTGTGAGGTGAGGTTCTAGTATAGGTTATAGGTTAGGCTACAAACTAGGTTACGAGCTATTATAGGTAAGGTGATGGATTAGGCTAAATATACACTAGGGTGGTCCTTATTTTTTGATTTTTAATTTTCAAAATACGTACCCTCCAAATTTTTTACATCGCATGAAAGGAAGTTACCCTAAAAATTTCAAGTTGATCAGAACATGCTAACCCGTCCCGCATTAAGGTCAAAGTTCAGCTATTTTAGACTGTTTTTCACAAAACGCCTATTTGCAGCAAAGCGGTTGCATCTACGAAAAAAAGCTATTCTTGCTTTTTTGTAGTAAATTTAACCTACTATAAATTTGGTCTATACATCATTTTCGAGAAATAAACTGTTTTTAAGTTATGAAAGTTAAATCAGATGCAGTAGTTTACGGGCCGTGCAGTGACATATTGAAAAATTTTATGTTACTTATTTGTGGTGCTTTTCTTCAATACTCCTGACTACTAACATACTTATAATGCTTTTCTAAAAGGAAATTATTATTAATATATAATAATAATTGCTACTACCCATTACTTGGCGAACCAGGCCCTAGAAGCTATGAAGCTTGTGCTGGGGGAATAGGTGATTATTACTATTACTGTGGACCAACGTGCGGCTGCAGCCGATTTAACAGATGGTATGGCAACTTAGACACCGCTAAAACTCCTTGCAGAACGCCTAAAAAATATGGGTAATTTTATTTTGTTAGCTGCCTGTACGCTAAAATATTGTCTGTATTCCCTGATGGAAGATCTGTTTATGACATAGTCATTTGGGTCTATTGATACGGCTTCTACATTTGCTGACAATATGTGACAGGTATCCTTGTCACTTATTTTACATCTATCTAGCGCTGATAAAATTCGTGCAGTCAAACCTTGTTTCCTGATCATTTTCTTTGCTCTTAGCAGTAGAGTCCATTGTAGCACCTGAAGTCCCAATTTGTATAGCTTGAAATCGATTCATTTCTTTTACTTTCTTCATTATTTGACGCTTCTAAAGTTAAAGGATCAAAAACCTCTTCTAAAAAGATTTACTTGCCTATTGAAAACATTATGTGAATTTCAGTTTTTAATCTTACCTACATCAGTGGATTCAGTTTCTTCTCTTCTTGAAGGTTCTGGTACGTCTAAATGCATCTGCCTGTCTGCTATTTCAGTTTCATTCTTTTTCACTTTATTTCCATCTTTCTGTATTCTAACCTCTTTTCATGGGCAGTAGGATCGTATCTTTGTCTTCTAAGATCTTCATCATTTCTAGTGCATTGGCACGTGTGATGTTAAATAAATCATTTAGTTCTTCAAAGATTTTTTCTCTTTGCCTGCAGAAATCAGTTTTTTTTTTGTTCTAGTTCTTATCCAATTGCTGCCAGGGTGCAAACAATTTTTTCAACTTTTTGTCGCAGTTTAAATAATCGTTATGGAGAATTCGTGCCTTTTTTCAAATCACTAATCTACCACAAACGCAGCACTTCCATTCAAACAAACTAAACTGGCAGTTACAGAAATATTCTTATGATCCAGAATAAGTATTACTGAAAAAGAAACTAAAATGTATTTCTTATCAGTTATTGCTGGTCCACGTGAAAACTGAAAACACTAGTTTTATTCTAGTTTTCATAAACGTGAGTGAGAATTACCTGCTTTGATTTTTTTGATTTAATTTTTAATTTGTATAACTGCAAGAATTGAGATACTTAGAAACAAGAAAAAAAGAAATTCGAGAAAACCCAATTGCATTGTGTTATTACACAAAAAACAGACCACTGTAAAATAAATACTTGACGGCTGATTATAATGTACAATGGTTAATGGAATAATCCGGATATAGAAATAATCTTTGTGGATAAATTGAGTATTCCAATAAGTGAGTTTCGCGTATTTTAAAGACAAGCGTCTTCAAAACCAATACAGCACCCTTTCACACAAATATGGCTGGCTTAATATTTTATATCTGTAATGATGAATTACAATAATAATTATTAATTATTGATGACATTACCTTATGACACATATGTAATAGTATTAGCAGTATAGGCACTAGAGTGCTCTTTTCTCACCCAAGAGGCCCGGTTCGACTCCCGGTAATGGGAGACCTGGTTAAGGTTTTCTGGAGTTTTCCTTAGCTGTAACACAAATGCGGGATTTATGCTATACAATCTGTTAAGTCGGTTGCAGCAGCACGTTGGTCCAGAGTAATAGTAATATTCGCCTCTTCCTCCAGCACAAGCTTCATAGCTTCTAGGGCCTGGTTCGCCAGGTAATAGGTAGCAGCAATTATTATTATTAATAATAATTTCCAGTAAGAAGCATTACAAAGGCATTAGAAGTATGCTAGTAGTCAGAAGTATTAAAGAAAAGCATCACAAATGAGTAACATAAAATTTTTCAATATGTAACTGCACGACCCGTAAACTACTTCATCTGATTTTCCTTTCATAACTCTAAAACAGATTATTTCTCGAAAATTATGTAAGGACCAAATTTACAGTAGCTTAAACTTCCCACAAAAAAGGAAGAATATCTTTTTTTCGTAGCTGCAACCGTTTTGATGCAAATAGGAGTTTTGTGAAAAACAGTCTAAAATAGCTGAACTTTGACCTTAATTAGGGTTAGGATCTGATCAACTTGAAATTTTTAGGGTAACTTCCTATCATGTAATGTAAAAAATTTGGTGGGTACGTATTTTGAAATTGTAATTTTTCTTCATACCCATACAAATAAGGACCACCCTAATATACACGTAGACACTTTCGTGTCTACACTTAGGGTACAGACTACTTTAGATTGTGTTTACATCAAATTGTAACATTCTTAAAATGTTGCAAAGTTTTTTTGTCTATAGGGTAGTTGGTTGGGCGCTTGGAGGAACGCGATAGGGTGGTTAGTAGGGCGTTTGGTGAGCCGCGAGACGGTGGTTGGTAGGGTGTCTGGTGGAGACACTTTGGGGGTATGCTCATTTTCCTCTTTCCGAGTATATTTCCCGACCTCTTTTTCAAGGTCTTGTGTTCCTTCTTTGTCCTATACTCTTCCTGTCTGTGATTGTACTCTTTTGTGCATTGTTTGTTTCACTGTGCCTGAATGTCCTTTCTTCGCCTTTTTTACTTTTCCACTTTTCTACCTTTTATCTTCTTTCTACTCTTCACTTTCCTTTCGTTGCTCTGGGTGCCTTTACACACTTTAGAGTAACACCTGGCCGAAGTTAGCTGGTGAGGTAGTCCAACTTCTATATATTTTGTTATTTTTTGTTTTTTTGTAATCGGTGACTCTCGGGTTGTCGCGTAGTTGGATGCCCCACGTTAAAAATTTGGTTCCTTGCTAAGAAAGAATTGCCCTGTGCTCTTCTTTCGAATCAAGAGGAGTTGCGCTGCTTTCTACTAACCTCTCGAGCTTCTTTAGTTCACCTGATCCGTGATGTAGAGGGTTAACGTCTTCCCTCTGCCTTGTGATTGTTGGGAGAGCCCCCGCAAGGTGCCAAAAAGACCTGTCCATGTCTTTTGTGTTGTATTTGTCCCCTCAGGGTTTTGGGAGGTTTTGATTTTGTTGGGGTTGGGTTTGGTTTTTACTGGGATTTGTTTATTTAGTGGGTTGGGTCAACTGGTTAAGATTTGTTGGTAATCAGGGTTGATCTGCTTAGAGCCTTTGAAGGTACATTGCTATTGATTGTGTTTTGAGCCAATTTTGTGCTATAACGGGCGACGCGTGCTGCGTGATCAGCTGCGACCGTGGTCAAATGGGATGTACTCTTCAATTGCTGTACACAAATTAACACTCTTCTGACAATCTTGACTGACTTACTAAAAGTGGTTTCTTTTAGTAAATCATGTTGTTGTGGGTTGGTATTCATTTTCAGGGTTTTAATTTTTTAGCATTTGTTTCCTGATATCCAGACTTCGTCGTTTACAGTTTTTTTTCTAGCTTGGACCGATTTCCTGCTCGCCGTTTATTATTATATTATAATTTTTATGTTATTTCGCATTATCTAAATCGTTATATCGGATTTGATTAGCTTCCAGTTATTATTCAATATAGGGTGTATTAGTATTGTTATTATCAGAGTTGTGAGGGCTCTCTTCGAATGATATAGCTTTTTAGCAGATTTGAATATGCAAAGAGTCTGCCTGAATTTATTGAGATTTGAGAATTCTAATTTCTTCGTTATGATTTAGTATTCTTAAAGCCTGGTGGTTTTATGAATAATGTTAGGAGGTATTGGTTATCTTCTTTATGGTTAGGGAAGTTGGTGACTTCTTTGGCTATTATGGTTAATTGCATTATGATTGATTAGTGTTAGGGTGGTGTATGATCAACTACGTGGTGGTTGTATACACTAGAGTTTATATCTACAATAGGAATTGTGGATAGTATTTAGATTGTTATACACCCTGTATAGTGTGTCAACTATTTTTATTATAATTAAATTGGTTGCTAATTATTAGGAATTTAATGTTTCTTGTTTTTATGAGTAACTTTTCGATTTTGCTAAATTTATTCCTTTTGTTATTTTGCCTTTTCAATAGATTTCAATATACATTTTATCGTTCTAAAATTCCTTGGCTTTTTGTATTTTGATAAATTTCTATTTAACTGGGTTAACCTAATTTTATGTGATTCGTTAAAGTTGACCTAAGTTCAATTTTGATTTGCTTAGTAAAAATCCCCTCTTCAAACCGCGTAGGATTTTGGTCATTTTGAAATAGACACCGTTAGTTCTTGTCGGCTCTTTACAAGCACAACTCCTTTGTGCTGTTTCTGTAAAAGTGAGGATTGATCGAGTGATGTCTTCTCACTTTATTTACTAGTTGAGGTCCATTTGTCGGCTCATGTTTGATTGTCTGTTTATAGACTTTTGGTTGATTAGATACTCCTTTAATTAAAAGGGTGAGTTTGTTTAGATTTCATTAAAACTGCTACCTTAGGTCAATCATCTGTGGTCTAATGGTTGTTTATTTTTCTTTATAGAGCAATTTAGTTGAATCTTAATCAATCCAGGATTTGAAACAAAGTTTGTTGGATCTTAACAAAACCAGTATTTAAAGCAACTTTAACTTGGGTCTGGTTACCAAATTACTTAAGTTTGGATTACAAATTATGGATTATAAATTAATCAAGCAATCGAGATCAATTAATTTGGGTCTGGTTATCTAATTAGTTTGGATAGAAAATTAAGCCTGGATTTATTACTTATTTAGTCCTTACCTTTTCGGTAACATACTGGTTACGAAGCATATTGGAGGCTGTACTTTCTTGGAAAACAAATAGAAATTTGGAACTCTATTCCGACTACTCAACTGTACTGAGGGTACTTGATTTCACAAGTATAATAGTAATTCATGTATTTTTTATTAATCACTCAAGTAAGTTACAAGGTAACATATTTTCTAGTCTTAAGAGTTAACTAAGATTATTAGTTAAGCTGATAGCAGTCTATAAAGTTGATTAATAGCTGTTTAATGTTAATTCAGAGTTAGGTACTGTAAACATTTTTATTCATACTTTATTTATATTGTTGGTTAATATTGTCTTATTGATGATAATGTTTGATTTTGTAGTACGATTAATAGTTATTAGTCTATTATTGATGAATATGATTCTATTATTGAACTGTTTGGGATAGTATTGAATTTATGCATGGTTTTCTTTATGTATCAGGTTTGTCGAAGGTAGCTTTGCCTTCATATTATATTATATGTGTTTGGATATTTTGAATTCCAGCTGGAACCTTTTATTTGATACGTTATGTAAGATATCTATTTTTATATTACTGTGGGGATTTGTAAATTAATTGTGGGAAATTATTATACTTAATTAAGAATTGGGGTCTACTAATAATTCTAATTATTATATATTAAAATTTATTCGAAGATTTGAATATATGTTATCCTATATTTTTTGATTATTTATTTTATCAAAGCTTACAAATATTTTACCAACGTTAACGCCTCTGTGCTAGTCGGTGCATTATTAAATTTAAAGGTGAACTATACGTCACAAAATGTCTGATTTAGCGACACTGCTCTCGACAGTATGTCGCTGGTGTACAGACACTGACATCTGGTCTATAGATCTTCTCTTAGGATGCAGGTGAGATTATGGGTTGGGTTGTAGGTTAGGTTATGAATTAGGTTACGGAATTGTTAAGTTAGGTTAGAGATTAGTTTGAATTTATTGTATATTATTGTAGATAATAGATTAGATAGTTGTAGATTTGGTTTGGTTAGGTAAGATTACGTGAGAGGATTGATTAAGTTAAGTTAGGTGGTAGATTAAGTTGAAAGTTATATTAAATTACAGGTTGGGTCAGAACTGCGAGTGGCACAGTAAATATTTCAAAAAATTGAAGTTTTTTTTTCAGAAATAGCTTCTGCTAGATTAGATTAACCATTTCAGTTATTGTGGTTCGCATCCAAGTGGTACAGTTTTCCGTACCAATCCTTTAGTTTGTTTAACTTATATATTAAACAAATTCCTATTTTAATCATTTCTAATCTACATATCTCGTATCTAGCTTTGCGACTAGATTCAATGAACCAAGGAGGACTTCTCGCTTTGTACCGTGTAGTATTACGAATAATAGGATACAGTGCTCTATCCACAACTGAACCTATAAAATTGTAATTCTTTTCTGGAATTTTACTTCTGGGACAGTTCACATGTAAAGTTACTGTGATTTTCTATATATCCCATATATCATTTTGTAGAACAGTGTGTACGATCACTTAATTTTGCTTAAATTGCTTCATCAATGTATATGTCGTTGCGTTGTTTCTCTATACTCTTACACGCTTTCGTATTATCTTTCAAGTTGAGTTCCTCTATTGTTCTCAGTAAAAACACAGTCTAAACCTCGGAAGTTATCCTTTACTAACATAAAGCTTAAAGCACACTGATCCGGTCGGAATCGGCCAGCAGCGAATGGGAAAAATGCCAATGAATGTGGTACTTGCTTTTATATAAGAGCGCGCACACTTGACTGGTCGGCCAGCAAATTCAAAAGCAGTTCGCATCTTTCGGCACGCTGGAAGGTATTGCTCTGGAGAGCAACCACCGCAAAAATCCTTTTCGAGCCGATGCGGGCCGGGTCAGTGTGCTTATCACCTCCGGAAATTTAGAAATCAGTATTTACAATGCAATGGGCATTTTCTTCGAGCATTATTATAAAAAATATTTTTGCAATAAATAATTAATGTTTGCAGCCAGTCTCGGTGGATTAGTGGTTTGCATGTTTGCTTCATAATCCAAAGATCGCAGGTTCGATCCCCGGCCGAACTGGTAATTTTTCATAGCGGAGAAAAATTTAAAACATGCCTTCTTTTCGGATAGGAAGTAAAACTGTAGGTCCCGTGTCAATGCGATGTTTGGCACGATAAAGATCCCTACTGGGGGTGGAATTCCCCCAGATTCGGCTAAATTCTAGTAGGGTCGGCCAAATATCATAGCAATCGGTGCCATGAGGTACGACGGATGCTCCGCCATCCTGATTCCTCGCCCAAACACAAACACACAAACACAAACAAATTAATGTTTGCACTCGAAAAAATTAACAACCAATATATTAATTTATTAAATTTAGAAACACTTCAATAACTTTAACACTAGTTACTAATTTTAATTTGCTTCTATTAAAAACAATCATTGTGCTATGACATAAAAATAAATACTTTTATGTTAATACATAACTATATTGCTTATTGGACAAAAATATACCATTGGTTTCATAATGATCTATGACAGCAAGGCTAATATAAATAATAATTTTTATTATTTTTCCTATACATCCTTTACACTGAAAAAAAGAATAGAATAGCTTGATGTTAGCCTTGCTGTCCTAGATCATTATGAAATCAATAGTACTTTAATTATATTGTTTATTATTATAAATTCAACCAAATGAATTTATTATTGTATGATCCTAATAATAAGAAAGTCCAGATCGGTGCGAAAGTTTTAAATTTTTAAGTTTTGGGGAGACTTGTCCTATGTTGTCCGAATTTGTTGGGTACTTAATAATAATTATTATTACTTAATGACTTTGTTTCCATTTCCAAAGTCTAATATTAATTTTAAGTTTTATTAACTTTTTAGAACATATGATCTTTGCTGTAAGTACTATACATACATCTAATATTATATTTTTTGTACTAACAAATCTTCTCTAAAGTCGTATCCATGTTTTAAACAATACTAATAAATCGTTTATCATGAATATAATCGATAGGCGCCGACTTTTCACAATTTTAATGAGGGTAGGCCAGTCTGGGGTTGTGTACCAACGGCTCAGCACAAGAATATACAGCAGATTCACTCGATTGTCGGCACTTTGAAATTTGTCAGCTGTCATCGTTCACCGAGGCTTGCGATCTTCATCGTATGCTGGCAATAACGACCATTGAATATCACTGCATAACTGTTGTTCCGTAGTCCGCCAACAGCCGACTACAACAAAGTCACACTCAGCCGGCTGAAAATAGTTGCGAGAGTGGACCTGCTGTATATTCTGATGGTGTACCAACGCTATCAAACACATATATAAGTTTCTCAAAAAGACTATTGGGACATAATTGACATAATTGAGATGCTTAATTAAAAGAATAAAGTAATAAGTAACTAGCTCACGCCTCGCCCAGGGATGATTTCTTTTAAATCTAAATGTAATATGTATTGAAATTAAATGTTAAATATTACTATTAACTCCACCGTAATTAGTCGCCTTTAAGACGCTAACAATCCAAAACCGTATCGAAAGCCATTTATTTGTATTTTATCGTTAAAAAAAGATTTTTTTTCTCTTAACATAACTTCTAAATTTGCCGAATACACACACGACAGCAAGATCCACCCTGCCTAACTGAGTATCCTCATTTAGTACATATATTATTAAGAAGTTGAGTTATGATAGCAAGACATTTGCAAATGAAAACACCTGTCTTAATATTTACAGGGGTGTAAACTCTCTATATATACGATATGACGGTTTTTCTGGACCAAACTTCAAACAAAAACCAAAACATTACTAAATCTATGGCTTATTTATATGACTTTAAAGTGCACTGGACTATGAAGTGAAAATCCAATTATTGTTTATGGACTGACTAAGTCCTGTCAAAAGGGACCCCCAATAGAAGATCGACTAAATGTTACCTTAGTCAACTATATTATTTATATTTTTCTGTTTGCGGATGATAGTAATGGTTTATCCCGATAGTGATCACTTCAATCACTGTTTTTAGAAAAACCGTTTCGCCAGGTACCTTCTCTGGTGTAATTGCGACTGTAAAGTGGCATCTATTGAGTCTGATTATCCGTATTTTATGGACAAGATCTATCCGGCTGTTACCGGCAAGAATATCTTGGGGATTACCTTTAAGGGGTGTTGATGCAAATATAAGTCTTAAGACAGAGCCTCTCAGTTAAGACAACTCCACCTTCACATATCACATTTCAATGTATCTATTGTAAAATTAAAATTTAACCGAAACGTGGCTTTTATCAGTGCCTTCTGACGGCCAGTACATCGTTAACGCTGCATTTTAAGATATTCGTGACGGTACTTTATCAACTGGTTTTAAGGTGTTTTAACGCATTACAATAATATAATAATACTAATAACAACAGTTAGCAGACATTTAAATTGTATTTCAGCTGTAGGAAACCATCTGAAAACGATCTTTTAGCTGTACATGTAGATGTAGGCACGTTCATCTAAGATGATTCTCCAGAAATTTCTGTCGGCAAATAGCCGGGACTAGTGTGCTTATGAGATCCCGCTTCGTCATTTTTCCGTATGGATGCTGACCGATTCCGGCTGGATCAGTGTGCTTCAAGCTGTAACGTGCTCGTTTTTCCAATCTTTGAATAAGGCAATTTAGTTTGTATAATTGCTAAAATTCTAAATGCGGTCTTGCATATTTTTGTATGCTCTTTCTTGATTTAAAATTACAATTGATATTCTGCATAAATATAAGTCCTACAAAATATTAAAGGTCACTTTTAAAAAATATTCCCAGAATAATAAAACTTGCTTCTAGAAAAATCTGCAGATTTCGTTTTAAAAAAGTACCGTTTTTGCAAGTGTTAACGCTTACATTATGAATAGAATGTTCTAGAATAAAATTGTTTTCAATATTGTATTTATACAGGCTGAAAAAGCAAGATTATTCTTCTTATCAAAGGTTTTCACGTCAAAAAACCTTTCGTTTTAATTTATGACTTCCTTGCACGTGTTTGTTAATAAGTTTTGAATAAACAAATTTTCGGTCCCAGGGTATTTTCTTATTCTAGATTTCAATGCGAATAAAGTCCCTCATTTCGAATGTTCTTTGTTCAAAAATATAAATTTTGATTGGCTTGTAAAAGCCGCATTATTTCGCTATTGGTCAATTTTAAAATGTCCCTCTTAAATTTATTTTTCAAAATATAAAATTTAGATCCTTTTTAGTTAGTTCAGTTTAAAGTTTATAATAGAACCTCATACAGTCAAGAAGGGTAGTTGGGAGACGGGCCGCGCAGACCGGTCCCGCCTCGACCCGGAGCTCCTCTTTGGGGAAGCTCTCGGCGTAATTTTATGTTTGTCGGCGTTTCGAAAAAAAGTTTTATGTATAGAACAACGCCAAGTTTAGCAATAATTGACTAGTAGTGTTATTATCGTTTTGTGTTTTTTTTTGTTCAAGTACAGGAAGCTTAATTGCTTCAGTTTACCGCCTCAATTTCGCGTTAATAAAATTAACCAAATAATCTAGTCCACGTTCGTTAATATTTGTGGGGGAAATTCAGTTTGATAATGAATTTTAAAGTTTGTTAGACTAACGAAGAAAATAATATCGTTTTGTCGTACTGAAAAATTAAGTATAATTTAGCATTACCAATTAAAGATTTGTTAAGCAGCCTTCGAGTAAATAGTGTTAAAAGTTGCCGTTACCGTTGTGATTTTTAGAATCTGTTCCGTTCGTAAGTTATTGCACGGAAGCTATTGCAAATAATTATGTTGAAGTCAATGAATCTCGTTAAGACAATATAGTTCAGAATTAAAGAAAATAAAAAAATGTTCCCGCAACTTTAAAGTCAGCAGTTTGTGATTGTGTTTTGTGTATGTCATTATTGTGCTTTCGTAGTGTAGCGTTTGAAGCCTTCCGTCGTAAGGATTTTTTATGCAATCCTTATAGGATAAATGAAAATATTGTAAGGTATTGATTATTTTTTTTATTAAGTTTTTATGTAAAGTTTATTTGGGATCCCGAAATTTAATCAACTTTTTGTATGGTAATTTTCTTGATTATGATGTGTTTTGTATTTCCATTCTTATTTCAAATTTTTTTATGTTTCAATATACAGATTTCAAATTAATTTACCGTATGATTATGGTTAAGGTCAACGAACTGGTGATGTTTTTTGTCCATAAAGATTTTTTTTATTGTTTGATAAATGTCTGATTAACTTAACGTCAAATTTAAATGGGAAGTTAGTTCCAAAACTGGTAACTTCCCGACCTTTTTTTAAAAATCTAAGAACATCCGCAGTTCTGGTAGCGCTCAACATGTTTTTTATTTGTTCCTTATTCCATTAATTAATTAGAAGCTTTTGGGGTTAACACCCACACCTGTATTTAAATTTGTATAATCAGAGATCTCAGCCGGTGCATATAGTTTAGTAAGTATCGTATTATGAGCAATTATAGTAAGTATTTGAAATTTTTATTAAAGATTATAGTGACAGTCCATCGGGGACATTTGTCTTGTGTTTAGAGGAATTTTAGTAATGTTTCAATGCCGCCCATCGCGGGGCTTTGTTTTTACGTTGCTACACAGCTTAATACTAGCATCATGTGAACACGCGGAGCATGTGCTAATATTACGAATAACAGCAAAATAATGACGTCCACATGACCTTTTACAATGTTTTGACGAATTTTTTATCTAAAGTTAAAACACTACTAGATGCCAACTGCTTACCCTAATGGGTAAGCTTTACTAACTAACGCACTCTTAAAACACTGCTGTTTTTACTGATTGTTGCTATTGTTGAAATACGAAAAAAGAATTCAAGCTCGGATCGTCACCTCTCTTTTGGTCATCCAGCGCTAGGTAGCGCTGGCTGTAAAAAATATACCGAAACACATGAATGAATGAATGAATGAAAACACAATGCTTGTACTTAAATATTTTTAGATTAAGGGATGCAAGATGTATTCATTTAAACCTGCGCAACCTTAATAGGCTGGTGACAATTTAACCAGATTTTTGCATTTATGAAGTTGTCTAAATTAATAATGTGAACAGACAAGCTATGAAAATCGGATCACTAGATTTGAACTGATTATTAATTTAAAATTTACAAAAAGTGCGGAGCGGCTCAAACGTAGGATATCCTGCACAATTCCAATAAGTAAATGTATAAAAATAAAAGCTCTTAAAACATTTTTAACATCTACGCTAATTTCTTTAAAGGATTATTATACACTAATATTGAATATAAATCTTTAATATTGCTGGGTGATAATTAATATCAGAAAATTTCAAGGATTCAGTCATACCTTGGAAAAATGTATTTAAAAATTCATTATTCATTTTAAATTACTCCAGTTTAAAAAGCTATTATATTGGTGATTTACACAGAAATAAATTAGGGTAAAATTTGCAAACAACGTGGCATCTGTTCAGATATTATTACATTCGAAATAATATATCAAGCTTTTTATAAAAAAAAACAAACAAAAAGTGGAGATTAATTATCCCCATAAGAAGATTCTTAATTAAACTTTGATTTATTGACATTCATTTTCTGCTTTTCCAGCACTTCTTCCATTGCTCGTTTCCATCTTTTTCTTTTCATTACATTTATTTCATACATTATTAAATTGGAAAAGCGGAAAAATATTTTCAATTAGTAGTTAACGAGAAAACAAAGAACAAAAAGCAGCAGTTCTGAATTTGTGAATTAATTTTTATTGCTTTATACATTAAAAAATATCGAAATAGGTATTCATACTATAAATAGTATTTCATCGAGCTTTTTTAATATATGTATAGGGCAATTTCACATTGATATCCGGCACGCATATTCCGGGATTTTTTCTTTTTAATTTGAATAAATTTATTTTTTTGGTAATTCATTTTTATCTTTTATAGAATTCCAATCGAACGGTTATTTACGGTTATTGCATTTTTAATTTCAAACACAGGTTATAATTTATAGAATCAAAAACAGAAAAGCTTTCGATGACATGGCCAAAATTACAAAAGCATATAATGACTATATAAAAAATGTGTAATTTTCACAATGAAATATTGATTAGTACAACCTACCAATATTTGTACTAATCTCCATTGTCAACCAGTGATTGATGATTTATTCAGACTTTACATTAATCATCAGAAAGAGATGAAAAGCTTTTTGTAGTAGATGCATTCGAAGAGTTCATTAAATTTTAGGGAAAATAACATCTTAAATCTAATAAGTCAGAAAAATTAATTAGCTGAATGCATATATGTATACGACTACGACTTCATCATCAATTATTTATTATCAAGAATTTCCATATCGTGTCCTTTTTATATTTTCTGATATTTATTTATTGCTCTGTTTTGTAGCTACTCCCTTTTTTATATTACTCTACTAGACTAACCAAAGAACAAAGTTAATTTAATAAAACAGATAAAACAGTTAATTAAGAACAAAGTTAATAATAATTTTGAGACTCCAAGTGTACTGAGTGAATGAGGTGGACTGATATGTCAGAAAGAAATAGAAAATAGCCTATCTTTGACTGCGCCTGCGTCTTTTACTAACAAATCATAGTTGAATCCAGTATCATATTTGTGCTGTCATGCCATTGTTGATAACACGTACTATTTATTTTGTGCTGTGTTGATGGTAGATTTTGGAGCCTTGGTAGGGTATGTAGCGACTAGCGAGCTGGTCTCTCCCCCAAGAGGACCGGGATCGAATCCCGGTGCCGGCAGATCTAGTTAAGGTTTTCTGCAATTTCCCTTAGCTGTAACACAAGTGTGGAATTTGTGCTAAACCATCTGCTAAGTCGGCCGCACGCTGGACCTGCGTAATAGTAATAAACGCCCCTCCCTACCGCACAAGCTTAATAGCATCTGGGACCTGGTTCTCCAGGTAATGGTTAGTAGTAATTATCATATACTAATTATTATTAAACGTTCTACTAACGTAATCAAAATCATTAAAATAAGTTAAGTCATGGGTTAAATGCTAAACAAAATCGCAAAGGAAAAGAAAGTTGGACAAAAATTAAAACTATCCAATAAAATTAAATGGGGAAGCCATTTAAGTGCCTCAAAGAGTTTAAAAAGCACGAATGCGGTGCTTCAAACGCTGGCGGTTCATGAAAATGTCGAAGTACAATTAGAAACAAAGTCCGCACTATTGAACGACGACTTCTGGAGTACAGCCCCTAAATCTCAAGAAATCGGAATTAACCAAAATGAAGAATGGAAGCCATGAATTTCATCTATGATATGGAGTGAAGTTTAGTTATTGAGGTAATGCAAGATTTAACTAACTACAAAGCCAGGCAAGGAATTTGGAGAAGAAACTTCATGTGGAGCGGAATGCAAGCGACTTTGCGGCTCAACAAAATTGGGCAAAGTGGAAATTAGAATCTTAACAGCTCCCCGTACGTCTGCAGCAACGGGGAGGTAATTTAGCACACATAGGCATATTCACAGCTGCAAAAGGAACCACCTTACTGTGGAAAGAACTGCAAAAATTGCATTTGTGTCTTATAGGTGGAACCTTCTACATAAATATAGAAAAAATGAAGATGGAACTGATGAAGACATGCCAGTAATTACACCTTTAAGTCTCATCAATTTCATGAGAATCCTATTGAATCTATGGATTGCTCTCGTCAGGATTTGTTGATCATCCATTATGTACACTTTTGAAGATATTTTCGAATGAGTTTTGTTTTATTTTTCATGACATACTATGTTTTGAGGCTCAGATAAATAGTACTACTAATTTCTTAGCCATAAAAGTAATGCTCACAAAAGGAAAATTTGTTATAAGTCGTACCGAAAAAAAAAAACGATTAATAACCTAATTTTTCTTTACACTAGGGTTGGTGACTAGGGTTTAATTTTGAGTTCAAAAACAGCAGAGAAATATTTACCCATGTTTTACCTTATTTAGCCATTTTTATCTTACCCACTGCCTATCACTATCCGTACGGAATAAATTAAAGGTTAATGAAGAAAGCTAGACCGTTATTAGTTGACGAAAATATGAACAAAGGAAGAACATTCTCCAGAGAGAGAGTAAATGGCGATGATGCAAAGAAGTCAAACAGAAGGCCTGATTCGGAGTATTGAAAAACTAATAAAAAATGAATTCCAAATACTAAGGAAAATCAATGGCAACTGCAATATACTCAAGACTAACGAATAACACTTATGATATAAGAAAGAGTGAAAGCATTAGACACAAGAGACTATATTTTTGAATCTTTAGAACATAAGAAGGATGTATACTGCTAGAAACACAAGTCGAGTAATAAGAGATAAAAAGTAGTAAGAGAGTAAAAATACAGAATCGCCCTTTAAGACTAAGCGAGGTAAGATGATTAGGTAAGGGTGAAATAAGAATGGAGCAAGGCAAACTGTTTATATATTCTAGAAAAAAAGGAAGAAACAGCTATTGACGAACACAGATATATTTAATGGGCTAATGAGTCGAGAAGCGAGAAAACGCTCTGAGTAATGTAAAGTTTCTGTTTCAAGATTTGAGTCTTGAATGGACAACACGTAAAGAAAATCCAAAGATTTTAATCACAAAGTATACTTGGAATACATAGTATACTTGGAATCAGGTAAATGTGTTGGCACAAGAAAGAAAGATGGAAGATATTTATAGTAACTATACAGTAGGGTGGCCGTTATTTTGTAAAAGTTAAAATTTTTTAGGTTCCCTCCCTAGATCTCTTTAAAATGTCAAAAAAAAGAGCTGTGCAAAATTTCAGCCCATGTGGTCAATATTAACCCGTGCCACCGAGAGGTTAAAGTTTAAATTGCATTTAACATGGGTTTGATGCATTTCTCGCGACTTTGTGGCGTAGCTTTTTATCTATCTATGTTTTAACTTTATATAGTTTGAAATTTATATACTTATGTTATTGGTACTGCTGAACACGAATTCAAATTCAAACTGTCAGAAAAACTTTTGACAGTTTACAGCTGTCAAAAAGGTGCTCAATTTCACTAAAATTCATTTTCGCGGAACTGCTAAAGTGTAAAGCGCAATTTCAACAACATAAGTATAAGATATTTCACGTTAAAACATAGAAAGCTAAAAAAGTTATGCCACAAAGTCTCTAGCAGTGAACCAAACCTATGTTAAATTCCATTTAAACTTTAACCTTTCCGTGGTATGGGTTAATATTAACCAAATGGGCTGAAATCTTGCAGAGCTCATTTTTTGTCATTTTAAAGAGATATGGGAGGGGGGCTAAAAAATCTTAACTTTTGCAACACAACGGTCACCCTACCATACAGCCTAAAATAGAACAGGATTAACTTAATACAAAGAACATGTCAATGGATTGGACCAGTTGAACACAAAGAATATTTCAGTAAATATTGAATTTCGGATTTACGTAACATACATACCTGCCTGAAAGACTTACTGCCACACCCGCCTTAGTCAAGAAATTGAGTTACACTCAATTAGCACCACTTCTCGCTAGTGAGAGCGAGATCGTTATCAACCCTGTGCTAGCTCTCCAAGCTAGCGCCGGAGCTATTAAAATGCTCATCCGTTGTGATATATCTTTACAAGGAAATCCTTTCATCTCTAGTCCGGCAAGCAGACTAACCACTGCCTGTTCGAGTCCATCCCAAGTGTGGCTGGGCTTGGCCTAGGATTTATCAAAAATTCCCACACCAATCTTTCGCACCCCGACTTACCAGTTAATTGCTTAGTGGGTCATTGACAGCGCCCCGTTTGTCTCTACGTAAAGAAGAGACCCGATATGTATCAGGTGGAGAGGGAGTTCTATTGGATGTGAGAGGGATGTGAGACTATATTCTCACATCAAAATCCTTTAAGGCGATACCGCAGGATAACCTTACTTGGTTCAGACGTAGTGGTCTTTTGGGCTTGAGTATCTCAACCCATTTAAGGACAGGGAAACCGCACTTGTTCTACGACTCCACGACTATTTGAGTGCAGTGATAAAAGTGCCGTAAACGACAGTATACTTAGACGACTTTTTTACTTTTTAGACTGTCAATGAAACGCGGAAAAACTCCGCGCTCTACGTTTCCTGGAGGAATTTGATATTCGCATATGTGCTATTCTGCCGTAATATAGGAAAATCTAGTAATTTAGTTACTATGTTATGAAATATTATGGATATTTAAAATATGCCTATAAGGTTTGTATGGGCTTGTGGGTAATCTCTGTAACCAGATAATAAGACGCGGCGTAGTTGGTTCTCATTACCGAAGAACAAAAAGTGCACCAGGACGTATTTTTTATAATCACCAGGTAATAAATCTTGTTACCTGGGAAACGTTACATCTCGCCTATTCTTAACAGATGGGTAACGAGTTAACTGTAACCAGGGAATAAGCTGCGGCAATGACAGGTTCTTGTTACCGAACAACAAAAATTGCACCAAAACGTGTTTAATCACTAGCAGATAATAAATTTTGTTACCTGATGGTAAACGCTAAAACTAGTCTATTTCTAACAACTGGGTAACGAGTTCTGTAACCAGGTAATAAGCTGTGGCATGCCAGTTTTTGTACCAAAGAACAAAAATTGCACCAAAACGTGTTTAATCAGTACCAGGTAATAAATCTTGTTACCTGGTAAACGTAAAAGTTTGACTACCCTTCTCGTGCATTTAAAAACGAGTTTTATTTGAAAACAAATTAGAATAACTATAACTGAAATTTGACCTGGCCCGTAGAAACCCATAGCAGATTCATGATCTGCATTTTAAAAACCTATATATAGAAAAAGTATATTAGAACCTGGAAATCTTCCGGTTCCATTTTGTTGTACAGTGTAATTACTCTTAAAAGTTACAAGTTAACGTCACGGGTTCTATACTGGGTTAGAAAAAATATAAACAAACTATATTCTAGAAATGTCGATAAAATATTCATTTTCATTCACTCTGTACTTTTGAAACTTTCGGTTCATTAAAGCTGAGTCAGCACATCCACGTAGAAAACATGAAAAATAAGGAGTTATAGCGTATAGAGTTACATTAAGGGTACCATAATAATGCTATTTACGTCCTGCTCTGCTCTGATGAGGAAATATTACTGTAAATGAAACCGTGGCTGTGTGAATAAGAATTAATGAGGCGTTCACTACTTTTCAGTAGTTTGATGACCATGCTATAAACTTGCTTTTATTATATGGGATATCACAAGTTCCGACCAAAAGTTGAGATAAAACGGTAGCAATCCCGTTTCCTCGCAGCACAAAGCACATTTCTTTGCAACATTTATCTCGAACGCCATTATTTTTGAAATTTCTAAACCTGGAAAATCTACTTTCAGACTTAACAAGTCTTAATTCGAATACGTCTAATAGGGTTTTAGACACAACGCACAAGTTTTAATGTACCTACGAATTTCATAAAATACAAATTTTTTTCTAAAAATATCTATTTCGTGACTTTGTTGAATCAATAAAAGTATTTTGTTTTTCATAATTTGTCTCTTCTAATAGTTTCTGTTAATCAGTGTTGGGCAAGTTACTAAAAAAAGCAACTTAGTAAGTTATTTCGTTACTTGACAGAAAACCAACTGAATAAGTTACCAAGCTACAGAAAACTAAGAGTAACTGAGCAGTTATCGTAGGGTAACTTGTACAATTGTCAAAGTTACTTTTTCAGTTTACTTTTCATCTAAATACTTAGAATTATTTAGAATTAAAAAGAATTAAGAAATAACTCATTTATATTTTAACTAAAAGTTTCTTGTAGTTCAATAAGGTAGGTGATAATTTGATTAATAATCATTTATTGTTATAAAAAGTATTGATTATTAAAAATAATTGTTTTTCAAAATTATTATTAGGTATCTGATAATTTTGTTCTTTTTACATGAAAAACTACCTATGCTAAACTGGATAGCCTTGAGAATACCTAATGCTTTTATTTGCACCGAAAATGTATTTGAATCACTTTCTCAGAAAATCCTCAAAGAAGACATCAAAAGACTTTTTCTTGAAAATTGGAATTTTTAATAACTATACTTCAACCATAAATACATGAAATGAGTCATCACAAACAAGTGGGCGAAAATGTAAAATGCATCGAGAATTCCGCGAAGGCCACGCTGTAATCTAAATGATAAAATAAACAATAAATGAGCTAGAAAGATTCATTAGCGGAACAAACTCCTTTTTATTTAAAAATAAATGTGAATGAAGCAATGAAAATCTGTTGGTTCTAGCGTACGACACTGAATTCTTAGCAACGTGAAATCTGCACTCTTATCTTATCTCACCTCGGGTCGTATTTGTTTATTCCGGTGTGATTACGAAAATGACTCATTTCATGTATTTATGGTTGAAGTATAAAAGTTGTACCGGATGCACATGTTGCAAAAATATTCAATCATAAATAAACATTTAATTCATTGAGCCATGCACAAAAATTACCTGCTTTTGGTTGTCATTTATTGATTTACAAGTGTTTATACTTTATAACCACATAGTTCTAATACGTACTTTCAATTTAAACATAAAAGAGAGTGTACTTGTAAAGTTTTTCTGCAACTGTATGTTTGTCATTTTAATAACCTCATTCATCTGAAAGAGTTATTTACACTTTAGCAGATTATTACTATTATGTGAAGTGTGAATCTAATTTTACTTATAAAACTCTAAATTTTGTAATTATTTAGAGGGAAATAATAAAGTAACTTGAGTACGTTACTGATATAAACTAACGAGTTATTGCTACAGTTACTGAATACTGAAAAGTAATTAACTTAGTACCAAGTTACTTAAAAAGTAATTCCTTACTAGTAACGAGTTATTTCTACTTAGTTACTACCCAACACTGTCTGTAATACATTACATTAAGTAGGGTCTTATTGCCATTAAAACTAAATATATTCTATATATTTAAGAACATTTTCGTTTAAGAATTTTAAGAATTCATATTCTTACACACTTAAAAAATCATTCCGGAAGGCGATATATAGTAAATCAACGAATAATTTCTAAGATCTCTTTAGTATGAGGTTATGAAAAATAGTACTTACACTACTTGCTCAAATATTTTGTTATTCAATAATCACAAGATTGTAATGATCTGTATCGGTCCGGCTGGTCTAGCGGTGTAGATACCCGTCGTTTTAATTATTTACTATAAAATATAATGACGTTTTGTGGGTAAAGCCATACGGACATGAGGGATCGAATCTGGATTCTTTTTACTCTGGAGTCGATCTCATTATCTAGCATGTGATGCCCGCGACAACATAAAAAAATTTCTTTTGTGCAAAACTCTTACCTATTTTACAATATGTACTAGAAATCCGATCAGATTTGATCGGATCCAAACTAGGTTGAGTACAGATTAAATCGGATATCCGTTTATCCGAAGGGTATCCGTGTATACGAAAGTGATTAGATTATACGAAACTATCCAAGTACTTAAAAACTAAACAATTGGCACAAGTTTAAATGTGATGAATATCTAAAACTCGAAAAACCTGTAATAATAATAATAATAATAAATCCGGAATATCGAATAAAAATCCGATATTTAATAAATTTAGGATACGGATTGGTTCGGGTTTGATTTTGGATTATGTCAAATCGGAGTCCAGAAGTTATTCATGTATAGGATGATTCAAGCATATGTTATCCCCTTATTAGTTTTCTTATTTTTAAGATAATGGATTCGCTAAAAAATAATTTTAAGCAATATTATGTGCAGTTTTTAAACATACTAATCATTTTTAAAAATTCGTATATTATATAGGGTGATAGAAAAAGTGTCTTCTCTAAAATGAGACGCCCTGTATATTTTTCCGAAATTGAAGTCCTTACTATTTTGTAATTTCAAATACATATACTTATCGCATATTTTACCGAGCAGTCTTTGAGTTACCATTGAAAAATGATAAGCCAACTGAATATTCTCGATTTCTGTCTGAATTGCAAAATATATTAACAAGAGTGAAATGTTGATGCAGAGCAACCTAAAAGGGAAGAAATATGTTTACTCAATTTCAGTCTAAACGAAATTCAGAAAGTAAAAACTGAATTAATCAGATGTTACAAATCCGTTGTAAAATAAGGTGGTTATGTTGAACATCGATAGTATTTTGATTTTATAGAATAGATTAGTTTTACTAGATCAATTCTTAACGATAACTCAAAACTGCTTCTCAAATATTTAGTTACTGAAAGATATACAGGGTGTTTCATTTAAAAACAGACACACTTTTTCTATCACCTTGTATAATATACGAATTTTCAAAGATGTTTAGGATGTTGAAAAACTACACAAATCTAAAAAAATCTTAAAAATAAAAAACTAATAAGGGGTTAACATATACTTGAATCGCCCTGTACATATAATTTAATCCATACAATATGTACGCTTGTCTAGATGGCCATGACCTACTGGTAAAGACAAAAAGAATTATAAAATACTTCTTCCTTACTCTGTACTTTTTCTATAGATGCACGGTGGAAAATGTAAAATATTTTAACGTGCTATTCATTTTCACGATTTTATTTAGATCTTTTTAATGTTATTAGGTTATAGAAGACGTTATTATTTTGTATTAAATACGCATAAAAGTTCGACCATTATAAAAAACATTTTTTAAATAACGTGTATGAAATTTTAACATTTTCTTCCTTTCTTCCCAGTTCCTAAAGCGTCATATTTGCCTTCTTGGGGCTAAAATATTTTTTACCAGGATACGCGGGAGAAAAGTAAAATATTTTAGCGTACTATTGCTATTCTAAAATTCATTCTGATTTTCTCATTTTACACGATTTTATTAAGTTCTTTTTAATATTTTCTAGCCGTTAATAGCATATACAAAAACATATTTTATTATATACGGGAAAAATCTCAAATTTTAGCACTCTGTGTGATCGTCTCCCTCCGCTGCGCTTCGAGAGACAAATATACATTGCGTTAAAACATTTGATTTTCCCCCTTAGATAATAATAGTAGGTATTATAATAAAAAAGGACCCCGCAATAATCTTATGGAAATTGGGTTTTGGTCAAATTTTCTGAATTTTTGATATGTTGTATATTTTGTCATCCTGAACAAAAGTCTCCATGGGCACAAAGCTCCAAATTCAATATTTTGGCAGCTACGGAGCTCCAAAGCTCCACAGATCCGTTACAAAACTATTCATTTTTAATACTATTTATAAATGTCAAAAGCATATTTTAATTATTTAAATTTATGTTTTTGAGGTCGCTGAATTCAAATCTGGTGTCAGATTTGAAAAATTGACAGTTGACAGCTGTCAATTCACTGTCAAAGTAGGCTAAAAAAGTAAATATTCTCTTTTTACATCAAGAGTTTATGTTTTTGAGGTCGCTGAATTCAATTCTAATGTCAGATTGAAAAAATTGACAGTTGACAGCTGTCAATTAATTGTCAAAGTAGAATAAAAAAGTAAATATTCTCTTTTGAGATTGAAAGTTGATGTTTTTGAGGTCGCTGAATTCAATTCTAATGTCAGATTGGAAGAATTGATAGTTGACAGCTGTCAATTAATTGTCAAAGTAGAATAAAAAAGTAAATATTCTCTTTTGACATTGAAAGTTGATGTTTTTGAGGTCGCTGAATTCAATTCTAATGTCAGATTGGAAAAATTGACAGTTGACAGCTGTCAATTAATTGTCAAAGTAGAATAAAAAAGTAAATATTCTCTTTTGACATTGAAAGTTGATGTTTTTGAGGTCGCTGAATTCAATTCTAATGTCAGATTGGAAAAATTGACAGTTGACAGCTGTCAATTAATTGTCAAAGTAGAATAAAAAAGTAAATATTCTCTTTTGACATTGAAAGTTGATGTTTTTAAGGTCGCTGAATTCAATTCCAATGTCAGACTGGAAAAATTGACAGTTGACAGCTGTCAATTAATTGTCAAAGTAGAATAAAAAAGTAAATATTCTCTTTTGACATTAAAAGTTGATGTTTTTGAGGTCGCTGAATTCAATTCTAATGTCAGATTGGAAAAATTGACAGTTGACAGCTGTCAATTAATTGTCAAAGTAGAATAAAAAAGTAAATATTCTCTTTTGACATTGAAAGTTGATGTTTTTGAGGTCGCTGAAGTCAAATCTGATGTCAGATTTGAAAAATTGACAGTTGACAGCTTATTATTCTACGTTGACAATTAATTGACAGCTGTCAACTGTCAATTTTTCTAATCTGACATTAGAATTGAATTCAACGGCCTCAAAAACATAAACTCTTGATGTAAAAAGAGAATATTTACTTTTTTATCCTGCTTTGACAGTGAATTGACAGCTGTCAACTCTCAATTTTTCAAATCTGACATGAGATTTGAATTCAGCGACGGATCTGTGGAGCTTTGGAGCTCCGTAGCTGCCAAAATATTGAATTTGTGCCCATGGAGACTTGTTCAGGATGACAAAATATACAACATATCAAAAATTCTGAAAATTTAACCGAAACCCAATTTCCATAAGATTATTGCGGGGTCCTTTGAAATAGATGGCTAAAGATTGTTTATCACTTATAAAGTAAATCACTCGTAAAGTATGTCTGTATGTGCAATTATTTACAAATAAAATTTTCCTTGGCATACCAAACGCATTCTGCGAAGCTTATGAAGCAAATTTTATGTAGTCAAATCTATCTATTTATTTTTTATTGACGGAGTATGCAATCTTCTCGGAGGATATACAGCATGTCCCAAACTAAATGCATCCATACCATATGCATACATAGGTATCTCGCTTATTATATGAGATAGATGAAAGGTTAAATTAAGAAAGTTTTGCAGAATTTCAAGCTGATTTCAGATATCGTTTGCAGTTTAATATATCTTTTTTAGTTCCTGAGTATTTGCAAAAAAGAGAATTGGCAAGTTAATTTTTTTTCTGAATAATGCAGAAACCGTTCATTTGATACAGTTTTAACTTGCAGATTATCGAAACACTTTTTTTATGAGGAATCTTTTTTGAGTTACTATGTCAACTTTTGTTTTTTGCCAACAAAAGTACGATCTTGCTTTTTAATAATTTCTCAGTTTAAGATGGTAGTCCTTCGCAGTACGAACCACCGCAACATTCGTATAGAGGTTACTGCTCTCATTCTGGCGTCGCAAAAAGCGTCTTAGGAAAAAACCTAAACCTGCCGATGTTAGTGAACACATAAAAATGGGTGTTTGGGATGTCATGTACAACTTTTACGCTTGTAGGTTGCCATTTATGGTACCCTAAAATACTCTGCAAGAAAGAATGGTGGATCTCAAGATTAATATAGGACTAACACCTCTTAGCTTTTGGAAAAATAATCTTTAAGCTGTCTTGTCTTTGATTTATATGCAGAATATTAAAATTAAATGTAAAATATTGGTAAATAAATTCGAAACTTGTTTTTGTCACTGGTTTCTTGAGCACGTGAACGCTCGAGTTAGTCTCCGGCTAATTTATCTGACTGTGGACTTTGTACCCGCAGAATAATATCCGTCCGGCTATATAACATACATATTATACATACTGTCTTATAAAAAACGCACGACGCTGTAACTCTGTTATTAACAATCCGATTTCAATAATTTATCTATTTTTACTCATGCTGATTTTTATTTTTGTTCTGAATTAAATAATGTATTGGAATTGCAAATTGATTTTGTAAAATGCTTTTGAGAAGTAATTTTTCTTTATAAACAAAAATAAAGTGTGTCCTGGAATACAAAACAATGAAAGTTGCATTATCTAATGAAATAAAACAATATAACAAAACACAAGATACCTAATTATTGTAAATACTGCTCAAAATCGGATTGTTAATAACAGAGTTACAGCGTGGTGTGTTGTTATAAGTCTGTATTTTTAAAAATCTTTCCACTATGACATATGATACATTGATCAAATTGATACATTGATGCAGTTGATGCTAGGTAATGTCACAGTTTGTTTTGACCATTATTTCCAGCAGTTCCCAAAAGTTTCTTTTGGTTCTTTGGAACTTTTTGTTCCTATTGACGAGTACTATAACCTGTCAAGAGGATACGAACCTTGAGTGAACCTTGTATAAGAAGTATCTAGCTTTTATCATTAATATCCATTTTTTTAGAGCCTGTAATATATTAAATAAGCCGGGTTTCATTAGGAAAAGCAATAGATATTTTTAAATTCGTGCAAAACTAGAATATATGCTAATAATGACATTACAGTATAATTCTGGCCAATCAATAAACCTGGTAAAATAAGACAATAGCGAAAATATTGCATAGCTACATACGATTTTAAGGAGTATATCAATGCACATAGGTTGCTTGTCTATCGTCGAGTCTAGGAATATGCTAATTTAGTCGTAATGTCTTGAAGTAATGTAATCTGGGTAGCTAGAGCCCGAATATCGCAAAAAAGTGATGGTTTACTAAATACTTGAATTTAAATAGAAGCTTACCTATTCGCGAAGGTGTGCCAAAGATACGCGCACTTCGAGTACGTCTTTACAGAAGTCTTTACTTTCTAATTAGTGCCAGAAAATTTACAATTCTTATACAAATATTCCTCATTTTAGAAGAAATTTCTTTACATAACCATTGTAAAAAATTGGCAGTGGTAACGGTAAAATGGTTGCGTACTTTTTTCTGAAGCACTCAAGTTTTTAAAAGAATATTTCTACCTCTTGAGAGTAAAGCATGTAATTATAGTACAACAAGAGATCATCTACAATAAATCTTATAAACCAATAAACGATAGATCAATTAAGGCTGTTGACATTTTACTTTAAAATATAGGTGCAATAGTACTCAAGAGTAGACTAGGATGCTGACTGAACAAACCACCAAAATATGCATTTTTACTAATTTTGGTACAGAGTCTCATATTTGTAACAGCTGGTGTGTTACCAAAGATTATTAATATACAATACAATTACAATATACATTAAAATACATTCGACTACGCGTGTGAAGCATTGAGAAAATAGTATATCCCCGTTTCACCCTATGTTCTAGTAGTTGAAACTCTACGGCCATCATAATCTAAAAATATGTTCTGAAATACAACCGTTAATTCTTCGAAGCAAATGCAACTATTGTTTTAGTATTCTATGACTTCGCTCACTTCTCTATTACTTCTCTATTAGACTTAGAAGAATGAAAAGAATTGTTGCTAATTTTGACTTGGTCTCTTAAAATGTGTATGCATGGTATATCAACAGTTGTATTAGTAATAAGCAATTTCTTATACAGCCAAATGCATTATAATAGTTATCTACGTGCCAAGCTTTGTAAATTAATCTTTACGGACGAGCTGGAAAGTTTGTGGGGCGAGCGACGAAGGAGCGAGCCTCCATAATCCAGCGAGCCCAGTAACGGTTAATTGCAAAGCATGTCGCGTACAAACTTTTATTTCCACCTTCACTAGCATTTTTTTATGAATTATATATTTTTTATAAAAAGACATTTTGGAATCAAAGACGGTAGCACAATTTATAGCTAGGCGTTGCCATGGTGTTGTGGTTAAGCAACACATTAGTTGCCATAGCTTTTTGTTGATGAGCATTGTAAAATTTTACAGGTATCTTTTAGGAGCCCCTAAAGTTTTACAGGGCTGTGGCTGTAATTACTCATTTACTTAGTTACATAAAGGCCTGTAAAGTGTCATTTACATAGAAGGGGGAAATAAATGAATTTATCCAACACATCCTAATAATGACGCTATTCCTATGGTGATTC
Organism: Agrypnus murinus; assembly: GCA_929113105.1. Taxonomy (NCBI): domain Eukaryota; kingdom Metazoa; phylum Arthropoda; class Insecta; order Coleoptera; family Elateridae; genus Agrypnus; species Agrypnus murinus. The sequence continues at coordinate 90,369,802 of OV816026.1, forward strand.
TGTATTAAGTAATGCGATATATTACTCACTAGTGAGAGGATATTCAAAAAGTCACTACTTAGATAATTCTCGTTTGTAAATTTTATGACGTCTCTAATACAATTATAATTCTTTTTCACAAATACAAAAATTGATTTGTCAAATGAATTGTCAAATTGAAAAGATTATTATTTGAAAAAAACTCTCGACCTAACGGTCTCGTGGCTAAACTTTTTTTGCTTGACTAATGTACATTATTACACAACTATGCTTAGTAAAAGTTTTTAATTTAAGATAATAGTTATTTATGTAAGTACATACTGTAGGACTTTATGAACGAGTCCAGCTTATGCCTATGAAATTGGCGAGTCTTATAACATCCGGTTATGCAAGAGTTGCATACAAAGATTGCTAAAATTAGCCAGTTACCATTGGAGAACTGTATGTTATAATGTACTTCTGGTGCTTTTGCTAATGATTCCTCTGACGTACAGGTACTAGTAGAATAAAGTAACAATTGTGTATAAAATTTAAGGTTGCATGTGTGTCAATTAATAAACGACAACTGAGAGCATCTCAGAACGTTTCACTGTAGAACAATTTGCATATACCAGTGTATGCTATCTAAATACAGTCCTAGCTGTGTAAAATAATATTTATGTTTCACTTGCTTATTATTTGTTGTTTATACCTGTGATACAAAGTACATAAGCAACTCCATTACAACCAGGGCATTATAAGCGGGCGTTATAATCCATAACCCCCGCTCACGGTTTACTTTACAATCGGAGCCGACGTTACGTTTAATAGTAATTTGGATCATTAGGTCAGAAACTATATGTTTGCATACAAGTATGTCGCAACACAACAAATAACGCGAGTATTTGCACGTAGTTTCTGGCTACGTGATCCACAAATGTTTTTGTGTCGACTTAATTGCCGACAAAGATTTCTTAGCTAAAATGAACTAATTTTTTAGATGACATTAGTGCTATTAGAATTTTTTTTGTTTCTATGTTGGTAACAACAACAAAAACATTTGAATTTAAATTGTCATTTATCTGTTTGACTTTTGTAAATTTAGTAAAAGTTGTTACCACCCGACAAACATAAAAATTCTTAGTTTTATAAATATATAAACAACGCTCTTGGTAACGCCAACAATTATAAATTAAAACTAATTTTCTACTTATACGATACACATTCTCATGAAAAATAAAATTTTGTATGCACTACAAGCGTTACTAGATGATAATACCCATCGGGTGAATTCCATCCTTCGGGCCCATCAGGCCCTCGAGCTGGAACATCTTCGCCATCCTGGCATTATCATCATACTAACGCCCGTGGTACATAAATAACTAATTTAGCTGTACAAAATGTAGGAAGACGGAAATCGAAGAGATGATATTATAGAAAGACAATATTGACTGATAAATTCATGACAATAAGTTCATGAGTATAAATTTAAACCAAAAGTCACCCTAGATATAATATTTTTATGGTTGTTTCTCAATTATTATGTTACTCAAACGTAAAAATTTAAAAATGAATTTGCTGATACAATTCGGTAGGTATTAAATTACCTTAACAATTTATTTTGTGTTTTTGTATTTTAGTCATTTAATAAAATTATGAATATGCACGGCTATAGTATATTTGATTTGACTAGTGTGTTTTTAGCTTAATTTATACAACTTCTGTTTGTGACGCACATGCAATCTTAAAGTTTATGGACAATACTTTGTTTTACTAGTACTACAAAGAGCTACTTTATGGCTATAATGGTACCGTTTATAACATAGTTTTGCGGCTGCAAAACTATGTTATAAACGGTACTTTATAATGCAGTCGTACATAAATGTTACTGACTTAATTATTAATTAATATTTTACATTATATGAGTATAATATTTAACGAGTTGTATAAGACGATCTATTGTAGCACGAGTTGTTTGCGATACGACGACAGAAGCGAGGAGTATTCCAAAGAAACGAGTGTTACAATACGTCTCATAAAACAAGTAGGAGTATAAAATACCATTTTTCTACTTTGCGTCCTTAATTTTAGAGGAATTTTATTAAAAATGTTGCATTACAATCTAACGATTTTTGCGTGTACTTGTGATAACGCTGTCAAATGATATGTTGTGTGTGCTTATATGTAGTATAAATCAATCTTACAAACAATTTTCAAAAACATTTAATAATAGCCTCCATTATTCAACTGTTTTCAATATCTCAATGGGCGCATTCAGCAGACTTACCGGTCACACCGATCTGGGTCACCGGTAGTTATTTGCTCACATTTTAAATACGGTTTGTTTACATACCGTACCGATACAATTAAAGTGAGGTTACAACAGCGCCCCTCGATGTTTATTTTGTTGTGCGTAATAGATATTTTTACAATCTCTACCGAAAAAACTGCTGATATTTACAATTTAGATTAAAATTATCCTCATCTAATATTAGCTGCTCCATTATTATTACATCGAATTAGGTTATGTCACTCTATATTTGAGATGTAAATTTAAATATATCAACCGGTAACCAATTTTTCATAATTCAGTTAAAATCTACAGGTGAGCAGCACCGGTTTATCACCGGTAAGTCTGCTGACTGCGGTTAATGAGTCTATTGTTAACGCAAAGTATAACAAAAAAAATCATATTATGAAAGCAAATCCATACAGAAAACTTGCACTCTCATTGTGGATTGAACCCAGGTTCCCTTCTTCGGGCAGACACTCTATCAAGTAAGCTACTAGACCAGTCTACAGAAGGATCCTAATTAGTTTGTATAGACAGATTATCATCCTTCTGTAGGTTGGTCTGGTAACTCAGTTGATAGAGCGTCCGCTCAGAGAGCGGGAGATCTGGGTTCGATCGCCAGTAGGGTGATTGTTGTTTTGACAAGTCAAAAGTTTATCGATCAAAATATGGTTTAGTTTACTGAAAAAATGAGAAACGAAAAGTACCCGTGTTGGTATTTTAAATGGGATTTTAACGTTTTTAGAGAACATAGGGCATTATTTTTTGAATTTTTAGTGTTTTGAGTTGAAAACTTGTACCTTATGATTTTCGGGGTCGCTGAACACAAATTCGGTGTCAAAAATAACTTTTGACCGATGGAGATTTCTACCACCAAATTTGTGTTCAACGATTCCAAAACCCATACGGTACAAGCTTTCAAGTCAAATCATTGAAAATTTAAAAAATTATTGCTTGTCATCTAAAAACGCAAAAATCCCATTGAAAACGTATTTAAAAATTCAAAATTCTACCGGCACCGGTTATTCTTGTTTAAATACTTTTATAGTTTAGGAATCTCATTTTTTCAACAAACTAAACCATATTTTGGGGTGAGATAGATAGTTTTTACTTTACCAAAATAACGACCACCCTAATCCCTAGTGAGGGTGAAAATTTCTTTATATGAATTAGGATTGGTTATATAATTTATTTACATTTTTAATTCTAGAATTACGAACGTTATATTGTGACTAGTCGATAAAGGCTAAAGCTCTAAAAAAACTGAACTGAAAAAGTTCTAGTTAAACAAAATTAGTTTGTGTTTCTGTATAGCAATTAACTATTATTATTTATTATATGTATGTAGTAGCATTTCTGTATTTCATAACAACCAAGGTCAAATTTTTGTGTTTTAGGAATTTTTTGGTTTTTGGTAGCTTCTCTAGAAAAAAGAAAGAGGATGGAGTACTGAAACATCTCCAAGGATATAACTATAACACATAAGTGTTTTTACATTTTATTATCCAACCCATTTTTCTAGGAATTCTTTCTTTTTAATTCTTGCCTTTTTTTAATTAACCGTATAGATTTTACTACTGAACAATATTTCAGTTTGATGATGAATTTGCTGTAAGCTAGTTACATCGGTACATTTTGTGGAAAATTGAAACCAACATAAACAGACGGTTATCATCATGGCCAAATGCAATCAATCACCGGCTATACTTATTTTTAACACAAAATAGTTATTTGGTGCTGTCTAACTAAATCTAACACAAATTACATTTTGGTTCCATCAATAGCCAACCTTATGAAACATTAATGAACGTTGAAGTGGCAATGTGGTTACTGTCAGTTTTGCGTAAAGATTATTCTGCCTGCTAAGCTACAAACCACAGCTCATACTTCTTTTTACAATTAATTTAAAATATTTATCTTTCAATTAGAAATCTAGGGTAGATTAGTAACTTTAATACAGTAATGTCAGTTAAAAAAAAATTCAAGCAAATAGATCCTGTAAAGGGAAATGATGGTTAGCGCAAAGAAAACAGTGCAATGAAAACAGAAGAGAAAATGGATGACAAAATGAAACAAACGTAAAGATATCACCACAGATAGGTGGAATGAAACGAGATTCTCAGGAAACCCTTGCAAATTTAATCCTTAACACCTAATACCTGACTGTAAACAGGCGAAAGGATTACGACATGATAGGATCTTTTTTATTATTCATTCGGCGGTTACTTTTGGTAGCTTACTAAGTTTTACTAAAACAGACATAGTAAACATTTAATGTTTCTAATTGTAAATTTCTGTAATCTCTAAGAATTTTGATTCTCTGACTATATAATATGTCGCAGACTTTTTTTTGTATTACTAGGGATTACAAAGGTGTTCTAAAAATAAAGGTGCAATATATTATTATCAATCGATTTTCTCCCTAAATACCCCTTTTCATTTATCAGGGATTACATCTTCCACTTCGCTTAAACCTTTCACTAAGCAATTAATCAGGAATTAATTATTAAACCACTTAAGGGAAGGGCACATAAAGCGTCCAAGAAAGATTCAATTAAAACCTGATAATTAGAAATGTGCTAAAAGTTAAAACCTGAGTTAGTTTTAAATTACCTTTCTCTACAAGAAAGAGTGAGATTTAACACCAAGTTATAAATCTAAGTAATGAAATCACAACGTAGAATCTCCTTTTTTTTTGTTCTTTTAATAAGCGCGGAAATGTTTCAGGAAATTAATTAATAAAATAGCTTTTTTACAGAAAATATTATTACCTAGTAGCAGGCGAGGCTGAAAACGCAAAACATGCAACTTATGTTTATTTACCTCAACGTTAGGTGCTGCGATCTTAACTCTGTTGATGGTACTTTTTGTTGTATTTTTTATATTATTAACTTCTGTTTTAACTTTATGTTGAGTTTCGGCGGCCATTTCAAAATGGCAGTCTTCTGGGCGGGACGAATTAGTTAAAAAAAATTTTTAGTACCCAATTTTAGTTTTATTTTAGGCTACGATTTCTGTTTATGTACTAGTAAAGTTTATTGTCAACAAGAAGGACATTTAAATTTAAAATGAAGATAGATATAGATTTCTTTTTAATTTTATGTTTGTAAAAGTTGTGCGTTTTGCCAATTAAATTATGTTAGTTCCTTTTAGATTATTTTCTCTTTTATTTATTAATATGTTATAAAAAATATCATTGTTTACTTATTTATTTGTTAATTTTATTTATTATTATTATTGCTTTGTAGATGTATATACAAAATTTATATAATTTTATTATTTACGTAAACATTTACAAACACATTAGCTTATAGTACTATAATTTGTAAAGCTTTAAAAAAGATAAGAGCCATCTAAACATTTATTATTATTATTAAACTGCCTTTTTTAAAAATAACATTTATTCATTAAAGGAGCATCTAACACCGAACACTTAATACACATTTATTAGATATATTTTTGCCAATATATAATAAACAACACTTAATACATATTATTAGGAACAAATATACTCAACTACATTGATGAATATAAAAGCTTGAGCTTTTTTCATTCAGTGTAGGTGCTTTAATTATATCAGTAAGTAAAGAATGTATAATTTATTCAGGGTTTCACAACAAATCACAGTGGTTTTTATGAATTTTTAGGACGTAAATGTAAAATATTTCCAGCCACTTGAGTTTTAATTCGAGTGCCAAAATTTAAATTTTATTAGTTTTATTTCGGCGAAAATAAAGCGTTCTGTTGGCAACGGCGGTGAGAGACACTGAACGTCTGAAACTGTTCGGTTTAATGCAAAGCTCTCTCACGGAAAGCCAATAGAATCCCCACTTACACTAGCAAATAACTGTTTTCCTCCGTGGAAAGCTAAACAATTTTTAACGGTTGAAATTGACTTGGGTAGGTTCAACAGGATAATATTGCGTGATATTTGGCGCCAAGATAATAACACCGTTGATAGTAAGATGTGTGAAAAGTTTTACATAAATTTATAACCAGATTATATACAGGTGTTATATAATGTAGTGTTAGACGGCTTGAAATATTTTTAAATGAAAATGGAGCACTCTGAAAAATGAAACATTTTCCTAAATGGAAGCGTTTGTCAATTATCATTTGTCTGTTGGGAAGGAGTACTTTTTTGTAAAATACGACCACACTTATTTGTGGTACAGGATTATATGTCATATATAAAACATTTTTAAATTTTTCTAACAAGAAAAATCATATTCGTTTATGGTAAAATATACTACAGAAAATTACTTAAATTGCCGTGCAGAAAATATACAAATTACCTACCATACCAATAATTTTAGTAATTTGAAAGTATTTAATCATTTTTCTTCACGATGCGCATATTCTATTCACGAGACTTTCTTCGAACAGCATATCTACTTCAGAATTTTATATGGGCCAAATTTTGTCATGTAATTTACGAAAGCTGTACCTCGAGATAATTTAACCTCAGCTGAAAATTTTATTGTCATAATTACTGTCTCTATTTGAAGAAAATTTCAACAATAATGTAAACAGAGCTAAATACTTTATCTAATAAGACAAAAAAATAGTACCCCGCAATTAAGAGAAATTATTATCAAATAATTTAGATGAGGTTTCCAATTAGTTTTGTATACCGGGTGCCGCATTGTTGCGCGCAACATTGGAAATCACAAATTATTTAGGACATATGTACATATGGAAATCCCTAGATATTTTCACGAAAAATATTACTAAGGTATTTTTGGAGAATGATCAAACAGGGGCTCATTTACCTAAATTTACTTATTTTTCTTGTTGCGTGTAAAAATTATTCTTAAAGATGAATTTGCTGATTTTCGAAGCATTCGTAAACCTGCAAAAGTTAAATTTATCACAATAAATATTTGACAGGTTATGTGTGACATATACACTTTTATGTATTTATGCACAGATGCATTATAATTAAACTATTATTGCAAGACTCATCTAAACATAAACGTCTTTTTATGGACCAAGGGCCTCTTTATGGTCAGACGGGCAATAACGAAACGTCAATTCAATCAATCATCATCAATTCAAGTTTTTTTGTAGAACTTGATTGGTTCTTAATATAATTTGTAAACTTATCACCAATGAAAATAAGCTGAAATTAAATATTTTGGAATAGTAACTATAGTAACATACTTCGTATAAGCACAAAAGTATACGCATAGCGACTTGATGTTGTACCTACCTACTCATTTAATTATATTTTTACACAATAATAGATTTTACAAAAAAAACTTAATCTGTGCATAAAATAGTGTATGTATAGCGGGCATAACTTGCTTTTATGGCCCTACAGCCTTTTCCTAGCTCTCGGCTAACGCCTCGATCTAGAAATAACGTTTCTGGCCATAAAAGCTTCATTATGCCCTTAATACATAAATAACTATTATATACACACTAGAGAAACCTCTTCAAAACATGACAGTCAAAAAGCTAATCGATTGAAGGATTTCTTTATATACCACGTAGGTTGTGTGATTACAATCCTTCGGATTTCCAAAAGTGATTATTTAATATTAATATTTATTAAATAAACGGAATCGAACAAAAACTATTGGAAATACTAACTTACCATTCTTAGGCAAACTTTTGAACGCGTTATTTAACAAACACTCCCTTACCCCTCCCACACCAATCCCAACTTATCCTATCTTCCTCCTTTGGTTATCACCGTCTTACTGCTTTTTTCGTCTTACCCCTCTAATTTATCTTTTCCTTAGACTTACCTCTCCTCTCCCGGTTTACCCCACGACTTATCACCCGCTCTGACTTACCCCTTCCGGCTAACTCCCCCTCGGACTTCACCCTCGACTTACCTACCCATTCTTACCAAAAAATTCTAATTTGAAGAAAAAACTGTTGTATTTAAATGTTTCCATAAATTATGTAGAATGTTCTCTACATGTATTTCGGTTATGTTAGACCTTTTTCAACAAATACTTTTAAGTTTTTTATTTGAAGCTAATGTATTCGACAGAAGTTGCTCTTGTCAAAAGATTTTCGTAATCTAAAGGAGTGTTAATGGGAACACGATAAGTTTGATCGCCAATAATGAAATCTTTCTTTATAAAAATCGCCCCAGTCATTTACACCTTTTGTAACAATTTGCAAAACTATCTCGCGATGATTTGTTTTGTCCGCACAAATGATACAGCTACAAATAAGCAATTGCCATCATCCAATATTTGAACAATTTGTAAGCTTTCCATGGTTTTCAACTAATGCCGGTTTGTCTACGCGACCTAATAACAAATCAACCGTTAAACGCAAGTCGTGGTTACAGCAAATTTGTATAATCGTGAATAGTTCCAAAACATACCAACGCTGGAAATTGAGATGGCACTGCTAGTGGATGGTCATTCTCGTGCGTATTCAAATAAATGTTTAAAATTTTGTTATTTAAACTTAAAGAAATAAAAAAACTACTTAGTGTTGACTAATCTACACAACGAACTTAACGAACGAATATAAAAAAAGAATTACGTAAATCGGCCCAGTAGAACTCTCAAACCTACTAGAACAAAAACAAGCCTTGTGTTTGAAATATATAGATTACACATTTATAATTTAATCGGCAAGGTCAAGCGTGCACACTGAAGGTGGTGAGGTGGATTGACCACGGATACATGCCCAGCGCGACCGCTGCGTTGGTCGAAACAAACAGTATAATTATAACATTTTTTGCATTAATTAAGTTATTATGCCGTTACTAAATGCCGTAATTCCAGATGGGTTTTATTACTGTTTTGTACACGAGCAATTATTTTCAAGGGATAATTGTGAGTGTGGTCCAAATAACCAGTAATATTTCCGGAATGTTATACCTACTCGTAGTTTAGTCGTTTTGTATCAGATGTGTTTTGCACATGCTAGGCATTTGTCTATATGGGTCCCAAGGCTATATCTGGCTGAATTACTTTGGGGTAGTAGATTTCCGATGAGATAGAAACTATTTGCAGTTTTGTAGAAGCTAAAATGGAGGTGGATCTGTGAGAAAAAAATGCTAGGACTGCATTTCTACTGGTCGGTAAATCCCTGGTATAAATCAGATGTATAATGGGCCAATAACACTTCCTTGAGGAACTCCAGCTATAATAGGTAGAAGAGCTGAGGTAGAATCTTGATATTTCACAAGAAAGTACCTGTCTGTAAGATACGACTTAAGGATCTGATAAATATCGTATGGTAATCGTTTAAGTTTGTAAACTAGGCCGACATGCCATAGTTTATCACAGGCCTGACTTACATACAGGGTGTCTCACCGAAAACAACCCACCTTAATATCTTTGGAACCAAGCATCATATAAACATGCAACAAACGTCATATTATAACATAGGAAGATGCATGTTCTGATATAGTAATTATAAATATCGCATGTCTCCACTTTCCGCCATTATCATTAACATTAAAATTTCAAATATCACCCTGTATATCCTCTACTAAATATCTAAATGAAGGAATGACAGGTTTCGCAGATCACACAATAAAAACCGGTCAGAAATTTAACTTTAGTCAAGTAAAAATCCCAGATCAACAAAACAACACAAATGAGTCTTTCTACAAACGACATACATTATAAAGAAAACAAAAAACAATGTAGATTTTTTAGATACTAAAAATCTATCCGAAGTATATCAGAAGATTATTTAACAAAAGAAAAATAAAATTTGTTTCAATTCCAAACTATATAATAAGAATGACATCCCTACTTTATATACAAAATTCATATCTACTTTTACACAGATAAAAAAATTCTAAAGATTTTCTTTTCTAAATATAAATGTATATTAAATGTCGTGTTTTTGTCCTAAATGTTAATTTTTAAACCATTTTATATTATTAATTGTACTTTTGACAGTAAAAGAGAAAATAGTTATTTGTGTATTTAGTGCGCGAAATGCCACTTTGGTGGTCAAGAATGAAAGTCTTTTGACGAAGCGTAGTCGAGTCAAAATCTCATTCGAGACCACCAGTCATTTCAAGCACGAATTGCACCCAACGTTTTTTTACAGCGTTATTGAAATAACCGAAAAAGTAAAAAGAAAACATAAAAAATAACACAGGGAAATTTTTATTTTAGCGTAAAGTGGACAGTTTCGTTATTGCTACGGAAACGACATTGCTCATATATGCAAAAAACGGATAAATGCACAAAATATTTTTCGCTCTAAAGCAAAAAATATTTCGTGCACGTTGTCAAGTAAACAAAACCAATGAGGCATTTTGCATACGGATATAAATGAAAAAATGTCATCATTTTTGATAGCTGCAGGAAAAAGTTTTTTAGATATACGTATGACTATATGTTAAAAAATGTAAACCATTATTTGTAAAATGTTTTGATCTACTACCATGAATATAGTTTATATTTTTTTAGATAAATAAACTTCTGAAGAAACAAATTACATCCCGAAACGTTGTTCCCGAGTTAATTTCTTTATTGGCTAAACATTATAAACAACCGAAATAATAAAAATAATTATTACATTTTAGCTAAAGAACCTCTCTATATTTAAAAAAGCACCCTATATATGTGATATATCAAATAAAAGCTTTTAAGCGTATTCTTCAACGACAAAACAAATATCGAAGTCGGACAGTGCTTTCTTGAATTATGTTAGAAACATCCAAGACATAGCATGTTCACGCTCCTCGGTCATCGCCTCACCTCAAGGGTGAGCCAGATAGGCATATATATATACTTTACTTTAAGATGTTTTAAGTTAGTTCATAATGTTATGAGTTCATTAGTACAGTCCATTAGTTCATAAGCTCATATGTTTACATATTCGGTTAATTATGAGTTCGTTTCTTAGTTTATTATCAAGTCGCTTACAGCGACACTTTACTTGTATATAATGTAAATAAATCGTCATAGTTAAAGAAAATATCTTTTATTTTCCAAACAAACTGTACTGTACCAATGCCATCTAGATGTTTAATATTTAGATGGCAATAAGTGTACTGTATTTCTTAAAACCTTAACATCTTTAGTACCAGGCATCGTATAAACATAAAACAAGCATCATATTATACGTTTATGTTTATACGATGCCGGGTTATACATACAGATATTAAAGATCGTTTTCGGTAAGAGACCCTGTATTATATCTACGAACGCTGCTGTACAATTTGTACAAAATCTGTTGGTCTCCAGGTCATGTTTAATTTGGTAGCAACTCGAAGTACCTGTTTCAGCGTAGAATGTTGGTGGTGAACACCAAATTCATACGGTTAGTTGGTCATCTTCAGTTACTGTCATCATTCTTTTGAGGAGCAGTTTCTTTAAAGATTTTTGGCGGAATTCTCTTTGAGGTTTTCCTGGTTTTGGGGCCAGTATTATTTGGGGTACCTTTATGGGGCCACTGATCAGGGAAGTATTCGATTCTCATCATGGCATTATAGATGGTAGTTATCATTCAAAATCCTTCTATTGGAAGTTTCTTTAGCAGTGTTCCAGTTATTAACTCCAAACCTCAGAACTTCTTCAAACCTATTTCTATTTGATTGATCTTAAATTTTAAACTTCTTGAAGGTTCATTTGAAGAGTTACTCACAGAAAAATTTTAAATAATTGATTTTTCTTCCGGACGAACTTCTGCTGAAAGGACGTGAATACGATAGCCAGGTGTTGAGCAAAGGTTTCCGCTTTTTGGTTATTATTTCTAGGGCAATATCCATTTTGAGAATTAATAGGAAGGATTTGTGTCCGATGACGCTCAATTTTCTGTGTGGTCTTCATGACAGAAAAATAAACAGACGATTTGGTTGCTGACAAAGATTGGAGATAATTCTGAAAGTCTTGGTTTTCTGCTCATCTTACAGTTTTCTAAGGTTTTAACAGCCCTGTTGAACTTTTATTGCCGCGCTGCGTTCTAGTACTCTTTCATTTTTTCCTAAGATCCAATTTTCTTTGTATTTTTCACTATATAGTAATTATGGAGGAAATATTGATGGAAGTCTAAATCATTTATGTCAAAATCTATGCTATGTGAAATTCTAAGTATTTTGATTCGGAATATTTATATAGAGCCCCCCCCCCCCCCCGAAAAATGACTAAATATGCCACTGAGTCCATAAAAACAGTAAGAAAATAACAGCAGTTAGCGGAAGAACGTTCACATATTTCTATTTAACATGTTCCACGTTTCTATTTAAGTTGAAACTGGTTTGAAAAAACATCACAATTTGGTTAGTTATTGAATCAGTGACGGCGACTATAGAACACAATGGTTGCATTCAGCGGACGTAACAGTTATAAAAACGTTTCATTTTATATCTGCTACTTGTACAACTTGATGTGAGATTTCGAAACTGCGTAGCTATTCTGTAGTCGAAACGTTAAGGATAATTAGGATAACATCAAAGATATTATTAACACACAATTCATTTCAGAAAATTGAGTTATTTATTTTAGCGTCAGACTCGCCAAATTTAAGTATTTATCAATCAATTGACATACCTGCAACTAATAACCGCCTAAGAATAGAAAACGCAGCTATTGTTACAGGGGTGTATCGGCAGCCGAACGGTTTTTGCTCACGTCCGCTGAATGCAAAATGCAATAATCGTTTATTCAAAATGTTGAACTCATAAGACTTGTAAGCAACGATTGTACTTCTAGATCTACTAAATGATGATGATCTTGATCTACTAAAAACTATTTACACGGACTAGTATTGTACTTAACTGCAGCTTTAAGTGACAAATTGTGGTTTTAGTAGAATTTCATTTCCGAATGTTTAAGAAAATAAAAACTAAGCTTATATAAAGCAACAGTCCGCTTTAAATTAATGGCATCTAAGCTGGAAAAGGGTTAACAGTATTTTTTAATTATTCAGTTTAAAAGCGGATTTGGGATTTATTTTCCAATTTCAATGGCATTTATTTGAAGCTTTGAGTTTTATATTTACTAATTTTTGCCTTGAATATCAACTATTGTAAACTCTAGACTCCACATACTCTTGAATAGTATTGATAGATAATGCCACTGGTCGTTGCAATCACTAATATAAATTGTATTATTAAATAGAAGCTCTAAGTAAATTATAAACTTGCATACAGTGACTTTACTAAAACACGTGAGCATATAGTATTATGTGTAACAAAGTATAGCTGTGTTTCCTCCTAATCCTTGATAACCGGCAGGAGTCACACATTAGAATTCCTGTAATAAATTTAGCATAATGTAATGGATTCTGTATGTTAATATGCATACGGCGCGTATGACTTCAACTGTTACAAATCTTGTTATAATTGCAGTTGAACGTTTGCTTATTAGAGAATCTTGGAACAGCTGTCAGAACAAGAATGTTTTCCAACATTATTACGCCAATAGATAATGGGGTGTTTGTTAGTGATGATAGAAGGATTCATTTTTAGAGTAATTTATTACTGATTCACAAGTAAGACGTTAACGTATATATTTCAGACTTGCATATTTTGCATGACATAAAAGCCAAAAAGCTGTTTTGAAGTTAGTTTCTAAAATTAACTGTTCCACTGTCATGATATATTAGTAGATGATACTGAAACAGTTTTATTTAGCCGGAAAGCACCTTAGTTTTTATTTTCGTTAGGCATACCTTGTAAAAAAATTCCAATCTAGCTCACGTTGTTGTCTATGTCTAAGTTAAGCAGAATGTAGTCAAAAACAATAACCGTACGGGGGGTAGTAGAGAGGGTTTAAGGGTTATAAATCTGTTTGGATGACTTCTGCAACATGTTTGGAATGTATAGACCACATTATTAAATATACTATACTATAACCAAAAAATGAAGGATCTAAACCGAGTGAATCTAGCAGGCGCAGATTAGCAGTCGGAGTTGATTGTGAGCGAGCCTTGTTCCCAAATTGTCAAATTTAGACAGTTTGAAATTAAAAATTGTCATTGCAATCTGTCAAAGTTTTGAAAGGTTTTTCACAACTCCAATTGTTACTTATTAAACTACTATTAATAAATAACATTCTGATAGCAAAAGTGTGTACGACATTAGTTGCTGCTTAAAAGATTTTTCACAACTCCAATTAATATTTATTAATAGTAGTTTAATAAGTAACAATTGGAGTTGTGAAAAACCTTTCAAAACTTTGACAGATTGCAATGACAATCTTTAATTTCAAACTGTCTAAATTTGACAATTTGGGAACAAGGCTCGCTCACAATCAACTCCGACTGCTAATCTGCGCCTGCTAGATTCACTCGGTTTAGATCCTTCATTTTTTGGTTCAGGTATAACTGCTTTGTAAACAAAATGATTTTAGTGATTTTAGACAATCACGAGAGCAATTATAGTGTTGATGAACTGAATTAGCCTGAAGCCAAAGCAAATTGACATTGCTTTTCCGCAGTAGCCACCGGATACAACCTCTAGAGTCTAGATGTTTCATGTTTTGCTCCATTTAACTTCTATTATAATTGAACCGCGGATGCATGGATGACAAACCAAAAAAGTTTTCAAAAAACTGTCATACCTTCTCTAAATTCTTAATGTTTTTTTCCAAATAGGACTATCTAATGGCATATGTTTTAGATAGACCACAATCAGAACACGTAAATAATTACTATAGAAACGGAGGTCACTTTGATAGCTGGATCTTCCAATGTTATAACGTTGAAATTCACAACCCATTGTTTGTTTGATGGTCACTGTTTAAATACAAGCTTCTCCATTAGTTTGGTTGTCACTGGTTTTCCCTTTCTTTCTGGTTATCGTGAAGTCGCTCCTGCGCGGTTAGTCTTCCTTCTCAACAGTAGAGTCAAGTAACAAAATGGCTGTCTGGCATTAGAAGTTGAATGTTCGAGATATGTTAGAAATTGATTTTGGATATTAATTCGCTTTAGCGGAATAAATCTCGCATTCAACAGAATGATCGCTTGATTAGTTATATGCGATCAATCGTCAAATTAGACGGATTACGTTCTGGTGCTAACCATTTAGGTAATATTATTTCCCTATCAGTCACCTTGAGGGAATTGTATTGTACAAGACCTTTCAGTTTATAGAAAGGTCTTTTTTTGTTTAGGGTTTTGTTGTTCGTTGTCGTTATTCTTGTTGCTGCCTCTCTGATCGTGGGTTCATTTAGAAGGTCCTTCCTCTTTGTGTCCGTACCTACATCTATACATGTACCGGGTCGGAACAAAACAACCAAATATCGAAGGGTGAAGCGAAAACCCCTAAGCAAGGCTTTAAATAAAACAGCCGTGGGTATTCGAATGGTGAGATGTTTGTCTAAACTTGTATATATTCTGTGTCATTTTATTTGTGTTTATATATATTTATTAAATGTGTGTACAATGTATTCATGCATGTTAATTTTAAGAACAACACGAGATCTCGAGTAGTGAAATTGTCTTAGGGTAGTTTTAAGCCAACTGTGATACAAATCACCATTCACCTTTTTTTATTAAACATATAAAATTTTTGATCTGCAAAATAGACAATAGTTACAATTAAAATAAAGCCCTACTTAGAAAGTTTACATTTCACTACGTGTGTTTTATTTATTTATTTATTTGTATGATTTTAATATTGCTTTCCAGCTCATCATTTGTAAGTATATATGTACGGTACGACCAAAATATTGGAAGTTGCCCATATTTTAGTAGAAGATCTATTTCTTCGTTTGTCTGATAATGTAATCTGATCTGATGTAATCTGAATCCAGATTTTCATAAAAAATAGATAGTTTTCCTCATAACTTAACGATTTGATTCAGATAACATTATTAATGATTAAATGTTTAGATTTGTGGAGAAATGAATGCGTAAATAGGTGTTCTTTAAAATTAAGTTAATTATTAGTAATATGAAATTGTTCTTTCTTCGAGATTAGAATTAAGGGTATTATTGTATTTTTCCAACTTAAATGAGTTGAATAATATGGTTGAATTCAGAATTTTTTTTGCTATAAGTTTATATAATTAGTTTTTACATTAATGAAAGTCTATAAATAATAATTTGGACATGTAAAATCTGAAATGTCAAGATTTTTTTGCTTTTTTAAAAGAATTGTTTTGTTTTCTAAAATGGTATTAAAAAGGGATCCATTTCTTTACAGTTAAGTAGCAATATTCTATCAGAGGAACAAGGTGTGTTTCTAGCTGCTTCAAAAATTAATATTATAAGGTAAGAATTCAACTTTTAGTACTTTTTTAAATTAATGTTTTATAATGTAGTGGTAAGGATGAATTAAAATATCTGGTACAAAATAAAGCGAGGACATGATGTATAAGTGCTATAATAAGTATGTTAATATAACTGTTTAGTTATAAGCAGAACGAGGTAGAACCAGGTTAAATGGGTAGTTATATACAATATCCTGTGCGATCGTGTCTATAAAATTATGAAAAGTGATGGTCGCTTTTCGAAATTTTATACGTGCGACCGCACTAAACTAAAAATCAACATTTAGCAAGGTCACGCCTCCCTCCGGTTACAAGTAATAATAATCCACAATAGAAAGACGAGTCGTACTATTTAAGAAACAACTTAAGATTGTTTCGTTCAATCTTCTCTAGGGCCCATTTAACCCCATTCCCCATCCATGTTTCTTATACGGCATATTATTAGAGTAAAATAACCAACCACATTGATTCTGTAATTGTTACAAAAACATGTTTTTTCTTACTTTTTTTACGTACGTATCTGTTTCAGTAGTTCGAGTCGATGTCCACTAAAAATCTATAGATTTTATCATGCTTTAGCGCAGCTTGACGTGTGTGTTGTCTCTGACATTCCGAAAAAAAGACATACTTACAGAAATCACAACACGATTAGTAAATCTGTACACAACCTTGTCAAAAACAATAACATTTATTTTAGTTATTGGTATTATTGATTTAAAAGCGTTAAATTGTATTTTTATGAATTAAATAAGTATCCAACAACTTATTTTTAGACAAAAAACACTAAAGATTACTTTTCAAATTCTTCTACTGTGAAGTAATCTTTTGTGATAAAAATACCGAAATAGGCACGTAGCTCTTTTTAAAAGCTTTACATAAGTAAAAAGCCGTCTCACCAAAAATTAACTTAGGTGGAGTATTAATAATTTATTACTTCGGAAAAGTGTTATAAAGTTTTTATTCTGACTTTTACAGGATATTAATATTGCAAAAGGTTTTTTTTTATTCTCTGGACGAATGTTACCGGGTTCCCTTTTGACAGTAATATTTCTCATAAATTCATTGTAATTTTAAACAACACTGGAAAATGGATTATTAAATTTATATCCTACTCGAAAGTCAAGTACAATTCGAAAAATCAAACAATAATTGGGTGTGGCAAATAAAACTAGTAAATAAAGGCTCTTTGAAAATGTTACATTGTAGTATTTACAAATCTAAACTGACAATGAGAAACGGAAATGGTTGTAGTAGTTTATTTTACAGCAAAACAAAAGCTTCAACTGACATAGATAACCGTAAAAGCACAGAAATGTGTATATAAAAAGCTTAATATAAAATCCTGTTGTAAGATACCGCAAGTTGGACGTAAAGCTAAAAGTATTGCAGGAATTCGTACAAGAAAGCTCGGCGAGCACTGAAAGCTGCCATCTAGGGTTAGGTTTAATAAAGCATAGCGTTGTCTATCTGTAAAAGACGAGTTTGGGTCTGAAACTTGAGGAAATCTTATAATAACACTAGACAAAGGATAAAGTAGTGTTTTCTTTTTCGACTTTTACGGTTTTAATGAAAATTCATTTCAATTAATCGCGAAAGCGCTTTGTGAGCCTTCTAAATATAACGTTTAGAATACTCTAAAATGTCCTGTAAATATATTAATTTTATTTAATATAGACGTTTTGGTATTAAAAAGTGAAAACTAAATAGATAAAAACTTTAAATTGCGAATGAATAAAAAAGGCGCCAAAATATATTTAGCTTCTATTATTCAGATGACAAGGAAGCTTTTTCTACGGTTTTTACCATAAATGAGATCAAATTGCTACACGTTTTTGCCATTAAGCTGTCATCATATTTGTTTTTACATCCGCTAGGAAATGTTGTCCCTTTAAAAAACAATTTCAAATGCGGATCATCTTTGTTTGCGAGGTATTAGAGTAAACGTGCCAGTGTTGGTTTCGGGGTTTATATGCGTTTCGATCCTCCGCCGCAACGTGACGCATAGAAATCTCTTTCATTTAATGTTTTTGAAGATACTTTTATATTCTTTTCAGCTTAAATGTTCAGCTGTGTATTATTTTTTAAAAGATTTTGTGATATTGATTGGTTTTTATGTTTACTATTAAAGCAGAAGGCTGTTTAATGTTTTTTTAATGTAGAAAGGGTATCCTACCGTATTCTAATCAAGTGATAATTTTTTACAGATATTGTAGAAAAATACTCAAATAATTGAAGATCGCGCTGGATAAAGAAAAAACTCAGAAATTCAAACTGTAGTGACATAAAGTTCAACAAGATAATCAAGAAATTAGTTAACCCCGTTATTTACACATGCAAAAACAATACTGCAGGTAACAAAAATTCAAATGGCAGGTACCTAGTTCAGAATATCAGCGGCGCACGTAACGATTTTTTAAAATTAATTTTAGGACATTTACTCTTTATAAAACTGTATAAAATGGAATCAGGGCCTCAACTGGCTGCTGCTTTGATTTGCGCGCATCTTATGGTAACACCTGGTTATATAAAGGGTATATAAGAGTATCTAATACTAATAATATCTCTAGGTATACAATGAAGCGATTTAACTAACTGGCATCAGGCAGCAGTAATGTTACTACTAGGTTAAGGTGGAGAACAAGGGCTTCGGTGCAGTCTAACACTAAACAGTCAGAGGCGACTATCGAATAAAGATTAAACCGGCTGTGACACTGCGATGAGGAAAACTACTTATTATTTTAAATAATGATCATTGCAGATAAAATAAAATATAGTATCAAGTACCAGCATTCCTTTGATGGGGCAGGGGTGCAAAGAATATGCTGTCTGAAATGATGAACCGCGTCACTAACAAAGAAAAGTCTTATAATATTAATAAAATCCACAAGAAAAGGAGCATGGAATGTAAGAAGTGCACGAAAGAGGGAAAACGCATAACATCATACAAGAAATAGAAAGATTGAAAGTGGATATAATGGCAATAAGCAAAATGCGCTGGCCTCTATCAGGGCACTGCATAATTTTAAGCAATGCCTTTTGATATACTTAAATGTACTTTAAGTTTATGCACCAACATATATCTCTTGGATGGACTAACGTCCATGCGGTCTAGAATCACGAATTCCCCGAGGAGATGAATTCGTCTAGTCCTGCCGAGAAGAGGATCTTGTAATCATGAACACCTTCTTTAAACTGCCCCCAAGAAGGCTATAGACATAGGCCAAAAGAAGTATCTAATGCACTATCGGAAGTTGCTAAATGACAACGACATAAAAGCTCTTACTGAGCTATATCTGATTTTTGATGCAGGAACGATCCCAAATGATTGGCGTACTTGGTGTTGAACCCTAGCTGCTTCATTAATTACTCGTAGTGGACTGTATTAACTGCATAATGCATATATTACATTGACAAAAAAAAGAATATTTTATGTCTAGTTTATTGACAACTCTCTCAATTAAAAAAATTACAATTCTCATATCAACTATTTATAATACCAAGGTAACGGCCGCTAAGAAGTTAGGTTCGGCGTTAACACTTGAAAAAAAGCAAAATCTATACTCCAACAAACAAATGAAGAATCTAGGTCGCCGCGTGATCACCACCTGGTAAACACATAAAATATAAGATCAGATTTTAAGCAACACTGATATAATTTAAGCTGTTAAAACTGTCAGTGACGTACGTTGCCCGCGTGATTCGCGCTGCGGTATGCAAGTTAGCCCTCGTGATTTCGGCGACCTAGATTCTTCATTTGTTTGTTAGAGTATAAGCAATATGACAATATAGAAGCATAAATTTCATTACCTACACATTAACACAGATTTTTTTCTTAGAAACTAAAATTTAGAAGTTAGGTCATTTTTCTATGTAGTATTACTGGGTGCCTAACCAAGAATATATAACATAACTTAAAATAATTTTGGTTTACTACTTCTGGAGCTTCAAGTGTGTTACTAATACTTTCATTAACGTTATAATGATCACTCTAGGGTATATAGTGAACCAACAGTTCTGTAATAACACCATATAATGTTACTTAAATTTATATAATATTTAGTTTGACTTTAGAATTTCTAATGTTATTGTTATTAAGAGTATTTGTTGCCTTCTGCAATAACGGTAGACGCCAAAATGAAAGAAACGCTTTACATGGACATGATTCTAACTAAATTGAATATTTAATTTAAAATGGCAAATCTGATCTCAAAATTAGCATTCATTTACCATAGTCTTGTAGGACAATAATTTTATCGAACGATTTTGAATGAACGTTTAAAAAAATACCTTTAATATTTTCAAAAAGGTAAATTAAAGTTTATTATTATTGGTATCTTTAAGGGTCCGTATAGTCTTTCTCGGTAAGTTGTTCATGTTTGCAGTAAAAATTCTTTGTAATATCATTTTAACCTGTACTTGACTAATACCTACAAAAATCTTACAAATACAGTAGGTAACTATGTAATACGTCCATCATTTTTATGTTATTAAATGAATAAGATAAAATGTATACTAAGAATTTTAGAGTGAATGTGAAAAATAAGAGAATATATTATTACAAATCACACTCAGAGAAAAATAATACTTGCAATAAGAAAATCGTACATTAAATTAAGAATTTTGATGCTGTTTTAGAACCTAAGAAGTTTCTAGTTTCAATTTAAGAAATTAATAAGAATAATATTCTTGTTTGCAATTCAAGAATACGAGAGGTTGAATGTAGAATAATCTATTTAAATTATGTTCTTATTTTTACATGAATTTGTTTTAATTTTAACATGAAAATTCTTAATTTAAAACATTCAACTTCTTTACTTTAACATTAATTGTTTCTTACTTTAAGAAATGACTTAATGATGTTTTAAGCATTTTCTTTCTTATTGGAAGAAATTAGTAAATGTTGTTTTAAGCATTATTATCTTGAATTTAGTGATTGGTTTTTAGGAATTAGTATTCAAAATAAAAGAAAACAATGGCACATGAAAGATTTATTTTAGATGCAACTACTTAGAAAAATACATACACATATTTCTTTACAAAATAGAAAACTTGCCAGTCTCGAATCACATCTTAAACATACCACAAAAGAGGATTCTTCAGTAAATAAAAACATTTTTTTTGTATGGTCAGTACGAAGATGTACCTTGACAACGTTTATTTCCATATAAGTCCAGGCTGCCAGCTTAAGCAAAGTACGTTTGTACTTGCTATACAGTGTATAGCATATTTCTAGCGTATTTTTTACATCTTGATTTAAAAACCTCCCAGTTGTTGAGAAAAGGCAGCAGAAGCATTTTTTTCTGCATAGTTTATGCCGAATGAAGTCGAAATTAATCTAAAACGGTAATTATTAATACTTTAATTGATTAATTATGACTAAAGTTATAGAAAGATTACCGTTAGCACACTTAACGTGACATATTTGTAAAGGAACCATTCTCTCAAAATTTCTTCGAATAATTTACTGTGGCAATCTCTTTGTCCCAAATTTTCTATTTGTCGCCATTCTGATATCGAAATATATAATATTGGATATAATTTATCAGTTCACCCATTGCCTTTGACAAGTTATCACTGAAGGTTAATACTTCACCACACAGGAAATGTAGCGCACACGTGCTTCTATTATAACGTAAAAGAACCAACTACAAAAAGTGCAACTAAGCAATATTGAACTAGTGTAAACAGCGACGCAGCTAGAAGCAACACTTAACGTTCTTGATTTAACTGCACTGCACTCTCATTTCCAGAAGAATTATTGTAATATGAAGAATTTAACGTTTTAATTTCAGAAATGTAAATGTTAACTAACTTAATTCAGCATAACATATCTTATTTCAAATTACATTGATTCTTATCTCAAGTACTGTAGTGCTTGAATCAATGCACAGTTTTCAAGAACATATTTGTTCTCACATTAAGTACAAAATTTCTTGAAACCAAAAGTTAAAAATTTTGTTTTTGCACACACCTGTATAAATTGCAGAAAATAATGTTTATTTTTAAAATGCAAAGATTCTTATTTGAAGTGGTGTAGTGCTTAAAACAATACCTAGATTTCAAGAACATATTTGTTCTCACATTAAGCATACTTTTTTTGATACAAGAAGTTAAAAGTCTTCTTTTAAACTTGCTTCTCTGAATAGCAGAAAACAATGCTTAAATTGATAATCCAATATCTCTCTTCAAGCATTTTATGTCTAGAATTAAAAATTATCTGGATCATTTTGATTTAGACACCACGTTTCTTGACTTTAGATTACCTATATTTCTTTGAGTGCAGTGTCCGATAGAGAAAGAGATGTGGATACGAGATGAAACGGGAAATGCAGATTTGGTAACCGAAATATTACTAACACAACACAAAGTTTCTGATTTTTAATTTCTTGTAAACTCTGAATTTATATACCGTTACTAAACAAAGGTGTTAGAGACTCTTATATACTGCTCCATTTAAGCTCTCTAAGGGGTTTATAAGAAAAACAAATATATAGTTACTAGATTATATAAATCAAAGTTATATAAACTTCGGAAGTTTGTGGTAACTGTTAAATACTAAATAGAAATGCTTATTGGTCTATTATTTTGGAAAATTTGACTACTTAGCCTAAGCCTTCTCTTACCATCTTAAAGATACCCTTATACTAATATTAAAACCGATAAGGCATACCTGAATTAATCTTTTGCCAGTGCAAGCAAACTTTAGCTTAGAAAAGCTTACGGAAATAGCCGACAAAATTATAGAAACAAGCACTGGTACACCATTACAAATTGTTGGCATTTCTAAACTACATTCGAAAAATGTATCACTTACAGAAGTAAATCAGTTAACACTACGTGTCTAAGAAATTTTGCAACACCGGTATCGCATTTCTTCAAGATAATGTCATCGAAGCAATTCTAGAATAATATCCGCTGGATTAGATGAAGCAGAAGTAAAAGCTTGCTATCGCGTTGTTTTGGCACAGAGGCCAAAACAATAGAAGCCTACCTTCAGCTTCCAATCAAGATTAATCGCGGCTGTCAACGCCGCTACTGCGTGACGCCGACATTACGTGAGATACTTAAGAGAGAACTTTTTGTACCACGACCTCTTTTTTGTAAAATTACTTTTCCTTTAAGGTGTAGCCTCTGATATTACAAGATTATATGAGAAGTAACAAGACCGCTTTCCCTTAAGAAGGCTTAGGAACTCCTTAAAGGTTCGGGATTTTAAGGGTTTTCTTAATTTTTCCACTTTCAATAAATTACGAGATAGCTTTGATATTAATATCTTTATTATGAACCATAATAATATCCAAAATCGATACAAATAGAGTTGTGAATTTCTTTCTGTCATTCTCTTAAGTGTTGCCATTAATTTAAAAGAATTACTTAAATATTCTCATTGCTAATAAAAGAAAAAGTAATATATGCATACTATAATCACAGCATAGTTATAACCAGTAAGTGCACTCCAGCAAATCTTGAAAGCTATCGTGTCTGACCTTGTTGATTCTCGGGCTATTAAACAACGGCCTGGCGGGCTACAGAACAACAGTTATGCTATGATATACGATCCTCGTTATTTGCAGCATGTAATGCGATGACTTCAAACTAAAAAACTATCAACTTTAAATTGCCGGCAATCGACTGGGTGTGCTATATATGTTTATGCTATGCTATAATAAGATGATAGATAACCTTCTCATTGAAAAACATTTGACAGTATGTATGCCTTACAAAATGATAAGATTTTTAACTTAACGCAGTCTGCATGTTTTATTTTTATATAATCATTTATTGTAAGTATAAAAGTTAAACAAGCAAAATCCCAATAGTTTAAGGGGTCCTCTAACCCTTAAGGGAGAGAGGTGTTGTTACTTTTCCTATAGTCTAAAAATATCAGGGAAAACGGCAGAAAAAAACACACAAAAAAGAAGTCACGGTACGAAAGGTTTCCTCTTTAGCATATTTCCGTGAATCTTAACTAAAGAAAGGTTAAGGAATCCGAGTATGAAATGTTTGTATCTAATGGAACGTTGAAAGCAACATTTGGCCTTATTCTTAGAATTATTCTTAGTATGTATGTTCGACTGTGGTTGATGTCGTGATTTCCAGTAACGTTTTGCGAAAGCAGACAATAACGAAGTAATTGTAGGTCCGTGAAAGACCATGAAATACATTCTTCAATTATAAGCTCTCTTGAATTACCAGTAACATACTTATATTATGAAAGCCAGTTGAATGTAAAATCACAAAATAATTATTATTTCTAGATTTTAAAAGTAAATGGACTGCTACTTATAATTCTCTAGAGGATAAAATAACTTTAGACTTTTATCCGCAATAAAAAAATGGCAAATTTAAAAAAGTGTTAAATTGGTTTTTATCAGAATGGATGCGTGTGGCTCTTCAACCTCTGCTGTGACTTACAGGTCTCTGCATTGAAATGTACAGCTTGTTGCAAATAAGTCTAGGACGTCTTTAGCAGGGGCGTCCCCAGCGGTGTGCGAAGGTGTGCACGGCACACGGGCAGCCAAATTTTGGGGCAGCCAAATGAATTTAAAATTAATACACTGTATGGCATCGGGCATTTGATAACAATTTTACTCTCAATTAAAATTGTCGAAAAAATAATATATGATGTTATTAAGATATTTGAGGTTAGAAATGTCAAATAATAAGTGAAGACTGTAGACATCAACTAAAAAAATTAAAAAACGTATATATCTTTCTGGGCACGACGTAAATTCTTATTATTAGTTGTTATTATCACTTGTTCATGGGGTTTTGGACAACAAGTTCACGGTCTAGGACATTTGGGAGCGGCCGTTTAGGCGCGGCCACCTAGGCGCTGTCGTTTCGGCGCGAGGACAGTTTGGCGCCGGACAGTTCGGCGCAAGGACACTTCGGCGCAGGCACACTTCCGCGCCGGGACACTTAGGCGCAAGCACACTTCGACTAAAAGCAGTTCTGGGTATGTACATTTTTCAAATGTACATGGCAAATTAGGGTAAAACTTCCGGAGAGCTTTAAATAAAACTTTTTTTTGCACCATTAGTCTAATTTCTTGGGAACAGCTACCCTATTAGAATAGCCTTTTTATATTTTTTATGTACACACATACACCTTCTTAATTCCAGAATTTCGCTTCGATTGGTTAAATTGCGTTATTCCAGTGTGTTTTTGTCTTTAAGCAGTGGACACACATTTTAAGTGTTACCTACTGAAACAAAATGCGTGAAGTCGGACACGTATTTATCAGTGGTACGATATTGAATGGTAATGTCAATTTTCCTATTTGAGTTAATTGATTTTATATATATTTTTAAATTTATAATAACATGATTATCAAACATGATATTCTTATAAACAATGAGGGATTTGTAATATACAAATTAAGTTGTTATTACAAATTATTCCCTTATGCCGAGATTTGCAGAAGAATCTTAATGTTAAAGCTTTAGGCACTACTGGCAGTACGTACGAGATTTTGTGATTGGTAAATATTGAGTTTTTTCCTCATCATACCGCATTTATCTAATACTGTATTTCATCGATCATACTGCATTCATTACCTGTAAATACCTATAGATATTGTTCATTATAATAATACTAGATAATTTCTCGCGCGATAATTCATAAGTGTCCCCGCGCTTAAGTGGTCCGCGCCGAAGTGTCCTTGCGCCGAAGTGTTCTCGCGCCGAAGTGGCCCGCGTCGAAACGGCTACGCCCAAATGGCCGCGTCTAAACGGCCGCGCCCAAATGTCCGGCTCCGACAAGTTCAATAGTAGCAAAATTTGGGTAACCAAAACATTAGCACTTTCGTATAATGGCTTCAGTTACTATACCTATACATATAGAAGTAAATTTCTGAGTGCTTTTCTGAGTTTTATAAAAATTAGAAAAATTTTAAAATTTAAAAAACGCTGATTATGGTAACACATATTAGTTTATCATTTCATGTTTCGATATTATTTAATTTATGTCCGGTCGGGTGAATATGACCTATTTAGTGGCCTGTGTTTAGAGCATAAGTTGCTAAATTAGAGCTCTAGGGCTCTAAAACTTTTTAGAGACCGGTAGAAAAATTGCTACCCTTGTTTACGCCGTCTCCATAGTAACAACAGTAATTACCATTGCACCTACCTACTTGAAGTTTTGCACTTTTCAAATTATTTTTGTTTTAAAAATAAATATTAACTGCCTCTGCGGGCTCTAACACACTCAATTAAACCCTTAATACATAATAGTTATTTATGTATTAAGGGCATAATCTATTAGATTATGGCATGAGAGAATGTTTAAAGCCCGACGAAGGAGGGCTTTTAATTTCTCGAGGGCCATTATCTTGATTATGCCCGTGGTATATACAACGTTTTATTTTATTTTGCTTCATGGAAAGGATAATTGCAAGCAATTGCACATTTCATTTTGAAAAAATGTAATAGTTATAATTATTTATTAAAATTGTTAGAACTCTATAGAAACGTTTTCTTTGTATCTTAGCAACTTTATACGCCCTCGGGCTAAAAAAGCCAAATTACGGCCGCAATTGAGTGCCAATAAAGACGATTATCATGTCAAAATAAAATAATATACTATTATGCACAGATGCATTATAATTAGACTATTATTGATAGATCTATCTAAACATAACTGTCTCTTTATGCCCCAAGGGCCTCTTTATGATCCGACGGGCAATAATGAAACGTCAATTAAATGTCAGAGCTGTATTTGTAGAACTTGATTGGTTCTTAATATAATTTGTAAACTTATCACCAATGAAAATAAGCTGAAATTAAGTATTTTAGATAGTAACTATAGTAACGTACTTCGTATATATGCACATAAGTATACGTACAGCGGCTTGATGTAACCTACGTACTCATTTAATTATATTTTTTACTATTTTGGACTATATATGTTTCACGTTCTCCTGTTGGATGATACATCCTACTCCTGCCTTTGTTCTACAGTTTTGATCTACTCCGCTATATGTCAAAATATGCCATGTTTCCACTTCCATTTCCCCTTTTCCTTTCTTTTTTGTTTCCGTTATACCTAAAATATCCATGTCTCTTCGACTAGCTCATTTTCCTTTCCCGATTGCTTCTGTTATTCCAAGTACCTATTTTCCAAATTCTTTCATTTTTTACTTTCCTGTTATTTTTACTTGTGTTACTCGTTACTTCTAATATTGTTTGCTTGTTTTGTTTTCTTCGTTATAATGTCCTATTTCTTTGCCTTTTTCGTCATCATGCATTCGGTTATTTTAGCATTTAGTTTTTTGCATCCTTATCTGTTGTTCTTTCACTCCTGTTAGTTTCTTCCATTGTTCCATTTACCATGTTTCATTTCCATTCTTTACCTTCTATAAGCAGTTTCTGATAACCAATCCTTACAACTTTTCCTTGTTTACTTTCTTACCAGGCTTAATTTGGCCTAATTTGTTTGTCGATCTCCCTTTCTTTCTTTGATAAGTCACTATTAATGAATACCTTTTCATTCGTGTTGTTTTTCAGCTTTTTTTTTATTTTGCATCTTCACTTTGTCTTCGAATGTTTCGAATTCCAGCAAGCATGCTTTAAACCCTAGTTTGTGAACTTTTTTGATTTATATACATCAATCTCTAGGTTTTGTTTTACGAAGTTACCATTCCATCTTTTAGAGCTGTTGGATTACGCATATCCATAGTTAGCCCTGAAACTACTGCATTATTTCGTCTCTTTTTTTTTAATTGTCTTATGTTTGTGTCCCTTATTTAGTTTTTAACTTCTTGAAATTATTTTTTTGTATTGATATTTTCTTGCTTTAGTTTATTGTTTTTCGTCTGAATTTCCATTAATCTCTTATCATATTTAGATTCTTCCAGCCTTATATGGTTCACTTCTATAGTTAGGTTTTGTAACATGTCTAATATCTTGTCTAATTTACTATCATCTAGTTTACTTTCATCTAATTTACTTTCCTCCAGATCCAGTCCAGATCTTTTAGAATTCAAATTGTTGATAATTTGTGGTTTTCACAGTTAACCGAATGTGGGTTATCTCCAAAACTTTCGCTTTGCTCCCTAACGATTGTGCTTTCAAAGTATTAAGTTCGATAAGCTGCAAAACTGTCAAAGCACTTTAACAACTAATCCTCCTTCGTCGGGCTTTAATTTCTCGAGGGCCATTATCTTGATTATGCCCGTGGTACATACAACGTTTTATTTTATTTTGCTTCATGGAAAGGATAATTGCAAGCAATTGCACATTTCATTTTGAAAAAATGTAATAGTTATAATTATTTATTAAAATTGTTAGAACTCTATAGAAACGTTTTCTTTGTATCTTAGCAACTTTATACGCCCTCGGGCTAAAAAAGCCAAATTACGGCCGCAATTGAGTGCCAATAAAGACGATTATCATGTCAAAATAAAATAATATACTATTATGCACAGATGCATTATAATTAGAATATTATTGATAGATCTATCTAAACATAACTGTCTCTTTATGCCCCAAGGGCCTCTTTATGATCCGACGGGTAATAATGAAACGTCAATTAAATGTCAGAGCTGTATTTGTAGAACTTGATTGGTTCTTAATATAATTTGTAAACTTATCACCAATGAAAATAAGCTGAAATTAAGTATTTTAGATAGTAACTATAGTAACGTACTTCGTATATATGCACATAAGTATACGTACAGCGGCTTGATGTAACCTACGTACTCATTTAATTATATTTTTTACACAATAATAGATTTGAGATAAAAGCAATCTGTGCATAAAATAGTGTATGCATTTCGGGCATAACTTGCTTTTATGGCCCTACAGCCTTTTCTATAGAATAACGCTTCTGGCAATAAAAGCTTCTTTATGCCCTTAATACATAAATAACTATTATGTCCGGTCGGGCGATTATGACCTACTTAGCGGCTTGTTTTTAGAGCGTAAATTGGTAAATTAGAGCACCCCTTTGTACTACCCTTGTTCACGCCGTTTCCATAGTAATAAAAGTAATTATATTAATTATATTAATATTCGCCTCGAACCCTAACTGACTCTAAGGGCTCTAAGACACTCAATTGAGCCATTAATGGCCTTAATACATAATACACTATTATATTGGTACAATCCGAAAAAAATATTGACATTTATAAATAAGTTATTGGAGCAGTGATAATTGGTGCTTTTGAGAATAACATTTACATCAATATTTCAAGTTAATTAAAATAATTCAAGTAAATAATGTTTGATCTGTTTTATTACTACGAGTATGATCAATCAAGGGGGGGTCGTCAACATATATGGGGGCAGCAGTAGTAAGCTTTGCACAAGGGCAGCCAAATGTGTAGGGACGCCCCTGGTCTTTAGAATAATTTCTGCATTTTCAACGCGTGAAACAGACTTTAAATTATATGTTTTTAGGTAACTACAAACAATTTATTAAACATTAAGAAAACGAAACAGCAACATGGTTCTTTTAGATTTATTTGAAATCAGCTGTACAATTAACAGAGGTTCATAGGAAACGAAAACAGAGATATGTGTCAAAGATGCATTTTCTCAAAAATGGTTTTCAGAAAATAATTTAATAATTAAAAGCGCGGAAAAATAAAAAGCAAAAATGTAGAAACTAGAATTACATAATATAACTTTAAATATTGCAGAAAGTTGATATATACTTAACCAGGAAAGCCAACTCGTAAAAATACAAATGCAGAGTGAAATCCCATAAGGTTTATGATCAAGACAAAATGACTCTTATGCTATATTTAAATAAAATCTGTATCATAACTTACGACACTTACTTCACTCAATGTTTGGCTGTTCAGTTCCACAACATCTGTACATGTACAGTCTACGACTTTAGTAATGATTCGGATCTGAAACTAGTTTTATTCAGAGAAAACTTACTCTAGAAGGAAATATATAATTTTACAAATATTACAAAGGATATAAAAAATATAAATAAATATAATATTATATACGAAAACAATAATATAAAATAAATCTATAAAATGTGATGCGTATAGCTAGATTCAGACCCGAGTCATTACTAAAGTCCCAGACTGTACATCTTAAAACGTTTTACATGACATTTACAGTTTTCTTACTAAAAGATGCCATTGTTCTAATTATGTAAGAAAACATAAACGTACAACTATTACTTTTAAAAATACATAGTACAATATTATGAAAGTCAGAAGACACATTTTTCTCATGCTTTGTTCTAGATCGCCTGCATTTTAAAAGGTATCTGTAATAACTATTTTTTGCCGTAACTTTTGTTTGGTTTAAAGTATTGAACACGAGGACAACTTTCACCCAGTATTACTTTTATGACAAATTTTACGGGAAACCGCCTCGGTTTTGGATTAGTTGTTAAAGTGCTTTGACAGTTTTGCAGCTTATCGAACTTAATACTTTGAAAGTACAATCGTTAGGGAGCAAAGCGAAAGTTTTGGAGATAACCCACATTCGGTTAACTGTGAAAACCACAAATTATCAACAATTTGAATTCTAAAAGATCTGGACTGGATCTGGAGGAAAGTAAATTAGATGAAAGTAAACTAGATGATAGTAAATTAGACAAGATATTAGACATGTTACAAAACCTAACTATAGAACTGAACCATATAAGGCTGGAAGAGTCTAAATATGATAAGAGATTAATGGAAATTCAGACGAAAAACAATAAACTAAAGCAAGAAAATATCAATACAAAAAATAATTTCAAGAAGTTAAAACTAAATAAGGGACACAAACATAAGACAATTAAAAAAAAAAGAGACGAAATAATGCAGTAGTTTCAGGGCTAACTATGGATATGCGTAATCCAACAGCTCTAAAAGATGGAATGGTAACTTTGTAAAACAAAACCTAGAGATTGATGTATATAAATCAAATCAGTTCACAAACTAGGGTTAAAAGCATGCTTGCTGGAATTCGAAACATTCGAAGACAAAGTGAAGATGCAAAATAAAAAAAAAAGCTGAAAAACAACACGAATGAAAAGGTATTCATTAATAGTGACTTATCAAAGAAAGAAAGGGAGATCGACAAACAAATTAGGCCAAATTAAGCCTGGTAAGAAAGTAAACAAGGAAAAGTTGTAAGGATTGGTTATCAGAAACTGCTTATAGAAGGTAAAGAATGGAAATGAAACATGGTAAATGGAACAATGGAAGAAACTAACAGGAGTGAAAGAACAACAGATAAGGATGCAAAAAACTAAATGCTAAAATAACCGAATGCATGATGACGAAAAAGGCAAAGAAATAGGACATTATAACGGAGAAAACAAAACAAGCAAACAATATTAGAAGTAAGGAGTAACACAAGTAAAAATAACGGGAAAGTAAAAAATGAAAGAATTTGGAAAATAGGTACTTGGAATAACAGAAGCAATCGGGAAAGGAAAATGAGCTAGTCGAAGAGACATGGATATTTTAGGTATAACGGAAACAAAAAAGAAAGGAAAAGGGGAAATGGAAGTGGAAACATGGCATATTTTGACATATAGCGGAGTAGATCAAAACTGTAGAACAAAGGCAGGAGTAGGATGTATCATCTAACAGGAGAACGTGAAACATATATAGTCCAGGCGACAGGGAAATTGGTATATGGGAAAAGTCACAAGACTTGATAACAGCAATTTTTTTGTTTAGTATGTAGGGTGGTGTGTGGTGAGTCCACATTCAAGTTCTCGTATTAATCGGAGGCTGCGAAATGTCCGCCATCTTGGAAAAAGAGATTAAAGTGTTTTTTCAACTTATCTCATTAGCCGTAGGTCTGAGGAAAGAAGTAATTCCTAACGTTTTTGTCGGAAATTCGATTCTCTACAACTTCCTCAGTACACTTCTTTGAGAAATGTTTGTAATAAAAATGTATAAACAAAGAAACCGTAAAAATTTAGGGGTTGTAAATCTTTGGGGTGAAATAACTATTGCATTTTTGGTCGTACGAGCAAAATTGTTCGTATCTTTCTTGTAGACAATTTAAAAACGAACAAGCTAGTGCACTCACTTTTTAGTAATTTTTAATCGTAATCTTGCTCGTACGACCAAAAATGAAATAGTTATTTCACCCCAAAGATTTGCAACTCCTAGATTTTTACGGTTATGTGTTTATAACTTTTTTATTACAAACATTTCACAAAGAAGTGTATTGAGAAAGTTGTAGAGAATTGTATTGCCGACAGAAACGGTAGTGACAACTTTTTTACGGTTAAGGAGATAAATAACTTACCAGTAGGAAGAACGTTATACGCGCTTACTGCCTCGCTTTCCACTTACCTCCATTCGACCGCTGCCTTCCACTATACCAAAGAACGGAACCAAAAAAGTAAGTTCACTAGATTGTTCGTTTTTAAATTGTTTACAAGAAAGGTAAGAACAATTTTGATCAAAAATGCAATAGCTATTTCACCCCAAAGATTTGCAACCCCTAAATTTTTACGGTTATTTGTTTATAGCTTTTTTATTACAAACATTTCTCAAAGAAGTGTATTGAGGTAGTTGTAGAGAATCGAATTTCCGACAAAAACGTTATGAATTACTTCTTTCCTTAGACCTACGGTTAACGAGATAAATTGAAAAAAACACTTTAACTTCTTTTTCCAAGATGGCGGACATTTCGCAGCCTCCGATTAATACGAGAACTTGAATGTGGACTCACCACACACCACCTTACATACTAAACAAAAAAATTGCTGTTATCAAGTCTTGTGACTTTTTTTACCTTGTCGATGTCGCCTGGACTAATATACATAAGTGGACTGGTGTTTACGAGAAAATACTAAAGATAGAAATAGAATAGGGATAAAAACAGTAAAATATAAGGAAGTAAATAGAGTAGGAAGAATGAATAATAAAACCAAAGAAAAAATTAGGACATGAATATATAAAGTAAAGCTTGAAGAAGAAATTGATAAAATTAAAATGTAAGCTTACAATCTCTTGAAGAACTTTGGAACAATATTAAAGAAGTATTGATAAAGATGGCAAAAGATATACTGTGCGGAACTACAAAAATAAATGCAAATAAGAACAGACTAAATGGTGGAATAAAGAAATAAAAAGGAAGTAAAAGTTAAAAAACAAAAGTGTGGGAAATAGAACAAATGAAAATTACGATACGAAAAAAAATTACAGACCGATTTAAAGCGATTTTGAAAATTACGGTTATAGGTGTTGCCTATCTATGGGCATGAATTATATAATTACCTAAAACCTTCTAAACGGAGGAAAATTTTCAAAATCGCTTTAAATCGGCCTGTAACGGTCTGTAACGATCGGTAAATCGGTTTGTTTTCGTATTCATCGAGTAAAAATAAGCATTTTTTACACTTCTTTTTTTCTCTCTCACGCCATTTTCGATGAAAAAATGATAAACTTTCAAAAATAGCAAATTGTTTTCAATTTTGCTCGAAACTGAAGCACTCTAGAAAAAAAACGCATTGGACAAAATCTATGTATTTTTTGACGAAGACTGCGATGCCGTTAAAAAAGATTAAAAAATATTTCTTCTTTTTTCTTCAACTTTAATATTTTTTTTGGAACTGGATACTCGTTTACCCTGTTTTAGGGGTCAAATATAATTTTTTCATATAGGAGCCATGTGGCATTCGAAAGTGGAAGTTTCAAGCTTTAAAATGAGTCCCCGTTGATCTTTCTAAGTTGTGCCAATCTTTGGACCTAGCCGGTGGTTGAGTTCAGAAAGAATGACCCATATAAGATCTTGAGCCTGTTAATACACTAAATCTTTTCTAAGTTTTTTCCCAGCAATTTTCTAAATGGTTCTTTCGGCTATACTCATGAAGGCTATGTTATGTTCCAGCCGGTTTGAGGGTTTACTCCTAAATCCAAATTCTATTTAACAGGAAAAAGTGTAGTTCCAAATTACATGATTAATTTCTTGGGTTTATTACTTTTAGCTTTATTAGATGAATCATAGTTAAGGGACAAATTCACGTAATAAAAGTAGAAATAAGGTTAAGTGATAAACTATACTTCAGTAAATACAAACGCCAACATGAATGGTAACATTAAAAGCACAAAGCTGTTGTAATGAGGCTGTTAGTTGTGTGTGTCTTTATCGTTAACGTTTGTTGGATTTAGCGCATTTTCTGTTTCTCCCTAAAAATGAGTGCCAAAGGTGCAAGATGCAAAATCACGAGTAAAAGTAACGTGTAGTAATTTCAAAATAAAACTGATTCGTACAATTACAGAATTTTTGAAAACGAAAGAGACAGAGATAAACAATGAGTCTGTATAGAATCCAATACTACTAAAGTTAATGATTTGTATGTGTGTCCGAGCCCAAGCGTTCTATAAGGGCTAGAGAGATGGGCTTGGGCTCATTCGACGCGTAATTTGCCGAGGATAATATACGACCGGATAATATAAAATTTTTTAAATTAGGTTATGTTTTAAAATTTTTTTTAAATTAGGTTATGTTTTAAAAAATCGATAAATGCTGATTCTATCGTACTATTTAGTGCTATTGAGTGCTATTTGGTACTAATATGTGCTCTATCGATAGGGAATCGATTGGAGATTTATGTAGGTCATGTAAATACTGACCTACTTTAAAAAAAATCGATAAATGCTATTTCTATCATACTTA
Source organism: Agrypnus murinus (assembly GCA_929113105.1). Lineage (NCBI taxonomy): Eukaryota > Metazoa > Arthropoda > Insecta > Coleoptera > Elateridae > Agrypnus > Agrypnus murinus. Next base: position 90,404,811 of record OV816026.1, read on the forward strand.
AGTGCTTAGGCCCGTAGGGCACATTATCCTAGTTAGGTCTATTTGTTCAATAATGGCAAACAAGCATAATTTTTATACTTGACTTTATGGAGTGTTGCCATGGAAACAATAATAATATAGAATAAAAAGGTTTTATGTCAAAACTCATATTTTTTCGCTGGAAATTAATTTTCCATATATATAGTGTTCACAAGAAACTATAAACAAAAAAAAAGGGAACATTACAGTCCACAATCTCTAATCTTATTACGCCAAGAAAAACCGCTTTGCAAACTGGTATTGCTATATATGATAATAATTGATGGAAACAGGGGCCCTTGTTAATGGTTAATCTGGTCAAGAAAAGTACAAGGAATTATTATCAAGTTAGTAATTATCTTTTTTGCATTGTGTGGCTAATTCTTGATATAATTTTTTATCAAAACTATCAACAGAGTCTGATAGAAGCGTAGAAGAACTAACAAGAAAAAGTGTGACGTAGGTATAGGTAGGTACTAAATTTCCATAAAACTATCGGTTTCACCGGAAAAGATATCGGATGATATCAACTTCAAAATCTTAAATGGAAGGTACCACTTCTTTTTGTATATTTCGAGTCAATAGAAAATTCTAAATTCATTAATACTTTCGTTGCCATGGCGACGAAAAAAAACAACGTTTTTAATTTTGAATCTAAAAGGCCGTGGACCATCTAAAATTATTAGGAATCAATCTAATGCGTCCAACACAATATGAAATCGATGCCGTTTTGGTTTACACATTGTTGCGGCGACATTTGCATTTAATTTAAAACGATCTAGCCTGCATGGAACATCACAGTTGGAGAAAACATGAAACATGAAAACAAGGTGAAAGTACAGAAACAACTTCAAAAATAATATTAAAATAAATCGAGCATAACTACATGTAAGCTAAAAGAAAACCTAGCTAAAGAGATAGAAAAGGAAAAGTGGGACATAAAGAAAAAGTTACAACATTTGAAGAAAAAAATGAAGGACTTAAGGAAGAAGTAATTAAAGCAAGAAACATCCAAAACCAATAATTTACTAGTCCTTAAAACAGAAAAATATATAAAAATGTAGATAATAATAGAAACTGTCACAATATTTATTAATCTTTATTTATTTCATGATTATGGAATTACACAAAGTAAGGCTCGAGACAGTAAAATAAATTGTGGTTAAGAAAGTAAAAATACCGGAAAATAAGAAACAAAAATTGAAAGATTTAGGTTCAGAATGATCGGAGATATAAGAATATTTATTGAAAATGACTTGACATTAAAGGGCATATAAGTATGTATATAAATTCGAACTAAAATATTAGTTAAGTGGAAGTAGCAAAACAGAGGAAACCTAATGATAGGATATCAGAGTATGAATGATGGGGAATGTAATGGAACAAAAGAGAAACCTGTTTAGAAAACCAATAATCTATTTTGGGAAACAAATAGGCCGAATAGATATTTGACTTACCAGTTACCGGAGCACTTCCAGAGTTTTTTAAGTATTCCTTTAATCACTAGCCCTATGTTTTGAATTCTTAAGATGCACTCAACTTACCTGAAAATTAAAAATAAAGAAATTAGTTTAGATGTCATTATATAGAATATATATCGTTAAACAATATGTTAAGTCAGTTAAGGCTCTTTTTTAAAGTCTCGTATTTCTAAGTAGTTCTAAGGTATTTCGATTTAATGAAACTACAACACAGAGAAAAATGTATTTAAATTTCATCAACAATTGTGTGGTATTGTAAAACAAATTGGTCTTAAAAAAGTGATAGGGACAATTTGTGTAGAATTATAAAACAAGATTGTGTCATTTAGTTTGTCAAGATTTTTTAAATAATGTTTTCAATTTTTTGTAAGGATGTGTATAAACTCAAATATAACATTTTGTGGAAGTCAATAGTAATTTTGTAGAATCAAATGAATAGTTGTGTATTAAGTTTCCATAACAAATTGTGTTACTCATTAAAACAGAATGTGTAATGTTGTTGCATACAATTTTATACAAAATTGCCCAATTGTTGTACTAGTTGTGCCACAATTGCTTAATAGTATTTAACTCAATTACTTTTTCACATTTATACAAATTGTGGAATACTCTGGCACAAATATTCTGTACAAGAGGTTCATAAGTATCACAAATAAAATATATATTTTTACATATAAATATCTTTATTGTAGAAAATGTAACTAATACGTATGTATATAACTATACAATGTGTAATATATACAAATATAACACTAAAATTTTCTTTTGCTTGTCGTCTGTTTATATATAAATCTCGAATTTACATTAATAGCGACAAATACAAGTGGCGACATCTATAAGATGTCATCCATAAACTTTGCGAAACACAATAATTAGTAGGAAGCAGTTTGAACGCTGGATTATGATTTCATTCATACAAAATATTGTATTTTTCTAAACATTTTTTACAATTATACTTCAACATAATATGCTAGCTCTTCCTCTACAACATTGTTCCAAAGCAAAGAATGCAAAACTAAATCTGACTGTGTTGAATAATTGTCGTACGTTCCTGTTAGACAATTCATTAACGAAAACCTACACATCGCTGGACAATACGATTCTACAATTATAATATAAATTTCTCCAACACCGTTTTGAACAATCTTGTGCAAAGCTCTTATGAAGTATTTCTCTCTGTGCATATTTGTACTACTATAGTATAGTAGATTTTGGATTTTCTCTTTCGAATTTTCTTCAACCTATAAATGTGAAACCGGTCATGAGGAGACCATACAGGTGCACAGAATTCTAATGTAGAGCAAATAGCTATACACAATAAAGGTATTCGATGGAGCCCAAAGTCGAGAAGTCCTTTGTATTGCTGCATATAGATCTCAACATCTGCCGGGCTTTAGTTTTTATGTTGTCAATGCGTCGTTCAAAATTCTTTCACAGCTTAACTAATTGTCTATAACCTAGATCCGTTGTTGTATTCGTTTTTAGAAGTACAGTACTACCTAGTTTGTAATCAATAGCCTGTAACTAACTCCGGTTAAATTAAACAGATCTACATTTATCAATATCGTCATCAAATTTTGCTTGCGTCATTGAACTACTATGGTGTTTTTTATTTTGGATTTCGAGGCAATCATTTAATGATTTTAAGCTACTATTACTTGAGCTGTTCAGTGCCCAAGGATGGTAAAGTGGCTATTATTATTACCCTCAAGAAATAATTTACCAGGTACCCATTTCCCCAGGCTCAGTCAACCTTGTAGCCTTAGATATTTTAAAAATTCCCATATTTCATCCATGGGATTTGAACCCAGGACATCAAGATTGGTAGTCAAGTGCCATATCCACTGAGTTATCATGGCTTCATTGAGCTACCATGGCTTCATGTCTCTAACGTTAGATCTATTATACTTTTAAGTCACATTTAAGTTATTTCGTGAACTCTTACGCCAATACGAAGTTAATCTTGATCTACAACTACGTGTGACGACGACCATTGTTAACGTTCTGAGAATATCTGAATGTGCCAGTGTTACTAACTGAACCTCCTAATAGTAAAACCATGAGATCAGAATGATGCATCAAATATATTATTTAAAACTTAATTCGTCGTCAATTACAAATTTGATTAAACTATAGTGTTCTAGGAACTTCGATCTTAGAAGGTATTAGTTTGACTTCAGTTAACTTTTTACTAGCTGGGATTTTTAAAATTTATTTACTAAGTAGCTTCGGATTTTTCTAACCTCAATATTTGGATTAATTGTGATTGTTGTTTCATTGAGTTTTGCTTAGTTAAAAATATAGATTTTATTAATTAATTATCCGTTGTATCTTGAGATAAAACAGGGATATGTTGTCTTTTTTAGGTCTGTTTGAGGTTTTAATGTTTTGGTTTTTAATTTTTCAACGAACAAATTACTCTCCAATTGATTTCTATTTAATTGGTTATTATCATATTTGTCCCGAAAGTTCTTAATAAGAGTAAAAAAGTTTTTAAATATACAAGGGGTTATGGAACACCATCTCGCTTATATACTCGAGCAAAAAAACGCACCAAAATTTCAAACCGTCATAATTCGGCGGATTTTGGACGAAAATGGATGAACCTTTGAGTGGTAAAAAGTTTAAAGTGTCTAGCTTAAAGGCGTGTGAGCGAATGTTACGTTTAAGCTTTTCCGTTCCCCGCCATCCCCCAAAGAATAAAAAATGTTTTTGATTCAAAAAATGTCAAACTTTAACAGCTTGTACGGTGTACCAAAAACATCGTGGACCCAATCGACCGCCAGGGCAATAAAATTCAGCCCTTTTTTGTAGAGTTCTCAAAATTTCGAGTGCCTACGATGACTTGGCGCGAAGTTATGAATTTTTGAAATTTATTCTGCATTTTGTCGGGAGTCTTTCGTCTTCTGCCAGCGACATTATTACCGGTTGAGTTTGAACATTTTTTCCCAAATTCAAAGATTTTGAAAAATGTTCTTAATTAATAAAAACAATTTTTTATTAGCTTTAATTTTTTTAACGTGTAACCGCCGACATCAGCGTTACCCGATGTGCACCATGAGGAGGTTGTCGGTCGGAATTTACACATCGTGTGTGTGTAGTGTGGCGCATGCTACCTTCTACCTCCAAAAGAGCAACAATTCGTGCACGTTGAATGGTCGTTAATTGTGGCATTGTAACGTGTCGAATAACTTTCTCTTATTCTTCGAATAACGTACTGATTAATTTCAACATTAGAAAAAAAAATCAAAACATTAACTTAGGCACTTGCACATCAGGCAACGTTGTCGGCGGTTACACGTTAAAAGAATGAACGTTAAGGTCCAAGTGTACCCAAAAACGTGTGTTATTTGTTTCATAAATAATATAATAATGTGATAACTTTGGTTTTAAGTTAATCGTCTAGGAATGTTAAAAACTTGCTTACCTAACTTGTTTTAGAAAAAAAAATTTTTATTTAAATTATTTCACATGTTATACGTGAAAAATTAATTTTAGAAAAACTGTACATTCAAAATTAACCAAAATAATACCACTTATATTTCATAGTATTTGAACTATTTTCCCAGAATTTTAAGAAAATCGTATGTCTAGCGACTAAATTATTGCCAAAAAACCTGCTTTTTGCCAAAATGGAGGTAATAGTTTAGTCCCTAGACATACGATTTTCTTAAAACTTTGGGAAAATAGTTCAAATACTATGAAACTTAAGTGGTATTATTTTGATTAATTTTGAATGTACAGTTTCTCCAAAATTAATTTTTCACGTATAACATGTGAAATAATTTAATTAAAAAAATTGTTTTTCCAAAACAAGTTAGGTAAGCAAGTTTTTAACATTTCTAGACTATTAACTTAAAACCAAAGTTATCACATTATTATATTATCTATTAAACAAACAACACACGTTTTTTGGGTACACTTGGACCTTAATAAAAAAAATGTTTTTATTAATTAAACGTTTTTCAAAAATTTTTGAATTTGGAAAAGAAACGATTCAAACTCAACCGATAATAATGTCGCTGGCAGAAGGGAAAAACACCCGACAAAATTAAAACAAAATTAAGGGTAAATTTCAAAAATTCATAACTTTGCGCCAAAAAATCGTAGGCACTCGAAGTTTTGAAGACTTGACAGAAAAAGGACTGAGCTTTATTGCCTTGGCGGTTGATAGAGTTCACGATTTTCTTGGTACGCCGTACAAGCTGTTAAAGTTTGACATTTTTTTTAATCAAAAACATTTTTTTTTCTGCGGGGGGTCGCGGGGGGACGGAAAGACCTTTACGTAATATTCGCTTGCACGCTCTTAAACTAGACACTTTAAACTTTTTAGCACTCAAAGGTTCATTCCTTAGAATATAAAACTGTAGGAAGGAACGTATCTACCCGGCGCAATGAGCTTTAAAAGCGACGGATATGACGTCATACTGGCCACCATTAGACACCACGTAAATCTGCTTTTTTTCTCAAACTCTGACAAATACGAAAAAGGGAGGTACATTTCATATGCATGTATTCGTTTGTTAAAATATTAAATATAAAATTTGTATTCTAAGATTCATTTCAAAATACTATGTTTTAAAATTGAGGTTATGTAGTTTATGTAAGCATTTCGTGACAGAGAGAACCGCCAATGGAAATATCTCATTCCAAAACCGGAAGCACCTACTCCGCCATATTGAGACCCCATCCCGGTCGTACGTAGTAGATGATTATGTTCCTTCCTACAGTTTTATATTCTAAGGTTCATTCATTTTCGTCCAAAATCCGCCGAGTTACGACGGTTTGAAGTTTTGGTATTTTTGGTGCGTTTTCAAGTGGTGCGTTTTCTTTCCTCGAGTGTATATTTTTACATATTATTTAATTAACCATTTTACATAGTATTGTATGTTAAGATGAAAAATATTTGATCTCTTAGATGAATAGTTTACAAAAAACTCGCCCCTTTTCTACGTGTTTGTTTATTCATCTTATCTGCCTTTGATAATGACATATGTTGAAATGTATGTATTTTATGTTGAAATAATTGTCAGGTTATAAGTTAATAAATGCTGTGAAGTTTTCAATTCAATTATTTTGTTTTATTTCACTATAAATTAAATTTTGGTAACATTTTAATTTCCTACATTTTGAACCTTACACAAAAGGGCAAAAGAAAATTGAAGCCTAATGCTGTTGGCATAATCTTGGCGTAGTAAGCATTTTTAAATAATTTTTCTTAAATAAATTAAATAAATAATATCCGTAGATAACATCGATTAGAACTCGATTTAGTATCAAGATATAATTTTGAGTCTACGGGCTCAGCCGCAGAGAAACCGATTGGAATTTTATAAATATCTAATTTCATAGATTTATAAAATTATGGTCTACATATGCTAGTTATTGGTTTTTAATTTGAATAAAAATTTAGTACCTATCGTGGATCTTTTTTAAATTTATTTTATTGTTTTTTAAGTAACTAGCTGCTAGGGCAATATAATCATTTTCAATGACTTATTAAAGTGTTTTGTTTTCAACATTTATATTTCTGATTGTGTATATTTCCCAGTTTGGAAACAAGTTTTTAATTTTCTATTTTACAAGTTTATTTTAATCTTTCTTCTGAAAATTAACTTACAATTTACATTAACACCATACAATTTTTCTCGATATAGATGTTTGCATATGCATAATCTACTTAAACACAGGTAGGCAAGTTTTGATTGAGCCGTTAGTTCCAGTATGCTTGTCTTGGAAAGTGTTAATTTATTATTTTAAAGATATCATCGAGAGCTTTAAAACGATACCATATACAATCGTGTTGCGCTCACGGTTGTCCAGATAAACCGCGATTTTGTTCACCGGTTCACAAGAAAAATCGTTTTATACTCTTTAGTTCAAACTACTGCGAAATGTTCTTCGTATATTTGAATAGATCGCATTGAGAGCTTTAAAACGGTACGTACAATCGTGTTGCGCTCACAGTTTCTGAGTTAAAAAAGAATTGGTGTTTTGCATAAAAGTTGCACAAAAGCTACAACATTAATTCATATGGATTAGCTTATAAATCAGATGTAAAAAACGTTGAATTAGTTTGGTTCTCACACATAAAAAAAATTTGTCGGAAAAATGTTAATACAAAGCATTATTTTCAAAAATATACGAAATTAGTGAAGGTGGAAGTTTAACATTTGTATAATTTGTGTGATGTGCAATTAAGAATTTGTAACTGTAAGTTAATTAAATCGTGAAGTATTTAATTGCAAATCGGTGTTAATACTACAAGTCTGATACATTAATATGTATTGTACACGATACACAGATATCATTCTAGCACGCTATATCATTGTTTACTGTCACACCCTTATTGCAAACCCTTCCTCCATAAACAGCCATTTACTCAAAATTGGAAATATACGTGCTTAGGTGTAATTTATGTTTTACTTCGTTTAGTTGTATGCTTCTATAGCATATAATAGTTTGAGTGAGATTTAAAATAAAATCCTAAAATTACTAAATTTCCACATTATATATTTAATTTTGTCCCTAGTGGAAGAAGGGAAAATCCTTTCAAATATTCAATTGGGTGTTGTATGAAATTTACATTGAAAATTCCAACATCAGGAACGCTATCTCCTATAATACCAGTTCGACCTAAACCAATATTTGGGGCATATCTTCAGGTTTTAGCTTTTATAAAAACTGTTAAGTTCAGGATGCTTTTGTGAAGGGATATTTATTATTAGGAGTAGTATATGTGGATACTTAAAATTCGAAATCAATAGGAAGATATATGAATAAGTTGTACGCAAACGAAAATACAAATGCAATCCACGAATGAAACACCTCTGCCTCATTCTGTTTAAAGCTTAAAGATCAATACAGTTAAATTTGTTGGATTGTTGTTATATGATTCTCATAGTTATTAACGATGCAACAAGTAACGGTAAAAAGACACTAAACAGGAGTTATAGAAACTTTTTTTTTGTTCAGAGCAGATTAACTGTTTGAATGATTAAGTTCAACTTCGAACTTCACAAACAATAATTCAAACAAGTTCCCGACTTCATTTTCTTACTGTAAGCTTCTTCAAAGCTGCCCCTATTATTATACTGTTCTCATAATGGTTAATTGAACCCCTGTACACATAAGATTTATGATGCAGATAATGTGAAATGGAAATGGGTTCCTTACTCTCCATAAATAAACCACAGAAGTTTCTAAGGATTCTCCATTAGCTTTCAATTTGTATGAACTAATTAATTAAACTAGAAGCCATTGCAAAGACTTTAATGATGTGAAAGATATTAGTGATTTCATATTCAATATGGAATATTCCCAAGACCTAAGAGAGCTTTTACTAAGGTATATGAAGTTTTTTAATTAATAATAAAATATCAACTTTGTAGATAATGAGAAATTCTATTTCAAACTAAAGTGCATCAGACATTAATAAGTTATTACATAACAATGTCATATATTTTAATCAACTTTGTCTGACAAAACATAATGTTGAAAATATTATTAACTAAAGCTTTTGAAATTAATTAGAAAAGGTGTGTGAGATTGATTATTTATTATGGCAGTAAGCATCCATCAGCATTAATCACTGTCGTAGTTACAATCAAATGGAGCTGGGTTAAAATACTAAACAGTTGCTGTTATTTGATTTAAACTTTTAATTTTTAACATCGTGAATTCAACAATTTTTATAAAAGTATATAATTATTATCCCAACATAATCCATTTAAAATGCATAAATAGCTCATATTAGGTATTGTGAACAGAAAGTTACATGGCTTGTTCTTCACTTTTAGAGTGAACCTAAACTTTTTTACTTGTAGTTTTGAAGCATAAATGTTCAAATATTTGTATACTAATAGAAGTTGTAAGTAGTATAGCTATGCGGGTTCTGCAGCAAAATCCCATGTTATTTCTTATGGAGGTATCAAAACGCCGAAAACGTGACATCCACGGGGTTCTGCCGCAAAATCCCGTGTTATTTCTTATGAAGGTATCACAAACGCCGAAAACGTGACATCCAAGATGGCGGCGACTACGCATGCGCGTGTATGGATCAGTATGCCGGGTAAAATAGGTTGCAGCATGTGTCGCTAGATGTCGCAGTGGGCGTGCTTAACATACAGGGTTGCCAAATGTTATATTTTGATAAAAACAGAGAGAAAGTCACTAGATAATTTCCCAGGACTTAAAAGTGTGTTTAGAGCGCGCAAAGGGGGGGTCTTCGCCCTGGGCCCCCATTCTGGGGCATCCTAGGGATCTCGTTAGGGTGCTTCGCTCTGGGCCCCCCACTCTGGCGTTCCCGGGGCGATCGTTAGGGGTGGTTCGCCCTCCTCGGGGCCTCACTCTGGGGGCCGATAGCGGTGCGTCACGTAGGGCCCCCTTGTGTGAAAGATGTCGGCGCGCGCGTGAACGCGGCCGGGCGGCCCGGGTTAATTAGAAAAATTTGTCGTGGCGTTACGTGGCCGGGTGATCCAGTGGGCCGGGTTGCGACGGCCCAGTGGGGCGTTGAAAGGGGTTAATTTGGCGGTTGTCTCGCTGCTGTAGAATCAAATAATAACATATAGGCTAATATACAGTTATTGTTCTCATACAGGGGCGTACAAGAGAAAAATATGAAAGAGGACTTGAATTAAATGCTATAAATCAGACCAGGGGTAAATATATCTTAATACTCACCCTGCTTCTACGTTTATGAATCGTTTTCATTCCCTTTCTTTATTATTAACATATTACTTTTACTCTCATTAAATTGGAATGTATGTGTAGGAGAGAGATAGTAAGATCCTTCTTAAATGATACAATATAGTATAAAGACAATAGTGTAAAAACAATATAGTACAATATATCATATATTTATGCATACTACATATGCAATTCATAGACTAAAAATAGAATAATTACATAGGTATAGGGTTACAGACTTATATATATATAATACAAGTTATACATGTAAACTTAACTAGTTTCCAAATTATCATTATTAGAAATCCTTTAATTTTTCCAAGCTAAGGTATTTATACATATCACATATACAATTTATAGATTAAATAAAATAATTATATAATACAAGTTATACATGTAAACTTAACTAGTTTCCAAATTATCATTATTAGAAATCCTTTAATTTTACCAAGCTAAGGTATTTATACATATCACATATACAATTTATAGATTAAATAAAATAATTACATAGGTAGAGGGTTTATATACACAATTATACAATACAAGTTATACATGAACACTTAACTAGTCTCCAAATTTTCATAGTTAAAAAACAATAAAGGGTTCTAGGGAAAAGAAATTCTAATCACACAGAAACTTTTGATGATTCTTTTTTTTTGATAATTGAGAACTGATTAATCTACTTAAGTTTTTAATTAAGCAATAATGAGAATTACCCTGATTGTCGTCTATTACCAGTAAGTTTACATGCTGTTGACTTCTGTTTTTTGTAAAATGTAAAGGACCAATTACTTCAAAATCTACTTTAGAATTATCATAAACTGTATTAAGCCCGTATACGTTTACTGATATATTATTTAATTTTTCAAATTTGTGAATATCCTTTAACTTAATAGGAAATTTCAACCCGTTAAAATTTAGCTCATTCTCGAATATTTTATATTTTATAACTCGCTGAGGGTTTTTTTCCGACGGGTGTATTGCAGCTAAAATACTCCACATGAAACACTTTTGATCATAATTTTGAATGTTTATTACAGCCTTCTTTTGCTGGATAGGGCCCGGAAGTGGTATATATGAGGAGGCTTTCAGGGGATTGTATTTGTTGATATTCAATTCGATAAACAGCAGGTTTTTTAATGTCCACCCGCTCTCCTTCTGCTGAAATTCACTTATTTTATTATCTACTTCATCCGTAAAATGGTTGTATGCAAGATCTAAGTCTGTTGAACCATCAAAATTTTTAAATTTTGTATTAAAGGATTTCACCTCTTCCAAGTCCTTTGATGGTAATTCAAACAGACCGAAAAGTTCAATATTAACTTTAACAGCCGAATACCTATCTAACACAAATCGCACACAATTTAAAGCTTTTTGTTTTAACATACTCATGAATTCTTTCACGTTCAAATATACCCGATCGTCTGCAGTAATGCGATATGTAGCAAAGCGATTTTTAAACGCCTGCTTTATTAATGAAACCCCTCCACCAGTCACAATACACGTTTTATTCTTATGTTGTAGACTCAGGCAGTGTTGAGGTAGAAATCTTGTTGGTATATCGATTTCACAAACTTTACATTTTGATAAAAGTTCTTTCACTACAGTTTTAGCACTAGTCGAGGTAATACAAGTCTTCTTAGGACACCTAGCTGATGCAGCCTTGTCCTCCGATAATTTTCTTTTACGCATACCATGTTTTTCGGCCGGGTGCTTTTCAAAGTGACCTTGACTAGTATATAATATACCACACCGATCACATAAAATGGAAACTGGTTGACAGTATCCTTTCCGGTGTCTTAGCAGATTATCTTTTTTACTAAACTGCTTATTACACTGCTCACACGCAATCATTTTTCAACCCTCAATGAAGACACGTTTTACTAGCACAACTCTCAAGAATAGAATTGATGAACTGCCCCCGGTGATGTTCTTTATATATTGTTTCGATTACCCATAATGCACCGCAATTCCTGAGATTCAGAATAGCGTTAGGTTGGGGCCCGCTGAAAATCATATTCATAATAATAATAAGTACAAAATGTAAAATATGCTCAAATACGTTCAAATACCTTCAATTATAACAAGTGACAGCCAGGCAATTCATCACATCAGATCTACCCTTCGTTAAATGTTCAGATTCAGGATGGTTGACAGAAGAACGTAGGTGTAGCTAAAGATAACATAAAATTAAAACAAAGAAAAGAACATAACTACTGAAAATACCTTAACTTATAACAAATGTCAGCAATGAGTAGGCTATTTATACAGATAAAATGTCCTCCTCATGAATGCACCAGCGGGGTTACAGCTAGAAATTATAACAGATTATCTGTAACAAAACATGCAATAAATCTAAATTAACTTATAAGATTTAAAAAGAACAGAAATATTATAGTGATGTTTTCAATTCAGGTTTGAAATTCTCGTTGCAAGAATAAAAGAAACGCAATGCGAGAAATCCTAATTAGCCGATTTCATTTTGTACTTTTTATGGTGATTGACTAATAGTAATACGTGATAATTTTATCTTGGGTTATCAAGAAAATAAATTAAAAATCACTAATTGAAGTTGAATAAGTTTCTCATGTACCTAATTACTATTTCAGATTTTATATTTATGTTTTGTCGCAAATGATATTTTTTTGTATCTAAAAAGCAATAATTATTATGTCGTGACATTTTAAAAACATTATATAGTTATTCCAAACATAAATATTAATTAGTCAATTAAAGCGCGGAATATTCTCTCTCTCTCTTTAACAAAACACATCGTTCGTTTAGTATGATATCTGTGTGTGTATATTATTGTAGAAAAAGATGTACAATATAAAATGCATTCTTCCATATTTTCTACTAAAGGTGAAAAGGTTTCAAAACATCACAATGCGCAGAAACCGAAATACGTATGAGCGATCGAAATTGCATCGCACGCGCATTTTTTTCTTTATGCAGTAGCGTCGGTATATTTCCATTCTGTCTTGTTGCGTATGCGTTTGGAGGTTATAGGTGTGTTTACGTTTGTTGTTGAAAGTTGAAATCAGTTCTTTTCAGTACACTGTAATCCATGGAATTATAATATAACACACAGATTGTTTTATAAACCATATTATAAATTATGTCACATAAGTTGTCAAATGTTTTACATGTAGACATATTTTCATATTAAAATAATTAAAATTCATCTCTACAATCACTTCTTTTTAATAAGAACGTATTATATTCCACTACTGTCTAAAAACCTAAATACCCTATTTTGTCGATATATAAAGAAAAGCAAGGTTTTCCATTTATTTTGATTTCCTATTACTTTTACTAACACTGAAGTAAATTACATTATCAAATTTAAGCTTTAGAAAACCCAGAATCATTTTATAAACTTAAAATTTTATATACAGGCTTATATCTCACAATTATCTTTTTGCTACTTAGGTGAGTTGATTTCAGCTCCAACCCCTTCAATTGAAAGTGGTTATTTAAAGATTATAAAGTGTACTTTGAGATTTTCATAACATTTTACGTGCACATATTTTTAATCCCTTTTAATGAACAACATACGCGCGCCGCCACTGTACTCGCAGCTGACGTTCGCGTAGATTTTGATGACTCATTGTGATGTTTTGAAACCTCGCGCACTTTAATAGAGCTATTTATTCATTTTTAAAATTCACTAATTGTATTATAAAATAGCAAAAATCTACGTTTTAAAATTAAATATGCGTCAATTATTTCTATTATCAATGCTCTTAGGAGACATCAAGCCTTGCCAGATTTTGATAGGCCCTATGGAGGGCATATGGCGTCAGGGGAACTATGCCATTAGAGCGCCCACCTAGAAAGAAATCTAGGTGTCAAAACCAGGAAAGGTTTAATATCAGAGCTTAACATTTAAAACAGCTTTATTTATTTAATTGTTAGAAATGAATCTATTTAGCATCAATGTATAACGAACAAGTTTAACCTTCTTTAGAAGGAAATGATTTTCTCTGTAGTACAATAATTAACGGGGCTAGAATAGAAAGGGCATAAATAACAAATTTTGATTTCTTTTTGATTACACAATTTTGGTAAGATAATATTAATATTTGCTGATCAAAAAGGATCTAAGCGATTTTTCAAACTCTTAGCGATATCTAAAGAGCACAATTAAAATATCGTTTCCAAATTACCTGCATCTGTTTTATCCTTTTATACAATAATAATGATTAATAGAATGCGTCTTTCTGCTGGATGATGTAATTACTCTCATGAATATTATATTGGGCTGAATGATGTCATCACTTAATTGTTGCATAGTTTTGAGAGCTAAAAAACATTACATTTTTATACCGTTAATTAAAAATATCGTTTCCAAATTACCTGCATCTGTTTTTTCTTTAATACAATAATAATATTAAAGGAGAATGCATCTTTTTCTTCTAACAAAATATTATATATTCCACCGGATGATGTCATCAGTGAATTATTTCACTAGCATGAAAAAATTGCACTAGCATGAAAAAAAAACATTCATTTTAATGAATGATGTTCGACCTAGAAAAACAATACATTCGGTATAAAATAACAATATCAACTTACCTGCACTTGTTTTTTCCGTATTTTACACGTTATAATGAAATTTTTAAGATCGCAAACAATATTAAGCGGTTGTGTTGTTTTTAATGCTATTTTTATTGATTAAAAGACGCGAGTTCAAACCGCATTACATATGTGCACAGTTTACCGCTTGTTTTAAAACTGAAACGAAGCGCTGTTAAAATGTGTACTGTAAAATATTTTTCTTAATGTCAAAGGAGTAATTTATTATGTCATGTCATAATTAATTAATGCTTTTTAAGTGCAAACATTAACATAGGCGATAAATTTAAAATGTGCGTCATTGCCACATCTGGGATTCGTTTCTTGATATTCCCCGTTTGATTTACAAAACAACAGGAGTGTACAAAATCTCACTCACATTAAAAATTGTGTTTAAAATTACGTGTCTTTTATTTCATTTATAATTGAATCGTTGTTTTGGACATCCTGTACAATATTCTCATTTATTTTCTTTAGTGATTATTTTAGTTTGTAAAAATTGTGTTATGAAGTATTTTGTTCGAAGTGTTGGCCTTTTTAGGGGTGGAAAGCGCGCCATTTTATGAGTTATTGCTTGAAGTTATTTTATGAGGGTGTTTTGCGTTTTCGATTTACGTCAACAATTAAAATTAATTGCACCTTGCACTCGTATAAAAAGCTCGCTCTAAAGTGCCTCTGTTTTTAGTTGAAACAAGTGTTTGGTGCAAATAACATACTCATTTTGAAAAACCCGTTCCATTCAGTTTGTGAAATTAAAGTGCTTACCAATTACTCCATTAACGCACGGTATTAATTATTTTTAATTGAAATATTGAATTGTATTTTACAAGCTTGTTTTTCTAGTGACACATCGTGACTTTCAAACGTAATGTATTTTTAGTAAAATGCGCATTTTAAACGTTTCTGTGGTATCGGGGCAGTTAAAAAGGGTGTGTGTAGAGGGTTAAAATCTTACGCAATAATATATTAAATTATGAAAAAAGTAAAATGTTGAAATGTGTTTAATGATATTGTATTTCCGGCAAAACTTAATTGATTTTTAATCTTAGAAAATGCTTTTAGTATACCTGTATAA
This sequence comes from Agrypnus murinus, assembly GCA_929113105.1. Taxonomy (NCBI): domain Eukaryota; kingdom Metazoa; phylum Arthropoda; class Insecta; order Coleoptera; family Elateridae; genus Agrypnus; species Agrypnus murinus. The sequence goes on from OV816026.1 coordinate 90,420,651, forward strand.
ATCATAATATGAAATATTAAATAAAATTCAGTAATAATATAAAATTAATGATGTAAGTGCTCTTTAGATATAGCTAAGAGTTTGAAAAATCGCTTAGATCCTTTTTGATCAGCAAATATTAATATTATCTTACCAAAATTGTGTAATCAAAAAGAAATCAAAATTTGTTATTTATGCCCTTTCTATTCTAGCCCCGTTAATTATTGTACTACAGAGAAAATCATTTCCTTCTAAAGAAGGTTAAACTTGTTCGTTATACATTGATGCTAAATAGATTCATTTCTAACAATTAAATAAATAAAGCTGTTTTAAATGTTAAGCTCTGATATTAAACCTTTCCTGGTTTTGACACCTAGATTTCTTTCTAGGTGGGCGCTCTAATGGCATAGTTCCCCTGACGCCATATGCCCTCCATAGGGCCTATCAAAATCTGGCAAGGCTTGATGTCTCCTAAGAGCATTGATAATAGAAATAATTGACGCATATTTAATTTTAAAACGTAGATTTTTGCTATTTTATAATACAATTAGTGAATTTTAAAAATGAATAAATAGCTCTATTAAAGTGCGCGAGGTTTCAAAACATCACAATGAGTCATCAAAATCTACGCGAACGTCAGCTGCGAGTACAGTGGCGGCGCGCGTATGTTGTTCATTAAAAGGGATTAAAAATATGTGCACGTAAAATGTTATGAAAATCTCAAAGTACACTTTATAATCTTTAAATAACCACTTTCAATTGAAGGGGTTGGAGCTGAAATCAACTCACCTAAGTAGCAAAAAGATAATTGTGAGATATAAGCCTGTATATAAAATTTTAAGTTTATAAAATGATTCTGGGTTTTCTAAAGCTTAAATTTGATAATGTAATTTACTTCAGTGTTAGTAAAAGTAATAGGAAATCAAAATAAATGGAAAACCTTGCTTTTCTTTATATATCGACAAAATAGGGTATTTAGGTTTTTAGACAGTAGTGGAATATAATACGTTCTTATTAAAAAGAAGTGATTGTAGAGATGAATTTTAATTATTTTAATATGAAAATATGTCTACATGTAAAACATTTGACAACTTATGTGACATAATTTATAATATGGTTTATAAAACAATCTGTGTGTTATATTATAATTCCATGGATTACAGTGTACTGAAAAGAACTGATTTCAACTTTCAACAACAAACGTAAACACACCTATAACCTCCAAACGCATACGCAACAAGACAGAATGGAAATATACCGACGCTACTGCATAAAGAAAAAAAATGCGCGTGCGATGCAATTTCGATCGCTCATACGTATTTCGGTTTCTGCGCATTGTGATGTTTCGAAACCTTTTCACCTTTAGTAGAAAATACGGAAGAATGCATTTTATATTGTACATCTTTTTCTACAATAATATACACACACAGATATCATACTAAACGAACGATGTGTTTTGTTAAAGAGAGAGAGAGAATATTCCGCGTTTTAATTGACTAATTAATATTTATGTTTGGAATAACTATATAATGTTTTTAAAATGTCACGACATAATAATTATTGCTTTTTAGATACAAAAAATATCATTTGCGACAAAACATAAATATAAAATCTGAAATAGTAATTAGGTACATGAGAAACTTATTCAACTTCAATTAGTGATTTTTAATTTATTTTCTTGATAACCCAAGATAAAATTATCACGTATTACTATTAGTCAATCACCATAAAAAGTACAAAATGAAATCGGCTAATTAGGATTTCTCGCATTGCGTTTCTTTTATTCTCGCAACGAGAATTTCAAACCTGAATTGAAAACATCACTATAATATTTCTGTTCTTTTTAAATCTTATAAGTTAATTTAGATTTATTGCATGTTTTGTTACAGATAATCTGTTATAATTTCTAGCTGTAACCCCGCTGGTGCATTCATGAGGAGGACATTTTATCTGCATAAATAGTCTGCTCATTGCTGACATTTGTTATAATTGAAGGTATTTGAACGTATTTGAGCATATTTTACATTTTGTACTTATTATTATTATGAATATGATTTTCAGCGGGCCCCAACCTAACGCTATTCTGAATCTCAGGAATTGCAGTGCATTGTGGGTAATCGAAACAGTATATAAAGAACATCACCGGGGCAGTTCAACTAGAGGCAGCATTTTAGCCATTCAAGGTAGCCGTTTTTCTTGGTGATACGCTAAACAGATGTATAAGAGAGGAGAAAGTTGTGTTATTACATTCAGTATTAGTATTTATTAAAACTGTTATTAAAACTGTTGTGCAGTTAACATCTTCAGATAGACATCATTTTGAAATTCTCTTGATAGTACATCCAGCTTCTGCTTAGTATCTATTAACCCGTTGTGTGGTTAACATCTTTTTCCTGTTTCAGAATGGCTGTCAGCAAAGCTTCCTGTTTTGTTGACGAAATAAGATCGGCACTTTTAAGAGCCGACTTAGAAGCTGATATACGAGCAATAGAAAAAGGAATTAAAGACTGTAATAAGAAGTTACGTATACTCAACGCTGCTTTAAGGAGTACATTAAAAATTGGAGAAAGACAACATATTATATCATCGATCGGACTAATTAAAGGTTTTCGTAAAAGGTATAAAGCCTTATTAGTTGTAGGTGAAGGTACAACATCTCGAAAGGAAAAGCCTAGCGACCGGGTTAAATGGGAGGACGTGCAAACTGCTTTCGTCAATCGTATACGAACAGGAGTTGTTATCAATTTAAAACATAAGGATCCTAGAAAATTCCTAGAAGACTCTTCGGGTCTTTTCCGACGTCGCATAAAAAATACATTTAAAAAAGAGATAGCTCTTAAAGTAAACGCAGTATTCTGTGGAGAGTTCGCAATTATGAAAAACTCTGAGGAAGTTTGCGAATTTAAGTACCTAAACACAAGTAATGGAATAATTTATCATGATACAAATCTTAACCACTGGTTCGTAGAAAACGTTATGGATCCGATACTAATGCAACTAGAGGAATTTCAAGTATGTATAAAATTTAATACAATAATAATAGTTTGTTACATTAAACTAATTATTCATTATTCTCCATCAGGAAAAAGGTAGCGGCTGGACACTCAAAACAATTATAAACCTACAAGTGAACACCAATAAATATACCCAGCAGCTTGGTTCGTCGTATATCGATCTTCCTGATCAAATAAAAAAGAAGAAAGCATGCATAAACGTTAAGAATGATGATGAAGCCTGCTTCGCGTGGTCTATTGTATCAGCATTATATCCAGCACCTAGTGAAAAAGCTAACAGAACTAGTAGTTACCCTCATTACTCTACTAGCCTAAACTTGACGGGAATACAGTTTCCTATGACTTTAAGACAAATACCCAGATTCGAAAAGCAAAACAATTTGTCTATCAACGTATACATCTTGGAGAAGTGTAACGGAAAAAAGTACAGCGTGTTACCTGCATACTTAACAAAAAACAAACAGAATAAACACATCAACCTCCTACTAATTCAAGACATGTATTATGCTGAAGATGAAGATGATTCTGGTGATTTCAAGCCACGGTTCCACTACGTGTGGATCAAGAACCTAAGTCGACTTTTATCATCACAGCTAAGCAAACATAAAAGAAGAAAATTCTTCTGTGACAGATGTTTACATTACTTTAACATGCAAGAAAAATTAAAGAAACATGAATTAGATTGTAAAATATTAAACGATTGTAAAGTTAGAGTACCAACAACGGATCAAGCAAATGTGCAGTTTAAAAACTATAAAAATAAGGAGCCGGTACCGTTTATAGTATATGCAGATTTAGAGTGCTTGCTGATTCCGACTACGAAAAAGAACAAGGTACAAGATCATATTCCCCATAGTATAGCATACTATGTTAAATGCTCTTATGATGATACCTTGTCCTTTTACCGGGCTTATCGTGGTGAGGGCTGTCAGGAATGGTTTGCTCAGGAGATGAAACAGTTAGCTGAAAACGTTGAAACAGTGTTTCTTTGCCCACTACCGATGGAAGCCCTAACACCTGAAGAATATTTTGAATTTCAATCCGCTTCACAATGCCATATATGTGAAGATTCATTCACTGTTGATGATATTCGAGTGAGAGATCACTGTCACCTTACCGGTGTATATCGAGGCCCCGCCCATGAAAACTGTAACATTAACTATAATGATAGTCACACAATACCAGTAGTTTTTCACAATTTAAGCGGTTATGATAGTCACTTTATTATCAAAAATCTAGCTAAAGATTTCGAGGGTCGTGTTGATCTACTTCCTATTAATAAAGAACGATACATCTCATTCACCAAGAATGTAGAAGACAATTTAGTTAAATTCAGATTTATAGACTCTTTCAGATTTTTAGCAAGCGGCCTAGAAACTTTGGCTTCGTATTTAAACACGTTTCCAAATTTAAAATCACAGTTTCCGGTCTTAGATGTGATTAAATTTGATCTTCTAACTAGGAAAGGTGTCTTCCCTTATGATTACATCGATAAATGGACGAAACTTGACGAGACCCAATTACCTGACAAATCAAAATTTTATAGTTCACTGACTGATATGAGTATAACTGATGAATGCTATGCACATGCCAAACATGTATGGGACTCTTTCGGTTGTCAAAATTTAGGCGAGTACAGCGATTTATATTTGAAAACGGATGTGCTACTTTTAGCAGATATATTTGAGCAATTCCGGTCTAGCAGTTTGAAAACGTATGGCTTAGATCCAGCACATTATTATACTTTGCCTGGCTACACGTGGGACTGTATGCTTAAGTTTACCAACATTAACCTTGAACTCTTAACGGATATTGATAAATTTCTATTTATCGAGCGTGGTATTCGAGGTGGGTTAAGTCAATGCTCGAAACGTTATTCCGAAGCAAACAATAAATTCATACCAACATATGACTCCTCAAAACCTGAAAATTATCTTATATACTTTGATATTAATAACCAATACGGTTGGGCTATGTCACAGTACCTACCGTATGGGGGATTTGAGTGGATAGAAGGTGATGATTTAGATAATTTCAATTTCAATGCACCAGCAGATAATCCTGAAGGGTACATTCTTGAGGTTAATCTAGAATATCCTCAGTCCATTCATGATTCACACGCTGATCTTCCATTTTGTCCTGAGCATCGTACACCGCCAAATTCAAAAGAAACAAAATTAATGGCAACACTTTTCGACAAAAATCGGTATGTCATACATTATAGAAATTTACAACAATGTTTGGACAATGGACTGAAATTAAAGAAAATTCACCGCGTTCTGAAATTCAAACAATCTGATTGGCTAAAATCATATATTGACCTTAACACACAGTTGAGAACCCGGGCCAAGAATGAATTCGAAAAGAATCTGTTCAAGCTAATGAACAATGCTGTGTTTGGTAAGACGATGGAAAACATTAGAAAACACTCCATCGTTAAACTAGTAACTAAATGGGAGGGACGATACGCTGCTGAGGCATTGATTTCAAAACCAACTTTTAAATCGAGTACAATTTTCGATGAAAATTTAGCTGCTATTGAATTGAATAAAACGGAAGTTTACTTTAACAAACCTATTTATGTTGGTATGTGCATATTAGACATTTCTAAATTAAAGATTTATGATTTTCATTATTCATACATGAAGAGCCGATTCGGTGACAAGGCACGAATTTGTTATACAGACACTGATTCTCTTGTATATGCAGTAGAAACATCTAATTTATATGAGGTAATCAAACAAGACGCTCATGAACATTTCGATACTAGTGACTACCCCGATGATAACATCTATGACATACCGCGTGTAAATAAAAAAGTATTGGGCATGATGAAGGACGAGAACGCCGGTAATGTGATGACACATTTCGTAGGCCTTCGCTCTAAGATGTACTCAATGAAGGTCTTTAGAGATGAAGATGAAGAGATGTTAGATCTGCAGAAAATGGTGCGGGCGGGTAAAAGCGAGACGGACATTCAACAGGTTCTGGCAAATAAGAAAACTGTAAAGAAAGCTAAGGGCGTTAAAAAACATATAGTTAAAAACCGTATTACATTCGATGATTATATAAATTGTTTGAAGGAAAACAAAGAAACATTTGTTCAACAAAAATTATTTAAGTCAGATAAACATCAGGTTTCAACTGTTTTGCAATCCAAAATTGCGCTTAGTCCTCACGACGACAAGCGCTATGTTATACCAGATACATATAATACTTTACCTTGGGGACATTGGCGCATCATGTAACTGTCACAAGAGTAGAATTTTTTAAAATGTATAATAACATGTAGTGGAACACATTTATGTATATATTTGTATATGTTTAAAGCATATTGAAACATTAGTTAAGTTTATATTTAAGTTTGAAATGTATAATAGTTAAATAAAATAAAAGCATGTATACTGTATCTATGTTTTATTCTGCATCAACTTATCAAATTATATAACATGAGTGATTCATCAACATGAACTTGCAACGTGAACCTTAACCACTCGTGAATAATAAGAATAGTTCCTATATATCAAATATCACAGAAATAAATATATTTGCATGGCTATTATATCATGAGGCGATTATTTATTAGCTACACATAAACAGTACGCATATGTACATTCTAGAACGTTCCTTATAATTAATAAAATATATTTGCTTGACTATTATATCACGAGGTGATTATTTTATTAGCTGCACATAAACAGTACGCATATGTACATTCTAGAACGTTCCATAATAGAAGATATATAAAATTGTTGTTTGGTTGTGCGAAAACTGCATTCATCTCAACAATTAAAATTTTACCTCGTACAACATGTCAATGATATAGAATGCTTCTTTAATTAAAATAAATAAATAAAATTGTTGTTTGTTAGCTTGTTTATCTAAAATGTGAAAACTGAAAAACTGTATTCATTTCATCAATTAAAATAAACTGAAGGATGTCCAAAGCAACGATTCATTTTGTAGCTAAACGATGATTGTATATTCATATTTTTTTCAGTCCCCCTTTAATAAAATGTTTACCACGCCACTGCAATTTACACCACCACCACCACCTTATTATTTGATTCTACAGCAGCGAGACAACCGCCAAATTAACCCCTTTCAACGCCCCACTGGGCCGTCGCAACCCGGCCCACTGGATCACCCGGCCACGTAACGCCACGACAAATTTTTCTAATTAACCCGGGCCGCCCGGCCGCGTTCACGCGCGCGCCGACATCTTTCACACAAGGGGGCCCTACGTGACGCACCGCTATCGGCCCCCAGAGTGAGGCCCCGAGGAGGGCGAACCACCCCTAACGATCGCCCCGGGAACGCCAGAGTGGGGGGCCCAGAGCGAAGCACCCTAACGAGATCCCTAGGATGCCCCAGAATGGGGGCCCAGGGCGAAGACCCCCCCTTTGCGCGCTCTAAACACACTTTCAAGTCCTGGGAAATTATCTAGTGACTTTCTCTCTGTTTTTATCAAAATATAACATTTGGCAACCCTGTATGTTAAGCACGCCCACTGCGACATCTAGCGACACATGCTGCAACCTATTTTACCCGGCATACTGATCCATACACGCGCATGCGTAGTCGCCGCCATCTTGGATGTCACGTTTTCGGCGTTTGTGATACCTTCATAAGAAATAACACGGGATTTTGCGGCAGAACCCCGTGGATGTCACGTTTTCGGCGTTTTGATACCTCCATAAGAAATAACATGGGATTTTGCTGCAGAACCCGCATAGCTATACTACTGTTGTACAATTTTGGTAATTGAAAGTTGAAAGCTGAAGTACTTTTGTTCTAAAATTAATATGGTTTTGGCAGAAGTAACTAGAGTTTTGTTAAATGTTTGTATTTGGTTTTGATCAAAATTTCAATTTCGAATTTCATACAAACCAGGCCGTGCACAGTCATTAGTAAGGGACACTTAATTATAAATATTTGTATAGTTAAAATGCTTACGTACTCTAAATACTGTAAATATAAACAGAATAATCGTAATTCATACAAACTTTTTCTTTATTTTTTTTAAACAAAACGTTAAAATATTATAATATGAAACCTCAATAAGTGTAGGAAACCTTTTGTACAGGTTGTAAAAATAAAATCCACCTACAATAGCCACAATTCCAATTTAAAATGTTTAATGCATATATTGGATCATTCCACAGGTGATCTTTATACACTAGAAATGAAGTAGTTTGTAATTTTTAGTCATACATTTAGTAATACAGTTATTTAGTAGTAAAATTGAAACAAGCTTTGCTATTACAGTTTTGGGATTGCCTTCGATTGAAGCTAGGAAGAGAACTGCCAATCTATTACTTGTTCGTATCTTTACATGATTTGCTAACTAGCTAACTGACAGGTTGTCACCGTCGGATTTTTGTTTACACGCTGTCCTGCCTGAGTGACTACTTGCGGGCGAAGCGAGCGGAGCGGCCGGCGCGGTTTTATTAAAACTAAGCAACCAATGCAGGTGTCCTACGTGAGGTCGCGTCGCCCGTAACTTCGTTAGATGCGGATTTCAGGCGGTTGACGCCTTACGTTTTGTTAGATTGAATTTAATATTAAAAGGGAAAAGTAATAACAAAATTATTAATTTTGAAATAATTGTGAAATAAATTTGAACAATTTGTTAATATCTTATATAAATGGTGAAGTTCTCCAAAGGACCCACCCCGCACAATTCTTATGGAAAATGGCTTTTAGCAGATTGCTCTGAAACGTTGGCGAAAGATAGTTTTCGATGTATAGATCAAAAGTGTCACTGTGGGCACAAAGTCCAAAAAATTATAGTTTTCGAATTATAGCCCGTTTGAAGTAGGCTTTTTTTGCACCTGGTAAAATCTTTATGGGAAATGGTTTTCGGCTAAAATTCTTGAAACTTTGGTAAATGGTAGTCCGTAATGTGTAGATCTAAAGTACCAATGGGCAGAAAAGTCCAAAAAATTGCGTCTGTTCCACCAACTCATTTTTTACCAGACTAGAGTATGGTAGTTCTGTTTTTCTTTTCCGTACGATTCGCGCTTACGAAAATGTACTACGTAGGACACTCTCAATTCGCTTCGTGCGCGCCGCCATTCGCTCACGCAGGACAGCGTGTTAGAGTTGCGTGCGAGTGATTTACAATAAGTGAAATAATCTAGCCAGCTCTGAGCTTCGTAGTAAGATCTGGATTTTGTTAGCAAAGAGACCATAGTATTGTAGAGATTCTCAGGCAACTCTGTAAGGTCTATTTATGCCAAATGATTAGGCACTAGTGCCGTTTGTTTAAAGAAGGACAAAGGAATATCCGCGAGACCGGGACGAAGACCTTATAGATCACCCGAGAGTGATTGGTAATTTTCAGTTTAAATCGAATTTTACTAAATTTTACGTTCAATTATATCTACGGTAATGCTACTCAAGATTCATATCACAGGGCCAAGATCAGAGCTGGATGTATAATTTATTATTCCACACATTGTAAATCTGTTAAGAATCCAGCAGTAGCAATCTGTTAAGCACATTTCGCAGTTGCAGTTGGCAATAATTTCAAAACGAATCTTCCTTAAAAAACGCGCCTCTACGGCATGTTTTAATTGCTACTGTTAAAATATTCCTACTGTGACAATTTAAAGTATTACATAGAAAGCTTATTGGACAATGTTTACGAAAGTATAGCAATAACATAACGTTTTGCTAAGAAACATGTTCAACAGAATTGCGAATTGGGTGGTCCGACTTCGGAGTGTCCTACGTACCCATTCCTCGCACTAGGCCATCGCGCAGAACAAGCACGAGTAAACAGAACTATAGACCTTTTCAAATTGCGGTCCCATAAATTAGGTAGCCCATTCTACAAATACCAATGTAAATACACTGTAATGAGTTTAATATTGCGGATATTTATTCGGCTTTGTTTTGAATTTAATTTGGCCATCCATTTTTACACTAGTGAAAACAAAATAGCAGCAACTTAAGAAAATAATTTTTATTTTCGAAATGACTACGAGAAAAATGTATATGTTTACATCATATTCAAGGACTCCAGGACCGTAGGTTCCATTACAACCAAGTTACTATTTTTCATATCGGATAAAAATTAAAAGCATGCCTTACATACGAGCTGTAGATACAAAATTAAATTAAGTTGATGCCATAGTTAACGCAAGACTTGAAACACACACGGTGTGTTGTAATGGAGAAGTATCCAAGTATTTATTACCAATAATTTTGATGGAGGATTATGAAGTTATTTCTTTATCACATAATTGAAACTATCTTAAATATATGCGGCATGTGTAACGTACAGTAAAAAAATGCAATTGGCTTGCATTTCCATTTTGTCGATATCTAAAATTGTGTAAATAATGTTTGTTAGCATATAAAGTTTAAATTTGTGAAGATAGGAAGGTGTGAAAAGGTATTTTTATGTAAATAAGTTAATAAATAGTTGTGTAAGATGAGATTTCATTGACATTCAATGGATGCTTGGTTGTGATATAAAAGCATGAATGTTATATGTCATTAGATAGGGAACTTTTAGTCAGGGTTCTTTTCTTTAGGGCAAAATTTCCAGTAGAGTTTAATTGTTTGCCAGAAAAGTATAAAAACCCGGTCATTTTTGCAACAAACTCTCTTCCAATTTACATCTTTAGAAAAGTGCACACCTGTTACAGAGCAAAATTTATTTTTAAGGTTAAGGTTTGAGTTAAAAAACATGTAAACAAAAAAGATAGAGTCACAATTTTTAGGTTATTCTGTTTGAAAAACGCTGAAGTGTTTAAATATTTAGCAAAGTTTTGTGAATCCAAGTGATTTTCTTTTAATAACAAGTGCATTCAATTTATTCAAGTAACAATTTACTTCGAAATGGATTTTTTTAAATTTTTTGATAATAGATTTGTCAAATTTTCGTTACGATTGAATTTTATAAATGGATATAGACTATAATTATGAAATTAATTGACTTACCAGGATTAGACAAGCAACTGCATTTGGAATTCAATTTATTAAAGCCATTAATATGGAAATATTTGAAAGAGGTGAATGGCTTTCTTTCTTCTTTTTTGTTTGTTCAACCGAATGAAAGGAGAGAGAGTAGAGAGTTGCAGATTTAATAACAATACAGCTGGAAAACTGCTGGCGCCAAACATTTAAATATTTAAACGTGAGTTATTGAACAATAGTTATAATTAATTATAGTAGGTAAGAAGTATGTTGATGCCAGAAGTATTAATCCTCAAATAAAGAGAATTAAACTATTTTGGGATTGATATTCCATAGAATTTTGGTATCTAAATTTAAATTTCCTTTTTACTGTATTTTTTTGTTTGTGTTAGTTTTACTGTATTTTTTTGTTGTGTAAGTTTATTAAATAAATTTGTGTTATATTAAAAAAAAGAAATATTGCTTTATATTTGTTGCATATTACTGTATTCATAGATTTATATAATTACTTAGTGTCCTATTCAAGTGGCCTGCCTGAGAGTCCCAATTTGTGGAGGGTTAGACTTTTCACTACAATTTTACTTAGCTACCCTGAGCAACTATTTTAATTAATATTTTAATTTTAAATGAAAGGTAAGAAAGTGGTGAGCTGTATCTGTTTTTATGTTTTATGTATCTGTATTATTACCACCGCCGCCTGTTTATAAATCCTTCAAACTCCAGTATCGTAACAATATGTATAAGTGTTTCCAAAATAATTATTAATTCAGCTTTTACATACAATAACAATACAACGTAAAAAAGTTTAGTTATTAAAGACGCATTTTAAGTTGTGTAATATTTCTTGAAATAAAGAAGAATTCCTGTAAATGCTTTTTTTTGCTTCCTTGCCTTATTTTTTAATAACGTAATTATGTAAATAACTTTTAAACTGTTCCTGAAAGTTCTAGTGGCTAAAAAGATTTTTTTCGATTTCTTTTATAATTATGTAATTATTTGTATACTCTCCCAGTAATTGGCTTTCTATTAAGCCTATAAAATAAGTTTGACCAGCTAGAATCCGATTTCTGCTCTGTATGCGCCGCACTGATTTTAGAAGTAGATTTTAGTAATTTAAATTATTTTTCTATAAAAATAGAGATTTTAATCTTTTTCGTCATTTTCCGGATATCAGTACTGTTGACGCTAATGAACAAAATGATCAACAAAATTAAACAAAGTAACGTTGATGTGCGGTATTTGATCATGTATCCAACTAATGAAGTCTCGGCCCTCACTACATTATTTTAATGAGGGTCGCATGCATGCTTTAGTTGTAACCTAACTTTTAAACCATTCAAACCAACATTTTAATAAAAATCTGCTAGGATGCAGGTCAATCTTTGGCGCGTCCCAATAATATAATAAAACTAATAATAACAGTTAACAGAAAATATTTGAATTAAATAGTAAGCTCTTATTTAGAAAAAAACACGTTCCTTAAAGGACAACTTTTTTCAATGAAGAGATTAGCAATTTACTCTATATCTAAATAATTCTTTAGGCAAATAGCTTTTTAGTCTGCGTAATGTAGAAAAGAATTTATCATCGTCATCAAAAATTTAATGAACTCTGAATATCGTTTTGTCCTTTATGCAAAAACAATACCAAAAAATATCCCAGTTGGATAAATGCGTAGACTACCCTATTTAGATTTTCAATTTAGCATTTTTATTGTCTAAAATATATTAGCCATGTTAATTAGGTCTAAGTCCTCAATACATGCTTTTAATAAGGGCCGCAGCCTTTGAGCCACCACATAGTCGGCGCCTATGCTTTGTAATAACTGAGGATCTAGATTCCGCTAAAGCAGCTAAAAGCCAAATCGTCATTGCTCACGTACATTTAACAAAATTCTAAATTAAGGCAAATATTTAGTAAAAAAAATTTGTTTATATTTTAAAAATAATGGGTTTTGCCAGCTTAAAACTGGTTTTGCTGGGTTCCAATAGAGCAATTAAATTGAAACAAAGACTGCCATATCTTGCGATTTAATTACTAATTAACTCCACATTCAAAAATTTATTGCTAATATTAATAGAAAAATTTTAATTTTCGAAATAAAGGGTTTTGCTAGCTTAAAACCGGTTTTGCGGGAGTTCCAATAGAGCAATTAAATTGAACCAGGGACTACCATATCTTGCGATTTAATTGGTAATTAATTACCACAATCGAAAATTAATTGCTAATATAGTAATAGAAAAATTTTAATTTTTGCAATAAAGAGTTTTGCTAGCTTAAAACCGGTTTTGCTGGAGTTCCAATAGAGCAATTAAATTGAAACAAAGACTACCATATCTTGCGATTTAATTACTAATTAACTACCACATTCAAAAATTTATTGCTAATATTAATAGTAAATTTTAATTTTTGAAATAAAGGGCTTTGCTAGCTTAAAACCGGTTTTGCTAGAGTTCCAATAGAGCAATTAAATTGACACAAAGGCTACCATATCTTGCGATTTAGTTGGTAATTAATTACCACAATCGAAAATTAATTGCTAATATAGTAACAGAAAAATTTTAATTTTTGGAAATAAATGGTTTTGCCAGCTTAAAACCGGTTTTGCTGGAGTTCCAATAGAGGAATTAAATTGAGACAAAGGCTACTATATCTTGCGACTTAATTGGTAATTAATTACCACATTCGAAAATTAATTGCTGATATAGTAATAGAAAAATTTTAATTTTCGAAATAAAGGGCTTTGCTAGCTTAAAACCGGTTTTGCTGGAGTTCCAATAGATCAATTAAATTGAGACAAAAGCTACCATAGCTTGCGATTTAATTGGTAATTAATTACCACAATTGAAAATTAATTGCTAATATAGTAATAGAAAAATTTTAATTTTTGGAAATAAATGGTTTTGCCAGCTTAAAACCGGTTTTGCTGGAGTTCCAATAGAGCAATTGAATTGAAACAAAGGTTACCATATCTTGTGATTTAATTGCTAATTAATTACCACAATCGAAAATTAATTGCTAATGTAGTCATACAAAAATATTAATTTTCAAAATAAAGGGTTTTGCCAGCTTAAAACCGGTTTTTCTGGAGTTCCAATAGAGCAAAACCACCTTCATAACAGCTTTGAGGAATACGCAAACGCCTAAAGCGGTATTTTGTAGCACAGTAGAATTATTTTAAAAATGAAACTCCGGGTCACTTTAGACCCTAACTAACAAAGGCTAAGTGAAAGGCTAGTAGTAGTAATTTAATATACTGCAACATAAGAACAAATAAAACGTTAAACATTTTAGGAATGTCAGTGCAAACTTTTATAATCGTGAATAGTTCCAAAAGTTGCCATCGTAGAAAATCAGATAGCGCTTCAAGTTGATGCAAGTGTATTGTACTTATTCAAATAAATGTTTTATATTTATTTAGGTATTTAAAAATATTAAACTTAAAGGAATTCAGAAATTAAGCGGTATTGATTAATTTACACAACAAAAGCTTCAATATAAAAAAAGAATCACGTAAAGCGGCCTAGTCGAACTCTCAAACAAACTGGAACAAAAATAAGCCCTGAGTTTTAAATATATAGATACTCTTATTTAATTATCCAACACTACATATTAGAATCAAGGAAAAAAGGGTTATTATTTTGAAGAAAATATATGTATATTCCATACTAGGTATCCTATTGTTTTCTTGATGACGTTTTAGAAATAAACGTTCAATAATACAACTTTTATAAAAACAACTTTTGTTTTATCTCCAATAATAACAAAAATAAAGGAGTCAAAATATAATTAATAACCCTGTAAAAAAGTAACGCATTGTGTATAACGCGTAATAAATACATACTTTACTAATCTATTCCTACTTGCTTTACATAGAGCTTTAGCGTAATAATAACTTTGATTTATAGTAGATAATGTTTAAATTTCCCTACAAAGAAAAAATAGTATGAATACAATCTGAAGAAAAATATTTCAGCGGTGACATGTGTTCAGTTCGATAGTTTATATAAAATATATACAAATTTAGGCATGTCTGTTCTGATATAAAATTCAAACAAGAAATAATATTTATCTCCGTTTCAGGAATATCTTCTACATAGGGAAAAAATTTCAGTATCTGCATGGAATGTTGTATCGTTTCGGTGTGCTATAAATCGAAACATTTTAATTTCAATTTGAACAATGTCGTATTCATGTCACGTTCGTGATTATTGCTTTGTCGCCTTGTTTTTATATTCAGCGCGTGTGTGAATCGGACTTATTATGGAAAATGTCCAAATTTATCTATCAGTTTTTAACGGTAACAAAGCAGCCATTTTAATTTTAACATTTTCAAAAAAAAAATTTAAATAATAAAAACGGATTAACTGAGCTGAATTCAAACGTCTAACATAAAAATTTTATAAATGCAAATGGCGCTGTATATTTAATTATCCTTGAGAATGTTTCATTGAGTAAAAGTATAAAATTCAGATTATTGTATGCATTCTTAAATCATTATGTAAAATTTTCGGAATAATTTGAAGTTTCGCAATTTTCCTTAAAGCAAGCTATGCGAAAGCGTGAAAGGATGTAGGAATTTAGAATATCCGTAAAATAAGCTTACACCAAAGAAAATTATGACCTAACGCGTAACTTCATTGTTACTGAGAGGTTTTATATATTGTGCTAGTTAATCCGTTCATATACCTTTATGTACACGGAAGTTTTGACAACATAAGATTATCTTGACGTTTTCTATTTATGTTCTTTTATACGTCAAAGAAGAACATGGGAAGAAATATAGAGAGCGACTAATTCTCTAGAGATTTCATAATGGTTCCTGCCTACGTCCTTCGGGGAGTTGTAATGTCTACAGTACACTTCATCGAAGGATATTACAACTGATCGAATGATTAAGCCAATTCCCCAAGTGGAGTTTTATAGAAAGAAATGTGCTGTAAATGTAGTCAACGGAATTGTACCGTTCATTCCATTGAATTTAAATACATTTAATCCAATCATTGTATTAGAATGGAAATATGCCAACAAAGCAGATGTTTCACTTTTAACGTCGACTTTATCCCGACCAGAACGAGGAAGCAGCAGCAAAAAGTTAAGTACTTGTGACATAAATCTTTGTATTTAAAATATTAAGTAAAAGGAAAACAAGGCTCTTATATTTTCTTTTATAGAAGGTTTAAATTTTGTATTTTCAATGACTCTGCCTTGACGTTTTGAAGAGATATACAGAGTTAGTGTTTTATTAGAAGGATTAGCTTCTACATGACTGCTTATCTTGGGAATCCTTTATTAATGAAGATAAATATTTTAAAGCTTAAAAGGAATATATAATAAAAGAGAATTAATTCTCCAAGAGTATATAACAAATATTTTATATAATATTTCTGAAGTATTGTAAGGTCTTAAAAAGTCTGGAATTTTTAAAACAATCGTGTGGATTATTTAAAACTAATGTAACTGACTCGCAAGCTAGAAACACAGCATAAGAATAACCAGGAGATTCACTTGGCTGTTGGCACTTATGTTTTTCAGTGAATCTCGAATATCGTACACACGCACGAACAGTTTGCCGAAGTGTGCCGATATGTTTCGTTATCGTATTAAAGACCTATAGTGGCATACTATATTTAATGAATGGGCCTGCATAATAATAATAAGCGCCCCTACCTCGCACACAAGTTCCATAGCTTCTGGGACCTGGTTTCCTGGTTATGGATTGTAGTTGTTATTATTAGTATTATTATATTTTAAAAATTACGCATTTGTATTAAATATTTCTAAGATATTAGAAAATTAATATATAAAATTATATATTTGATAAACATTTTATATATTTTCTCTTTATGTTTATCATCTTCATCTGTGTGCTAAACATCGTTCCAACCATATGTATGCAGATGACACACAACTACATGTATCTTTTAACTTTGATAATAGCCAGTTAGCCTTAAAAGAATTCAGGACGATCTGGATTCCATCTCTAAAGCTTCGTTTCAGCATTTCTTGGTTATTAATTCTTCAAAATCAGTTATCAGTTACTATTTAGCAATACACATAAAGTTGAAATTTTTAATAACTTTTTTAGTTCAAATAAGGTTAGGGTGGAAGATCATCGAAAGCTTGCTCTAGATGAACCTAGATGATCTTATGATTTCCAGTTTCTTCCAACAACTTCTTTGTTTTTTAAGCATGGAAATAAATTTATTATTATTATAATTATATACAAATAAAACTTAACATAATATTTGGTATAATTAGAAATATTTACTGTTTCCTTTTGTGCAAACAATTTACAGTTAAATCTTCATATTTTATAAATATTCAACGTATATTTTCAAAAATATGTGCAATTTAGAATATATTATAGAACAATTAAAATTTATAAATGCGTTGAAGCGTGAAAATGACTATATTTTCCTTTTATAAACATTTTTAAATGGTTTATTATAAAAATATAGTTATATTTTTAAATTTGAGACTCATACGCGGCAATATTGGTTCCCTGTGCCTATGGTTACGACAGTCGACGTTAGTCCGTCGAAATTACAATACTACGCGTAATAAAGTGTATGGTATTTGCTTGCTGATAAACATTTGTCTGGTGCAAAGTCCAATAAAAAAACAATAATGATTTTTAACATTGCATATATTTTTGTATTTCTTTTTTAATTTTTATGTACTCTAACATTTATGTAGGTTTTATAGTTGCTGAACACAACTCTCTTGTACACGACTCTTTATACTTGCAACTGTTTGCCTTTTGGGATAACGTCACTAAAATGATAAAAAAAGACAGTGCAGCAGTTACGTACAACAAAGTAGTTAATCTTTTTCAAAATATTTTAAATTTTTAGTGAATGTAAACCAGTACATAGGCAAATTTTAAACGACAGGTAAAACATAAATAATATTCTAAGGTTTTAGAACCACTAGTTTTGTTTAATTATAAACCATACGCTTTTACCTTATTACAGAGCGTTTCAGACTTTACCTAACAACTCTGTTCTGAATGATATATGTTTTTCTTGTCTGTATACTTGATTTTGTGTATTTAAAATAATGAACATACTCCTTTTTACCTAAATTTCACAGGAAAAATCAAAAGACCTTTCGGCAGTGCGGAAGCAAATCCAAGATGTCTTGCTAGTTTGACTTTTATAATCATGTAATTGTTAAATTCTAATGTTGAATTGGGTCTCAGTATAACCAAGAACAATTTCGATTTAACTGTAATATTAATATAGTTATGGTAACTGTCAAGGTATGAAGTATCTGATCTTTTCACAAAGCAAGAAAACTTGGAAAATGCTACTTTTTGTTGGTATCTAGACATTAGGGACCTATTGCTGTGGAATTTTAAATTTTTCTAAATGTTTAACCAGACAGTTCAGTATTGCCATGGACCAACTGACATGTGGTTCATTTAGTCGCAGCTCGAGTCGTATAGGAAGGCTTTTTAGTTGCCGTAGTTTTGTAAAATAAAAAGATTTAAAAAGATTATCCACAACACGATTTCGTCTTATCATCAAGGTATTTAACACTTCTAAGGTAATTAGCATTGGTTTATATATATTTTTGCTGTACGCAGGCCATTTAGGCCCATAGCTTGGTGATATCTCTCCATCTTTTCCTATCTTTAGCTTGTGTCTTCCAGTCCTGTATCTTCTTTTCCTGTAGATCTTCCTTAACTGCTTCCAACCATTTCCTTCTTGGTCTTCCTTTTCTTCTTATTTCGCCTAGGTTTATGTCCCTTAGCTTCTTGGGGATCCTGTCTACGGGTTGTCTCTCTAAGTGGCCTTACCATCGTAGTCTTGCCGCTTTGACTTGGTTACTGAGAGCTGGCTCCGTATAGTTTTTTTATTTCTTCGTTTGTTCTTCTAAACCATTCTCCTTCTCCTTCCTTCTTCCCACCCAAGATTCTTCTCAGGATTTTTCTTTCCCATGTATTTATTCTCCCTCCCTCTATTTTGTTGAGTGTCCATACCTCGCTCCCAAACAAAACCGTTTGGTTTTTTGTATTTATAGAATACAATTATTCTATAAATTTGTCAACACATGAAGCTAAAGTTTGTGCATTGGGAGAGCCATTAAAAGCCTACAGTAAGCTTGAATTGTCCTAGAAGTTTGTATAGTAATGATGTAATGAATAAAGGACTTAATCCTGTTTGTATGTATTGCCTCTAGGTCAGTTTTGGCCACTTCAGTATTTCGTGTTTGCGATTAGTTCATATTTTCCCTTAATTTTTGTTTAACCAAAGTATCAAGTTCTGGAATGATCTTCGCTTCTCTTAGCACTGTCGCTCATTATACCCTGTTTAGCGCCGGGTAGCTAGAAAATCGTTTTAAACATGTCCACGGCGAGACAGAGAACATGATGACATGAGGATTTCATGGGAGTTATTTCCAAATGGCATAGAATACATATATTATTTTTTGCATATAAACACTAGGGGGCCCGTATACACATGGTATAATTAAAGATGTCCCTAACTAAAGTTCTATTAAAATCAACATAAAAAGAGCTTTATCTCATTCTAATAAGTGGCAAAAGAATAGAATTAGTCATCATGGTAATTAAACATGTTGTTAACTTAATAGTGAGATGTGAACACGGTTCTAGATCTTTTGCCAAAACTTTGTATGGTAATCTTCTGACCTAATAAGTAAAAAACCAGAAGCTCCAAAAGATCTACTCCAAACATGCTTGGAATGGTGTTAATTTATGGTCGTAGAGTACAGAAATTCCCATGTCAGCTTTTTTTTTGGTACAGGGAAGTGGGGCCATTTATTCATTTACACATCTAAATGTGTAAATAAAATGTCTTGTAAAAGTATAATATGTTTAGGAATGGGGTTTACGGGATTCGATAAGTAATGAAAAAATAATCCGGCGGACACCGTGCCAGAATCCACAGCTGGCGAGTGCGTCCCCTGGATTATGTTTTCATTATTTATCAAATGCCAAAAACTCCATTCCTAAACTTGTTTAGGAATGGAGTTTTGACTTCATTTATACATTTAGATGTTTGCCCCATATCCCTGTACCAAAAAGAAGCTGGCATGGAAATTTCTGTGCTCTACAACCTCAAATTACCACCATTCCAAGCAACTTTGGAATAAATATATTTATAAACAATTACATAATGGTCGGTGGGCTCCTGGTCTATAAATGCATTTACAACGTTTCGTACAGTTTAGATTTCATTTATTTACTTTTATTAAGATATGTTATTCTTTATTGTAAGATAAGATTTTGTACTTTTTTTCTCTGGTTTTTACAACTGGATGTCGGAATACTAGCCTAGCTAGCTCGACCAATTTGTTTAACTTGGACCCAGAACCAATTATATTTATAATTTGAACCAATAAAATAGTTAAGACTGCATACATGCAAGTTTAAATTTCAAAGAATTCTACTAAATAACAAGAACAAAATTGAAGAAAACTATAAGGAAATCTGGGCATATGAACAAACGTAATTACATTTATGCACAGATGCATTATAATTAGACTATTATTGATAGATCTATCTAAACATAACTGTCTCTTTATGCCCCAAGGGCCTCTTTATGATCCGACGGGCAATAATGAAACGTCAATTAAATGTCAGAGCTGTATTTGTAGAACTTGATTGGTTCTTAATATAATTTGTAAACTTATCACCAATGAAAATAAGCTGAAATTAAGTATTTTAGATAGTAACTATAGTAACGTACTTCGTATATATGCACATAAGTATACGTACAGCGGCTTGATGTAACCTACGTACTCATTTAATTATATTTTTTACACAATAATAGATTTGAGATAAAAACAATCTGTGCATAAAATAGTGTATGCTTTTCGGGCATAACTTGCTTTTATGGCCCTACAACCTTTTCCTAGCCCTCGGCTGACGCCTCGGGCTAGAAATAACGCTTCTGGCCATAAAAGCTTCTTTATGCCCTTAATACATAAATAACTATTATGAATGTAAGCAACACTCCTTTATGTAAATTAGTAAAAATAATCAATAATGTAATAGTTTTACTAAATGCTAAAATAAAAGGGATATAAAGCGAGTGCAGTTTTTCCATATCTGAGGTAAGTTGATATACCAGAATCTAAAACATATTGCGATGATATGGATCATCTATTTGAAAATTTCAGTAGATTACATCATATTAAAAATAATCAATAGGCTACGATAAGTATCGGGTTTAGCCAGGTAGCATTTATATAATCATTCATATATGCTAGGACAGTAGTTTTATTCATGCTAAAGACTACATGCTTTATTATAGATAGTTTTATCAAGTAAAACTAGTAAAAATAGGACCATAATAGGTGTCGATAATATTTAACCTAATTTGATTAAAAAAAGGATATTTAATAAAAAGGAATATCATTTAAACATGTTTAGAATAGCTTGTCCATTTCTTTAGAAGATTTTTATCTTTTCTTAAATTTGATGTGCCGATGATGGGACCGCAGATAGTATTTTTATTATCCTAGTAAGCTGAACCAGTTTCGGGATTATACTTCACTGGAAATATGTAAAATAGGTCATTATTATGATGTCTATAATAGTACATTTAACTTACTAATTCCTGTAATTAAAGAATTTGTATGAATTATTAAGGAAAATCAGCTGTTTTGGATATGTTGGAGGTTTTTCCAATTTTGATTTTAATAGAACATTTCTCATCGTTATTTGATTACAAGCATTTGGAGGACTGTATGCTAGACAAGTTTGAGTATAATTTGATTTCATTTATGTTGATATTGTGTAGGATCTTGTATAGCATCATTGAACTCCTAAAACGTGTAAAAAGATTTTTCATTTGAGTTTTTCTTTTACTATAAATATTTTCCTATGTAAATTTTATATGTATGAGTTACCTAGTGTTGCTATGTCTTCATTTCTAATGTGTTTCTATGGTAATTTGAGTTTTAATAAAGTTTTAATCGTTTTTGTTGATTTTCTCAGTTATGATTGATTTTAGACTATAAGTGTTTACATTAATTTGTTCGTCTTTGTGCCAGCTATATTTCTGTTTTTCTAGATTTAAGATTAATGCTAATCTTAAACATATGTTTTTATCCTGTGTCGTCACGAATGTAGCGAGTAGATTTTGTTTGTGGAATTTTGTCACAGTCGTCAATTGTTTTGAGAACACATATAAAAAGGCCAGGAGAAATTAACAAATTCAGTCGACAAAACGTATTTGAAAAGTCCACGTCGACTCGTATAAGATTTTCTAAAAAAATAAAGTAAGGTTAAGTTATAACCATATGTTTTGATAAACATACGTCGAATGTAAACAAAGTATTTATGGAATATTTACCGGTTTATAAAATAAAGAAGAAATATTTCCACATTTAGAACAATTATTTGGGATTGTAAATATGATTATAAACAATATAAAGAAGATTTTTTTATTGGTTTGAAAAATCGATTTATTTGGAAGATCGATCAGCTAGAAAGCAGTCTGTATTACCAACAATGCAATTGGAGTAATTTAATAAAAGATTTTAAAAGGATCCGGCCGATTATATACAAGGTATTTCGAAAGTGAAAGTTTTTGTTCACATACAGAATAATAAAGTTATAAAGACAATTTTTATTTAAATCTAGAATTTGAATTTGATCATTTTGGATTGTTTTTAAAAAACAAAGATATAACGATTAAACAATTTTGAATTTGTTTATTATTATCAAAGATAATTCAATTTAGTTTAATAAATTCATTTAGTATTTTTAAATAATTATTTTATTGACTGTTTCCTGACCAGTTTCAACCCCCATTGTCAGGTTGTAACTAAGACCTAAAACACTTGAGCAAGCTCTAGGAAGATTTTCCTAATTTTGAATTTCTTTTGGTTAAACACTTGGGTTGTGTGTTTATTTTGAATTTTGATTTTCGTTTTAACCACAATAAAAATAAAAACCTGTGTTTGAATTTATATTCATGTTTTTATTTGATGTTCATACAAGTATCCCTTGTTCTTATCTTCATACAGAGTTTATGTTCCTGTTGTTTAGCTGCAGAAGTCCAAATGCTTTGGTAGTAAGTCTCGTTCCAGGTACAGGAATTATTACAGTTGAATTAAATATTTTTATCTCACGCTCTATTAATATAAACCTGTGTCAGCTTAAAAGGGTAAACGGAATTTACTGGGTAATTTTTAATTTTTCATTAGTTCATCGCAATATAATATTTAATTACTCCTATGTTTAATACTAAAACAATAAATATAGTCAATAATAAAATGGAGAAACTGTCTGAATATTTTCATGAATTCTTAGTTATTCAACATTGAATACAACTAACTCAAAATATTGAAACTTGCACCTATATCCTTTTTATTCTAATACCATCAGTACCATACCAATAAAGCAACATGATCATAATCAATAATAGAGTAATAACTCCATAAATTCTTGTTATTTTCCAATTTCGAGTGGATGTGTTGTCGTGGTTTACTACTTTGTGTTTGCATCTATAGCTTCAGAAGGTGTACTGTGCTGTAATCATAAAACTTATGTTGTATACATTCAGCTTCTGAATTTTTTTTTAACTTGTTTATATTTGTAGCTTCGACCTTCGTTGTGATATTGATTATTTACTTTGTTTACCTATATATGCAACCAATCTTGCAATTTTGAACCTATAAAGCAATTTTGAAATGGTGGTGTGTATACAATGCAATAATAACATTACTGCTTCTACTACATCTGTTACTTGTGACGGATGCCATGGTTCCCTGCACACAGCCTGCCTGGGATTATCGGATAATGATTTTAAATTAACGCGTGCTAAACACCGAGCGTTAAAAATTGTTTGCAACTCCTGCAATAAAGATTTGTCACAACTAAAAGATTTTAGAGATTTGCTCAATACTCTCCAAAATGATTTTATGAATGCCATTAAACAACTTAAAGAAGATATTGATGTCCAATTAAGTTCGTTAAAGACGTCTTCCTCCTTGATTCAATTTGAAGAAGTTGTTCAGGAAGTAACAGAGCGTTTATCAAGAAAATCTAACGTGATTGTTTTTGGTGTTCCTGAATCAAACGAAAATGATTTACAACAGCGCAAGGATACGGATGATGCTTTTATAAAGGATTTAATTTCCACTCTTAAACCTGGTAATTCGATTCAACCAAAATTTGTTCATAGACTGGGTCGCTTTAATCTGACCAATGCAAAACCTCGTCCAATACGGATTAAATTAGATGATGAATCCCAAGTTAAGGAACTAATTAGAAATGCCAAGTATATGCATAATAACATTAAATACAGAAACATAAATATTTCATTTGATAATACACCTAAACAAATCGAATTGTATAAAAATCTCAAAAAGGAGCTCGATAGCAGAATTGCTAACGGTGAAACAAACATAAAGATAAAATACATACGAGAAGTACCTAAGATTGTTTCTTCTTCTTTAAACTGAAATCGGCACCCAATTATGTATATCCTATCCGCTGTTTATTCCAAAATGTGAGAGGTTTGCGGTCTAAACTTAATAATTTAAATTTTTCAACTTTTTTTGAATATGACATTTTTTGTCTATGTGAGTCATGGTTAAATAGTGAAATAGCTAGTAATGAAATATTTAGCAGTGATTTTTGTGTTTTTCGTCAAGATAGAAAATATGAGTTACTAAATTGTAACCGTGGCGGTGGTGTGTTAATCTCTCTGAAAAATAGTTTTTACTCTATTAGAATTAATTTAGATAGACTATCAAATTTATTTCCTTCCATTGATGTAATTGGAGTGAAGATATCTGATTCATCTAAATGTTGCTTTATCATACTTGTAATTTATATACCTCCATCTATACCAACTGAAACTTATGTACAGTTCATTGATGAACTTACCATTACTTTAGAACCTTTCAATGAGCTTAACATCGTACTGATGGGCGATTTTAATCTCCCGTCGTTTAATTTTGATCTGGATAACCAACTTAATATAATTTTAAAGAATTTCCAATATTTACATAATTTTCATCAATATAATAATATACTCAACAACCAAGGCCGTCTCCTTGATTTAATATTTTCTAATATTAATTGTCTTGTTCAACATGCACTAGTACCCTTGGTCGTTGAAGATGTTTATCATCCTGCCCTTGATATTGAAATCAATGTTATTCGTAATAAACGTGATCGGTTTATAATGAACGATAAGCCTCACTACAATTTTAAAAAAGCTAATTTTCCCGTGTTGTATGATATGTTACTAAATGCTGATTGGTCGCAACTTAATGGTCTTACAGATGTTAATGAAGCTTGTGATAGTTTTTATAAAATTGTTTATAATATATTTGATACTTCAGTGCCTAAGGCTTCTATAAAATTTAAAAAGAAAACTCATTATCCCCCGTGGTTTAATAATGATATATTATTACTACTGAAACAAAAATCTTTGGCTTTTAAAAAGTATAAACAATTTAAAAATGAACACTATTACAACATTTTTAAAGATTATAGATTGCAATGTAATAGATTAATTAATACTTGTTATAAGGAATATCTTACTGAAGTTGAGAATTCACTTGCTGCAGATCCAAAAAGGTTGTGGTCTTTTATCAGTAATAAGCGAGGGCTTTCACGTATTCCAAGCGTAATGACACATAACAATGTTGAATATAATGATGGATATTCTATAGTTAATCAATTTGCTAATTATTTTCATAGTGTATACATCCAATCTCAGAATAACATTGCAATTAATGTCATACCTCGAGCTCAAGATGTTATTGCCATCGACTTCATCAATGAGGACGATATTTTATGTGCTTTGCATCGCTCAAAAAACTGTTTTACATCTGGTATAGATCAAATACCAAGTTTTATTCTAAGGGATTGCGCTGCTGCTCTTGTCAAACCACTATACATCTTATTTAATTTATGTTTGTCTACGGCTAATCTTCCGTTGATTTGGAAACATGCATGTATATGTCCGGTTCTTAAGAAGGGCGATCCGTCACTCATTGAAAACTACAGACCAATTTCTATCCTTAGTAACTTTGTTAAAGCATTTGAGTCTATTATTTATAAATATTTGTATTCATCTTTAAGATCACTTATCTCTCCACATCAACATGGCTTTATGGAAAGTCGTTCTACTATAACTAATCTCGCATGTTTCAGTCAGTTCACTGCAGAGATCATGGATAAAGGCAATCAGGTCGATGTCATCTACCTTGACTTCCAAAAAGCGTTTGATCAAATTGATCAATACATCTTGTTAAATAAACTATCTCAATATGGCCTATCAGAGAATCTTATTAAATTTTTTGAAAGTTATCTTTTTAACAGGAGTTCTTGTGTCAGATACTGCAACTTTATTTCCCGCGATTTTACTCCTACTTCGGGAATTCCTCAAGGTTCGAATCTTGGACCTTTACTTTTCTTACTTTTTATTAATGACATAGTAGATCAATTATCTTGCCACTGCCTTCTCTTTGCAGATGACATAAAATTGTATCGTGAAGTTAACAATTATAATGATGCCATGCAATTACAAAATAATCTTTACACGGTAGATAACTGGTGTCACAATAATAGACTTTCACTAAACATCACTAAATGTAAGACTATGTCTTTTACAAAAAAACTAAACGGGTATGGTTATATCTACACCGCCAATGACACTGCTATACAAAGGACGGATTTCTTTAAAGATTTAGGTGTCATCTTTGATCCTAAGCTAGATTTCGCTGCACATATACATGACATTGTTAGTCGAGCTTTTAAAATGTATGGCTTTATCTACCGAAATTGTAAACACTTTTCAAATGCTCAGACGTTACGAGCCTTATACATAGCCTTGGTGAGATCTATACTGGAGTACGGCGCGGTAATTTGGTCTCCCCTTTATGAATGCCATATTCGTGAGATTGAACGAGTTCAAAGATATTTTCTTAAGTTTTTAGCTTTTTCTTGCGATGGTATCTATCCTGAGATTGGGGTTAGTCAAATTGAGCTGCTTAACAGATTTGAGTTTATATCTCTGCGTATTAGACGCATTATTATCTCTGTAAAGTTTTTGTATAATCTTTTAAATCACAGAATTGATTCTCTTTGGCTCTTAAACAAAATTAACTTTCATGTCCCAAGATTCAATGCACGTACTAATATGTCATTCTACTTGGATGCAAGGAGAACCAACTTACTAAAAAAATCACCTATTACAAGCATGTGCAATAATTTTAATCAGATATGTAGCAAGTGTGATATTCACTTTGATTCGATTAATAATATTGTAAGTTGTATTATTGAGATAAATGTCTAATAAAAGAACATACTATGTTCAGACATTAAGAAAGTTTGTTACAACGTTATTCATATTACCAAATTTGATACATATATACCTTGATTTGAGATGTTTGTTATATACACACTAACTAAAATTAGTGTATAATGTTAGTTTTAATAATTATGTTATTATTTATTTATATACTGTATTACGCATGTTTATGTTTTTACATTAATTGTAGGTAGCTTATATTTGTATTTCGTATTTATGTCGAACCTCTACTGTGTTTTTGTAATTTTTAAATTTTTTTCCTGTAATTGGGTGCCCACCTGTTGGAAAATATATATTATTATTATTATTATTATTATTATTATTATTATAAACGCAATGGGATAATGATAACATGATAATGTCAACAACAACAACAATAACAATAATTATTGATAATAAGTAATGAATGCAATGTATTTAATGTAATCCATAGTGTAATGTAGAACAGAATGAAAATACCAAATATAGTGAGAAAGGAAGGGAGATAATTTCATTTAGGTAAAGATAATTTAATTTTACTGAAGTTCTAATCTAAAAATTACATGTAACTAATTTAGATAACGATAAATAAATTACTCGTGCAGCAATATATGTATTACGTATAATATTGTATATACTAGGTTATCAAATGATTTTAAAGTCAAAGGAAGTACCTGTGTTGAAAATCTCTACGCTGCTGTACTCCAACCTCTTATATACTTCAAATGCTGTGTTGATTTCAAGAGCGAGGATAAATACACCACCAGGAATGGAAAATTCATTGCACTTCAGTCCAAAAAGTCATACAAATCGGAACCACTTAACCCAGGTGGATTTCCAGTTATAGATAATTACTACAAATAGGTTACCAGAATTCGAATTTAGTATAATCCCATTATTGTTGTGCAACTTCTGGTATTACCAACATATCTTCTGTGACTTGCACACTATTAAGTATTCCTTCTTTGTCGTTCCATTATACAGTGCGCGTCTAAACTCTGTTCCCCCCTACTAATTTTTGAACCACCTGGTATATCGCAAAAAAATTTGGAGGGCTTAAACAGGAGATAATAACCTAGTTTTTTATGGAAAAATGACAGCTAAAAGTTTCAAAATGGCAGCTGAGCGCCCTCTTGAATTACTTTTTTAAATAGAACACCCTGTATATTATTCCGTTTTCGAAATCTGCTCATAATTCTTAACATTTTTCTCTAATACACTTTACTTCTAAATTTAATTGATTTTCAAATATTAACGTTTGAAAAGTGACATTTTAATTAATTTCAAATCCAACAAAGACACGAATTCTGCTATCAATCAAGTTTGCATTGAAAACAAAAATCGTTGTTGGGGTATCTTACGTCTTGTTTACTGTCAAACTTAACTCTTAGCTGTCAAATAAAATTTAGTTAGAAAAATGTTTTTCCGGAAGTGACCAAAATCCCTCGCAAAATCCATACTTCCTTTTAAACCGGAATGTCACTTTTCAAACGTTAATATTTCGAAATCAATTAAATTTAGAAGTAAAGTGAATTAAAGAAAAATGTTAAGAATTATGAGCAGATTTCTAAAACGGAATAATATACAGGGTGTTCTATTTAAAAAAGTAATTCAAGAAGGCGCTCAGTCGCCATTTTGAAACTTTTAGCTGTCATTTTTCCATAAAAATTAGGTTCTTATCTCCTGTTTAAGCCCTCCAAATTTCGTTGCGATATACCAGGTGGTTCAAAAATTAGTAGGGTGGGAACGGACTTTAGACGCGCACTGTATACATATAAGAGCAATTGGGTCATTTCATGTCACTACAACTGTTTATGCTTGGGCTCGAATTACCGCTTGTGGCTCGAATGCCCTAGCATGTGTGGGTGTGTTTGAAGGACCTGATGTATTGGTTGAACAGGGGTGAAAAAAAGAACTATTTTTTCTGACTGCCTCTATTCAACTAAATATATACACACACGTTTGCAACCAGAGGTTGGAACTCTACTAGCATGCAAAATATATACAGAAACTAAAATCTAGCCTGCATCCCGCTTCCTTGAGGGTTGAGCGGGGGTAAATTAACGTATGGGAGCGTATGCACAAACATAACCATACCGGCCCCCATTGAAACAATAGTTTCAATAAAAATGATATGATCACACTTAATTAACGAAATACAATCAATACAAATAAGTATGTGTTAATATGTATATGTAAGAATAATTAAATGCTAAGTGAAAAAGTGACGAATGTAGACTTGATTATGAGACTAATACTAACACTAAATATGTCCATAATTAAAATGTCATTAAATGAACTAAATACTTGAACGCAAGATAACTAAACGAAATTGACCACAACAGTCCGAATATCAATTCACTGGAAGTGGGCAAACATTTCTCACAGCACGCCGGTTAGTCCGTTTTTAGTCTTTACCGTAACAACTCTGATGACGTTGTCGACGCCTGGATGGACTTCGTGTATGATCCCCATTTTCCATACTAATGGTGGAAGGTTGTCTTCTTTTAAGAGCACGACGTCACCTTCCCTTAACGTGGTTGACGAAGTAGTCCTTTGCCATTTTGCTCTTTGTTGCAGCTGATTCAGATAATCGCTTGACCATCTCTTCCAAAAATGTTGTCTCATATATTCAATATGTTGCCATCTCGAAAGCCGATTTTGATTAAGACTCATAATAGATGGCTCGTGGGGTGAAGTCAGTGGTCCTCCAATTAAGAAGTGACCAGGTGTTAGAACATCAACCTCACCTGGGTCGGTTGATAATGGGCAGAGAGGGCGCGAGTTTAAGCAAGCCTCAATGCATGACAAAAAAGTTATCATTTCCTCATATGAAGCCAAAAAATTCCCCAAAACTCTTTTTAAATGAAATTTGACTGACTTAACGCTCGCTTCCCAAATTCCACCAAAATGCGGAGCACGGGCCGGTATAAAATGCCATTGAATGTGATTTGATGCCAAAACGTCTATTATTTCGCTTTGGAAATGTTGTGATTTAAACATTTCAGACAATGACAGAAGCTCGCGGTTGGCTCCTACAAAATTAGTGCCGTTGTCGGAATAAATGTTTTTTACAATGCCTTGCCTGGAAGTAAATCGTTTTAAGGCTCCCAGAAAGCTCGCAGTCGAAAGCTCAGTTACAAGTTCTGTATGAACCGCCTTGGTGGCAAAACACACGAATACTGCAACATACGCTTTAATAGTTCGTTTAGAACACCTTGAACCATCCTTTATGATAACAGGTCCTAGATAGTGATCCCACAATTGTTAAATGCCCGATCAGTATCAAATCGACTTACTGGGAGGTCACCCATAATAGGACTAAGAGTTAACGGTTTTGCCCGGGCACATGGTATGCATTGCCGAATGACCTTACGAATTAGATTTCTTGCAGATAATGGCCAGTAAGTTAGTCTTAATGATGCAATGGTTGCGCATGGACCCGCATGCATTTGTTTCAGATGTTCTCGTTTTACTATTAATTCCGTAATGTAGTGCTTAGGTAAAACTACTGGAAATTTTTGCGCGTATTCAATAGGAGCGTTTCTTAATCGACCACCTACCCTAATTAGACAATTTTGGTCTATGAAAGGATTTAAGCATTTTATTCGACTACTGCTTTGAACAGATTCTCCCTTTCGTAAATGCTCAATCTCTTTTGAAAATTCGCGGCCTTGAATGTAACGAATTATAACCGTATTGGCCGTTTGTAATTCATCGCATGAGATGCTCCCTAGATTTCGAGATTTGGATCGACAATTATTATAAAATCTCAAACAATAGGCTATTACACGTCGTAGCTTGGTGACGGATGAGAATTTGTTGAAAACAGGTAGTTCTGGCGGAATAAATGTTAGCGCGGTAATTTTCTGTTCAGGTAATTGAGTTGATCTGACGACTGTGTGTTTACCTGGCAACTCTTCGTTGTTTACCAAGAAACCAGGACCAGTCCACCAAAGATTTGAACTGCATAACTTATGAGGCATGATACCTCTAGATAATATATCAGCGGGGTTATCCACCGACGCAACATGACGCCATTGATCAACTAGCGTTAAATTTTGAATTTTGGCAACACGATGACTAACAAATATTTTCCACCTGCTTGGTTCTCCACTAATAATCCACGATAAAACAATCGTACTATCCGTAAAACAGTAAGATTGACTGATTTTCAAATTTAATGATTTTCCTACCGCATCCATTAATTCCGCTAACAAAAAAGCTCCACACAATTCAAGACGAGGAATTGTGAGAGTTTTTAAAGGTGCAACTCTCGATTTTGCACAAATCAATTTTACGTAACATCCCGTTTCATTAATAGTGCGTAAATAAATGCAAGCCCCATAACCCGCTATGGAAGCATCGGAAAATCCGTGAAGTTCGTAAATATTTTGATTAATATCCCCTGCAGTATTAATGATTTTACGGTCAATTTTTAATTCACTAATTGCCGAAAGCTGATGAACGAATTCTAACCACCTTTTGCTTAATTCCTCGGGAATTGGTTCATCCCACGATATTTTTAATTCCCAGAGTTCTTGGAGAATTATCTTCGCGGTCATTATGATTGGACCCAAAAGCCCGAGTGGGTCAAATAATTGTGCTATTACAGATAAAACTTTGCGTTTTGTATACATCGGGTTGTTCTTAATATTAACTGAGTATTTCAGAACGTCGTCGTTTGTGCTCCATAATAAACCTAAAATTCGCGTTCCCTCGCCGTTATCAAGGCTGATTTCGTTATCAACGTTTGTATCATCGGATTGAACTATTCGATTTTCATTTGATGCCCATTTTTGCAATTTAAACTGTCCCTTATCTAACGTATTGATTAATTGATGCTTGAGTGTAAATGCCTCCGACAAAGTCATTGCTCCGGTCAACACGTCATCAACATAAAAATCCTGAATAATTGTTCTACTTACGAGTGGTGAACTTTCTGATATATCATAAGCTAACTGTTGTAAACTGCGAATTGCTAAAAAACTTGCCGGACTCGTACCGTACGTGACCGTATTCAAAGCATACGTTTTCATGGATTCACGCGGATGGTTTCGCCAAAAAATTAATTGAAAGTTGCGATGTTCCGGTTTGACTAAAATTTGGCGATACATCTTCACAATATCCGCCGTGATTGCGTATTTGTAAGTCCTAAAACGTACTAAAATCGTGAATAAGGGTTGTTGGATTATAGGACCCACAAGAAGGTTGTCATTTAAGCTTTCTCCGGAGGTTGTTTTAGCGCTTGCATTAAATACTACGCCGCGTAATTTTGTCGTCTTACTGCCTTCCTTAATAACGCCATGATGTGGTAAATAACATGCGTTTTCTACTTCATCTGAAATTCTTGACATATGCCCTAACGACTCGTACTCAGTCATGAAATTCGAATAAATTTCTTTGAGTTCGCGGTTTTTATCAAGTTTTCGTTCTAAAGAAAAAAACTGTTGAAGAGTTTTTTCCCTGGAATTACCCAAATTCGGTGGGTATGTTTTAAACGGAAGTGCAACTATAAAACGCCCATCGTCGTCGCGTTTAAAGTTTTGTTTGTATCTCTTTCACACGCGGACTCGCGAGTCGAGTCTCTGCAATCGTCATTATCGAAACCTTCTATTTCCCAAAACTTGGCCATTTGGTTTTCAAGGGCGGTGATACAATGATAACAGATGCTGGCGTTGTCAACCTCCCTTTTACTTTCAAGTCTACCCCCTATGACCCAGCCGAGACTTGTTTCTTGTAAATGAGGTGTGCCGCTCGTAATGGGCTTTATGGCCCCTGACCGCAAGATTGACCAAAATATTTCAGTACCAAAAAGCGCATGAACAGCTCCTGGAGTGTGAAAATTAGGGTCAGCTAAACTTAAATTTGAAGGAATGTGTGCCTGTTTTGGGTCAAAGGGATGTAATGGAAGACTTTCGGTTATTTTTCCAAGAACCAAACATTGTGTGTCGACCTGAATGTTATTATACAAAGATTTGAATGCAATTTTAACTATATGATTAACATGTGTTTCGGCGTTGTTTATGCCTGAGACGGGAATGCTGGTCGTTTTTATCGGTAAATTTAAACGAGAAGCCGTTTTCCTCGTTATAAAGTTTGATTGACTACCAACATCTAACAGTACTTTAATTTTTTGATAATTTCCAAATTTGTCTTTTATAAATACGACAGCGGTTGATAATAAAATTTGAGAATAATTATTGTCTTGCAGAAATTTAGAATGATGGGATAGTGTGACTTCTGAATTTGATGGTGATTGATTTAAAATTGGATCAACATGTAATAAAGAGTTATGTTTTTTGTCGCATTTTTTACAGTTTAAAGATCTGCAGTCCTTGACCTTATGATTCTTGAAACAATTTAAACATAATTTTTGCGAATTAACCTTATCGATTCTCTCGGGAATTGACAGTTTATTGAAATCACGACACTGATACAAGAAATGGGATTTTTGACACATAAAACAATTATTGTTTACCGAAACATGTGCCAGGCTATTGTTCTTGTGATGGTTTGATTGATTCCCAGTAAATTTATTACTATTAGGTAAAATGGTTTTAGTGCTTTGCAATTTCTTGGATGCGTTCATTGATTCTAAATGCATACATTTTTTCTCGATAAATGCAATAAGATGGTCGTATTTTGGAATATCTGAATTTAAAGTTTCTTCCCAACTTGTCTTTGTGAAGAAATCGAATTTTGTCGTAATAGTGGGAACAAGTAGGGTATCCCACTGGTTGGTAGGTTGTTTTAGATTTTTTAATGCTTCGATATTTATTGTGACATCATCAAGGAGTTTTCTTAATGACTCATACGAATTTTTGACTAATTGTGGAGAATTCATAATAGCGAAAACATGCTCCTGAGCAATTAGCCTTTTATTTTCATACCGTTTTTTCAATATTTGCCACGCGGTGGCATAATTAACATCCGAAACTGAAACTGTTTCTATCGTTTTTAATGCATCCCCTTGAAGGGAAGACCTGAGATGGTGAAATTTCTCGATATCTGTGAAGATCTCACTACCATGAACTAAGGCCTTAAATGTATCGTGGAACGCGGTCCAGTTTGAATAATTGCCGTTAAATCTCGGAAGGTTCAAGGGTGGTAATGTAACATGCGATCGTTTTTGATAAGACTGTTGAGTCTCGGAAGAAGAATTTGATTGTCGTCGTGTATGCGATTGGTTTTTTTCTAATTCTAGAATTTCTAACTTATTTGTTATTTCCGCCTGAATATCGAAATAATTGTTTTCAAATTCTACTTCTTCTGTCGTTTGTTTTGCCACTTCGTGACTTGATAATTTATCGAGTTTGTAAATTTGCGTTTGAATTACTTGAAAGTCTTTAAATAGATCAAGTAAACGCGATAATCGAGCTTTCAACTGATGAGCATTGCCATTGTCTGGAAAACTAACCGCAAAATTTTTTATTCGTGTAACAGACGCCTTGACAATTCCCCTATCTTGAATGAGCGTTTTTAATTTTTTTTTGTTCTACTTCGGTAGTTGCCATGTTACGATTTTTTATTAATTAAATTTCGAAATATGAGGAACTGAACCCCTAATCATGCGAAAAGACTCACTTACCTTTGCCCTAGTCACCGGTTAGGAAGTGGCCACCTCGTCGTATATGTTGTCTCTTGTCACCGAGATCGTTCAAGTTCCAATCCTTTGGGCCCTCTGGTCCTCAAGAATGTGTATAATTATGATGAATATGTGTTGCACTACACTGCATGTATGCTTGCACTGGTTTTTTCGAATATCCGGCTCGATCGGACCAAAATGTTTATGCTTGGGCTCGAATTACCGCTTGTGGCTCGAATGCCCTAGCATGTGTGGGAGTGTTCGAAGGACCTGATGTATTGGTTGAACAGGGGTGAAAAAAAAGAACTATTTTTTCTGACTGCCTCTATTCAACTAAATATATACACACACGTTTGCAACCAGAGGTTGGAACTCTACTAGCATACAAAATATATACAGAAACTAAAATCTAGCCTGCATCCCGCTTCCTTGAGGGTTGAGCGGGGGTAAATTAACGTATGGGAGCGTATGCACAAACATAACCAACAACACTCTCACTACACACTTTCTACTTCGCTCTATCAGATTGCAATTATTTCTTGTTTATGACTTTACTACTTGTGTAACATGCTAAAATTTCAGATCCATTTTAATACATTGGAAAATGTATTTTTTTTAAATAATCTTAGTAATATATTTTTGACAGTTTAAAATTGCAGATTTTATTCCGGTCATAATAATGTTTTTCGTTAGTTTAGAAGCAGCTGTAAAAGGCTTTCTCACGCAGATAAATTAGTTTTTAGTAACAAAATATCAAGATAAAAATTATTTTATAGATAAAATTGACACGTATAAGTGCATTTAACCAAAATTTATGTTTCCGTTACGTGCTTATTTTATGTTTGTTAAATAGATTTTCCAAAAATCTACAGGTAAAAGCAAGTTTGGTCTGTTTTTTATCGGACCTCAGGTGCGAAGTTTATTTCCTCGTCTTAATAAAATAAAATTAAGAATACTCTGGAAGGATTTTTCTATAGTGCAATGTGTGTCATTTTAGTTTCCGATAGGGTGGTTGTTTTCCCTTTCTTAAAAATATTAGCGAGAAGATATTTTTGCATCCCCAAGTGGTCGAAGACGGACAGTTCATAGCGGCTTTCGAGCCCGAGCTGCGGGCGGTTGTCTCAAAGCCTATTATGGCGTTCTGCGTTTGTTTGTGTTTTCGAGATTACAGTTCCAAAATTAAAAGAAGGATATGATACAGTTTGCGAAGTGCAGACATGTTAGTTTCCGATATAGTTTTGTGATTTTTCGTTCTGTTTACAGTACAGGAAAGCTTAAATGCTTTAGATTACAGTTTAACATTTCGTGTTAATAAAATTAACACTTAATCCAGGGTACCGTTAGTTGAAGATTAGCGAAGAGATTTCAGTAATCATTTGAAAATTTAAAGATAAATAAACTTCATTTCGTTATAATATTAATATAGTGCATTTGGAGAATTTGTGCCGGATCAATATATTATTACGTTAAAACAATGCAACTTTCCGGTAGTTAAAAATGTGTGAAAATTTGTAAATAACGGACGTTTTTATTGAAATTTTATGAGTTAAAATTTTACTATTGAGTGACAGTAGCCAAGTGACTAAAGATATAAAACCCAGTAAACTTCAGTTCGTAAATCCCAATATTATCTTCGGCATCTTTACCAGGATTTACAGTTCTTCATGCTTTACATGTGTAAGGTACTTGATGCCGGAAGTTTAAAGTGAACAAAAGGCAATATAGTGTTGTGAGATTTTGGTGTTTATATAGATTTCACAATCTATTAAGGATTAGCTGATGAACATTATTTCTTAAGTAAGTCGTCTTTGTTATTAAGATTTCTTAAGGTACCTGTTTGTTTATTTTTGGGCGAGGAATCAGGATGGCGGAGCATCCTTCGTACCTTGGCACCGATTGCTATGATCATTTGGCCGACCCTACTAGAATTTAGCCGAATCTGGGGGAATTTCACCCCCAGTAGGGATCGTTATTGTGCCAAACATCGCATTGACACGGGACCTACAGTTTTACTTCCTATCCGAAAAGAAGGCATGTTTTAAATTTTTCTCCGCTATGAAAAATTACCAGCTCGGCCGGGGATCGAACCTGCGATCTTTGGATTATGAAGCAAACATGCAAACCACTAATCCACCGAAACTGGCACTTAAGGTACCTTTTAGTATATTAATAAAATATTGCTCTATTAAAAAACAATAATTTTTGATCTATGAATAGATGAGAATTTAAACTAGACCTTATTGTGATAATGTTGTCACAATCATTTGTTGAACTTATTCATTCACATTAACCTGCTTAACGTCAACCTGACTATTGATGATTCGTTATTTCATTTAATTAATTTCGATCAATTTAATCAGAATCTCTTGTGGATTCTGATAATGTAATGACTTTAAGCGACTGGCACCCATATTTTTTATTATTTATAAAACATTATTTTTTCTTTAAAATCTATGAGCTTAAGAAATCAGTACCTACCCCTCTATCTACGTCGGTGCATAAATAAGTACAGTAAGTATCGTTCTTTGGGTTTCAGTAAGATTTTAGTGGTTGTTACAGTTGATGTCCAAATGTGGGACGTTTCGTTTTGAGTTACACTAAATGTGTATGTTACAATTGACAGTCCTATCGCGGACTTCATTTTTAAATCGTTACACTTGTGGACTATGTAAAAACTACTTTTTTCTCGGTTTTTTAATGCACCGATTTTTTTTATTAAACTTTGAAGCACCGCGAAAAAAGTTAAATTAAATACGTTTTTTATTTACGAAACTACTAATAGGTCTGAAACGGCGACTGTTAGAGAGTTGCAATAAACTTTTATAGATATATTAATATATGTGAAGAACACTTGGTAGGAGTTGTTGAAAGGTTTTAAAATTCTAATTTGATTTTCCCAAAAGTACAAGTGTGTTGTTCTTAGACAATTTAGGATGGGTTTACTCGTAGTACAATTTTTGTCAGCAATGTATGAGTTTTTATAAGAAAGTATAACGAAATGGGACAACACGGGTGGTAGCTGGCCTGACAATTTACCAAACATGTATGTCTTTAATGTAAACGGTAAGTTTTTGCACCTAGCTTGATTTTCTATATAATCACAGGTGACTGTTAATTTATTATTTGAAGTTTTCTATTGGTTCAAATAGATTAAAACATGTGAACAGGTGAATTGTCGAGGTAACATTTATAGTAGTGCGATTCTCTGATGTAGAAAGGTTAAAGGTCAGCAGTATAAATTCGTAACAAATAAAACGATATTGTAAAAGTTATACGTATCGAGAAACTAATAACCATGAACTACCATAATTTTGGAAATTGAATTGAGCTATGAGTACCCTTAAAACGATATTTGTAGTTAGGTTACGTTGGCCCGGGTCAAAACTTGGGTGGGTGACCCTATAATGGTACGAAAATTGCAACAGTCGTGCTTCGTAGAGCACGTTAAGCCATCGGTCCCGGTTATATTGGTAGTGGTTAGGTGATGTCAGAAGCACAATCGCGACCTGAAAATTCTGACAATAAGGCTTCACTATGGCTATCCGGCATTTTAATTTATTTTAGAGAATGTCTAGGAAAAGTCATCATTTTTGACTTAAAAAGTAAAAAAATCCAACTCAATTTGCTTAGCAAATGTCGAAAGTAATCATTCCCCAATATGATAGTGTATGTCACAATGGGTCGCGGGAACGGCCAAGAACTTTGCCAATACGCCTATTTCCGTCAAAAGCGCTAATTAGCCTATTAATTAACCTAATTAACCTAATTAGCGCTACTTTTAGAGATGCCAAACATAAAGGTGCCACTACAATGGCCCCACATATTAAACTAACCTAACCTAACCAACTCATCAAATTTGATCAGCAAACAAAAGATTCGCTGCTTGGTTCCTAGTTTATTTTGCATTGTACGTCTCTCTTTTAACAAATAAATTCCTGATAATGAATTTCCAGCATGTGATAAAGACTTGCTCTGATACGCATATGTCGTGCTCAATAGACCATAGTCAATGTTACGCATGTAGTTTCTCTGAGCAGTCGTACAACTTTACACACAACACAATTTTACCTTCATTTGCAGGACTTTTGCGTGTGGCGCAGTTTGATTTTGGCTTTAAATATAGCACTTCTGTTGTGGCGGCGCTTTTGGTTTGGCGCGCTATTGCTGTGGTGCCTTTGCGTTTGGCGCAATTGTTATGGCACCCTTACATTTGGCATCTTTAAATGTACCTACCTCAAATGTGATACATAAGTGTTAAAATTAATTTTAGCTTCAAGCTACATAAAATAAAGCTGCTTATGCCCATACCGATTGTTTCCAAATAAACATAGTCTCAAATTACAATTCAGCAGATTCAACGTGTTCCGTATCGTTATGTTCAAACTTCGGGAGTAATTATGAGAGCAAAAAACACAAAAGTTTTGTTTCTGAGAACAGGGCTATGAAATTATTTTGCAAAGTAACAATTCGTTTTGTGATGAACAACAAACAAAATAAATTAATTAGTGACTAACTTAAATTTAAGTGATTGATATTTACGAAATTCTGGATGGCAATTCCGAAATGTGGTAACCCGTCATCCATTTGAAACCACAGGTCTCTTCGTATGATTAACGTTACATTCCAATAGAGGCTAAAGAGTTTGTTAGTTTGATTGACAAGGGCTTCAGACAGGTTTACTTGAATCATGAATATCCTTCAAAAATGATACTCAGTATTACATACTTTTTATACTCAGTATTGAACCTAATTGACACTCCCGAGGTTTTAATATAACGATACGGAATACCTTGAATCGGCTAAATTGTAATCTGGGAATTGTAATTGTAGGTGTTCCGTACCTTGTAGAGAAATACGATCAAATTTTCACCAGTTCGATATTTTTGGTCATTTCATTCTTTTTAAATTTTAATTTTACTCGTTTTTGATGAAATCAAATTTGATAATCTGGGATTGCTTTTTGGGGAAAACTTGCCTACAACTCCAACAAATCGATATAGTACGAAAGCCGAGCTATACAATGAGCTGAGCTCTTACTAAAATCTAGAATTTCAGTTTTCAACTGAAAACGCTTAAGATTTTTCAAAATTACAAAACACAAACAGCAACGTCAGAAATTTGAAGAAAGAATAGTTTTCACATATTTCGCAGACACAATTTATGGACCAAAAATCATTGGAAT
Organism: Agrypnus murinus; assembly: GCA_929113105.1. Classification (NCBI taxonomy): domain Eukaryota; kingdom Metazoa; phylum Arthropoda; class Insecta; order Coleoptera; family Elateridae; genus Agrypnus; species Agrypnus murinus. The sequence goes on from OV816026.1 coordinate 90,460,632, forward strand.
TTAAGTGGACGAGGTGGGATTTAAAAAAAAATTTGTTGTTGAGTTCATAGATTTATTAATTCATGGAATAACCCGCTTATACAACAGCAAAAGACAGCAAGTTGATAGTCAATCGATGCCAAACCAACTAGTAAGCAGTTACAGTGGATAACAGCTCTTTACAGGGATGGGTAGCAATCTTTTAAAGGTGGTTTTTGTATTATGTGCTTTTGTTTAATTTTGTATTTGTGTGTTCAGAATTTCCCCCTATGACTCCATATTAGAAATTTTCGTGCGTAAAACAGATAACCAAAATACATTTTCAATTCCAATCTATTTAGTATCAAAAATACTGAAAACAAACGATACTTACTGTTCTTATGCACCGACGGAGATTTGTTTTTGACAAATTATTCATCGGGATAGGTACTGGCTTCTTAAGCTCATAGATTGTAAATAAAAAATAAGATTTATTGAAATAATAAGAAATATGGACGCCAATTCACTTGAAGTCATTACAATAGTACATGATCGAAATCCACAAGTGAAAAAAGATTTCGTTTAAATTGATTGAATTGAATAAACTAATCTTAATTAGCAAGTTGATGTTAAAGCAGGTCAATGTAAATGAATAACTTCAACAAATAATTGGTTCAACCTTATAGCAACTATGTTTAGTTTAATTCTCATTTATTCGTAAATCAAAAAAAATTCTTTTTATTAAAAACAGTGTAATCATATTTTATTAATATGATAAGAAGGATACCTTTAACTATAAAGAAGAATCTGTTATAAAAATAGGTACCTATAAAATCTTATCAACTAAGACGACTTACTTAAACATATTGTTCATCTGCTAATCGTTAATAGATTGCAAAATCTACAGAGTGTAAAAGAGTATAAAATTCTACTAAAAATGAACATTATTTACAAATTTTCATGTTAACGTAATTTTAATTACCAGAAGGTTGCATTGTTTTAACGTAATAATATTTCGATCCTGTACAAATTCTGCAAATCCACTATATTAATATTATGACGGAAAACAACGAAATGAAGGTTTATCTTCAGTTTGACATTTGTCAAGATCTTTAAGTTTTCATATTATTATTGAATTCCCTTCATAATCTTCAACTAACGGCACGCTGGATTAATTTTTAATTTAATACGAAGGGCTAACTGTAATATGAAGTAATTAAGCTTTCCTATACTTTAAACGGAACTAAAAAAACTCAAAAATATATCGGAAACTAATTCGTACTTTGCGGACCGTATCATATTCTTCTTTTCAAACTGTAGTTTCGACCGAAGCTGGCGCAAGAAGCTTCGGGGCAATAGCCTCTAACTTGGGCTCTGAGAGCCGCTGTCAGACTGTCTGCAACTGACTTTTGGGGCTGCAAAACTATCTCCACTTACTTAAAACTAAGAGAGGGAAATATATAAACACCCTATCAAGTACCAAAGTGACACATTTCGCGCCAATGAGGCAAATCCTTCTGGAATATTCGATGGGTATTTACAGAAGCAACTACTTGTTTTCTAACGTGCAATCTGATATTTAAAAGAAAATTTGCAGGCTTGTTTTTTATCTGAATGTTTTTGAAGAATCTATTCAACAGACACGAAAATAAGCACGCAAAGGAAACATACATTTGATTTAAATGCCTTTTATACCTATTATTTTATCTAGAAAACAACTTTATCTGCGCCAGATCGCCTTTTTACAGCTGCTTCTATGTTAACGAAAAACATTATTACGTTCGGAATAAATTCTACAATTTTAAACTGACAAAAATATATTTATATATACAGGGCCGTACTAAGATTATTGTTAATAAATACATTTCCAAATACATTAAATTGGATTTGAAATTTAAGAACGTTACAAATACTAATGCGGTTAATTAAAAGAAAGAACTAGTAAATAGTTGTAATCAAGTAGATTTTTAATGAGTGGGAAAATTTTTTATTAACATCTTCTTTAAATCAGATGCAACACTGTGGAAGAATCAGTCTCAAAAGTAGCAGGAATGACTGCACGACCGAAGATGTTTAAACGTGTACCTTTATCTTTACTTCTTGACTGGATTCGCTGAACATACCTTTTATTCTTGAGAATATGATTCTTGATTAACCAAACTAGATATATTAAAAATTTGAAATAAATAATATATACAAATTGGAAAATTCTGACTTAGTTTTGCTTCCACATCTATATGTTAGATTTTTCTGATAGTTTTATAATGTAACGTGTTAAAATTTCAGGATTAAGGCTCTGTATACTCGAATATATCTTGCCAGTTTAAAATTGCAGATTTTATTTCGAACCAAATAATGTTTTTTCGTTCTTTAGTAGAAGCTGAAAGAAGGCTTTCAAGGCATTTTCATACGTATATAAATGTGTTTTTAGTAATAAAATATCAAGATAAAAATTATTTTAGAGACAAAATAATACGTATAAATTCATTTAAATCAAATTTATGTTTCTGCAATGTGCTTATTTCATATTTCCTGGATAGATTCTTCACAAAATACAGATAAGGGCATGCCTGACCCGTTTTTTATCGGACCTCATGATTTTTCGTGATTGTGTGTCATTTTGGTTTTTGATAGGGTGGTTATTTTCTCTTTCTTAAAAATATTAGCAAGAGGATAGTTTTGCATCCCCAAGTCAGTCTAAGACGGACAGTTGGACACATCCCATGGCGGGCTATGGCCCACAGAGTAGCGGGCTCTTGCCCCGACGCTTGCGACGGCTACGGCGGTCGCGTGCAAGTGATATTACCGTCACATAATTACAGTAAAGTTTAGAACGAATGTTTTTTTTTACGTACAGATTTTGTTATTAGGGAATTAATCCAGTCAAGATGATTATGTATTTGTAAATTTTAATTTGGTGAATTTTCGTTCACGTAAGTAACTCCGATCCCGTGTAAATGCTATTAAGCTATCAATTGTACAAGAATTTAAACTAAGTACCGTCAAGCAACATTCAAGTTAGTTTTCAGTATCGTTCCAGCTAACGTTACTAATAATGAATTTATTCCGTATTGGAGATTATTGGAAATAGTTATGAAGTTTGCCGTTAAAATAAAATCAAAATAGTTTAAAGTTCAGAAGATTTGTTTCCCGTATTGGGTTTCCAAGTCGGTAGTTTTGTGGTGAAAATTAAGTGTAAAACTAATGTGTTTTAGTGTAATACGTTTGGAGTCTACAGTTTGATCAGGGAATCTATGAAAATTATTGTGGATTATGCATAACGATATCAAGGATTAACGTTACTCAAGTTATTTAAGTAAGAAAATGTCTATTTTATATTGTCTTTGTTCATTCGTGAAATTTCAAATTATTGATGGTTTAACTCATTATTTTAGATAAAATTTATACGGGATCCCGAAATTAAATAATATTTAGGCATGATAATTTTTTTATCTAATATGGTTTTTGTGTGATGTACTTTTCTATGTTTATATTTTCCATTCTATATACAGACTTCAAATTTAATTATCGTCTGATATAGCTCTGCTCAACAAACTGATGTTTCCGTGATTAAAAATCTATTATTATAGATTTATATGTTTGAGTAATTTAAGGTCAATTTTAAATGGGAAGTCATTTCCCAAACTGTGCAATTCTCGCCTTATGAAAATGACATCTATTCAGTTTGGTGGCGCCCTCTATTTGTTATTTGTTTCTTACTCTGTTATTTAATCTGAAGCTTTTGGGATGAACACCCTGTATTCGAATCTACAGAATTAAAGATCTCAACCGGAATATAAGTACAGTCAGTAATTCTTATTTGAATGTTTGAGCAAATTTATGTGCATCAATTTAATGTAAGTACAAATCTGTTTAGTATTTTGAGTTTGAGTAAAAAGAGTTGTTACAATTGACGCCTGATCATGGGGCATTTCAGTTCAGTATTTTTAGTCTGTTACAATAATATTTGGAACAAACCTGAACAGATGTAATTTACCAAATTAATAACATACAGAATTGTTGACTAGGTGTACAAGTAAAAGAAAAATCTGGCTCACATAATTCAGGAGGACGAATTTGCAAAATGCATCTAGAAACTCGCGTATTGAGTGTCACGTGATAGCCACACTGTAATGTAACATATTTAAATATAATATATTTTTATTCATTAAGCTGTCTTAATTATTATCAGTAACATTAGTAAAAATTATGAGAACGTGAAAAATAGTTGAATTAGAAAAAAAAACGAATACGGTTCCCACTGAAACCAAAATGTTTTTATTTTTTGCTGCTGAATATTTTGAATATTGAAATAAACCACACTATATTAAAAAGTTTTTTTTATAATTACCTCTCCCTGTTGATCCTTTTTGCTGACTCCATGTCCTCCCGTACCAGTACTTTGCACAGTATTCATATTTACAAAACACATTCAACCACAAGAATTTTAGTTACTATTACTTCACATTTCACTGCTGTAAACTTTTTTTTACTTGTTATATAAACATGCTAATATGAAAACATAAACAAGACTGTGATATCCGAATGTCTTCTAATATACCTATAATATAGTATATATTAGGGTATATAAAATATTGTTTTTTAACATTTAAAATAAGAGGAGTTCAAAACTCTTATTTTCCATACTATTTCCCGGCAACGGGCACGGTTATGAGAGTGTACTAGTCATGGACTTATAAGCAGAGAAGGACCCAGCATTCCTTATGATAACCTATGCAGTGTTTTGAAGTAGGTTTAGTTCAATGTGCATGTAAACAAAATCGTAAGCGGTACTCAACATCAGTGGCGGCGTTAGGAATTGTTATTTAATGGCGCCCGTTTTATTCACAAAATCTTTTCTAATAATTCTATTAAATTTCTTCAGTTTTAAGTATATATTTTTCTTGATATGATTATAAAAATATGGTTTGAATATAGTATCAATATTTGTATTTGTATTGATTATTTCTAGTGCTTTAAATAATCATAGTATAATACCAAAAAAGAAAAATCCTTTATGCAATGCCAAGATTCTGCAATCAGCAAAAGATTTTATATAAGCAGTTTGCAATAAAAAAGAAACATTTTAACTGTTTATTATGTCCATGGTAAAATTATCACCTACAAATTCTATTAAACAATAAACAAAAGTCTTATAAAAATTATAAACATTCATGCAGAAATAAAAAATATCACCAACTGATACCTCTTATATATGTTGTAATGAGCGGGGACCCGGACCCACTAGACGATCACGGCCCATATTACTCTACCCGCGTAAAATTCAAATATTTAATAAAACGGAAGTTAACACAGCACTACTAACCTTACAAATGACAAATTTTATAATGGTAAATATAACAAAAAGAACAAACTGGATATTTAACAAACTGGATCCTACGTTGTGATTATTTTTTATAACATGTGACGATTGACTTACTTCACAAGGACGGAGAAAGAGAGAAAAACACAAATAAAAGAACTAATAAATATGATTGTAGTATTTTATTAATTTATTTTTAATCTTGAGCGAGGAGGGACGTATTTAAACTGATACAAATAAATGGCTAGTTCTCTAAAAACCTCCTTGAAATTAATGCTAGCCCAGCTTAAATACGTACATACTTCAAGTTTAATATGTGATAAAATGATTATTTAGTTTGGTTACAATAAATAATACAGATCAATAAAGCAATTTATCAAGTTGATACAGTTGTGTGGTTATACTAGGCATAGTAAATGCCTTTTTTTTAATTTGTTAGCTGCGTGCAAGCCCTCCTTGTATTGAAAATCCACTAATCTTTCTATTAGTTCCCACTTTATTAATTCTCCCTTGGAATTCTTTAATATCTTTGCTGACCCAAAAGCATTTCTAACCAATTTGATCATATGACTAGGATCTAGAAAGATAAAAACTTTTTCTTCCGTTATTGGGTGACGGAAGAATGGTGTTATGTTTGCTGGGTCACTAAAATTAGCACCTAGTACTGTAGCCATACTAAAATTTGCAGGTTCTCCATCAAATGTTACTGAAGTTATTGTAATTCCGGTATCATGAAGTACCTGCAGACACTGTGTAATAAGATTGGCCTTTTCTTTACCAGAAAGCCCATCAATAAAAAAATATCCTACTGGAACCTTCCAACTATCATTCAGGCTAACAACCATGAAAACTAGGGCTTCTTTTGCCGCTGCCAATATATCAGATTGCATGTTTATTCCCACATCTACATACCCACAAAACTTTTTTCCAGTCCACTCTACTCTTCTACGAATAGCCATTTCATCGAAAACAAGATTACAAAGTAATACTTTATTCTTATGACTGGCTTCCTCTGATTTGTATTTGAGTGCATTTAGGTCTTCTTGAGTCCACCCAGGGGAGCCATCCACTGTACTATACCATTTAGAAATTGTGGTAGGATGTGGAAGTGTTTTATTAAAAGTATTCGTCACATAGTTGTAGGCTCGTGGTGAATAGAAATTTAATGCAAGAGCAAATGCTCTTAATTCTGAATTATATTTTTGTTTTCGTGGGCCTTGGAGAAATCGTGATAAAACTGTACCAGCTATTCCTGGAAGCGAAGCCTGCAAATTACAAAGTAAGTACAATTCTCATTTTTCTGGATTTTAATTGCTACCTTGAGAGAGTCTTCACAATTCACACTTATTAATTCCTTTTTCTTTAAAACTTTTAATAGAGACTGTAAATTAGTTACTCTAATTCATAATCGTCTGATCGTCTGGTTAAGTGACTTTATTTTTTCCTTTTGTGTTGTTATTTTGCGTTGCATTGCCATTCTATTTCTTTTTGCTTTACGAGGTGTTGAAAAATCTTGTTCAGTGTACTTACAAGCATCAAATCTTCTGTAAATGAAAAGAAAATTACATATATTGATTATTGATATATTAACAATTTGTGACTTGTGACAAGTAAGTTTTAATGGTTTTAGCAGGAAATACAAAAGGTTCAACACGTTGGACAGTTTGCTGTTCATCAATGGATGGATATGTCCATGTGTTCTTCAGTGTCTGATACTGTTGATTTTGAAGCAATTGTGGAAGATGACATATGCATAATTGCTGCTTCTGAAACAGTGTCTGTCGAAGATGACTTCTTTAAAAATGCTGCTTCTGAAGCTGTGTCTGTTGAAGATGATTTCTTTAAAAGTGGAACTCTACCTACATTTACTGTTAGTGTTGAACGTTCTAAAGTTTCTTTATGGCTTTCTTCCGAACTGGTAGATGTGCTTGATGACTCATTGCTAAATTCAGAAGTTTAGTATCTTATGTAATAATATTTATAATCTAATTATTAATTATTCGATATACCGACCCTTCTGAACCCAGGTAAACCAATTATACTGAGTTGTAGAGGATAACTTAGAGAACAATAATCCGAAAAAACATCGCGCCTGTCGCCGGTAATTAATAAGAAAAACAATGTTAAAATGCCTATTTTGAGGTAAGAATGTTATGATGTTAGGTTACAGTTAGTAAAAAAGTTAGCTGTATTTACGTGAAAATGGCTCAAAAATGGTGTTTGTGTCATCTGATAAGAATATTTTATAATTTTTACCTGTTTTTATGACGTTTTTCGAACGAAAACCCGTAGCGCTTGGTATTTCCGTATGTATGCATGTACGATAGGGGTCGGTATATCGAATAATTGCCATCTAATTAATATATTACCCTTTTAATGTGCTAGTAAGGTTTTCTTCCCTTTCTATTAATGATAAGTATTTTGCAGCAGGTAAAGGTATCTCATCACTGGTACTTGGCTTTTCAATAGATAACGAACAATCAAATGAGCTAAAATAATTTTTAATTTAGATCTATTAATTTGTTTGTGTAGTGATTAGTATTACTTTGTTGGATATTCATTTTTCTTTGGCAAACAACTTTTTTTTAATAATCTCTTTCTAGAAGATGTTATATAAAAATCTTCATTAAAATGTTCCGAACACACCACAGAATATAAACGCAAATTTTCCGTTTCATGAAATCCTAATAAAGATAACCATAATTGTTTACGATGTATATCCGTAGGAATTCTGATAATAAATATTTCTTTATGATACTACACGTTACAAAAGTGATGTTATTTCACACAAGTAAATTAAAAAACTTAAGAGCACGCCACTGATGTTGAGGATTAACACGTAGTAAATAGCAAGTCAATTTCTTACCTGTGAAATGATAGATTTCGATTAGTTACTACGGATTTGTTACATACAACACATCTCTTCATTGTTGAAGAACATAAAACTAGTCACTAACTGATTCTAGTTCAAAATACTTAAAAAAACTGATGCAGAAAACACGAGGTGAACGAACAGCTGTAAACATGGAAGTAAACCAGTGGCGTACGGTGAGAATTTAGGCTAGGGAAGCAACCACGATTTTAATTATAATACACCTAGGTACAGGCGCGGATTAACGGGGAGGGAATAATCCCCCCCCCCCCAATTTAGAAATAAGTTTACATAGAATAGAAACAAATCATGTTTGTTTAATTATTATTTATTAAAACAATTATTTTTCCAAAGATTTCCCCCTCAAAATATTTCTCTGGATCCGCCCCTGCTAGGTACAATAAAAACAGTGTTATAATTATTAAGCTTAAAAGTTTTTCAAAGAAGCATTTTTACACTTTATACTTATGGAATTTGTTGACTATTATTCTTTATTTAAAAAAAACTACTACTACGTATCAATTTTCCGGTCTTTCTTAGCAAAATACCGGTACAGGTTTTAATCTTTGTTGTTAAATTTGAAAGATCTGGTTTTGATCTGCCTTTCTTAATAATTTGTAATTTCTCTCCAAAACTGTATGCGAAAAATTCCTTATTAATAATTTACAAACTGAACAGAAAATCGTCCCGATTCGGCTATATCGAAGGTACTCGAACCTTTCACCGAAGCAGTTGAATTTGCAGTCGTGACGATAATGCAATTTTAAATTTTCATACAGGCAAACTAAATAGAACTATTTGTCTTTAAAAAAATACACCTTATAAATTAAAATAATAAAATGCGACAAAATACAGTCTCATTCGCAGATTTACATTACTTAAGTAACACTAAATCGAACAAATAACCAAATTATAATAAATAAACATTTGGGAACGAAGCACAATAAAAATTACGACCAAACAATGTTAACCAGCCAAACAGCATCCGTCTACTATAACACCCCGCGCTCGCTGATTCACGTCAAGGTTAAGAGAAGAGGATTTGTAAGCAGTGCTTATATGAAGTGTATGTATCACATTTGAATCGGTATTACCTTTCCGTGCAAGTTTAATGAGCCTACTTTAAAATAGTACTCTAAATAATTATACTGTTTGCTGTACAGAGTTGATATTGAGCTTTAATTTGATAAATATTTCAATTTAAATAAACGATAACCATAATTTTACAAAAGTATTTTTGTTAGCATTGTTTTTATTTTTAATAAATTCTCAAGGCAAGCATTGCTTCCATGGACCGCACGCCACTGAAGTAAACAAAGCTTTGAAACTTAAGTCAGCCCAGTTGCCGCGTCGATCTTTCACGGTTTAAGACTGCAAGCCGAGTTTAATGAGATTTCGAACATTACGCCTTAAAACCGACAACAGAAATGATCTGTTTACGAAAACAAGCTTTAAAGTGCTTCGAAAGAAAATGTAAATAAATGGGTCCTTCTTTGCTTATACGTCCATGGTACTAGTAAAGTTTCCTCCATGAAAATTAAATATATAGCTATCCCGAAAAGAGGCTAACGTAAGCGAAATTAAAATAAAAAAGCAATTTTTTATAAAATATGACAGTTTTGCGTGCTTATTTCCCTTGCAAATTGAAGTAATCTCTTTTTCATGTATTGGTACAGCTTTAAAAAGAGCTGCGCAAGCATTAAAATAAATTCAACTCCTTTAACAGGATTTCTTTTAATGCAACCTATAGGTGATTTTTTTTCTTTAAAGTCTCTATACATCTACGCATTATTATAATAATATTTTATTATCTGTAAATTTATCTCTGACACTCAGCTTAAAGTTTACTAACAATTGTTAGTACAACTTAATTATATGCAAATTGCTTTTAAGGACGTTATAACCCCTGTACATTGAACCGAAACTTCAACTTTCTAATTAAAATACTTCCCCTAATGAAGCAAAAAGGTATAAAACTAGCACAAAGCTGAAGGTTTTGTGAGTAAGGATAAAAAGCTTAATTCTTTTAATTAATTGCAATAAGCTAATTAGAAGTTTCCACGTGGGCAATAAAAAAACTGAAAATTATACGCGTAATAAATATGGAAAACGTATACTTACGTTGAAAATACATCTAAATTAGCAAATTTAATTAAGTTTGCAATGTGCTCGTTAATTGGCTATGTTCTCTAATTAATAGGTTAATAAAAGTCGCCCCGAAACCCGCTATTATTTCATTGGCGGTTGATTTAACACAGGAAGAAAACATGTTTACGTTGTTTACCCATTAGGTACTGTTTAGTTTGCAAACTCGTGTAAATTGTGTTTGTAGTTTTAGACCCTTTAAATATTGTTATCGTGTTGGAAAATGCAAGAAAGCTCTAATTAACAATTAAATTACGTCCAATTTCTAAACCAAACTTCCACTCAAAAAATGTAGTCTGTAATATTGATAAACAGATTATTGGCTGTTTTTGTGACAATTAAGAAATTAACAATAAAAAAATCAACGACTGTTTAATGGTAAAATAATTCCACATTCAATGTGACAAAAAGTGGACTCTTGATTAATGACAGCAAATCATTAAACCAATAAGTTGTTTCATATAAGTACTTGATAAACATGTTCGTTATCACCAAGAAAAATGTCATTGAGTATTATGCAATGCAATCTATATATTTAAAACTCAAGGCTTTTTTGTTTCAGTTCGTTTGAGAAGTTCTACCGGGCCGATCTAAGCGATTCTTTTTTTTATATTAAAGCTTTCGCTGTGTAGATTAGTCAACACTATTTAATTTTTATATATTTTTAATGTTTATATTTTTAATTTAAAAAACTCTAAAATGTTTAATTTGAGACGGACGAATGGACATTCACTTGGGGCGTCCTCTCACTTTCTACGGTGGTGAGTTTCGTAACTACTCCCGCTTAGAAATATAAAAGGGTAATGCAGCCGTCCACTTCCATCATTGATAAGAGGTTAATGTTTAAAAAATTGTTAGGTTGCGTAGATAAAACCCGCATAGTTGAAAATTATGGACAACAGACGAATATAGCTGATTGCAATTGCATATTCCGAGCAGTCTCATATTGTTTGTATAAAACGCAGAAAATTTGCCAACACTATGTTTACGTCATGTTTTTGAAATATCTACTAGACGTTTTCAAGAATGTTTTAACAAGATTGATTTTTGATTTTATTTTTATCATTTCGTAAGGTAGAATTTGCGTATTATGTATGTAGAATAAACCGGCGGGGAGGGGTAAGCCAGTGAGGAATATATATCGGAAAAGAGGAGGATAAGTTGGAAGAGAGAGGTGCTAGGCTTAGAATTTTCAACTGGTTTTGTTTGGTTGCGTTTATTTAAATAATCACTCACGAAAATCCGAGGGATTATAATCACACATCGAATGTTGTATATAGGGAAATCCTTCAATGCTTTTGATCGTCATGTCTTGACGAGGTTTCCCTAGTTAATTATGACAATATTATTATGGCAATAAACAGATTTATTGATATGATTATTAAAATAATGAACAGAATTAATCAATTTAATGAAAATGATAGAATATAAGCTAATGAACACAATTTATTGTGTGAACCAATGGATTTATTAATAAACGAATGCGTTTAATAGTCATTACAAACACGTTTATGATAACGATGAAGACTTGATACTTCCAACAATCTATGGTTTTATCGCTATGAATTACTATGTGGACTGTCGTCTTCCTTTGGCTCAGCCAGTGACCATAGTGAACCTATGCTATTTGAAAGTAAAGTAGGTATCTGCATTTTTTTAGAAAATTGTTATTTCACATGGTGATTTTGTACCATAAAATAAAATAAAATGTGGTTTGAATTAAAGTTCAATATCTTTCTCTTGAATTTGGCAACGATGTACAAATAAAATTATTTGGTCACAAAAACACTATTCATTAGCCCAAAAACAAATTACAGTCTAACAATGTACGTTATGTACATGATTCATACTATAATAATAATAATAATTGCTACAACCCATAACCTAGAAACCAGGCTCCAGAAGATATAAGCATGTGCGGGAGGGAGGGGGCGATTATTATTATTACGTAGGCCCTACGTTCGGCTGCAGCCGACTTACGGAAGGAATAGCGCAAATCCCACATTTGTGTCACAGTTAAGGAAAACTGCAGAAAACCTTAACCAGATCAATAATATCGAAAACTATATCATTGATAAGTCGTTGAATAAATAATATACATTGAGAGAAATAAGGCAGTTGTTGACGCTAGTTATAACTGATATTCGTAAAAGCAATAAAAAAAGATTTATTCATTAGTAGGCTTTGTAGTCTCTTCAATGTACAGTGCAAATAGAGAGGGAATTAAGGTTGGAAGCAAGAAGACTATATAGAAGAGGCTAAACTGCAGAAGTGGGGGAAACACAAAATCCGCCGTAGACGTTCCCAGAGAAAACGGGAGGTAGAGTCACTACATCTAGTCACCTACGTCGGGTTGATCGATCAGAGTACCGCAAAACGCCGCCATATTGGGGCAGAGAAGGATGATTTTTAATAATGAACAAATTCTTTCAGAATAAGAAAAATCTTTTAAAGTAAACGTGGATTTGATTAAATGCAATCAGGTACAAGAACAATTTTGTGCTTCTTTTGCCCCAATATGGCTGCGTTTTGCGGTACTCTGATTGACCAGCGCGGCCTAGGTGACTAGATGTAGTGACTCTAACCACTACAGACTAATTTAGATTGAGGCATTAACAACAGTAGGGAATATTTTGTAAAATTCTCCAATTCCGAACTAAATATTTATTAATTAGGACGTAAATACATTCATCGTAACGACTCTCTTTTACTTTGAAACTTTTTAACTAAAAAAATTTCAACTAGAACTCTAATTACGGCATAATCCTCCACTGAAATAATTTTATTCGATAATAATACGAAAACTAGAATTCTGGGGCAAGCCCGCTAACTTAGGGTAGAACATCCAGTGTCCGAACGGGCACAACTTCAGGGTACGAGACACGCTGTCCGACTCTCTCTCTGCTAAACTAATACTATTTCGGCTGTGGAACAAGTTTTTTGAGGAGGGTAAAATTTTAAATAATCCAATAAAAATATAGCGGAATTCTCATTAGCCAATGAGGTATATTTACGTCATTTTATTCTAGAATGTTTTTAACTAAACCTTCGAGGATTTCCCTTTTAGATTTGCCTACAAGAAAACGATGTTATTTACAGATGGCCGTTTAGACGAATTTATTCGAGTGTATTTTGTTTGTCGGCATTTTGTTTACAAGGGAATATTTCAACCCAGTATGTTTTTAAGATATAAATTCAAGCTTCAATGCATTTTAACCACAAGAAAATTTTTGTTAAGGCTAATATTATATTTTAGCTCTTATAAGCTCGGAATTAAAAACAATTTTTGTTCTGGAACATTTTATTTCTCGGAAAATAAGCATTTCGTTAGTGTGAGAACGCTTCAAAATAAACACTGCCACCAAAATAATTCTGCTGAAATTTAAAATATTGCTTACGAATATGTTTCGGTACCACCACTACAGGTAGAGACCCTTCAATTAGAGTCTGGCCAATGTGTTACCACGGTGTCCGCCATTTTATATCACAATATTTTTCATATATTAATTTTGATTTTGACGTCCTAATCTTCTTGTAATTTTGCTGCTAAATAATGTTTTATACACAACCCATTATTTTGTGTTTTTTAACTGAGTCAAATTCCGTTTACATGCGTGCAAATATTTGGCCGTGTAACCATTACTGTACTTTTCAAATTTAGTGCCACATGTTGTGATATAAAATGGCTGCCTTGGACAGACTCTAATTGAAGGGTCTCTAACCAGAGGTATAGCTCCTTTATTTTCAAACAGTATCGACAACGATTGATCTCGCCGCTGGAGCAAAAGCACCAGAACGATATTGGCGACATTGAAAGTTATCAGATTTGACATTCCGTTTTGCAATAAATTTTAGGTTTAATAATAGTCATGTACAAAAATGTTCACAATTTAACATTAATTTGATAATAGACAATCATGTTCTGTAAAAACGATCAGATTAATATAATAAACACTTATGAAATTGTAATCTTTAAACAGCGTTTTATTAAATTGATGTAATAATATCCATGTAGTATTTTTTGCTTTATTAAAGTTTGTGTCAGGTTTGCTCCACGATGTCGCTACTATTTGAAATAGAGGGGCTATAACCAGAGGCTAGCATTAGCGACATCAAGCGGCGATTAGTGAAAAGTCAAAAGTTGTTGCAAAGGTTCCTCAAAAGCATATAAATCATCATGTTTAAATAATATCATCAAAATTGGACAGTCTTATTATAGGCCAGTAAAATTAGACCCGTTTTGGACCGTTGGTGGAAATAAATGTTGGAAAGCGGGAGATCGTTTCGATCGCTTCGTTTGAGGTCAAATATAAGTATCCTAGGTTTGCACGGTCCCTCAACTAGAGCTTACCTGAGGGCATCAAAAGAACCACGAAATCTTCGGACCTTTTTTAGTTTTTCGCTTATAACTCCAAGGCGGTGGTTTCCAACGAAAACTTCACTATTACAAGAATTAAAGAGCATTAAATTCTGCGTCGGATGAGTATCCAACACTTTAAATTCGATCTAGTGGTATGGTCGAAATTGACGGCCGAGAAACGACAATTTTAGAAATTTTCGATTTTTCGTCCGACCGGACGCCCAAAGGCTTTCCGTAAAAAAAACCGCTGGACTCATTCTGATTGTTAATTTAAGTCGAGAAATACCTAAGCTTTGATATTATACAGGTTGCCGGATTAACTTAATGGCCATTTTTTTGTCATCCCCCATCATAGCAATTAGAATCAATTCATATGAAGTAGTGCAGTACTGGTCACTCGATCATTTCGAAAAAAGATAATTTTTTGTGTGTTATCACCCCTAAGTATTAGTAGATCAAAACTATTGTCATTTTATTTTTATTCCATTTGATTGAAATACGGCAGCCATATTTGTTTCGTGGTGCACGACGTTGCTTACAGTTTTTGGATGTAAACGTAACTCTTGATATCTGAAGAACGGTTGATCCTAGAGACCTGCGGTAAAAATGATTGTATTGCTCATATGTCGGGATACATTTTTTAATCATAAACATAATATTGATATGACGTATCATAACGAGAACTTCAAAGCCCATAAATACCAAAATAGTAAAATTTCAGATTTAAAATATTTTATACATAAACTACCTCTAACCGTGTACTTTTAAATAGAAAATCCGCCCTAAGACTTCATTTTTATCTGGATATATGAAATATGCCCCCATAAAAGCTGTAATTTTTGTAAAAACTTTAATCTTCGGGATTAAATCACACCCATAAGTAAGCGTACTACAAAAATTAGATTTAAAAATGTAGTCCGACATGTGAGCAATACAATCATTTTTACCGCAGGTCTCTAGGATCAACCGTTCTTGAGATATCAAAGAGTTACGTTTACATCAAAAAACTGCAAGTAACGTCGTGCACCACAAAACAAATATGGCTGCCATATTTCAATCAAATGGAATAAAAATAAAATGACAGTGGTTTCGATCTACCAATGCTTAGGGGTGATAACACACAAAAAATTATCTTTTTTCGAAATGATTGAACGACCGAACGAATGAGTACTGCACTACTTCGTATGGATTGATCCTAATTGCTATGATGGGAATGATGAAAAATGGCCATTAACTTAATCAGGCAACTTCTATAATATCAAAGCTTAGGTATTTCTCGACTTATATTAACAATCAGAATGAGTCCAACGGGTTCTTTTATACGGAAAGCCTTTGGGCGTCTGACGGAAAATCTAAAATTTGTAAAATTGTCGTTTCTCGACCGTTGATTTCGACCATACCACTGGACCGATTTTAAAGTGTTGGATACTCATCCGACGCATAATTTAATGCTCTTTAATTCTTGTAATAGTAAAGTTTCCGTTGGAAAGCACTGCTTTGGAGTTATAAGCGAAAAACTAAAAAAGGTCCGAAGATTTTGTGGTTCTTTTGATGCCTTCAGGTAAGCTCGAGTCGAGGGACCGTGCAAACCTAGGATACTTATATTTGACCTCAAACGAAGCGATCAAAACGATCTCCCGCTTTCCAACATTTATTTCCACTAACGGATTCTATTTTACTGGTCTATTAGGGAATATATAAATGATACAATACTAATTGTATTGTATTATACAATAACTGCCTTGGTCAAACTCTAATTGAAGGGTCTCCAGCACTGGGTAGAGACCCTTCAATTAGAGTTTGTTCAAGGCAGACATTGTATATCACACGTGACGCCAAATTTGAAAAGTGCAGAAATGATTACACCAACAAGTATTGGCACGCATGTGAGCTTATTTGACTCAATTAAAAAACACGAATAATGGGTTGTGTATATAAAACTTTATTTAGCAGTAAAATGTCAAAATCCATGTCATTGACCCTGATATAAAATGGCGGGCACCGCCACAACGCATTGGCCAGACTCCAATTGAAAGGTCTCTAGCACAGGGAATAGATAATATAATAATATATATTATTATATTTTCTATGGCACTGGGTAGAGACTCTCTGTAATACTTTTATAAGTTAAGCGAACGCGAATGTCAAATCGGATCCGTCATTTTGGATCCAAAAATATACGTTGCAATAATTGTTGGTTATGTTTGCCTGGCAAATGTCAAATGTTTCATAACCTGACATTAATTTATTTCATTTTAATTTACCATAGTTTATTTGAATTGATTAATATAATAAAACTCCTAAATAGAGTAATATATTTATATTTTAACAGCAAAATTGAGAAAAGGTGAAACTACTCTCAGCAACAACAACAAACTGTTAATGTCTCTTATGCTCTAGTACGTCAATTTCCATTTTAATTATTTTCATAATAAAACATTTATACAAAAATGTTTTTTATCGGTTATTTCAGTTTATAAAACAGTAAAGTTAGGTAATACTAGTAATTTTAAGGGTATTCATTTAAATTGTTTAAATTCTTAACTACACGCAGTTTAAAATTGGTAAAATAATGTGGATGATGAATGAAAAGTGAAAATATTTGCAATGTCCGATTGCATTTTAAAGTACTGTTTATTGTATTGTTTTGCGGCAGTGAACTGGCTTATTATTGTACTCGTAAAATAAAGTGGTAGTAGTAAAATAAAGTATATAGTAGTAAAATAAAGTATGATAATTGTATATTACATGTCAAGTTTTCTTCTGTCAAGAATAGATGTCAAATTTATAAACTTATTTTTTTTTGATAATTAGCTAATTTTAGGAATCGAACATAAAGCTTTGTATGCAACTCTTACATAATCGGACCTTATAGACTCGCCCTTTTTATAGGCCTTGCTCGCTTCGCTCGTTCGGCCATACACTGGGCTTGTCTATAATGTCCTACATTATGTACTTGTTACATAAATAGCTATTATTTCAGAGTTATTACTCAGTAACATATTTTGCACATTTTATCAAATGGGTTGACTAAGAAAATATTTTTAACTTTAAACTGTCGACTGATAAGTTTTTTGTAAAGAATCCTCGACCACGTATTACACTCAAGTCTTCGTGAATGTATCGCATACATTCACGCAACAACATTTTTGTGTTAAATAAATAAATTTATAGAAGTAAAAGATAGGTATTCTGGAACGTGGAGAAAAGATCTTCAAGCTCTTTGTGAAGTATTATCCAATCGAGAACACCGTGATTTTTATGATATTCTGGAAGACTAATGACGACCGAACTCTTATAAGTAATATAGAATGACTCTAGCACTGGCCATAGGCCCTATATCTTCAAGTAGTAGTGACAACGATTGATCTCGCCGCTGGAGTAAAAGCACTAGAACGCGATGTTGACTACATTAAAATTACCAAATTTGACATTCCGTTTTGCAGTAAATCTTAGGTTAGTAGTAATGACGCACAAGACATGAATGTTATGTAAAAAAGATGATAGTAATATGACATACATTATACATCTACGAAATTGTAATTGTAATTTGTTTGAAGCTTTTTATTAAATTGCCCTAACAATACTATGCATCTTAGAATATAACACTGTAGGAAGAAGCGTAATTACCCGGCGGAATGAGCTTTAAAAGCGACGGATATGACGTCACACTGGCCGCCATTAGACACCACCTAAATCTGGTTATTTCTTAAATCCCGACAAATACAAAGAAGGGAATTACATTTCATAAGTACCTATCCGTTTGTTTAAAATATTAAATATAAAATTTATATTCTAAGATTAATTTCAAAATATTATGTTTTAAAATTGAGGTTATGTAGTTTATGTGCGCATTTCGAGACAGTGAGAAGCGGCAATGGAAATATCTCATTACAAAACCGGAAATACCTACTCCGCCATATTGAGACTCCATCCCGGTCGTATGTGGTAGATGATTTTGTTCCTTCCTACAGTTTGATATTATAAGCTATGCATGTAGTAATTTTTTCTGTATTAAGGTTGTCAGGTTTGCTCGAGGATATCGCTACTATTTAAAGTAGAGGGCCTACACTACTGGCTTTCTCTGGAAACGCCTACGGGGGGTTTTTGTGTACATGTATCTTATTCCCTCTCTTTGGGTTTGACCTCCTGTAAGGGTCATTCCGTGCCAAATCATCACAGAAAAATGAACTTTTCAACCCGACCATCTCAGATTTTCGTGAAATTTAGTAGGATGGTAGAAGACATCAAGTAACTTACGTATGTAAAATTATAGCCCTCAGTGATACACAGTATTCATACAGCAGGGTTCCAAATATGATAAAAAATTAAAATTTACGCTTACAAGATGAACAAAAATAATTCATAACTTTGCTTCTAATCACAGTAGAACTTTTATCTTAGTCTTGTTTTAAAGCTAAAAAAGCATAGTTTTAACAAAAGTTGTTTTATAAAAAAAATATTGAATCCTTCATTACAAGGTAACATGATGTGACCTTTGAACTTGAATATCTAAGAAAGTGTACCTTCAGTTTTTTTTGGAAATACAGTATGTTTTACAGCTAGGTGTAGACTCTTTTTGGTGTAAGTCTCATTTTGGGACGCCCTTGTGAACAGGAGTAAAAAAATTGTTAAATATGAGTTACACACTTTTAACACAAAACATGAATCTGGAAATTCAGACAAGAGTATTGTATCATACTATAAGACATATATATAAGACAAGTATAGGTATGATGTTGTACCTGTACCTGCAGATACAGGTAGCTATACAGGGTGTTGTCAAACGTAAAAGTTTGCCTACCCTTAGCTCTAAAGTTCTAAGCTCTAAATAATTTAGTAAAAAATTTAATAATAAACTTCTTACCTTAATTTTATGTTTGCTATCTGCAAAAAGTTTACTTCTAAATTTTTGCGTAAATTTAGTATCATGTCAACCGGGCTTTTAAGGTATAAAACAACAACAACAATAAGGTATAAGGTACATTTTTGGGGGTCTAGTACATTTCACATAAAAAGAGCGTGGTTGTTAAAATCTCCGCTTCAATTTATCTTTTTCTAGTAACTTTTAATTTAGTTTACTTTGTGAAATTCAGTGTGTGGTTGAAATATCATCCTCCACAATCACCTCTAACGAATTCTCAGACAAAACTTTTAAAGAACTTTCCGCGTTTCTTTGGAAGATTATTGTTCAGATAATCAACCTTTGAAGTAGATTTTATGAAGAATATTCGGTTCTTTTGAACTCAAAGTTGGTTTAATTAAAATAATTGAACCCTTTTTCTTCTACTTTTTGAAATTAGGTATAAGACTTTAGAAGAAAGTTTATTTATAAATAGCGCAATTTAAATCTGAGCAAGCTTGAAACAAACCATCAGGAAATATTCCAATAAGGGTTTAATTTCTGCGAAAAAAATTCTTTTGAAACTTCTTTGCAAAACGCTGCACAAGAAATATTTTATTGGAAGTGGCAGAGTGTGCGGCTTTTGAGAAATTATTTCATGGTTGGTCTAAAGTTAAAAGGTTTCTCTTTAGAGCTTTGTGTAATAATAGTGTTTTTCCAGAAAACCACCCTAAGGGAAATGTTTTGTCTAAAAGAAAACTTTTCTTTGGTTGTGTTTTTAAAGTACAAGTTATATTTCTATACTAACTAAGTAGAGAGCGTATTGTGTTGCATTAAGGGTCATAGTGTAAAAGAAGAAAAAACTTTAGATGCAAACAATTTAGCTACTTCTATATAATAACAAATATAACCAGGATGCTTTCAGTTATTGTAATTTTTGTAACCTAATTTTTAATTTAGGGTTTATCTTTTCATTTCCTTATAATTTTATTTAACCGTTAATTGTCATAGGCACGATTGTTGAAACTTTCGAAAGCAACCGTTAATAGCCATATAACAACATATAAACAACAAATTACATAAAAGAACACAATAATTCATAATTCATACATCTATTTCACATAATAAAGGAAATAAACAATTATCAATATTTATTTATATATTATTAGTGATTTTTAAATATAAAAGCGACCGTGAACATATTATTTCTCGAGCAAACAAATTATATAAGAAGACTAAAGAGATATTTCGAAGGCCTTCGGAGGTAATATTGCAACAGTCAAACTTTACTAATTTACTAGATTTACTAATATTTAATTTACTCCTCTAGTATTACACAAGTGAATTTAAATTGTGTATCGTGTGGCCAATATTTTACTCGAGACAAAAATTACTTAAAATTCACCTTGCAGTTAAACCATATTAACCTTGAATGTTATGATTTCAACTTAAATTTCCTATTTCCTTCTCCTAAAAAGCCTTAGTTATTAAATTCTTGCAAAATGATCTTTTCTTTGTACAATTGATTTAAACAACTTAAAGACTATCACTTACGTTTTTATTGTTTAGCGCGTTTAGCCAATAATAATAATAATTGCTTAAATTGCTTTTTTGAAATGAATTCCTGCTTAAAGCTGCTTTTGTTACTTGATAATCTTTGAAATGTAGTTTACCCAATGCATCCATTTAATGAAAGCCAAGGTCAATCCAACCTTGAAACAAGCCAATTTCAACAAAACCCAGGAACCGAACCCCAGATCAGAAACCTTCCAATTATGTTCAACCTGTTCGCTTGAGAACAAGAAGATGATAAAGGCGATTCTATTTTCACCAATAAATGCCCAGAAATAATTAAAAACTCGACAATCACTAACCAATATAATAGAAATAGACCAAATTAACTAAACTATTACGTTTAGCGATACGTCCACAGCCTTGGTAGTGTATTGTCCAGCGGGGTCGACTTTTACCCAAGCGGCCCAGTTCGACTCCTGGTACCGGCAGATTTAGTTAAGGTTTTCTGCATTTTTTCCTTAGCTGCGACATAAATGTGGGATTTGCGCTGTTCCATCTGTAAGTCGGCTGCAGCTGCAGCACGTTGCGCCTGCGTACTAATAATAATTGTCACCTTCCTCCCTCACAAGCTTCATAGCTTCTAGGGCCTGATTCACAGGTAATGGGTTGTAGCAATTATTATTATTATTATTATCAACCAACAGAACAGTTATCTACAATTCATACGATGGACCTTTGTGAGGCATCCTGTAAAGACATTACTCTTGGCGAAGAACAAGTGTCGTTGTTCTCTGACGAGACACATCAAGAGAGTACTCAACAAGCAAAATTCAATCCGATTGGCAAATAACTTCAGGGAATTCTTATGTCGGACAATAAAGATTTTAGAGTTATCAATTTGTAATCCATTGGGTTTTTCACGTTTTTATTATGGAATAAAATCTGCTCGATGCACAACATGCTATTTTTCTTTATAACTTCTGTGCAGTCTATTACAATCATTACAGTACTATTTGAAATGGAGAAACTATAATTTTAAAATTTTACCAAAAAAAGAAATTTGAATCGGTCAATGCAGAAACTGAATATGTCCACTTTTTGTGTAAATTGAGTTATACATGAATTCACCATAATTCAAGGGTGCCCGATCGAATGGTGCAAAAATATAACATGTCCTGCTTTTCTATAATGTAGAAAAGCGATGGTATAGTACAGAAACTGAAGAAACATAGGACGTGTTCAATCTCTGTAGCGGTATGTCTTATATATCTAGGATGCGCTGAAGTAAAAACAGCTTAGCTGATATAAAATGAAGCCATCGTCGCGTCGTTTTGACATATGCAAGTGATAGTTTGTTGAGGGAAGTTCTCTATGCAAAAATGTCTAAATCAACTAGTACGTAACAGTGTTTACGAAGAAGAAAGTTAAACTGAACAACCTAGGAAACAGTGGAAGGTATTTCCCACTGACTCCTCAACCTCTCCAAAACTGAAAGATTTATGAAGTACATATATTGAGAAAGAACTTGACGAATTTTACCAGCAATTTTATCCTAAAATGGCCTATGAAAGAGAAAGAGGAAGACAGCTCAGTGAAAGCAAACAATGTTTAAAAATATTTTTATTTGTATTTAGGATTTTTAGATTTCTTTTGTTAATATTAAGTTCAGTTGTTCTTTTGTCACAGTGCCGGTCTTAGGCCGCTCTGCCCGAGGGTGCCGACTTATTAACTTTAAAAAGTAACTGTTATTGGATGATTTTAATGATTTTACCAACTTCGACGTCCCAAACAGCCTAACGCCCTCGTGCGGCGCCCGACCTCGCACCCCCTCAAAGGTCGAGCACTTGTCACAAAATAGTTTCTTGCGTATTCTTTGTATTTTATTTGCAATCAATGCAGAAACTGAACATGTCCACGTCTTATATCCATTTTTTTCTCTTAGAATACAAAACTTTAAGTAAAATGAACCATGTGATCTTACCTAACAGATACCCTTCTTTCATATCCCAAAAAGTCACGAAAGTCCATAAAAGCAACATTGAGTAATTCAGTTTTTCTTGTTTTTCTCAAAACAAGGTGGTTGGGACATATTCAGTTTCTGCTTTGACCGATTCATTTATGGTGTTAATAGCTTCTATAAAATAAAAGGTGAAATGCGAAGATTATTCAAATATTTAATTATTAAAATACAATGTAGATTTCCTATATCTCACATTATAAAAACTAAAATTATTAAAACTAATACGTTGACGTACAAAAAATGACGTACGCATTTAAAGATTATAATTACACACAGAAAAATATCGTGTTAGCGTTCATTTCCATATGGGCAGAAGTGTAATATAGGACTGATTTTTGTTCTCTTATTTTCCGAACAATAATAGCCAGAGCAAAAATTTCCTATAGGTTCTATACCTACTCTTTTTTATTTTCAATTTATTAACATATTTTAATTAAATTTTGGACACACCCATAAGGTAACCTTCTATCTTTCAGCACTGCATACAGTCATATTCAACAACTTGCATTACACGTAATTTAAAAAATGAATGGCATACGAGGGATCCTCTGTTAATAGTTAGTAGCAAGCCATGGAAGCTCAATTGGCTAGAAACAATTGCAATAATTGAATGTCGCATTAGTTGACATTCGTTACCCACAATTGTCAAACGTTCCGATTTCCTTGTGAAACGTAGTTAATTTTGTAAGATAAGTAGTTGTGCATTTTTAATTCAGTTAAGATGAGCATTCCGCGAACTGCGTTTAGAGCTATGATTTTCTACGACTATAAAAGACAGTTAGGATACCAGCAAAGCCATGAAAATTTGATAGCAGCTTTTGGCGATGCTGCCCCTTCACTATCCGCTGTTAGTCATTGATTCCGCAAATTTCGACGAGGGCGAGAGCTGCTAGAAGACGAAGCAAGACCTGGAAGACCTGCGGAAGCTGCCTGTTCAGAAAATGTTGATCGTGTGGCAAGCTTGATTCAGTCCAATCGAAATATTACTTATAGGGAGATTCACGAGGAAGTGAAGATTGGATCCTCGGCGGTGAATACCATTTTGCATAAATATTTTGGGGTAAGAAGCTAGCAAGCCGTTGGCTACCGCATTTGCTCTCAGAAAGTCAAAAACAGGCTCGAGTAGACTGGTGTAAATTTATGTTGCAAAAATTTGACGAAGGAGCTTTCAAGCAAGTGGCATACATTGTAACTGGTGACGAATCTTGGGTATACAGTTACGGCCCTGAAACTAAACAGCAGTCTAGTACTTGGGTATTCGAAGATGGAGAAGACTTGCCCACAAAAGTAATTCGTGGCAGAAGCGTCAATAAGAAAATGATTTTTTTCCGCCGAAGTGGTCCTGTTGCTGTTATTCCACTTGAATATCGCAGAACTGTTAACTCTGAATGGACTGCAAAGTGGCTTTACCATAGATGTTTGCAAAATTACAGACAGGTCGCCAAAGGACCGGTTTGCGTAACATCTTAGTCCATCATGACAACGGATCCTCCCACACTGCTGCCAGAACATTGGATTTTTTGGAAGATACGGGAGTTCAATTGATAACTCATCCTCCGTAGAGCCCAGATCTGGCGCCGTGCGACTTTTTTTTGTTTACAATTGTTAAAAAAATGATGCGAGGTAAAAGATTTTCCAGCGCAGATGCAGCAGTTACAGAATTTCAAAGAATTTTTCAGGACCTTTCAGTAAATGAATTTTCCGAATGTTTTAAAAAGTGGTTTCAAGGAATGCATAAGTGTATTAGTCTGAATGGAGATTATTTTGAAAAACAATAAAGATTTTTGTTAAAAAAGTGCAACGGTATTTTTATAACTAACAATTTTCAGCGCAACCCTCGTATCACTATAGTTTAATTTCGGCAAGCAGACATTTTTATAAGAATTATTCGTAAAAAGGTTCAAGGCTTGGTACAAATAATTTCATTATGTGCCATGACTATCAGATAGTATAAAAACTATGCGACAGAAAGACTGATACAAGTATCAAGCGAATAATTTATGTTTATGGCCCAAGAAATTCCGGGACACAAGTCCCAGGAATTACTTTATTTTTTATTGTGCCGAATCCAGAAAAAATAAATAATCCGAGACACGAAACAAAGTATTTAATTAAAATTCTTAGTTTATTGTCTGTAGTAGTAAGGTCGAATTTAATTGCATTGTATACCATTTTGTTAAATATTTCTATTATTTTTTGGGATTCTTTCCGCTTCAAGGTCGCGTAGAAACAATCAAGCCTATTTATCGTGCATGTATGTATTATTGGTTTCATAATGATCTAGGACAGTAAGGATACGATGCTATTTGTAACTATTCTGTTATCCATGCATTTATACTGAAAAAAAACAATAAATTGTCCTAGATAATTATGAAGTCAATAGTACAAGTACAAGTACAGTCAATACAATATGCATTTATTGAAATTTTGAAATTAATTTTTTCTCAGCAAGAATCTTACAGAATGATAATTAAAAATAATCAAATCCAGTTGTATAAAAAATGTGGATTAATGAGTACTCAATAAAACAGAAATAAAAAAGCGTGGGTGCAATACCAGGTACTCTTCTAGTAAGTAGCTTGCAGGGATAAATGTATTCAAAACTCTCTTTATTTTGATCTTCAAAGAAATTTTTGAAATAATACTTGCTGGGCTGAATCGTCACAAAATATCTTTTGTAAAATGACCGTTGTTGAACGGAAAGTGCATCATACATAATGTAATAGCAAAGAATAAAACCATAGGAGCAGGTTTTAGAAAATTAAAATAGCTCATTGAAATAGCATGTGACATTTGTTGTACAAAGTACGAAAGAAATTTCTATCAAGACAGACAAACAAACACGGCTTTTTTTATTTTATTTATTTTTTTATATTTGTAGATTTTATATATGTAGATGGTTAGAAATTTGTGTATGTTGCCAAGCTAACGTGAACCTTGAGTTAGGATCCTTCAGTAAACATTGGTATTAGATCGTAGGTCGTCTTTTCAAACAAAAACGAATGAAAATAAAAATTGTGCTAGTGTAATTCATTACTGCTTACTATAGTATAGTAATAGTTTCAATCTGATCATTTTCTGAAATACGTACCTCGATTTTATCAGATCAATAGATTGCAGGGTTATCTTTTACAAGCAGATAAAAGTGCAGCTATAAAATAAAAACAAAAAATTGGAAAATCGAAAGCAGTCGTGGATGAGAGCCAAACTATTATTTCTTTTATGTGTTTTAAAGCCACATTGGATAACAAAGCTAACCGTAAAATTGAATAGCGTTATGGGACGCGCGGGTAACGTTTTAAGCTTAATGAAGTTTGTATAAAAACCACTTATTTAATTAGCACTTACAGAAAACTATTTCACGACCAAGCAGTACACTGAATGAACAGTAGAATAAAATATCAATTTTTTAATAAGAAGAATTGTAGTTTCAATAATCACTCAAGACACACATAATTTACTTTAAAGGGTATTCTCAACTTGGTAAACACTATTACCCTTGTTACGTCATTCTACAAAGGTAAATGTTTGCTATTTTCAATAACCAATATAATTGATGGACTAAAATTAATGCAGGAATGATTTACTCATTTGGTTTAGTAACGGTAAGCAAACGTATATAATCGATGTCTGTTGGTGTCTCACGGTATATCCATTTATAATAAGGGAAAGGCATCCCCATTGATCAGGTTCCAGATTCTATCAAGGATCCTCCGGTTATAAGGAATTATTGCGGATTAGAGTAGATGGGAAACT
This sequence comes from Agrypnus murinus, assembly GCA_929113105.1. NCBI lineage: Eukaryota > Metazoa > Arthropoda > Insecta > Coleoptera > Elateridae > Agrypnus > Agrypnus murinus. The sequence goes on from OV816026.1 coordinate 90,487,424, forward strand.
TTGATTATCCTAAATGCATCCATCCTAATAATCGGTTTGCTTAAATACATATACTTTTATAACTCATTTCTTGATATTGCAATATGCTTTAATATTTTATCAGTATTTTAATGTATGTACTTATACACTTTATACAGTATACCTATATGTAAAAGAATAGACAAAAGTGGAGTACTGAAAATAGGTTGGTTGAATTCAACAACGGAAAATAGAAAAATAAATAACTTTAATAAAGTACTGTTCAAACAAGGTTGTTAGTACACAATGTATCTATTCTAATCTAAAAATTCAATCGGAATACTATCGTATAATAGTACCTTAATTTACAACAAACTTCCAAGGCAAATAGTATAGTACATGCTGTTCGCAGTTATCGGCACACTATTGCTATCTCTATTATTATTGGCTACAAAGTCGGTTAAATTGACAAGTTAGCGGTATTTTCTCTGCTGATTAACATGGGGAAGACAAAAAACAATTGAAGTCGCGTTTTCGAGTTATTTTCAAAAGTAACATTTTTTTGAATGGGACACCCTATATATCTTTGTAGGAATGGATGGTTTTTGTCTTCGCCATGTTAATTAGCATAACAATTACTGCTAATTTGCTAATTGGGACTTCGTAGCTCCAATAATAACGGAGATAGCGATAGTGCGCCGATAACTGCGAGCAGTCTGTAAAGTGAACCATGTTAGAAATACTTCTCGCAATAGCATGTGGAACACGGTTTTACATACGTACTCTAATCCGTTTCTGCATTACTGAATGTATGTGTGAAGGATAGATATGATTTCTGCTATATATGCATAACAGGAATTTTATTCCTTCCATTTAATATGAAAAGGTACAAAGACAAATACTCGAGGCTAGGGAGGGTAGCGTGGGTTGTCGTTTAAACTTGAGAAGACACCACTCAAGTGCAGTAGCTATTCAACTCACTGCTAACAAACATATCCATTGAGGCATGTGCATCTCATTAATATTTCCATTAGAACGGTTTAATGTACTATGTGGTTAAATTTTAAAGCAGCTTTCTATATAAAGTATATTATTCGTATGAACCTCATTTACAATAAATAAGTACTACATATATAGTTATATTTTAAAAATAAAAGCTGTAAATAGGGTTCAAAAAATCGAAAATTTTACAAAAGCTTACGAACCCAAAAAATATAAATAATGTCTTATCGCTAGATCATCGGCGGGAGAACAACGGCAATAAGTAGATTAATGTATTATGTATGTACCTGTGTGCAGAACTGCTTCTCGTACTATTCTTCTTAGGGTATTACTATCTTTAGCAACATACAGTGCTATAATTCACACTAAGAAGGAGAGAATGCGACTAGTCACACCGATTTTAATAAAACTTGGCAGAGATAAAGAAATTTCGTTTTTTTAAAGAAATCGCATTCTCAATCGCAAATGCCGTTATCTTAGGACCGCCATTTTGTGTCCGCCATTTTGAATTTTTTAATTTTCTCATTGGATTCATAATCAGCGACTCCAAGAACTCTCCCAACATAAATTTCGCTCAATTTGGTTGCGTTATTAAATTAGGGGTACAAAATGGGTGTTTCAACCCCCCGAGGGGGCGTGCCCCCATTTTAAACATATAACATTTTATATTGGTCCAGTACTGAAGGCATTACAAAAGATTTCAAGTCTCTATCTTTAGATAGTAAAAAATAAGAACTTAGGCATGTTTTTTGCAAAAATTGACTCTACTACTATGAAAAAATAACAATTAGCTTGGGATCGGAAATATGCACACATCTGAAGCAGAATGGTCTAAACTTTTCTATAAAAGTTAAAAACATAAGTGATTTGATTACTGTTATTAAAGGAAGTTTAACACAACATAGAAATTCTATATGGAATATTATTTGGATTTTGGTGTTTCTAGAAACTACATGTGGTTGTGGAATATGTAATCAAGGTATAGAGAGAAGAATACTGCAATTGAGAATGGAATGGTTTTAATAAAACTAATTATTAAGTTCAAGAAGTATACTATTAAATGCTTGAAAATTGAAGAAGAATTAAAACAAACAGGACTGGTTCTACTAAGTAAGGTAGGAAAACAATTCCTTCTATTGATATTTGGAACCTTGTGGAGAAGAAGAACATTAAACAATAACTTTTTCTAATGAATCTTTTTACTTATTAAGCTTTCTTAATTTATATTAATTATATTAATTTCTTAATTTTATATCCCGCCTAATTTAGTTCCGTAATCTTAAAGTTTAGTAAAGATTTACGTAACTTATAAATATTATTAATTAAATTATGTGATAAGTTATAAATTAATACCTTAAACGAAGGACTAGTTTCCCAGTAATGATAGTATATTAGGGCACGATAACTAATAGGAGTCTCCTTGTCATGCTGCCAAGGTAATCCATAAACATCTTGCTGAACAATACATTCCAATTTTTGATTAGCCGGGCAATAGCCCTGACATAAATTCAATCGAGAAGAAACTAAAAGACTTGATCACTTCTAAGCGCATTGAAGATGTATGACAATTGAGCAGCGAAATTAAGGATCAAATAACATGCAAATGCAAAAAAGCATACCTAACGTATTGCACAGTTATTGCATATCAGTTATGTATTATTTAGTTTTATGTTAAAATACATTTAAATACTATTTAAAATCTAAGTCCTGATCCAATGACCACTCACTGTAAAAATTCTGACAATCAATTCTTTTAAGCACAGGTCAAAAGTACTTATTAGATATTTGTCAGGCAATTGAATCTGGTCAATGTTCCTTTGGTTTGGGCCAAAAAAATCCAGGAAAAACTGCTCACGCAAGACGGCTAACCACTGCAAATCGCATTTTACGTTTATATGTTGGTAGCGAGGTACCTTTAAATGAACTTAAAGTATTGATAACATACATTTTAAAAGTTTACGCGCCTATGTGGTTTTCGATGAACATGCATTCATCTTGTAAAAACGACGCTAGACATTTATGGAAAACTATTCAACTTAATCGATACCATTTGTGAAAGGTGATCGATTGCGTAATTCTGCAAAATGGATAATTTGCACACCCGGAAAATATTCTTTTGTGTATGATTACTGATGATCGACAACAAATAAGACAACTTGGTATTAGAAGAATATTAAAAGCCACAACGCAAAGAATAGGACGAGTTCGTATATTTAATGTTCCAAAAATAAATTTTGCTGCCGAGGAATATTTTAATTTAATTGAGTGGACGCAAATTACTGAACCCCCTTTAATGTTCAACATAATCGATGAAGACTTAGGAAGTATGGTTCAAACCAACCAAAAAATCACCACTATAGACTTTCGTCGATTTTCCTTGCTAATTCGCGAGATGGTTTTATCCGAGTTAGATTTAGTTAGAGTTAGAAAAACAACTATATACCTACTAACAACAATAAGAGAGTATAAAGGTTCACATACATGAAGAGTACACACCGTGAGGACGTACATGTCCTCCTAAACTAATACAATCATGAGGGTGGTCGTAACCAACCCTGCTCTAGCATTAGGTCTATAAACTAAGCGTAGGAGTTAAACTCTTAGTGATCTACAACTAAGCGTGGGAGCCTGGACAGAACTCCCATAACCAAAGCAGAGTGGGTTTTAGCGCACCCACTCAACTAAGCAGACTAAACATTAGATAATTTAAAAAGAACTCACCAGCTTGCTTGTAGATGTAGTGTTCGAGCCATCTCACTGACTGAATTGAATAGCTCAAGCAAGCTGGTTATATACTGCTGAACGCGGAAGAAATTAGCATCGTAGTGGGACTCAGTGGGTTGGACTACTATGGGGGTCCTACTATGAAACTAAGGAAGTTCACGCTTCCTGGTTGCAGGCTTGTGGGTAGTTGGAATTCGAGCTGCTGGTGCCTGGCACCAATCTGCAGGTTGTGCAGAAGTGTGGTAAATTCTTCTTAAGGAATGTGCACCTATTTGTAAACCGTGTAGGTTGCCCCGCATATACGGAGTAAGTAGGCGGATATGTTGCATGCCAACTAATGCAGTTGTGGGTGAAGCAAGAGCGCTTCTACGAAGAATGCACACTTGTTTCCAAGTCGTGGGTTGCGTGATCACAGCTGTTCGCGCAGATGGTCGAACAACGTGCGTCGTTGCTACAGACGGGAACGTAATCTTGGCGTAACATTTGCACTAACGGAATAATCTACATTATATTATGAATTATTTAATGCGAAGTAATTTCCGTTTGTGGCAATAGATTGAATCCAAGTTCTGTGCAAATTTGTAGGGGATAGATTACATTAATGTAGAAATGTTGATTTATTACAATTTCTAAGAATAAAATACAGTATCTGAACTTTAATAATATGAAATATCTTTTTACGTTTTTTATAGTATTTTGTGCCTAAAGGGCAGAAAGTTAGCATTTGGAGCCCGCAGTTGTTTGATACAGCGAAGCGTAGCGAGGGCAGCAGACAACTAAGGGTGCAAATGCTTCTCTGTCCAAGAGACATACAAAGCTCTTTCGCCTACCTGCTATTATACTTTAAAATGGAACTCCAAATTTTAAATAGTAACCCAATTTGCCTTAAATTAAAATAAACTTATGTTAGAGAAATGTGATAGAGTGAATGCAAACGCCAAAAACGCCAGATTTTTTTAATGACATAACATAATCAGAAGAACATAAATAAAACATGCGTAGTCCTTCGCGGTTCGAGTGGTACTGACGTACTGTCCAATCTAGATCTCTGGAGCACGTCATTATGTGCAGTAACCCAACATGCGTGTGGTCGAGTTATTGTGAGTTAGTGAAGTTATTTAAAAGAGGGGTGATCGTGTCGTGTGTGTTTCTGCTGTTGCAATTTTAAGCAATAATAAAATAATATCACCTATTTATTAACAAAATATTACACAAGATTAAAATAACAAAAAGGCTGAATAATAGCTAATAATAATGAACTTTTAATTATTGAAAACATTCATTACCTCTATTTCTATTTAGTAGTAGTGTAGAGGTTATGTATTTGACATAAGACGGCAGTAAAAACTTTGACATAAGAGGGCAGAAAAGAAGCCTTAAATGCCCTCAAAACAGGACATTTAGACAGCACTTTCTGATCAGGTAGGCGAAAAAATATTTAACCTCCCGGCAGCACCACAATATATTTTTTTTAAATTTCAGATTTTACGCGAATTAATAGGAAGGTCAATACGCAGCTATCCCGCAATACTAGAAATTAAATTTACAAAAATATTTTTTTGCCTTTTTCGTTTCACCCTAATGTATAACTGTCTGAAATATTGATATTTTCAATCACTGATCAATCACGAGTTAAAATTAATTAATTAAAGTGAAACCAGTATATGTATTTCAGCAGAATGTATTAGATTAAAACTTCATTTTTGATTCCTCTTTGTAAATATATACTATAAATAAATGAAAGCCCATTTATAAATATTGAAGACAACAATCCCCAACAGAAATCAATGGTATACATTTCCATTTAGCTGAACATAACCTAAACGTTATAAAATATGTTTAGGTTTAAATGGATTTTCAAGCAACTGAAATTTTTATAAATCACTTCGGGACAACTTAATTCTGGAAAGCTAATCCTTATCATATTTTATGAATACAGTTTTAAAATTATTTCGTAATTTTATATCAATTTAATATGATTAATGGTTTCGCTTTATAGGATTACGCTGTAAATGTCAAATAATAACATCCTTCGTGTCCCGTTTTGTTTTATTTACACTTACGTGGCATACATTCTGTTTATTAAAGTCTTTTAATAATAATTACAACCATTATAGATAAACCGTCATATTTCTAATTTAACATTTTCTTTTGTTGGTATCATTTAAATAATTTGATGCTTAAATTGTTAAATTAGAATTTTCATCCTCCTTTATTCGTCTACGTAAACACGCGTTTCTTTATACAGCACTCTGCGTGTCATCCATTAAGTAACAAGAATAAAGAGCTTTTAGGGAATTAGAGAAGACAAACACTTATTTACGTTCTAATTAAGGCAGACTATTTAATTTGAGCCTCTCATTCACTACTAGAAATATATGTTAGGAAAGCGTGAAATAGAATTCGCAGTTTCATTTTAGAAATTACCGATTTGTATTAAAGAATTACCTGAGGTTATCCTACAGAAATAATTATAATTCAGGATGTTTTAGGATTAGGACTATACTCACATTGATCAGTTTTATTTCAGCGTTTTGGATTCCAATTCCAGTATTATTCTCTTTTGAAAAGCTTTTAATGTTGAAAATATTTCGGCACTGTCATCAACGAAGCATTTGTATTCTAGCTGTTAGAAGCAGATAACTATCATTTATTATAACTACAATATATCCGACGATATTCTTTTATTGTTGCTCATTTTTGAAGGTCTTTTCAATTTCCTTCCGTATGTTCTCGTCAGTCGAAATACTCGCTATCCACTAAGTAAACAAACTAAAAGCTTCCTGTACGTAAGCATCCCCCAGTGAGCTTCAGGCTATGCATTATCGAAATCGTCTACGAAATACTAATTTTGTTTGGTGTTTATAGTGGACCACTTCTTTAGTGCTTGCATCTTGAAATGACTGCAGCCACAAAACAAAGACATACTTATTGTTAAATTAACAGTTTTTACTGAATATGTCATTGGAATATCAAATATTATAATTTAGACGTTTGATGAGATACGATTATTATAATGCTAATTTACAACGGAAAAGATTGTTCTAGCTTCTCACTTAGTTTTAATTTAGTAATGATAATTTTTTGCCTCTTGGGGATTTTTATATTAGAACTCATTATATTTTAATAACTTCTAAGCCACCAACAGAGCCACAAACTCAATCCCATAGCTTGAGTTTGGATTTAAAAATAAATACGCTGTTGGAACATTTTATCTTTGTGCAAGTACTAAAACTATTATTGTCGTGTAAGTTCGAAAGGCTGAAGTTAGTCAATTACTCCATATTCCATTTCCCATCGATACTCATTTGGTGGGAGAATTGGTGAGTTACAAATCTTGCAAAAAGAAAATTCCACTCACTGAATTTACATTTGTGAAAATAAGGTCCCTTTCCTCAAGGGTGTAAAAGCTTAGGAGAAAGCTATTGATGTATTAATAGAGCAAAGTGATAGAGTGTCGACCGAGAGAGAAAGCGAAATCCAGCGTAACACCTTGAGACACAACATTCTTAAATACGACAACAAGAATATTAAGACATCAATTTTTAATGTACCTAAAAGCAGCACATTAAAAGAAATCAAAAGTATCATCAACCTATGTCGCCTTGGCAAAACAATAAAAATTACAATTGCAATTGTGTATTTTCAACAAACAGAAAAGAGCTTTTCGCGGAAAAGTGACAATTTCGCTTAGATCTTCTAAAAATTGTCAGCTTTTAGTTTTTTAATGTCAAATGACGAATAGTGTAGCTTGAAAAAAACCTATATTTTAAGAACTGGTAGAGGGCACGAAAACTTGATTAAAAAATTATCAACAAACAGTTTTCCAGATTGAGCCGGTGCCTCCTAATCATCCAACACTGTAAATCTAAAATTAAAAGTAATGTTTGTGCTGTCCAAATCATTTCCAAAGACCTTAAGTTAGAACAGTGAAATTCGAAAATCCCATGATAGCAACTTTACATACTTATAAATATTTATAAAAATCCGTTGTGATATGCCTTTTCATTAACATGATGATTAACATTGATTATCTTGTTGCATTTAAAGCTGCAGCTGAAAATGATGTACTCGTACATACTACGATACATCATATATAAATTGTTTTCCGAGATAATCGAGAACAGTTTATGTAAGTAATTGAAACTCTTTGGTATACATATTTATTTATATTAATTGGAAAAATACAACAGTCCGCTTTTTTCAGTACATACAAATCAGGTCTCATACTTGTACGTCAACATATTATATTAATAAATATTTTATATGACGCTGTATTTTTTATCAAATTTATCTTGCACTTTGATAAATAAATATCTAAATAAATTTCGTATTACGTTTTTAAATTATTAAAGCTATATTAACTGTTATTATATAAAACACCTGTTTACACTTTATACCTTTGTTCCGATTCGTTTGAAAGTTCTACTGGGCCAATTACGTGACTCTTTTTTATATTGAAGCTTTCGCCGTGAATTAACTTTTCTTTACGTTAAAAAGTATTTTTAAAATAATGCTTTATTTAAAAGCACAAAAAAGGAGTCCACATTACAAAATGTACACAGATTACTGTTTAGTACAATAAGTATTTATTCGTTGTTAATATAGTTAATATACAATATGCACTTGCATAATAACTTAAACACTATACAGTTTCAATTTTAAACGAGTAATAATACTCAGAAAGCCTAGGTAAACAATATCCCTGGATACCAGTTTCTAAAGCTTCGAAAGGCAGGTAAACAATATCCCTGGATATCAGTTTCTAGCCTTCGAGCTCGTCGTAACTCGAACTGATTTAATTTGTCAAGTTGCAGTGTTTATATACTCTTCTGTGGTCGTAAAATCCTTCGGTTGCGCACACGTGGCGGTAATGTCTTGCTTCCGCTAGCATTTTTAGAATGCATTTAGATAAAGTTATTTAACGTTGCTCAGAATGCAATTAGATAAAGTTTCTGAATACTGCACTTGTGGGCGGTATTCATCTCGCAGCTGCGAAGCGTTATCTTGCACGTAGTAATTCATGATGAGGTCATAATTCTTTTATGTGGATATCTTTACTAATGAATAAATGTTAACCCGTGTTTAGTAGTCAACACTACTTACTTAATATCTGTATTTCTTTAAGTTTTATATATTTAAATAGCTCTAAAACATTTATTTGGATACGCACTAGAAAGGATCATCCACTTGCAGTGCCATTTCAGTTGCCAGCGTTGTTAAATTTCGGAAATATTCACGATTATAAAAGTTTGCTGCATAGTTGAAAACCATGAAAAGCAGACAAATTATACAATTATTATATTGCCGGATGGGAATTGCTTATTTAAAGCTGTTTTATTGTTTATGAATGAATTATGCTTATTGTTTAAACAAAGCAAAGCATTGTAAGATATGTTTGGTAAGATAAGTTTTTGCAAAAGTTGTAAATGACGGGGGCTATTATTATAAAGATTTTATTATTGGTGATTGAATTTAACGTGTTCCCATTAACACTGCTTTAGATTACGAAAATCTTAAGTTCATTGATAGTGAATACAGTGGCCATATTTAACTTCATTGCATATGTCAATTAATATTTACTAATCTATACTAATATTTAAAATCCGGCTCATTTTCGTTACACTTCGTCTACGAGTTTTACAAGACCGATTTGCTTTATTCTGTTTTATATTAAAGTTTTGACTCTGTAGTCAACACTACTTTTTATTTTTATTTCATTTTTATATTTTTAAAACCGTTCGTTTTTAGTAGGTGGAGCTTTAGTATGGTGATTTGTTATTTATTTATATTTTTAATTTAAAAACATTATTTGCAATCGATCCATTTCAATATGCTCAGAGCCGACTCTCCGGTTACAGCGTTTGCTTCGTCACGTTTTGGAACTAAACATCCTTCCTATTTCTGCTTGCTATGGCACCAAGAATTCTCAGTTGAGTTTCATAGTATGTGGAGCATATTCACTAAATTAGATAACTCTGTCTGTCTCTGAGTGTGTCGTTTTTTCGAAATTTTTAATTTTTGACTGCAGATTGGCATATTTGACGGGTTCTAGGTCAATTTATCCCCGTAAAAATGTCTTGAACAAAAATAATTTTGCAAAGATATCCCCGCAAAAATAACCCAAGTAAAAAATATCCTCGACAAAAATATCTCCAAAATAAATAACCCCAACAAAAATATCGCGAATTATACACCATTTTTACATTAATGTAAATAAAAATAGTAATTAATAATATAGAAAATTAAATTTTATTATTAATAATATGAATTATGCATAATAATATTTATAAATATTCTCTTAATAAATACTAAATATAAACTTAAACAAAATACAAGACATTACGATAAGACGTCGTATGTTACGAGTGATATTAGATAAACTTGGTAGCTGACCTAAAGTTGATGTTGATGCTTCTGACACATTAGCGATACTAGTACCGCTTATCATTTGTAGTTTTTGCTTTATCAGGTATTTTTTCTATAATCTTCTACTAATATTAAACTAATTGTATACTCATGAAACCATGTTGGTACAACAGATTTGGTAAACTATCCCCACGGCCTTCGTCTGGGGGATATTCTTGACCGGGATATTTTATTCGAAGATATTTTTTACTCGGGTTATTTTTGCGGGGATATTATTGCGGGGTTATTTTTGCGGGGATATTTTTACGGGGACATATTGACCGGTCACCTATTTGACGAAAAAGTAGAACTATCTGCTATAAATCTACTATATTAAGCTAATGATATATGAATTAAATGTAGAACTTTATGCTAAGGATGGGTGGGTAAATCGTGGGAGGAATCAGAGGGAGTAAGTCAGAAAGGGAAATAAGTCGGGGGGAGGGTAAGCCGAAAGAGGCGAGGTAAGTCTGAAGAAGAAACAAGTTGGCGTGGTAAGCCGGAAAAAGGAGTAAGAAGGTGGTAACTAAGGGAGCAAGGGAGCGTAATCCGGGGTTGGCGGGGAGGGAGGGGTTAATCGGGGATATCTGTTAAATAAAAATAACCTTCAAAAGTTCGTATAAGAATGGTAAGCTAAATTCAATATAGAATCTTATGATAAGAATATCTTATGAATGGGTAAGTCGGGGAAAGAGTCCGAGAGGGTAAGTTAGAGAATAAATCTGGGGTAGTGTCAGCTAGAAGAGGGGAGGTAATTCTGGAGAACAGATAAGTAGGGGGGAGGGTAAGCCGTATAAAAAGTAAGACGGGGATAACTAACAAAGGAAGTAACTAAGTCGGGGGTGTTAAATCACGCGTTTAAAAGGGGTCCATACCACTTCGCCCACCGACCACTTCGCCCACCCGTATTTTAGTACCATATCGCCCAACGGAAAGTCCACTTCGCCCAATTTCTGAAATGTACCACAACGCCCAACACGACCATTTCGCCCAACTTTTCACGAGGGACACAACGCCCACCAGGACCACTTCGCCCACTTGTTCACTAGGGACACAACGCCCACCTCGACCACTTCGCCCAACTTTCGTATAGACCCCACAACGCCCAAAACAGGACCACAACGCCCAAAATCGTTCGTTAGAAATCGGCTATTGCACACATAAAGTGTTGAATAATAGTAACGACTACAATTTAATCAAAATAATATTTTAGGCGAACTCACACGCTATAAAATTTGAAACGGAAAGGTTAATATTTTTTTAATAAAATTCATATCATATATGGCATAATTTATCCACAATTATTATCTACTATAATTGTAAACCACGCGTTCCTTAGTAGTTAGGTACATATAATTTAATAAAGCTTGTTTCTATTTTCAAATGCCTTTAAGAGACGGAAGGATAACGAAATGAAATAATTCTGAATTTCTCTATTTACTTAACTGGTTTCTACTAATCGAAACTTATTTAAATATTGTATGTTCTGTGAATAATTTAGAAGAAGGTACCATTTAGGATTTACAAAATTATTTTAAAAATAAGATGTAAAAATTCTTAATATTTCGGTTTATGCATCTTTAAGCAAAAATATTTTTTTCCCAAAATCTATTTCAATATGTACAGATGTGTTTGCCGATCGTCAATAAAATTATATTGCTTTATTACTTTTAGTTGCTCAGTTACTATCGAAGATGAGACTCAAAAATCACATTTTGACATTTTATTATACCCAATAAATATGCATTTGTCGGCAGTATTTTAGGGTGATCCACACTATTGTGCATTTAATTTATGCACCGATGCATTCCGCAGAGATAGAAGGGAATGTAAAAAATAAGAAAATTATAAATAAAATTAAAAGTCCATTTTTCAGAAACTTTTTTTCTCCGACCGATGAGATGAAGCACCCGTTATATTTACTTTTCATATATGGATAAAATTATAGTTTATTTTAAAAGATGCACAAATTTTAATAGACATTAAAATAAGCAGATATTTAATTAAGCACTACATATTTATGTTTTGCTTAATCACCGCAAAGAAAGTTAGCCCTCGTACACGAGATGGTCGGTAAGACTGTTCAACGTAGCAATAAAACAATGATAGGTAGTACGTAGCATAAGATAATTTCAATGCCTTAAACGTTACTGTATGTACTTGTATACAATAAAAAACAATGACATAATATAACTATTTAGTTTGTTTATTAAAATATTGAATAAATTACCTTTTCTTCTGTATTCGTTGGTAGTATTCTAGTATTCACTAACTTGTATTAAAATAAATTTAAAATAAATAAATCCCGTTAAACTCTTCACGGCATATTTACGAATAAACTTTTGTATAAATTTAATGTGTGATAGTACCTACTCGTCACTAGGAACAAAAAATCCTTATGACATTTTTTATTTTATGCACTTCGAAAAAGATTGATAAAAAAGACAACTTTTGGGAACTGCTGGAAATAATAGTCAAAACAAACTGTGACATCACCTAATAGCATCAGCTGCTTCAATGTATCAGATATCACATTGAAAATGTTAGTTAAGTATATCCAGCTCCAACTGTGATTCTTAAACCAGTGACCACCTATCCACTTTTCAAAAACCTTTTTTCTTTGTTATTATGAAAGATAAGCACTAATCATATTAAGCTTTTTTGTTGCATTTTATGTGTACTATCTCCTGTTCAGACGTTACGAATCTTCAGTGAATCTTCAATAACTTTGAGTCGTCTATTAATCCAATGCCTACCAGATAAAGTGCCATAGCCTTTTGTATAGATATTGCTGTGACGTCACGCTAAAAGTCATTCACTCGCAGTATTCCTAATACTCTCATCAATAAGGGAATAGTATTTTAAATTTTAAACAATAAATATGAGCTACTTGGTGGTACTAACTTATTAAAACCTGTATTTCATGGCAATTTACCATAAAATCTAATTAAGATTTAATAAAAATTTAATTAAAATTGTTATATTTATCATCTTTAATACATGTCCTTTATCAATACTGATAAAGGACATGTATTAAAGACGATAAATATAGCCAGCTGTTGGTTCCCCCGTAGTGTAGGCATGAAATAAAAAGAATTAAGTATTCACCAATGTAGAAGTATTTCGTTTTCAAAGATAATGTCAAGGTTGCGTTATAGCTAAACAAAACATGCCCCTAAAGATTAGTAATGCAGTAATAAAGTATTATCTGAATGTAAACACCTCATTTCTTTCAGGCATCACTCATTCTTAATAACTACACAGACTAAAACCACAAACAAAATTAACTGTGATACCGTCAATCCGTACAATTGTCTAAATATTGTTTTTAAACCTTCTGTTTCGTTTTTTCTTCGATGTGACTCAAAAATGGCAAAATGATTTTTTCGTATTCAGTTTATACAACAGCTAAGTGTAACACCTTGTATAGTCGGCATTGATTAACCTCTCTATAAAAGACATACGAGTTCGATTTACAATTTGAATAAACTAATTTTTAATTTATTCAGTTACTATTTTCATTATTTTGGTAGAAACCGAGAAGCAAGGGTATATTTTAGAAAAAGTCCTTCGAGCTAAACTCGCGATTCTTTCGTGCTATTCTCGAATATTTATTTACCTTTACGATAAACTCTCCATATGAAGCTTAAATTATCCGATGATAAAAAGTGAACCTCTCATGTAGTCAAAGTGTAATTCATTTGGACATAAATTTGATCTACTTAACCCTTTATATGACTAATTTGTATCTCACATTTTTAGATTTTGTAACAAGTATACACATGAAAACACAATGAAAAACTAAAACTAAATGTGAATTTCCAGTGGTAGAAACCACATAAATAGGGAAATTCAGAATTAATTCATTTCGTTACCTTTCCGTCTTATAAAGGCCTTTGAAACTAGAAACAAGCTTTATTCAATTATATGTAACTACTAAGGAACGTGTGGTGTACAATTATATTAGATAATAGTTGTGGATAAATTATCCCAAATATGATATGCATTTCATTAAAAAATATTAACCTTTCCGTTTCAACTTTTATAGCGTGTGACTGCCTAAAATATTATTTTGATTAAATTGTAGTTACACAGCTTCGTTACTATTATTCAACACTTTATGTGTGCAATAGCCTATTTCTAACGAACGATTTTGGGCGTTGTGGTCCTGTTTTGGGCGTTGTGGTGTCTATACGAAAGTTGGGCGAAGTGGTCGAGGTGGGCGTTGTGTCCCTAGTGAACAAGTGGGCGAAGTGGTCCTAGTGGGCGTTGTGTCCCTTGTGAAAAGTTGGACGAAATGGTCGTGTTGGGCGTTGTGGTACATTTCAGAAATTGGGCGAAGTGGACTTTCCGTTGGGCGATATGGTACTAAAATACGGGTGGGCGAAGTGGTCGGTGGGCGAAGTGTCCGGGTCTCTTTAAAAGTTTGTCTCATAATGATATACTTATCATTTTCAACCGTTTTTGTTCGATTGCGTTTATTTAATAAATATTAATAATAAAATAATCGCTTTTGGAAACCCGAAGAATTGTAATCACACAACAAACGTTGTATATAAAGAAATCCTACAATAAGTTAGACCTTTGACTGTCATGTTGAGGTTTTTCCTAGTAGAATATTAATTAACATATATAAATAATTCGACGCTACCTTTATAACATGTAATAATAGACTGCACCGACATCACACCTGGATAATGGCGGATAGTTCCTCCTCTTACAATATTATTATTAATATTATGAATATATTTAATATTTTACATACACTGTTACAATTACAAATTTGGTTTTTGTATGTATTTACATTTGTATGTAAAATGTATTTACAATGTCCCCTAAATCAGTAGAAGGCTAACTACATACATTTCCATATAAGTAGTAAATTGGTAATATTCCCTTACGATAGTTCGTTTCATTGTAGACGTCTTTCCACTTAAATTAAACAACCTGATGACTAATTTCTCGGAAGACGCCTATTCTTCCGTTAAGAATTAAAAATTAAGAATGAAAGTCCGCCTTTGTGAATTATAAGAGCAGTATTTTTGTGTTTCACCTGTTAAATGTAAAAATTTAGTGTAAATTTACTTATTAATGGTGATAATCTATTATTTTCAATTCTGCTATCGTGTTCTCTTGTAGAACTTATTGATGGAAATGGACGTTTTTTCGCTTATCTGTGTTCCAAATGACCCAACAAAAGAATTTTAACTCGTCACGCTAAGTAGATATTTCTTAATATTCCATTCTTCTTATTTTAAAAAGTTATTAGTCAATCTTTGTATTTCTAATCATCTAATGCAACTTTATCTTTTAAAGGTTTTTGACCTGGCGTTTTGTTTGCCCGAACGCGCTGTTTCTAAAACCGTCTTATAGAATAAATTATATAAACGCATCGTTTGAGAGTTGGATGGACAAAGACATAGTGTTTTGTTTAACTAATAGATGTACTAGAAAACTACATGGCATCAAAAGTAAATTTACAGATTTGAACTACATCTTTTTGTGGCTGGTGCGACGAATTTGTTTAAAAAAAGTTGTTGGAGTTATATTACACCATTATTGGTTGAAACAATAAAAAAGGTAAGTGATGTTCTTTAAATTGTTTAAACATATTAAACAAAGAAAATTGGGAAGATTATTCTGCAATAATTTATTGCAATAATTTATTGTAATATTTTAAACAATTTAGTTTAAAGTTGTATGAAATGTAAAACAATAAAGAATTCAATATTTGTGAAATATGTTGGATCGTACAATATCCCTCCTAAAACCTTCTTTTGTTAAATCTAGTGTATTAAGAAACCACAATTGACCAATCCATTTGTATTATTAATAATATTTAAATAAAAGTATTAATTAAATAATTTTCTCTAGGATATTGATGAAATAAATGTATAAAAATAATTGTATATTGTTTATTTATTGCATTCTTTTTGCTGAGAGATTTCACTTGCTTGTAGGGAAAATTCAACAACAATAAAGAATTTATATAAGCTTACTTAAATCAGACAAGCTGACACTCATAGTTCTTTTGGAATTAGGCAATCTTTCAATTCTGTCATGCCCAAAAATGGTTTGAGAAAAATGATTGATGAAAAATGAGAACCTGTCCGGACGGACATCGACTAGTAAGCCGTGGTAATTAATTAAAATAAAGTTCACTATCTCCAGCCTTATTTAATTAATTGAAAGTTTATCGTACTTAAAAAAAGACCTTATTCCCGGTTGTAGGTCTGTGGAAGCTTTATTCTGTTTATTATATAACCAAACTTTGTTGTTACAACATCAGATAGAAGCAAATAACGGAAGACTTTTACAAAAACCTTTATACCTCAAAAATAAACAAAAATCCAGCATACCAAACAACAGCAAGAGTTTTAAACATTCGATAGGAAGCTATTGTGGTGATAAGTGTCCTCACAATTTAGGATAAAATATTTTTTAATTTAAAACCATCAAGCGCCTTGTCTCAATTAGAGAAATGAAATATAATTCTCAATTAACTATATATCTTATTCTATTATTATATTATTATTACAATGATGTTTATAATATTTAGGTCTTAAGTTTATATACAGACTCCAACCTCTTGTTTTATAAATTGCCTAGGTTTAAACTTTAGTATTATGAATTTAATATTTATACAGCGCTATCAAATTAAATTGTAATTATGTGTAGTTTCCCTATGTTGCATTTGAAAATAATCGAGTCAAAGCATTATGCACACATAAGCAACCAATTATACAGCACGCTCTTTTATACGGTTTACATATTATTGCATGGTAAATAAATACCACTGTATCTTCTTCTTTGGTTGTTTGTTAATTCTCATGAAATTAAATGAAACATAAAGGATATAGTTTAAATCTTTAAAAAATAAACGGGGTTCTGATTCTCTATAAAAAAAATTGAATTTACCTGTCAAATATATAAATGATAATTAGAAATGATTGTTACTGCCAAAAAAGCGTTCTCTATTGAATTAATCAAGAAAAAAAATTTTTATTTCACGCTTGCACTACGGGAGAATCAACAGCTATGGATATCCCAAGTAGCAAAATCTGTACATACCATGAAAAGATTACGCACACGTACTAATAAAAATATATGTGATATTATTGATCAAATGTAAGCACGTGCACGCAGTCTGCATTTGGTATAAACAGATTTTGTTACTTGGGATATGTCCCCCATCTAACATGCATTACACATACACACACACACACACATAGTTGAGGTGGCGAAATTTTCCAATTAGAAAAATCCCGTCGCCCCAAGTGGGACTCGAACCCAGGACTCTTGGAACACGATTGATGCACTGACACCACTCCGGTCCGAAAAAAAAATGTATCAAGTTGTCAATTAAATTATAACCTCACTTTATTAGGTGATTATTGGATTTTTTTAATTGATTTTATAATAGATTAATAGAATTTTAATTTTAATTTCAGGTAATAATTTCAATTATTATTAAAAAGGCTTGCAACTAACTTTATACAACCTGGTCTCAGCTACTTATATAAAGAACTTCCAACAATATATAGGTAAGTAACTTTTACTTTTCTTTTGTGATAATTTTCAATAATAATACTCTCACTTTACTTTGTTTCAGTATTATGAACAACACTGCTACACTAAAATGGAACTATGACGGGCATGTAACCAGATACCAAGATAGCTAGACACCATCTTTAATTAATCTTTTCGGGCTTCTGAAAAAGGAGAAGACACCCACCGAACGATATCAAGACCAGTCCAGCGGAATTAACAATACAAGACAAACTATGAAGCAGAATATAAATAAATAAAATGTTATGAGGGAGACCTATGTCCAGAAATGAACAGAAAAAATGGGCTAACAATACGAGACGATAAATTTGATAAAAGATATAGTCTGATAAAAAATGATACCTATAACGTACCATTAAAAATAAAACTCTCTTCATTTAAAAATTTTATATTTTCTGAAGTAGTCTTTGAAGTGAAAATATTAAAAAACGGCATTGCATTTACCCCAATTTACCTAATTAGTAAGTAATGCAACGCATCTTAGAATAATGCACTAATTATGCTGAAGAACTTTTCTTGAAGTTTCACGTATGCCTTAAAGTGCTATTCCGCCTTTAAATTTATTATATCATTTAAGTTATTCAAAACCGCTAACTTTAATTTACATCCTACTAGTTTTATCACTGCCAATTAGCATATTCTAATCGTAAGATCTTTTGTTTAACGAACAAAGTTCTCTTGTAGTACGTTTTCCTTTAAATGTAAGGTTAGGATATAAAAAGAAGTTATACTTTTGTTGTTAATTTATTTTTTCATACTGTAGTACATTTTATGTTTACCATTAATATCATCAACTGGGTTATAGAAGTTCTTCTCGAACGGAAATGTCGACCGGTATAGAATTAAGTTGGAAGAACGAGAAATGTGTACGTGATAAAAATTATGGACGTTCAGATAAATATTTTATAACCATCTCTCAGTACCTAGAATTGCTAGTAGATTCAGATATTTTCTTGGCGTTTTGCCATTTTCATAATTCGCCCATTATGTTTGTTCTTTGTTTTTGTTAATTTTTAAAAAACCCACGTTTTATGGTTTTGTGGAGATTCGAGCAGAATAATTTTTAGTTAATATTGACTCAAAAGCACGGGTAAAGTAAACTTGATTTACTTATGCATTTATGATGAACTAAAGTATCTCCTTCTTTATTTTTGGAGTTTGTGTTTTAGATTTAGACAATTATTCGGCGAACATAATTCATAATATTGTTATTTGTCACTGGGAAATGAAATTAATGTAGACCTAGAAAATTCCTGGAATAATTTACCCTTTACACAGTACTAGAATTGCAATAGGGTTAATGTAAATTTATTGGTGGGGTAGCATAGAGGCAATGTAAATGTATGACCGGGATTTTCTAATTTTCGTCGGTAATAAACGGAAATGGAAGTTATGATAGCAAGTTTAATAGAAGAGTTTCAATTCAACGACAACGTTATGGCCCTTGTTGTGATATTTTTAGATCAGACATTATTTATATTATATGATTTTGACAAAAATTGATTTTAGCTTTCAAATTAGCTTTTTAAATACTATTAACAATAGGAGACTTTACCGATGATTTTACGACCCTACTAAGTTAGTGTTGCTAGATTCTAAATTCCTATAGCTAAAAGGTATATTTTCAATTCTTAATAGAATATTATGCACCAAATTAGAAGACTATACTTGTATTGTTTCTAGTCTATCTTGGTGAAACACCGTAGCTATGAAATAAATAAATGCAATTAATGAAAAGTTTCACAAGTTTATTTTAATCTACTAATATTTATTTTAATCTAACCTGTTATTATTAAAACTTACAAAAATATAAGCCAATACGTTGCAAAAATATACAAGATAGCTCATAAAAATAATAGAAATTAAATATTTAACACTTCCGGTAGTAGAGAACTAGTAATAAAGCTCAAGCTGTTCGTTCATTAAAGACACACTGAGTTTATGTTTGTATATTTCGAAAGCTTCTAAAATGTCTAAACTGTTGTTACAAAAGCGTAGGAATTTGATGTTATTTTGGGGTCACTCGTGGTTCTGTTAATAGGTGTTTGGCATAATTAGATTTTTCTAGATAATGATATTTGTAACAAACATTTATTATATTGGACAAACTGTCGCAGGATCTCAAAAAAATATGAATTTGTTCATTATTTGCCATTGATAAATACTTAATAAAAAATTATTTATTTGTCAGCTCGCAAAGGTAGAGAAACGAAACATTGATCTATTACAAATCAAAATCTTACGTCATATTAGTAGTACTGAAAATGATATTTCTAAGTATCTATATATTTAAAATACAACGCTTATTTTTGTTCCAGTTCATTTGAGAGTTCCACCAGGCCGATTTACGTCATTCTTTTTTATATTGAAGCTTTCGCCGTGTAGATTAGTCAACACTATTTAATTTTTATATATTTTTTAATGTTTATATTTTTAATTTAAATAAATATAAAATGTTTAATTTTGAGACGCGTGAATCGGGCATTCACTTTGAGCGCCCTTTCACTTTCTACAGTAGTAAGTTTTAGAACTATTCACGATTACTAATCAAGGTTTTAGTCAACACCACTTACTTTTATTTTTATTTAACTTTTATATTTTTAAAACCGTCCTTTTTTAGTCTGTAGAGTTTTAGTTTTATGATTTTTTCAATATTTAAATTTTTAAGCAATATTTGTAATCGATGCATTTAAATATTACCAAGGCCGATTGCTTCGTCACATGTTGGTACTAAACATCCTCTCTATACCTGCTTACTATGCCACCAGCAGTTCTCAGTCGAGTTTAACAGTTTTTGCTTGGGAGCATTTTCACAAAATTTGATTTTTTTGCCTGTCTCAATGCGTTTGTTCTTTCGAAATTTTTGAATTTTGCAGATAGGGATACTTGATAAAAAAGTAGAATAGGAATGACTAAGAACTGTTTTATCTCTTAAGGAGCATGGACAAAATAACCGTCAAAGTTTCAAAAGATGGTATATTAAGTATACATATATACTATATATGATATATGATCTCAATGCAGAATTTTATAAGAACAAGTCGGTGGGATGAGTCCGCTTGGGAGATAAGTCCTGGGGAGGGGGTAAGCCGGGAGAGGGGAGTAAGTTTAGGAAGAGATAAGTCGGGGGGGAAAGACGGAAAAAGCAGTAAGACGGGGGTAACTAAAGGAGGAAGATGGGATAAATCGCGATTGATGGTAGAAGGGTAAGGGAGTGTTTGTTAAATAACGCGTTCAAAAGTTTGCTTGAGAATAGTAAGCTTAGTATTTGCAACTGTTTTTGTTCGATTGCGTTTATTTAATAAAAGTTAGTATTAAATCATCACTCTTGGAAACCCAAAGGATTGTAGTCACACAATGAACGTTGTTTATAAGGAAACCCTTCAATAAATTAGCCTTTTGACCGTCATGTCTTGACGAGGTTTCCCTAGTATTCATTAATACAGAAGTTATTAGTCTAAAATCAGCGTAATCACTTATAGACGCACTGTATTCATAGGGAGAGGTTAATTCTGCATCTTTCTAAACTACATTCCCTTACCTCATTTGAGGTTTCCGGGTGGAAAGTTTCATATACAGTTTGACGGTTTTCTTTTGTTTTCTGCACATCTGTAGACCACCAGTAACACTATGCAAAAGGTGTCATGTCAATATCATACGCAAGATTCAGCGCGAACAAACAAACTAACCCAGTCATTATACATTATAAAATTTCTTTGTGCAATTTATCATGCATACGTTTATACTTGAAAGCTTACATTATACTCCAACTACGATATAGTTACTCTCGAGAAAATAAACTATTATAATTTAATATACTTTACCAGATAATACTGGAACTATAAAGTTGACAAACAATAAAATTTTTATAATTTATAGAAGAAGAAAAATACTAAAAAATAAAAATACAAAGTCTGACAGCTCATAGAAGAACGTTACTTAAGAAGTAATTTATAACTGACGTTATTGGAAAAATACACGTTTTTCAAATATTTGAAATATAATAAATTTTTAATAACTATAGATCAATTGTTTTGTAATATTTCAAAAGTAAGAATTTTAATACAGAATGTCTTTCGGCCTCAACAACTTATCGCGTCCCGGTTACCTTAAACTACATTTCTGATTTGGATGGCGGTAAACAATAGAACGATGCAAGAGCTGTCAGATTCTAGTGCGTCTAAACTCCACTAACTAGTGTTAATAACTTTGCATTGGAAATAAAATCATAAAATTTATATTTTTTTATCCCCCACTTTAAAATGCTGTTTCTTATGTTGCAAATTTCAAACATTATGTTTTTCTCATTTTTTTCTTTGGCATACTTAAAACATATTTTAAAACAAGGGTGGCTACTTTTACAGTTTACAGATAGCACAGCATAAATTAAATGAAACGGTAGAACGGTACACAACTGTGTTAATAGTTAATTATTGACTTCATACATAGACTATTAATTGGTATAACCTATTGGATTTTTATTTTTCTTAATCTTATTTTATTTTATGGTTGTATTTATGAATTACAATTATTATAAGAAATTTTTCATTTAAGATGGTTCTTTTCTTTCATGAATGATTTCAATTCCAATGTTTCTTAAATGAACTATAACATGAAATTACTAGCTCCCTCTTTTAATATTAACAAGCAACATCAAAGTATTAAAACCTCATAACCTGATTTGTGACCAGTAAGTGTTGATATTCTTTAGATATTTTCCTTTATAGTAGAGTTCGCAAACTTAAAAAAACGCATCTAGAAATCAAGTCCGTGGTACAGTGCCGCCCATTTGAAAGTGCACGACTCTTTATATGTAATATTCCAAAATGACATCGTTTAAGTCAGGATTCCATGAGCTATGTGTTTATAACAACTACAGCGGAATGAAAAGTTTATTATTATTTTCAAATACTTGTTTAAAATAATTTATTTATCAGCTTAGAGTAAGTTATAGGAAATATAACTGAGGGAACTCTGGTCTATCGTGCACTTTGAAATGGGCGGCAGTGTACATTGAAAGGTAAAAAGGTATCGAGTACGTTATCGGATGCTATTTAGGGTGTATATCAATCCCCTAAATTCGTCTGGCGATATCGGTGTCCAACACCCCCCCCCCGGGGGGGAAAAACTGAAAAAACAGCAAATACTTTATTTGCTATCCGACTATATTAAAATAAATACGATCTCTATAGTATTAAGCAAATTAGAACTAATTTTCATTCAAGAATTATCATTAGATAAACGGAAGGATACTCACTAGATTAGCTTCTAACTCCCTTATTATGCGTATTTCAATTTCAGCAAACATAGAAAGATTTTTATATCGTGATAACTTTTGGACGACACAAGATATCAAAAAAGTTCAAAAAATAATTAGTTCGAGATTTTACAATCCAACGCTTTTTGAAACTTTGAAATTGACTAGACAGTAACGAATATATGACCAATTTATTCCGACAATGTATAAATTACCGCTGAGCAGCGATCGTTCTATCTCTATTTTCACCCGTCTTCCGTCACATTCTAACGCACTGCTCTTACCAGGTTCGTAAGTACATACAACTATTAGCACAATATTGGAGTTACAAATGCAGGTGATTTAACATTTTGTTGAAAAAGATTATAAAATTCTTACTGTTTTTGTAAATACGACATTAACCTTAACACGGAGAGTTCTTCAAGTTATTCTATAACAGACGATGAACTGTTACATACATTTAAATTTCTTTAAATTTATAAAAAAAGAAACAGATACGCAGTTATAAAAAAATGTGTTGTGTGTAAAACGGGCGGGAAACTTCAGGAATCCACTGCAAGAACTGTGGAAACATTCAAAGGTCAGTGAAAATGAGATTAGATATGCAATAAAGTCATAATAGAGAATTAAGAGCGCGGGGGGGGGGGTAGTTGACGTCGATATCGCCAGACGAATTTAGGAGATTGATACACACCCTAAATAGCATCCGATAACATACTCAATACCTTTTTACCTTTCAATGTACCACGGACAACAAAATCCGCTTTCAAATTTACTCTACTGTTACAAAGTTTTATATTTAATGATTTTTTCTTTTAAAAGAATTTATGAAACAGTTTGCAACTCGCCGAACAAACCTTTTATACACTATTAGTACTACTATTTTTCTGCTTTACTTGGTCATGATGTCCTTATACTCTGCTATAAACACCACCCACTTTAATTTATCTAAATTTATCTTGTTATATATTTTCACTGCTTACAATTACTTCCCTTTTTTAATTTTATTTTAAGTATGGCTTATATTTCTTCAATGCTGTAGAAGAGTTAAAATAACATGCATATGTTATAGAATAAGTTAATTTTATTTTTTCTTCAATTCATTTATGTATTCTCAATGTTTGTCATTATATGTATCATAATCTTTTTACAAATATATTTGTTACAATTTTATTACCGTTTTCTTATAAGAGAAAATTTCTGCTAGGTGTTGTCTTTTTTTATTATTTTTCGTTAAGGGTGACGATTATTACTCTCAACTTATCATCTGATTGTTTTAAAAGATAATACCGTTGTTGATAATCGTCAGCTTGCATGGTATCAATTTTTACTTTATATATCTACTGACATTTCTATAACCTTACATTTACATGTATGACATTTTATACTCATCATTTTAAATTACTAAACTAATACATTTATTTCCTTTTTTTTAGTTCGGTGCAAACATAAATGGAGATGTAGAAGTAACACTCACAAAGAAAACTTCCTCTTTAAGAAAACCCATCAGCAATAATTATAATTAAACATTTAACATAATATTTATAATACCCTGACTTATAAAATACAAACACCTCTTTTTATTAAAATTTTGATTATCGTTAATCCCTTGAATATTTATTTTATTTGAAAATTACTTCACACACGATTATTCTAGAGAAACGACGTCAAGAGAAGTTAGCTCTAGTTCATCTTCAGTGCTACTGTTCTAGTCCTAGTCCACCTTTAATCCCTGTCCTACACTCTATATGCATTGCCTTAAACGTTTCTGCGATAGCTGCATGATCGGAAGAAATAAAGAAATAATTTACTCCTTTCTCCGTTTTGTTGAATAATACTGATCCTGATTTTACTTTAAAAAGTTATGATTATTTTTCATTATTATAAGGAAATTTAGCGTTAGCCATTGTAAATTATAAAATCAAATCCGCAGTAGATCAGATAATACCGTACTTTACTTTTCCATTTTCAAAACATGTAATAGGATAAAGTTGTAATATCTATCTAATTTTATGCAGTTCGCATTTGAAATTGGTAAACCTATCTGTATTATTAGTGTATAAAACAGACCGCGCATTTGACTGTATACAAATCCAGTCTCTAATTTTTGTACGTTATTATGTGATTTATGTTGAATAAATCTATTGTAGAAGGCTGTATTCTGGTTTAACTTAAAATTTAAAATTTATTTACAACCCCTCTAAAAACACTAATAACTAAAACAAACTAAACGCTTACAACACTATAAATGGTGACCCCTACGAAACCTAATCGAACTCCGACTGCAGCAAGAAGCTTTTGCGTTCTGATATGGTGACTCTTCACCCTGAATTTTTTTTAAGTTTCGTCCGTTGCTGACAGTTGGTGGATATCGTTTCCATCACCAACTGTTGCCCACGGAGTATCGTTTTTAATCAATTCAATCAAAGCTAAGTATTTTTCATTTATTTAATTAAAACCAAGTAATTCATGTCACCACAAATCTTATCAATTTCCAACACTAAATACTTCTATATAACAACAACCTAACACAAAAGCATCCACCTCTTTGCAATTCCTCCAACCATCTAATCAATCAAACTCGACCAAACACATAACACATTAACAAATGCTTTAACCACTACTTCCAACGACATTTTAGATTTAGAATATTTCGGAAGAACTGAATTATTCCAAGAAGATATCAATTCTACTTCCTCAAATCAACACACCAGACCCATCATCAAAGACAGCATATCAGAATCCTTTATCATCCTTCTTTCAAGAAGAAGCTCCAGAAACATTCCAATGTTAGGTACCTTATCACAAGCAGATGACTTTGACATTTCTCCACCCAGCTTCAAAAATCGTAACCTCCAAACAGATGGTATCACTAAAACAGTAAATTATTTGCCACTGACAAACCTTGAAAGTCCTGCTTCTACCAAACCTGACATCAATAATGAAACGTTTACCACTGACCCTTCAATTCCCAAAGATAATAACTAATCACAGATTAGTAATTCAATAATGGAACCTAACCAAACTACTCAACCAAGCCCATTAAATTCTAATCAATTGAGTTTTTCAAGCAAAATTTTAGAAAATATCCAGAGCTCTGCGTTTTAGAACGGCTATCCAAAAAAAAACACTATTGCTCAAAAATAACCTTTTTTAAAGGTTTGCAGTTTTTTGATTGTCTATTGAACTATAGAGATGCCCAAAGATTTTCCAGATGCCGTATGGTAAAGTATCTTCTACTCCACATTAACAATATTAGAGTGCGTCCGTTTCAAGGCACACATTAATTGAAACTTGCCGTTTTTACACACATTAATCGGACAAATGCGAATGTCATAGCTACATAGTAACTGGCCTACGAAATTCGCTTCTTCGTGACCTTCAAAAGGATTTATCTCATTAATGTACATTTAATATTGTTGTTGCAGGTTGTTTGGAGTTCTTTATTTTTGAGATTTTCTTAAAAGCTGCAAAGACTTCTTTAGAATTCAACAAATCCCACTCATAGTAACTTAAACATGGGCAGCGTTTTGTGGAAGCAGTTTCAATACTGAAAATATTCGAACTGAGCATTTGGAACTTTTTTTGTCAGACTTCTATGAACGAAATTGAAAGAGCAATTACGGACCTGCAAAGTTTTATTTTAAGTACAGCCATTTGCAAAATCAGAGGTAGTAGTAGTAGGTTAACGTTATTTTCACGGAATTATCATGTCGGGGTCACTATTTATAGTGTTCCTTTCATTTATGGTATTTCTTGCTTTGTTAAAAGGGAACAACACTATACTTATAGATAAATTTATTGAAGAATAAAATACTTGCAAATTGAAATTGCATTTAATTTATTGGCATAGCAACTTTTTTTTATGTGTAATGATGCTGATGTGTAATGAGATCACTACAGTACAAAAGCATCCATAGTTTACATCTCCATATAGGATACAAACTGTAACATTCCCTTATGATGAATAGATAGGCTCGTTCTAATCTTTGCCACTCAATTTCAGGTTGAAACTCGTTATAGAATGTGCCAATCAGGTTAACTTTTGCCTGATGACCGTTTGACCCCTCGACACGCGTTCGCTTGACATGAACAACACCATTTTTTCAAAAATAATTGACAGGCCTGAATCAAGTGTCCATGTTTATGAACTACAATAATAACATTTTGTTATTTTCGTCCTTTGAACATGAAAATTTATGAAATATTTTGTTTTGAGTTGATTTATCGTATTTTCGTAATGAATACAAAAGGCTTTTGTTGTCTTTACTCTCAAATCTTATAAAACAAGAACGAAGCTTTCATAATTATAATAAAAGGTAAAATATTTCTTTAGTTTTAATGTTTTATTTTGTAGAAGTTTGTTTCCCAATCTTTATAGCATACGTAAGTTAATTCGTTTATTAGAAGTTTTCTACTGGGAGTTTTTCTACCATGAACAAGTTATTTTTTACCTGGAATTTTGCCCGACTTTGAACACGTGGTTTGGAGATGATATCCGGGATAGATTATACGATAGCTATGGTTTAAACGTTAGATGGACTTCGTTTAACAATATAACAAAACTACAAAATTTAAATTTATATGGATTTTACAAATAATTTGGTAAAATAAATCTATTCAGGTGATTGTTATCATTATTGGTTGATGAATGTGCTAGGCTTTATGTGCTCAGTTGTTTGGATTTTTGAACAATGAGGATTACGAAAACATAAGGTAAACTTAAGGTAAATTTGATGGTAGAATAACTGTGCTAAAGACTTTTGAAAGCATTTAATTTTAATTTTTTATTCTTTTGTCAATTCTTATTTGACTATTCACTGCATATTTTTATTTCACTTAACTGAAACTTTATTAACGTATTAATGTATGTTACACAAAAGGATTTTAGGATTTTGTTTTTGAAAACTTTGCTTGTTTGAATGGAATTCAACGATTAGATTGTTTTCCCTTCTTGGGGAAATTTAACAATAAAACTACACAACTTATTTACTTTAAATCTAAAATCAAACAAGTTGGTGCTCATGGGTAATCATTGCTCCATTCAAATCAGCCAACCATTCAATTTTCCCATGCCCGAAAAGAAATTGTTTCAGATAAGACTTCAGACTAGCTAAGCTGTGGTAATAAATCTTAAACCTAACGTAGTTGTTGAAAACGAAAGTTTTCAAACCTATTTCTGGTTTCATAAAAGTGTTTCCGGTATAAAATAGACGCAAGAAAGTTATTGTATGTTGTACCTACAGGATTTTTAGTTCTTTTTTAAAAATTGGCTTGTCTTAGTAAAATTCAAAGATTAGATTACATTTTATTTAATCTAATTGTTGGGGAAATTTAACAATAAAATTACACTAATTATTTAAATCTAAAACCAAACAAGCTGGCGCTCATAGGTATCAATGGTCTATTCGAATCAGCCAACCTTTCAATTTTTGCATGCCCGAAAATAAACTGTTGTGTAAAGTAGTAGGAAGTAAATTTTGCAAGTTACAAACAAAGTTTTAAAACCTATTTCTGGCTTCACAAAAGGTGTTTCCGGTACTTTTTTGTCAATCACAAGTTAAAGATGACGTATGGATGATGAGCACCTTTAATGGCAAACTTTAATAGATTCATTTACCTAACAAAAGCTAGAATTATCCAGTAAATTGGTATATCAGGAATTTTAAGATTCTTTTAGTTCAGAATTCTTCCTATTTACTGAGCTCTTAAGACTATTTATAGTTATATATTTACATTACATAAATCAGGACTATTTCATCTTCGATCGCCAAATTTGTCAAACTAATAAAAGCTCTCGGTGTGAGTTCAATTTAATAGAGAAAGGTTGAGAATTATCTAATAAATTTTCCCGATTTTATCTTTCTTTCATTCCTTGGTAAAACTGGACACCCCCAGAGCTTTCTAGTTATGCATTCTGTGTTGAAAATATAGAGCTTAATAAAAAAGATATTGTAGGGAAAAATGATTTATTTTTATTTATCATAAAACATAACAGAAAAATCGAGAAAGTAGCACACAATAAATATAAATGGCAAATTTATATTAGTGGCCCTTCAAAACCAGCAGAAAATTATTAGCGCTATTTTCTTTTATGATACGAGAATCTAGCTTCACTAGAGTATATATTTCCATCAGCTGGAGGAGTTATAGCAATTTTCGAAAAAGTAACATCCATACAACACTACTCACAAAAAGAAACAAAATAACTATAAATAATAACTATGGAAATTGCATAGTGGAGATATTTTCTGTCGCCTCAATCATGAAGATGACAATACGAATTGTTTGTGGTGGAAATACTGCAACGAAAACCGAGCCAGGAAACTTTTTAAAACTAACTTCAAAAAGAATATGATGGAAATTTCAAGCAATTACACCAAAGAGTAATGCATCTGTTAGTTATGCTTTCTGTGGCTTGATTTCCAACGTTGTTAAATCTTGCCTGGGATTACATAAAATATTCTTGGATTTATTAAAAAAGTTCCAATTTTCCACATAATTTAACATTTGCGAAATACTTCTACGACGATTAGAACAGAAAACCGAGCATAATTTAAAATTTCATATTTTCTTATTTTGCTTTTTGACAATGTTATAAATTTCTTAATTTAGTTAAAAACGAGCCGCAGCTGATGAGCGCTGTAATTTACTTTCTCCGTTATTTGTGAACTCTGACGTTTTCATGTTGACAATACAAATGACATGCTTCACATATTCCGCACAACTTTGTCTTGATTTTACGGAGCGCGGAAATGTAAATGTGAGAATAGTTTCTCTGTTTAATTATATTGATGATTAGTTTATTAACTGTTGAATGGGTGAGGGTATAATTGTTGAACAATAACCTTTATGTTCTGTTGGTATCAAAGGGGTAACTTCTAGTGGCTATAATTGGAGGATAGTGAATCATGCGTTTGACTGCTACATTACCTATTCAGTCGTTTTAATTAGCAATATCTACGAGTGTAAATCAAATATAAACGGTAATTTTGCTATTCCGCTTAGAATGCAGTTCCGAGGTGGCTGATGTTGTGTGGAGTAGATGTTTGGTTTATGAGGAGTGGGGAGCCGGCCGGGTTCGCGCACATCCTTGGCTTTGTCGTCAGTACAGCCATGACCGAGGAAGAGGTACATTAGTCTGTTGCGCAACGGATTATCATAAAGTTTTTAACCAATGAAGGCGTTCAACCGTCAGAAATTCTAACTCGTTTGAAGGCACAGTTTGGGGACAGTACACTGTCTCAGAATCGTGTGTATACGTGGGCGAGAGAATTTAAGGGCGGAGAAGAACGTGTTGAAAACGAAAGTCATGATCGACGCCCAAGGACAAGCCTTACAGATGACAATACCCTTACCGTTCGAGAGCTTATTGAACGTGATCGCCGGTTAACCGTGGAAGAAATTTCATCAGAAGTGGGTATCAGCTATGGAAGTGTTCAATCCATTATAACTGATCAACTTGGTTTTCGAAAAATCAGTGCTCGATGGGTTCCGAGGTTGTTGACTGGAAACCAAAAACAGGTTAGGTCGGAGATCGCTGAAAGGCTTCTGAATCGATTTCAGCGAGAAGGGGTGACATGTGATGAGACGTGGGTACATCACTACACCCCCGAATCTAAAATCGCAAGTAAGGAGTGGCGAAGAAAGAATGAAGGTTGCCCAGTGAAGGCCAGAACTCGGCACTTTGCTGGAAAAGTCTTTGCAACGATTTTTTTGACTCTAGAGGAATTTTACTGATCGGTTTTCTACACGAACCAAGGTACAGTGAATGCGGCTTACTACTGCCAGTTGTTACGGTCGGCAAAAGCCGCCTATCGAAACAAAAGACGAGGCATGCCCATCAGAGATGTCATTCTCTTCCATGACAACGCCAGGCCTGACACCGCGGCCTTGACAAGGAATACACTGGAAGAAATGGGCTGGGAAACCCTCGAGCACCCTCCTTATAGCCCTGACTTGTCCCCCTGTGACTATTTTTTGTTCGCGCCAATGAAGTAATCACTGGGAGGAAAACGATTTGGAAGCAATGAAGAAGTCGAAGAGCACGTGCGCAATTGGCTTACAACTCGCCCTCAAACTTTCTATAACCAGGGAATACTGAAACTTCCAAATCGGTGGCAAAAGTGTGTAGATCACGCAGGAGACTATATTGAAAAATGTTAAATCAATGATTTGTGTATAACGTTTTTCAATAAATGATGAAAAAAAATTACCGTTTATATTTGATTTACCCTCGTATAAAGAAAATTTGTAGGGTTTCGTTTCAAATTCTAATGCATATTGGCTTAAACCTAACATAAAGGTGTATGAACATACATATAAACTAATGCAGGTTTTTCTTATATCTTGTCGTTTATCTTCATCATTTTACATAGTATTCCGTCTAAACAAAAAGTCTCGCTATATAACAGCCGCCGTTTTAACTTGGCATAAGCAATAACAAAAATAAAAGACACAATACAATATAAACAATAATATGTAATTAATAAATTCCTAAAATACTAAAATCAAGATTTTAAAGCATTCAATTGCAATGAAATAAATCAGTATTTTACGGCAATAAGCCAATAGTTGTTAAATACTAAAATCAGTATCAATCAATTAAAATTAAATTATTCAAAAGAAACCTCTGATAGATTTGCCTACGATTTATGCAGAAACGGTAGTCTAAAATTAAGTCTGGCAACTGTGTAAACGTAACAAATTTAATAAAAAAAAGCAAAGTTTATATTTAATACCTAACCTAGAGGATAAAAATAATTTTTATAAAAATTAAGAAATAAGCAATAATTGTGTTTGGAAGGATGTTGGAGTCTCGTCTTCTTGAGATATATATCTGGGTGTCAATAAAAACAGTTGTTGTTTTAGATACGGCTCCAAGGGTAGCAGATAACAAAACCCAATGTCCCAGAGGGAAACTTTTTAGTAAGGTAATAAGTAACGAAAAATCGTGCCGTAAAACCGTAGCGTAAAGAAAGATGCCTAATAGAGAATTTTGTATTAATTTAACAATTTACCACCGTAAACTTACATACAGTGTGTTTTTTGTAAACGATAATATAGGAAATCCAATGGAATTTTATCATTTTACTGGTAAGTTTGTACCCTTGCAAATGTAAGTAGAAATTTTGGTATCAATCGAAAGAAGAATTCATTTTACGTCAAAAAAATATTAAACTTTATGAAGAAAACCAAAATAGATTTAGAAAAAGACTTAAAAAGCTTATGGATTTATTGCTTTTTGTAATAAGCTATTAAAAAAAAGCTGGAAGCTGAACGCCGATTGGTGTAGCGGTTAACACTTCAGATTTATAATCAAAAATCACGAGTTCAAACCACATCATCGTATACTTTTTTTTTGTATTGCTTACTAATTATTGTTTTTAGTAATTTATTACAACGATTATTAGTTTTATGCCCTTTTTTCATTTGCCTTTTTGATGGATAGTTAAAATTGTACAAAAAATAACGATAAACCCCCGTAACAAAAATATCTAACAATAAAAAAAAAGTTCTAAAAATAATAATTAGTAAGTAATACAATTAAAAAAAAGTATAAGATGATGGGGTTTGAACTCGTGATTCTTGATTAGGAATCTGAAGCGTTAACCGCTACACCAATCGGCGTTCAGCTTCCAGCTTTTTTTTAAATAACTTATTACCAAAAGCAATAAATCAATAAGCTTTTTAAGTCTTTTTCTAAATCGATTTTGGTTTTCTTCATAAAGTTTAATATTTTTTTGACGTAAAATGAATTCTTCTTTCGATTGATACCAAAATTTCTACTTACATTTGCAAGGGTACAAACTTACGAGGAAAATGATAAAATTCCATTGGATTTCCTATATTATAGGTTACAAAAAACACACTGTATACCGAAGTAAGTGTTCTTATCGGCTGCAACAAAGAGAATTGTTAAAAATAACTCTAATAATAAATTAATTTAACAGTATACTTAGGAAATGTAAGTGTGCCTCAAAGAGGGAAATTATTATAACTTCACAAGTGATGAAAGTTAATACTACTTGTTCCAAGACAATTTAACACCTGAACTCCTAAAAGGGAATAATTAGCTTTTGCAGAGGTTTAAAAAAGCAGTGATAAGCTGAATTTACTAATGAAGAATCCTGAACTGAAACTTAACCAAGCACAGAATAATCAATAAAAATGTCTGCTGAAAAGCACGACCAAAGTAGGAGTGATATGAATGATAATAATACAATGGGGAAAAGCCTTTTAAGAAAAGGTTTTTTAGTTAAACACTGAAGTGAAATCCAAATGAATGAAAGCCAAAAAAATTGTAACATAATAACATTGAACATAAGCTCAAAGCTGTTCATAAAACTTTATAAGCTAGAATTAAAGCCAGCAACAATCATTTAAATGTCATTTTCTATACATCTATAAATTTTGTTTGAATATTAATTATGGAAGCTGCGCTTTATATTATTCTTCGTTCTAAATCTTTAATGAACTCAAAAGATTGCTACTGAAATCCGAAAGTACGTGTGTGTGTGAATCTAGCCGTCCGCCTGTGCGGTTTTTGGAGTTTTAAAACTTTTATTCAGATTTGGATAGAGCAGCAGAACTGTGGAAAAGATGCACTGACACCTTTGACTGTTTTCCTTAAGAGTTCGGTACTTAAGGAAAACAGTCAAAGTGAAACAATTGAAAATTGCGTAACTTGAAGGAAATTTCGGATTTATTTGAAATATTTAGTTTAAACTTCAATATAATCGGGATGGAAAAGACTTACATTGTTGCCGATGGCCGTAAAAGTCGCTGCTGATTGACTGGCAATCGTCGGTAAAACTATCAAATCAAATTGACGAAAGTGGAATCATAGTAACGCTCTCCAAAGCAAGCTAAATTAATTATTCAAGCACTTTCAGTAACTAAAAAATTAAATTATTTTTTACGTTCGTCTGTAGTTGTCGGATTCGCACGCTCGCCCGTCAAGCACTACAGACTATAAAAATTGACGTGTTTACTCCTAATAAAACAATATACTAGTTTGTGGTATTGTTTGAAAACTTCGACAAAGATTTTAAGGCAAATTAATTTCTAACAGCTTTTGCTTTTTAATATTTTGTAGATAAAATTCAGTAATCTACCTCTACCACTTTATAGTACCGTAGTAGTAATTATTATTATTATATTACTATTGTCTAATTAGGGCGCTAATATGTTAAGTTAATAACTGTAGTATATTGTTTAAAGATGTTAAAAACTGCATTTCGCGACACCGATATTGAATTACATGAACTTTACACGACACCGGTCAGAAACAAAATTATAGTTAAGACTACTCTAGGCGGATTATGTCGCTTACCAATCTAATTAATCTCCTCTTTATAAAGGAATATCTATTGTGGTAAACAACAATTTATTTCTAACAAAACGCGATATTATTGCTGACGTACCAGATTTTGATTGGGATTTTTAACTTACTACTTAATGTTTAGTTCAATAGCTTCAATAGAAAACTAATCAATAATCGATGTAACATACTTTTCGAATGACAACAATTTTAAGGTTTCTTAGAATTATTCAAACTAGAAATCTTTTGCCAATATTCAAAATTCTTCTTTTCGCAGAAAGGTCAAATATATGAAAAATAAAATATTTTTTCTCTTAAGATTAGCATTCTATAGGAAAAGACAACTAAAAACAGGTAAGATAAAGAAGCAATGGATATTTTTATTCCTAGTCTACACAAAGAATACTAATACGGAATACCTTTTAACGAAATAAAAAGAAAATATCATTTATTTGCAGAATTATTAGTAATGAAATTATGCATTACCTGCTCATAAAAATCTTGGATTGTATAAACATCTATATATTTAAAACACAAGGCTTATTTTTGTTCCAGTTCGTTTGAGAGTTCCATCGGGCGTGGATTTACGTGATCCTTTTTTATATTGAAGCTTTTGCTGCGTAGATTGTCAACAGTACTTCATTTTTATTAATTTTTTTTTATATTTTTAAGTTAATTAATCTAAAATGATTTATTTGAGATGCACGAGATCGAATATCCACTTAGAACGCGTCATTCAGTTGTTATATTTTATAATATTCAAAATAATATAAAAATCCTAAAACAGTAGACAAAAATCATTTCAAAATAGAAAATATATATATAGTTATTTCTGTATTAAGACACCATAGCTTGAATTTCTATCGTTCTTATATTTCCACTTTGAAAATATTTGAAGAAGGAAACATTGTAAATTTCCTATCAATTTCCAATAAATTGCCGCCTTAACCTTGAATTAATGTACGCTTGGGCGTTTCAATTTTTGAAGTTTATAACCTCATTTTTAAAGGTTGTACATCGTCTTTTCACAGTTTGTAATTTTTAGTTTAAAACACCAAAATTATTAAAATTAATAAAATAAAACTATTATCATCATTCATCAATTATTATCAGTGATAAACGTAAATTTCATGAGGATTGTTAGTGTTTTGTCATTCTTCCTTTGAATGATTTTTCATTTTTGTGTTTTTTAAATAAAAAACCTTGAAATTTATTTATTCACTTAGATACGTCATTAACTTAACATTTCATTAACTTCCTTAAATATTTCCATGGAAAGCTTTCAAAAAATAAAATTTCGGGAATTTGCCAACACTATTTTCGTCATGTTTTTGAAATACCTATATACGTGTTCAAGAAATTGTTTAAACAAGATCGATTTTAGATTGTATTCTCATAATTTCTTAATTTATACGCGTGCATAGTATTTAAAAGTACTACAATAAATTAATTCCAAATGCTATAAATAACGCATGCGGCTTAGGTTGCAAACCCTTGCATGCCGCCAGAGTTCTCCTTTATATCGGTTCTAAGGCCGATTTGCTAGTTCTTCTTTATAAGCTTTGACATTCAATTTTCTCTTTGTCTTTAAATTATTAAACCATACATTTAACATATTTTATACCTATTTAAAACACAAGATTTATTTTTGTTACGATCTACTGGGGCGATCTACGCAATCCCAAGTTAAAGGTTTTACGCCGTAGATTTGCCAGCTCTCCTTAGTTTTACTTACATTACTATTTGCTTACTACATCACAGATCGCTTGCTTACAAATCATATCACAAACAGTCTCAGCCGAGTGTTAAAGTATTTGATGTGGAGCATTTTTGCGAAATTCGACAAGAGTGTCTGTGTCTATCTATCCGTTTTTTTCGAAATGTTTTAATTTTCGTTTTAGATTTGATGAAAAAGTAGAATTGGAATGTCTGAAGAACCAACTAGATAGATAGTATTAAGCATATGATATATGTATTCAATG
Organism: Agrypnus murinus; assembly: GCA_929113105.1. Lineage (NCBI taxonomy): Eukaryota > Metazoa > Arthropoda > Insecta > Coleoptera > Elateridae > Agrypnus > Agrypnus murinus. The sequence continues at coordinate 90,523,647 of OV816026.1, forward strand.
TAGAATTTCCGTAAGTATATGTGTAGAATAAACGATAGGGGAGGAGTAAGCCAGAGAAGGCGATATGTCGGAAGACAGAAAGGTAAGCTGGGAGAGCGCAGTGCAAGACTTAGAATTTTCAACTGGTTATGTTTGGTTGCGTTTATTTAAATAATCACTCATGAAAATCCGAAGGATTGTAATCATCCAGCGAATGTTGTATATAAGGAAATCCTTCAATCGTTTTGACCGTCATGTCTTGACAGGGTTTTCCTAGTTTATATTGAATTCACCTAGTCAACAATATACCGGTTGGAACCGCATAGACTTAGTATAGGGATATAAAATCGTTCATAAAAATACATAATATAATAACATGGTGTGGTGTGTGTGGTGTGTGTGGTGTGGTGTGGTGTGGTGTGGTGTGGTGTGGTGTGGTGTGGTGTGGTGTGGTGTGGTGTGGTGTGGTGTGGTGTGGTGTGGTGTGGTGTGGTGTGGTGTGGTGTGGTGTGGTGTGGTGTGGTGTGGTGTGGTGTGGTGTGGTGTGGTGTGATGTGGTGTGGTGTGGTGTGGTGTGGTGTGGTGTGGTGAGGTGTGGTGTGGTGTGCAATTGAAGGTAATGTAATATCATACAATATTCTCCTTCTTTATCACATTGTTTCACTATTTTATAAACGCTTTTATATCCCTATACCAAATCCATGCTTTCCAACCGGTATGTATACAATCTGTTCACTAGTTTGTCCCAAAAAATAGTTGATAATTTCGTTATCAAAGAATAATTTCATGTGAATTAAGATATAATCGATTAATTGTGTCACTCAGTGACTTTGAATAAAGGTTATTATTTCCTCTTTATCTTACCTGTTGTTGTTTAGGGGTCTATCCTTTTCTACAATACGCTACCTTTAATTATATGATCGAATGGAAGCATATCCACAGTTAATGATAAAATGTGTAGAGTTGAAAATACTTTAGCAGTGTAGGATAAAATTAAAAGCTGCGTAGTCACGCAGCTTTTAATTTTATGTAGCCACATAGCTTGCTGAATTATTAGATCACCAAAATGAAAAGCAAATTTTCACAGCTATATATACCTTATGATTTGCTATTCAATTGTCACCTATTAAAATTATGTTTTAAGTTTTATTACACCTGAAGGCTTTAAATTGTTTTATCTGTTAGACTCTCACGAAAGAGCTGCAGCGTAAATCAAAGTTTTAGAAATTTATACTTAGCAATAAATCTCTATTACCATTAATCAAATTTAATCTGTTTTAATCAAACATGTCTTAGATAAGATCGGACATTATTATACCATCTATTCTAAATGCGATTTTGCGTGTAGAAAAAGGTAATATAAATCTTTAAATTTACCAGTGACTTTACTCAAAATTATTTTTTTAAGCAGATAAAAGCCTCCACAAATAAATATTTAGTGGTTTTTCAATAAAACACTGTTTATATGCTAAATTATTCCATACCTAGAAAAAAGCATTACTAAATGGGTCGCCTAAATGCAAAACCGGCTATATCCGACTTTAAATATTTTGGAAAAATTTAGAGTTTGGAAAAGAACATTTAAAAAATTCTAATTGTGCTAAGTGAAGTTTTTAGTTTTTAAAACATATTTAATTTGATCTTCTCTAGTTGAGTTTGGACTTAATCATGTTTGAACCTAAAACGTTATTACTTAATTAACATAAACAAACAAATAATGAAAAAACATTTTGATTGTTACCTACACTAAGTACATGTATTGTCTTATAACGTAACTAATATTAAAGATTTTGTGCAACCTTACACAACAGTAAATATCAAGAAGGAAATTGAAAATTTCGGGTGATAAATATTTGTTTAACCAGAAAGGACGCCTTGAAAAAGCCTATGTAAACTCATACTTCGTTTCACTAAGCACTTTATTTTGAGAGGAAGTATCAAACTAAATGGATAGTTTTTCTTTACGGTATTTAATATCACTGCGAGGTTTTAACGAATTTTGGATGCTTACCATTATTTTGTTACAAGAATAAAGCTTTCCCTCTGCATTGGTTGCATGTAAATTTGTAATAATGATGTATTATTAAAAATTTTCAAGAAAAAGTTAAGTATAAGATTAATTCTAATAATCTTTTTTTTTTAAATTATTCTTACGTTTAAACTCAATTTTATGGAAATCTAATGTTTTATTTTTAGAACGCACAAGACTATTTCCAAATATAATTTAAACGGCACACGTAAAAGTAAGTACATATTACAATCCCTGCTTTGTGGATACTTAGTTGTTTAATAAACAGTTCCTTCCGCAGATGCACCGTTGCGTTGTTATTTTAATTCAAAAACTCAATGTTGTATCAACTATAAATTATATTGCGCTCATGGTGTAACATTAAGCATGCACTTTGAACATTACCGTAAATGGAAAACGCACTTACTTATGTTGATACTGATATTCCAATGTTTAACATCAATGCAAATTGATTGAAAACATTCCCAGGTGTAATATTTTTATTTAACAAAAGCAAAAACGGCTTAGCAAAATTATACGTCATTATTTGCATCAGCATTTTTGACAAATACACTTTATAACTTAGCACTATAAAAATGCATTTCAAGGGCTAATTACAAAACCACGCCAAATGGACACCCTACCTACAGGTTCATTCAGTTTGTACAAACATAACTCATAACGAAAATTACGGTCTAGGACAGTTAGGCACCGGACACTTCGGCGCAAATTAGGGTAAATCTTTCGGAGATTTTTAGACAAAACGTTTTTTTGGAAGTTAGTCTAATTTTTTGGGACAAGCTACCCTATTATCAAAGTAACCTTTTTTTTATTTTTATACACAACACCTTCTCAATTCCAGAATTTCGCTTGGATTGGTTAAATTGCGTTATTCCAGTGCTTTTCGTCTTTAAGCACTGGATAAGCACTAGCAGTATTCTTCACAAAATTCGTGAAGTGGGATGCGTGTATTTATCAATGGTACGATACTCAATGTTAATATCAATTTTCCTATGTCATTTAATTGTTTTTATAAAATTTTTGATTTTTTAAAAGATATATTAACATTGTTTATTGTTTCCAGCCTTATTTTGTGGAACTCCATAATCATGAAATAAATAAAGATTATTAAAAGTTTCACAGTTTTATTAAAATATACCTGACAATATTGTTTCGACAGCTATGCTGTCATTATCAAAGGTAATATAATTATAAACAAACACGTCGCTAAGGTAGATACAAAATAGGTAACTAGCTAAAATAATAATAATAATAATAAAAATTAATAATAAAAATCATAAACATCTAATACTTCCAGTAACGGAGAATTACTGAGCTCAAGTTGTTCATTCATTAAAGGTACCCTGAGTTTGTGTTTGTATATCTCAAAGGCTTCTAAAATGTCTAATTTGCGTTTGTTATTACAAAAATGTAGGAATTTAATATTATTTTGAGGAGTCATTGTGTGATTTTGTTCTAAAAGGTGTTTGGCGTAATTCGATTTTTCAGGATGCTTATTTTTGCAATGACGTACGTGTTCTTTATATCTTATGTCAAAATTTCGAAGTGTTTGTCCAATATATACCGAACTACAAAAAGAACAATTTAAACGGTAAATGCCCGATTTCATGATATCATGTGTTCTGTCTTTAGCATTAAATAAAAATGAAAAAGTGTTAGTGTTGGTTTTAAATGTTATTTTATAATTGTTGGTTTTTCTTAGTATATGTGCAATTTTTTCTGATATTTTGCCAAAATATGGTATAGATATGTAATTTGTGTCTTCTGTTTGATTGTCAATGGGGTATATTCTTTTGATAGCTAACCTATAATCTTTTTGTTTAATTAAAGTGTCAATCATGTTCGGATTATAATGATTTGCATGTGCTAGTTGTTTAATGGTTGATATCTCTTTGCTAAAATCTGATTTTGTTAGTGGAATAGTTAAAGCTCTGTGTACTAATGATCTGTATGCTGCTATTTTATGTGTATTGTGGTGACAAGATTCATTTGGTATTGTTATGTCTGTTTGTGTTGGTTTTCTGTATATGGAAAATTCAAAAAGATTGTCTGCGTTAATCTTGATATTTAAGTCTAGAAAGTTTATAGCCCTGTTTTGTTCTGTTTCTAGTGTAAATTTTATATTAGGATGTATTAGGGGCTATAAACTTTCTAGACTTAAATAACAAGATTAACGCAGACAATCTTTTTGAATTTTCCATATACAGAAAACCAACACAAACAGACATAACAATACCAAATGAATCTTGTCACCACAATACACATAAAATAGCAGCATACAGATCATTAGTACACAGAGCTTTAACTATTCCACTAACAAAATCAGATTTTAGCAAAGAGATATCAACCATTAAACAACTAGCACATGCAAATCATTATAATCCGAACATGATTGACACTTTAATTAAACAAAAAGATTATAGGTTAGCTATCAAAAGAATATATCCCATTGACATTTGCTGCTTATTTTTGTAGACTAAATTTTTTATTTGATCCTACAGAGAAAAGTCGAGCGGGGTCATATCGGGAGACCTAGCAGGCCATTCAATTGCCCCCCTACATCCAATCCATTTTTCGGGAAAAATTTCATCTAGATATGCCCGTACCGCAAGTCCAAAATGCGATGGAACCCCATCTTGTTGAAACCATAGTTATCTGTTCTGCCGGTAAATTGGGATTGTTATTGTTCGGGAATAATCGTCTAAGCTCTGGAATAATATGCATATCTCGTAAAAGTAATAAATATCGTTCCGCGGTCAAATTTCCGTTTATAAAATAGGGTCCTATGACGTATCCAGAAATAAGGCCACACCAAACAATTACTTTTTGTGGTCGTTGGGTGTGAACTTCCTCCATCCAATGTGGATTTTGGTCTGACCAATACCTACAGTTGTGTCGGTTTACGTGCCGTTTAAACAAAATTTATCTCCGTCAGAAAATAATATGTGGGTGACAAAGTTGGTATTTTGATTTAATTTATCCATAATAACTTCGCAGAACTCGATTCTACGATCAAAATCGTCTTCACTTAATTCTTGTAACAAATGCACTTTATATGGACGAAATTTTTCCCGTTTGCAAATTTTTTGAATGGAATATCGAGTCATGTTATATTTAAAGCCCTCTGTTGTGTCGAATTTATTGGATTTTCCACCACATCTAACATGACATTCAAAGAATTTTCTTCATTTGTAACGCTTAAGGGTCTTCCACTAGCATCATATTGTTCGTATAAGTATAGTTGTTTAATGAGAAGTATTATAATACCATAAAGATTTAAAGATTACCTCTTCCAACTGTCGCCAACATCTTGACAGATTAAACTGAAAGCCTCCGTAGGACGAACTGTAATGATACACGGTTTACATGTGCGTAATTTATTACATAAAGTAAAAGATGGGCGTACTAAAAATCATAAAAATAAATTTAGTTATTATTCCAGACGTATGCACCTTTTTTGCTTTCTCTTCGTTAAGATATTGAGTTATTGCATTCCCTTCATATTTATGGTTATTTTGGAATATTTCTCAAAAATCTCCAAAACAAGCAATAAAGTTACCGCAATTCTAATAATAATAGGTTTTAAACAGTTTTATTTAAAATGCAAATCTTTATGGTATTTAAATTCTTCTTAATTCCAGGAGTATGTTTTTGCTGCTTTAAAATACTTCTATTTTTTTAATTATTATTTCTGTAAACATTATGATGCTAATAAGTAATAGTATTTATTTCGTTAGATAATAAACACAATGTACTGATCTTTTATTTACTGTAATTCCAGCAAATGTAAACACGCTCATCAACCCTGCTGACAGTGGGGCTAATAGCCGGGCTGATAATGAGTTGGGCCTTTCAGATTTCGTGAATTAGTATATGTAAATTGTCATACAATTTACATGGATTCATAGGAAAATCGACTAGGAACGAAAATACAAGGAAAAAGTACATATAAATATGTATTCTATTAATTGCTTTAGTTATAGCTACAAAAAATTTTACGAATGGCTTATGATTATATTATAGTAATAATCTAATAATTATCACTCAAAACAATGTTAGCAATAGAATAAAACAAATTTACTCATCGATACTAATGGAGATGGTAATGTATTAAAAATACATGGTTTAATAATGGCCGAGTTTTATGGTTATTTACAAAATTTATTTACGGTCTTCAAATGAGCATAACTCTGTTCTCAGACTAATATCCAAGTTGAGATTTTTACCACAGTTTGCCATCATATAGTGCTTCATTTTCACGTAATATAAAATCCATCCTTGCCAGTTGTAGATATTGAGGGCCAAAGTTGACCAAAAATAGAAAAAACGAGAACTTCAAAAGTCCATAAATACTAAAATAGTAAAGTTGTAGATTTGAAATATTTTAAACATAAACTACCCCTAACTGTGTACCATTAACAAAAAAATCAGCCCTAAGACTTCACCTTTATCTGGAAATATGGCCCCCTAAAAAGTGGAAATTTTGCAAAATCTTTATTAAACTTCGGGGTTAAATTACAGCCATAAATAAGCATCCTACGAAAATTATGTTTAAATTAGAAAATGTAGTCCGACATCTAAAAAGTACAATGGTTTCTACCGTAGGTCTGTAGGTTCAACCGTCCTTGAGATATCAAGTTTTACGTTTACATCAAAAAACGCAAAAAAATCGTACACTACGAAATAAATATGGCTGCCATATTTTAATCAAAAGGAATATAAATAAAATAACAATGGTTTTGAACTGCCAATACTTAGGGGTGACAACATGCAAAAAATTATCGTTTTCTGAAATGGTCGAGCGACCAGTGCTGGACCACTTCTATGGATTGACCCGGCTGTTATTATTTTTTATAAATGAAAAAAATCATAAATGCGTTATTAAGTTTAATGACTTTAATGCCCGTGGATAATTACTTTAAAAAAATAAATTCTTTATAGTTATAATTAATTTATATTTATATTTATTTGAATAATTAATTTCCTTATTACCCAAAATAGCTATTTGAGGTTTACATTTGTAGCAATTGAAATTCTATTTATGTTATTTTGAAAAATAATTAAAGTTCGTTAATACATACAGATATAGAAAACAAGTTGGAAGTATCTACGAAAATATGTATGATAAAGAACGCGGTAGTAATATAAAGAAGGGTTTATATCGGATCACACCTTTGCTCTTCTTAGTTTCTGTTAGTGCGGGAATTTCGAGCTTTAAAGTTGTTTAGTAAACTACAAACCAAGCATTTGGTGTAGTTGTCTTTATTGAAAGAGAATTTTATGATATTAGTTTTTCCCAAAATTAAAAAACTTATTTGGCAAATTAGGACCAAATAATAACTTGCTTTTTAAGCAGCTTACAATTTTTAGCTATAATGACTGAAAATAAAATAAATATTCTTATGCTCGGATATTCTCCCACTAACACAAACTAAGAAGAGCAAAGGCGTGGCCCGATATAAACCCTTCTTTATTTTACTAGCGCGTTCCTTATCATACACACATATGGTTTAGCAAATGCTTCCAACTTGTTTTTCACATCATTATGCCACAGCCCAAAGACGAGGACTAAGACGGGAATTATAAACAAATAGTTGAATATTGGAAATAACATTTATTATATAATACAGTCAAAATATCTCTATATTGTGACCACCTGCTTAATATGACCAGTATTCTTTGGCCTCTGCTAAAATAATATCTTTTTAATGAAACTTGTACGTATTGTATTGTACGTCCAAAAGACGTCGTTTTGAAGACGTCTGCGTACGTCCCATTATATTATCATTCAGTCATTTATTAGTTATGACGTCGTCGACCAATATTGACTTAAAAATAACTTCGTTATAACCTGTGCTGGGTGGGAAATCATTAGAATGATAAATATTGATCGATATTCGATAATCGGCACAGGAAGCGATTGCATATCTGTGATACAACAAAATTTGGAGTAGTCTGACCTGAATCTGGATCTCCTTAACTGGTAAACGTATAGCTTTCGTACAATTAATGAATAATAGCAACACCGATCTCTGCAATGGATAGATAATAATTTAATCGGTATATTGATGCAGTAAAATATTTAATTATTCTTGCTAGCTTGCTAAATTGCTAACTTGCTAATTTGCTAAGCAAATTAGGCATCGCACCAAAAAGTATTAAACAATACCCAGTGGCGCACTCAGAAATATTTTCGGGGGAGTTTTATTTGAGTAAATTTATCTTATTCATTTATGTATATTTATTTATGTATATTATTAAGAGAATAAGGAAATCTATGATAAACACAAAAATGTCGGGGGAGAGGGTGTTTCAACCCCCAAAACACCCACATGGCTGCGCCACTGACAATACCTAAGTAGAATTATAAAACAACATTAACATACCTTCTATATAATAGATGGCCTTCTTGTTTAATTAAAATAGTTTGTTAACTAAGATTATAAGTTTTATTTCATGTACCAAAGTACTCGTTTAGATCTCTTTCGAAAAATGACAAAACGTCCGTCTATCGCATGGTCTATCAAGGAAACTCACCTGCGCTTTTGATAAAGGTTTAGCTATCTATGCTTTTCAAAACAATACTAAATTATACCTTTATTTAATATACGATGTATATTATTATAAATGGAGTATAATAAGAAATGCCATCAAAATAAAGTTTAAAATGCAAAACAAATATAAAAGATAAAATCATTGTTACATACTTTTTAAAGAGATTGAAGCATCTTTTTACAAGAAAAGCAATTGGAGCAGTTGGAGACATTTGTAATTCCATCTCTCTTTATGTTCTAATTTAACATCACATATTATTTGTAACTATTCTTTAATGGTTCATTGTATGAATTTTCGCAACATTTGGCATGAAAGTCCACTGCGACAAGGAAACAATACCTGAAAAGAGGCGTTGGTCCGACAACACAGAAATTGTAAATTACTACCTGCTATCGGATAGCTTCGCTATACCGGTTTAAAAGCGCTTACTTAACTAATCGCTTCATTCGTTTTCTTTTCATTAGTATTCATTTCTTAGTTGAACATAACATAACTTTGTTTATTGTTTCCAGCCTTACTATTTTTTTGAGGTTATCAATGAATTTTTAATTCTTATTAACAGTATCCACCCTAACATAAATTTTACACTAGAAACAGAACAAAACAGGGCTATAAACTTTCTAGACTTAAATATCAAAATTAACGCAGACAATCTATTTGAATTTTACATATACAGAAAACCAACACAAACAGACATAACAATACCAAATGAATCTTGTCACCATAATACACATAAAATAGCAGCCTACAGATCATTAGTACACAGAGCTTTAACTATTCCACTAACAAAATCAGATTTTAGCAAAGAGATATCAACCATTAAACAACTAGCACATTAATCCGAACATGATTGACAGTTTAATTAAACAAAAAGATTATAGGTTAGCTATCAAAAGAATATATCCCATTGACAATCAAACAGAAGACACAGATTACATATCTATATTGTGGCAATATATCAGAAAAAATTGCACATATACTAAGAAAAACCAACAATTATAAAATAACATTTAAAACCAACACTAACACTTTTTCATTTTTATTTAATGCTAAAGACAGAACACATGATATCATGAAATCGGTCATTTACCGTTTAAATTGTTCTTTTTGTAGTTCGATATATATTGGACAAACACTTCGAAATTTTGGCATAAGATATAAAGAACACATACGTCATTACAAAAATATACATCCTGAAAAATCGAATTACGCCAAACACCTTTTAGAACAAAATCACACAATGACTCCTCAAAATAATATTAAATTCCTACATTTTTGTAATAACAAACGCAAATTAGACATTTTGGAAGCCTTCGAGATATACAAACACAAACTCAGGGTACCTTTAATGAATGAACAACTTGAGCTCAGTAATTCTCCGTTACTGGAAGTATTAGATATTTAATTCTGATTATTATTATTATTTTATCTAGTTACCTATTTTTGTATCTACCTTAGCGACGTGTTTGTTTATAATTATATTACCTTTGATAATGACAGCATAGCTGTCGAAACAATATTGTCAGGTTGTATTTTAATAAAACTGTGAAACTTTTACTAATCTTTAATTATTTTATAACATAACTTAATTGAATATGTGTTTCTTTTTTATGATTCAATGATATATGATGTGATGTCAGCTTTATTTTATTTCGTACTTGTATATAGTTTAGTTTTCCTCGCCAACATTTTCCCCGTACATCATTTATTTCGATGTAAGGTAAATGTAACAATTAGTGACGGTGTACCATTTAGTGACACATTACAAGTATTTTTATTGTAAGACGGACAAGAGTTTAAAAATATTCATTGAAATAATAGTTTTAATTTTTACAAACATTTGTCTTTAGTTACAAAGAAACTTTATTATACTATTTTTTAATTGAATTTACCGTCTCTTCATCTGCCCAACTGTCAATTAAAGATGCTAGTAGACTTCTACATTGTTATCGTGCATATGACTTACAATTAGCTGGTTTTATTTCTCAGTATTATAAAGGTAGTTTGATTAATAATAGTGTAAATATGGTGAATATATTGTTGTGATATACGTGAACTCCTAAATGTAAGTTAAATAAAGTTACCTAATTATTAATATCAGTGTGTTATTAACGGGCACAAGGAATATGCTTCCTTGAGTTAGTGTCAGGTTAGAATGAACGATAAAATGTACCGTAATATATTGCCATGATATTTGACATAAAAAAGGGAATTCATTCACTCTATAGTTTTAAACAAGCTTATGCATGAAATTTCAAAGCGGCACATTAGATTGGTAGCGTAACCTCAATTTCAAAATTACAATTTTCAGTTATTTGTCTTTTATGAAGTTAAAGACGATTATCTAATTTTGCATTTAATTTAAGTTTACGCCAAAGTTAATGTAAGATTTAACCTAAAACAGACAAGAGGTATTGTGATAGGGAGGTGTACAAGTATTTACTACCTTACCTGAGCAATTAATAAAAGAAAAATGTGTTTTCATGTTAACGGGATATTACAATTGTAATAAGTTTCTTCTATTTCAAATTTTACAGCTTTTGTGAATAATTTTGGTTGAGGATTGTAAAGCTGCTGCATTACCACACAATTATCTTAAATGTATGGGCTGCTTTTTATGAATGATATCAGTCATACAACATTGGATCGTACATTGAAATACTGTAATTGGTTAGAATTTTCATATTGTTGATGTCTGAAATTATGCAAATAATACTTATTAGCATATAAAGTTTAAATTTATGAAGACAGAAAGGTATGAAAAGGTATTTTTATATAAGAAAATTAATAAATAGTTGTGTGAAAATGGCATTCAATAGAGATCTTGTTGTGTAATGAAAATATAAGTGTTATATATCATTAGATTGGGATTTTTTATCTATAAGTTTATTTAAATAGTTTGTGTGTTAATTAAAATTTATAAAGACTAATTTGGTTATGGTAAATTGACTTGTCAAAATTGTTTCTGTTTCATGCAAAAATTGAATCACATTTTTTTGTTTCGACAAAAAAGTATAAAAACCCGGCCATTTTTGTAACAAACTCTCTTCTAATTTCATCTTTTAGGAAGTGCATATCGGTTGTAGAGAAAAAAATCAAGGTTATGTGTTAAGCTATAAAAAATGTAAAGAAAGCAAATGGCAATATTTTGAGATTATTGTTATGTTTGTGAAACGTCAAAGTGTTTAAAGTTTCAAGAAAGTTCAGTAAATCTGAATTTTTCTAACAAGTGCTATAAATTAATAAATTTCAATTTATTTTGCGATAAAAATTTAATATTTTGATATAAAGAAAAAGTTTTTTATGATGATGAATTTTATAATTGGATATGGGCTTTAATTGTAAAATTAATTTACTCACTACTGTCACACAAATAAATGGATTTGGAATTCAACTTAGTAAAGCCCTTTATATAGAAATATTTGAAAGATGTGAATGACATACTTTCTTGGTTTCATCGTCGAAACGATTGAAAGCAGAGAGCAGATATTTGGGAATTTATAACAATACAGTTGACAAGATTGTGGCGGCAAATATACATACATAATCTTTAATCCCTTATACTTTCTCGTGATATTTAAAAAAAATTAAATATATATATAAACCTGAGTTTCCTTTAACAGTTATAAATTAGTTAATGACTGTATTGTTTAACTATTTAATATTGTGATGTTTTCCGGGAAATTGTGATTGTATTGACACTTTAGAATTGACATTTTTTGACAATCATATCACAAAAAGTTTCTTACATATGTCAAATCCTGTTTTATGTTGTATACCTTTACAGTTTAACACACGTATGTGTACTTTAAGAGTTTATACCCTGATGAAGATTATAAAATTAATCGAAACATAGGTATACACTGAAAAACTAACAAGTTTTTAATTGACTGAAAGTACCCAAAAATATTAAATATTTCTTTAATTGTATCTAGTTTTGTTTGTAGTAAGAAATATAATGATGCCAAAAGTATCAATCCCCAAATAAAGCATATTAAACTAATTTGGAATTAATATAAAGAAGATTTTGGTATCTAGTTTAAATTTTCTTTTTATTTATTTTTTTTTGTTATTTGGTATAATTATAAAATAAATTTGTGTCGTTATTGTTGAAATATTGGTTTTTGTAGCTGTTTTATATCATTGTCTTCCTAGGTAAATTATAATTTAGTGCCCTATTAAAGCGACCGGCCAGAGAGTCTCCATTTGTGGAGATTTAGACAGTTCACAACAATTCTATCTACTTGAAATCCATTTATGGTGGAGTATTTATCATTTGTTAATATAAATAAAACTCCAAATCTTCTCCACAAAATAAATTTTTTTCAAATGTTATTTTTGACAGCTACATACCTTATCTTTCGGTCTACCAATGATTTACATAAAAAAATTAAAAAAATAAAGCCATCTTCAGGCTGAAATAGTACACATGTTGTAATCTTCGTTACCTTCTTAATTCAAATAAAGTTAAGTTACAAAAGATAAAGAAGTTTTATCTATAATAATAGTAACCCTCTAAGTTAAATAGAAAAAAATATTATTATGATAAATTAAAAATGAACCCAAACGGGTTCCTGCAATAAAGTGAATAAACTGAAAATTGTATTTTGTGTTATCTAAAGATGTATCAACACAATTAAATTAACAAATAACTAATTTTTTTAAATAATTATACTATTTTGTTTTTGTTTTGCATTTAATCCCAATTGCTATCATAATAAGGAAATGTAAAGATTATTAAATAATTATGAAACTATATTATTATCAAATTCTTATTAAAAGTAATTATTAAATTAATTTCAAAATTTGATTTGTGTTGAACATGCCATTATTTGTTTCTATCATTATTTATTGGGACACATAAGTCGTAGTCGCAATCGGCAGTCTTTGTCAAGAAAGTTAGCTGTTAAGGGGCTATTATTAGTCACTAATTGGTTCATCAATATCTAAGTATCAGTAGAAAGTAACATTTGCACAATCTACAATTTAAGCAATAATTTATTTAAAAAGGTCAATTACAATGAAAATAAAATTGTTTTTCCTGTAATAGCGTCTTTACCTATCTCAAGCTGATTACTGACAAGATAGTTTTTAATATACGAAGGTGCGTTTTTATATTCGCGGAATGGGGTAAGAAAAGTAAATAAAAACAGAGGATTATTTTTCTTTATCAATATATTCTCCCTTAACTCTAATACATTTCTCAGATCTAGTAATTAATTAATTTAAACCAGTGAAAAAATAATTCATTTTGTCGTCAAAATATCCTGAAACTGCAGCTTTTATTTCATCATCGGACAGTAATTCTTGTCCTCTAAGTTCTTTCTTCATATTCGGGAACAAATAGTAATCGCTGGGGGCCAGGTCTGGACTGTAGGGTGGATGATTTAATTCCTAGAAGCCTGCCTTGTGCCTTTGGAATTTGGGATTCCTTCAGTATCCCAAAATATGGTCGCCATGAGCTTTCCAGCTGACTGTTGCACTTTAAACTTCTTTGTCGGGGGTGTACCTTCTTTATGCCATTGCATTGAATGCATCCTGGTCTTCACTGCAGAGTTTCGAAGACGGCACACGATGTTCAACTTTACTCATATTGAAATTCTCTTCACGTTCTGACTTGTGTAAATTACAATAACTCAAATACTACTAATTCAATAATAATCCAGTTCGGTATTTATATTAATACGACATCACGCTAGACGTTACGATTGGTTTACCAAGCCCCGCCCCTCAGCAACCCCCCCCTATATTTTTATATTCCGCGAATATAAAAGCGCACCCTCGTAATATACAGAAACCTAATTGTGTCATTAATTGGCACGTTCACTTTAAATATTGTACCAAATGCCAAATTATTGCCACTTAATATTTAATCCTTAAATTTATTCACTTTATTGTTATACACTTTATTATTATTTGTATAATCTGTCGAGATGCCATAATGTGTATGTTCCTTTTTTTGGTTAGAAAAGTATGTTATAGCTGGTTATAGTACACAGGAGGGATGTGCTTATATTACAGAAAATTGAACACTAAAAATACAAGACCTAAGGTCTTAGGCGGCTCGAAATGTTTTGCTACTGTTAAGAAATGTTTTTTGATTCGGGGGTGGTTACTAGCCCTTCTCAATCTGCGTCAAATACTATAGGTAAAGCTTTTAGAAATTCTGAATGTTCCTGAGCAAAAAGTTTCATAGTAAATACATTTTAAATACAGTAAATAAGTTAATTGACTCTGTGAGTAGATAAATTTATAGCGATAATTAATAAACCATAACGCTGGCAGCGACATTTAGCGAAATTAAAATTTCTAGCACAAAAAAAATTGATATATGGTAAACTTCCAGAAATGTTTGGGCATATATTTGTAGTAAAATACTTACTGCATAACATCTATGAGAAGAACGTACATAGCAGCATATCCAGTATCAGTAAAAAAAATCTTCTGCTTTTCTGAGTCCGGTTCTTATAATAGCTTGTACTAGCCAATTTCTGAGAGATTTACTTGGTTATTTTATTAATCATTTAAACAGTAAACAGTTACAGTTAACCCCAGAGAAGGCATTCGATCGAATTCAATAAGAAATATTAGTGCTGTACTCGAGGATAATAATGTACCTATATCACTAAGTAAAGCGATTCACAAATTAAATAAAAACACAAGGATTAGGATATAAAGACTGAGCAAGACTGAGAGACAGAGTACATGTTATCTTCTACAGGCATCCGACAAGGCGATAGCCTGGAAGAATTGAAAGCCTATAGATAAGGAAATAAAAATACTGTGATATGCAGATAGTAGTGTACTAATAGCAAATTTAGAAGACGACCTGCAACGATTATTATATAAATTTCATCCGAGCTCTAAAAAATACATGTCCAATCTCAACGAAAAAACTGAAACAATGCTAACAGCGAAAGAGCCGATTAGCTGTAAGTTAAAAATAGATAGATATATAATTGTACAAGTAATGACTTTCAATTATTTAATAAAATAAAATAAATCAAAATAACATGAAATTCTTACATTTTTGCAACAACAAACACAAATTAGACATTTTAGAAGCTTTTGAAATATACAGACATAAACGCACAGTACCTTTAATGAATGAACAAACTGAGCTTAGTAATTCTCCTTTATTAGAAGTGTTACATATTTAGTTTTTGTTATGTATTGTATCTAGTTACCAATTTTCTGTATGTATTTATCTTTAGCAACGTGTTTGTTTATCAATCTTATCTACTTTTGATAATGACTTAATGTTGAAACAATTGTCAGGTTAAGAATTTAATAAAACTTGTGAAACTTTTAACAAATCTATTGATTTTTATTATATGTATATATATTTAAACAAGGAACTAAAACAAGAAACAAAAATTAAGAATCCATAATGTAATAACCATCCCCACACTATTATATGCATGCGAAAACTGGACGATACAGAAGAAACACGAAGGGAAGATAGAAGCTATGGAGATGAAACATTTACGAAGAATAACTGGGAAAACAAAGTGGGATTGACTTACGAACAGAACAGTAAGGGAAATGATCAAGCAGGAGTCAATGAGTAAGATACAAAGAAAACAACTAAATTGGTTCGGTCATATGACAAGAATGAGCCCAGACAGACTGACTAAAAATGTATGGGGAGCAAAAAATTGTAAGAAAAGGAGAAGAGAAATGCCTAGGAAAAAATGGATGCAACAAATTGTGGAAATAGGAAGAGATAGAGGGAAAACAATGGTGGAAATGAAGGAATTAGCTGAAAACAGAAAAGAGTGGAAAAAATGGACGAAGGAATAAGTAACCCAAATCCGACACCCGCATGGGTAAATGGAAGGGGAGTAAGAAAGAGAGAAGGTATGTATATTTAATTATTTAGATGCGCTAATATCTAGCGTCCAAACCTGTATCCTAAAGGTATCTCAAAAATGTAACCTAGATAAACAAGTATCTGGATATAAAAGGAAAAAACAATATACGAGGATGAATTGATAAATCTCCGGCCTAACCCATATGGGATACAAATTTTTGCAATGTTTTTACGGCATTTTATTTTTTCATAATTTATCAGTATGGCTGTGAAATAACAAAAATTTCTGTCAAACAATAATTGTTTGGCAAGTTGTCAAAGTCGATAAAGTTTTGTGTGGTGTTAAAATGGAAAAAGCTGAAATTCGTGCGGTTATTAAATATTTTCACATTAAGGGTTTATCCCCAAAAGAAATCAAAGCTGAGCTAGACGGGACATTAGGCGAATCTTCTCCTTCCTATAGCACAGTTAAAACCTGGGTTGCGGACTTTAAACGGGGTCGCAAAAGCACAGATGACGCACCGCGTTCAGGAAGACCAAAAACTGCCACCACAACGGAAATTGTCGAAAAAGTCCATAGAGTTGTGTTGAATGATCGGCGATTGAAGTTGGCTGAAATAGCAGATACCCTGGGCATTTCAACGGAACGAACATATCATATCCTAACCGAAATTTTGGGAATGAGAAAGTTATCGGCACGTTGGGTGCCGCGGCTGCTCACAGTGGAACAAAAGCTGACTCGCAAAACAGTTTCAAGTGAGTGTTTAGACTTGTTTAATCGAAATTCAGTGGACTTTCTGCGACGGTTTGTAACAATGGATGAGACGTGGATTCATCACTACACACCCGAAACAAAGCAGCAATCAAAACAGTGGACTGCCAAAGGAGAACCTGCTCCGAAGAAAGCCAAAACAGTTCCGTCAGCCGGAAAAGTTTTGGCTTCAGTCTTTTGGGACGCCAAGGGAGTACTTTTCGTTGATTATCTTCAAAAAGGTAAAACAATCAACGGAGTATACTATGCTACCTTACTGGATGAATTAAAAAAAAATATTGAAGAAAAACGACCTGGATTAGCAAAGAAAAAAATTCTGTTTCACCAGGACAATGCACCTTGTCACAAGTCGGCAATTGCCATGGCAAAAATCAATGAATTGCAATTTGAATTGTTACCCCATGCCCCTTATTCACCAGACTTAGCCCCATCGGATTTTTATTTATTTCCAAACCTAAAAAAATTTCACGCTGGAAAGAAATACGAGTCCGATGAAGAAGTGATTGCTGCCACAAACGCCTATTTTGACGAGTTAGAAGAAAAGGCTTATAGGGACGGTATAAGAGCACTTGAACAAAGGTGGACCAAGTGCATTGAACTCGATGGGGACTACGTAGAAAAATAAAATTTTTGTTAACCTGATATTCTTTTGTTTTATTGCCTAGGCCGGAGACTTTTCAATTTATCCTCGTATAGTATAAGGCAATCGTGCTACCAACTCTAACATATGCTGCAGAAACTAGAGTAGAATTTAAGGAAACAAAGCAACTGATAAATATAACTGAAATGAATACTTTATGTACGATAACTGGCAAATCAAGAATACACTAAGTAAGAAACCAACCGAAAAGAGATTAAAACGATTAAAGAAATGTAAACTAAGAGACATCACAGATCTTGAAACAACAACGAAAATAATGGAATAATCATATTGACAGGGCAGACAACACAAGACAATCGGACGGCCTAAAACAACGACATATACAGAAAGTGCGCAGAAAACAGTTATAAATCTACAATAAAATATTAGTTTTAATACTGGCACCAAACCACAAATTTAAGAAACCATGAAATACACAAGAAACTTGCTAAAAAAATTTTTTTGCTCTAAAAAAATGCTTTAAAAAATATTTGTCGTAACAAACACATTTTTAAAAGAGTATATTATTTGAAAATTGCTGTGGATAAAACTGTGGAAAACGTAAAGAACACAATGAGCATAAACTGAACTAAATACTCTTATCTACTGGTATCTACTCTAGCTAGGAGTGTATTCCGAAAATACACTAATGGAGTCTACAAATCACGCAGAGAAAAATATTTAGGAAATTTTACTCTTGTGTTTTCATTCTATTTGTTTTCTCTTGATTACAGGCAATTTACTCGCATTTATTTTTTACTGTGTATGAGTTACCGTAATCTAATATGAACATTTATAAAAACCGCAATATATTTAATTAATAGTGTATTTAATTTAATTACAAACTGATTTTTAAATTGTTAAACCACTAAGTATCGAATACCAAACATAAAAACGTGATTGTGTTCAACTGATATACTGCACTTTATTTTCAATTTTATAACTACCAATTTTGCATAAAACTCTTAATAGCTTGTATGCCCCAATTTTTTGTATGTGCAAATAGATGACGTGTATTTGCGCATTTGTAATTTTTTTCAAGAATAAAGCGTATAATCCCCCGATTAATAATTTTGTATTTTACGATGAAAAATTTAATAAATGAGGAAATTCAAACATGGGTAATAAAAAAGGAAATTATATTAATTTTTCTTATTCGGTATTTATAACTGCAAATTTCGTAATCAGCAACAGTTCTTAACTAATATACGACTGATGTGAAATGAATTAAAACAGTTTCTGTCAAACAGATTCGGATAATACGTGCTATTAAACATATGGTCGCTGTTAATGCATACTGGCATAACTACTTTTTAGCAGTTTTACAGAAGCGCGGTTTAAATACTTATAAAAACTTTATTACAAGTGGCATGATGAATTCTCTGAAATATTGTAACTAGCAACATTACTAGCTACAACAGTTCAGAAAATTAAGTTTATATTATCTGTAATAAAGTTTTATAAGAATTTAAACCGCGCTCCTGTAATGTCGCAAAAAATCAGTTGTGCCAGTATGCATTAACGTCGACGAACGTATGTTGCAGCAATACGAAAGATTCATTAAGAGCAGCTTTAATGATTAAAAAAAGCTGAAATCCGGTTTCGATAGCGTATCAGAAAAAAAACTAAATAAAAAGAATCAAACGTAAATGGCAAGAAACTACACGGAATAATGTGGTTTGTGATATATTTAACGTACATACATAAATTACCATACATTTAATATTTTTTAGATTTAAAGTAACTGAAAACGAATTACAACACCAACCAGTAAAATACATTTCTGTACTGTAACGAATTTACTTTAATTTAATAGTTAATTGTTTGGTTAAATAGATATTAGGATTGTTGCAATCTCTAGCCGCTCGGATAAGCGACTATGCCACGCTTATGCGCCACTCTTACTTACACCTACCATTTCCCCTTTCACCGTATCCTACCGAAACCTCACTGTGTGTGTATTTGGGGGTTTCATCCTTCTTCCACCCTAACACCGACATCCTAGAACGACATCCACGCCAGACATCGCGCTTGCCTTCCCCTCCGTACTCATTTATCCTGCTACATACGCACGCTTGTTTTGCTATTTTTACGCTGTATTGCACCCGGCTTGCCGTGACTGCCGTAACTAACCGTATGCTAATATACGGATAGACATAGTGTTTGTTGTAGCTTTTTGTTGTAATAAACGATTTGATGAGAGATTAAGTAGGTACCCTGAATGAGCCCCACGGACCTATCCAGACTGTGTTGGCCTCCACAGATTTAGCCGTTCCCTAGATTACCTTTCTCCACTAGCAGCTACCCAGATTCGTGCAGCATTACCACATCCGAGGATTACCGCTGAGAAGCAAAGCAAAGCAAAGTTTCGGCCGCCCGGAAATGACATTTACAGTACTCACAAATCAATATTAGACTAAGTAAATTATCTTTATGTGAAAACAACTTCAATTTCTTAACATCCTGATCTAAGAAAAACGTTACTGTTACCAGTACTGTCTGCTAAGAGTTACGATAATTAGTGCACCACATGAATATTAAGCCTAAACCAAAGATATCTTTTACAAACTTTAGAATGATTTACAGGTAAAAAGTGTCCCTTGGATTAAAACTAAGATGTGTAAAGTTTTATTTCATTTTTCATTTCTATTAAGCAGTTATCAAAGGTATTTTACCAATTGGATTGAGGTAGTAAACTGCTCTAGTAGAAACTAATCTAACAAAGTTAATAAAGCTATGAAGTGTTTGTTCCTAAACTAGTAAAAATATGTTTCATTATGGGCGAGGAATCGCGGTAGTGGAAGTCAATCAATAATCCAACTTACTAGAATCAAGCCGAATCTGGAGGAATTCTATCCCCAATAGCGATTTTTATTGTGCCAAACATCGCATTGCGGGAGCTTACGGTTTTTACTTCATTATCCAAAAAATGGGCGTGTTTTAATTAGTTGACCAGGGATCGCATTTGCGAACATGCTAATCCACCGAAGCTGTTGAGTTAAATATATTTTATTTTTGGGCGAGGAATCGGGATGGCGGAGCATACTAGAATTTAGCCGAGCTAAATATATGTTTATAGATTTATGTTACTTGTGCCGAATGTAGAATAAAACGCGCTTGTTTCGCAACTGGCAGATTTCACAATCAACTCAAACTTTTGCAGAGTAACAACTCTAGGTCAATAGGTCACTCAAAGAGTGTTTCGGAGAAATCGCGCAAAATCGTATCAAAAAGTTTCGATTTTCTATCATTCCTCCACATGGATCAGCCGTTTTGCAGGCGTGAACTACTGACGTAAGGGTTTTACCTTACAAAAGTTTGATTCGAATTGTTATGGTGGCCGGAAACTTGGACCTATTGCGAAATCCGTCTTATCCGGAAAAACACCATTTTGTATGTCATTTAAGTTTCTTGAATAAGTAGTTTTTTGTGGCAAATGCTTATGAATGACGTTGACCAACAAATTGGTTTTCATGAAACGGTAAATTTTATCATAAGACTAAGACATATTTTGCTCAGTTTATCCTAGTATGTTGGAACATAGGTTACATCAGTTTTTATTTCTTATAGAAGGTCTAAACCTTCATTCTAAAATGAAGCTCTTGCAATATTACAGTAAGAACCTTTTTCTTTTTAAAAATTGATTAAATTTTCATTATTTTCATAACGTTATTCGAGTAGCAACAAAACTGTACTTGCACTTCAGTAATATTACTCTCTACTAGGAGGGATACAAGAACTTTGCTCTTGGATAGAATGCCAATTCTCGTAACTATATGAATATACAGTGCGCGTCTAAAGTCCGTTCCCCCCTACTAATTTTTGAACCACCTGGTATATCGCAACGAAATTTGGAGGGCTTAAACATGAGATAAGAACCTAATCTTTTATGGAAAAATGATAGCTAAAAGTTTCAAAATGGCGGCTGAGCGCCCTCTTGAATTACTTTTTTAAATAGAACACCCTGTATATTATTCGGTTTTCGAAATCTGCTCATAATTCTTAACATTTTTCTCTAATACACTTTACTCCTAAATTTAATTGATTTCGAAATATTAACGTTTGAAAAGTGACATTCCGGTTTAAAATGAAGTATGGATTTTGCGAGGGATTTTGGTCACTTCCGGTAAAACATTTTTCTAACTAAATTTTGTAACGGACTATTTGACAGCTAACAGTTAAGTTTGACAGTAAACAAGATGTAAGATACCCCAACAACGATTTTTGTTTTCAATGCAAACTTGATTGATAGCAGAATTCGTGTCTTTGTTGGATTTGAAATTAATTAAAATGTCACTTTTCAAACGTTAATATTTGAAAATCAATTAAATTTAGAAGTAAAGTGTATTAGAGAAAAATGTTAAGAATTATGAGCAGATTTCGAAAACGGAATAATATACAGGGTGTTCTATTTAAAAAAGTAATTCAAGAGGGCGCTCAGCCGCCATTTTAAAACTTTTAGCTGTCATTTTTCCATAGAAAATTAGGTTCTTATCTCCTGTTTAAGCCCTCCAAATTTCGTTGCGATATACCAGGTGGTTCAAAAATTAGTAGGGAGGGAATGGACTTTAGACGCGCACTGTATAATTCAGGATTGAGTGTGAAAATTTATTTTGTTTTCAAGGATAACAGCTCTTCTAACGAACTAGTATCGTGTTGGTCTGTTACGAATAATCACAACCAAACACAAGAGTGAAAAAAGGCGTACTATAAAGACATTACATTGGAATAAAGAATAAGGGTATGCATTCACAAATATTCACAGGCTTTGCGTTATGGTTTGGTTGCTTTATCTCGGTGAGAATTTTCTTATTTTAACACTTTGCTGTCGCATTTGCACATTTAACCTAAGTGCACTTATGGCAAATGAATTTTAAGAAAGAATAAAGAAAAACATATTTATGCATTATTCTGAACTTTCCAAAACTACAACTATGTAGTTCCGTTACCTAAAGGTGCCTTACTATCCGGAAGCAATAACAAACTTATTGCAGATATGAAGTTACACTGATTGATAGATTTCGAGCTACTGCATTAGACGCTTGTTTAAGAAACTTCCTACCTGTTACTACACAGGCTTAAAATGTCAAAGAATTTTTGATAGTAATAAAGACAGTTTTTGTAATAGCATTACAAGATCTCAAATCATCGTCCATTATCTGAAGTCCGACATAATTTAAATATGAAATTATTGAAAATTGGAAACTTGTATAATAAATTAAGGTCCAAGTGTACCCAAAAAACATTTAACTGTACATTCAAGAATTCTAAACAAAATCACAGTGGATTTACTTATATTGTAAATAACTATACCAAATTTAAAAAAAATCATTACAAAGGGGCCATTTAGACACCCCAATACGGTACATAAATCTTAACCGCATGATCAATAATTGTTGTTTTTTCCATAAATAATATAATAATGTGATAGATAACTTTGGTTTAATACTCGATGAATGTTGAAACTTGCTTACCTAACTTGTTTTGAAAAACCATGTTTATTAATTAAATTATTTCACATTTTTTACGTGAAAAATTAATTGCAGAGAAACTGCACATTCAAAGTTAAGCAAAAAAATACCACTTAAGTCTCATAGTATTTGAATTATTTTTCCAAAATTTTAAGAAAATCGTATGTATAGTGACTAAATTATTCAAAAAACTTGCTTTTTTTTTGGCAAAAAACAGTTAATAATTTAGTCCCTAGACATACGATTTTCTTAAAATTTTGGGAAAATGTTTCAAATACTATGAGATTTAAGTGGTATTTCTTTGGTTAACTTTGAATGTACAGTTTCTCTAAAAATAATTTTTCACGTAAAACATGTGAAATAACTTAATTAAAATTTTTATTTTCAAAACAAGTTAGGTAGCAAGTTTTTAACATTACTAGTGTGTTAACTTAAAACCAAAGTTATCCCATTATTAAATTTATTTATGAAACAAGCAATACACGTTTTTCTGGGTACACTTGGGCCTTAAACCGAATATGGAGTGACTGATTGGATACGGTTACCCGGTTAGGAAACCGTTATCCCACTTAAATATGTGAGACAATTTAAAAAAATCAAAGCCCATCATTCTTTCAGAACCTTCGATAATGGAAAACGAGTGATATTTCATAAAATTGCAATTTTTAAATGAGCAGATTTTTTTGATAGAGTAGATTGACTTTTTCCTTTTCCACCATATTCCAGAAGCCCAAAATCAGACCAATATTGCTGTACCTAACTTATTCTTTATCCCTTTTAGCACTTCTTCAAAAAAAATAAACAAAAACTTTGTTTTACACGCATCTAGGAATTGAGCAACAAAAAGTGTCAGACGACGACATATATCACCGTTAATGTCAAGTGCAAAAGTGCGGAAACAGCTAAATTTGAAGACGAATACAACTTTGTTATTACTGTGCAGACTGTATCAACAAAAAAAAAATAGAGTCAACTAATGCACTTTTGTAATTAAGAAAAGCTCATCTTTATAAAATGACGCTATATCACGTTAACAAGTTAATTACGAAAACGCAATTTACGTTGAGATTTTTCCGTTTTGGTGCATAACTTTATCAACCTCTCCTTTTTAATTAAGCTAGCTAGGTAGATTATAACATTATTTACTGAAAAATATAATTATGGAGAAATTAAAATATACTTAATCTGAAAACAAGTATAAATTGTAAGTTAATTAAACGGAAACGACTTAATGCATAGAACTTTTTCTGAAAATCGTCTACCGCTTATGCTTTTTGAAAGCTTTTAGAGCCTTTTTGGTCAGGAAAAATTAAAGAGCATATGATTTACAATGCAGAAGCCTATCTAATGAATTTTAACACCAATAACGGTAATGCCTTATACTAATAATTCATATAACACGAAAAAGTTTTTGGTCAGAACATAAACATGAACGATACTTGAACGAAGTGTGGCAAACGCTGTTACGAATGTCACCAAAAGAGAGAAATAAAAAATATGACTCTATTTAAAATCACTTTTAGATTTTAAAGGTATCTATTTCGTTCATTTCTTCATTTGCAACTGTGTTTATTTATGTTAACTGATGATGATATCTTGTTCTTTCCAAACGAAGCACAATATTAAGTTTAAAAAAATGAACATGACGTCAAAAAAATAGAATTTTAATTAAAAAATTCTAAATTATAAAGTTATTTAAAAAATGTTACAAATTTAAAAAATGTTTTAAAACAAAAGCTTAGTCAATAAATTTTGCTGGATTCCTTCAAAAAGTTCTGATAATAATGTAACCTGTGTTGCTATTACTAATAATTTCAAACATTTTTAAGTTTGACGCAAAACTGTCACATCTCATCAACATCATTATATGAACAAAACATTTAAGATACTTAACACAACTTCATCTCCGCAGTTTAGTAGGAAAAAGTTTTTAGTTAAAGAAGGGATGATCTCGAACTCTGATATTAAATCCTAATATAAACACATCATAAACACATCAGCACCCTTCACTTAGCCTTAAGCTTTATACACAGGACTAGCGTAAATCCCGGGACAAATGGTAAAAGCTATCGAGTTCTTACGAAAGCTCATGCGGTGCGCGGAGTTACTGAGCGCGCTGCGTACCCGCCAAGCTATGCCGGTGTTGCAACTTACACTGCGGTCACTACTAAAGGCGTGGTGAGCTTTCGCCTACATTGCGGTTGCGGTATTATTCGGGTGTTATACCATCATGCATCTTGGGAAATTATTTGTTTTAATTATTTACCGAAATTATATTACCTCCATAATGTGGAAAATGAAAGAAATTAGAGCCCGAAATTTAATTTTTATAGCGTCACCGCACACCACTACGACAAATTAAAAAACATTTTTATAGCAGAAACTTTTTTAACTTTGCTATTTGCCAAATGCAAAACATATGTGTTTGCACTCGAAAATATAGAGCGCGACCCTAAACGATCTGGAATTATTTAAATTAAAGCTTCAATAACACATTACACGGGTCACATTTACTTTTTTTACAATTGTTCTGCCCTAATCTCTTTCTGGCTAGTGGTTACATAAGTCTTTTGATAGACTACACAAAAATTTCTATAACAGTTTGAAATTATTTATTATTAATTAAAGAAACGGTATTTTAGCATATTCTTATTTGCCTAACTAACATATCAACTGCATATTCATTATTCATCCTCTGTAGAATTATTTTGAACAATCGCCAATCCAACAGATTCATTGAAATTTAGTTTCTACTACTGGGTAATGAAATAAACAATAAATTTTTGATGTTGAAAAACATGAAGTAATTTCTCGTCTTTCATCATCCTCATGACCATCATATTCATGACGCTTCTAAAATGCTCGCGCTGCTGTGGATAATTTAGGATTTCAACCATAAAATGGTGTAGGTTGCGAAAATTAGACTTTTTTAGCTTCTTCTGATAGAATTTAAGTTAGATGCTAAAATTTATATTATAAAATATACTTATTTCTACAGCTGTCAAAAAATGATGACATTTTTTCATTAATATCCGTATGCAAAATGCCACATTCGTTTTGTTTACTTGATAACGTGCAGGAAATATTTCTCGCTTCAAACTATTTCGTGCATTTATGCGATTTATGCATATTTGAGCAATATCGTTTCCGTAGCAACAACGAAACTGTCCACTTTGCGTTAAAATAAAAATTTACTTGTGTTATTTTTTGTGATTTTTTTCTACTTTTTTGGTTATTTCAATAACGCTGTAGAAAAAACGTGGTGTGCAATTTGTGCCCGATTGACTTTGGTGGTCTCGAATGAAATTTTGACTCTGCTACGCCTCGTCAAAATACTTTTATTCTTGACCATCAAAGTAGCATTTCGCGCACTAAATACACAAATAACTATTGTTTACAAAACAAGTTGACAGAGAACAACATTGTTTTTAGCTGGGTGAAATAAATAACATACTAAAATAACATTAACATAAAACACTTTTGTACGTAAACTAAAACATAGATAGATATATGTAAAATGAATAGTATTAATAAACATGAAAAAACATATAAAAATATAAAATATACAACTAATCCATACACAAAAAATATTTTTATACTTGAACTGAAACATAAACATATAAACATAAACGTAAACAGTAAAGTAAGTTTTTTAGTTGAGCTATCTTCTTAACAGGTTTTTCCCCACTGCGTCATTACTAACTTGTCACTCTTAATTTGGTTATGTTATTTGACTATACATTTTGACTAGTCCATATTTGGTTATGCTTAAGTTTGGAATTCTTGATTAGTAAATTCTACTTATCACCTCTTTTTGAAAGTCTTGTAAATTATGAGCGCCTATTTTACTAAATAGTTTAGATGTGAATTTTCTTGAAAAAAAATAGTAGTGTGCATTCTATTCACTTGTGAAGTTTAATATGTCATTTCTCTCTTTGAGGTATAATTGGGCGGAAGTATTGGTTTCAAGTTATAGGTGAATTTCTAACCAATCCATTTCCTAATCATTCTCCTAATCCAATTTGTTTGGGATTGAATCGCTGCGTTTACAGGTATTTTCACTAAAACTGTTTCTGTTAGGTTATTTCTATGAACAGTTTGTTTTGGAAGAAAGTGATACCCACTGCATAAGGGGAATTTCATACCACTCTGGACGTATATGTCTTGGAACTCGGTACGATGGTATACCGGTATTTCGTAATACTTTAGTTTATAGTGATAACCTGTTAATTAATTGCAAAATTCTCGTTTAGGCTTTCTACGTTAGGTTTCTCGGTTAAAATTCTTCGTTCCCACTTTCCTTTCTCTGGAACTTTTTTGGGATTTTATCTACAACCCCGCTGAAAAGCATTGCAGCAGTAATCTAAAACAATAGGTGTATATGAACAGGTTCATGAAACACCTGGAAGGCAGACTACACCCTTCTATACACCAACTACTATTAATCTTTATGCAGTTTTCTCGTACTTTTAGGTTATGTATTAAATATACAAACTTTGCTATTGCATTTGATTTTGATATATTTAAGACTTACGTGGTTGCAAAATTTAATTAAAAGGTACCCTTTCTGCAGAAATCGTAGGACCCTGCGCTTTTTGAATAATTTCCTGTTAAGCTCTATATTAGTTGATTGATTGACATTGTTTTATTTCAGTATTTGTACTAGTATATGTACTAGTGAAAAATTTTATTTTTATTAATGATTTTTTAATTTGGTCTAAAAAAGTTACAAAAGTTTCTTAAGCCAATTTACTACAAGTTGTAGATCCATGTATGTCATATCTTCTTGCTTCCATAACACAAAAAAAAAGACGAGGTACGAATAAACATTCCAGCATTTTTGGTAAAGAATTTAATAAACATAATCTCTTTCATCTGGATAAACATAACAGTTTCTGGCCAAAACGAGAAAAACTGTTAGGGTGGCGTGGTTTACCCTCATTATCTCCTCAAGCTCACTGCTAGAGGTTGTGATTTTTATAAGATTATTTAATAACCCACAAGGAAGAGCTATTAAATAATCCAAGGACTTACCTCAACTTTCCGCTACTTTTCGTCACAAGATGTCATTATCAAAGATAAATAATCAAGTTATTTTACTTTTTGCCCTAGTGATGTAGTAGGTGGCACACTACATGCAGTACATTAGTCAAACAAAGCTTTCCATACAACTGGCAGCGTAAAAAGTGTTTAAATTTCACAATTTTGGTTGAGAAGTACAAAAAAGGGTCGCTTTCTCTCTTTTTGGAGAATTGCAAAAATAGGATATAGGTGTGCAAAATGCGTAAATGCGGTATAAATAACTATTTTTGCATTTTGATCTTGTAACATGGGCATTTATTCATCGAAAATTAGAAAAAAGTGCCATTTTTAAATATGTAATTTTATCAATACAACAAATCCTGTTTAATTTTCCTGGACATAAACATGTACAGCAACTACGATAATTAACTTTTCTTGTCGTTGAAAACTGTTGTTAAAATAATACTTTATTTCAAAGCGAAAAAGGCGGAGTCCAAGTTACAGAATGGACGCAGTTTACTGTTAAGTACAATACACAATTGTTAATTACACAATATGCACTTGCATAATAACTTAAATACTATTATACAGTTTCAACTTTAAACTGGTAATAATATTCAGCAAACCTAGGTAAACAGCATCCCTGGATACCAGTTTCTAAGGCCTCTGAGTGGCGTTCGAAAGGCTAGGTAAACAACATCTCAGTTTCTAAGCCTTCGAACTCGTCGCAATTCGAACTGAAGTATTTGATCGAGTTGTGGTGTTTATATACTACTCTGTGGTTGTAGCATTCCCCTACATAGCATATATTAAGTTGAATTATAATAATATTACGATAAAGTTTTTATGGTGCCTACATTAGCATACATTATTATTCTAATAGATGCAACCATTACCATACATTAAGATAAGGGTTCTGAGTACGGGCATACATTCGTATACGTAAATTAGAATAATAATTATGTTAATTAGAATAATATTAAGATAAGGTTCTGAATATATTACCAGCGTTATCTTACAATGAATGCATACAGTTTATAATGTTAACTCGATGCAATAAGCAAGCGTAAAGATATATTTTTCTACAATTTATTGCCAGCTGAGCACAGAGGCATGGCATGGCAGATGGCATGGATAATTAATACATGTTTATTGTTGAACTCTTACATCACTATTCGCTAGTCTACACAATTTGTTGGTTATATTACATGACTGTTCATTCACTACCAGGTATATCGGATAAAAATAATTTATATAAATAGTGAAAATGTGTGATATTAATCAAACAAAGTTCCTTGTTGTGTCTAAGAACTTTGTTTTTTCAAGTTTCTAGATCAAAAGACACAGCACGAGATGAAGTTTTTTTCATGGATGGAATTCACTCGTGAAAAAGTTACTTTTTCATAACTAGCTTGTAATATATGCGTATTTTTCCACTCTTTCTTGTCTTAGTGCGGCTCAGTGTTGGCTAATTGACCGTCAGTGCCTTGTAAGGTTCCATGACGTCCCCATTCCCTTTGAACCAAGAGGAAAGCTTTATCCTCGTCGTTTTTCATCAACTACAGAGCATTTGGACGAGCAATATCAAAAATGTCATCTAATACCACGATAAATTTCAGTTCATTATTCCGCTGTGTTTGTGTCTTTCGTTTTGAATATTTTTAAGGTTGATCCAGTCCTTGTAAATCCTTTCCAGTTTATCAATTGCTTTTGCTATCAAGTCTTTTCCCAGAAAACTGTAACTTCCCTAATTACACCTTTCGAACTTTTACGTAATGCTTTTTGTAAG
This sequence comes from Agrypnus murinus, assembly GCA_929113105.1. Taxonomy (NCBI): domain Eukaryota; kingdom Metazoa; phylum Arthropoda; class Insecta; order Coleoptera; family Elateridae; genus Agrypnus; species Agrypnus murinus. The sequence continues at coordinate 90,553,717 of OV816026.1, forward strand.
GTTTTTTGATGGTAAGAAAAATAGTAGAACTTTACGATTTGACGGAAGTTTACACCTTTTTAACTCGGAACACTTAAATCCAATTAAATAGTTATTTGTGACTTCTTGTACTTTTATCCGTCATTCCTATAACTTTGGTTTGGATAAGTGATTATTAGGCTTTTGTTTATAGTCAGTTTTAGCCTTTAACTATGAGTGCTGAGGTGAGTTAAAGGAATACTAGTATAAAAGGATTACTAAATTACTACTTTCTGTAAGTTATTAGTAACTATAATATCTGATACCTAAGTTTCCGAAACAAATAATTTATATATTGGTTTTAATTAAGAAACTCGATGTAGTGTATTTAGAATGGAATCTCAAACTAAGTTAAAATGTAGAAATTCATAATGCGAGTATATTTCAGAAGATCATTTATTGTTGTGTATACTTTAAAACGCTTTAAAGTGTGGAGTGAACTGTTGTAATCGATGTTCTTGAAGTTAAATTAATAAACAAAGTTAAAACTGTTACTCATTGCTATAGTTTGACACTACAAATTGTTGGCGTTGCATTCAGAAAATAAATCTAAGAAGAAATAAAATAATTACAACAAGTAATATACGTAACTTAACGTAAATTAAATGGTTAAAGTCTTTCCAAATTGTAGATTCCGATATTATATTTAAACTATGACAACATTTTGGGTGGCGCCCTAAATCTGGATAGCAGTCGATCATGGGTTAAACTATGTAATTGTATATTGCTTATCTATAACTTGTGTTTTAATTTGTGCAGAATATAAACAAATTTGTTGTACAATCTGTAGAGATTTTTAGTTGACACAGAAAAACGTCCTCTTCTGCATGGTAGTTTTAACAGTTAACAGTTAAGTTAATTACTAGAACCTGTAACAGAACCCTAACCTACAACTAGTATGTAAAGTTTCGAAGTGAGGGTTTTTGAGACGCCAGAAAACTGTAATTATTTTTATTCCGTCCACCACCAGTTGTCTTTCACTTATTTACTAGCCAGCGGTAATAAAGTATATAGCAAACAAACTAAGAAAATAGTTACTCTTAAACTTTTAAACTTTTGTAATGGCAATGTTACAACAAATTTAATTAAATAATACATATGTAGACAAGAGTGAACTCTATCTTTCAACAAACAACCTTGGAACTTATTTACACCGAACACTCGGTCGAAGTCATTTTAAGCTATTAGATCTCATAATGAGAAAGAAAAAGAAGAAAGACTTGTAAACTTGAATTAATTTAATCAATATGTAGTTTTAAGAATTATTATGATCTGCTCCTTATCTAGGATCTTCTTTGCTTTTATATTTTTTAATTTTATGAAATAATATTTGAATATTTGAAAATGGTGGCAGCCGAAACTGTAGTCTTATAAATTGATAATTTTTGGTTTAATTATTAAAATTCTCTGAAGAAGATTAAGAGATTTTATTAAATATACTGTTGTATTATTTTGTTGTAAATAGGATTTATTCAAAATTAATAAACATTATATAATCAAACTTTATTATATTGCATTGTTTTAAATTAAATACAGCGAATAATTTCATTGCTAGATACATAAAGTAATAAAATATTCTAGGTACCAATTATTTATTGAATGGTCCTCGTATCATGCGTAAATTTATTTAAATAAATGTTTGGAATCAAAAAGTAAAATCAGTCTAAGCCATATAAAGCAAGAAACTTTTATTTTTATTTTTTAAATAATATTACATTGGTGATTATGAAAATACTAAGCTCTAGAGAACATTTTGTTTTAATTAATTAACACTAAAATTTATTAGGTTGCCAGTCATAATGAGTAATTCGTATAGAGTGTGGATTTGGTGATAATAATTATGTCGAGGAAAATGTGTTTAAATTCTTCAAAATTTAAAAGAGTGCCTTTACCTAGAAAGAGATAAAATTGAAAAATAAAATTGTTTAGCAGTTGTTTTTGAGCTGAAGTAGTATGCAGATGTACAGCAGAGAGAGTACACTAGTATAGTCATGCATTTTGAAAATGTATGTCATTTATTTAAAAAATGTATTTAAAAGGTTAATTAGAATTTAAAAAAAGGAAAATTGTTATTTGGAAAATTGTTAGTTAAGAAAGCTAGAAGGGTATTCAGTGTAAAAGAATTCAGTGTATTGTTAAAAGGAAAGTGTTTTGAAGAAAATATAAAGTGCGAAGTTTTTTTTTGTTTTAAAAGAAAAAGGTTCTGTGGAATGATTTCTTTTTAAATAATCAATGACTGATTATGTTGGACATCAACAGTTTTTTTTTAGTATACGCAATTTATTAAAAACCACACTGGTTTATGAAAATTTATTTCTGTAAAATTGTAAAAGGTCATTTATAAGTGTTGTATAATAAAAGGTTAATTTTGATTCTATCAGTAGTGTATTATTTACATCGAGAATAAAGTCCTGAAAAGTAATTGTTGTTCTTACCTGAAACAAAAGAAAAAAATTATTTCTAAAATAATAATAAAAACACAGTTTATGAAAAACAGTTTATCCAAAAGTACTTACTGTTGGTTATGAGCTTCGGGTTCAACATCTTTGGCGAGCTTCTCAACAGCCGAGCAAAGCGGTCCATCATCTGGCAGCAGCCAACTGCTATCGCATGGGGGAAGCCGATAACACAGTTTCAGCGTCTTCGTGGCGGTAAGAAATAAATTCTGTGAACATTTGCATTCAAAGCTTGGACGCTTAGGTTTAATAAGCAATAACCAGTAACTATAATTAGTTACTTTATCATAATACTTACTTTATTAAATGTTGTTTAAAGGTAAGGCAGATATATTTGTAACACCAAACTGCACTGTATACGAATTTCTTTGTTTTTGTTTTAATTTGATGAAGATTTTTCTGAATTTTCAAAGTGTTGCAGAGCTGCGAATTTTCGAACCTTGATAATTTTAAAAAGACCCTTTAAGTATCAGTCTCTTGCTAAGATAAGCTTAGCTGGCGCCAAACATTGTTTTTTTTATTATTTTATAATTTTAATATACAGGGGGTATCAGAATATTATTCTTACTCTGTGTAATGTTTATTTTTGTTGGTAATTATGCTTTTTCAATATTATTAAAATAATAATAATAGTTGGTTTGATTGTATAATCAAATAATTCAATAATACCTTTCCTCTTAAACATGTTACTCCACTAAAAAATTACAATGGATCAATTACACTTTCTGATAGATGAGAAAGTTAAATAGGGAATAAATTATAATTAAAAATTTAGAAAACTGTCTATTTAACTACAAAATTACAAAACTATAAAAAAAGGATTAACAGATTTAATTTTCACAAGCAATCTTTGCGTTATAGCGTACTAGGGTTGAAATTGTGGGACGCCGCCGCCGTGGCGGTTGAGTGTAATTGGTAATTTCGAATTCCGAAATTTGCACCAGCTCTAAATGAAGACATTGAAGTTTATGAAAATGTTCAACTTGATATAAAGTAACAATTTCCTCAGTTGCAATCGTAGCGTCTGTTTTAATTTTTATTATATCACGATGGTTGAAAATACAGCGCTTTAATGGATATTGTAGACCCACTACATTTAATAATAACTTTTTTCTTGTATAGAATTTAAAACCTACTAAAGTTTAGCGCTATTAAAGTTTGCAGAACATTAGGTATGAAAGCGAGTGAATTACAATATATTATTCAACACAAAGCTTTCATGAGATTTTCATCTACTTAAAGTGTTAGCTCATTTCATTTAAGTGTTAATTACCGAACAGCATACTATAAAAGTAACTATAGGTCTGTTATTTTTCTGTTGTTAATTTGTTTAAAGTTTTATGAATGTTATACATAATTAACAGAGTTTATAAAACAGCATCTATTGTTTTAACTTCTGACTCCATTGTTATTACTGCTTGTGTACTATGTTTCGAACGAGAAAAACTAAAATATAAATGTTTTTACATATGTACTGTTCGGAAACTGTTGTTATATTGAAAATGGATAAAAAAACCTAGACGATACGGCAATGACCAAGCATTCAAATTGTGAACGAACAAAAAACGTTACTGTAGAAGCAGGATATCGAAATAATTTTGAGAACAATCAAAGATAGGTATATTTAATTTATTAACCCAAATTCAAATGCTCCACTTCAGGCAGATTGCCAATTTTATAAAATACATTTCAGGAGATTTAATATACATTACACAGTATTTAAGGAAATGAAAAACCAGAGTGATATTGGATAGCTTTCCAGACCTGCTTGCATGTCAATCAATAGCCTTTTTTACTGACACGAGAAACGGAAAGCTTATTATTTTATATAAATTACTGTCCCATTAAGACGTAGTCGGACTTTGCCAGTGGTTAGCTTATTATTGGTTAGCGGACTTTTATACTTTTGGAGAAAGATGGCATCAAAGTTCAGCCTAATGTTTTCAAATTTAATAGTATGAATGCACATGACACATACTTTAAACTTTAAGGTGATAAACAATACTACTTACTTATTTTCGAGAATGTGCAAACAATCATAATAAAGTAATAACCCGTCTTTATTTTGGCCAAGTGTTTGGTGGAATAAGAACAGATAAATAAATAGGACACGTACTCGTGTTTAAAATTATGTTTCAAAAATGGTGTTTTTGTTTTCTGCTTTGTAAGAGAATTTCATATTCTTTTAATAGGCACGTTAACCCCTATTATGTGCAATACAAGAAGGCCTGTGAATAAAAAAATATTTTCGTATTAATTTTGTTTACCGTAAATCAAATAAGATATTTTCGAAAATTTGCAAGGTAATTTAGTATTCTATTAGTAGAATTATTTGTTTAGATTATTAGATTCTTGTTTCTGATAAGCGCGTGCCAGTTGTGTTGTTTTTTGGGCTGCACTGTATTATTTTCTACTACTTTTTATTTAAATTATATTTATTCCCAGAAAGTACATACTATGTAATAAATAAAGCGTACCGATTTCTAGTAAAAAGCAATAAAATCATCACTGTAGATACCGTAAATATTCCTAAGAATTGTGACCAATAATTGGACACAGCTGCATTAGTACTAAAATAATCAAAACAGCCCCGTCGACAACTTTTATTTTGAGTACATATTATGTTTGTAAACACTCGGCCAAGGTAGGGCCTAACAATTTGCAAATCCCCTACACTGCAGTTTTTAGTAAAATAGTATAACAGTATTTACTTATTTTTTAGGCATTGTCTTTATACTATGTAATTAAATTACCATCCATCAAGGTCATTCTATCAAAACATAAAAAGAAAGGTTTTACTAAAAGAACTGTGTACTACTGTATTTAGATTTTAGATTTCCAATAAAATAAATTATAAATAAAAAATAACAATACCTATTGATGGATAGATTAAATTATCGTCTTTACTTAATTATGTTTATTAACGAATAACAAATCAAATTTAATGTATCTTTAAATGGGACAGTATTAAAATGATGTAATTTCTGTCTGCGTTCCCTATTATAATACAGGGGAATCCCCCGGATTAATAGAACCTTTGAGTTTCTTTCAGCACCATCCAAAATGGAATTTGCACGGACTGCATCCATTGTGATAATTCAACAGAAGTCACGTTTATACTGATGGTGTCAATTTCTAAAGAGCTTGCATTTAATCCTATTCGACTTAACACCTGACCTACATCAATTATACTTACTTTGCTGAAAACGTCGCTCAAAATTATTAAAAATTTGAACTTTCTTTAATCAAAAGCTTTATTAAGATTTTTTGTTCCAAATGCCATCAGAAATGCGCTGGTAAAGTCTGGTGTGGGGGCTATGAGTCACCCTGTATAATAACATTATAAGAAAAGTGTTAGTACTATCAAAAATTAAATCGGAAATTTCAGTTATTATTTAAAAAATATTAGAAATTGATAGGTATAACTACTCTTAATGACTTAATTGAAACTTAGTGATTTTTATTTATCACCTCTTTAATACATTAGATTTAAATAATAATATGCAAATTTACTTATACAATAGGCTAATAAGACATTCAAATGGTTACTTGCTGCAGCTATACAAGGGTAGCACGAAAAATTTATGCAAACTAATACCAAGTGCACCAAATGAATCAAACGTGCCATGAGATAAATTTTTATTTGGTCTAGTTTGGCAGTTCAAATTTAGTTTTGATAACTGTAACAGTTATTTTACAAGCCAATTGCAAAGTAAGTGTTTTGCAGTAAAAATGAATTCATCAAGAGAAAATTTTAAGTCCATGATTTACTATAACTTTAAAAGTTTTATAACTTCGAAGAAAAGTTTTGCACGACTTCGTGAGGCACTAAAAAGCTTTACTTAGCAATGATTTTCGCAAAGCAAGACCAATTTCAGCCGTTACCGAAACAAACATAGACGCAATACGAAGAATGATTTAAGAATACAACCGAGTAACGTGTATACGTTACTCGGTTAATTAGGTATTAGGAAAACTTGGAGGATTACATAATCAGTTGGATGTAAGGAAAGTCTGTTATCGGTGGATACCTCACAACTTAACAGAGTAACAAAACAGCGTGTGGAATAGTGTAAAAAAAACTTTTAAGAAATATAACTTAATATAATATAACATAACATAACATTAATATAACATAAAATATTTTGATACTTACTGCACAACTCATAAATGCACCGGCTGTTGAGATCTCTTATTGTGGAAATTTAAATACACGTGCGGGTGTTAACCCCAAATGCTTCTGATTAATTAATAGAATCAGGAACAAACAAAATAATTAGAAAATAGTGTGCTCCACCAAATTGATGCTAACAGAATCTAATAATCCCAATTTGGAAAGATTCCTCATTTAAAATTGACTTTAATTTAATCAAACACATATCAATCGATACTAGTTAATTTTAATTAACAAAAACGTCAGCAATTTGTTGAGCCAAACTATATCAAACAATAATTAAATTTCTTCGTTATCAAACTGTTGACCTGAAGAACCAAAACGGGAACAAATTTTCTGAATTCTGAACTATATTGTCTTAACGAGATTCATTAACATGATTAATTGCAATAGCTTCCGTACAATGCTTCCAAACGGAACAGATTCTAGAAAATCACTACGGTAGCGGCACTTTTTAACACTATTTAGTTGAGGGCGCATAACAAATCATTAATCGATAATACAAAATTATACTTAATTTTTCGGTACGACAAGAGGGAATTATTTTCTTTGTCAAACTAACAAAACTTTACGAAATAGTCCTAGTATAGATTTATTTCCAAAGATTTTTGCAAACTAAATCGGTACAAAGTAACACTACTTAAAGTGAGACGAAAACGATAATATGGACTAAATTATCAAATTTACTAATTCCGAACTAAATACATTTATTAATACGGGCATACATTTTTTGTAACAGCTTTGTTAAAAATATTCCAGAGGCGCGGAGCGGCAGGAGAAGCCTCGAGGCATCAGCCTCTTCGATGGTGGTCTATTGCAGACTGACTTAACTGAAAAAGCTTCAATTTTACATAGTGACACATAATTTTAAGAGAGATATTTGAAATTGACCAATAGCGAAACAACGCACTAACACTGATCTGCACTCAGCTGTTGTCCATAAAAATGTCGAATATTTTCGGATGATGATGAAAAATATTAGTTTCTTCAATTTAAATAAAACAATTTATATCACAACTCCCTATAGTAATTAAAAATGAAATAAATTCTTCTTTGTTCCATATAATATAAAGGTACGTATCCTTCTTCTCAATGTTTGACATTTATTTGTTTATAAAATGATCAATCTAACCCAAATTTATTTTACAGAATTTAATCCAGAGCGGAGCATAGGTTCAACCTTTAGCTTTTATCGACTGAAACTATTTCATTTTGACTGCCCTTTTATATGTTTGATCAAATCAATCGAAAAAATAGGAAAATTTCTGAACAATCTCATGACGTCACAAAAATAAACATGTAATAATAATTAACAAGAATCTTAATTCTAATCAGATGAAAAGGTAGCTAACAAAAGACAATCAAAACTATATAACACACTTATGGTCCAAAATCACTATTTAAAAAGAAAATTAACAAAAACGATCAGCTGTAAAAAATCTCATTACGACTTGATTACCTTTAAAACTAAATAATTTAAAGCTATCTTGGCATATAGAATATTTACATTGTTACACAAGGTACTTCATATGAACAAGTCATGTGAAGTTTACAAAAATTATAATTAAATACTAGAAAAAAAAAACTTAATTTAAAAACTGACCATTACGGTCTAAAGCAAAATGATACTTATGCAAGTCCTGAATCATCAATTCTGCCGAAATCTGCTTTCAACAAACATGACTAAAAGCAGAAATAGAGGCAGGTAAGTTAATTGTGGCATAATAGATTTCAAGATAATGATTGGTTTTAACTATTTCCAGTGAAACATTTACCCGAAACTGACTTAACTCTCTAGGAAATGGAAACCTCTCATCTGCGTTATCGAACGTCAAAGCTACAATCTAAGATGAAGATAAACATTCAAGAAAAGTTGAAAACATATGCCAAACTATCTAAATCATGTTTTATTAAATCACATAATTTTCTCATATGCGTTTTTAAAAACTTATTCATTTTTATATAAGTAATGTTATGTATGCATGAAAGATTATACTCCTATTATTCTGTTTTATACTAATAATTAAATATGTAACCTAGCACGTAACCCTTTAAATAAATAAAACTAGTCTCCTAGCATGGCTATAGTTCATTTTATTGCATGAATACTGCAAATACACATGATTTGATTATTTGTATACTTTCGAAACCTATCGTAGCATTTAAATATTCGTTATTTGTTATTAAATAGTTAAACTTTCAATCTGATGATAAGATATCATCTCAATATAGACATTGATTATTCAGTTGATTAAATTGAAAATTAATAAATCAATACTTTATAACAAAATAAATCAGTTAACTTAACTGCACTTAACAACTTAAATCATTAAAATTGAACAGTATCAATATATCAGCATAAATATCAATATTATCAAAAAAAACTCCAATAGGTACATACTATTTCTGCAAAAAAGTAGCCTTAAAATTAATCTTGTAACAGCGTAACGTTCCATTATTTCCATATCAAATACAATAACAAAGTTTGTATATTTAGAAAATAACCTAAAGGAGAGAAGATTTTCTAGTAAAAGATTAGAAGAATTAACAGTGGTTTGTACATAAAAGGTGTAGTCTGTCTTCTAAAGTCAGTATCTTGAACTTGTTAATAAACACTTAACAAACAATTTTTATTTGGGTAGTGAATAAGATCCTAAAGTTTCAAGACTGTTAGTGAACGAAACGAAGAAGCGTCAGAAGTAAACGTGTATGTGTGCAAGGTAGGCTAGTAGTTTATAATTAATAATAATTAATAATAATTGCTACAATCCATAGCCTGGAAACCAGGCCCCAGAAGCTTTAAGCTTGTGCTGGAGGGAGGGAGCAATTATTATTATAAGTGCGGCTGCAGCCGACTTGCCTAAGAGCTGGCGACCAAAAAGTGTAAGAGTTTTGTAAAGGCTAATATTTTAATATTAGCTTATATTTAGTGTGTAGATAAATATCCTCGGCGTCAGCGCAGCTTGAAAGTTGTAACAAGAAGTAGTGTCATCTAAGTGTTTTCTAAAAGCTGAAAATTGATCACTAAGCAGTTTATGTAATAAAAAATTGGAAAACGGTCGTCAAACCGCGTAATAGTCGAACGCGTTGCATCAGTACCAATGCGATGGTCGCATGTCTTCAAAATGAGGTCAATGCAAAGAAGTGATTTGAAAAAGCTGAAATTTGGTACAGTGTTAATTTATTGAATAAAATTTCTCAAAAAAACAGTTAGACTTCATTTTGATAGAACCGAGCTAGTCAGCAGCTGCTAGAAGTAACGACTGCTGACTAGCTCGGTTCTATCAAAATGAAGTCTAACTGTTTTTATTTTGAGAAACTGTATTCAATAAATTAACACTGTACCAAATTTCAGCTTTTTCAAATCACGTCTTTACATTGACCTCGTTTTGAAGACATGCGACCACTGCATTGGTACTGATGCAACGCGGTCGACCATTATTTTCCAGTCTTTTATTACATAAACTGCTTAGTGATCAATTTTCAGCTTTTAGAAAACACTTAGATGACACTACTTCTTGTTACAACTTTCAAGCTGCGCTGACGCCGAGTGTCCCCATATCCGAGTTTATTTTGTGTAGGATATTTATCTACACACTAAATATAAGCTAATATTAAAATATTAGTCTTTACAAAACTCTTACACTTTTTGGTCGCCAGCTCTTGGGATATAAGGGAAACTGCAGAAAACCGTAACTAGATCTGCCGGCACCGGGAATCGACCTCGGGCCGCTTGGGTGAAAGTCCAGCACTCTAGACATTACACTACCAAGGCTGTTAAATTACCATCCACATATGGTGAAACTTTTAACCAATACGTCAACTATGTCGTTTACCGTTGTGGATCTTCCGACATCGTAGTTTTTGATGGATATAGTTATGGACGGAAATTCAACAAGTTCCGGAGCAAATTTGTCGAACAGAATATAATTCGTGTGTAGCCATATTCTTCTTGGATAGTTCTATCAAAACCGCTAGAAAAAAAATTTTCGGCCAGGATAAATAAAATGCTGTTTTTACAAAAGGGCGATATTTAAAAAACAACTTTGACTATCTCAATGCAAGGAAGGGGGGGCACATATTGATGTAGCTTCTAAATTCTTACCCCGTTCCTTGTATAAAGGGGGCGGGGTAACTTTGGAATTTTCAATGGAATGATACATCTTTCTTTTTGAAACTTCAGTCTACGTAAAAAGCTATGCATGTATACAAAATACTATTCAACTTACCCCAGTATTTGCAGATATATTAATTAGATTATTAAAATAAAAATTATTTAACAAATATTTTATTAAATATTTTATTATTATATTTTATTTAAGACCCTTAAATGGAGAAGTATATACAATTTTTTAAAAAACGAGTTGCGCCAATTAGTAAACATAAATCCTGGCATGTGGTTTCAGCAGGATAGGGTAGCACCTCATTATGCAAGACAGGCCCGTAATTATTTCAATGAAATGTTTGAGAGCAGGTGGATGGGTAGAGCTAGCCCGATAAACTGAACTTCTCGAACACCCGATTTGAACCCATTGACTTATTCTAACTGAGCTTTATAAAAGAAAAAGTTATGACGACTGTACTCACTACAGAAAACAATATGAAAATCGTATCCGACATGCTTATCAACTAGTGACGCCTGAAATGTTACACCGAGTACGAAATTAATTTAGGAAAATGGTAGGAAAGTGTGTAGAAGTTAAAGAGGAGCATTTCGAACACCTTCTGAAGCATGGTAGACGTTAAATAAATTGAAATGAAATGGCAAATTATTATATTTTATTACTAACCTAATAATTACTAAACTATGTAACTAGAGTTCACGTAGTTTCGAAACATCACAATGACTCATCAAGATCTGCGCGAACGTCACCTGCGAGTACAGTTGTTCATTAAAAGAGGTTAAAAATATGTGCACATAAAATGTTATGAAAATCTCAAAGTACACTTTATAATCTTTAAATAACCACTTTCAATTGAAGGGGTTGGAGCTTAAATCAACTCACCTAAGTAGCAAAAAGTAATTGTGAGATATAAGCACACGCAACAAGACAGAATGGAAATATACCGACGCTACTGCATTAAGAAAGATATGCGCGTGCGACGGAATTTCGAACGCTCATACGTATTTCGGTTTCTGCGCATTGTGCTGTTTCGAAACCTTTTCACCTATAGTGGATCAAATTTAGTAGTTTACGTATACATCCTGTCATGATTTTTGACATATTTAAAAAAGTATGCACCCCTATTTACAATCATGTTTGATGGGTTGTATAATAAGGGAAAAAATATTTAAATATTTTTTTTATATAAAGCCAAGGGAAATGCTTTAATTTAATAAATATGCACTTTGGAATACACTAGGCAGTAAAAGGACAATGTTTACGGTTGACTTTTCTTACTGTCTTGATAAATTGTCATTGTTCAGCTAACAATGAAGTATCGTTACTTATTTTTGTATATAAAAATGAATTTGAAACTATTTCAAGACTATATGACCTAAAACAAACAAGGTACAGGGATGTGATAATGTGTACAAATGTTTGCTATCTTACCTGCATGTTTAACTAAAAAAATATGTTAATATAAAATTAACGATTTGGTGAATTCGTTAAAAACTTCTTCTGTAGTTAGATTACTTAGATTGTGGCTAAAATATTTCATTGAGTTGTTGTCAAGCAGTTCCTTGGGCACAATTTTGACATAAATGTAAATGTGGGGATTATCTTCTATAGAAGATATCTTTAAATTGAAATACACATTTCTGCAGTTTTGGTCATAGCAATCTAAAATAATTTAGTTGTTATTTCATAATTGGATGTATTAAAGATATCTAAATAATGTTAAATAAGTTATAAAGATGGATTTTGTAAAGATAGGAAGATGTAACTAGGCAAATTAAAGTAATTACGTTAAATTTGGTTATTTAATAATTGCATTTGAACGATGATTTGGTCGACAAGTTCTAGTGAATTTATTTTGTTATGCCAATACAAGTGTAGGCTATCTATTTATTAAAATTGTTTAAACAATAGTTAATAGTTATAAATAGGTATAGAATTTGTATGCACTTAAAAATGCTGAAACATGCATGCATTTATGCACTATAAAAACGTGAAATATGCACTTAAAAATCATGAAATATGCGTTTATTAGAAATTTTTAATAAATATATGCACTTTCATTATTAAAAAAACACCTGTTTAGCGTTATTTACATTTTATTTTCAGAAATTATTTTAATTAGACATCCTATGCAATAATTTAATTAATTATATTTTCTAAACATAGAGCGTTACAGTTCACAATGACGTACATTTTTAAATTTTCAAAAGTAAACATATGCCTATTATCCCTAAATATTGTTTTATATTTTGAGAAACTCCGTTCGACATCGCAAGATGTAATTGGGTAATGGGGTAATAATACTTAAAATTGTTTAATTCTACAAGCCAATAATGTTTTAGCTCGTCTAAAATGTCTTGGCCAGATAATGCATTGTTTATGCTTGTAAGTGAAAACCAGGATTTTTGTCTATAACGGATTTAAATTTTTGTTTTATAGTCAAACCCTTTGGCCCTTTTACTTTATTCAAAGAAACACCTAACAATTTTACATGCCCAAGAGATTCATCTAATGAATTTTCCTGACTTTCTAATTTCTGAATTACTTTAGCTAAACGCACAAAATTTGTCAAAACAAACAATAATACTTCCCTCACCTCCTTAGAATTAAAAGCATCCTGTGCGCTTTGTATGCATAGTGCATCGTGTTTATTAATTTTATTTACAAATGCTTTAATAATATCAAAATAAGTTGCATAATATTCTGCTGCAGAAAGCCAAGTACCCCACTTTGTTATTACAGGCTCAGGTAGGAGAGGCACTTCTTGAGCAGTTTCCCCAACTTCACAAACATTTTTTTTTAAACACTTTTTTTAACACTTTTTCCGTAACTCTATGCATTGCATGGGTAAGACAAGTTAAGTGGATCATTTTTTCGTACAGAACTTATAAGCCTGCACCAGCCTTGATCATGTACGGTGCCGCGTCGGTGACGAACAGGAGTACTTTGTTGTACTGTATGCCATCCGGCCACGAAATAGCCATCGAATCATTAAACAATTTTGCCACAGAACAATGATTGGTGCTCTTGAAAACGTCCATTGCTAATAGATAGGATTTGGGATTGTTCTCCGAATTTAAAACGGCAATTATAACGTTAGCCACGTATCTGAAAACAAAAATTTGATTTTTATTTTATCGAACTACATAATTAGTCGGTTACAAACAATTAACGCAAAACAGTTATTTAAAAAAAATTATATTTTAATAAAGCAAAAATATTGTTGTGATTAAATATGTAACTAACAAAATAGAAAATAAAACATCCGTAAATTGCTCTGCTGTCTTTAATTAGTTAAATTTTACTAACAAAACGAAGGAAATAAAGTTTCTACGTACCTTCCAGTAGTGTCAGTAGATTCGTCAATGGAAATCCATATGTAGTTATTCGCTACATGTTTTCTAATTGATTTTATGGTCTCTTCGTGTAAACGAGGTGAATAATTTTTCCTGAGTGTAGACTCGTCGGGTATTGGCATTTTTGAAATTTCTTCCAGAAAATTACGAAATGCTGAGTGATTTATTTTACTTAACGGGATATCTGCAGCCACTAATGCACTACATAGTTTTTTATTAAATTTGATTGATTTGCTGGACTCACCGCGCGAATTATTAAGGTATCCCGGTAACAATGTTTGTTTTTTTTATTTCAGGGCAAAACACTTTTGATGTCGAACCGTGTTCAGATGTTGTGTAACTTGAAAGCATTTCGTTGCAGTCACTTTATCGTCGCACACTGTACAATACAACACCTTATCGTCAGTTGTAAGAACACTGAATTTCTTAACATAACTTCGAAGTGTAACAGACACAAGCCGTTTTTCTTTACCCATCCCTACACTCTAAAATTTCAAACCGAAATGCAGTTTGCAATTTCTGAACTGTCTTAATTGAAAGATTACAAGATTAGTAAACAAAAGTACAGGCAAATTTTTCTATGAACAGGAAGTTGTCAAAGAGTCTTTGGAATTTCCTAATGCCTATTTATCACAATACCGCAGGATGTGAGTATTTAAATTTTAGTTAAAACTTTTTCTTAGAAAATATTAACAAGTACACAGATGGTTAAGGCTCTGCCACCCGATTCTGGAAGATAGGAAAACGCATGTAAACGTTTATACGTGATTATTCAGTAACCGCTCAATATTTTTTGATCTGGTTTTTACCAAAAATTGACCTACAATGTATTCTATGTCGTGAATTCTTTAAAATATAATTGGTACCGTTGTAAACCATAATAAAAGTAAGGTAAATTGGAAATAATCGTTTCTAAGACACTTTTTAAATTAAAAACATAGAGTGTGACACAGAGAATACGGGAAAAATGTTTAAAAAAATATACGTTCATAAATAAATAAATAAAAGCGTAAAAACGATCCAATTGCACATATATCTATCCCCTAACATCGTTCTCTGTCGCATCAGGGTGTCAGTTTAGCTGAAGCACAGGTTGGACGGTTGAACAAAGATTTATTATGGCAGGGTAGTTGTCAATGGGATTGTAAATTTGTACATTGCCGAAGGCATTACCGTATTTAGGTAGCTGGACCAAATCAGGGTGTGAATTTATTACAGTTAGGTATTCACTAAATATCACAATTGAAAGACCATATCGTCAAAAAGAACACTCATGTCCTACCTGCAATTTAACACTGGTAATACCCATATCTTCGGAATTAGCATAAAATTTATTCATTTGCGGAGAACTTGCTAATCCTCAAAGGGGTAGCCGTGTGACCACTTTGGAATTTCCAAATACGTTGACAAAAGATGTATTATACGTACAAAGAGAAAAATAAATATGAAAAATACACTTTGAAGGGATATAAAATGCAAGAGTGAAAATAGTAAAATGAGTTGAAGTGTTGTTGTTTTTTTTAGTGGTAGTAGTATAAGATAGTTATAGTGTCAGTTTGTTTTAGTTCATCATTGTTGTTAGGTTGCAAAAGAATTAACCCCAGAAGAAGGCATCAGAACAAAAAAAATTAAATTTGCCACAATAAATGACAACAACGAACTGAAACTGAAACGTACTGACAAGTACTATTATCAAGTGCAAGGACAATTATTTATAAGCGCGCGTCAATACTGTTATTTTGTAGTATGGACACCACATGGGATATTATTTGAAAAAATTTTAAAAGATTTAGATTTTTGGGAGCAAAAAATGTTACCAAAATTACAAACTTTTTATTTTGATCATCTACTTCCTGATATATTAGCAACACAGCAGGTTTAGGACAAAAAGTTACATGTCTATGTCAAGTATAGGTTACAGGCCACATCACACTCCTCTAATTATTATTATTTTACAGCAAAATGTTGAATACAAAACATAGATGTAGGCGTATCATATATTGCAATTTTGTTATACTCCTAATATGTATTGTAAAAATATAATTTCTGTGATGAATCGTGTTTTATTATTTAGGTGGACTATGGTCGACCGAACATGTAAATGTAACACTAATCCGAGTCTACCATAACAATAGAACGAACCGAAGTTTTATTATTTTATTGCAAGACCCCTTCATAATATCAAATAATATGTACCTACCGCTAAAACGAGAAAACGTCTACATTATCAGTCCACAGACAAAGATAGTTAGGTACATGACGCTAAGAAGTTTTTAGACTCTTGGACCGATCGATTTTCTCGGACGTGATGTAAAAATATTGCCAATATTTTATTGGGGGGGTTCAGATTTACCGTTATGCTATGGTCGGAGGCCTCTTAAGGCAGTAAATATTTTAAAGCCTAGTATTTAACAATAAGCTGAAATTATGGGTTTCCCCTAGACTCAACTAAGCCGCCCTTGGTTGGTTGTCTAAAATGCTAAAATTATTTAAAAATATTAGAAATTTCATAATTAAAGCATGTAAAACGCTCAAAAAGTGGTAAAATATGCACACTCGTTCAAAAATGCTAAAATATGCATGCATTTATAAAAAACACCTAAATATGCATTTATATGCACTTTCAAATTGACATATGTGATTCATATGTGGCTTAAACATGTAGAAATATAAATCTGCATATGTTTGCTATAAGCAGAAAGAACATGCAAATGCATAGAAATCCTATACCTAGTTATAAATAAATATGTGGTTATGTAGTATTTAGGTCCAAATTGGCTTTTGTTTCTAACTGGAAAAAATCACCATAGCAGTGTTTTGTTTTCAAAAGGATATAGAAACAGCATAGAAACAGTTTTGGTGACAAACTCTCTGTTATTTTCAACATTTCAAGCAGTGCACTTGTGTTTAGAGCAAAATTTTAAAATTTGAAGGTTATGTTGTGATTTTAAAAATGTAAAACATCTCAAACTTTAAAATGTTAGGTTATACTTTGGTGAAATGACAAAGTGATTCATAATTGTTGAAGTTCTTTGAATTTGATTGTGTTAAAATAATAATTACTTTTAATTAAATCAATATTTAGTGCTATGAATTTTATATTTTTATATTTTAAGTGAAATAATTTTTTTTCAAGAAGTTTTTTTAGTAGATGCGAAAACCAACCTTCGTTACAAATTGTTTTATTATTACCATTTAATTTGGACATTATTCGGAAGAGATGTGAATTTCATGTATTCCAACCATTTTACATTAAAACCATTACTACATCAGTTAGTAATTATCAAAAGGCGCCAAAATTTTAATTTTATTTAAATATTTTAAGGTATTTATTTAGTTATAATCTAGTGTTTAAGATAATGATGATGAAAGAGATATTAATCCTGAAGGTAAAAGGCATAAAACTAGATCTTAGTATTGATTTTTCTTTTATTCGGGATTTTCAAAGTTTTTTTATTGGGTACTTTAATTATGTTTCTAAGATCCATAAGTATTTTGTGCCCTATATTAAAGCGACCCGGCCCGCCTGTTGAGTCTCAGTGGTAATATTCAAACTTCACAACAGTTATTTTAGCCGGCGCATTTTCTTTTATGGTAAAGGTAGTAGTAAAGGTAGGTGGTTTATATTTTGGTATATATCATCACTGTGGTTTTACTGAAGTCTGTTATGTTTTGTTTGTCTCAGTTTAAATCAATTTAATATTTTTCAGTATCAATCATAATCAACTTCAGGTGGATGTACTACTTTACCACCCGCACCCCACCTGTATACTGTAGCAATACGTTTATACATATTTTTAATTTTTTAGATAGATTGGAATTTCAGAAATAAAAATGTATAATCCTATAATCCTCTTGCTAAATGCGAGGAGATAAAAATTTTAAAAAGCAAATCAAAATGTATCTCCCATTTCATCAATTACCGTCGTTTTTCAGATATTGCCGTGTAACACTTTAAAATCCTCACCCTGTATATATGACCTTGCTTAGATTTTTTGCTGTTGGTTAAAAGCTAGTATTTGTAAATAATAGTGTTCATCGTTAAACTTTTTGATGGCTACTTCGCCATACTCATTAAAAACGTCATACATTAAAAAACCTTGAGGAAGATATTAGAAATAAATAGAAACTGTAGAGCATTCTACTAACATTTTTGACAGTCATATGAGCACTGTTGAATGCTTGTGACTATTTCTTAAACTTCACCATAGCCACTGTTCTAAGACAGGATGCTATTAATTTATCAGAAACCTTAGTTTAGTTGAGATTACTCTTCATCCAAAGAATTAGAAGATGGTATAGATCGTTAATTGTAATTTCGATTAAACGCTGTTCTTGAAAACAACGAGCACGAAAGAAAATTAGGGTTTTAACGAAAATGTAATGCCATAGTTTTCCGTTTTATTATCAAGTCAACTATTTTCCAAGCAAAATTATCTACAAATTTCTAGTCTAATATAGTAATAACTGCGCTAATAATACTCCTAAACCAAATAACGCGATCTCTGATAAATAATTATTATTTACAGTTTCGTGTGTTCAATTACGACTAAAACGTGATGAAAATTAACTGTCCACCACGTTCAAGATTAAATCAGAATTAAATCAAAGGGAATCTGAATATAATTGCAGTACTAATTTGAGCGCCTAATTGTTCTGGCGATGTTGTCGACCACGAACGTTATTAGAATTGCTTGGGGTTAACCTCTTGAATGCGCAATAAACTATTAATAAAATTCATCTTGTAATTTATCATCCTAGAGTTATTGCAATTATTTACAACATATTAGGTATAAAATTTAACACAATTTAGAACTCTCATTTACACTGAATTAGCTGCAGAAACTTTAAATTTGAGCGAATTCTCATTTACCCTTAAATACGTGAATTCCTACAACATATTCTTATGTAGGGTATACCGTATGTCCGCAATTCAATGAAATGAAGATTAGGTTATAGTGTAGATAAAAAGCCAATTTTTCAAGATGAATTCGATAGTCACAACAAAAGATTGCCATAGCTTTTTATAATTAGGATAAGTATGACAATAGAAAACTGGCACTTTCTTATCTGTAGACTAGCTTAGTTAAAAAGGTTTTAATTTTAATAACTTTTGTTCTGGCCTGTATTGATTGATACAAAATACTTATAGACCTGGAAAATCCGACTTGAACTTCTCAAAAATCCCCAGCGAGCCAGATTATTTTTGTATGCAGCTTTAGATTGAAGTTGTAAACAAGCTCGCAAAAGCTCTGATGCCTATGGAGCGTTTTTATAAGGGGGGGGGAAATTTACTACTTTCTAATTATCTCGGAAACGATCAGATATTCGAAAAGTGTTCTATGAATTTTCTTCATAAAACTAACCGCTTTCGTGAAAAATGAGTGTCAATTTCGAATTATTGTACTTCTGCAAAAAACATGCTTTTTTTCACACAACCACGAAGATAGGAGTACTAGGCGCGATTTTATTATGTGATATCTCTAGTAGGCCTAATCCACATATTATTTGGAATGTTGAATAATTATTCTAGTTCTTCCTGAAGTTGTAGATTCATTTCGACTTCGTAGTTTTCATGCAGACTTACTATAATTTCTTCGAGTTTGTATCCGTTGACATTTTTGATCTAGACGTTTGGGACTATTATTTACCAAAGTTTTAAGAATTTTGTCCGAGAGCCATATCCCATAAGGATTCTGCGGGTCCAAAAAATGTCAACTTCAAAAGGCCGTAATTCGAAAACTATAATTTCTTGGACTTTCTGTCCATTGACACTTTTGGTCTACACACTAGGAACTATCATTTACCAGAATTTTGGCCGAGAGTCATTTTCCATAAGGATTCGGCGGGTCTATTGTACTAGTACTTTTAGAGAATTATTTATATAAAAAGGTTAATCATACGAAGATAATTCATAAGAGCTTTTTTGTAGTACATTTTACGAGCAATAATTTCCATAATAACCACCTTTTCCGAAATCCTGGTAGTTTTCGAGATAATTGCAAAAAAGTTAATTTATTCCCCTTCACTCCCTTATTCGCTATGTGCGTCGGCTTGGAGGGGATGTGATAATCGCCCGAAGCGCGCTAGGTGGAGCAATAGAGCAATAACGACGGACGCTTTCAGTAAACTTTGCAAATATAATGGGTGGGAATACTTGTTGCGTAGTGAATTGCAAGAATAATGGTTCAAATAGCAAGTGCAAGTTTATATCATTTTTTACCAATTATTGAATTTTCAAATGTGCATATATGGATATAACCTCAAAAAGTCAAATAATAACTGAAAATATATACATACCATTTACTTACATGCTTATTCTTCTTAATTGCATAAAAATAAATACTGTACACGCTCATGCAGAAAGTAAACAGAAAATAGTCTTTAGTCTTAGTAGAAAAAAGTTTCATCATTTTCCGACCTGATTTTCCAAGCCTATTAAGGTAAATGTCCTAGTTAGTGACAGTGAACCACTGAATGATAAATTACTAGTATTTTCATTTCTACGCCAGCACTTGAAAGTATTAGATATTGTGTGCATGACAACTATATTATTATTCTCTAGTGTTGTAAAGATAGTTTCAAATAAAAGTGTCAAATACCTTTGCTTAACCTTCATGTGCACAGTAAGGTACCCGGGTACCTTTCGCATTTTCAAGTCCTATCTTTTATAACTTTTCAACGAGCTACGTTGTTTAAACTTCTGTTTAGCCTAAATCTTTCATGTTGATTACACAATGATACAATCATGCAACTCAATAAAAAAGTTTTTATTTATTTTATATAAAGAGTTTTTGCATAAAATAAAAATTTACCCCTTAAACGCACAGTCTAGGTACCGTGGTACCTATAAACATTTTCTATAGGTTTATCCTATTTTTATGCATGTATAGTGTCACAAACGGAAATATTTACAATTAAATATTTTATATAAAACGCAACTTCTCTTCCGTTTGTACAATATAGCGTGCAAGGCCACAGTCAGTTACCCACGCTAGTTAGCAGCTGCAGCCTCGCAACCGACATGTGCGCGGACACCTGCGAGGTCTTCTCCGAAGCGTGCTCGCTTCGCCCACCATTGCATTCGTTGGCATGTAACTTATTACTCCGTACATGCGAGGTAACCCACACGAATTGCAAGCAGCTGCACATTCCATCGACAACACTTCCGCACAGCTGCCGATTCGTGCCAGGCACCAGCAGCGAGAATGCCGTCTACCCACAAGCCTGCTGCCAGGAAGCATGAACTTCCTTAGTTGCATACTGAGAACTTCTGCCTACTGATTCCCACTACGATACTAATTACTTCCTCGTTCAGCAGTATATAACCAGCTTGCTTGAGCTATTCAAACCAGTCAGTGTCCATGGCTCGAACACAACAAGCAAGCTGGTGAGTACCTTTCAATTATTTTATGCTTAGTGCCAAGTTGAGGGGGCGGCGCTTAATCGCCCTCTCTCTGCGAAATTATGGGGAGTTGTGTCCAGGCTTCCCAGCTTAGTTATAATTACTAAGAGGCTAGCTCCTATGCTTAGTTAGTAGACCTAGTGCTAGAACAGGGTTGGTTCCGACCTCCCCTGTATTGTATTAGTTTAGGAGGACATGTACGTCCTCACAATATGTACTCAACATGTATGTTAACCTTTTGTACTCTCTTTATTGTCTTTAGTATATAGTTGTTTTTTACAACTTGTGTTTGATTTATCTCTACCTCTGACTACGTCCTCCAGTCACGAAAACCCCACGTGACAATATAACAGTATTATCTGTAAATAAGGTAACTAGTCGAAAAACAAAAAAAAGTAATATAAAAAAATTTATTGCTCTAAAAAAAACAGTTTATTACATTATAAGCACGATTTACAAATTACAATGACAACATTTCGTTATTGTTACACATTGTTCGTTACAAATCGGTCGTTTACATATTTCGCAACATTTTCGGGTCTTCCTTTGAAATGACGATGTTGGTCTACAAACAAAACAGCTGCCAGCATGTTTGCTGCGTCGAGAAGTATCCTTTGGTGGTGGCTCTATCGAGGAAGCATAACAGGATGGCCTAGTATAGCCTCTATTCCAGATTTAGTAGCAAAATGTTTCAAAAACTTGCTCGTTTTTGAACGCGTTTCAATTTCAGGCATGGATAATTGTTTTCCCAGATCCTCAAGAAAATTTCGACGGCTGTGCGATAACTTGCGTGTTGTAGGGTTGTTTTCGAAATAAATTATATAAGCTGCTAGGGCAGCTACGTCTAACATATTGAAAAACATTGCTTGTGGCCAACGAAGCGTCTTTCTTTTTGTTGAATAATGAGTAACCATTTTGTCCATATTGTCAACACCTCCTTTAGTTGCATTGTAATACATAATAACTTCCGGTTTCTGTTTAGGTCCAGTGATGTTTACATTGTTGTGCATTGTTGATAGTAAAGTAACAATGCGTTCCTTCTTTGGAACATAAAAGCAAATGGTAACTTTACCATCTTCGCTGAATCCGAATATAGACGACCCTTCCTCTTTATCTTTACTCTGCTTCATCTCCTGTGGGATGTAGGGCTTATTTTGCTTTAGTGTTCCAACAATTGAAAGGTTCCAACTGAGCAACAGACGAGCCAATGGTAATGCCTTGAAAAAGTTGTCCATGGCGACATTTCTTCCAGATCCTTTGAACTGGTAGCACAAGTCTCTCACAACTCGCTGTCCCTGATCCTTTTCTGGACCGTTTCGTCCTTTATCAGTATATATTTGTCCAGTAATTGGATACGATGTTTGTGCATCACAAACCCACCAAACTTTTATACCGTACTTCGCAGGTTTGGACTGAATGTACTGAGTAAACCTTGTTCTCCCTCTGAAAGGGAAAAGCTGCTCTATTTTCACTTTGGACAAAATACCCATTATCCCGAACGGTAATGACAAATTGATTATCAGAAATCATAATTAGGTACTTTTAAACTTTTGCAAAATTATTTATTTACGGCTTAGAAAGTAGGTAAATCATTAACGATAATTTATAGACAAAAATTCCTACAATTAGCTGCATTATAGGCATTCTTCAGGATAATGGGTAATTACATAGTCAAATATCAATTTGGAAATGGATTTTATAAAGTAACTTAGAGTAAATATGAATGCTAAATACATATGTAAACACAACTTTGCAAAAAAATCAAGCAAATACTGCTTTTCCCATTTAAAACCTATGTAGGTACCCGGGTACCCTTACTGTGCACAATAGGTATAAAAGTCGACTGTGCACATGAGGGTTAAAGGTAAGAAGAAATTATAAATATTTGAGTGTTATTAAATGGAAAATCAATATGTGGTTATTTTAATTAATGGCAGGATAGCATAAACGATAAAATAAACTAGTAATATATTGATATAATTAGTTGTTTAATTTTAATATCAGTAGAACACAACACCCACGTCAAATATTAATATCCATTTAAATTATGTTTTTATGTTTTGTGCATTTTTAAACAGACTTGAATTTTTATGCAAAAAATAAATTTTTAGTATAAATATTGTTTTTAACAAACATACAATTTTATTTATTGAAAAATTATTAATTACTTACAAAGTAAGTAATTATTGTTTTTAAAGACTGATAGAGAATATCTTTGTGTTGAACATGTCACTATTTGGACTCATAATAATGGACTCAATTGGAATCATAACTCATAAGTTATTCAAAAATATCGATAACAAACAACAGTGTACTGCTTTTCGATAGAAAATGTATCAAAGGTCCCGTAGTAATATTTTTACCTATTTCGAGCTAATTACTGATAAGATATCCTTTCATGTAATGCAGAGGAAGCTCACGTTGTTTAATTGAAACACTCATCTTATTTTTGAAAACAATAGAACTATCTTGTTTGTGGTGAAGGGAGAAACGCGAATCCATTTTATTTGAACTTTACTAAACTCTGGCATCAGTAACTTGTGAAATTTATTTGGACATAAAATGTGGTTGACCCCGAATAGCCTTTTTTTGACGAGGGAGTTGAGAAACACTTTTGTTTTAATTTTGTTTTAATTTTTAAAAAATTAAAAATTTTTTGTTTGTTTCGTATTTTTAATGTAATGTGAGTACAATGGGCGTACTTAAAACTTTAAATGCGATTTTCTCGAAAACCAGCAGTAAGCGACCATAGATTCATAAGGAAAATATGCCCCAAATCAGTACAGCTACCTCCCCATTACAAGGTTTCTAGTTATATTAGTTACACCCTGAATAGTAGGGTGATCCTTATTTACCAAACTTAAAATTTCAATGGCCCCACCCCCTGTTTTTTTGCTTTTATGCATATAAGTGTCATTATTATATTATACATATTATACACGTATGAAGAAAAATTCTAGTCAAATCGTATGATGGGAAAGAGTGCCTCATGTACATTAAAATATTTCTGAAATGCAGAAAATTAAGAAAAAACGTGTTGTTCTTGGTATTGATGTGACATTTTTTTGGGTTTTTGCCAGAGTTTATGTGTCTATAAAGCATGTATACATACCAGCCCCTTCCCATGTCAGTAGGCCCACCTATTAAAACCATAGTTTTTTTAACGTATTTTTTGGACGGTTGATAGTTTAAGATCTCAAAGTTTCTAATGACACGGCCGGAAAAGGTGATAAACTCATGGATGAATTTAACAGTGTTTTAACTAAAAAGGAGAATCAAAAAAAGTTTGTGTTGGAAGCAGTAAAAAACTACTGAGGAAAATTCCCAGATGCTACCAAAAAGACTCTTAACTCTCGTATTAATTTAAGTTTTTGTAGTGTCAAAGATTTTTTTTATTGCTTCCCTGTTTAATACCAATGTATTTTATATTTTCAATAAATTTACGAGTATTTGACGATAGGGTAATTTTTTGAAAATTTCAAATAGTCACTAAATTTAAAAATGAATATAAAACACCAATAAAATAAATATAATAAGTTTATATGATTTCCATAAGAACCCCAAAATGTCAGCTACGGCAATTCCCCTGTAATGATATTTAAAAATATACAGGGTGTTACTATGTTGTGTTCAACGTACAATATTTGATATGGTATTCAATTGCAATTTTTTGTTTGTTTGCAAGCTTACATTTCAGCATGTTAAAATTTAGAAATATCAAACTATGCAGAGAAAGGCCTATAGCAACTTATTAGTTAAAGTCGACAGAATGTGCCGTTTTCCAGCAAACACATCTACATAAGTCATGTTTATCTAAAATCATGTTTAAATGAAATATTAAGATATTTCGAGGAAAAGATACATTAAAATTTTTCATATTTTATAAATATTTAACGAACATTTTTCAAAAAAGATTTCCAATTTAGAATATATTACCTATATAGATTATAAAAATATTCCCTATATAACACACGATTTGGTTGGTATCGGCAGTCAGCGTTAGTTCGTTGGAATTAAATACCTACATCACGTGTATACTGTATGGTGTGTGACTTTTTGTTTTATTTTCCCATGTAGACTGGTTTAATGCAGTGAAATAAATATTTACTCAATATTTATGGAATATATTCAATATTTATTCATATTACATTAACTACATTTTATTTAACTATTTAAACAGCATTCTTCAAGCTCAATATTTATATAATATCAAAAATCAAATATTATTTAAATAAGAAAATCTGTCGTTTTCTATGGTTGTCAAATATTGAGAATTCAATATTTCATTTATATAAATAATGCTATCGGGAATACGAAATGTTGACGTTTTATCCTCTTGTCAGTTGCTAAAAAGCCATATTTTACACCTTGAGGCCTACTTTTCTAAAATTCATTTTGTATTTCCCTTTTCCTCGATTTTATAGTTATTTTTAATAGATAAAAATATTGTAGTATAACGGCGAAAATTTCAGACTGTAGCGCTCTGTGAGGTGGCAGAGTGAATATGGGGAAGTTGCCTCCAGATATAATTAAAAAGTTTTTCTAATTAAAAAATTCAATAATTTAATGGATAAATTTTTGTTTAACTTTGTGTTTGTTCGCCGGAAGGCTCCAAACTCGAATCCGGTGCTTTCAAAATAACAAGTGCTCAAATCACTATCAAACTAGGTTGTATATAGACAAAGCCGACAACGGCAAATTTGATAAAATTAGTTGGAACTTTAAAAACGATTTCACAAATACCTATAATACTTTGTGTAGCATTATTGTATATATCTTTGTCAATTCCCATAGTGATGCCCACGAGGCTAGCGAGACGAGACTTTTGTTAACTCTCGTCTCGTCTCGCACAAAACGAATCTCGCACTTCTTTGGAAGATACTCGTATAACAGAATTTAAACAAAAAATAAAAAAGGAATGTAATTAATAATTAAATAAAGTCTAAATTATTGTGTTTATTTATAATAGTTAAATCTTTTAAACGTTTTATAGTACCTTCTTCGCAGTTTATGTTATTGAAAAATAGTCTTCAAATTTACTCTTTCTTTTTGATCAAGTCTTGATAGTTGTTGCAGAACTCCTAGTTGAAACTTCACTCTCATTGTCATATTCGAGAGTAAATAATTCGTCACTTACACTAGAATACTCAGCACTAGATGTTGAAATTTTCTCTTGTTCTTCAATATTTTTTCGTTTTCGTTTTGAAAAATTATGACACATTTTAAACAAGCGTAATTTTAATAATCACCTATTACCTACATTAAACTCAAAATTTATAATTTGTTTTAAATCTAAAAAACTACTACTAACCTTAATATTTCCAAATCAGAGCAAAATTAATTTTAAAATTATTAGATTTAAAGAACTACCACTATTTAAGTATTTGTCTTAAAAATAATGTTTAGCGTGAGCGTACAACAAAACAGGAATGTCCAAAGACAAAACTTTATATTACACTAAAATCACAGAGCCAAGAAAACTTTAAATCATAATTTAATGACTTTTTATTTAGCTCATTTATTCGAGGTGTTTAGTTTCCTTTCTTAACATCTCATAACTCTTCTTTTAATATCAAACATTTCTTTAAACAGACCTCAGAAAAAACAATTCGGTGCCAGTTTTTGGCTGTTTGATATGTAAATATTCATTAATCCTTTATTTTATTACACGATACAGAAACTTTTAACAAAACAAAATCCATAAACGCATAAAGAAAAATGTTTTCTCTATAACAAAATAATATACGTGATTGTTGTGAATTCTGATATTTTATACTTTATTATTTTTTCTTTGATTTTATATAATAGAACTGCAACTTAGACCGCAACAAAGTAAATTATAAAATTTATGGCTAAGCAGTAAAGTATCAGTTTTTAACGTAAATAAACGGGTGCGTGCGCTCCGTTAAAGGTGAGTGCGGGTCGAATATCGCGCGGTGTTAGGTTAGAGAAGTGCAGTAGGCGGTCACAACATTTTTCGGCATGGCGCCAATTTTACGAACACCCGAAAAGTACGAGAGTGAAGAATCATCTACAGAAGACGGTAAAAGGAAAAGATGGGAAGAGGAGGAAGACGAGAGTGACAAAATTAAGAAAAGTAAAAAAACAGTAAAATCCCCTGGTAAAACTCGGGATGAAACGGAGCTGACTAAAATGATGAAAGATATTATGAAGGAAATAAAAGCGATAAGGGAAGATCAAAAAAATTAACAAGACGAAATGCGCAAATTAAAAAAGAAAATGAATCAATGAAGGGGAAAATACAGCTACTTGAGAAAAAGCTAGAAAACATGGAAGAACAACAAAAGAAGAATAATATAGTAATTAAGGGCTACAACTTTAAGGGGAATGAGGATAAAACTGAAGTCGGGCTTTTTATCTCCAAAGAATTAAAGGTAGATGTAAAAATCAAAGATGTCAGGAAAATTAAAGTTAAAGAAGGAATGTTACCAAGGGGCCTGGCCACAACGGCCAATGACCACAACGGCCAATCGCTATTTTGGCCGTTGTGGTCATAACCACAACGGTCTCCGTGACCATAACGGCCAACAGCCACAACGGCCAATTTGACCATATCGCCCAACTCGAAACTTGACCATAACGGCCACCATGATCACAACGGCCAACTAGAAACTCCACCCCATCCGCCATTTTGACCACAACGGCCACCGACGCTTATGTACTGGCGTCGCTGGTGACGATGACCACAACGGCCAAAATGACCACAACGGCCAACTATGGAGCGTGACCACAACAGCCAAAATGACCATAACGGCCAATTGTGGCGAGTGACCACAACGGCCAAAATGACCACTACGGCCAACTAGGGTGAGTGACCACAACGGCCAAAATGACCACAACGGCCAACTATTGAGCGTGACCACAACAGCCAAAATGACCATAACGGCCAACTGTGGCGAGTGACCACAACGGCCAAAATGACCACAACGGCCAACTTTTTTTCATACTGATATTTTGGTTTAGTTAAAGCTCATTTCTCTCTTTTAACTTAGCCTGTATTTCAATAAGGTACGTCCAGAATTTAACAGCGAGGTCTGATGTCAAAGTAGCGCCGATTTAACGTGACTTACCTATATTGAAAAATGCTTTCTCTATATACAACTGCAGCCCTATGCAGTTGACGACATTTTCTTTCTTAGCTTCTCGGCAAGTATCCCAGGCAGATTAAATTCTGAAAATTTGATACAGGTACACTAGAACTATTTACAGAATCATGATACTTTAGTTCACAGGGTAGTTTATCTTTAACGTCAAAAGAAGTTTTTTTTCTATTACTTGTTTACCTACAGCAATCTTTTCATTTTGGGGACGTTTAAAAAAGTACGAAATAGAACTATAAAACAACACGTTTGACGTTTTATTTATAGATTTCCATTGCATTGAATTTGAAGTACGTAATTAGCGGTTTTTATCAGTTTTAAAATTTAAACTAAATGTAAATCTTCTCCTAAAAGGTAAACACGATATCTACGAATCTGTCCAGTACTTAATAAAATCAATCTAGGGAGCAGCATGGGACGTAACCCCAGAAACAAACCGCAATAATCCAAAACAGTATTACTCCATACGTATCCGAGAGAAAATACAAGAAAACGAGCTCTTAGAAAGTAATGACAGATTACTTGCGCACCGGGCGATAAAACGTAGTTTAATAGGGCCGTCAAAGAGTTTAAGAAATTATTAGATGAGCAGAGAAATCAAGATTTCCAGAACTATTTATAGAAGAAGTCCCCAGGTTTCGACGTAATAACTGGAAGACTCCTAAAGGAACTTTCATATGAGGGATTTCGCATGATAACTGTAATCTATAAAGGGATATTAAGGACGGGATACTTCTCTGGCCAATGGAAGGTGGCCCAAATAGCAATGGTCCCAAAACCGGAGAAACCGCCATCAGATGTGGCCTCATACAGACCTATTAGTCGTTACCCGTCAATGGTTTGTACAAATTGTTCGCCATGTGAATGTCGCCGCTAATTGACGAAAATCAGCGAAAGCCCAACTAACAGTTTGGATTTCGTCGACAATACGCTACAATCGAACAAGTACACATACTTGCATCAAAAATCAGGTTTGACCTGGAGACCAAAACATTCTGTTCAGCGGTATTCATAGACACAAGCCAAGCATTTGACAGGGCGTGGTATGTATGTAGATCTACTCTACAACCTCAAGCGACATATCCCGTATACCTTCTTTCAAATCCTCACGTCATACCTCACTGAAAGATACTTTTTCGTGAAATATTCAGACTCCACTTCAGCTCTTCTATCCACAACATCTGGTGTCGCGCGACTGGTCCGATATTATACCTAATCTTCAACTAGAAACACGACATTAGCAACCTTCTTGGACTACATGGAAATACTGGCTTCCCATACTAATGCAGATATAGCTTTCAGAAACTTACAAACCACCTAAGCCTTTTTGAAAGATGATGGAACACGACGCATTAAAGCAAATATACAGAAACCAACACAGTCCACTTATACTACTAAAAATACTACTTGCCCTCTAGTTCACCTTAACGGAAACTCACTACTCAAGAAGATTAGGTCAAATATCTAGGGTTCCACCTAGACAGACGTCTTAAATGGTCAAAACATAATTGATATAAAAGCCTACATCTAGGTTTAACCCTCAGGAAATACTGGCTAATTTTAAAAAAACTCGGAATTATCTCTTGAAAATAAATTAGTAATGTACAAGTAGCAATCAAGCCCATGTGGTGCTATGGCATTCAATTATGGACAGCAACAAACCAGTCAAACATTGCAGCGCTTTCAGTCCAAGACTTTGAGTTTCATAACCAAAGCCTCTTGGTTCGCGCCAAACCACGTAATCCACAGTCATCTCAATATACATTCTATTTAAGAAACCGTCAACTAACATAGTACCAGAGATCGAGATCGTATCAGAACCCACCCAAACAACTTAGCAGCCG
This sequence comes from Agrypnus murinus, assembly GCA_929113105.1. Lineage (NCBI taxonomy): Eukaryota > Metazoa > Arthropoda > Insecta > Coleoptera > Elateridae > Agrypnus > Agrypnus murinus. The sequence continues at coordinate 90,584,215 of OV816026.1, forward strand.
ACATAGTACTGAAAGCCCAATGCCGCACAGGCTTAAACGTTTCGATCCGCTAGAACGCTTTTAGCATTCGTATAAATTCCCAATAAGTATAAATAATGTTTTGTATATAATTAAATATTTTGTATATTAGTATATTAATTGCAAAGGAGCGCGGTAATGGGCACACCCCTACTGTGTCATACTTATCTTGTAAAACATTTTACCAAATGTCCAATTGGACAGCATGTCAAACATTTTGGAGTTAATAAAAAAAATGCTAATCAAATCAGGGTGTTGTAAAAGCAAAGCAAAAGCTTAATAATAATCCGTAACAAATACATACATAGAAAATACTGTTTATTATTTGCAAGCAACCTTTTTAAATTTTTTATATCCTTACAGTTAATTAAACCATTTTTATTAACTCCAAAATGTTTGACATGCTGTCCAATTGGACATTTGGTAAAATGTTTTACAAGATAAGTATGACACAGTAGGGGTGTGCCCATTACCGCGCTTTTTTGCAATTAATATACTAATATACAAAATATTTAATTATATACAAAACATTATTTATACTTATTGGGAATTTATACGAATGCTAAAAGCGTTCTAGCGGATCGAAACGTTTAAGCCTGTGCGGCATTGGGCTTTCAGTACTATGTCGGCTGCTAAGTTGTTTGGGTGGGTTCTGATACGATCTCGATCTCTGGTACTATGTTAGTTGACGGTTTCTTAAATAGAATGTATATTGAGATGACTGTGGATTACGTGGTTTGGCGCGAACCAAGAGGCTTTGGTTATGAAACTCAAAGTCTTGGACTGAAAGCGCTGCAATGTTTGACTGGTTTGTTGCTGTCCATAATTGAATGCCATAGCACCACATGGGCTTGATTGCTACTTGTACATTACTAATTTATTTTCAAGAGATAATTCCGAGTTTTTTTAAAATTAGCCAGTATTTCCTGAGGGTTAAACCTAGATGTAGGCTTTTATATCAATTATGTTTTGACCATTTAAGACGTCTGTCTAGGTGGAACCCTAGATATTTGACCTAATCTTCTTGAGTAGTGAGTTTCCGTTAAGGTGAACTAGAGGGCAAGTAGTATTTTTAGTAGTATAAGTGGACTGTGTTGGTTTCTGTATATTTGCTTTAATGCGTCGTGTTCCATCATCTTTCAAAAAGGCTTAGGTGGTTTGTAAGTTTCTGAAAGCTATATCTGCATTAGTATGGGAAGCCAGTATTTCCATGTAGTCCAAGAAGGTTGCTAATGTCGTGTTTCTAGTTGAAGATTAGGTATAATATCGGACCAGTCGCGCGACACCAGATGTTGTGGATAGAAGAGCTGAAGTGGAGTCTGAATATTTCACGAAAAAGTATCTTTCAGTGAGGTATGACGTGAGGATTTGAAAGAAGGTATACGGGATATGTCGCTTGAGGTTGTAGAGTAGATCTACATACATACCACGCCCTGTCAAATGCTTGGCTTGTGTCTATGAATACCGCTGAACAGAATGTTTTGGTCTCCAGGTCAAACCTGATTTTTGATGCAAGTATGTGTACTTGTTCGATTGTAGCGTATTGTCGACGAAATCCAAACTGTTAGTTGGGCTTTCGCTGATTTTCGTTAATTAGCGGCGACATTCACATGGCGAACAATTTGTACAAACCATTGACGGGTAACGACTAATAGGTCTGTATGAGGCCACATCTGATGGCGGTTTCTCCGGTTTTGGGACCATTGCTATTTGGGCCACCTTCCATTGGCCAGAGAAGTATCCCGTCCTTAATATCCCTTTATAGATTACAGTTATCATGCGAAATCCCTCATATGAAAGTTCCTTTAGGAGTCTTCCAGTTATTACGTCGAAACCTGGGGACTTCTTCGAATTTATTTCAGTTTCGATGACCTTACTTCGCGCTTGAAGGAAGTCCCGTATGAATTTTTCTTCTTCAATGGTAAGAGAGGCGTAAACACGATCTTTATGACATTCTATAATGCAGCCAGTTGCTTTTGTTGATGTTAGACAGTGGAAATAGTTCTGGAAATCTTGATTTCTCTGCTCATCTAATAATTTCTTAAACTCTTTGACGGCCCTATTAAACTACATTTTATCGCCCGGTGCGCAAGTAATCTGTCATTACTTTCTAAGAGCTCGTTTTCTTGTATTTTCTCTCGGATACGTATGGAGCAATACTGTTTTGGATTATTGCGGTTTGTTTCTGGGGTTACGATCCATGCTGCTCCCTAGATTGATTTTATTAAGTACTAGACAGATTCGTAGATATCGTGTTTACCTTTTAGGAGCAGATTTATATTTAGTTTAAATTTTAAAACTGATAAAAACAGCTAATTACGTACTTCAAATTCAATGCAATGGAAATCTATAAATAAAACGTCAAACGTGTTGTTTTATAGTTCTATTTCGTACTTTTTTAAACGTCCCCAAAATGAAAAGATTGCTGTAGGTAAACAAGTAATAGAAAAAAAACTTCTTTTGACGTTAAAGATAAACTACCCTGTGAACTAAAGTATCATGATTCTGTAAATAGTTCTAGTGTACCTGTATCAAATTTTCAGAATTTAATCTGCCTGGGATACTTGCCGAGAAGCTAAGAAAGAAAATGTCGTCAACTGCATAGGGCTGCAGTTGTATATAGAGAAAGCATTTTTCAATATAGGTAAGTCACGTTAAATCGGCGCTACTTTGACATCAGACCTCGCTGTTAAATTCTGGATGTACCTTATTGAAATACAGGCTAAGTTAAAAGAGAGAAATGAGCTTTAACTAAACCAAAATATCAGTATGAAAAAAAGTTGGCCGTTGTGGTCACTCGCCACAGTTGGCCGTTATGGTCATTTTGGCTGTTGTGGTCACGCTCAATAGTTGGCCGTTGTGGTCATTTTGGCCGTTGTGGTCACTCACCCTAGTTGGCCGTTGTGGTCATTTCGGCCGTTGTGGTCACTCGCCACAGTTGGCCGTTATGGTCATTTTGGCTGTTGTGGTCACGCTCCATAGTTGGCCGTTGTGGTCATTTTGGCCGTTGTGGTCACTCACTCTAGTTGGCCGTTGTGGTCATTTTGGTCGTTGTGGTCATCGTCACCAGCGACGCCAATACATAAGCGTCGGTGGCCGTTGTGGTCAAAATGGCGGATGGGGTGGAGTTTCTAGTTGGCCGTTGTGGTCATGGTGGCCGTTATGGTCAAGTTTCGAGTTGGGCGATATGGTCAAATTGGCCGTTGTGGCTGTTGGCCGTTATGGTCACGGAGACCGTTGTGGTTATGACCACAACGGCAAAAATAGCGATTGGCCGTTGTGGTCATTGGCCGTTGTGGCCTAGACCCGTTACCAATAGTAATAGTGCAAATGGACAGCTGGGAAGATAAAGAAAAAATAATGAAGGAAAAAACATGCTGAAAGGCTCACGATATTTTATCGAACATGATTTAACTCAAACAGAAGCAAAATTACAAAAACAATTAAGAGATCTGGCAAGAACAGAAAAAGAGAAAGGAAACAGCACCAAGGTGGGATATCAGAAAATCTGCATAAATAATGTCTGGTGGAAATGGAACCCAATAAAAGAAAAACTGCAGGAAGTGGAAAGTGATCTTAGCAAGCAAAAAAACGGGTAGTGAAAATACAAACAGGACGGAATATACTGAAGACGACCAAGGCATTGAAAAGGATTACGATAGAAAAAAACAAATCAAACAAAAAAGTAAAAAAGCATGCAAGGTTTATAAGTATCGGTACATGGAACGTGCAAGGGTTAAACAAATCGGGGAAATTGAAACAACTAGTAGCAGAAACAAGAAAGTATGGAATGGACATATTAGCGATACAAGAAACAAATATAAAAGCGGAACAACACTACAATATTGAGGATTATTTATGGTTTAACGGTGGAGGAGAAAAAAATAGATTAGGGACAGGTTTCCTAATAAAAAGTAGATTAAAGAAGAATATAATAGATTATAAAATGATAAATAACAGGATAAGTTATATAAGAATCAGGGGCGAATACCGGAAGTTGTCTATTGTCAACGTTCATGCACATACGGAGGAGACTGAAATAGAGGAAAAGGAAAAATTTTATGAAGAGCTCGAAGATGTTTTAAATAAATTACCAAATTTTGATATAAAGATCATCATAGGGGATTTAAATGCAAAAATTGGGAAAGAAGACCAAAATAAGCAAGTAGCAGGTACAGAAAGCCTCCACGATGTCACCAACGAAAACGGCCAGATGGTAGTGGACTTTGCGGCAAGTAGAAACATGGTAGTTAAAAGCACAATGTTACAACGAAAGAGAATCCACAAGGTTACCTGGCTTAGCCCGGATAAAAAAACGCAAAACCAAATTGACCACCTGCTAGTAGGTAAAATTCATGCACAAAGTATTTTTAAAGTAAAATCTTGCAGAGGAGCTGATGTCAGCTCAGATCATGTACTGGTTAAAGCTTTAATAAACCAATTTATCCCAAACCTACCGAAGAACAACAAAACCGGAAAAAACAAATGGGAAATAAGAAAATTGCATGATGAAGTAATACGACTACGATATACAGCAACTACAAAAGAAACAATAAATAAGTATGAAAAAGCTAGAAACATTGAAGAAGAATGGCATCATATAAAGAACACAATAAAAGAAAGTGCAATAATATTACATAAAGAAGGTAACAGTAAAGAAACAGAATGGTTTGATGAAGAATGTAAAAGGATAGTGCAAGAGAGGAAAAAAGTAAGACTAGAAATGATAAAAAATCAGACAGAGGAACTACAAGAAAAATATAGAAAGATAAGAAATGAAGCCAATGACTTGTGTAGATCAAAAAAAAGGGAAGCGATGAAAAAGAGAATAGAAAACATCCAAACAGCATATAATGACAACAGTACTAGGAACTTCTACAATAAAATCAAGATGGAGAAGAGAGGATATGTGCAAGCAGCAGGCTTGAGAGATGATGAAGGAATATTACATCTAGATGAGAGACAAATGGTTGATTTATGGGCAAAAAACTTCAAAAAGGTGGTGTGGGAACAAGCAGTTAAAGGGGGATTGAGTGAAAAGCCAGGTTTAAAAAACGAAAACCAAGCAGAAATACCCAGTTACGAGGAATTTATGCAAGTTATCAACAAAATGAAAAATAATAAAAGTGCAGGGTCTGATGCAATTGAATTAGAGCTAATTAAGTATGCTGATGAAGAGTTGCTAAAGAGAATATTCGAACTCATAACCAATATCTGGAGAGAAAAACAAATGCCGGAAGAGTGGTACACAGCAATCATCTGTCCCATATATAAAAAGGGAAACGCTCAGTTACCGCAAAACTATAGACCAGTATCTCTACTGAATGTGGTATATAAAATCCTAGCACACCTGATAAATGGTAAGTTACAAAAGATAACTGAAAAGGAAATAGGTCAGCATCAAGCAGGCTTCAAAAAAGGCAAGTCAGTGATTGATCATATTTTCGTACTAAATCAAATTCAGGAGAAATGCAACAAAAAGAATATACAAGTACATGCTTTGTTCATCGATTTCAGGAATGCATATGATAAAATTAAAAGAGAGGAACTTTGCAAAATAATGAAAGAGATGAAGATCCCAAGAGATTTAATAAGCCTGGTGATGATGACTTTAAGAACCACAACAAATAAGGTGAAATATAAAGGGCAAGAATCCGAAGACTACAAAAGCAACACATCGGACTAAAACAAGGCGATCCACTCTCAACAACACTTTTCAACATTGTGCTGGAACAGGTGCGTAGGAGAAGTAACATAAAGGTGCACAATAACATCTTAAATAATTCATATCAGGTACTTGCGTACGCAGATGATGTGGTTATCCTTGCTAGAATACAAGAAGAACTGAAATCTGTATTTTAAAAATGTAGAGAAACAAGCCTACGCAATTGGATTACAAGTTAATGATAATAAAACAGGTTATATGAGATTGGGAAATAAGACCCAAGAACTACAGAATCTGGAAATCAACTCTCTAGACAAAAAAACGAAATATGTATTTAAATCGGTAAACGAGATAATATACTTAGGCACAGAGATAACTAGAGATGGAAATCACAACAAAAACATCTTAAGAAGAATTACAGCGCGAGCTAGATGTGCAGGTGCTCTTAATAACATCCTGAGGGAAAAAGAACTTACAAGAAAACTAAAAATAAAGCTGTATCTAAACAGTGATTAGACCAGTGGAGCTCTTTGGTAGTGAAACGTGGGTGTTGACAAAGGCGAATATTAAGAAATTAGAAGTGTGGGAAAGACGAGGTTTAAGAAAAATTTTTGGGTGGATAAAAGCAAATGGGACATGGAGAAGAAGATCAAATGCAGAGCTTGAGGATTTATTACAAGTGCTTAATATTAAAGTGAGAGTGCAGCAAAATAGGTTAAGATGGTTAGGGCATATTTACAGAATGGAAAATGAAGAATTAACAAAAAAACATTTAAGTTGGAGCCAGGTGGAAAAAACAGAAAAGGAAGACCAAAGAAATCATGGTGGGACTGTGTTGAGGAAGATATAAAAGAATACGAGCTCGAGGACTGGAAAACCTTCGTACAAGATAGAAAAAAGTGGAGAAAGAAGATCCAAGCCATAGGCCTAAAGGCCTGAAGTGCTGTTATATATAGTAAAGTATTGTATTGTATAATAAGTACTCTGATTTTTAATAAAATATAACATGGTTTTTACCTTGTTAAAGAAATTTCCATAACGTCAGACTTTTGCGAGATCTCTAGCGCGAGATACGAGACGATATTTTAAAAAATCTCGTCTCGTCTCGCAAGTAAAAAGTACACTCTCGTCTCGTATATCGTCTTTCAAACGAGACGATATTTGCGAGACTCTCGTAAACGAGACCTATCGTGGGCATCACTAAATTCCAAGCTAAACACTGCCGATTAACACTTCGATTTTTCACTTTGGTGTTCCAGGATGACGTTGCTATTAATTTTATTTAACTTAGGTTTCGAGTTTACAACCCTCTGGCGAGCAATCGCGAAAATAGGTAAAGTTCTATTTGAACATTGCAGAGGAATAGATTCATAATTTTGTCTAAATACTTTAAAGGTTTAGAAAGAGCTTTCGGTTCAAGATTCAGAAAATAGTTTTAACTACTAAAATTCTTCAAACCTCTGAATACCGAAATATCTCGTTTTTTTAAGTTTGATGACTTTTGTCTTCGAAGTGTCGTTTCACAAGCGACTAATTTAGAGCAGCTACTGTCGAGACATTAAGATCAACAGATTTCTATGCGTTTTACGAAATATCTTTCCTATGTTTGACTGACGAAGTAGACAATAATTCTTCGTCCAATATCAATGAACTTATTACTAAATGCTTGTGAAGAAATAGATTTTAAATTCCACTCGCACTTTCCACATCCCAATTATGTATTGCCTTGCTTGATCTTATCGGAACACTAGATTAAACTTTTAGGTTCAATATATTCGTCTATTTTATTTAATGCGAGCCCCATTAAGTTGGAGATCAATAGTATTTATATAGGTACAGATTCGTCAAATAGTCTTATTCAGCTTTGATTGCTATTTTTAAAAAGGCATAGGAGGACCCAGTGTACTGATTTACAGTAGCTTATGTCATAACGTTTTGAAACTTTCGGTGCAATTGCAAAGTCAATAAATTGTAACTCATTGTAAACAACTTCTATAAACTACATACAGCACCAAGACACCAATCCGTCCATCTGAAATGGACAACTGCTAGACAAAAGTAGTGTTGCGTAGTAATTAAGTAGAAGCAACTCGTTACTAGTAACGAATTATATTTTAAGTAACTTTGTAGTAAGTTAGTTACTTTTCAGTATTCAGTAGTTGTAGCGATAACACGTTAGTTTAGGTCAGTAACGCACTAAAATTACTTTGTTTCCCTCTAAATAATTCCCAAATTTTTAGTTTTATAAGTAAAATTAGATTTACACTTTACATAAAAGTAGAATCTGCTAAAGTGTAAATAACCCTTTTAGATGAATGAGGTTATTAAAATGACAAACATACAGTTGCAGAAAAACTTTACAAGTACACATTCTTTTGTTTAAATGGGAAATACCTATCAGACCTATGTGGTTATAAAGTATAAACATGTATAAATCAATAAATGACAATCAAAACCAGGTAATTCTTGTACATGGCTCAATGAATGAAAGGTTTATTTATGAATAAATATTTTTGCAATATGTGCATCCGGTACAACTTTTAGTTATTAAAAATCCCAATTTTCAAGTCTTTTGATGTCTTCGTTGAGAATTTTCTGCGAAAATGATTCAAATAAGTTTTTGGTGCAAATGAAAGCATTAGGTATTCTCAAGGCTATTCGGTTTAGCAAATGATGTTTTTTCATGTAGAAAGAATAAAATTATCAGATACCTAATAATAATTTTGAAAAAACAATTACTTTTAAAGTCAATTTTTTATAATAATAAATGATTATTAATAAAATTATCACCTACCTTATTGAACTACAATGTAAATAATAAACTTTTAGTTAAAATATAAATGAGTTACTTTTTATTTCTATTTAATTTAAATAATTACTAAGTACTTAGATGTAACTTTAATAATTGTACAAGTTACTCTACGATAATTGCTCAGTAACTAGCTACAGTTACTATAGTGATTTATAACTTCTCAACAAATACATGTTAAAATATTTATTAGTGAATTAATAGAATTCTAATGAAATGTCTTTTTAATTTTAATGAAAACTTGAGGAATTCATATTATTACATATAGAGCTTGACTCCACAACTTGAATTCAGTTAATACTGATTATTCGATTCTAGACCAATAAGTATCTCTACTGTGCTTTTTGTCTATTCTTTCGACTAAGTAAGATTGCCGATACGTTTTAGTTAGAAATCGTTCAAGTCGACGTTCCTGTTTTTGCCATGATTATAAAAATAAAAGAGACTAGCAAAGTTCTGTATTCAACATCGATTTTATCTTGTAAGATTAGCTCGCAAATAGAAGTAGTTTAATTTATCTAGTATGTACTAATATCCCTGAAAATTACATTTATCGTGAAATTCAAAACACACAGTATTAGTAATTTTTTACAGAAAAGACTACACTTATCTTTATTATTACATTTTTCACAATAACCATATTTCAGTTGGTATCTACAAACCGTATTTAGCAGCTTATAACAAAACTGCTTTAGGTAGTTATTCGAGTTGACAATTATTTACGTTGGCGATATTTCTCATCTGACAGGCAAAATGGTTGTCCTTCCATTTCTGTTCTAAATAGCTTAGATTTATCGTTCCATTCTAGTTTTCGTATGCAGGAAACAGAAACTACAGACTATTAGAGCACTACAAGGCAATGCAACGATATACCTAACTGCTGAACAAAATTTTAAAAAGCAGTCTAAAAGTGATAAACTCCAAAAAATTGAAATAGCTTATTTTTTCCATAAAGCCGCTTAGTACAAAAGTGATTCAAATGAGGAAAGCATTTGAATAGGAATTTGCTTTTTCTGCTAAATCGATTTCTTCAATCTGCAGAGCTTTTAAATTCAATCAACATTTTATTTGAAGTGATCCCTCTTGACGGAATATTTAATTTAAATAAACTCTTACCTAGTCTTACACGACTTTTCCATCATTTAAATTAGTTGGCATTTGAATAAATTTATTTTATTCAAAATGATTTTATTTGTTTCCAGTTACTTGGGTTATTTATGTATCAGTATATTCAAGTTATTATCTTAGTTTGCACAGTATTCCATAGAAAAGGTTTAATGACTAGTTGTTTATGACATGCAACAACGAACAATATGATATTATAAAATAAATTGTGAAAATTCATCTAGATTTTAGAAAATATAATACTTCTAAATCAAATATACAAATAGTAGCACTCTAAAAAGGAAATGCATTAGAAAAATTCAAAAAATACAAAATTGTAATAAACAACTTTGTAGTTATTTAGTTTTCGAAAATGAATTTTGGTTGTAGTTGCAGTTATACATAATAATAATCGCCCCCTCCCTCCCGCACAAGCATATAGCTTCTGGGGCCTGGTTTCTAGGCTATGAGTTGTAGCAATTATTATTATTATTATACAGTGACTGCAATAAAGTTGGATCCATATGAAAAAAAATTGCAATATTCTGATTTGAAAAAAGTTTGTGGGGTCGTAATCACCTCTACTTCCAAAAATACTTGAAATATGCCTTGTCAAAGTTGACAGGTGACATTGTTTGCTAAAATATGGAAAAACTTTATTAAGAAAAAATGTTTCTAATTACATTTTACATTCGCATGCCGAAGTTATCATACGACGAGTTTGAACGGGATATTCCAACATAGGAAAATTTTGTTTTGTAACATTTTTTGATACACCCCCTTAACTAACTATATAGTACAGCGGTTGTTAAGTACCTCATGTTCATAACGCTTTTCCACTGACACAATTAATGCATTTAAATACAGGGAACTTGATAATAACTTCCCTTTGTATTTCAGGATGTCTCTTTAACTAACTATCTCCTATTCTTAACACATTTTTACTAAGACAAACCATTTTCAATGACCTTTTTTTATAACTGACTTTCAGATATTACCACAAGTGTAATTAATTAAATGTAAATTATTATTAAAAGAATAGTCAAATTCAAAGATCTTTGATGATTATTTTACACTTTCAACAAAATATAATGTTACATTTTTGACGTTTCGTTTGTTTACATTTTTCAAACTCACAACATAACCTTAAAATTTTAAATTTTTGCTCTCAACATGTGTGCACTGTTTGAAAGTTCTAAAATAACAGAGACAGTTTGTTACTAAAATGATCGCTCTTTTTATACCCTTTTTCAAACAAAAGAAGGCTATAGTGATATTCCTGATTACAAACAAAAGAATTTTTAAAACTAAATACAATATAACCACATAATAATTGTTTATAACTATTAATTAGTCTTTAAATAAATTCAATAAATAAATACCAAAAGAATTTCTTTCCTAATGATATATAACACCTGTACTGACATAAAAGAACAAGGTCACTAGAACATTAACCAAAACATCTTTCCTACACAACTATCAGATAACTAAAATTAACTTAATTACTTAAAATTACTTAAATCTTAATTATTTAATTATTTAAATTTTCCTATCTTGTTAAAAGCCAACCTTACATCCTAATTAACATTGTTTACTTTTAGATATCAATGACATGAAAATAGTAACCAAATTAAATTATTTCAGATTGCTATGGTAAAACGTACCAACGCATTTTAATTTTATTTCAAAGATATCTTTTACAAAAATCAATCCCAACATTCAAGATTGCTTTAAAATTGTGCTTAAGAAACTGCTTGACAAAATAGCGTTAAAGCATTTTACCCTCGAATTGTATAATCTAGCTAAAGAAGAACATTTAACGATATCACTATCTCGTTAACTTGAAACATTTTTTTTATACTAATAAAGCAAGTAAGATAGCAAATACTTCCATACATCATCACGACCTGTCTGTTTTAGGTCAAGACTTGCTTTAATTTGACCTCAACTTTATTTTAATTGCCTAATTAGGTCACGATTTCACATCGTTAGCTGAATAATGAAAAAGTATCAAGATTCTAAAAAAACCAACTTTAAAAATTATCCTTTTACTGCCTAGTGTGTTCTAAAGTGCATGTTTATTAAATTAAAACCTTTTCTTTCGCTTCATAAAAAAATTATTAAAAATAATTATTTTTCTCCTTGAGGTTATGCCATCTAACATCTCATTGGAGAAATTTTACCTGGGGGTGCATACTTTCTATTGCATGTCAAATATCATGACAATATGTACCCTAAATAACATCAATACCAAGAAGTATCAATGGTGACACCTGCGAGAGACCAGGCGGATATTTTGTGAAACCATTTTTTTCGAATTCAAAACAAATTTTTTTTCAAGTCAATTTTCAAAACTTCACATCTCATGTATGTTTCTATTCGAGCATTGTCAAAGCATATAATGCTTTGTAATTTTTTGTAAAATTATTGTATGCGGGTCGATGCAAAACTTTTAGTAACTGATACAGGACGTCATTTTTTCGAGGCATTCGTCATTTAGGGATTTTTTTGAAAAAATTCCAAAAAGTCATGTAATTATGTACACATAAACCACAAGCACATTTTGTGAACATGCTTTAATCTTTATGCTTGATACATCTAATTATTTGTTTTGTCACGTTTTGTGTCTAGAAATTAATAGCATATGAACCACAAGGATTCTTTCTAACCCATACAAAATCTTCATAAATATTGTAATAAATCTTACATATTATTAAGATATCTTTAGAATCTTGTAACTAGACGATTTATGATACAATGGGTAATAGGGAGAATTATAAAATAATGGTAACTAATAAACAAAAAAATCTAGAAAAAGATATAATTATTTAGTGCACTATTGAAGCGACGCGCCTGAGAGTTTCAATTTTGCGAAGAGTTAAATTTTTCACAACAATTTTATTTAGCCGCAGCAATTATTTTAAAGTAAAATTAACAGAGTGGCTAGTTGTATCCGTCTCTCTATTGTTACCGCCGCCGTCTGTTTATAATATCATGCCCCCTGTATCGTAGCAATATGTAGGTATTATATAAAGGATATCAGACAAAAAATTAATAGTGACTACATAAGGATACATATAAACTATTAATGTCTCGTATAAAAATTTTGTATTGCAATATAAATTCTATATGATCTTCGCGGAAACTGATTATAAATTGATGAATTTTGGAGTATTTTTTGAGTATTTTTTGTTGATTATTTACACCTATACCCAATCTATTAGAGCTTAAGCATAATAGAAGTTGAAAAAAGTAAATCAATATACATTCTAAAAATGGCTGTTTTTGACTTTTTGAACTTTCTGATACCTTTGTGGCACCTTAGGATATCGTACAAGCTTAGCGGAAGCCGATACAATGAAGAATATGTAAAGAGTGTCAAAGCAGCCGGTCACTTTTCTGTAAACGTCTGGGAATGTACTCGTTCGAGAGATCCAGGTCCATGAATATTTATAAAATAGAAGTTTTTGCATTATTCAAATAAAAAATTATTATTTGTAGGATTACCCTGTCCATCGTGCTCGTATCGTTCACGCGTGGTCACGAACACAGGCGACGAAAAATTACAGAAGCCCGGAATCACATAAATCCGGTGTACTATACAAGGCACTAGGAGTTAATCTCGTACATACCCCAACGATTACAAAAAATAATCGGCTACAACGATGCGTCGGAAAAATATTAAAATAATTTGTTCTTTATAATCTTTTTATCATTATGTTTATTTAAAAAATGTCTAACGGTTGATCATATCAGCTGCTTAAGAATATTAGTGAAAACAAAACCAGTTAAGAAGCTGGATTTTTACAACTAATAAAACACCTTAAACAAGATAGAAAATTGATATAGGTAAGTGCGTTCAAGAACGTGTACCAGTTTATACACTACAATATAGTACAGGGTGGCCCACGCAAGATGATCCTGTACCTTATCTTAGAAACTGTAAGAGTTACGAAAAAAGGTTAAATATTAAAGTTAGTTGGTAAACTGAAAGACAAATTAAATGAGACTCGTATAGGTACTTAGAAAATCAGCTGCGCGCACAGGTGATTGTTGGGTTGCCTAAATATATCAGGACCGAACTTAAACTTAAACTGAAATATTTTTAATGCAATTTATTTTCAAATTTCATCAAATTCGCCGGTTTTATTTGAATTAGGAACAAGAATTAGTCATACAAATATTCAAACTATAAAAAAAACTACAATGAAAAATTAGATTTTGATTTAGATTTAGAAGTTTGATTTTTCTTGTTTAGTTTGCAGCTTTATAAGTGATTCTATAACAAAACATGCTTTTAATTAAATAAGATCCTAATTTTATTTATTAATATTAAAAACATATTAAAAATATTAATATTAATATCAAAAACCACAAGATGTAACCATAAGAGGAGGTAGAAAAGACGATCATAAATGCAAAGCCGGTGTAGCTCAGTGGCAAAACACCGTCTCTCTGTGCAACAGGTCATCGGTTCAAATCCCAAAGTTTATTGTTTTAGAGCATAATTTGTTTTAAATTAATTTACGCAAAAGTGTCAGAATTTAAAAAAAATTTTTAGAAGTTTTTCAGGACCGGCATATAAATTGTGGTGAAGTTTTGTTGATCAAATCGCGTTGGTTTTTTGAAAACTTAATAAAACATTCACATGATTTTGCAGTGCAGTCTCATGTTGGTGGTCATTTTTATTGGTGTCATAAATGAACAAAACTAAGAAATCGGTATTTTTAGTTGTCTCGCTTTTGTTGGGTATGTGGGATACATGAAATGAAGAATGAAACTAGTAATAATCTTTGAAATAGTGATTGAAGGCAAATTATTTCTAGGAAATAAAACCACTTTATTGTTCATAACCAAAGGCGAAAATTAAAAGCTGAAAGAAATGAATGTAAAATATTGCAATGCCTGTCTAAAGTAGGGATTTATTTATAAATGGAATAAACACATGTAAATAATAATTTAAATGTGAAATTTCATACACCCCTAAGCTTGATTCGTAAATAAAGCGGAAAATAACAAGAAATGATTCATTTAGATAATCGTCTAAACAATCTTATATGTTCATGTTCAATTAATTTATAAAAAACCGGATGACTTACCAGATGCTCCACTGCAGCACCTGTTTGTTTTAAAGTTCTCATTATCAGCTGCACCAAATAATAAAATGAAGACAGTGGCGTGGTGCTTTTATATAACCTTTTTATTCCATCTAAATCGCATATTTACTAGATAATATTATTGGTACGTCAATGATACGACATATTGCACGACTTATCAGCAAATCTTTCTCGTTTTTGTTTATAACATAACTAAAAATTAGATGATGGTTGAAAAACAAGCATTATTACTTCGAATCTGTCTTTATACAAAAATAGCTTATCTCAGTTATGGAACTACTCTGGACTGGAAGTACTCTGCGATTATTATGATTTTTTCAAAATTGGTGTTTCTAAAATTCTACCTGGGTGAAAAAAGATGAAGAAGCTTTCACAAGGGTAAACATATTTAGCATTTTTTGAAAAAATAACTATTTGAGAAAATATATTTTTGAAATATACATTATTATACATGTTGATTGTAAAATAGTTGGTAAATAAGCGATCAACAATTCCACTAACTAAAGAAGTATCTTTATTTGTACCAGTTGATGAAATAAAAAAGCTTAGCAGTGTAGTATATTACTATTGTAGTTTTTGGATTGCTTCATTAGTTAAATAGATGAGCTTAAATGTTGACTAACGACATTGGCCATTAAGGATGACTATAATGGATTGAATGACATGCCGTGAGACTGGGATTATGCAATTATAGTTAAATTCTTTTACTGTGTAGTATTTGATTTGTTAGAACATTTGACCAGTAGTAAGTAATATGGAGTAAACTTCTGCAGCGTTGCAAATGGCAAACCATTAATATTATAGTATGCTTAATAGAAGTACATAACAGTCCAGCGTTGGTTTATGTGATATGTACACAGGTACATACCTGTTTCGACAGATTTTTTATTGTTCTTCAGGATTAAATGATGTTGCTAACGCTACCTAGTCAGAAAAAAAGTCGGGTCAGCTCGCACATGTACATTCCTGGCGTTTAAAATATATTGAAACATTCGCATTTTTTACACGTTACTTTATTTGGTTCTATTTAATCTTATAGGTCATTAATATTAAAAAACTGAAATATTGCTAAATAGGGATACCGATAGCGATTAACGCAAATTAAAAATTATTTATTGATATTGTTTAATTGTATGAATTTGCTGTATTTACACAGTTTGATATGAAAATTTTAATCTTTTTAATTTCGAATAAGGCTGATACAAGCCATAATAAATATCTGATATTTTGAATTCGTAGTTACAGATAACTTCAGTTTGGTCCAATAAAATTTCTGAAAATTGATGGTAGGTGTTAACGATATACAGGCTGGAAATGCATGGGGTTGGTATAGGTGTATAAAAGCGTTGATAAAAAACGAGAGTGAAATGTTTGCGGTAAAAGAGGAGTCTCGACTATTCTCCTACCATTAACTGAAGTAAGTATTTAGCGACATACGACACATACTATTTGTTCTGCAAACGATGCTATCACGCCGGGTGATAAATCTAAAGTAATATTTTCTTCGTATTCACAGTAATGCCTGTAACTATACTTAAAAGTACAAAGTACTTCTCCACTGTTTCTACTGTTAACACTAAAATACAAGAAGTTTGTAAAAGAAACTGAAAATTACCTTAAAGATAAAACTCAGTGCTAATTCTTAAATAAAAGCAAATACGTTAATTCTACCTTTTAATTAAAATATTATAAATATAATTTTTATTTTTAAAACAAAAATATTATTTTTGTTATAATCTTCACATTTTAAGATACCTTAAATATAAATTATCTTTCAAACATGCAATATCAGTAAATTATTTTTACACATGACGTCCTCACTATCGTACAACGGGCGTTACTTTACCGCCTCGTTCCATTCTCCCAATACCGTTTTTATGAACGCTTTTATATTCCTATACAAAACCCATACGCTTCCAACCCCTATATTTCTCTTGGTATTCGAATTTTAAGGTATGCACTTACCTTGGTAGTGAACTCTTAATCGTACAACGAAACCGTAACACTTACCTGAAATAAAAAATTCAATTTAAAAAGGCAAAGACATCAGTTTCGTTAATTTCTTATTGTTTACACTATCATTCATCATCTGAAATATTTCCAATAAAAAATAACAATAGCTATTGATGGATAGATTAAATGATCTTAACATGTTTTTACTTAATTTATTTATTAACCAATAACAAATCAAACTATAATGAAATTAAATGGGTCAGTATGATGTCATTTCTGCCCGCGTTTCCTACTACAACACAGAGGAACTCCCCGAATTTGTTTTGACTAGACTATTCCGAATAGAATGTTTTATTAGGGAAGTCGTTTGAACTACATCCAAATTGGAATGGGTGCCGTCGCTATACAGCAAGTACATAGAATGCAAGAAGGTGTAGCAGCAAATTCCAAAACTCGATTTTCCTGTCTAGTATACTCAGAAGAGTGATGGTGAACCTTAATCTTCTTTTTGATACTGGTCCAGATGAGCAGATAATTTAGATTTTTTCCATAGAGAACAATTTAAAGTTCTGGAGCATCGCGATCATTCGTATGTTGATAAAACATTTATTTGTTCTCTACCACTGTTCAAATCAACTACAAGAATGGAAAGGTTGGCAACGGGTTGTACGCTTGTTCTCTAGCGTAACTCACGATTAGTATAAATACCGAGTCATAATCGGGTCATCACTATGTTAGATATCGTTAATCAAGCAAGACAATCTGGAATAAAGCATCGAATATGAATAAAATTGAGCATTGCCATGTGAATTTATCATTATAAACCTAAGTCCAAGCCAAGACTTCATGAAGTGTCATAAAAAGAGACCGTTTTTTCTCGTATACTCGTATATGCAATTCATGGAATACACTACAGTAACTTAATTCCAACCATGTATGCGTTGCTTCAAAACAAAGCTGAAGAAACATACACTAAGTTTTTTTTCGAGAATTAAAAAGGTCTAACTCAGGACTGCGACCTAGCTAAATTGTGGTGGACTTTGAAACAGTCGCAATCAATGCACTGCAAAAACAATTCCCAAATCTTAGAATATATGGATGTTTCCTTCATCTCACATAATGTACTTATATAGCATCATATTTGAGGTGTAGGATTGCAAGAAAATTACAGTGACAATTAAAACTTTACTTTACATTTGCAGAAACAAGCGGCTGTTCCCTTCGTCTCACAAGAACTTGTTATTGCTTATGGAAAGCTGCATGATAGTGATTTTTATACGACAAATGAGAATTTATTATACCAAGTTATAAATTATTTTGAAGACAAATGAATTGATTGATCAGTAGAAGATGATGAAGGAAACTACTGTTCTCGTTGAATTTGTGAAATGTTTATTAACTAGTAGCAAAAGATATACCACCGACAAGAGTTTTTTAGGCATAGAATAATAGCTTTTTGTTTATACTTAAGGTTAGCGCTGCGCATTCAAGCATATGGAAATTTATAAATGCGCTGAAGGAGGACGAAAATCGAAAAAAAAGTCGGAAAAACTCGACGAAATTCAACGTTTCGTAGTTGTACTGATATGAAACTATGGTAACTTGGATTTTACTAAAGTTTCTAGGGTACCTTCGCCCAACCATTTTCTGCTAAAGTTATTTTTGAAAACGCGCGCACCACGTTCTTAAAAGTTGAAGGAGGTGGTATCTAATGTCATTAGCTTTACATGTATTCAAATACACATTCCTTTTTCTAGTATTTGTTCTTATTTGTGCCTAGGTATCTATAGTATATAGTAAAGAACTGCAGGTAGAGATCTCGTATTTTAGACATGCAGGTGCATTTTAGAGTTATTTACTCCAACAAGACCGGGTACACCGGAATGAAAGGCCGATTTACTGCTCCATACTAGAGCTGGGAGTTTTCATAATTTTGTAGGTCCGGTCCGGCCCGAGCCCGTACCGACTATGGTTAGACCCGGTCCGCGCCTTTCCCGATTACCGTCAGATCCGAGCCGGCCCGACCACCCTTAGTTTGATTTAGATTCTACCCGACCCGCGTACCGCTGATCCCAATTCGACCCGTTCCGTCACGGCCCGTTTTTCAACACGCTTCCACTCGGCCCGAACCGGCCCGACTTGTCTGTGGCCCGACCCGGCCCGTGGCCCGGCCCGGCCCGTGGCCCGGCCTGGTCCGTGGTCCGGCCCGGTCCGTGGTCCGGCCCGTGGCCGGACTGTAATCTATATACGTAGTCTGACTGACCTATTAGCCGTCGCCGCACGACCTGTCCCGACTTAAGGCGTATTTAACAGTCCTCTTTTTCATCTTATCCTAATATCTCGGTCATTTTTTATGGGAATGTAATGTAATCTTTCTTTGTTATATATAAATTCTTTTTCTTGAAAATGTCAAATTTGAAAAGCATTAATCGATAGAGTCTTTTTGTTAATTGTAATTGTTAGAACATCAAAAAAAGATTCAGAATTATTATTATCATCAAAATGAGGGTTAGAAAATTCAGACCAAATCTTAATGGCGAATTAAGGCCTGATTTTGAGAATTTGATTGACTGAATTTGATCACGTGATGGCCATTAAAATTTAATATCAATGAAAGAGTTAATTTAGCTAGGTACTTTCTATAAACTGCTGGGCCTAAGGGTCGGTTTACAGAAAGTAAATTAAATATTTAATTGAGATCAAATCTTAATGGCGAATTAAAGCCGAATTTGAAAATCTGATTGGCTGAACTTGATCACGTGATCACGATTAAAATTTAATCTCAATTTTAAATACATATTTAATTCAGATTAAATCTTAGTGGCGAACTGAAACCTGAATAATTTTATTGGCAGAATTTGATCACGTGATCGCGATTAAAAGTTAATCTCAATTAAATATTTAATTTGCTTTCTGTAAACCGGCCCCTAGTGTTGTAATTTCGCAGTCTCTTGCATGTCTGGAGTAAACAGACACAGAATAATAGCGATCAAAGATCAAAGTCCGTTTGCTACGGGTACGCGACTCCACGGACACGCGGACATGGGCTTTTATGATGCTCCTCAAGCCCGGTCACGGTACGACCGCCCAAAGTGCAAAATGTCCGAGCCCGTACCGACCCGGTTTCGGAGCCACCCGAAACCCGTACAGACCCGAAATATCCGCCCGAAGCCCGTACCGTCCCGAGAATTGTACCGGTCCGTAGTCCGAACTATCCCGAAAGAAAATACAGTCCGGCCCGGCCCGACCCGTTAGTACCCCTATTTAGGCCCAAACCGGCCCGATGTCGGGCCGGGCGGGCTCGGACCTAAAATCGCAACTCTACTCCATACCACTATTTATAAAAAAAACTTATTGTGTCTGTGTAATTTTTTATGGATTATTAAAAAAACACTATGTACATATATTGTAGTGGTTTTATACTTATAGAGTGATTTTGTTCACTTCTCTTATTTAATTATTTATGACTTTATGGGTGTGTCAATGTTTGGTTTATTTTATTTGAATACCATTAATTTATTAATGATTTCAAAAAGATTCAACTTTTTTTGTTTCTTGGAAGTATTTAACATTTTTGGTTACCAAGAATGTATCCATATCGTTGGTACTTATAATCTGATTCAATGTTGTAAAATTTATAATGACCTAATGATAATTTTATCTGATCGATAAGTACTTAATAGGAATTGTTAAGAACAATAGAAAAAAAAAGGTCAATAAAAATAAAAGAATTAAATGTTGTTAATTGTATGTAAGCCTTTCATTTGTTTGTAATGCACATCTAAAAAAATATAATAAAAAAATTAACCTCAGGGATGAATAATTAATCTAAGGAAAAGGAATAATTTTATGTTTTAACACAACTAATAATTTACCAATTTAAAATATTGCATAAACACTTATTATTTGGAAAGATAGAACAAAGAAATGTGCGAAACACAAAAGAAAAATAGTGTCTCTGTTGCCACATAAGTGTATCAGGTAATTTAAAAGGTAACCTTATAGATGTTTGTCTTTAAAAAAAGAAAAGTTCTAGAAACCAAAATAGAAAGATTCATAAAGTTTAAGTAAACCATTGCTAATACTTATAAATTAATAATAATAATGGAGATTTAAAAAAAAAAGTTGAAATCACCTTAAGACTAAATGAAAAATGTAATTCTAAATAATACTCAATTTCTAAGAAAATTATCATTACTATAAAAAAATTTATCAATATTTGATGTCAATCAAAAATAAAGATGCCTTTAATAAGTAAATTATAAAATTTTGAACCCCCAACAAACTGAGATTGTAGTTTTTTGTTAGAATTAGTAAATTTAATTTTTTTATTTGATCCCAACAATTTAATTAAGCTAATTAAGTAGAGTCGTCGAACCATATTACTACAATATTTTAAATATCTGATATCATTCTGATGTTCCGTGCCTAAATCCCGAGTACTGTTAATTTACATCAAAATTATGCTAAATGTGGAAGTACCACAGATATTACAGTTTTGTTATTTTGCGTACCGTACTTTACTCCTTTACAATCCGTGTGGAAGGACCATATTTATTGCATAAGCAATAATTTCTTCCAAAACCCATTAAAAGAAAATTTCAACTCAAATGGACTGTCTTTTATTTATTGGTATACATAAAGTCTGTAAAGCTAAGGTTTCCTAGGATAGCGGTGCTGTCAAATAGCGGCCGTACAATAGCGGTACTGACGTCTCGTAGCGTTGAAAGAAAAAGACGGCCGTTATCACATGAAGACTGATGTAAAGCTAGGAATAGAAATGTGACGGTGCGTGAAAGAAGTAGAACTTATTTTATTATTTTATTTTATTATTTTATTTATATTATTATTTTATTTATTTTATTTTATTTTATTATTTATCTAATTATTATAATGGATATCTTGATTTAGCATTATTAATATTTTTGGAAGATGAAGAGTCATCTGAAGAAGAGACAGATCGTTTAAAGGAATCTGACATATTTAAAAACCGTTCAACAGAAGGTGATCAGTACGTCGCCACTTGCACAGCAATGAAAATAAATTCAGGGAGTATTGTCGCTTAACTCCAGTTTTTTTGATTATGTACTAAATTGCATAAAAGATGATATTACTTCCAAGCCATACAATAGAGACAAGAAACCAATATCGCCTGAGCAAAAACTTTGTTTATTTTTACGGTAAGAAATAATTCACGGCACTTCATCACCGTATCGGACTAAAACGTTGCAACAAGTGTTTCTCACCGTATTGAAGACCGTAATAAGAATGACATTGTCGCTTTTTTACGTGATGGCGCAGGAGACCGCTCTCGAGATAACCACAACGATTTAAATCTAAGAAAACGTTTTTCGTGACGTCATTCACCGTAACATTACGGCAGTTATATGACGGCACCGCTACCCTAGGAAACCTTAGCTTAAGAGGATTAACACAACAATGGAATTAACCTGAAAACTAGATTAATATTTTATGAAACACATAAGCATATATCATACAGACCTGGAAATTGATATTGTTAGGCTCACCTAGAATATTGATATAATTTTTGAAATATTTTTGTTAAAACATATCTTGCCGTAAAACCATTTTAAAGGCTTATTCACTAAACATTTTTATGTGTTCTCCTACCTTTTCAAAACATCTGCATGTTTGGTACAAAAGGTAATAACATTTGAAGATAAAAATGAAAAGTTTAATATGTTTGTAAATTGGAATTTGAAATAAGTTCACGAATTAAAACTCACCATTTATTAAGCATTAAATTATCAAAACCAAAAAAGAACATTAATTTAATAATCAGTAGCACCACCATTATGGTTAATGATTTGAAAAATTCGATTGTTCATGCTTAAGACGAGATGATTAAGCTCATTGATAGTGGCATTACCAAGGCCTGCAAAATGGAGCTCCTAAGATCATTTACAGTGCGGAAAGGATTATTTATACTGTAAATCTTTTGAACGATAATCTCCCACACGTTTTTCATTGGATTAATGTCCGGAAAGCATGATGGCCTGTCTAATGTTGGGATTTGTGACGCTACCAACCCTGCTCTTATGTTCCGTAAGCGGTAAGCAGGTGCCTAGCTTGTTGAAAAACTGGGTTTTCATGCTCATGATTCTCATAATAAGGAATTCACTTGCCATCCATGCCAAAGGAAATCCCATCCGAACCTTGTTTATTCCATTAAAAGAAGATGTTTGCAATTTGCAGCTGAAAATCTGATTGGACAAAAGTAATAACACATTTAATATTTCCTGTTGTTTAAATTAATAAAAGAAGGTATTTTTAGATAATCTGGAGGAAGAGAAAAAATTTAATTTTGACTGACCTGACGGTTTTCATGATTATTGGCAGGATTTTTGAAAGAAACCATTGCGCTTTTCACATAGAAACTGTTATGGTTGTTTCCTAATAATCTAGGCTGGGTTTAACGGAATAAACAAGCTTCGGATGGTATTTCCTTTGACATGGATGGTAAGTGAATTCCTTATTATGAGGATCATGAGCATGAAAACCTAATTTTTCAACAGGATAGGCACCTGCTTACCGCTCTCGGAACACAAGAGCAGGGCTGGTACCGTCACAAATTCCAACCTAAGACTGGCCATTATGCTCTTCGGACATTAACCCAATGGAAAACGTGTGAGAGATCATCGTTTAAAAGATTTACAGTGGAAATGATCCTTTCCGCACTGTAAATGATCTTAGGAGAGCGATTTTGCAGGAATTGGCATTGTCACTATCAATGAGCTTAATCATCTCGTCTTAAGCATGCAAAATCTAATTTTTCAAATCATTAATCATAATGGTGGTGCTACTGATTATTAATAATCTTTTTTTGGTTTTGATAATTTAATGCTTAATAAATGGTGAGTTTTAATTAGTGAACTTATTTCAATTTACAATTTACAAACATATTAAACTTTTCATTTTTATCTTCTAATGTTATTACCTTTTGACCCTTTTAAAGTTTCAAACATTTTACTGAACCCTGATGTAGATGTACCTAGTTATTTCACATTTACCGTTTGTATATTCAGCACTAATTTATTTGATTATTGTATGTATCTTTCAATCAACAACTATGTTTGTTTTAATGTGTCACTTCTTGTTTTCTATATAATTCTGAAGTGATGTTAACATCTTTATAAGATGATTCAGAACATGAACATTGAGGATGCAATTTGGAGAAGAAAACTTTAAGAGATATTTGTGAGACTCGTAGGATTTAAACAGTTTACTTTTTCCGATATTAGCGACTTCACAGTCTGAGGCTTAATAGTATGAAACTATCACTAAAAGAAAAATGTAGCAGATAAAAGAACTAACAATTTAAACTAATCAAAATTCTGTTAGTATAGTGTAGAGTCAACAGAAATTGCGAGATCCGGACAAGCATAAAGCTTTTTCATTACCAAATAGACAATTTTTTTGTTCTAAAGATAAATTATGTTTGTTGACTTTTAACTTGTCGTAGATAATAATTAGAAGTTTTATCACGTTTATAACAAACTTCGTTAAAGTGGTGCATTTCTCTTTGTCAGTGTAATAAAACTTTCTGTTACTATAATATGTACTTATCACAAAAGGAAGATAATACTCAATCTTTTTACAGTACATATAGTCATAGACAATCCGCAAAATTTAAAGAAATGTCTGGAACTCTCAAAAGATTTGGGTGGGGTCTGTATCATTTGGGCTTATATTTACAGAAATAAGTGCCATGAATTAACATCAATCGCAAGACGTGACAGACATCCATATACAATTCCAAACCGATCTAAGTGCTAAATCGGCGTTGTATTACTCAGTGAAACTTTTTGACCTGATTTTGATCTATATAACAAAATGAGATCATTCTGGATAATATTTACAAGTACCTTGTAAACTTGGAAGATATCTACCAAAAACTCAACAATAATTTTATTCGCACGACAATGCAAGAGTTAATTCAGCATGACAAAAACTTTCTTAAATTGAAAATTTTTATTCTATTTAATAATTCAATTTTTCTCTTTAACAAAAGATTTATCGAAATCAGTGTACTCCATGAAATACGTTAATAGAAGTTTTATAATAACCGCTAACTTTTACTACACACTGCTCAACGACTGTACTCGCTCGTATATCATCGACTAACTTTTTACAATAATGTTGCTTTCGCTTAAATGCTACTATTTACATCATAATCTTATGACATATTTACATCACCTTATTTGCTAATCAAAATGACTATACACTTATATACAACACATAACAGCAGATTATAACATTTTGTAGTAACTGTCACATATCTATTATTTTTACAATTATTCAATACGTTACGCAAAAATGATTTATTTAAATTAACTAAAACCTTTAGAGGATCTCATTGCCCCTCGATATAATCAAAATTAATCATGAAACAATACATAACAAAATAACTTCCACACTACTGTATATTACGTATTTTTTAAGTCTTGATGACTAAACTGTTTAATAATAAATAAAAAGCATTGCTTATTGAACCTTAGTAAAAAATACTTGTATTTTCTATAATCAATGACACACTATATAACTTATTTTCATTTTTAAATTTAAGAAAAGTTGATTAATAACTTTAAAAGTACTAGTTTTAAAACAAAGACTTTAATATTTTATAAAAATTTACCAAAGTTTGATACTAAAATCCACAGCAATATATTAGAGAAGAGGCAGAAGTTAGAAATAGTGATAAATTATACCATACAATTTTTTGTATAAAATTTATTAAATTATGCAAGATTTATCTTTGGTTTGCTTTTTTTACTTGATAGCAATATTACGTAAAACTCATTTAATGTATGGTATTAGGCGTCATATAATACTCACATATTCATGGAGTTTCAATAATAAACAAGTTCCCAGTTCCTAAAAGCATATCTACAAGTTTTTCACGTGAAATATTAATTTTCACTGAAAATCTGCATGCATTTACTACTTACTTTTTTAGTTTTCCTGTTTAATAATAATAAATAATTAATGAATTCATGGGAGAATTTAAAAACCCATTAATAAATATAGCTATTTGCAATGTAATACTAAAAGTAACTTTTCTACAATTTAATGGACGAACACTTCAAGAATACAATCAATCAAACTTTTATGCTATAAAACATTTTATGATACAATTTTCACAGGAATAGAAAAAAATAAAAACAAAGCATAAATTTGATCTTGTGCCAATATGTTTGGCTGCAGTAGGAATCGCCTGTTGATGCAACGCAAGCGTATTTCGCGGAGGAGTCTGCGACAAATGGTTTCTCTGGTAACGGCGTCTATTTGCAATCTTGCCCTGGTGCTGGAATACAACGCCTCAGGCGCTAGCGTCGGCTGTTGCAACAAGCGTCGGCAGTTTCAGCGAGCGTCGGAATTGTGTTCGCCTTCCCTATCCCGGCGCCCTCTATTATCTAAAATCTGAACTTGTGAATTACACGACTCGCAGGAAATAGGCGGTTGTAACAGGAAACGATTCGGTAAAGCAGGAAATTTGTAGTGAACACGAAGGCAGTTTTCGTTGTTAGCGTCACGCATAGGTTGTAATATCGTCGGAAGAGACTGCCGTCGGTTTAGGCTTTGAGGGTAAATACAGATTTGTTTTGAGATTGCCTAAAATTGGTTTTAGAGGGAAGTAAACAGAATTTAAAGGAAATTCTCTTTCCGGATGGAGGAAGAACTGAAAATATAATCTTAATATAAATATCGTTTGAAAAAACGATAAGGAAATGTTTTAAATTTATTTTCTTTAATGTCTTTTTTTTAAATTATTTTTTATAAGGAAATGGATAACACACACAAGAAAATATCGAAAGACTGAAAGGACAAAATTGAAAACATCTGAAATCACACAAAAGTAAAAAAAGTTGTTTGTTAATTGCCAAAAGCTATTTTAGTTGTGAATTTTTAAGGTAGAACTTCTTTTACTGTAGCCTTATGTCTTTAATAAATGAAGACTTCAGGGAAGAAAGGAGAAATGATACAGATCCACACATATTAAAATAATACCTTTTCTTGTAGATGAAAGGTGTTTTACGGTCTCGACAAAAACTTACTATCAGCCTGAAGAAGTATAAACGTTTCTGCCTTAAATACTAAAATTAATCTTTCAACATGCAAACGTGGAAAATTAATACACTGTATTCAAAAAACATTAAATTTATCTAGACGAAAAAAAGTTTTGCGAAGAACCTTACGCAACGTAAGATATACCCTTGCAATTTAAATATTTATTCTCGACAACGTCAACGTCTACTGTTTTACTAGCCCTCATGATTAATATTTTGAAACAATATACAGTATGCAGTTGACAATTTTTTATCGTCACTGGCTATACCTTAAGAGCTTAACAGGCTCCCTTTTTTATTAGCTCCCAAGGTTAACATTTAGTAGTAACTTATACTACGAACAATAACTTAACCTATGGCCAATGATAGTAACAAATCTCCCAGTCGCATTCGACAAAAGTGTATCTTTTCGGTTTTGGTAAACGTCACAGAAACCTCAACTTACAGAATCGTTGTCGGTTGCTATGAAAACAACAAAATATGGCCAGTAAACTTCTAACAGACAGTCGGCGGTATTGACAATTGCTGATTAGCTTTAACTGAATGTTAAATACTATGGATACAGTTGTCTCAACAAACATATCTATGGTAATTAACACACACTTAAAATTAATCAGTGATTGTGAATACCGCCGCGTGACTTTTTATATAAATAAATTTTGATTTTTAATGTAGTAGCCCTTATCGATTTCGTATCATAATATAATATACTGATATGTTTAGTTCGAGGTCTAGGGCTAGATTAGTTCCCTTGGCGGGAGCTAACCTTATATTTTCACATTAGAGTTGCAATTAGTATCCTACCACTTCATTACATTATCGAATAAAAGCAAAGAGAAAACTATCAAAAATTTTACTTCTTAAACATTTAGAGTTTCGTAAATATGTATTATACTTTTATAACAAGATTTTATGAAATGACATCTGTGACTAATATCATGTTTGACTTAAGAATGTTGCTACTTGCGATTACTGGAGAGATCTTCTGTGAGAATGGAACGTTCCAAGTAGCCACAATTTTGCTGATACATTTAATTGTTTTATTAATAATTAGTAGTATTTGATATTAACAAATACTTTTTTATTATTAATACCGGAAGCTCCATATACTTTACCATATGAAAATAGGCGACATTTTTGAAGCGCTATATTTGCAGGTGGGTGTGCAACTAGTAATAAATGTTTTTTGGTGAGAAACCTACAGCTAATTAAAAAAATAACATTATTTTTGATAGGCGGTATATTATTATTTGCATGCTAGCCTACATCAGCCCTTACTACTTATCTAAACCATTCAATCTTACATTACAATAATTATTTTTAATTACTTTCCAAATATTTTAGAAATATCAGGTTTAGTTGGCAGAGATGCATTTAAATTTTGTCCCCCACTTTTCAAAATCCCAATAATTTTAAAAATTTAATTTCTGATCTCAAAAAATATTTAATAGTCCAATTTCTTTTAAATTAATCTCAAAAAAAAGTTTTTTTTAAATCCGACTTCACCACAAAAAATATTTTTAGAAATCTAATCCCTACTACCAGAAAATATTTTAAAACAGTTTAGTTTCCACAATCCCTAATCACAAAACTTATTTATAAAAAAAATTATTCCTTACTCCCTAATCCTAAATATTGTTAAAAAGTCAATCCTCAATCCCTAAAAATTCAATTCCTAACCCCAAAAATTATTTTTAACTAAATCATCATAAATCTCCAATCTCAAAAAATATATTTTTTAAAAGTTCAAACCCTAATCCTAATCCCAGTTTTTGTTAAGTCTAATAATAATCCTCAATCCGTAATTCCAAAAAATATTTTAAAGAATTCTAATTTTTAATAATAATAATAATAAATCGCATTTATTGGACAGTAACAAAAATAAAATTTACAAAATCTCCAAAAAAAAATTAAATATTACAAAAATTAAATTCAAATAATTAAAATAGGAAAGGTAAATTAATTACTGTAGTGTGAAGTAAGTGTAGGGACTGCTGGCAAAATCTAGCCAAAGGCTACTCTATTTAACCAAGAGACCCTACAGAAAAGTATATAATGTGAATTTAATTCTAGTAGGTAAAACAGAGATGAGATTAGACGCAAGGATTTATTGTAAATGTAAAAAATAGTTTCTTAAATAGGGTTTGAATTGTTTTAAAGTATAGTTCTTTATATCTGTTGGCAGTGTATTATAAAGTTTTACTGCGTTGTAGGTTGTAGACAAAACCTCGATGAAACAAAGTAGATGTATGATGTGGAATGGTAAGCGTATAGTTATAGCGAGTACCCACTGAGTGCACATACGAACGAGGTACCAGCTCAGTGCTAGTCTTAGTCTTTAGTCTTTAATTTTAATAAATATTGTTAAAAACTCAATCCTCAATACCTAAAAACCGATTCTTAAAAATTCAACCCCAAAATATATTTTGAAAAACCTAATTCTTTATCTCTAATCCCCAAAAAAATTCTTAAAAATTTAAATACTGCATTAAAACTGTTACCGGCAGATCTGGTTAAGGTGTTCTGCAGTTTTCTTTAGCTGTGATACAAATGTGGGGTTTGCGCTGTTCCATCTGTACGTCGGCTGCAGAAGCACGTTGGGCCACGTAATAATAATTGTCGCTCCCTCCCACCCGCACAAGCTTATAGCTTCTGGGGCCTGGTTTCCAGGTTATGGGTTGTAGCAATTAATATTATTATTATTATTATAAAAAATATTTAATAATCTCAAAAATTATTTTTAAAAAAGCAATTTTTAATCCCAAAAACATGTATGTAAATCTGTATATCAACATGAAGAGAAAATTAATGCGCGTATATAAACATATAACAAAGGGATAATAATGGGAATTCGCGCAATAGATTTATAAGAGAAAGTTAGTTGCAGCCTTATACACGTGTTTCGCACTTATTAGCGCTCATCAGTACGGCATAGAATATATCTGTGAAACCTTGTGTTATACATTGTTTCTAGTTTGTTGCTTAACTTTTATTTCTTCTATCTGCTATGCCGTACTGTTGAGCACTAATAAAAGCGAAACACGTGTATACGGCTGCAACTAACTTTCTCTTATAAATCTATTGCGCGAATTCCCATTATTATCCCTTTGTTAACCTGTATATTTATATGTAAACCAAAAATGTAAACCTGTATATCTAATCCCAACAAAATATATTTTAAAATTCAGTTTTTAATCCCTAACGTCAAAAGATATTTTAAAAGAATCCAATCCTCAATTCCTAATTGTATGTTTAAAATTTAATCCCCAATTCATAATACCAAAAAATATTTTGGAAGAATTGATTTTCAACCCTAATACTTTTCAAAAATAGGGAGATTGCTCAATCCTGATTATAAATGATGTATACTACTAAATATTACACCACGACTTCTTACTTATAGTACAGGGTGATGGTAAAAGGCTTTTACCCCTGTATAATAAATCAAGTTAGTTAGATCTTTAGATCTCTAGAGGGTAAGTTCGACATTCAGATCTATTTAACTCGAAGAGCTCGGTTTCCATAGTATCCATTATTACAAATAATTGTAACTATGCCAATAGAGCTTTTGGAGCAAAAAGAGTTACAATGTCGAACTTATCCAGAGTAACTATCAAAGGTAATGTTTTTATCTTTAAACTGTCAAATTTTGACAGTTTGATTACCCAGTAAATATTTATCATTAGCTTAGTTTTACATCATTTCGTTTTTGTTCTATAATTAGTAAATAAATCTAAAATATGGCAAAGCCCTAAAAAATAGTTGGGATTTGGCGAAATTAAAGCAGTTTCTCCTATAAAAAGACACGAAACTTGAAAGTAGCAGAAATAGTAGTAGTGTACTACTGGCAAGATCAACACTGAAAGCAGCATTTTTATCGGAGCGCACCGGTGGGCAACTCCTGAGGTCTTGAATTGTTCGAAAGTTGTAGTTATTTGCAGTTTTGGTACAAATTAAGTCTAACCTAGATTAACATAGATTAATTAACGATATCCATGGATATTAACCTCGGGTTAAAGGTAATTGGACTAAGGGCCTTATTTTCAATCTCTGGTTATCTGTAAACTGGTGGTTAGTCACCGTAGGTACGTTTGTTGCGACAATTATATCCATAGTAATTAATCATCAGTTAGAGCTAACCAGAAGTAAACCAGGGTTAAAACCGACCCCTAGTGAAATTGGGCCTTAATGACTTAAATGAGTTTGTAGAACATATTGATTATTTCGTTATTTACCAGTTGAACATCTTTTCCCGTTACAATTACAAATGATTTTCTAGCACATAGCAGGATCTAAAAAACCCCGAAGGGCCCACCGGCGGCCAGTCCGACGCTGAGCGAATTTAACCAGGAATCTAGCTATCTAGATTGCTGCTTGTAGATAGGGCGTAGCCGACGCCCCTATATGTTTAAGTTATTTTGAACCTACTCCACCTTTATATTAAATTTTAATTTAAAACTGAGATCATGTAAAACATTTTCCTTTGTTGTTTTAATTGACGTTTGCTTATTAATCTACGTTCTTGATTATTAAATTGTTTAGACAGGTCAACAATTTATTGTATGTGAGTGATGTCTATTCATTCATAAATTAATTCCCGCACCTTCCAAAAACACACACGTTAATGACGCTTTAATTAATGTGTCTGAGAATAATGAAATTTACTTTTAGCGAGAACAAATTTCTCAAATTTAATAATGCAATTTTCATAAATTCTAAACGTTGTTTTCGTATGTTCATGTTACACTACGTAAGTAAACAAGAAATTTCCCGGGGAAGGTTTTTTATAAACATATACATATATAGGTCAAGTTTAAACTTAAAATATATTCAGTTCATGTAAAACTGTTTTTATAATACAATCAACAAATTTTTAAAAATCTGGGGAGAAACTATTTAGAAATTTATTTAATTTTTTAAGTTTATTAAAGACAACGGCGGTATACATTTCTTCGCTTTTAAAATTTTTGGGTTGTAGGTATAATTTACTACGTAAGTTTGAAACTGGGTCGTGAACGAAATTGGAAAGTTTATATTTTGATTAGATTATTATTAAAAACTTCCAACTTTCAGTCTTATTACACTTGTTGCTTGTAAATTACCATTATCACAACTTGAAACGTTAGAAGGGTTTCGGTTAGCGTACAACGTACATATTATTACAAATTGGATTTTAATTAACTTCAAAGCTTTTTTATGATTCCCCCTTTCCACATGGAAAATTAAAGAAGTTGTAATGAAACAATATTGACTCAATCTTTCTTTCATTCTCCTTTTAATATTAACGTTAACAAAAAGAAAAGTTAGATTTGATCCTGAAGTAGAAGTTTTCAAGTTTTCACTAAGTTTTATTCGTTTCAGATGATAGAATAGAATTTTTTTGTTGAAATACCTTTTCTACTTTTAAGTTTTAGATTTATCATTTCCGATTGTTGAGAAATATAAAAGAATCATTTATATAAATCAGAAAATACAATTTTTCATTCCAGAATTAAATTTGAAACACGGTTAGAAAGCTATATTGGGAAATTAAATTTTTTCATAAATGTTTTCAGCCGGATTTAAAAACAGTTGAAATTTCAACTTCGTAAATTATAAAAGCTTTGTTTTTTTCAATACAATAACACCATTATGTTTATTTTTTAGAAGGTTTCCAAGGATGAGTTTTCTGTAAAATCTTACTTAAAAAATAATGAAGCAGAAATTAAAAGCGTTTATTAATGTTTTTTTTTGTCATTAAAGAGAAAAAATCTATGACAAATTGGGTCGTTTTATGTTTAAGATATCTATTGTTTTCAAAAATTTAATTTGCATTAATAAAATTATAATATATTTTTATTATGTTGAATTTTTTACTACATAATAAAAGAAAGTTAAATAAATACGGGAGGATTTAGAACACTAGATTACAAACTTCAAGCGCTTATTAAAGGCAACCAACGTATTGTAGAAAAGCAAGGGCCGCTAAAAAGCAACAGGCAAGATAAAGGCAATTAATTTTCTTATAGGATTATTAAAAATGTAGATTATCTTGAACAGTTGATGTGTCTTCGGCGAACTATCGGTCCATTAACTTAATGAAGCAATTATTATATCTAGTACCCTTTGTATATTTGCAATTATCTAGTTCGTATAGAAAGATTGTCACCTTCCCGTAGGTCGCCTTGGTAACTTACTTGGTTACAGCCCCGCCCGGGAGTGGAGGACCTGGGTTCGATTTCCAGTCCGGGTGTTACTTTTCGATGTGGATTTGCATTTGTGATGTGATTTACCTTAAATTGAATGATATTTCTTTTTATATATTTCTTTTACTGCATTAAGCGATATTTCATTTTGTATTAGTATTTCTTATCTTTATCTTTAAATTAAACAACAACCACCAAGTTAACCGCAATTTAAGACAAAAAACAACTATAGGTATCATCCGGTACACCAGTCACTTAAATAAACCGTCCCAACAATCTAGACATAACTGACGAATTCAAACAAACTTCTTAAATGAATTTTACAGTTACTCAACCAAAACAGCATTATAGCGACTTTACTTACAACTATTATAAATAAGCTAACCCAAATAATAAATGCATAGATAAGAATTGCAGTATGGAAACCTAAGTAGGTGATAAACCCTGTTTAAGAAACAATTTTATTCTAAAAAATCAACGAAATTTCCAAATTTTTAATTTCTAAAAGCCGTCCAAGCAAAAAAATAATGAGAAATACCCTACTGTACTATTTATTATGCAAACCCTGATGGTTGTGCCGGCGAAGAGTCTGCTGTTATAAAGTCAAGTACATTTTACAACCATATACTACTAACAAAATACATATCAAAAATCTCAACCTAGGCTATGCACAAAAGATACAGACTGAGACAAATTTCTAGATCATATTAATAAACATATCAAGCCCGATCTCCAACTAAAGGAAAAGTTAAAAGAGCTATACAGTACATAACCAAACTGATTCAAAATGCTTCTTGGATAGCCACTTCAACAAGAAACAAAACATTTCCGGATAAATATAACAATCCTTTAAATATTAAAAAACCTGTGAACGGAAAACACAAGGATTGACGCCGTTGGCAAAACCCCAAAAATCCGTTAGAAAAAACATACCTAAATACTATAGGGTACGTAACTCCCTACTTACGTGCAGTGATACGAAAAACTAGAAATAAATTATTTCAAAAATAATATCACCAACCTATCCATTGAAAACTATTCCTTGTGGAAAACTAAAAAAAATTAAGAGACCTGCTGTATCCCCAATTACAAGAATTTCAAAACATATTGCTAGCACATTTACCACACATTCAGCTAATAATAACAACAATTAATCGTTGATAAAGTATACTAAAAACCCTTCTACGAAAAATTGTCCTGCTGTTAAGGTCTGTTTTCATGTAGAAATTGCCAGCTTTGACAAGAGGCCCCAGCTTAGCTGAATATTGGATAACAAAATGTGCAAATGTCGTTCTTTCAACATTGGTCTAAGCCTAGGCCAACTTTCAGGTATAGAATTTTGTCTTTCTAATCTTTTCTCAATCTTAAGCCGGCATTTAACATATTAACATTAAGAGTGGTTCAAGACTCATCTTCAGTTTAGTCGCGATATTGGTGCCACTTATTGGACCAAAACATGCGTCCACGATGGGATCATTGATGAATGCGCCAAAATTCACCTTGCGCCAAGACTCAGTATTGGCATCGGTACTATATTGGGCTTACTATTTAAGCAAGATTTATCACTAATAGTGTTGCAAAATGCTCGAGCATTTATTTTTGGAGAATGTTTCCGGAGCACAAACAAAAATAAACTCTCAAAAGTGAGCAAGACTGGAGAATATACCTTTAACCTGCAAAGATATACCCAAAATAAGAATACCTTCAAAGGTTCTTGAAATATCCTCAAAATGCTGAAAATGCTCGAATGTTCTCCGATTTTCCTCTTTTATAGTGCTAGTTGTAATTAATTTTACTGTTGGAAGGTGATGTATTGAAAAGTAATGTAATATTAGATAATTGGAAAATATTAAACTCATTATATTTAGATTAGGAGCTCGCCGACCGGATACTACACAGACCGCGTACACTTCACCGACTGTTTGCGAACACGCCGACATTCAAAATGTATTTTGCTACTGAACACTTTGCCGACCGTGGACAATACGCTGACACTAAACGGTGGACACTTTGCTGGCCGTGGACTCTACGCCGACCGCAACCGGTGGACACTTTGCCGACCGTGGACATTTACCAAACCTAACCTAACCCAAATTCATATTGTTGAAAACATCACAGAGATCATATTTGTGAAATTCGTATCAGAATCGATCAACAGGTTAATTAGTTTTAGCCTCGGAACTTTACGTTAACATCCCCATAAGAATTATAACTATGGACAGCTCTTAAGGGTTGACAAGTGTCCTCGGCTGGCAACGTGTCCACCGCTTGCTGTCAGCGTAGTGTACACGGTCAGTAAAGCGTCCAGTAGCAAAATTTATTTTAAGAGTTAGTGTTCACGGTCGGCAAAGTGCCCAAAGTGAAGTGAAGAAGTGTCCAGCCACCACATGCACAAGTAATACATTGTGAAAACCTTACAAACATTTGTCACTATTTGTATAAATAAAATATAAAAAATTAGTTCATGTATAATTAGAACAAAAAACAAAACAGGTGCTATCCGGCGGTAAACTAAATTTCTTATTAATGCTTTCAAACGCTTAAATTGTGCAAACTATGCTTATAAACGTATGCCTTTTAAACACCCGACGCCGAGAGCGACTGTGTGTAACACGTATACATTTTGCATGGACATACAGTTTAAGATTGTTTAGTTTCGATTTTTAATGTTCTTCTTTATGCTCGTTTGTGCTGTATTATTCCCAGTGTTCTAGAGAATTACTTTATGAGAACGCTCGCAAACGTGCTCGATTATACTCCACAGGAGAACGTTCTTTTGATATGATTTTATCATGCGCGAACCTTTGCGAAGGCTCTCATCAGCATGTTCAGAACGTTCTTTCATTTACAACACTGATCACTAATAGATGGACCATGACTCATTAACAAGCTTGGCACGAAGTTATCCCGATTTTAGCCCAGGTGAGGGCTATTTTAGGATTTTGTGGGCCCTTTGTTATTTTCTACATGACATACAACGTTTATGCTTCTACCCCTTACGAAGAACTTGGTTACGCTCAATTAGCGCGTCACTTACTTTTTGCAAGAGCTGCCAATTTAAACTGATAGAAGCAAAGTTGCCTATGCACCCTCTGTGAACACTAGCTAATATCTCTTTCATACTGGAGTCCAGCCTTGTTCTAGGGTCATCCTAAAGTAAGGGATGGGAATTTTAAGAGCAGTTGAGTCATATTGCAGAAATACCTCACGCCTGCCAGCCCCATACAGAGATTATCTGAATGTTTTACGTGGAGTCCCCGTGTTAACATAACTCCACGTTCCTTCCATGAGGAAATAATTGAGATACGCTCAATCAGCGCGCAATTGCATAGCAATTGCTCCCAGTCAGCTCACTGGTCGGAGTGAGGTTGCCTATCCACCCTCTACTAGCTATCCAGGCTAGTACCGGAGAGATCGACTTAACACGTGCTCACCCGCCGGTACCCTCCCGACCCCTTTCATACGGGGTGAAGTACCTCGTCCAACAATAGTACTGTAATGATATTCATTCATAAAAACTGTCATTAGATACATATTACCTCAAGAAGGCATTGGATGCTAAGTGATTGCAATAGCTACAAGAATAAAGAACAAGTAATAAAAGATATCTTAAAATGAACCCGTATTTTATTTACTTCAACATTAAATATAACTTCTGGTAAACCACCTACCGTTATAATTGGTGACCCCGACGTGATTTGAACACGCAACCTTCTGATCCAAGCTATAATGTGTCCTGCTTCCAACACGTGCTAGTCGGTTCCTCTGCATACAACTAACAGCACTTAGTTCTGCATCAACCAACTACGGCATCTACAATTGGATTGACTGGACAATCGCTAGCTATCGATTCTGAACCAATATCGGAATATATACCTTTTTTTAATCAAGATAAGTATAACTTAATTCAATTGCATATTAAATATGGCTGCTCATATTCCATTTCCGACATTTGACAATTCAAATATAGAATCCTGGTTAACTTTATTGGACCGATACTTTATTCATCTCAACATAAACGATGAACGCATACAATATGATATTCTAACCTTGAACTTGCCAAATGATGTTATAATTAACCACCAAGATCTCATAGTAAATGTACCTCGCAGACAACCGTATTCTGTTTTGAAAAATGCCATTAAAATTTTCATGTAGGCTCACGCCTTTCGCGAATTTCAAAACTCCTGGATAGTTTGACATTCAGTGGTAAAGTCAAGGAATTGGTAACTGACATTAGAACACTGTCAAAGGACTTGAACTTTGATGATGAAATTCTCAAAGATTTTCTAATAGCGAAATTACCAAACCATTTGAAAATTCAAGCAATAAATTTATTACATTTACCTATCTCAGATATTGTAGAAAGACTTGATATGATCAACGAATTACACGAGACTCCAAAACCTGATCAGTTACATACAAGTTTACAACATAAGATTGACCAACTAACCGATCAAGTACAAAACCTTTCTGGCAAAATAAGGCAAATTCAAAATATTCGCACTTCAATCCCTCGTGTTTCAACAAATTATGAACCACGAGTTAATACTGCTACTAGTGCTGACTGTTCAAATGTATCTAGACTGTGCTACTACCACGCTAGGTTCCAAGACAATGCCCGTAAATGTACAGGCAACTGCTCCTATCAGGCAAAAAAACTAATTGTCAGCTCTCCTATATCAAATGATGAGGCTAGCAGAGTTTGTCCCAATGTCTCATCAACCTTCATCGAATTGACAGATACGATTAACAATATTTCTTTCTTTTGTCGTTGACACTGCATCCCCATATTCAATAATAACACCAAAAATTGCTAAGTTATTCCAAAATACAATCAAGCAAAATTTTACTGATAACCTAAAAGCTGCAAACAATACGAAAATTCCCATATTAGGTACAGTAGATTTGACACTTGACTTTGACATTTCTTATATACATCGTCAATCCTGGAAATTTTTGATAGCTAATGTCACATTTCCTATCCTTGGTTTGGAATTTTTACAAACAAATAATTTAAATATTGATTGTGTCAATAAAATTGTCACATCTAATTTGACATCGACAAAAGCTGCAGACACGTCTTCTAATGATCATGGTGACCAGGTCAGTACCGTTGTTACTAACCTTTCTCTTCCTACACAGGTATCTTCAGAAATTGGTAACAATAACGATGATCGCAACGTCTACAAGAACCTATTACATAAGAAGTTTTCTGAATTACTACAACCCTTTAATTACAACAGACATATCCAACATTCAATTACTCATAAAATTGACACAGAAACTAATTCTACTGTTAGAGCTAAGCCTAGAAAATTAAATCCTAATCAACTACTCTTTCTAGAAAAACACTTGAACGAGGTCATGGAAGCAGGTGTTCTCGAACGATCAGCTAGCGATAGGTCCACACCAAACCACCTGGTGCCAAATAAGAAGAACACACCTTCAGCGGGACCTTATCGAATGGTCGGAGATTATAGGCGGTTGAATTCAATTACAATTCCTGACATATATCCAACACCCTTCTTAAGTGACTCCACCCGGAAAATAGAAGGTGCTACCATTTTCTCCAAAATAGATCTGAAGAAGGCGTACTAAGCAATCCCCATTCACCCTGATGATGTTCACAAAACAGCGATTACCACACCGCTAGGCCTCTTCCAATTCAAAAGGATGTGTTTTGGTTTAAGAAATGCAGCAAGCTCGTGGAGCCGATTCATGGATACAATATTATCAGGTCTGTCTTTTATATTTTTTTACGTAGACGATATTTTAATATTTAGTAAAGATGCTCAACTATATCTTGACCATCTGCAACAAGTATTTACACGATTGAGAGACAATGGGCTTCTAGTAAATGTGGATAAATGTAAATTTGGTGTCTCAAAAATTGATTTTTTGGGACACACTGTAAATATTAGCGGAATTAAACCACAAACTACAAAATTTGAAGCAATTGCAGAATTTCCATTGCCTACTAATCAAAAGAACCTTAGGAATTTTATTGGCCTTGTTTCGTATTATCATAAATTCATTCCAAACTGTGCTGAAATATTAGCACCACTAAATAATCTTGTTATACCAGGCAAAGCCTCTCAAAAACCTATCATATTAAATAGCAATCAAGTACAAGCTTTTAACAATGCTAAAATGCTTTAATCAATGCTACACTACTAAAACATCCTAAACTCGACGCTCCAATTAGTATTGCAGCTGATAGTTCATCTACCGCAATTGCAGGAGTACTCCAGCAACTGGATAATGACCTGTGGAAACCATTAGCATTTTGTTCACGTAAACTAACCCCTGTGGAACAAAAATATAGTGTTTTTTCACGCGAACTTTTAGCAATTTACTTTTCGCTAAAAAAATCCCGGTATTATGTTGAGTGTAGAAACTTTCATATATATACTGACCATAAACCTTTATGTACGGCAATAAAGAACAATAGTGATGCATACTTGCCACGCGAATTTCGTCAACTTGAATATATTTTCCATTATTCTAGTGATATTAGACATATTCAAGGACAACAAAATATTCCCGATGACGCATTAACAAGAGTGCAACTTATTCATATGCCCGATTCTTCAATTAATTACGAGGATATTTCTCGTGCCCAACAAACGGACAAAGAACTGCAACATCTTAGAGAGTGCAATAATTTCAATTTGGTTTAAATTCAAAATCCCGGTCAATCAACTATTTGGGAGGATGTAAACGAGAAAAATCCCAGACCTTACGTTCCTC
Source organism: Agrypnus murinus (assembly GCA_929113105.1). Lineage (NCBI taxonomy): Eukaryota > Metazoa > Arthropoda > Insecta > Coleoptera > Elateridae > Agrypnus > Agrypnus murinus. Next base: position 90,623,907 of record OV816026.1, read on the forward strand.
AACAATTTCGCTATAAGTTGTTTCAACAACTACATAATTGTTAACTACAACAACAACAACTAAATCTTTATTAACGACATACATAACTTGAGCTACAACTTGGTTCTTACCCATAGAGCAGGTAGTTGTGAACTGGCGGTCACTACAACCCTCGGCCGCTTTGTACCCCAGCTTTTGTCATTTGTGCATTTCTTACAATACATATACTACATACCTCCACCACAAGTTGAAACAATACTAATTTAACTAACTATTCAACTTATATGCTAATTAATGACTTACAACGTTTCCGAATCGTTCGGTCATGTTTCTCTTCCTAGTGCTACGTCGTACAATACTTGTTACACTATTCTCTAATTCATTACTATTTGAATCCTTATTCACTGTGTCATTAGTGAGTACAATTTCGGATTCATTAGCATCTAAATTTTTATCCACAGCACTATTCGTGGTTACAACTGGTTGCGATTCGCAACTACTAATTACATTGGTACTATAGCTACCAGTATAATGTGCAATTTTTCTACTGCTTACAATTGGCGTACATGGATCTAATGAGCCATTTCCGTCTTCCGCTAGCCTAGGAATTATCTGGTTTGCGTGTCGTTTCCATATGCGGTTATTTTCTAAAATTTCGCATAAAAATGTAACACGCCCCAGTTTCTTAATTATTACAGCTTCGGTCCAATTTTTCGTGTTAGTGTCCCTATAGTCCCTAACCATCACCGCTTCCCCCTCTGCAAAATCTGTATTACCAATACTGCCGCTACGTTGCTTTGTTGTTTGTAAAACGTTCGGGTTAGTGACTAATTCGGAAGTTGGTTTAATGAAATCCAACCGCGTCTTTAATTGACGTCCAAACATAAGCTCTGATGGAGTCTTCTTGGTACTGCAATGAGGCGCGTTTCTATAAACTAATAAAAATCTACTCATCAAAACTTCTATAGAAATTTTTTTCTCGGCCGAATTATTAATTGCCGCCCCCATTGCCTTTTTGAAAGTTTTGACAGCGTTCTCTGCTGCCCCGTTGCTGGCAGGATAAAAGGTTGGAGACGTTAGGTGCTCTATACCATTTTTCTCTAGAAACTGTTTAAACTCTCTTGAGACCAACTGTGTACCATTGTCGCTTACTAAGAGTTTTGGCAACCCGAATCGTGCAAAAGTTTCTCTTAATTTAGCTATGGTCTGTCCCGAAGTGATGTTGGGCATTTTAAAAACTTCGACCCACTTTGAGTAGGCATCTAAAATTATGAAAAAATAATTTGATTGTATAGGGCCTAAAAAATCTACGTGTATCCTTTCCCAAGCGGTTTCCGGTGTAGGCCACGAAGTCAATTCGACTTTCCTTGGGCTATCTCTCATTTTTAAACACCCTGTACAAGATTTTGCCACTCTTTCAATTTCACCGTCTAGACCGGGCCACCACATGTAAGATCTAGCTACTGCTTTCATTTTTACAATTCCTAAATGGCTAACGTGCAGTTCACGAAGCAATTGTAATCTTAGCTTTTTTGGTATCACCACGCGGTATCCCCAAAATAAACAACCTCGATCTACAGTTAATTCATGCTTTCGCGCATAGTATGGTTTTAGTTCGTCCATCTGTACGTGATCCGGCCACCCTGTGTTTACGTAATCTAAAACTGTTTTCATCGTAGCATCTATCTGAGTTTCCCTTTTTACTACTTTCGCGTTGATCGGTGTATGAAACCCTTCGATAAAATTTAAATACGTCCCCTTTTCGTCTTCCTGGCTTGATTCACCTTGTTCGGCTAACGGTGATCGCGACAAATAATCTGCTGGTTGATTGTTTGTTCCTTTCACGTACTGAATGGTGTATCTAAATCCCGACAAATAAATTGCCCATCTCTCTAACCTACTTGCTGCCATAACAGGTATCCCCCGAGGTTCCCCAAAAATGGCTAACAACGGTTTATGGTCGGTTCTTAAAATAAAATGCTGACCCTGTAAATATTGCTGAAACTTTTTAACGCCGAAGAAAATGGCAAGCGCTTCTTTATCAACCATCGAATAGTTTTTCTCGGCATTTGTGAGCGATCTGGAAACGAAACCTATCGGTCTCAACTCCCCTTTCGAAAATTCGTGCGATAAAGCCCCCGCCACGCCTTCTTGTGATGCGTCACAAGATAATACAATGGTTTTGTTTGGATCGAAATGAACTAATATACGGTCTGATGCGATTTCGTTTTTTATTTTTGTAAAGGCCGATTCGCATTTACTGTTCCAATTAAAGTTGGCATCTTTACGCAGAAGTTCATAAACCGGGCTCATTATAATCGATAACTGAGGTACAAATTTTGAGTAATAATTGATCATCCCTGCGAATGATTTAACCTGGTTAACATTCTGTGGTGTTGGCGCTTCTAAAATGGCCTTGATTTTGTCGTTACTTTTCTTTATACCTTCCTTATTTATAATGTGACCCAAATAGCTAATCTCTTTTTGAAAAAAAGAACATTTACCCCATTTAACTTTTAAATTAGCATCAGTTAAGCGTTTGAATACCAGTTTGAGAGTAGTTACGTGCTCTAGTCTATTTTTTCCTGTTACTATAAAATCGTCAAGAAAATTACATACCCCTGGTATGCCCTGCAATAACTGTTCGATATATTTCTGAAAAATAGCAGCTGCAGGCGATACCCCTAAAGGCAAGCGATTCATTTTGAACAGGCCTCTGTGGGTACTCCACGCTGCCATCTTCGCAGACTCGTCGTCCAGCAAAAACTGATTATAGGCTTGGCTAAGATCAATCTTGCTGAATTCTTCACCCTCCTGCAAGAAAGCAAAAATCTCTTCTATCCGAGGTAAAGGATATTTCACCTCCTCTAAGTATTTGTTTAGCGTGATTTTATAATCCGCGCAAATCCTAATTGAACCATCACTTTTTAAAACCGGAACTAGTGGTGTACCCCATTTACTATTAGTAATCGGCGTAATTATTCCCTCTTTTTCTAACCGTTCTAATTCCGCTTCGACTTGTTCCTTGTAGGCTAGCGGAATCGGTCGTGGTTTACAGAATACTGGTTTTGCATCAGCTTTCAGGTTTAGACTAACCGTGTCATACCTGTAAGTGCCTAACCCTCCGTCAAATAAATCTTTGAACTCGTTAGCTAAACTCTTTACGTCATCTATTTTTATTTGATTTACTTCTGCTGAGCTAATCTTCGTTAAGGTTAACTCGAAAGCATTTAACCAATTCCTACCTAATAGGGCTGGACCTCCGTCCTCAAGTACATAAAATATAATATTTTTCGATTCGCCCCCGTAATTTACCTTAACTGTAAAAAATCCTAAAGGCCTCGATTTTGTACCTGTGTATTCCCTAATTATTATATCGCTAGGCATCAACTCATAATTACAAAATTTATTTAAATATAAGTCTTTTGATATGGCTGAGATTGCCGCACCGCTATCTACCTCCATATTAAACTTAAAATTATCGATTACTACCGAAGCAACCAATGGTTGATCGTCATTTTTTGTATTAAATTTATATATAGGCAATGATTCCTCGTCTAGTTTTTCCATATAATTATTTTTCCTAACTTTCTTACAAACTGATGCTAAATGGCCTACTAAATTACAATTAAAACATTTGCTGTCCTTACATTTACAAATCTGATTGAACTGGTGATATTTACCACAACACTTACACTCCGATGCCTTTGTTGCACTTTCCTTTTGTTGTTTTCTTGGAAACACCGAACCCTTGGCTTGTACCGTTGCAGTTGTTGGTACCTGAACCCTTCCGGATGCTTGAGTTCGTTCACAGTTCTGGGCGTTGTATGGTTTATTCCAAATCTGTTTACCACGTGTCCAGCTCAAATCTTTTGTGTTAGTCGCCAGCCTGGCGTCGAGCGTCGCTTCTTTCCTCAGCGCCATATCCACCATCATTGCAAGAGTAATTGCGTCGGAAAATTCGTCCTCACATAGTTTGTCTAAAATCGGTCCTTTACACATCCCTGTCACGAATTTATCTCTCAGGACTTTATCTAATATATCCCCGAATAGACAATTAACTGCTAATTTTTTTATTCTAGCGTGCCATTCCCCTACGGTTTCTCCTTTGATCTGTACCGCCGAATAAAATTCTATACGCTCTCTGTACACGGATAGTTTCGGACTAAAATGATCCTTTAATAATTTACATAATTGATCATAGGTTTTTTTGTTAGGTAAGTCTGGAAAACACAAATCACGCAATAACTTATATGTTTCTTCTCCCATTAAACTTAATAAAATCGCTGCACGCCGTTCCGTTTCTCCAATCGAATTAGCACCAAAATAAAGTTCCAATCGTTCTTGGTAGATCAGCCAGTCACCTGAAATACCGTTGAATTCTACCATCGACCCGATTAAACCCGCCATAATGAGCACTCACTGTTTATCTTTTAAACTGAAATATGCGTCACTGTGCACTCTATTCTAGTACATCATATGTATATCGACGTATTCACTGTACCCACGTTCTAGTTTATCCTCGTCGCCACTGTTGTGTTTGCTTCTTAATAAACGACACGTTGTACTTAACTAAATATCTTTATTAACGACATACATAACTTGAGCTACAACTTGGTTCTTACCCATAGAGCAGGTAGTTGTGAACTGGCGGTCACTACAACCCTCGGTCGCTTTGTACCCCAGCTTTTGTCATTTGTGCATTTCTTACAATACATATACTACAATAATGTAGCGCATCCTGGTATCAGAGCTTCAAGGAAAATGATTTCCCAACGTTATCTATGGTCTTCTATGAACCAAGATATAAAAAATGGGTTATTTCCTGCACTGATTGCCAACGCCACAAAGTGATTCGTCACACGAAAGCTCCTCTACAACCATTTATAGAACCAGATCAACGTTTCCAAAAAATTCACCTTGATCTAGTACATTTGCCACCTTCAGAAGGTTATAAGTACTTATTGACCATAATAGATCGCTTCAGCAGATGGATAGAAGCTATTCCTTTAAGGGATGTTACGGCAACTACAGTAATAAATTCTTTTATCAACACATGGATAACGCGCTTTGGAATCACCCATTATATAACGGCATGGCGGCATGCAGTTTCCCATATGCCCAAAAGGCGGGATAAACCTCACTTCGATTCTCCTCACTTAAGATTCAGTCAAACAGCGGGTTCCTTTGGTGACCATAAATAACCTCGGTCAAACAGCGGGTTCCGTTGGTGACCATAAATGACCTTATCCAAGGCGAGATTTGAATCCGCCCACACCGGTATCATATACCAGGGCTCTCCCTGATCGGTATGAGTAACCGTCGAGAATTCTCACGGATTTCTCTACCACACACTTAACCTGACAGCTTCATCCATTGCCCAGTTTCCAAGGAAACAAGGATAGGGTAGAAGACAGCCAGTTTTATGGGTGAACGTCGTGTAGTCTCCCGAACACCCATGCCAACCCCATACAGCGGAAATTGCACTAATTGTCTTGGTTGCAAAACTTGTAACAGAAGTTAGCTCTTGTAGGCCAATCAGCCTGTTGCCTATCTTACCCAGGGTATTTGAAATACTTATGCTTAGCAGTATATTGGAGAAAATGACTGAATCCCATAGCACCAATTTGGGTTCAGGTAAAATCATTCCACCACCCGACAATGCCACAGACTGGCAAATAAAACCAAGAAAAGCTTGAAAGCAGAAGGTATCTGTCTTTGACGTACAATTTAATGCTACCCTAACCAACTACCAGCCCATTAAAGCAGGAGTGGTTCAAGGCAGCATCTTGGAATCATTTCTATATTTAATATTTACAGCAGATATACCGCTATCAAATGACACACTAATAGCCACATTTACTGACGACACTCCCATTATGTGTGCGGATTCAAACCCTGCTAGTGCCAGTATCAGAAGAGTTACAGGATCACCTTAACCTCCTCCAAAACTGGCTCAAACTGTGAAAAACCAACGTTTAGACAAACAAATCGGTTCAAACAACATTCACTACAAAAAACCTATCCGCCCACAACTCCGCCAAAAAATAAATAATATTGCTCCTATATCAATGAAAGATAAAATAAAATACCTTAGACCTTAGACATAATAATAATAATCGCCCCCTCCCTCCCGCACAAGCTTATAGCTTCTGGGGCCTTGGTTTAGGTTATGGGTTGTAGTAATTATTATTATTATTATTATTATTATTATTAACTTCACGCGAAGCTCGCTTGTAAAGCTCACATTAAAGCTAAGAAAGATCAACTCGAATTAATATTCAAGAACATGAAATGGTTGCTTAGCAAAAGATCACAGTTGTCCTGTGTAGCAAAGTAGCAAAGCAAAGTAATCCTGTACCATATAAAATCATAACTAAGCCGATTTGGACATATGAGTAGAGCTGTTGGGTTGCAGCAAACCCTCCAGGACAAGATTATCCAAACATTTTAGTCAAATATCCTTCGGATGATTATGAATGCTCCATGGCATGTCTCAAACCTAACCCTCCATAATGATCCAACATACGTACCTTTTGTTTATTATCTTACCTGTTACTCTTTGAAGCTCTTCGCTACAATATGTGAATCTTAAGCATGGAAATTTGGATTTGAAAAATGGTAAACTTCTTTGTTGTTCTCAAAAATTACGCAACCATTAGATGCCTACATGCCTCTGTAGTTTGCACCTACATATCTGAATCATTCGTTAGTTTTATTAAGTAAATATGAGGAAAGTTACTAAATAGAATACCTACGCATGATATATTTACTTCAAACTCTACGATTGAAAGTTTTAAACTAAAACACTAATAAATTCCCAAAGTTGTAAATGTGTAAGAGTTGATGGTCAAAAAGATAACATTTACTAGCGAGAAGCAAACACAAAGTTAACATAACAGAAGCTGAACTTCGCTTTATCATCAATATCGGAAAAAACCTCTGGGTGTGCTTCGCAAGGTAGTGATTTATTTAGAAAACTGCTATACTCCAGAAAGCAAAACATACAAATCCATGCAGCTAACCTGAAAACTTTACTAGCATACAGAAACTAGTATTTAAACACAAAGCAAAGGGAGAACATATAAAACTACAAAATATGTTGTTACTCATAATAATAATAATAATATTATACTAAAAACATCAACAAGTTGCATTAAAACGTTTCTAGGGGCCTGTTTCATAAAACCACAACCGACGTCAAATAACAATATAACGTATTTTTGAAAATGATAATTTTTGCGATCCTCGGAATGTTTATGGGAAGTGGCTCTCGACTATGAAATTTTGGCAAATGTGTCAAAAAGTGTCAACGGCGACAAAGTCCAAAAAATTATAGTTTTTAAATTACAGACGTTTGAAGTTGAATCATGCAAACAGTATAAACTTCAAACGACTGTATTCGAAAACTATAATATTTTGACTTTCTGCCCATCGAACCTTTTTATTTACACATTAGGGACTAATTTATCAAAGTTTCAAGAATTTTAGGCGAGGACCATTTCCCACACTCTACCCGCTGCAAAAACTGAGAACCTTAAACAACTGTAATTCGAAAACTATAGTTTTTTGAACTTTGTGTCCGTCGACACTTTTGATCTTGACGTCAAAATCTTTCTTTTTGCGAAATATCAGAGCAATCTGGCAAAAGCCATATTTAATAATGATTCTGCAGGGTTATTTCTTAACTACATTCCCCAAATTATTGATAAGATAGTAAACAAACGTAGGAAAGTAAATTGTAATATAATTTGCGACAATCAAAATAATTTATAGAGAGTATTAATGAATAACAAGAATAAAATGGAGAAGATGGACAAATCTGACGTATATAAAATTTATTGTAAAGACCGCGAAGCGTTTTATATTGGGAAAACAGCAGAACACAAACGCGACATTTTATATAATAAAATTGTTTGAAATTGTTCCTATTGCATTGAAAATAATCATTTAATGGACGCAGATAAAATAGATCATATACATAACTATGAAAAATAAAACTAAAAGGCTTACTCGAACAATTAGAAATTAAAAAATTCATAATAATAACTCATTTATTGTAAATGATCAAACAAATTTCATGAACACCCTCATAATAGATTTACTTGCTTGAAGTTCAATAGCAGATGGTAATTATTACTAAGGGTCAGTTCTAGACCTAAGCTGGAATTTAAAAAATTCTTTAGTTGCGTATGAAAGCTCTTAATAAAGGCCTAATAAAGCCAAAACACGTGTAGAGTATTCTACGTAATTTGTAACGGGGTAATTGATACAAATATTTAATTCCCTCTGTTTTAATGTTAACTTCCATAATTAAATAAAAAAAAGATTTCCGCGTTGGTACGTGCAGTCAAATTTAAATTGCAGATAATATTAGTCTTTACAACAATAAAATAGCTAAATAAAGTATTTATTTCAAATTATACTTTCAGATAACTGGTTTTCACTTGTGTAAAAATAAGTTTGTTTCTCACATGTATCACATTACCCTTTTGGGCACATATTCAGACCGCTTTGTTTATTGTATAGTCAATAGAATTATCTTAAACAAAAATTACTTCTTTGAAACACGCTAATAAATTTTTAGTATCAAAAATATGCATCAATTTATGACCCTTTTTTAAGCAAACAGTGTGTTGATCTTGAGCCAAACTTTTTTGATATTAAATGTTCCCAAACGAATATATTGCATTCGGAACTATCTTTTATATTTTATGAAGTCTAATTACGCTATGGATCGGATTTCAGCATCTTGCACCTGCATAAATTTCTCAAAAAAATATGAGAGCTAATTTGATACAATCTTTGTTATTTGAGTTGCCAGTGCGTTGTCATGGACCGTTGTCACGAAGGCGATTCATCTGTCTATCTACTAATTTTTCCCATTGATTCCCAATAGGGCTACTCGACATTTCAATTTACTGAATTCTAAGCATTCGTACATGTCTTAGGTCGTAGAATACTTGTTAAGCACACTTGAAGCTCGATATAATCTCTACATGTGTATTTTTACCGTCTACCGACAAAAATGAAATGTTTCGAGATGTTTCTTGTTCCTTAATTGATCAGAGATTTATTTGGAATCATTTTCTAATAAAATAGAACACTCTCAAACGCTACCGTAAAAAATCGTAATAAGTCTCTTACCAGAACTAGCGGTATGTTACATGTAGATAAATACATACTTGTAGATAACTTCTATTTTTACAGCATCCGCTTACCTGAAAATAATGGTAAGAAAATTAGTTACACTGGTTATTTTTAAACTGACTATAATTGTAGATTAGCATTAGAGACTATTAGATACATTAGAGTAAATTGGATTGGTTTCCGCGATTAGGGAAAAAACACTTACCAAGCACAACCATGGAATATTTAAGCTTGAACATAAAATAAGAGGTCTGTTAATGGCTTTTCAAATACGTTTTTACGCCTTTAAAAATTAATTAAGCAAAGCAATTTCCTAAGCAACCAATTCATTTACCAATAATTGATTCAAACGGTTGAACATTTGTAAAAAAAACTTGTTCAGTGTTTCGTTAAAAGATTAACGAGATAAGTTACTCCACGTGTAGTCTTATACACCCTAAGGATAAAAGCTTTGTAAAATTAAGGACTGTCGGAAAAAGCTGACAAACAGAATGAGCCCCTTATTTTATTCACACCTATCTTTTTGATGTACTACTAACTAATTTGTCAGAATTATGTTTGCGTTTTAATTTATCTGAAAACCTTTTTCCTTTAAAAGAATAAAGGGAAGTTTTATTGAAAGCTTGATGTATAAGTGCAGCAACTTATCACTGTCTTTGTAAAGGGCACTGTAGTGTACACGTAATTTAAGCTTCACGTAGCAACTATATTGCGGAGATCAAATGAATTTTTAATAAATTTATGATCTGGAAAACTCTTATCTACCTACTAAGCTTATGACTTTATTTTACTTTTCAATTTCGACCTGCGATATTGCCACTTTAATGAGTTCTTATTTTCGATTTTTCGAAATATCGAGTTTCATTAAAATCGTTTCAAATAGGGAGTATTTCTCGTAGACTTAAAAACAGTCACTGCAGTGTGTCCCCAGTTCATTTCGTCCCCAGGACGCACTAAAATCCCTACCTCATTATTGATTATACAAAAATAAATCAGCCTTAATTATACAGTGCGCGCGAAAAGTACGGAAACATGATAAAACCTTTGGAACAGCCTCATCAATTTTAATAAAATTTTGTATACGCAGGTTATCCTACTTTGCTATGATATCAAGTTTGCAGTTTCTGAGATATAATGAATAACTTTTTAATTTTAAATGAGACACCCTGTATACGTATTTTAAAATTTTTATATCAAATCTTTCCGTTACCTATTCAATGATACCAGTAGAAGGATTATTTTACAGATACTTAGAAATTAACAAAAATCATTTTTTTTCAAACGTCAGAATATTGACAATTTTGTGACTTGATGAAAAACAGAGAAGTGTCGTTTTATTGATTAAACAGATAAAACTATCACCTGCTGTCACTTTATCTGCTTAAGCAGAAAATGCTGTCACTTTATATGCTTAAGCAGATAAAGCTGTCACTTTATGTGCTTAAGCAGATAAAATCAAAACCAGTAATCTTTAGTTTTTATTAATATTGATTACAAAGGAAGAATTATTTATATTTGCATTATGAAGAAATCCACTGCTGGTGCCGTACTCCAAATTAGAACTTAAATTAATGGTTTTCACAACGTTTCCACTGGTAATCGGTATAATTTCGCTTGTAGTATGAGCACTTCTACTTGTACTAGGCGCATCTCTGCTTGTACTAAAAGCATTTCCACTTGTACTGGGAGTTTCTCCGGCCCCGGTGACAGTGAAACTACTTCCTCCGCTACTGTTGTGTTGATCTTTGCTCTTACTTGGCATAAGAATTTTGCTAGCAATATTCTTTTTACTTTCCATAGACTCTTCTATGTAACTTTCTGCCACTGAATTACTTTTCCAACCACCATGGCGTTTTAATGTTGTAATGTCTCCCCCATTATCGACAAGCAACGTAGCAGACGTTCTTCTTAAACAATGCCCAGTGTATTCGTTGCACTTTGGTAGTTTCAAATAAGAAGCCACTTCTTTTGCTGCGCTACCAAGTTTATGTATTCCCATTACCATTCTATAACATTTCCCATTCTGATATTTCAGAAAAAATTTTCGTTCCTCAAAATCAGCTGGTCGTAGGGATAAGTACTTTCTATATTTAGCCAGATAATCCTCTCCCACGATGGTAAAGGATCGATATTTTTTGGTTTTTGTTTCCGGAACTTTTATATAAAGTAAAGATCCATGATCTTCAATGTCTTCAATCTTCATTTTATACAGTTCATGGCACCGACATGCCCCGGAAATTCCAAATATTAAGACAACCTAAAGAATATAAATGATTTGTTTATATATTTCCAAAAACTCAAGAAATCTCTTTACCTTAATTCCCAGATACTTTTCATCTGGTGCATTAAACACAAAATTATCAAACTGCCCTTTTGACAAAACTTTGGCTTTCTTTGGTATATAATTTTCACCTTGTTTCTTTAAAAAAGCACGGAGTTTCAAATATTTCGTAATGTCTACATTATGCTTCAAAGACAACAGAGATTTTACCATTGAATAGTGTGACCATAAGGTGGAGCTTTTCATATTACTGGCCATTGCAGAAAAATAAGCCAGTAAAACATTTTCAGAATACTTAGTTATGTGTCTCTCTGTACACCACTTTATAAACCGTTGGTAAGATGCTTCATATAAACTCTTCGACTTGGTTGGTAGCAAACTTTCAACTGACGCTTGTGCCACTACGAGAACTTCAGGCGGAGTACATTCGATATCTGAATCAGACATAATTAAATGATTTTCTACCAAAACACGACAAAAAATTATAATGACGCCACTCTGACACTTCTCAGATTTTTTGATTAATTTTGTTTTTTCATCGTAACTATGGAAAAATTATTTCCAATGTATTCCGATTCCACCCCAAATTTGATTTTTTTTATTGTGCCAGTTAATCTCACCTGCAACTGCAGCGTTTGAAAAAAAAATCGTATATGTTATTCGGCGCAAAAGTGCTTTGTGTGCTTCAGCTGGGAATGGCTGCCTCACTACCGTTCGGCAGTCAAACGCCCAGCTTCAGCACACAAAGTAACACTTTTGCGCCTAATAACATAATCTACTATTATTTCTTGAATAAGGTAGAGTGCCTTGGATAAAAGACAGCGAAAATGTCAAACAGGATGTCAGCAAAATGAAGTGTTTGAACTATTAAACAATAACATATAATAATAAAATATGAAAATAGAATTCCTATTTCACAGGGTACTGTCTCTAAAATTATAAAAATTTGAGGATACTTATCTTACAAGAGACCGTACAAAAAGTTGTACTCTTCTATTCTAGAAAACACAAGAGTAACCATGCTATTGCCTATTATTGAAAATCCTCATAAGCCGATTAGCTAGTTGCCGGAGAAAAATGCCTGTTCGCAAGTTTCTTGAAAAGGAAAAATGGCATCCTTTTATAGTACAAGTACGTTTAAGTAGTTCAAGAATTGAACGATGACGATCCAGACGTAGGAAGTAATTTCGTAGACGTAGGAACTTCTTTATTTAAATGGTACAGTAAATAAACAGAATCGCAGATACTGGTCCGATTCACATCCAAAATCCACATTGGATTATGGAATCATGTACATATTTAGTATTCACAAAAGATAAATCTATGAGCAGGAATAACCAACTGTAAAATTATTGGACCTTACTTCTTCGACGAAACCAAGACATTTCTAAAATTAGAATTAACTCCAGAATTGACCAGACTCTTCCTAGATGATCAAACTCCTCATCTTGCGAAAAAATTGCTTAGTTTCAGCAAGATGGAGCTCTTCCTAATTATTGGCATTGTGTGCGTTACTATATTGATACAGTATTTAAAAGTCGTTGGATTGGAAGCAAGGAAGCTATCGAATGACCAGCTAGATATCCAATTTGATCCCATTGAATTATACCCTAGGGAGATACTAGAAGAATCAAGTCTACGTACTTGTTTAAGTAGAAAATTTCCAAGATTGGAAAGAATGAAGAAAACATCTCTTTTAAATTTCTAAACATAACTAATACATCTACAAATCACAGGTACAAATTCACAAAATTAACTAAATTGAGTTAAACTTCTAGTCTTCTCCACAATATATTTAAAATTAATAAACTCATCTTGGATTCGTTTATTGCAGTTCTGGCTAATTATGTAGCCATTATCAAAACGTAAAATTTCAATCAGGAAGAAGAAACCATTTTTGTATCAATTTTAACAATATTTAAGTTTAATAATTAAATATAACATAAATTAATTTAAATTTGATGACTTGTTTTTCTTCCTATTTTTGCTATTCATGCTCATCATTTCTACAAACTTTAAAAAAAGTTAAAACAACATGAGAAGAGTAAGTTGCAACTTAAGATCATTTGAGGAACATTTTTAAAAATTCTAATAATTTTGGTTAATAATGATCTACATAAAATAATAAGGACCTGATTTGGTTTAAGAATCTAATTTAAACCAAACTTGCTCAACGAAAAAAATAAAATTATAGAATGATAGCAAGACAAGGTCAACTTTTTGATATTCAAGATGCCTACAAACCAGGAGCAACAGCTAGCATAAACAGCATCTATTCTAAGTGGGGTTTTAACAATGTTCAAAAGATATTATTTTTTAATGTGCAGGTTCATTCCTTCTAGTGTCATTGTAAATGGATCGACCAGTGGCAGAACGGTGGAAGTCCAAAAATGACTAAATTTAGTTAAGATATACGTTATTACCTAAATTTCAAGTTCTACACGTTGAGCTAAAGAACGGTCTAATGACGCATGCAGTTGGGCTTGTATAACACAACGATGCACACACAAATGAGTATAAAAACGATTTAAATCCATAATTAAGTTAAGTTAAATAATTAAGTTTAAGTTTAAATAATGTTAAAAGGAGGACCTAAGGAAGATTTTGCAGTACTTTCTGCAATACATAATTTTCTATTTTCCTGACTTGTAACATTTTTAAAATATATTTTTATTTAAATAAAAACAATTAATACTCAATCCGTGTGTTAGGTTAATGCGAACTTTGTAATATTAAGTTTAAAGCAATATTTTGACAAAATATATAAAATGAGTGAAAACAGAATGTAAGTCCAGAAATTTGTTTTTAATTGTAGTTTTATTTTTTGTAATGTTACAAAAATCTGGTTATGCTCACATCATTACTTACATTAGACCCATAGGTATAACTTATCTGTGGATAGTAAAGTCGTATTCATATATGCAAATTAATTAGTTATATTCGTTTCCTGAAAATTAAAATTAAATTATGAAATTATTATTTTGGACTTCAACCCTTCTTCCACTCACCGATTCAAAATTGTTGATCGAATTAATGTAAAAGGGTTAGTAAATATTTGCAATTATATAATAAGTAAAAAATATTATACAGCGAATTAGATCAAATAATATGTTCAAGTACAATCAAACGTAAAATTATAATTCACAAGTTTTAAGGCACGATTGGTGGGTGTCTTTTGTTTTAAAAAGTAATGTTGTTCTAAGTAGTACTAACAACTAACTGCACAAACGTATACAATTTTTTATACGTTTGTTCGAACGGATTGAATGCAAAGCAAATACAAAGAAGCATTATCGTCTCAAAATGTTCCAAGTCTGCATAAATTTGCATGTTCATTAGAGATATGCTTGTGAATAGGAACGTTTGAGATCTCAAATTTTATAATGATTAACTAAAGAATTGTCGAACATAACAAAGCTAATTAGAAGCCACAGTAAAACGAAATTACGAACACAAAACACTCAGAATCAAAACACAAGAAACTATTAGAGCAAATGCCCACTATTCATTTACATTATATAGTACGATATATTATGGAACAAGTGGTTGAAATAAAATTTCAACGTTGAGAGTGGTTTTTTTCAATGAGAGACAGCGAGTTGAAAAAAGTAACTCGAGACGTTGAAATTTTATCAGCCACGCGTTCCATATATTATTTTTTCTTGAATTTTTAGTAAATTAATGCACTTTAGAAAAAATATTACATTTAAGTGACAAAACATGACATTAATGTGCCATTTCTCTTGTCAGCAATTGAATGTCGAACAGTTTGAAATTCAAAATCGCGGTAGTCCGATAATTTCAACCTCTAGAGGTTGAAATGCGATTTCAACCATTGTTATCGATTGCAAAATGAGTGATTTCAATGTCATGAGTAGAAAAAATTACTTTGGAAATTATGTAAATGGTTTGCGTTAGAAATTTAGTTACGCGACTTCCATTATTCGCTGCTCTATTTCCAATGGGGGCGTGCTCAAAACTTGAAATGCGATTTTTTCGAAAACTAGCAGAAAACGACCATATGTTGAGGAAAATATTAAGAAAAATATGTTGATCAAAGTAAATCGTTACAGCTATCACCTATTACAAGATTAGCACTTATTATTATATCAGTTACACCCTGTAGATTTCTTCTTTTTCACGTAGCAACGCCACCATTACGCCCATTATTATTAACAAATAAAAATGTCCGAAGTTCTTCTTGTATTGATTTAAAAATGTTTTGTACGATTCATTATCGAACATCTACTACTAAGTACTACGCAAATGAAAACGCGGACTGTGTGCAAACGATTATTAAAAATTGAAATAGATTATTTAGTCTTGGACGTGGCTGACAAAAACAAAGGGATAAGGGTTTGCATATGTTGATCTTAAAAACGTCGAGGTTAGAATTGACATGTCTAGATTAACCAATAATGTGTTTGTGTAAAATGGACCTATGTATCAGAATATAAAACAAATGGCTGTCCTAGTAAGCGGCCTAGTAATTAAAGGTAAACGACCAGGCAGGCGTTTGAGATGTCGGGCATAACTTGTACCAGAGACTGCCTGACCTAAGCAAATGGAGGAGAATTAAAGTGAGGTTTATCTCGGCCGCTGACCTGGGTGCCACCGGGTTGTGTCTCGGAGATGAAAGTGTGGGAGCAAGCTTTGGCTGTGCTGTTCCAGTCGTCTGATCTTCAGAAACCGTCTATATCACTATGCTCAAGAGACCTTGATGGGAATATATAGCCTCTTGCGTTCAAGACAACTTTATCTTAACGGGTACATGCCGGGATTCTACTTCAGTAGACTCGAAACGAAGCTCTGTTAGGTACATACCAGGCCTATAACTGGGAGATCGGGGCGGCAAAACCATTCGAAGTTAAGTCCCGTCACATCTGAGGTTGGATTCGATCGGGCAATGGAAGTAGTCCTAATGCTGGACGAGGGGTTCATCCCTTGGGATGGATCCCGACGGGTGAGCACGTTTATAGCTCTGGTACTACCCTGGAGAGCTAGTAGAGTGTGGATAGGCAACCTCGCTCCGACTAGTGAGTAACTAGTAGCATATGCTATGCAAATGCGCGCTGATTGTGCGTATTTCAACCACTTCCTTTTGGAAACAACGTAGGGATTAAACCTTACAGGTGTCCCACATAAGTTAGCTTTCGGAATCTGTGTCCTAGTAAGCGGAGAATCGTCTAGAAATTCTGAAAATGCAAGGAGTTTGCACTACTCTTTCTACTTCCGTTTCAGGTTTTTATGACTGTTAGCATGTAGAACGGTGTTACATTTAAACTTTTATTATGTCTGATATATTTATTATTAGTATTATTATATTATTAATACAGTTTATTTTGTTGCTAATATGTTTATTTGATTCTGTGTTTTTGGTAGTTGATTGTTTTTTAAGTAAATGTACCAGTAAGGCATTTAACATTTAGGCCTTAAGTGTCTTAAACGCGTTTAAGACACTGCGAACCTGAAATATTACATTCTTCGGAATGTAGGAGTTTTAATCACAAGTTCCGTACTCTGTGATCGAGTTTGATTCTCTTGTCTCATGATTAGGTGATGGTCATGATTTGGTAGATTAGTCCAAATTAGCCATATTTTGGGTTAATGTTATAATACTTGCCACGAACGGTCATTACTAGGTATAGGATTTGTATGCACTTAAAAATGCTGAAATATGCATGCACTTATGCACTATAAAAACGTGAAATATACACTTAAAAATGATGAAATATGAGTTTATTAGAATATTTAATAAATATATGCACTTTAATTATTAAAAAAACACCTGTTTAGCGTTATTTACATTTTGTTTACAGAAATTATTTTAATTAGACATCCTATGCAATAATTTAATTAATTATATTTTCTAAACATCACAGCTTTACAGTTCACAATGACGTACATTTTTAAATTTTCAAAAGTAAACATATGCCTATTATCCCTAAAAAAATATTGTTTTATATTTTGAGAAACTCCGTTACACATCGCAAGACGTAAGTGGGGCATACTTAAAATTGTTTAATTCTACAAGCGAATAATGTTTTAGCTCGTCTAAAATGTCTTGGCCAGATAATGCATCGTCTATGCTTTTAATTAAGTGAAAACCAGGATTTTTGTCTATAACGGATTTAAATTTTTGTTTTATAGTCAAACCCTTTGGCCCTTTTACTTTATTCAAAGAAACACCTAACAATTTTACATGCTCAAGAGATTCATCTAATGAATTTCCCTGACTTTCTAATTTCTGAATTACATTAGCTAAACGCACAAAATTTGTCAAAACAAACAATAATTCTGCCCTCACCTCCTTAGTATTAAACGCATCCTGTGCGCTTTGTATGCATAGTGCATCGTGTTTATTAAGTTTATTTACAAATGCTTAATAATATCAAAATAAGTTGCATAATATTCTGCTGCAGAAAGCCAAGTACCCCACCTTGTTATTACAGGCTCAGGTAGGAGAGGCACTTCTTGAACACTTTCCCTGAATATTTGTATGCGATATGGAGCTTTACAAACAATTTTTTTTACATCTGAAATTATAGAGTTTACGTTAGGATATATTTCCCACACTTTTTCCGCAACTCTATGCATTGCATGGGCAAGACAAGTTAAGTGAATCATTTTTTTGTACAGAACTTGTAAGCCTGCTCCAGCCTTGATCGTGTACGGTGCCGCGTCGGTGACGAACAGGAGTACTTTGTTGTACTGTATGCCGTCCGGCCACAAAATAGCCATCGAATCATTAAACAATTTTGCCACAGAAAAATGATTGGTGCTCTTGAAAACGTCCATTGTTAATAGATAGGATTTGGGATTGTTCTACGAATTTAAAACGCCAATTATAACATTATCCACGTATCTGAAAACAAAAACTTGATTTTTATTTTTTCGAACTACATAATTGTCTGTCACACATTGAACTGTCTTAATTGAAAGATTACAAGGTTGGTAAACAAAAGTACAGGCAAATTTTTCTATGAACATGAAGTTGTCAAAGGGTCTTTGAAATTTCCTAATACCTATTTATCACAATACCGCAGGATGTAAGTATTTAAATTTTAGTTGAAACTTTTTCTTTCTTAGAAAATATTAACAAGTACACAGATGGTTAAGGCAGTAAAATATTTAAAAGGCTAGTATTTAACAATAAGTTTAAATTATGGGTTTCCCCTAGACTCAACTAAGCCGCCCTTGGTTGGTTGTCTAAAATGCTAAAATTATTTAAAAAATATGCATGCATTTATAAAAAACACCTAAATATGCATTTATATGCACTTTCAAATTGGCATATGTGATTCATATGTGGCTTAAACATGGTAGAAATATAACTCTGCATATAATAATAATAATAATAATAACTACTACAACCCATAACCTAAACCAAGGGCCCAGAAGCTATAAGCTTGTGCGGGAGCGAGGGGGCGATTATTATTACGTAGGCCCAATGTGCGGCTGCAGCCGATTTACAGATGGAACAGTGCAAATCCCACATTTGTGTCAGAGCTAAGGAAAACTGCAGAAAACCTTAACCAGATCTGTCGGCGCCGGGAGTCGATCGCGGGCCGCTTGGGTGAAAGTCCGGCACGCCAGGCATTACACTACCAAGGCTGTATATATGTTTGCTATAAGCAGAAAAAACATGCAAATGCATAGAAATCCTATACCTAGTCATTACAGTAAACATTATCTTACTCACTACTAAATTAGATACACTAAATCAAGTAGTTCTCCCTTCCACATTTCCAATGTAGTATCTTATACGAATAGTCAAAAACACATACATATGTGTGACTAGAAATGATATGAATTAATTCATTGTTATGCAAAAACCTATTGAAAAATCAATCTTTATCATCAAAACATATTTTACTTATGTCTAGTAAACAACTAATATATATTTATGACTATTATTTTCTCGTTAGAAGTAAATTGAAATGAAATAAAGATAGAGTTTACTGTCTTCAGCTTTACTTGGGGAAATTCATAATCATAAAATATAAAAAACCGAAACAATTAGTTAAAAGTTTCACAAGTTTTATTAAATTCTTAACCAGACAATTATTTCAACATTATTTCAACATTAAATGATAAAGATAGGTTAAAAGTAAAATACTAAATCGTTTTAGTTAAAAAGAAGTTGAGTTACTATCACCATTATAAACTATAAAATGTTTCTAATGTAACAACAAACTGCACTTCTTGTTATCGAACGCCGTACTGGTTAAATAGCAATTTAAATACAATTTTACGACAAAAGCAAACATTAAAATGACATTGAACTCAAATCAATACCGAAATTTTGATTGTTACTGGTTAAGCTGCACTTCACGACATTGTAGATTATCTACTCAACATAAAATCACCCAGGGTGCAGCGTCCTGCTGGAAATCTCTAGTTGGGAGACACGCCAAATGGTTAAACCATGAATATGTTCGAAAGTCCGTCGTCTAGGTTATTCAAGCAGCAGTCGAGAAGGTATCAGTTTATAGTTTAACCTAGAACATTATATTGCTTTCACACGTGACATAACGATTTGGTTTGTGTTTACTCGAAATTATACTATAACACCAGGTTGCAGCAGTTTGGTATCCACGCTTAGGTGAGATATGTTTATAGACCTACAAGGTTAACTGTATCTATTATTTGACCAATAATAAATTAAAATTTCATAATTAATTGGGATTTTAGCGAATAATAGATATAGAATATAGAGTTTGTGTTCACAGTGAAAAGAATACGTGCGTCGTTCGCATCAACAGTTTCACTTAAATGTTGGTAGCGTAATCGATATCTCATGATTTTAAACTTTTGTGACAATAAGGAATAATAATTCAAAACTACATTTTTAGTTTAAGTTTTCAAAAACCTTACACTTCTGCTATAAAGCTCCTGCTGAAATTATTTTTTTATAAATCCTTTATATGAGACTATATTATATAGAAAAATTTGCCTTCAAAATTTAACCTAAATTTAACGCAATATAGTTTTAACGTTTAAGTTATCCATTTGATATTATGCAGTTTGAAATTCTCTGGTGGGCCTATTTCTATAACTAGAAATGCATTAAACAGTCCTCTCGTCTGAGTGCCTACATATTAGTTTTCATAATTTTTTTAGATGTGGCTGTATTATATAGAGAATCTACCTTTATTTTGATAACTAAATTTATCAACAATTTTCGTATTCCCTCTGATACAAGTTGTAGTATCTATTATCATTTTATTATAATTTTTTTTCTTAGTAAAATTTACATTCGAGAACATTTCTCAGTTTATTTCACAACGCGACTGTGCTTGTGCCTTGCGTTGAAAGTATTTTGTTCCTTATACTTTCATATTAGGCATTACTGACATTTTTCGTACGATATCGCGTTTGATGTTACCCATTTTACAAAATAACGCGAACACAAAAAATTAATATTTTTAACTTTTGCTTTTAATTTTAATTTTTCTCTAAAACTAGCATGAACCAGTGGAACCTCTATATAATAATAATAATAATAATTACTACAACCCATAACCTTAACCAAGGCCCCAGAAGCCATAAGCTTGTGCGGGAGGGAGGGGGCGATTATTATTATTATGTAGGCCCAATGTGCGGCTGCAGCCGACTTATAGATGGAACAGCGCAAATCCCACATTTGTGTTACAGCTAAGGGAAACTGCAGAAAACCTTAACCAGATCTGCCAGCGCCGGGAGTCGAACCCGGGCCGCTTGGGTGAAAGTCCGGCACGCCAGACATTACACTACCAAGGCTATAAATATACATACATATATTATCTTAAAATTGGGACGTTACACTTTCACAACCACTCCTGGGGAATAAACTTTGTATGCTTCAAAAGGCAGTTTTTCAACAGAAAGTTATTCAGCTCTCTGTTTATTCATTAAAGATACCTCGAGTTTGTGTTTGTATATCTAAAAAATAAATAATAATTAAAAATTCTTCGATAACCTTAAAAGAGCTGCCAAAACAAGCTAAAAAGTCATCAACATTTATTATTAATAATCTTCACCAAAACATAAATTTTACATTAGAATCAGAACAAAACAGGGATATTAACTTTTTGGACATAACTATTAAGATTAATGCACACAATCTATTTGAATCTTTCATATACAGAAAACAACACATACGGAGATAACAATACCAAATGAATCCTGTCTCCATAAAGCACATAAACTAGAGTTAAACAGAGAGTTTACAGATCGTTAGTATACAGAACTTCAACTGTTCCATTCACACAGCCCGACTTTAGCAAAGAGATTGCAACCTTTAAGCAACTAGCACATATAAAGCAATTTAACTCGAACATGATTACACTTCAGTTAAACAAAATATTATAGATTAGCCGTCAAATGAATATATCCCATTGACAGTCAAACAATCTATACCATAGTTTGGCAAAATATCAAAAAAAGTTGAACATATACTAAGAAAAACCAACAATTATAAAATAACATTTAAAACCAACACTAATACTTTTTCATTTTTATTTAATGATAATGACAGAACATACGATATCATGAAATCGGACATTTACCGTTTGAATTGTTCTTTTTGTAGTTCGGTATATATTGAACAAACACTTCAAAACATAAGATATAAAGAGCACGTGCGTTGTTACAGAAATAAGCATCTAAAATTTAATTACCCCACACACTTTACTTTTAGAACAGAATCACGCAATGACTCCCCAAAATGATATCAAATTCTTACATTTTTGTAAACGCAAATTAGACATTTTCGAAGCTTTTGAAATATACTACTACAGCCTTGGCAGTATAGGGAAAGCTTGAGGTTAAGGTTTTCTGCAGTTTAGTAATAATCGCACATCCCTCCCGCGCAAGCTTTAAAGCTTCTGGGGCCTGGTTCACCAGGTAATGGGTAGTAGTAATTATTTTTATTATTATACAAACACCAACTTAGGGTACCTTTAATTCATGAACAGATTGAGCTTAGTAATTTTCCGTTGCTGGAAATGTTAGATATTTAATTATTACTTTTAGTTATCTATTTTTGTATTTACCTTAGCGACGTGTTTGTTTATATTTATAATACCTTTGATAATGACAGCTTAGCTGTCGAAACAATTGTTAGGTAGATTATAATAAACTTGTGAAGTTTTTCGTAAGCTGTTTTATTTATTTCATGATCATGTAGTCTCACCATATTAGGCTAGAAGCAATAAACAATTTACAACCAATCTTACTTAGAAATACCTTTATAAAATTACAAAGTTTTTACTACTTTACTAGAGAACATAAACAAAGACGTCAATGTCTTTGGAAAATTTGATAATAAATTAAGAAAATAACTTACTGTACATTAATTACCCAATTTATTTCCATGCAACACATATGTACACCTAATTGTCCTATTTTGAACATCAATACAAACTTTCACACTTTAATACAGCAACCTGAAAAACGAACGATACTTTAATTTTAACTCTGAACTATTGGCGCACAAACTCGTTATTTTTTTGACTTAACCAAATCTTTAATCAATTTTACTTTTAAGTTATTGAAGTTTTTTATAACTTGATCAACTGAGGTAATATTTTAGTAATAATTTAAATGAGAAATGAAGAAAGAAAAATGACGTTTATTTATTTCCTCATGTGGGTTGAATATTATTAAAATTAAACTCTTATTATAAATTTTTCTTACAAAGCTTCCACAAACTACATCCAGGTTGACTGGATATTAACAGGAGAGATAATTCATTCCAAATGGATTTTAGGATTTTTCACAATTCAAAGAGCCAGATTTCACCACTAATCATTATATTTCTTGCCGCATTAGCGTTAAACTACCTAAACTAATTGACGTGAGACTTCCAGATGGAATACAGAAATGTTTCATTTTCGCTTAAAGGTTTGTCATAACGGTGGCAAAAAACTACACGGCTTCGTCGCCGTGCTGTTAAAATTAATTTTCGCAGTGGAACAGTTGCGTATTTTAAAAATGTACACAACCTTTTTGCACATGCAAGTGTATACCGATTCTAAATTTTATTTCTAAAGTTGGAGCGAAAAAAGGATATAAAGGCAAAGAAGGACACGTCGAAACTGTACCACTCTTCTTGAATTCAATATTAAATTAAAACTAAAATTGCTAGATTATACTTTTTAGGTCAAGGAACAACTAAAAATTAAATGTTCTATTTGCAATAAGACACAGAAGCTGTTGTAGGTTGATGTACAAAACCCTACGTATGAGGTATGTTGGGTTTTGCAATTTATTATTCAAATATAAATTATTCAAAACGTAATATAAGTAAGCTACTTTAAGGCGAGGATTACAAGTTTTCATTAAAAAATATGAAAAACAGTTTTCCTTTGAATACAAACATGATTTTATTTTACTTTCCTCTGTTTATTTAATAAACGTAACAAGTTTTCTACACAGTATTTTGTTACATTTATTTTCTTGAAGCAACTTCTGTGGTATTATACAAATTTTAATAATTTACTTAGTTATTTTCAAAAATAATTAAAATTACTAAATATTTTCCCCATAAAAGGAAAAGAAAACTGCATTTACTTTATAATAACTTTTTCTCTTATTTATAAAATAAATTTTAACAAATAACGTCATAATTTTAAATTACAGCAATGCCATTTATCATGATTAAATCTGCTTTTTTGGCTAATGTCAATTGGAGTGTTAACTCCCTATTTAACAGCACAAACATTGATTTTTAACTATCAGACTCATACTTCGAACTAATTAATCCTCAATTATAAAGTTTGGATTTATATCGCAAAATTTAAGCAAAATAGGCACGTTTCAATGAATAAACATTTTCGGATTGTTTAATGATAGATAAACGGACACATACATGGTTGGGAATTTCTGAATAGTTTATTCGATATTCGTTATTAAATCTAAGGAATTTCTAACGTCGTTAATCTTATAACTTTATAAACTACCAAATAGTAAATAACAATATATATTTAGATAGATTCTATACATCAAAGAAATATATTTACTGATAAGTTCCTGGGATCTCGGAAAGTAAATACTACTTACGCTAAAAACCTAAATATTTATTTTTTTAAATTACCTTAACTAATCCTCTAATCAATTACTCCCAAAAGTTCCCATTGGAAAATAATTATATTAAATGAAAATCACAGCAGTACATAAATAAATGTGCTGCGTTTTTAATTTAAATATGGTGTAAAAAGGAAACATTGCCGCAACATTGAAATATAGACAAATTTAAATCATGGTTGATTTACGACCCCAACTAATAAGATGTTTATTTCTTGGTATTCAATTCGCCTTTCGATCACGTATTTAAACCATCTTTGTTCATCGCATTGTACAGACGAACTAAACAAAAGTTAATTCTTCAAAGCACACTAATATATTTGTTTTATCAAAACAATATACCAATTTATGACCACTTTTTAGGCAAATAGATTGTTTAGTTGAGCTAATCCGCCTTCGACATTAAATGTTCACAAAGGCATGTATTGGATTCAAAATAATATTTTACATTTTGTGGAGCATTATAACTTCCTAGACTATATATCTGTACCCCAGAGTCAAACTGTCTTAAGTCACACTTTTAAAATTTTACAGGAGACCAAATCAATTTAAAAACGTGTTAACTTTGGAACAACTAGAGGTTTTTGCGTAATTTTCTCAACACACACAAAAAATGTATCATTCCATTTTTTGAAAATTAAATTGTTTAGTGGGTATTGTTGCTTTTAGAAATAAAAAATAAATTGGCCTTGATACTGTCTGGCTCTAACGCTGGACTTAATATTGAAGTGACTTAATATCAAAATTTGCTAATATGTCTTGACTAAATACTGTTTGGCACTAATGATATATCTCTTTTTGTTGACTTAATATCATAAAACTGGACTTAGAATGATATGGCTCTGAAGTATTTTTAAAATAGGTATCAAGTCCAAAATTAAAGCTGGCCTTACCATTGTTTGGTCCTAAAGTTCAAAATTGTATCGAAATTTCTAGAGTATTTCTTAATAATAATGATAACAATAGTTCATAGATAATAAAATTTTATTTATAAAAATACAAAAATAATTTCTAATTCAGAACAAGGCAAAATAAACCAAGTATAAAAATAATTATTAATTCTAAAAATCCATAGTAATATTATTGTAATAAGAAAATATAAAATAAAATTGTGAGAACATACTGATTGTTTAATTGTCATCCTCAGCAACAGATTCTTCGTAGGGAAGTTCTTTGTAAAACCCATGGAATCTTTTTGGCATCCATTTCAAAAGCTTCTGTAAGTCGTTGTACTTTTTCTTAGTTATTAGGCGTAAAGTGGATCTGAATTCGCTAACAATTCAACGAACAACAATGTCACGCACTATCTCTCTGAATGGACTTAAAACAAGTCTTGATATGCAGAAATGGTAAACATTGTATTAAGTCCTACATATGGATGGACTTAATATCATAATACAGTTCACAATCACAGAGCCAAATAGTATTATGGGACTTACTACTACAAAAAGCACTAGAGATATAAAATTTGCTAGATCCCTAAGATACCAATACTCCATTACACTGTTTGGCTCAAAACAAGGTGTGGACTTAATATCATTTATACACTGCTGTATCGAAAACTAAACGACCTAGAACTTAATACTCTTTACCATTGGAAAGAGCGAAAAATTTTAGGCGGGAATCATATAAAATGTCATTTTTGGAAAAAAGTATACTTAATACACTCTGGCTCTGGGGTACAGATATTTACTTAGGATAAAGCTAAATTATGGCCATCCTCTTTTCTGGTCTCGAATTCTTGAAACTGTTTGCGTTTTTGATGAGAGGAAAGTTTTCTGGGGGTCTACATTAGACTTTTTTTACTTTATCTACAGGTATAGCAACAAGAGTGGGAACTTTTAGCAAAAATGTTATTTGTTATTTCTTAATTATAAATGCATGTACAATTGTACATACATATAGAAATTTATTATCTTGATCCAGCTTCATCAAATGTTATTTCTGGCGAATACAGGTCGAGAAACGAATGTTCAGATTTGGAATCGTAGTAATAATAAAATTATTATTATTTCCATTTTTTTTTTGTTATTAGCACTAGGTGGCCATGTTTTATTTTTAATAAAGTAAATCCAGGAGGAAGCGGGTAAGCAACCTTTTTATTATTTCTTGTAAGAGGTTGCAATCTGACGTCCAGCGACGACCCCTTACTGCTTAGATCTGCTTAGTTATTAGGGAGTTGTGCTGAGGCTCCCTATGTGCTTAGTTGTAGATCTCTAGGAACCAGACACTTAGTTTGTAGACCTAGTGCTAGATAGGGTGGTTCCGATCGCCCTGATGTTTATTGTTAGATTTCGGAGGACCTGTACGTCCTCAGACTATGTAACTAATATGTGTAATACCTTTTGAGTTTCATTACTTTGTTGTTAGTATATAGTTGTTTTTATGCATTGTGTTTTATTTTCCTGTCTACCTCTGACTACGACCTCCAGTCACGAAAACTCCACGTGACAGTAGGAAGTGTTCATAATGTAACAAAAAAATTGTCGTATTTCAGGAATATCTTATTTTATTCATTTAACTAACATTAAAGGAAAAGAAAGATAAGTATGTAGTTAGAAAGAAATGAGGAAAAAGAAAAAATAAAGTATTAAGTTAAGTATTTAATTCTTAAAACGACTGATCTTATGTTTAATAGATTACTAAAAGGCAATGAACCAAAAGAAATACAACGGCAAAGTAAATACTTCACTAATAAGTAAGTACTCTATGATACCCACAACATCTATACGCCCCACACAGGTCTGAGACCGGAATCTAGCAGGACAATACTCCAAAAACCATTGTTAAAATCAAAGGTGTTCTAAGGAATAGTATTTTAGTAGAAAGCTTAGTGTATCTAACTGTGATAATTTGTACATAACTGCAGTTTACCGTTACCGGTAATAATAATCAGAAAAAAAATCCGAAAATTTCGGTAAAGTGCAGTTCAGTGTTAACCCTTCCAAAGGCGCGCAAATCTTATGTGTATCTGTTTGTAGTTTGTTCGTTAAGGTGAAAGTTTCTTTTGTGGAAGTGTTTCCTTTATGAATTTTAATAATTTTTAAAAACAGAATTAAAGTGCTAAGAATTCTTATAAAAAGGTGAAAATACCCTTCTAATACAGAAAATGGTGATTTTTACTTTTCGGATAATAATTTTGTAATTTTATGGTTTATAACTTAGAAAAATTGCCAGCGTTTTCGTTGATATTTTTAATAGTTTTTGCTATAGTATAAAGAATAACATATTTAAAAATAAAAAGGCATAATAAAACATAAACTGAAATACAATCGAAATGACAAGCGATAGTTCTTAAACGATTATCAATATAATTTTTGCACGTTATTTCATTTAGATATTAAAGAAACATTTTAAGTTGTGTAATATTTTTAAAATAAGGAAGAATTCGTGTAAATGTTATTTATTTTACGTCTGCCTTATTTTTTAACGACATAATTATGTAAATAACTTTTTCTTCTAGAATCAGGACTCAGGCCTGTGTGCAACCCACACATCATCATTACCGTATATCTTTATAAATGGTATCAAATAATAATAACATTTTACAAGTATTTTCTTTCTATATAAATAACTGATCTATGATGATTGATTTCATATTTTACAGAGATGACAAAGATATCGCAAAACAAGACATTAAAAGAAAATTTTATACTGTTCCAACACTGCCACGTGAATGGGATTGCAGTTTCGACGAAATATGAAATATGATAATAGGGTCTAAACAATTTGGATTTTATAATGCTGTCTAGTAGGAAAGGTAATTATAGGTTCTTGACGTTCAGTACAACCAACTGATCCAAATACGCAAAAGTGCTCAACACAATTATTAAAGATCCTTAACGCAATGAGAAAAATTTGCACAAATTACCAAGCTTAAAGAAATAGTGGTGCAGCTGAAATGTACCTGCTCTCTCAATGTGTCCATAACTTACTTTCATTATGACTGTCATACTTTGGATATTATAACATCGTCTTGCATTGTATAAAAAAAATTATGAGGATAACAACACAATCTTGTTTGTGCAATTTTCCCCGTAGTTACGGTAGTTATATTTGTTTCCCACTTGGTTAACTGTGACAGTAGGCTCAACTTACCGAACTATTGCCAACAATAGAACACACGAAAACAATAAAATAATAGAACTGTGCTGCTATAAAAAGAAATAGGTATAAATAATAATGATAGATGGGGATATTTTTGGGTATTTTTATTAAGACGGTTTTTTATCAAACATTACATTTTATAACGGGAACTTCCTGACCGGCTAGCCCACGGTGTTAAAAGAAGTCCCAGCTATATTAAAATTTATTACACAAAACATTAAACTTAATCTGACTGAATCGTTGGGTCCGGCAAACGTCTGCTCTAAGATAGCAGCCGCCGTTTGAACTCAGCACAAGCGTTGATAGAAATAAAAGGCACAGATACAAAAGAAACAGAAGGTTATTTATTCTAAAACATAAAAAGGAAATTGTGTGGTTCACACCACCCACCAACTGCAATGATTATACAGAACACAAAGTTATTTGTTAATAAACCCTTAATAATAATAAAAGAAAATATCATATTATGAAATCAGAAATCTTAAACAATTCCATATTGAATAAATTTACAAAATCAAAATAACAATAATTTTATTACATATCTTAACTAAATTGAATATCTGAATCAGACTTACGCTTTCTACAGAAAAGTAATACGGTGAAAGTAGCAACTGCGCTTTTAATATAATCTGTTAAAATGAATTTATGAATTACTTTGTTTACATAACCTAAAAGTTAAGAAGAGAAAATGTTTATTTTGTTTAGGTGTAGAGTTCTGTGTTAGTATTGGTTTGTCTTCTTTTTACTCTTGTTGGTAGCTGGTAAAACTACTTTGATTATAGGTAGCACTCAGCTATAACCAGGTCGTGAAGAAGGAAGTAAAGTCGATGCCGGAAAAGAAAAGAACCGGAAAAAAGAAGCCCAGAAAGAAATTCTGTATAAAATAACTGTCTATCAACATAACCACAGGCCTACCGGAAAAGATGTTTTCATCGGCTTTAAAACAGTAGACACGGGTGGATTATCACCTCTTGTTGTCTTTGTATTGAAAATTATTCCTACAAAACAAGGAGCTGTTTCAGATAACCATAATGATTAGAGTAAATAAAAGGTGTACCTTGCAGCAGAGCTTAAAAGACCAATAAATTGGATTCCTGTGACCCAAACAATCACCACTGTCAAAAACTAATCACCAGGACTAAACTGCATTCCACAATAAACTCATAAAGAGAGAAATTATCAAAAATTTCCTAAAACTGGAATGAAGTAAACACTCGATTTGCAAGTCAAATTACAAATCACTTTTTAAATGGACAAAAGTGATTATCTTATCAACAAGTTCAAGAAAACCGAGATAAATCTGAATTAACCAATGAGGTAGCTTGAACAGAAATATTACCAAATAAGGGAAAGCCAATAGAACGGTGTGCCCATAAACACTACCATATTTGGAATGACAGAAATATGATAAACACACTAGAGAAAAGCCTTTTAAGAAGAAAAAATTTAGCTTAAACATTAAGTGAAATTGAACTGGGGAAAAACCTTTAAAAAAAATTAGTAGTTAGGCAACACCGATTCGAGCACAAAATCCCATGTTATTTTAAAGGGGCCTCAAAGTTAGCGAAAACACCACAAATCCAAGATGGCGACCGCGCCTACTGCTTCTGATTGGTTATCCCTACTCCTGTAGATCCTCCCCTTGCTTCTTATTGGTCGACCCCATCTTGGATGACACGCCTGCTGTTCTCTGATTGGACGAGCGCCATTTTTTGGATGACACGCCTGCTGTTCTCTGATTGGACGAGCGCCATTTTTGATGACACGCCTGCTGTTCTCTGATTGGACGAGGGCCATTTTTGAACTATGGGCGTCATTTTACCACGCCAGCCATGATGGGAAACTGTATTACCAACAACCTGTGCATCGTCAATAGATGGCATCATGAAGGAATACCGACAGACTATGTACTGCTAGAGGGCGTCATGAAGAAAGGGAACCAAGGTTTATCATATTATATTAATAAATTTTACCGATTTCTTAAAATAATTATCGTCATTAATACTTTAATTACATATAATAATTTAAGATAATTAATTCAGCATTAAAATTTTAAATGACATCACCCAACCGTATTGATTATTAATGTCCGCGTAAAGTAGGAATTTTGATGTTCCGCGTTTAAATCTGTCAATTATGCATCTGTCATTTTTGCATCTGTCATTTATGCAATGTCATTTTTGCATCTGTCAATTATGAATCTGTCATTTATGCATATGTCATTTTTACATCTGTCATTTTAAAGCTGTCATTTTAAATCTGTCAATTGTGCATCTGTCATTTTAAATCTGTCAATTATGCATCTGTCATTTTTGCATCTGCCATTTTTTTGCATCTGTCATGTAAATTTGTCATTTTTGCAGCTGTCATTTTTGTATTTGTCATTTTAAATCTGTCAATTTTAAATTTGTCATTTTTGCAGCTGTCATTTTTGCATCTGTCATTTTTTGCATCTGTCATTTTGAATCTGTCATTTTAAATCTGTCATTCTTAAAGCAAGTTCTGCTAGCTTTCTCTCTCTCACGCACCCTGTACTCTTTCCACCACCACCTTTTCTAGAAGAAATAATAAAGCCAGATAGGAATTAAAATTATGTTTATTATTAATATATTGTTATGACTACATTTAATTTATAATAAAATGTTGATAGATAGATTGCTGGTGATGATGATAGCTTGAGAACTTCAGTACTGACCTCTGTTTTCTATTTGCGGTTCCAAGGGCTGTAACAACAACAACAACAACAATAGAACATTAAAAAAGGGGTTTATTGTAAACTTGATGTTTCCCCATCATACCTTATCTGTTTCCACAAACATGCAGTCATCATAGCAGCCTGTTTTTTCCAAGTACACTAGGCCCAGAGAAATCATTTTAGCTGCAATCTGCTCATTAACTTCCTTAACCCCTTCATCTGTTAACTTGTCGCTGATTCGCTTAGGTAGAAATGTAACGTAGTTTTCACCAACAACAATCACGCTTTGACGTTTATCACGGCAAACGACTTTTTGGAATTGTAGTATTTCAACAACCTCTTTGACCCCGTAGTCGCACAATGTCTTGATAGGTTTCAGACCACCGCTGCAGGGTTTGTTCAATTGTTTTAACAAATCCATTTTTCTACTTAAAAACAAAGATACGCACACATGTTAGAATTTAAATAGTAGCATTTTATTTAAATTTTATGCGTAAACACGTACACGTTAATAATAAAAATAACATACTTGTTTTTAATGTTGAAGCAAGCACTGCTGAGTAAAAACTAGTTAATCATAATAATAATATCACCGGAGCGTTAGAAATAATTATCACCACCACCACCAATCCGTAGCGCGAACAAGAATAAACTAAAGGGGTGAGAGTCGGTTTTTTATAGTCACTTCAATTTGCAGGAATAAACTTGTAGGAACCCTCCCAAACTTGTATGCGGCGCGGAGACAAAATTGCAGCTGTTCTTAACATCAAGATAATATCTGAATTTATTGCCTTGAGAGAAAACATAATGAAAAGAGTTTATTTTCGTTAAAGCTGAAGATCGTTCGATAACAAGAAATCTTCTACCTGTATACACGGTGAAATAGATAAAATGTAAAATTGTTCTATGATATTTATTAATAAACAGAAACATTTTACTTTAAAGTTAAATTATCGGCTATTATTGCTGCCGCTGTCGTTGAATTTAAATTTTGAAACTCAAGAATCGTCAATTACACAAAAAATGGGTTTATTTACGGTTAAAGGTTATTTGGGAATTCGCCATTTGATCGCCTCATTAAAGACGACTGCTCACTTGTCAGATAATTAAAGTTTACCAGGGCTTTATTTGAGAAGAAGAACATATATATCCATATAAAAGAAGAACATATATATCCAGTTTACATATCGTTCACCATGGTATGTCTCATGTAATTAAATAAAAATAACTTTATTATAAGACATCGTTGCGCTAATGTTTTAACTAAGAAAAATATCAATTGCTTTATTCCTTTGTTCAGCATTTCTGTAAAAATTCTTCCTTTTAACGTAATTGCTGCAAAGCCTTGCTGTCGTCAATATAATCTTTTCAAAACTTCTTTAAAGACGGTTTGTAAACTTGGCAAAAAAATAAATATATTAATGCTTGTTTTAAATGTACTTTGAGTTATTATTTTTGCATGTAGATTTTACTGTAATCTCACATCTCTGTAAATTATAAATTTATATTACATTTTTTTATTTACAAACTTTGCCTAGGTCGATTCATGTTCCTAATTTAAAAGCTAAATTTATCGTGATTATTACCTGCCTGGAAAGGTGGGTGCAAGAATTTACGCAGGTAGATGGATTTCTCTTTCTTAAACATCCATTAAAATCAGACGGGTATGTTTAAATATTTAAAATGAATCAATCGTTTTATGAACTATTGACTTGTATTCATATGCTAAAATTAACAGCATATAATCTTGACTTCCGTGTGCGTGATTGCTCGATGCAGTTGTTTGATTTCAAAAAATGTGAATTTTACCAGCTTTATTAAATCGAGGCGTTTAAAGGTTCAAAAATTTCTATTACTCAAAATCTCAAATGCGGGAAATGTCTACAAGAAAAGCAAAAATAGAAGATATTTAAACTTTTCAGACAAATTTAACGTATTTTTTATTCTATTAATAATATACATACCCTGCGATCTAAACTGATATTACCTATATTATAATTAAATTATTGAAACTAGATCGCAAGTACGTTTTCACCCGGACAGTTTATTAAAATTAAAAATTATTGAAACCCTTAGCAGGTAAACACTTATAAATGGATTACATTTTTCTTGCAAAAAGGTCTGGAGAGAGAGAGGATTAGAAAGAAAACCCCTAGGCCGGCAATATGCTACTAATTTCAAAGAAACATTTTATTTATATGGATACGACGTCAGAATTTTTGGCTAAATGAACGCTCTTCATATGTACGTTGTGATATTTTCTTTAAATGTTGACAATAAAAATATAAACCTTCCTTTAACCCAGTTATAAAAATTCTTTTTTCTCTCAGGTAAATCTTTATCGATAGGTCGATCGATACCTTAATTAAAAGTTTAGATGTTATACGACGATAAAGTGGGATTACTAATTAATATCCCTTTTATATGTACGTAGAAACCGCACGTAATATCCATTAAATTTTAACAATAGATAGTCGCAGTTTTAATAAAACAAAAAGGAATTATTACCACGTATAGGTATCAAGGATGCATAAACTAAACTTTCCAATGTCATAATTATTGTACCCAGATGGCACTTGATTGATTAATAACTGAGTAATAGTAGAGTAAAGTTCGCCATTATTTTAAAGATTTAATTTTTTATTGGAGCCATTTGACACTTGGAATTTTTTTAACATTTTTTTCTCGGCTTATAAAGTTCTATTTTTATGTGGTCTGTTAAAGAGTTTGAGAATTATCACCCTTCTACGTGATAAACATTTGAGAACGTTATTCTAAAAGATTTCCTGTTATCGTTAGACGAGTAGGAAAATTGTCAAAAAGGGATTTTGTTTTCTCAGTTGTTATAGATCTGCTAATCAGATTTAAAAAAGGTCGGTTATACATGTAGCTTTATTATTTTACCTAATTAAGCTTTCTATTGTATTAGAATTTATAAACATATCCTTTTTCCCAGTTAACCAAGAACAGAGTGACTGTTAATAGATATAAGCTGTTGCCCAGGCAGGAAGTGGAATAAACTTGTCTATGTTCAGATCTACATTTTAAACAAAACAGCAATAAATAATAGGCAGGTGTCCTCGTGGGAACTTGATTTTACCCAACTCTCAGGCGATAACTATCAAAGGTATGCTGAGCATCACAGGATGCTTTGATGACCCTATGGGATATTGCGCAAGATCTTGTAGTTTGGTAACGCATTCACCAGGGGGGCTCGTTCACTGTTTGGGTATAAAAACCCAAGCTCATAGCGATACTTGTTATATATACTCGACTACTGTTCAAGAGCTTCATTACGTTTAGTGGTTTTAAATAAAACTCTGTGTGTGTGTGTATGGGTGTGTGTTAGTACCAGCCAAAATCATCAACTTTACCCGACCATAAGGTAGGAGTTTTCTTATTTTTGTAATGATTCACTTGTACTAAATTTACGCGATGATGTTTTAAGAGAGAAAAAGTAACAACAAAACATCATATCGCTATTATCATTAAACGAGATCGAAGACAGTAACAGTCTAAATGAGTTACAATTACAACACCAGTTTCGGCAGTGCATCTTAGACGCAGGAGTCAGCATACCTATTTCAGTAGCAGTGCTTGTAACGGTCTAAGCTAACGTCATACAAAAGATGCAAAAGTTTGATAAAATACATGACTGCATGCTCACCTATATCAACACTTGATAAAAATAATTGTAGTACATTTGTATATATTCTTTCACGCTGCAGGAAGTCTTTTAAATAGATGAAATATATAAATTTTGTATTTAGTAAATGCTTTCAGTCAGATTAAAAAATGATTGTATATGTTTTATGAGAACTCGATAAATGTTTTAATGTTTTTATTTTTCGTATAAAAGAAAATGAATATGTCAAGATAATGATGGATCTCTGACTAGAAAAACCAAACCTGATAACATAGGCAGCAGCAAAGGCAACAAAAAAAAGGGAGTTAATGATATAGAATATAACACGATGATTGTAAATTGTGAGTGTTTATGCTTTATTATGTACGTCTGTGCGTGTATATACTTCAAATTGCCCGTGTATATGCTTTATTATGTACGTCTGTGCGTGTATCTGATTGAAATTGCGCGTGTTTATGCTTTATTATGTACGTATGTGCGTGTATATACTTATAATGTACGTCTGTGCGTGTATCTATTTGAAATTGCGCGTGTTTATGCTTTATTATGTACGTCTGTGCGTGTATATACTTCAAATTGCCCGTGTATATGCTTTATTATGTACGTCTGTGAGTGTATCTGATTGAAATTGCGCGTGTTTATGCTTTATTATGTACGTATGTGCGTGTATATACTTATAATGTACGTCTGTGCGTGTATCTATTTGAAATTGCGCGTGTTTATGCTTTGTTATGTACGTCTGTGCGTGTATCTGTTTGAAATTGCGAGTGTTTATGCTTTATTATGTACGTCTGTGCATGTATATACTTCAAATTGCCCGTGTATATACTTATAATGTACGTCTGTGCGTGGATATACTTCAAATTTGATCGTGTATATACTTATAATGTACGTCTGTGCGTGTATCTGTTTGAAATTGCGCGTGTTTATGCTTTATTATGTACGTCTGTGCGTGTATATACTTCTAATTGCGCGTGTATATACTTCTAATGTACGTCTGTGCGTGTATCTGTTTGAAATTGTGCGTGTTTATGCTTTATTATGTACGTCTGTGCGTGTATATACTTCAAATTGCGCGTGTATATACTTTTATAATGTACGTCTGTGCTTGTATCTGTTTGAAATTGCGCGTGTATGTAAATGTAACTGGACTATATAAACAGGAACTTTGTTCCTGATCGTTCATTAGACGGTATGGAACGACGCTTGTGTGATGTATGCGGTCTGAACATTCGACGCTCCGGGTATGCAAGCCATATGAATATACACCGTGGACACAAAGTCCCATGTACTAAATGTTTCAAATCTTTTTCACGTAATAGTAGTTATAAAAGGCACTTGAAAACAATCCATTGTACCATAGGTGTGAATAATAATGATACTAAGACAAAGCCTAGAAATGATGTAATAATTATAGACGCGGGTCTGAAACGTATGCATACCAATGAACCCTGTGACACAAATAAAGAAATAAGGCTCGATGATAATGATGATGAAATAATAAACGCTCGTAATGCTATACGTAATAAATTAGCCTACTTTCACGGTGATAAAACTGAACCTCGACCGGGGACCGTTTATCTCTCACCGAAACTTGAACAAGCATATTCAGTTACATCTGTTGAAGATGATGATGATGAAAAAGAAGAAGAAGAATGCGATTCCGACTTAAGGATTTATCAGGAATTCTCTAACTATTATCGAGCATTATTAGCTAGCGGAGAAAACAAAAACGTAGATAAAACTAGGTACGGTCTATATAATGACATCGATGAGTGGCGATTTGCTTGTTCACGAGTACAGTTTCAGGGAAAAGATATTTTAATTAAAAACAAACATATCCATGGCACACCGGTCTGTTTACTTTACTAACGCTTAAACGAATAAGCTCTCCTAGTCCAACAGAGGAAGATATCGACAACTATATGACAATAATCTCACTTACTAATGCTCATAAGAAAGACTATAGGCGCAACGGTCGACTAATAAGCGTTAAACATTGGAAATACGAAAATGTAATCAGACCAAATTTATACAGAATAACAGACTTTGAGGTTAGTCTTCCCAAAAAGTTAAACAAGATGAAACCGGATTGGATACGTCAGAGTACGTCTGATCAACTAGTGGACCGACTTCATCTGTTGTATGCTGTAAAGAAAGCTCTTAGCAGCAGTCTCGAAAACGACAACGAAATAATTTCAATCATCACAGAGCTTAAAGCGAGAAAAATCATAGAATAAGTAAATATTTAATTTGTACTATGTAATATAGCCGTATTGTTTTAGTATTTATATGTAATACAATATTTTTGATAAGATGATAAAATCAACGAAATACATTCTATAAATCTTCTTATTTCTCAACCTCTCTCTGCCTCAGTAAACGTTCTGGTATATCTGTTTCTAGACTTATTTAATAAGATTGCATAATTCTCTATGGATTTCATAAAGTGATTGATTAATTTAAATATTTTTAGATATTATACTTGTAAATCACTAGTAGTTAAAATATAAAAACTAAACATATAATGTAAATTCTAAAGACTTTTAGCTGAACTTTTATGATATTTTTATCATTCAAGTGAGAGGCGGGCGAGCAATACTATTTATTTGTTTATATTAGTTCTATTATTAAATATAACAATTTAATAATAATTTAGAAACAATTGTTTATAGTACTCTTCACTTTACGATATTATTAATAAATAATTAAACGCTTTCATCGTATAAAAATGGCGACGCTTCACTAACAAGAGCTGTTAGCAATTTCTGGGCCTATATACTTTACTTCTTCTATCAGCTCATCACCCTTTTTAACCTCGAACAAGCCTGTTAAAGTTGCATTCACTTTCAGCACCGCATCTTTCTTTAAGACGATGAAAATACGCTGTCTCTTTGCAAATGTCACCCTGTAGGACTTTGATTAGTTTCTGGTGACTAGTTGATGGTCAGCTGTGTTACGTAGGTAATTAGCTGTTGTAAATTGTTCAATCATCTTTTGTCAGTATAGTGTAGTTATAATAATAAGTGAAGCTGACGAGAGTTATACTTTATGTACCGTAATTGTAATTAATTATCAAAAGATGGCGAAACTTGGGAGTGATTGAATGTAAATCACAAGAGGATACTCTGGGGAACATACTCATGAAATAGATCTCTTATTTGATAAACGCAATTTTGTTCTTTCAATTATGTCTGTTAAGTAGTAGTAGTAGTAGATGAAGACAATGTTGAAAAGAATATTTGGCATAACAAAGCGTACAAGGCATTCAATAGGCCGTTTCATGAAAAATGTGTTATGAGTATGTCTTCATGGTTATCCAAGAACAGATTTCATCCCTAATAATAATAATTGTTTAGTTATTTAATTATTGTTTAGTTGTTCAATAATTTTTGAGAAAGATTGTCATAGAATAAAAGATGAATGTTCTATATGTGTATTATTACTATTCTCCCCTCTGTACCATAGCATGAAAGTGATAGCTATAACTAGTATGAGAGAGAGAAGCAAGAATGAGGTAACTAAAAGAGAAGTTACAGACCGCCCTAAAGATTTTATGTGAAAATCTTAAGTATTTTGATTCGGAAAGGAAATAAGTTATAACCTAACCATCAACCATACTCTTTTGTTTTTACTGTACATCTTAAATGTTCGAGGATTAGTACCTGCTATCGTGCCTCAGGTAGTCAGTCCAACCTTTTTTGGGTATAGTGATGCATTTTAATCTGATAATTATCTCGATTTCAAGTTTACAAAAAGCTGTCTTTAAGGAAGTTTGAAAAGATTATATATTGATGAAAAAGGGAGAGAATTTTTACAGAAAAGAACCATTCAAACTTACCTGTTTTGAGTTCGAAGCAGGTATAAAACCGCAAATTTCTACTGATTTGGAGGTCGAAGCGTGTCTTTTTAAAAGAATGTATATTGCCTCAGGGTGTTTCCCTATTTGTCGTCGAGGGTAAGGCAAAATTTAACTCCAGTTTATCGTGGTATCTTCTACAGTATAGCTGTATTATATATTTTTTGTTGTAACAATTGGTTTAAAGTTTAATAATAAGGACCGGTTTAAATTTAAAAGATGATTAGTGTATATTCCTTCTTGATGAGAGGTGATTAAGGTGTTTTAATTTAAAGGGATATCTGGTATTACAAAGCGCAAATGGTAAGTTATTTTTCTGCATTAGAATTAGTTTTTTCTCTTTTTTAAATAGTTAATTCAGCCGTTGATAATTTATAATAATAAATAAATACATATTAGTGTTAGAAACCAGTCCGATCTCTGAACGTGATTCAAGAGCATGTATATTTATTAACGTAATTTTCTTAACAAGGAGATCTGAAAGCCCTTCACGAAGGGTAGCTACTGACATAGATATAACGGTTAGACGAGCCTGCAAACCAAGATGCAAAAATGACAGCTGCAAAAATGACAACTTTAAAATTGACAGATTTAAAATGACAGACGCAAAAATGACAGCTGCAAAAATGACAGCTGCAAATATGACAAATTTAAAATTGACAGATTAAATGACAGATGCAAAAATAATGACAAATGCAAAAATGACATATGCATAAATGACAGATGCATAATTGACAGATTTAAAATGACAGATGCAAAAATGACATATGCATAAATGACAGATGCAAAAATGACAGATGCATAATTGACAGATTTAAAATTGACAGATTTAAAATGACAGACGCAAAAATGACAGTTGCAAAAAT
Organism: Agrypnus murinus; assembly: GCA_929113105.1. Taxonomy (NCBI): domain Eukaryota; kingdom Metazoa; phylum Arthropoda; class Insecta; order Coleoptera; family Elateridae; genus Agrypnus; species Agrypnus murinus. Next base: position 90,663,558 of record OV816026.1, read on the forward strand.
GACAGCTGCAAAAATGACAGCTGCAAATATGACAAATTTAAAATTGACAGATTAAATGACAGCTGCAAAAATAATGACAGATGCAAAAATGACATATGCATAAATGACAGATGCATAATTGACAGATTTAAATTGACAGATGCAAAAATGACATATGCATAAATGACAGATGCAAAAATGACAGATGCATAATTGACAGATTTAAAATGACAGATGCACAATTGACACTTAAAATGACAGCTTTAAAATGACAGATGTAAAAATGACATATGCATAAATGACAGATGCATAATTGACAGATGCATAATTGACAGATTTAAAATGACAGATGCAAAAATGACAGATGCAAAAATGACAGATGCATAATTGACATATTTAAACGCGGAACATCAAAATTCCTACTTTACGCGGACATTAATAATCAATACGGTTGGGTGATGTCATTTAAAATTTTAATGCTGAATTAATAATCTTAAATTATTATATGTAATTAAAGTATTAATGACGATAATTATTTTAAGAAATCGGTAAAATTTATTAATATAATATGATAAACCTTGGTTCCCTTTCTTCATGACGCCCTCTAGCAGTACATAGTTTGTCGGTATTCCTTCATGATGCCATCTATTGAAGATGCACAGGTTGTCGGTAATACAGTTTCCCATCATGGTTGACGTGGTAAAATGGCGCCCAAAGTTCAAAAATGGCGCTCGTCCAATCAGAGAACAGTAAGCGTGTCATCCAAAAAATGGCGCTCGTCCAATCAGAGAACAGCAGGCGTGTCATCCAAGATGGCGTCGACCAATCAGAAGCAAGGGGAGGAGCTACAGGAGTAGGGATAGCCAATCAGAAGCAGTAGGAGCGGTCGCCATCTTGGATTTGTGGTGTTTTCGCTAACTTAGAGGCCCCTTTAAAATAACATGGGATTTTGTGCTCAAATCGGTGTTGCTTAACTACTAAAATTGTAACAATTTAATTGAGTTAACATTTATTTAAACATTTTTTTATTGGCAAAACTAGCGAAGTTTATTGTTTTGGATCGACAATTTCACGCACTTTCGTTCATGAATATTTTGTGCGTTGTATTAGATTAAAATTTGAGTAAGAATGTAGTTTTTACGAAAACGACAGATGAAGTTGTTGTTTTTAAAAGTCGTTTAGTTCAAACTATGAGACATGAAGTTTTGAAAATAAAATGATAATTCGCAGTGGTTTTTTGCTTATTTTTTGCTCACATAAAAGCAACAATCGCACACTTTATCAAAATTCTGCCCGACTGTTGTTACTTTTTATATAAATACATTTATTTATATTGTCCTTAGCGCAAAATAATATCATACGATACTTGCTCTTCGTTAAGGGCTTTTATCAAAACTCGACCATTCGGGTCTTTTTACTTGGTTTCTTATAAGTTTCTAAGCTACATAAACTAATGCTAAGGTTTCATTGTAAGTATTGTGAGATATTTTGTAAATTTGTACCTTTATATCGATTAATTTTCTACATGTTCTCAACGACATCTTCGAACAAGCTTGACAACCTTAATCGTTCAAGCACGTACACATTTTAGTGCACTCGTTAGGTCAAGCCACTCTAGGCTTTTAGGAAATTGCTTGGAAAGCAGTTGAAAATGTTGACCAATCTTGTTCAGATCGAATCCTCTCTTTTATTTTTAGGATCAGATTAATTTAATGTCTACATCCAAAATTTAACTTCTTCATTTTCCCTTTCCGTAAATTCAAGAGTGCTTATGAATAATTAATTGAAATAAAAAAGTTAAATCCCTTACATTTAATATTCACTAAATTATAATTAGTGGCATGTTGTAAAAGAGGTTGGTAAAAGTGGTGTGCGTTGAAGTGCCTTTCATGAAATTTTATTTCTTGCCACGCGAAGCAAACTTCCTCTAGACTTAGATCGACGCGCGCCGTCTTTAAAATGTCGTGGATTTTATTGTCTTTTATTACTTCTTATTTTAAAGTTTGTAAAAAGAAAGTAGTTAAGTGTCTTGGAGTGTTTGTTTGTTTTCTTTTAGGTTGTCTTTTAAGTAAAGTTTTCAATTTTCTTTATAACTTTTAAATTGTTTAGCTTCTGCTTTATTTACGAAGTCTAATTTTGTTTTATCTCATTGTTGCTTATAATCAAAATTCTTATCTTAAATTGCCTGTACTCTGCAGGCGTAAAAGTGTTTGTTTTATGTTGTTTTTAAATGTATTTTTTAAAAAATGATGGATGTGTCGTAAAAAAAGTAGAAAGGATTTGCACAAAATTATCACAAAGGGCGAGGTTAAGGAAGGTAGTTATAAAAAGAGTGAAAAGCGCAAGTATTAATTTGCTGTTTCCTTTAAATTCTTTATTGTTTTAAACTAGTAAATTCACTTCATTAATTTATTTGAGCGATTTGTAGCTTTGTAGCTACTGTGGAACCCATCCGGAATTTTGTTAAAAATATTTCTCTCTGCAAACATTAATTAGATGAATTCATAATAAGTATGTAATATTCATTTATTTTTTTCTATGTGACATATTGTTTAAAATCCCCCTTCAGATTTAGCATTAGTTAAAGACTATTTTATACAAATCATAAGATAAATTTAACCTAGAAAAATTCAGTTTTATCAACATCCCAATTTACGAGATTTACTTCACTGGATGTTGGGCTGTTCAATCAAAACACCTGCAGTTATCAAAGTGGTACTTCAATCTAAAACATATTTAAACTTACAAACACTAATTTTACACAGCCTCCCACCTTGTTACATCTTTCCTCTAAATTTGGAGGGTGTGTAATATATATTTGCCATAAATAAAGAATAATTTAAGAATAAATAGAAATTTTATTTAAGAGAGAGTCGAGTTATACTTCATTTTAAAGCTCTAGTTAATCTAAATATGATGACAAAGCTTTAAAGTTTAAACAAAGCATAAGCAAATACTACGTGCTACTACGTGCTCGATAAAAATTTACAAAATTGTAATTTCAAATAGTAAATTCATTCAAATCCAACATTTTTATTAAAGCAAAAAAGTGATTATCAATAACTATACTGAGCTACAAATAAAAAAATAAATCTACTAGAACTCCCATCTAGATAACGGTTTTGATATTGAAAAATAAAGACTTTTCATTCTTGCAGAATTTTCCCATCGCCTCGAGTTCTTTTTCCCAGTCTGCTGAATGTACCTCATCCAGTTTTGGTTTCTTGCACTACTCTAATGGCCAAAACTTCGCCATTTCTTGTCACATTTTGAAGATCTCTTCTCTACTGCGAAGATAAGAAGTGTAGCTTTATAAAAGTGCAAAAATAATAAAAAGAGGTAAAGAAATGACTTAGTTATAGGCTCAAACAACCACGAAAAAAAGCTATTTTTTGGAAATTTTTAAGTTTCAGTGGTTCAAAATGATAGTTACTAAACAAATACAATTTCTTTCTCTTCATTTATTGAAGATATACTTTGTTTCATATCTAGGAAATTTTGTTCTAAATTGCTTAACAAATTACCGAGTTATGGCCGATAATATGCAAAACACCAATTTATTTTCAGTATTTTAATCTGTCATTCTAGTCAGTGTTTAATCTGTACATTGTACCTTGCAAAAGTCAAGTAGGTTTGGTTTTTGGATATATGTTTTGTATGTTGAGGCCCTTATTAGAAATCCTAGCTTTTTTTCATCCACTTAAATGTGCTTCTTCAGTTTTCGTACCTTGCACTGCTCTATCGACTAGAACTTCTATTTCTTATCACATTTTGGAAATCTCTTTTTACTGGGAGGAGAAGAAGTGTTGCTTTACAAAAGTTCAAAAATAATGGAAATCGGTAAAGAAATTACTGAGTGATAGACTAAGACAGACACGAAAAAACTTTTTTGCACGTCCTATATATAAGGCTCTACTTTAGTCCCCCAAAAGAAGGAGTAAACTAGCACTTTTACTCCCTGAGGGAGTAAAAGTGTTTCCATGACAACAAGTAAACAACATAAAAAGTAATCGCGGTACATGTTAGGATTTATTATCCTAAAGCTATGTGATTTTGGCGTTTGCAGAGTTCAGTTGTTAGAATGACATGTAACGAAATTTTCGGGAAAAAATTCGAAATTTTTAATTTTTGCGATTAAGTGCTTTAGGACGTGCAAAAATAGCGTATATACCACTGGACTAAAGTGCCTTTTAATCCCTCATGTGTTTATTTTCCTCGCTAACGCTCGGAAAATAAACTCACATTCGGGATTAAAAGATGCACTTTAGTCCCTGGGTATATGATATACTATTGTCACTCCCTCAATAGCGGGAGTAAAGTAGCTGTTTTACCTTCTAGGGAGTAAAGTAAAATAATCGCGTTATATCCAAGGAAACCTAACCTACTATGCTAAAATTATGTGATTTTGGTGTTGAAAAATTTCGCTTGTCAGAATGACATAATATAAGAGTATTTTCGGAAATTTCGGGGATTTTGTGATTAAAACCTTTAGGTCGTGCAAAAAATAGCGTCACACCACAGAACTAAACAGCCTTTTAATCTCGCTTACGCTCTGAAAAAAACTGCACATTCAGTATTAAAATATGCATTTTAGTCCATTTGCACATAATATAATATTATAAGAAATTTTTCATGTTTCAGTGTTGAAGTTTATAAATCATCTATCAAATATTTTTAGAAAGACCTAAATCTGTATTAATAGTCCAGTCAATCTGTCAGAAAAACAGGCCTTAGCTTGCAAAAGATCGGGTAGTTCTGAGTTATAAATATGTTTTGTATGTTGGGGTCCTTAACAATCCGAGCTTTCGACCTTGGCACACCACTGCCATATCGAGAAACAGTGAAAATTTCGATATTTCTTCGGTTTTCGTAGAATATCTTGTAAACAATGTGTTTTACAGTGAAAGTGGTTAGTTTTAATGTTAAAGTAAGACTAACTTTGCTACACTTTGAGTGTTGCCGAGATACAACTAGGAGAGAATGGGAAACTGGGCTCTGGGCATCTTGTTTCCGTCTTAAAAATGCTGCCATTCTTTCATGCATTCTTTTATGTCGTGTGTGCACATCTCTATTTACAAGACATGTTGACATAGTTGGAAGAAAGAATGGATGCTGCTGAATACCATAACTTTACAATTGAAGGGTATTTCATCATCAGATGCACAAAAGAGTTTCGGTCCGGTATATGGTCAGATATGCATGCCCATAGAACAAGCAAATACGATGAAAAGCTCTGGAGGACTGACCCGTGGTCGTGGGATCACATACTATGCGTTTACTCGATGGACGCTAGAAGTGGTACTTCGTCAAAACATCTTGGGTGAAATTAAAAAATACTGTGATATTAATTCAGTAACATCTGAGCAACATGTGGAGATGAGTCTTGAATGGATTGAAGACTGAAAAAAAAACTTAAAGCGTTTGGAAAATTCTGCAAGTGTGAAAAGTATTCTTCAATAGGAAACCGTTTATATAGGTAGGAGGAGGTGTTGTATGTTTCATTTGTAGCATAGTGTTATTTTAGAGGTATTGTTGAAAATGTTCACCTTGAACTCTTGACAGTAGAATAACCTATTCGAAACTCCCTGGCGAACATTGTAAAATGTTTTTCTTTGTTATTGACGTACATACATCGATTATCCTCTCTCGCAAGTCGATAAGATTTACTGCTTGCGTAATACACACTTTGAATTTCAGGTAACCCCACAAAAAGGAGTCCGCAGATGCCAAATTTGGGGAACACGCATGCCATTCTACTAAACGACGGCGTCCGATCCACCTATACGGGTATAGAAGCACTGTCCTGCAGAAAAGTTGTTTCCATCCCTTGAAATTCAAGAATATTATTTTGATTCAGTTATTGTAAGCTAGATGAGATTTTGAAGCATATCAAGATATAAAGGTCCGATCAAATTTTCATAATGAAAAATGACGCTACAATGTGATACCCAGCCAAACATTCAATTTTTCACTAAAGTGGGTGTGGCTTTCTATACACCAGTATTCCAGTATCTTACGTTTTGCTTGTTTACATCTCCATTAAGAAAAAACGAACACACGTCGCTAAAGCAAATGCTCTTCAAATAATTCGGATTTTGAACAATTTTTCTGTTATTATTTCGCAGAACTCCACCGTTCTGCCTGAATCTTCTCTGTCAATTCATACACAAGTTTCCATTCCTTGACATTGATTCACGAGCATTAATTTGGATCACTTCAGTTATTGTAGGCTAGATGAGATCTTGCAGCATATCAAAGGTATAAAGGTCCGGTAAAATTTTATCAAACAAAACTAAACTTCGCAGACGCGTCGCAGTAAAATTTGTTATAAAATAAAAAGTGTGGTAAAAAATCTAATGCTTAGAAAAGTCAAACATTTATCAACAAACTTAAAATGGTTCGTTTTTTAAAAATATTTTCACAGATCATAAACATTCCAAGCATTTTGCTAAGGACATGTTGAACGCACTAGATAAAGACGTCAAGCATCGTTAAACTTCTTTTACCGTTTTTATTACCCTTTTATCAAACGTTTCTTTTGCGTTTTAAGCAAACCACTTCTATATGCCCTTTGGATGAACAAAACGTGTAATACAAATTCTTCGACTGGCATTTATTGGGCCTTTTGAAATTGGCCAGAATGGGTCAATTTATGAAAACCATTACTCGTAGCAAGTTAATTTTGTTTAGGCTTTAGCGAAGAACTGGTTTCGATCTTATGGATGTTGAATAAAAGTTGTCCTTGTAGTACTACATACTACAGGTTCCGAAGCTTCGACAGCTAGTGCAATTGCAAAAGTTTTTTCGAATGTAATATCTTGTTTCTGAAGAAGTTGTTCGCGAACGTCTGCCTTTCGTGTTCACAAATGTATCGAGATCGTAGATGAACAACTTCTTTAATTTAGATATGGTTCTACTTTCACCTTAATTGATTAAAAAAATTAATTATAAAAAATTGTATTATTATCAATTTATAAAAATTTGCAAAAGTTTATTTAAAATTTATGAATCATTCTCTCTTGGCTTCTTCACTTTTCTATTTTTTTAATACACAAACATGGACAAAGTTACCTTTAACTTCCCTGGTACACATATGTCGCAACAGAGACACTAATATTTTTCTTCTTCTGTTGCCGCACATTCAATTGCCTAACCTAGAACAATAACTCTTCTTTTGTTTGTTATTTCATTTCCAAATAGTGTTTTCATAATGAAATATTAAATGGGTAAGTTATTTATTATGCTAAAATGCTAGATTATTCCTTTTCGTTGTGGGTCTTTCTAGGCGTAGCGCATAGGTTTCTGTGGCCTTCTTTATAATGGACAAAGTTACCTGTAACTTCCCTGGTACACATATGTCGCAACAGAGACATTATTATGTTTCTTCTTCTGTTGCCGCACATTCAATTGCCTAACCTAAAACAATAACTCTTCTTTGGTTTGTTATTTCATTTCCAAATAGTGTTTTCACAATGAAATATTAAATGGGTAAGTTATTTATTATGCTAAGATGCTAGATTATTCCTTTTCGTTGTGGGTTTTTCTAGGCGTAGCGGTATAGGTTTCTGTGGCCTTCTTTATAGATCCTCCTTTTTTCTTCTTATAACTTGCACTTGCACATGAATGCAGCAGTTATAGACATCTTAAAGTTGAAGTGACCAGATATTTTAAAAATATTCAATTCTTACAATTTACAAGATGAGCTTCCGTCTTTGAATTGATTTATCCGCTAGATACTGTCGAGTTTTGTTTACTTATAAAGCATTTGCATATTTCAATAACTACATCCTGCAGTGCATTGCAATTCCAAGTAGCAAATACAGTTGGTTGTAGAAAGATTCGCAGAGAAGCATGTCGGTCGAGAAACATGCAGCTTTTCATTTTGTTATGCTCATAATTTATAAATTCCTGAATATTGCCTTGAAAAGCGAACTGAAGCTTTTCATTGTGTTAAATATGATCAGGATTCAATAAATCCCGATTCAAATAATCTTTTCCTTTAAAACAATTTTATTTAGAAGACTTTTAAGTATATATAAATATATAAGTATATTAAATTATATTTTGGATGCAAATTCATATAGAAAAATGTATCTCTCCGGCTGGGAATCAAACCCAGGATCCTACACTGTCTAGATAATATCTGTACCAACTCAGCTACCGGGAGACGACTATCAGCATGTCGACATATTTTACATATCAATTAGATATTGTAGAAAACATACAAAGTAACTAGATATCTTGTTACTTTGTGTGTATGCCTACAGGAGGCACCTCAGTTACTTGATGGCGTTAATGTTATTTCCGAGCTAGTATATAAGCTCCGGTGGTGTGTGTAGAATTCACAGATGAGCTGCCTCTAACTGAGAAGTGCCAAAGCTCGAAATAGCTGTCTTAGGGTGCCGTCTGTGATTTATACACATATCACTATAAAATTGTGAGTATAATAGTCGTCCATTAACAATTTTTAACTTTTAAAGTTATTAAAAACTCACTTTATTAAAACACGTTTTTTGCAACAACCAACTAATTTATCTAATGCTTTTACTTGACTATTTTCAAATGCAATGTAGAGTATATTGCATTTTAATTTACTAGCACTGTATATACCTGTGAAAAACAAATTAAAGCTCAACTTTTCAGTAATTGCTCACACACTTTTTTTACTATAGGTAATTTGATTTGTTATCAAGTCAAGCCAGGTAACTAAAAACCTACTTTTGAATTTAATAACAGTAAGACAACATACTTTTTATTTTATTTATCAACATATGTATATGTATTATTATCCACTACAGGAATTATAGAGTAGTTGGAAAAAAATTTAAATAGTCTTAAAAAGATCGATATGTTTTTAAAAGGCACTGTATTTTTCAACCCGTACTATTTTTTAGTAAGGTTCATAATTGATTATCTACATAAAATAACCTTGAGTAAAGTTAATTAACAGTTTTTATTTTGTTCAGTTCATTATTCGTTTAACAAGGCTTGGTAGAAGCTTTTCTATTCATTAAAGTAGAAAACTATTTACGTCAATACGCATTGAAATAAAATATCCCCGGTGTATTTTGAAAGCCTGAACAAGTAAGCGCTCTAGTTACCCATTTGATATATGAATCTGAAGCTCTAGAGCCCCCTAAAATTAAACTAACGAAGTGTGAAAGCTTGCAAGTGGGGTTTGATTAACATTCACTGCTTTAGTTCGAAGTAATGGAATGAACACCTTGTCATGAAAAATAGTAGCCAGATTAAATTAACATCAAGGTTGGGATTTGTAAAACGTTACCTCGCGGAAATTTGATGAGTTAAGTTTGAAAATGAGTTGGACGTACGGACCGCATTTTGGACAGGTCATTTAGTTTTAATAAAAATATGGGACTGACTAATTACCGATCGATTCGTTTTCACTTTTGTCGTGCGGTTTGACATGGATATAGGAAAACAGGTTCCATTTTGTTATCAATTTTCGATTTGGGCTACAATATTAAACAGATGTTTTTTGGTTCCGTTCTATATTATCATTAAACTTTAGAGAAAACGAATCAGTTAGATAAACATCCAATCATTCTGTATAGGTAACCTAATTGTACTATCAAAACCTTTATACAACAGGCATTTATGCATTTTTGTTTCAAATTGGAGTACGTAATGCCATTAACTTCATATTTGTACTCTAATTAAATTTCAAATTCTATTTAAGCGTTTAAATCTTATAAAACAAGAATTAAAACACCGATAACTATAATCTGTAGAAACATAACAACTTTATTCTTTGAATGCATGTAACTACACTCAACTAGGACTTAAAAAGAAATTTATGGTACAGTTTATTAATTAAATTCCCACCTACGATCTACTCGATCATCTCCGCTTTCCATTTTAGGAAAATTCAAAATTGGGGGTCAACGTTCAATGTTCTTTCGTGCAGTACATTTAATTTGTATAGTTGTAGATTATTTGTGGCGTCTTTTCGATGGATTTGATCCGAAAAGGAACTGAATTCTGTAATATGGTGAGAGGCGTTTACAAAAAAAAAATACTTTAGGAATTCTCACTTTCAAAATGGCAGATAATAGAAAGAAACACCTGGAAAACTTGCTCCCAAAACACATCAGGAAACGACAAACAAAGGCCTGAATCTTGAAAAACAACAACAACTAACATTCTCATATAGTTGTATTCATGCAGTCGTCTTCTACGGTGTTCTAGAAGACATAGACGTAAAGTAGTTGAAGTAGCGTTACTAAGTTTAGCAATCAACGCAGCGTTTCTCAAACTGTGGCAGGTGTTCTCATAAGGGGGGTGGGTAATATTCAGAATAAAACACACAAAAACGTGTATTAACAGGATTGTATTTCTAACAAAATCCTAGCGATTTCTAGGCCGTTGAATACCATTGATATAAAAGAACATTTTGGGAAACGACTGAAACCTTGAGACCTATCCACTTGTGTTTATACAGTCTACACACGTACGGGTCAGATCACAGAATAGAAAGTTACACATAGTATGCCAAGATTTAGAGAGGAGAAGCTTACAAGAGTCTTCTTGAAGAGAAAAGCATTAGTGCAACGGTTCATGTGTAGAGTGCGATTTATTCTTGAGTGTTAACAGCAAATCGAAACCTTCTATCAATCTACCTGTGAAAAAAGTGTATTGGTGATTCAATACTATTTCGTTAACAAAATTTAATTGTTTTGTGCCTTGATAAAGTCACAGGAAGTTTATATCTAATATCTAGAATAAAGAAAGTATTTAAATCTAAAATCCCTGAAATAAAATATGAATGACTCTAGAACAAATATTTTTATCTCGAGAATTAAGTTAAAGGCAAAAATCAAACATCAGATAGTAGGATCACATTTCCCTTGCAAGTTCGCAGTTTTTGCTTAATCTTAACTTAATGGTTTTTGCTTGAATGGAAAGCTGCTTCCAAAATAATTTGGAGACGCCCATTTCTCTGTCTAATTCATGTTCCAGAGCTATTTTCCGATGTTTTATGACTTCCGGTACGAATGCGCAATAAGACAAACAATTCAAAACTATTCACGATGAGACGTTCTTCCGATACAATTGTGCACAGTGAACAAAACAAAGCGTGCATGCCTTAAGTTAAATTAGTTTTAGTTGTTTAATACTGTTGAATTTCAAGTTAAAACATAGACTAGGTATTGGATGTGTTTTATTCCTGTTTTAAAATTCTGCACATTTGGGTACCAACAAAAATTATTTCTGCGATTTACTAACCCGAGGAAAATTCAAATGGTAGAAACTGTGCAACAAATTTAAAAAAGCAATTATCAACGCAGTTCCGTACTCAACAAATTATCAAAATTCTGTTTTTTTGGCGAAGAAAGCGTATAATCATTAGTTGTAGCTGTGCTTAATTACCTTATCTATTGATTTAGTATCTACATATTTCAGACATCAACTAAGATCAAATACTGTTTTCTATAAGGACAACTAAATATTATCAATTTTTGCCACGTAATGTTATAGAACAAGTTTTTCAATTTATGCTTTCTCCAGATTCATTTCATTCAATCATGACGTATATTTTCCAAATGTATATACCTGCCTTTGGGAATATTACAATTAAAATTGTGCTAATTGCAATAGTTCCAATAAAGTATTTGGTGGCGCTCAACAAATATTTGTTATTCTAGACATAAGTTTTGTAAGATGCTTCTTTTTGGGTGCAAGTTAATCCCGAAGTTTAACACCTTTTCTTCAAAATTTACACTTTTTAGGGTGACACATTCCTAGGAAAAGGTGAGGTTTCAGGGTTCATTTTTCTAAGGAGGCGCACAATTAGGAATAGTTTATGTTTAAAATATTTGATATCTGAAACTTCACTATTTTGGTATTTATTGGCTTCTGAAGTTCTTCTTTTCTTTATTTTTGGGCAACTTTAGACCTCAATATCTCTGATGGGCATAGACGGATCTTTTTTATATTCCGTACAAATGAAGCAATATATGATGACAAACTGAGTTAAAAATTATAATTTTGATATTAGCATGAGGACAGGGTTATGCTGAGTTGAAAACTGTAAATAAATCTTGTAAATGACTATAATACCTTCCAGTGATAAGTATGTATTTTTAATATATGACCTCTATATAAGTAGTTAACTATAATCGTCAACTTTTAATCTATTAAGGTTTTATTGCTTTATATGTACAGCATTTAAAAAAAATTTCCTTCCACATTTTCCTAGAAACGTGGCACTCTAAGAAGCGGAAATTTTGTAAAAAAAGCAATTTGCAAAAATTTTAAATTGCGCCAATAAAGAAGCATCTTACAAAAGTATAGTTTAAAACAACAAATGTAGATCGAGGTGTCAACAATACAACGGTTTTTACTATACGTTTCTACAACTGATCGTTCTTGAGATATCGAGATTTTCGTTTACATAGAAAACTGCAAGAAACGTTGTGCACCACGAAACAAATATGGCTGCCGTATTTAGACCAAAAGGAATAAAAGTAAATTAATAGTGGTTTCGAACTATTACTACATAGGTGTGACAGCACACAAAGAATTATCCTGTTCTGAGATGGTCGAGCAACCAGTACTGGACTACGGAAAATTTTTAGGTTTTCCGAGTTTCACTGCATTTCCCGATCTGAGCGTCTATTTTTAAGTTATAAAGGTTTTACTACTTTATATTTACAAGATTTTAAAAAAAGAGTTATCAAAATCAGAATAGTTTCACCCGGTTTCGAGATTAAAACGTAGGGTTATTCCACTAATATAGTATTTACGTTATTAAAATTGTAATAATATGCAGGAACTAGTAAAAAAAAGAAAACAAAAAACAGCAAAACTCCACCTAGACATATTGAAGTCTCGACATAGTGTCAATTCAAAAAGGAAATATCGTGAAAGCTGAACTTGAGCTTATCAAGACAAAAATGATTTAAGAAATTTTAAAAGAGAACAGAAAAACGAAATGTGCATCAAGTTCAATATCCTCATCTCAGCCAATTAATTTTTAAAAAGATTTACTTTATATTTAAATTTTGTTTAAAATTTTAATAACGACGTTGTTTTTTGTTAGTGGTGATGTAGGAAAATTTTTTTAATGAGTCGTTTTTATTGTTAAAATAAAATTAAAACGTTTCAAATTAGTTTTTTAATATGATCATTTCGGATTTATTAAATCCTTCTTCAGTTGATAACATAATTAGAACTGCAACAATAAATTTTTTTTGTTAACAATGTATTTTTTTATATTATATTAATAGGAAAGTGAGAGAAATTTCTTTTTGTTTACTTACATTTTATAGGATTGTGATATTTTTAAAAATTGTTTATTCCCAAGTTTTTGGTGGAATTAAGCACACCACTTGATTTCTGTTATTTCATTTTGTATAATTGTTTGATGGATTGCTTACAATAACTTTTTAATTTCTGTAATATATGATTCTTATTAGAAAAATCACTTTTTCTTTAATTCTGTCAATTGATAAAAATGTAATAGTAGAAGCGCATGTCTATAAACGTCATTATAAATATTTTATTATATCTAATTTTTAAAGTTTCTAATGTTTCGCGTTTAACCAAAATAGTTAGTAGTATAAATTTAAATTTTTTTTAAAGAGAATAATATTAAACATATATGCGGAAAAGAAAAAGAAAATAAGTGAAAAACATTGTATTTAAAAAGACTTTATTACTATTCTATTTTTAAACACAGTAAAAAATCAGATTTTTTAATATAATTGAATATTTTGTATTTAATTGTTATTTAACTTTTTTAAATGACAAAAAATACTACATTTAAAATAAATTATGGTAAATAGTGCTTAGATTTTCTATGTCTGTTTTATAATTAATGGCTGTAGGACTTTTTTTTATTTCAATCATTTCGTATAATAGTCGTTTTTTTAAATTTGTTTTTTTTGTAAAATTTTTGGTATGTTAAAATTAAAGTTGTGAATTTTATCTATTGCACGGTCGGATAGTACTGTATTTGGTTTATTAGGAGTGGCTATTTTTATTTTAGTTGAATTTTTATGTTGATTTATTCTTTTTTTAAGATTTTGGTTTGTCTGTCCAATATAATTGGCATTACAGTCATTACAGTTAATTTGATAAATTATATTTGTTTTATTTTCTATGTTTATTTTATCTTTTAAATTATTGAAAAGCTTTCTTCCTGTTGTGTTATGATTTTTGTATGTAATTTGAATATTATATATTTTTAAAGTTTTTGCTATTGTTTGAGATAGTTTGGGAATAAATGGTAGAATTATTAGCTTTGTTTCTATGTTATTTTGATTATTATTAAATTCTTTACCTAAGAAGTTCGGTTGTAAGTTTATAGTTTGGTTTGAATTTGTATTTTTAAGTTTTATTTTTTTTAAATCTTTTGTTATATTTGTGTTAATGAATGTTAAAAGATACTGGTTTTTTGTAACATGATTTTAATTTTTTTAAATTTTCTTTATGGAATTTTTTTGATGATTTACTTTATTGTAAAATAACATTGCAGTTCTCACCTAATGTTAGAGTCACTGCAGCTAGTTACCTAGGCCAACTGTCGACCAAAGTACCGCAAACCGCCGCCATATTGGAGCAAACGAAGCATGAAATTGTTGATTATTTGTTCTGTATTGAATTTAATCAAATCCACGTTTACTTTAAAAGGTTTTTCTTATTGTGAAAGATCAAACCTCTAATATGACAAACACGTTAAACGTGGTTTTAATTTCTTCATTATTAAAAATCACCCTTCTCTGCCCCAATATGGCGGCGATTTGCGGTACTCTGATCGACCAGCTGGCCTAGGTGACTAGATGCAGTGACTCTACCTAATGTCACCTGTGAACTCCATCTGATGATAAATTATAGAAATACGTGGTAGCAACCAGTATGGTTATAGTCATAAAATATTATATCCATGAACATGCCATTATGGCTAGATAGCATATAGATGACCCAGAAAAACAAAAAAACTTTGAAAAGCATACATTATGCATTACGTATTATACAGACTTTTCAATCAAACTTTTATTATGGTTACGTGTAAATATCCAGATTGCTAAAAACGTTATTTCTTAACAAAGTGAACTAAAAAACTAATACATTATTTAGAAAATTACGCAATAAGAAAGATGTATTGCTAAAGTAGTTGAGATACAATTTAACTCTAACTGTTTTCCTTCTAAAACTTACTATTTTTCTTAAAACCTAATAGCCAAGTTTTACGACGTTTACCGGTTAGTGAACATGAGCTTGTACTAGATGTGACAGTAATATAAAGTGCAATGGTTATTTTAGAAGATTATATCATTGATTTTCTGAAGTTGTGCAGCAGAAAATATCTTCCATTATTTCTTAGCTTATCGTTCGTATTTTCGGTGTACCTAAAGTTTTATTTTTCTAGTTATTAGCAATAACACTACTTGTAACAAAATATAATACAAAATATGTTTTATTACTCTAAGATAATTTAGAAACACTTTAAGATCTGTTGGATCAAATGTGTTCTAACTATGTATAACATCATTTTGATTTTTGTTTTATGAATATAATTTTATAGCGTAATAGGTATAAAAATATACATAGATATTATGTATTTACTACAATGGACAAACCATTATTAAAAGAGTGGAATATCAAAATGGATAACAATTTTCTCGTTTTCGCAACAAATGAATCTTAGTTAGTTGCGATGACCCTATAATGACCCACATAAAATCCACGTAATACATAAACCAAAGAAATACATCTACATAATTAATTAGATAGAACGTACGAACTAACAATAATCTACTAACCAACGAAAGCGAGTACCAGCCGCACGAAACCTGATTCTAGCTGGTCAAAACTCCAAAAACCATTGTTAAAATCAAAGGTATTCTAAGAAATAGTATTTTAGTAGAAAGCTTAGTGAACTCGTAACTACCTGCAGCGTACCGTTACAGCAAATAATAACCATAAAAAAATCCGACAATTCCGGTAAAATGCAGTTCAGTGTTAATCCTTGCGAAGGCGCCAATCTGATGTAGATGTATTTGTAGTTGGTTCGTTAACGTGAAATTTTTTTTGTTGAAGTATTTTTTCATTAATTTTATTAATTTATAAAAACAGGATTGAAGGGCTAAAAATTCTTATAAAGAGGTAAGTTCTAGGTAGAGTAAGAGAGCTTTCTAATATAGAAAGTGATTTTTACTTTCCGGATAATAACTTTTTTATTTTGTGGTTTATAACTTACCAAGTGTGCAAGAACTTGCGTTTGTATTTTTAACATTTTTTTTTGCTATAGTATAAAGAATAACATATATTTAAAAATAAACACGCATAATGACTCATAAACTGAAATACAATCGAAATGAAAAGGGATAGTTATTAAACGATTAGCAATGCAATTTTTGCATGTTATTTTATTTAAATATTAAAGAAGCATTTTAAGTTGTGTAATATTTCTTAAAATAAAGAAGAATTCGTGTAAATGCTATTTATTTTACTTCTTTACCTTAGGAAAAGTATAACAGTATCAAACTGATCCAGTTCTAGTGGCTAAAAAGATTTTTTTTAATTTCTTTTCGATTATTTTATTATTTTAATACTATTTCAGTCATCTGCTTTCAATTAAGTCTATAATATAATTTTTACCGACTAGAATCGGGTTTCAGCCCTGTGTGCGCCGTTTTATTGGTAGGCGCTGTACATTAGGTTAGTTATTAGTTAGTTAGACATTTTGATCAAATTATTGGTTTTATTGAATTAAATCAGTCTTTAGTTTTTTGTGCTTGATTGACACAGTCGTCACACTGGGGATGTTATGTTTTACATTAAAAAAAGTTTGTCTTATAAAAAAAATGTTTGGTTTCTGGTTAATAATGTAAAAATTTGTAAGTAAGATGTTATACATTAGGAGGTATTTAATCCCTCTCCAAGTTATTCTGATGCTAAGTTTTTAAATTTTTTCGGAAACTGGTTAGAAAATGTGGGTACTTTAATAAAAAATAATTGTTTAATAATGGGTGATTTTAGATTGGAAGAATAATGAATATCACACAAAAAATTAAAACAAATTATCAATAAATGTGGTTTTTATCAGTTAGTAAAAGAGCCTACGCATATAGGTTCAAATTTTGAAACCTTCATTGATCGTTTCTATAGAGAGATTACAAACTGTCGACATCTTGGTTGCTGTGAAAAATAGAACATAGGAACTTTATATAATATGCCAGCACGCTATACTGACATTATGGACAATTAATATGAAATTTCACAGCAACTGAGATGTCGAGAGTTTGTAATCTCTCGATATATTGATAATACCTAGCAAGAAAAGTATTGTGCGACAAGCCATACACGTTCATGATGGCTTTAAACATGCTTTGCAAAATATGAGGTATGTGTACTATAAAAAAACTATTGATATCAAAAACAATACTTTTATACAAAGCGTAACCAAATGTCTGAATTCTTTTGCACCTAAAAAAGAAAATCATTTATAATAAACAAAGATTTAAAATAAATAAGAAAATCTTAGATTTAATTTATCGCAGAAATAATTGTTATAAGAAATTTAGAAAAACACGATTAGAAGATGATTTTAAAGAATATAAAAAATATAGAAATGAAATAGTTCAAAAATTCGCCAAGAGAAAAGAAAGTTTTTCGTTTCTAAAATTGATGAAAATAAAAACGACTCCAAAAAACTGTGGAAAATGTTTAAAACTTTAATTTCTGAAAGTAGAGGAGAAAATTATAAAGGAATTTATTTCGATGATATCCCTTTAACTTGTGAAGATGAAATTGCTAAGAAATTTAACAGTTTTATATAGAAAGTAATAACAATAGTTATTTGCATTACAACCAGCGAAAGTTTACTTTTAGGTGCAAGGTGTTTTTGAATGGCCGAGGCGAAGCGTAACTGTAGCCGAGGCTAGTTAAGAATTACGAGCACCTGAAAGGGCTTTCTCTGCGTGTAATGTATGAAGCTTTTTATTCTCCCCTTGACATTTAACCACCGTAAAAGAAGAAATTATATCAAAATAAAATGATTCAGTGATTATAATAAAATTATATTATAAGGTGGGTTGCTCTATTTAAAACTATTTTATGACATTTGTCAAATACCGTCCTAATTTTTGAATATTTGTATAGAAGTAAATATTTCCAGTGCCGTTGCAACAAGAGTTTAATGAAAATTTGCATTTAAATCTTTCTGTAACATATAAAACAATTTTACTTTTACATTTAATTTTCGTTCAAAATAAATATTAATTGACAGTTTTACATTTTTGTCCAGGGCAAACGAAAGTTTTTCATAGCTAGCAACCACCTAGCAATCGATCACCTGAGCCACTAAATAAACAAAAGACACCGTCAACATAACGACCTCAGTACACGATTTTATCAGTCCAAAGAATATTGTTTTTTAATTTATTATTCTCAAGATTGTCTGGAAAAACTTCCGCTGATAATGGGCTTAAAGGGAAACCCATGGATAGACCATCGCATTGGTAATACAATTTTTCAAAATGAAAATTAATATTAGTAAGACTAAAAGTATTTTAATTGGATAACATAAGCAATTGTCTGAATTTAAATATCAAAATTTTAAATTTCACATTATAGGTGAAAAAGACATAATAGAAAAATTTAAATATTTAGGAGTAATCGTCGACAAGAATTTAAAGTTTAAAGACCCAGCTGATTATGTTTGTAACAAAATTTTAAAAAATTGGTGTTTTAAGTAAAGTAACCTCTAAGCACAAATAGTAAAAAATTGGTTTATAAGTATTGTATAATTCTCCCGCGTTTTACTTTTTGTTCGATATCAAATTCTTGCTAAATAAATTGCATTAATAAGTTAGTTTTCCCCATTATTATTTTTTTTGATTTGTACATTAACTAATCATATAATTAATCGATTCCCGGTGGAAATAGCCCAAACCCTTATATGGCTACCAGTATGTCTTATATTCTGTATATCAAGCAACAAGCTATTTCATGCCATATTTTAAAATAATTTGAAAATGGCAAGATTTCCTGAAATTTAGTTTTTGATGTTATCGTACTTACCATCGCATTGTCACAGCGCCTACGATTTTACTAGCTTATCCGAGTAGAAGATATGTTTTAATTTTTCTGTTACGGAAATTTTTCAGCTCGGTTGCCGATCGAACCTGCGACCCTTAGATTATGAAGTAAACATACAAACCACTATACTCTAGCAAACAAATGAAGGATTTAAGATTACCGATATCACGAGGGCAAAATTGTAAAAAGCATCGCAAATCACGCCGTGTTCACGCTCCGATCACGTGGTTGACTAGTGTAATTTAACTGATAACAGAAACAACAGATGAACTCGAATGATTCAGTAGCGCCACAAAATGTTATTTAAGAAGGTGTTAACGTTGATGCTTAATGTGTATTCGATTATAATCGAATATACGTACAAAATAGTGAAAATGAAATTAATTTATACTATAAGAACAATTATTATACATTAATTGTTTTATTGAAATTGGTAAATTATTATACAGCGGTTCCTAATATATAAAAAGAATTAGCATCATTTAGTATCAGTTTTATGTACTTAAAAATGTAAATTAACACCAGTTATGATTATGATTATTAATTTAAAAAGAGAAACATTCTTTTTCACAAATTGTAAAACTTCACAATTATATATAGATGAGAATATTAAGAGAATGTTTTATAAATTGATTTTATCTTCTCTATTTTTTATTTCTAACGGGTTATAACTAAAATTTTTACAATTACTTTTCTTTAACTGTCTTCATTACCCTATGATATTTAAAACGTAATGAAATGTTTGATTATAACTCGTTATTAGGGTTGAACACATAATTCAACGATGACAAATTTACATGATGTTAAAAAGTACAATCATAACGTGCGCCGCTGACTTTTTTTAAGAGCCCTGGTGATATAATATCCTGCCTACATTCTTATCTTATCGTAATGTTCTCACAGCTGATGTTCACGCATTAACCTGGATCCTTCATTTCTATGTTAGGGTATAGTCCACCGAAGCTGATGACTCCTATTTCTATTTATAAACTCGAGTATATATAACATATGTTACTGTAGTGGTTTTATAGTGGTGATTTTGGTTGATTTCTTTTATTTAATCAATTTTGATCCAGTTCTATTATAAAAATAAATTAATTAATGATTTCAAAAGATTCACTCTTTTTGTTTGTTGGAAGTAAGTATATATTTAAACAGTTTAGGTTGCCAAGGGTCGTGACCGGAAAAATACCCACAGGAAAAAAGCCCACATGAAAAATACTCACAGAAAAATGCTCACAGGTATAAATGCTCACAGGAAGAAAGCCCACACGGAAATATGCCCACATAGAAAAAAGCTCACATGGAAAAATGCTCACTTAGAAATATGCTCACACGGAAAAAAGGTCACATAGAAATATGCTCACATTGAAAAATGCTCACATTTGAATTTGAAAACTTTAAAATTAATTTTTTGGAAAACTTCGTTTTTGACCTATACTTGTCAAGGTAAATTAGCTCTACTGCCTCCTCTCTACCTACCATTTAAACGATATCAGTTATTTCTGAATCACCCGTATACATTTTTTAATGTATGACCACGCATAACTTTTTAAAGAGTAGTCCGATTTTGATGATTTATTAAACGTTTGGTTAGAATATGTTTTAATATTTATTTAAAAAACGCAAGTAGGTGTAAGATGTTCAAATCGATTAATTATTGATTGATTAATGAAAGCAAATTTCTACGTGAATTTTTTATCAGTGGGCTTATTTCAATGTGACCATATTTCTATGTGAGCTTTTTTCCGTGTGAGCATATTTCTAAGTGAGCATTTTTCCATGTGAGCTTTTTTCTATGTGGGCATATTTCCGTGTGGGCTTTTTTCCTGTGAGCATTTATACCTGTGAGCATTTTTCTGTGAGTATTTTTCATGTGGGCTTTTTCCTGTGGGTATTTTTCCTAGAACCGCCAAGGGTACATTCATATTGTTGATAATAAAAATCTATAAAAATGTACAATTAGATATAACGATCAACTGGTTAGAAAGTAAAATAAGAAGTGTTAGAAAAATAAAAGAGATGAAAATGAAATTTAAAAACATGTAATGGAAGTTAAAATTGTGTTAAAAATATACAGTAGGGAAGGAATGGGGTTTCTGTTCCTCCCCCCACTACTTTCTGCTTTCTGCCAAGGTCATGCTTCAAGGTTAGATCCCTCCACCACTTTCTGCCAAGGTCAACCTTCAAGGCTAAATTTTCTGGCGGTTAAAGGTCAAGGCTGCTCTGACTTTAAGAACTAAGATTGAGAACTTGATTGAACTAAAATTAGATTTTAGCGCTTCAAGGATAAGATTTTCTGCTAAGGCTTCACTAATTTTAAGGTTCAGGTTTTATAAAAAAAATGTTGTAGATCAAAACAATGAAACAATTTATTAGTTGTTTATTAGATTGCTTAAACAATATCTCGTAAACAATTAAATACATAACAATTATTTGAATTCGTTTGCTTACAACAATATCTCGTAAACAATTAAATACATAACAATTATTTGAACCCATATCTCTCGTCAGGTAAGGCATGAATCCTGAAGGAAAACGTTTTTCACGAATCTAAGTTCTCTTTCATCGTTAAATTCTTTTTCCGTTAACCACTTTGTTGCAGTGAACATTGCCCAATTCGGTTTGTAAGGTTTATTACACCAAATGTTCCGTTCAGGTTCATCACTCAATTCATCCCAATCTGAAGTGCAGATGCCTTTGAAGAAGATGAGGTCGCATTTATCAGGCAAAAGGTTAATAGCGTGGCGATGTTCCAAAGCACGTTCAATACATATGACTCCTTGAGTATTCACGACTTCACCATCTTCTTTTAAATATAGAATTTCTAAACCAGAACACAAAGAATAACCTTCATCGGCTTCACTCAATATAACTATAGTATCCGGAAGTCTTCTTCTTTCAATTAACAAACCAGTGTTGTGTGTTTTATAACGAGAAAACACGATTTCACCATCATCAAAAGTCGTTTCAAGTGTCCAAGAATGCAACCAACCCATTTCGATGTGTAACTGAGTAATACAGAATCTTGACTGAAATCAAACTCAAACACCCCACCAGAATTTGAGAAGAGTGGGGAAAGCAATTGTTCCATTAGCCACACCCTCAGCCATAACCTCAAACTCCGGCTCTCGGAACTATACTCGTCTAAGAATGTTATGAGTGGCTTTTGTTATTCGAAATCAAACACCCCAACATAATTTTTTCTGTTATAATATTGAAAAGATAAATTGTAAGTAATATCAAATACAATGCCAGTGTCGCGATACAGCATAGAAACTTACATAGATTGGGATATAAGTGCAATAACACAAAACTTTTCTAGCATATGTTGTTTATTTAAAGGAATATTAATAAAAAACTCTTATATTATGTAATTTTTATTATATTGTATACATAATAACAGTTTAGATAGATAATGTATAATTTACTTTATCAAAAAGCGAACGATGAAGATGTGAGAAAATCCTACGTCCAAAGAAGCTAAATCTTCAAGACACTTTTCAACCTCGTGACAAGTTGGTTCTATTACATTAAGTTGAAACCAATCTTCTTACGGTTCACTCACATAATGCGGATTTGTTGTTATGGTATGCGAAATGTCCACCAATGCTCCATTAATCAGTGTTCCACTAACTACGAAAGTGACTTCTGCAAGTAATTCAAGATGTTTATTAAGAACATCTTCGTTCTCAACGGTTTTTAAAAATCGAGGAAACTGCCGTAGTAATTGTTCCCGCACCTCCTCCGTACCTTGGATCACGTTGTCGTTCATACTTAACTTTCACAACAGACGAATTTGAAATTAAACCGATAAATGGTTAGGTACACAATAAGGGAAAGTAAAGTAATAACTGCGAATAGAACTGTTATTGTTGTTGCTATTATACAGGAGCTCAAGGGGGGATCGGAAATGTGACAAATGGTAGGATCACGATTAGTCCCGAGAGATTGCCAATTTGATTCGATAGAGTAATTAGGATAACTATATTTAATTTTGAAGGAAGAAGGTTGAGAAACGTTGCGTAGGGATATGATGTATACGTTAACACCGTGAAGAATATTGCTGGTCAATGCGTATCTCGTAGGATCTCGAGAAAACACAATGGACCCAGAAACAGATTCCGATGGTTGAGCAACATACAGAATACCGTCGTACACCGCACTAAGCACCACCAACAACTTAACAGGTAACACTGGCATTGTATTAGGATCGATTGAGATATAAGCTCTACGTAAGAATAACGTAAAGATCTCCCACTCCAAACGGCAACCTTGAACCATACCAGTCCCCCCTCACATCAATAACCCTGATACCTCAATTAATCTTGAAACTCCTCCCACTAATCAATAAGGGTCTATATAAACTGGATGGTATTGGTATGGGTTAGTTGAGTTATAATGGATTTGTTAAAGAAAGCATTTGAAACTGTAAAGAACGTTCCGATAGAGTTCAAAGTTCCGACTCCAGAATTATCCCGAGATGGTTACGAACACTCCACCATCCAACATCCATCCATCCATCTAATGTCATCGAACGGTTGCTACATTCAAAATCCATTGTTTTACGCTACAACGCATTATTTAAACAAATCAAGATGTAAACTACTCAGCATCGGTCTCTGCCTTATAGAGTTAACACCAGAAGTGAGATTGTCGGGATTGAAAAACGACTACATTAAATTTAACCTGGAAGAATGGGAGAATTTCGAAAATAATCACGCAATTATCAAACACTTCTTACATAGTTATGACTACTATGCACCGATACCCCTTCTCTACAAGACGATTACGTTTAAAAATGTACAAGATAAAAGAACTATGAGAATTCAGGATCGTCGTGACAACACCGAAGTATGGTTAGGAGTCGAAAGTGTAGTTAAGTTAATGGAACTACTTACAATGGTCAAGTCACGATTGAAGCTGTTCAATCGTGAAAGAAGAAAAATTCATAGACTTTTATCGAACTTTGGTAAAAGGTCTTGCCGAAGCAGAAGGGGATGTGTATGAGAATTTGTTTTAACTTCCTTACCAACGAGTGGAAATGTCATAAGCGGTTTAGAGCTATTAGCAGTTCAATCCGATAGAATTGCGAACGATGTTAAGGGTTATGTGTTATAATATCATGGACAAGCTAAAGAAAAAGGTGACTTTCAATGAAACGAATAATTCCGTACAGTATATGGTAGTGTGGGAATATGCCCACAGGCAAGCGCGAAGATCGATGTGGATGAATGCCGCTTTAGATCGGTATAGATTTCAAAGACGTATGGAGAATTGTGGTCGAGTGTTAAATAATATTTTAAGTGAAGAGCACAGACATTTTATTTACCTTGAACGCTTTAGTACTTAAGTTTTGTATTCTTATAAACTATAATATGTAAACAACAAATAAAATATTTTTAAAAAAATATATGCATTTTATTAAACATTACTTCATTATAAATTCATTATATAACCAATAAACATTATATAAAGCACATACACATAGATTTTTATTATGATAGAAACATGATACTTCATTAACTTCCGGTAGTGCTGGATGTTCTGGAAATTCAACAATCGATGTTGAAAGATATTTTTGTAAGAATTCCTTTTTTTCACGCCCTTTTACATAAATCACTTCAGCTGATGTCGTCGCGTACCGAAGAATGTCTGGAAACATGAACGCTGGAGTCTCGCCTTTAGACCAAGCAATGCAGTGGTGATTTTTTATTAACCAATGTGCTTGTTTTCGGAGTTCTGCAGGTAACGTTGGAAATGGAAAAGGTGGTTTAAATACATAATGAACTATTTTACAACCATCGTAAATAGCTAACTCTTTAGGCAAAAACTTGTTGTTAGCAATCTTAAAGCCTTGAATGTCTACTACAAGACGTATAGCGGCTAACTAAACGAGGTTTAAAATCTTCATTTTCATATATGTAATAATTCGACAATCGTCGTAAGTAGTCGTTTACAGTTGTCGTACTTGCTTCGTCAGTGCATTATACGTAAACGATCATGCAAAATTAGACAATATGCAGTAGTACTAGCGGCAATGCTTTTATGAGTTTCGAAAGTAACTCGAAGAACGACAGCTTTCCCTAGCAAGGAATCTTTCTGTCGCGAACAGTCGATGACGATTAGCGGTGCAATGGCTTTACATTTCGATGGAGTTAGAATGGGCTCGTTTGGTTTGTCATTGTAAGATCGTTGGAAATTGGCATACATTTCATACAAGGTAGCAAAACGGTTCTCATCATAATTAATATTCAACTGATCGTATGGATATCTTTCAGTATTTACGGTAAATACGGTCACATTTTGTATATCACAAGGATCGAATGCACTCATATCTTTCTGTAACTGTCCATCGCGATTAGTATGAAAACCTAGGATAATGTAACGAGGTGTTTCTAGACTGGTGGATGTTTTAATAGACCAACTATGTTTATCGGTTTGTGGTATAGCTGGATAGATATGCGTTTCCCAACTTCTAAACGCCACCTTAGTATCAATATTTTTTCCGATGTATTTTGTCAATGATAATTCTTCTGCTAGCCCTGGTTGAATATGGGGAACTTTCCAATATATTTTTTTCAAGCTAACTTTAAGTTTTTCATTAGCATCCGTGGATATTATAGCATCAATATCGGAATTGCTTCGAATTAAAACCAATTCTTGACGAATGTTCATAATAATTTTTCCATAGTCTTCAAAAATTCCCAATAACATTGACAGAGGTATACAGGCGCTAAAATGACCTTTGCTATCCATCACAGTGCTATTACCTTCAGGAAACCATCCAGCATTTTGTAACTTGACACTATCGCTTGCGTTGTAGGAAAGGTAGCCTTTCATGGTAGACGTGAGTCCCACTTTCGTTACAGAATCCATCACAACACCATTCATTTCATAGCGAATATCACTAAACATTGAAATTCCGTTGTTAATAAGTTTAGCCGTAGTAGATGGGGCACCATCTTCTTCTTCACCATCTCCTTCTACGTACCGATAACTGCGAGAGGGTAATGTGGACATTTCTTCTTGAATCAGTATTCGAATTTCGTCATTGTTTTCAAAACGAGTTGTATAGGGTTGATGGGTGTGGAATTCGGCACCTACGATCGAATTATCAACGAAAACTTTTTCGTTCACATTTAGTATACTCATTGTAGAACAGTAAAACCGAGACGTTGTAAAAATAAGCGGTTGAGCTGTGTCACTTGATCGGCTAGCGATTGCGAACTAACCTGTTTTTGGTGACAACAAGTTTTTTTATAATCCGAGCGAACAGTACAAGCAGTATTATACTTGAACATCATCGCTAATGCCCTTCAAATGCAGTCCTATCGTCACGGTTTCTCCACGAAAATTAACCAGGTCACCATCTTGATCAACTATTTTAAGGGTAATGTTGGTAATTGTATTGACGTTGATTGTTAAGTAGGGTACATGGTCAGGCGCTTCAATTATTTTGAATCCAGCAGGAACACTCGGGAAAAATTGATGTATGACATGATTCGGAAATCCATTTACGTAATTACCAGTGGTTATTACACGTTATAAGTAACGAGTTGACTTTAATAATGTTAATAGGAACATTGGATTGACGGTCATTTTTTTTAAACTTCAACGGCTTAAATCCTAATAAGGGTCCAATAGAGTGTTTAACCGAAAAGTCTATGACTTCGTCAGCTCGTATCATTGTTTTTAAAGTATTGTGATTTGGCTCTAGGGACACAGTTATAGAATTTAATTGAGAATTAATGTAAGCTGCTATATCGGCTATTTCATAAGATCCGGTGGGTATATGTATAGCTTTCTGTCCAATTTTAAACACATTATTTTCCTCAGTAATGTTCAGAATGCTGTTAAACGTTTCGAAATTGGTCAATCCCATAACCCATTCTTTGGTCGTATCTAAATATATTGGCGGATTAAAATCAAAGTTTAATACGGAACTCTTATCGGATAAGATGAAGGTCAACGACATGTCGGAAGTCCAATGCAGACTGTAAACTTTTATCGAGCGTTATCATATAAAGAGTGTAGCACCAAGTGTCCACAATTGAATGAGTTGAGCTTTTGAAAAGAATCATAATTGTATTGAATAAGGTTTCCACCATCGTCACTCTTAAAGTAATGAACAAGTTCTAGTGGAGGTTTCATCTGACCAATACTGTCAAAGTACAAAATTTGTCTACCACGTTTTATATACGATGTCCAATGCGTTCCCTCTCCTTCCCCACTATCTAAATTTACAATACCGGTTTCGTTTTTACGGATTCGTTGCAGCAGTTCATTTCGCATAAAGATACCTCTAAAACAGGGAATATTTAATTTATGAATATACTTGTATAGATCGACATTGATCAATGCACGGCGTGGTAGTTTCAACGGTAGTTTTTTGAACGTAAATATAGTCCCAATCCAGTTTTGTATGGTTTCAAATATAAACCTTACCCTATAGAAGCGGCTTCCATAGCCTTAGTGTGTCGGCGTGTTTCTTCTAGGGTCTCCTTAGCCGCCTTGGCTTTGTTAACGGCTTTTGCAACTGCCGCTGCCCCACCACCCAGCGAGCCCATAGCTCCCAAAGCAGCAAATAAGGGAATGAGGGGCAGTATACCACCTTTTTTGGGGATGGGTATAATTCGTGATCGAGGATTGACAATACGTTTCCGTTTCAAAGCTGACAGTGCAAGTCGAGCAGAGCGTTTTATAGAGAACTTTTTTACTTTACCACCAATATGCTTTCTGGCAATGGCAACAGCTTTGTTAAACGTAAGGAAACCTCGTTATCGCTGAAGACCGTTTCTTTTTTTTAATCCCCATACCCAACTTCATTTTTCCCTTCATAATACCAGCTACGGTAAGGGCTGCGGCTCTTTCTCCAAACGTAACGTCTTTAGAACGAAACCTCTCCCACGCTCTGTGTCTTAGGATTTGGTCCGCTTTATGACGTTCACTCACTTTATTGGACTGGGAGTAGGCTATGTCGTGTTGTTTACATGCGTTGTCTAATGGATTGATACCGTGATATCCACGAGCAAGTCGTTCTCGCCATCGAGTACCAGGTCCGCAGTAGTTATATCCACGTAAATGCAATTCCACCGGTAACTTATTGATGAGAGTGTTGATAACACCTTTGCCTTTACGAGTTGATGAAGGAGTTGTATTTGTCGAGGAGTATGTTTCATAGCACTTACCCCTAAGACTGGAGAAGAGTGACTGGAAGTTCGCTTCTAGGTTTGCAATATATATGCTAAACTCACATAGGATCTATCACAACGTTGTTCGACATGGAACAGCTAAAGTTAGTGAGACAGAGAGATCGATTACCAGTTATAAATCGTGATACTTGTTCAACACCGGCAGTCTTTAAGCACAGTGTATTATTGGGAGCAGGATGCAAGCGAGGACTAATCGTATATGTGTACAGTAAATCGTTGTATCAACCCAAATATATATATTTGCGTGATCTGTTTAAATCGTTACCCGTGGGATATTTCGAATACGACTCCTGCGAAACTATACTACCGCCCACGGATGCTAGAACAAACTCTGTAATTATCTTCGACGATGTGGTCTGCGATAGTCAGAGCACTATAAGAGACTATTTCTGTTTTGGAAGACATAAAAATATCGATTGTTTTTATTTATGTCAGACATATTCCGCAATTCCAAAACAACTCATACGGGATAACGCAAACTTCATCGTTATTTTTAAGCAAGTTAACACTAATTTAAAGCATATCTTTAATGATCATGTCAGCGGGGATATGACGTTCGAGAAGTTCAAGCAGCTCTGCATGCAGTGTTGGAATGAGAAATATGGTTTTGTAGTTGTTGACAAAGAGTCTCAACTTAACGAGGGACGCTATCGTAAAGGGTTCGATGCCTACTTCACCATAAATATCGGAGGCATTAACTAACAGCATTAGTAACCATGGATAAACGTATGGTTGAAGACCTGGTTAAGGCACGACACAATGTCAAACAGATATATGGTCTTAAATCCGAAATCGCACGCTCCGGTGTAGAACTTCAACGTCGCTATAAGCCCATCACACAACCTTTGCGAGAATTTATAACGGGTGTTAAAACCGAACTCCTAACTCCAAAAGAGGAACCCATAAAGGAAGAGGTTCCCTCATTTTTTCCACCCTCAACTCCAGTATCACGATCTCTATATATCACGTATACATCAGGTAATGCGAACACCACATAGTGCCCCCAGATTGCATGCTGTAAGCACAGAACGATCCGGTATCGAACCAGTAGAGAATTCCAGGCTTATATAGATGCTACCTTTAGTGGGCGCGCAAAACGATACATGGAGAAAATGTTTACGGATACGAAAAACGAGTTCGATCATCTATACGAGTACGATTCCTTCCGGAGAAAGAGGAATATTTTATTGGCGACTCCGAATTCGGTTTTGATGACGAAAATATGCTCATTACGAAACCTAATGGTCAAACATTTACGTATGAAGGTACGCGCGGTTTATACGAATTAGTATTTAAAAAGAAACCTCTCGGATATTTGCAAGCGGATTTAAAAAGCTACAAAGATCTTCTTTTACGAACCAACGCAGTCCGTAGAAATTATCTACATGATGCACCTTTGTTAGGAACCGGAACCAAATATTCCACAATTATCAAACCCCTTTTAACTACACCTGGTGAAAAGGTAAGAAGTTTTTCTACTTCAACACCGGTGACGCGATCCAAAACGGGGGCATTAGCGAAAAAACGGGGAGCTGGACCAATGCGCGTGCTAAGTTACAATAATAAAAAGGTAGAATTCGTACCATGGAAACATCCAAATAAATTGATAGGAAGGTTGAGACTTCTTCTAAGCTCGAAATCGGCCGGTCATACCGGTCACACTGATGAAATCATTTACATTATTGATGAGTTGCGAGCAGCTAAAATAATAGCATAAAGCATCCAACATGTTTAACACCTTGTTATTGTATCGTTGTCACTAGTAGAATCATGTCATTAGATAAATTCGGTAAACATCTTCAGAAAACCCCTGTCCAAGTGAAACTCGACACTCGTTCCAAAGTGTATCTTTTAGAAGATATACAAAATGTAAGGTACACAACAATGATGTATATGTGGGCGGACTCCGAGCCTGGGTCGAGCGAACCTACTATTGCCAACCTAAACAAATATTACAATTTGAAAGGTAGCAACAGTAAACGGGAATACACAATACCGTTTACAGAAGGGATTGTACAAGCAGTTTGCAGCTCACCACCATGCATTATGTATGTAAACGGTATTCTAGTTGGTGCTGCTGTTAACTTAATTGGGAGAGTATTGAGAAAAGGCGATAAGATTAAGGTGAGAAATACGTCGTTAGATCCGTCTGCAGCCGTCCCATTTTACTTCGAAGCTATTATTAGTCTTCCATATCATCATATATCATCATTACCTCAAAAACCATGACTCTGGATAAGTTCGGTAAACATCTTCACAAAACTCCTGTCCTAGTTAAACTCGACACTCGTGCAAAAGTATTCCTTTTAGAAGACGTGTCTAATTTGCACTACGAGACAATGTTGTATATGATGGGAATATACAATCATGAAAACGGTTATGCACTTTTGAACTCCACCAACTTCGAGTATGTTGTTCCTCTAACAAAAGGTAGCATTAAACAAATCAAATACTATCCCACAGATGCGCAAATCTTTTTAAACGATAAGTTATACGATGCTGAATCACTCATCGGAGTGTCATTGAAGAAAGGGGATAAGTTTAAGGCGAAGAAGCCTGGATCAAAGGACATATTTATTTTTGAAGCCGTTATTAGTGTTCCAGCATTTTCCCAATGAGCATAAAACGTCAAATAATTGAGGAGCTGCATAAACCAGCTCGCAAACGATTTCTAAGAAGA
This sequence comes from Agrypnus murinus, assembly GCA_929113105.1. Taxonomy (NCBI): domain Eukaryota; kingdom Metazoa; phylum Arthropoda; class Insecta; order Coleoptera; family Elateridae; genus Agrypnus; species Agrypnus murinus. The sequence goes on from OV816026.1 coordinate 90,694,500, forward strand.
CGAATAATAGTAAAGGGATTATATGATTTATATATGGCGGATCTCGTGGAAATGATACCGTATTCCAAGACCAATAAAGGATTTCGGTATATTTTGGTATTGTTAAATATGTTTAGCAAAAAGGTATGGGCATGTCCTATTAAACGCAAAACCGGAGAAGAGGTAACGCAAGGAATGAAGAAGCTATTACGGTCTGCAGGGGATCCACCACGAAATTTACAAACAGATATGGGAAAGGAATTTTACAACACACACTTTCGCAAGTTAATGCAAAGTCTGAACATAAATCATTACAGTACGTTTTCCAGTAAGAAAGCAAGTCCGGTGGAACGCGTAAACCGAACTCTCAAAAACAAGATGTGGAAGGAATTTTCCATGCAAGGATCCTATAAGTAGCTGCAGTTGTTGCCTCAGGTAAGTACAACTCAACAGTACATCGAACCACTGGGTTCAAACCTATTAACGTCAGAGAGAAAAGCTCCAAAAAAATTTTACAGACAGCCTTCAAGTTTCCAAAGACTGCTGACCCGCAACGTCCTAAATTCAAAATTGGTGATCACGTGCTAATCAGTAAACACCAGGAAGCTTTCGCAAAAGGCTACACTCCAAGCTGGAGTACGAAAGTTTTTAAGATTAAAAACGTTCTACTAACAAATCCTACAACTTATATTTTGGAAGATGTCAAAGGTAAGGAAATTCGTGGAGGATTCTACAATGAAGAACTGCAAAAAGCGAAGTTTAAAGACACTTATTTAGTGGAGAAAATTTTACAAAAAAAGGCAAATCGAGTATTAGTCAAATGGTTAGGATTCGATAAAACACATAATTCTTGGATTCCAAACGTGGTATTATTATTTAGAGCATTTTGTAACGTTATAGCATAAAACTAAATAGCAATTAGCTTCTAGGCATATTATTACTTATTACTCGAAATCGACTTGTTATTTCAAGTTAGTTATTCCATTAGGAAAGAACAATACAAATACCAAAAATAATACTTTTATTGTATATTATACATATAAATGTTAATTTTTCCCTAAGGAAAGAATAATACACATAGCAAAAGGTAAACACATTTATTACACAGAAACAAACTATACATAATAAACTACACATTTATATACATTCACAAATTCAAAAACTTACATATAGAACTAAAAAGATAATTTAACGCTCTACATATTTATACATTATATAATTATTATACATACATATTTATAAATTTATATACTATAATTACAAATCATCGACTATTGCTTCCATCAAATTAATTAGTTTATCTAAATTTGATTTTCGAATATCATTTTCAATGATTTCCATTAATAAATCTAAATCATTATTTTTTGCTAAAATCTCGTGATGACCCCACATTTATTACACAGAAATAAACTATACATAATAAACTACACATTTATATACATTTATAAACATACCATGGATTGACAAATTCCAAACATTTAGTTATGTAAAGATAATTTAACGTTTTACGTACATATTTATAAATTTATGTACTATAATTACAAATCATCGACTATTGCTTCCATCAAATTAATTAGTTTATCTAAATTTGATTTTTGAATATCATTTTCAATGATTTCCATTAATAAATCTAAATCATTATTTTTTGCTAAAATCTCGTGATGACCCCAAGCTAATGTTTTAGTTGTTCTCGGTATAAGAAACCGCTTATCGTCGTGAGCAGATAAAGCTACTTTATTTCGCATTTCTGTATTCACGTTATGCATATCCGACTTAAAAACGTACATTTTCCAAAATATTGTTTTTACTTGATTAGTAGCAACCGCTTCATAGTCGCTTTCTTTCAAAACTGTTTTTATAACGTTTTTTCTTACACCTTTCGCTTTTTTATGTAACTCATCCGCGACGTTGACACAATAGGCTTTAGCACTGGCTCCGAAATAGCTTTAAATGGGAACACCTTTATGTTCATCTTTCATTGCACCTAGAACGGATTCGTTGACGGGAATTCCATGTGGGTTATCATTAGCTAAATTTGATGTATCAAATAGTTCAATATGTGCTTTAATATCATTATAAAAATTATCAGTGCCGAATTTCAATCACTAACGAATCCGTGTCGGTATACAATAAAGAAACATTATCTCCATACTTTGGTTTCAAGAATTCATAGAAAAATTTATAAATAACCGTTTTCGACATATCCAAAATACTAAAACCAACGTAGACATAGAGCTTATCATAACAGATCGATAATCTTTCCATATCAATCGCTACCAGATTTTTCGAAAAAATAGTCACACTTTTACAATTAGGTCTAGCGATGTATGTTTCCGCACCCGGTTTTTTCCCGATTTTTTCAAAATGCGATAGAAGTTTGATATCAATCCTATTTTCAACGTTTCCCATAGTCTTTCCAAATACACTGTTAACCATCAATTTAAAAAAATCCTTCTCGAATGAATTGGTTGCCTTATTACGTAAAGAGGTGTTTAAATCAATATACGGTCTTAACCAAGGTGATTGATCAAATTTTAAAACTCTGTGAATTTTTTTCAAAATCAATCCATGATCGAGACATTGTTGTAAGTTTCGATAATGAATCACATATCTTTCCTTATCATACAAATTTGGAATCAATTTTTTTTGTTTTGCTTTTGGAATCGGCGGAATTAATGCCTCAGGCATAAAGGGAAGATCATTATGTAACGAGTGCAAATGCTTCGGGTATTCTACATCCACTTCCAGAACGAACCCTTGAGGAGATTCGTCGGGAATGTTAAACACATCGAACTGCTCGATTTCATCATTCGATAACCAAGTAAAATTACTTCGAGGCAGATATTGACACAGCCCAACCGTATAAATTTGTAGCATCCAAGTACATTATGAAAGATGTAGGTTTCTTCGGATCATAATTTGGAATAAATCGATTGTTTGCAAAACTTTTTCTACCACAACACATACTAACTCTTCCTCGAATTCCTTTCCTGAAGAAATGTAACATGTCAACATCTGTTAAAAGTTCTAATTCAACTTGAGTACGTCTAAGCATAGCGTCCCACGCCAAACTTGGGGAAGTATAATATTGGCATGGGTCAAGACCGTAATGGTGAAGGCAAACGGATCTAAAGTTTTCAAAAATGTCAGCTAATAGCAGTACATCCGCAGTTAAATAAACGTCCGAATAATCTCCTAAAGTTTTGCATTAAAATAAATTCCACACTTCACAAGCGCGATTGTACTCGTCTTCAGACACGGTCGTTCCTCGTAACTTATCAACGAATTCGTTGCGGGGCGGTAATCGTAACTCATTCAATTTGGAAAAGCCATCTATATAAGAATACGGGAAAATACCTTTCCTGCGCATACATCTAAATTCTTCATTCAGACCAAACTGCTTTCTAATTTCCTTACACTGATCATTCAATAAATTTTTAGCCAATTTTTCAAGAGAGTCACCCATAAATCTAAAACTATCCAAAAATCGTAAACGTACAAATACCTTTTCCGAGGTCCCCCTATCATTAACAATATCATCAACCAATAGTAATTTCGAGAAAGACACGTATTTTTCTTTATTTTGAGCAATTACTTCCAGCTTTTCTTGTTCTAAAGTTAATTGTTTAATAAATAAGTGAGCATCATAACCAGACAAATTATGAAAGAATACAGGTACAAAATTAGGTAATTGAAAATTGAGATTACACTCATTGTGTGCAGCATTACGAAAACAACCGGTTAAATGACAATGATCTTTCACTTTAACCTCACCTTCTTCAAACCTATTATTACAAATATGACAGACGGTGGCCGCCTCAAAAGCTCTTTCTTCACTAGGTGTTAAAACGTTCATAGGTTTAGGTATTTTTAAATAATTTTGATACAGCTCTTTCACATCAGTATCTAATTTAGTAACAAATCGTCGAGCTGCATCGGGCCCTCGGTAAATCTCCAATTTTAAAAGCGATTCATCAAATGAGCATTTAATGTAGTAAGCAAACGAATGAGGTTCATGCTCCTGCAAACGAATAGTAAACGGTTTTTCGGAATCCGGTTCTACACTAGATATTGGGGTCAACACAGATTCAAAATCAGCGTAAATCACAAAAGGCACTTTTAATTTCTTCTGATAATTTTGAATTTTCAATACATTTTGAGGTACTTGTTTACCCATTCTGTCTTTAACCAATTCAGTAGTCGGTATTTTAGAAGTCATATAATTACAATCGTGCTGGGTATGACTGTTTAATTTATCAGAAGAAGAAAATATTGTAAGCAACCATCACAGAAATGTTTTGCAGATTTATGACCAGATACTTGCTTAGATAATAATCTACTAAAGTTTTTAATGTATGTATAATGGGCTTCGCCATTATCATTAACAATTAGTAAAAGATTCACATGATTTATCTTTTTCAATTCACTGTAATAAAGAGGTCCAACAACCTCATTCTGCTTACGATTATTTTTAAAAACTTCTTGCAGAGTATAAACGTTTATTGGGATATCGTTATTAATAGATAAGAAATATGGTATATCTTTTAACGTTACCGGAAATTGTACACCATCTAAATTAAGAACTGTTGCTGGGTCTGGATACGATGAACATTGGTGTGCCAGTCCTTTCGGTGCAACGAGGGCAGACACGATGCTCCAAGCGAAACACTGATCATCATCATTCTGCACGTTGATCACAGCTTTTTTTCTTTGGATGTCTAGAGGTAAATGTAGAAAAAAAGAGGCTCTTAAAGGATTGTATTTAGAGATGTTAACCTCCAAGAACAAACATGTCGATAAAGTCCAACATAAACAGAATGGAAAACGTATTAGAGCACGAATTTCTAGCATTTTGATGAAATCAACCATCCTATCAATACACTCACCACTATCTTTTTCTTCGAATTCCGTCGCTTTTTGGTCGATGATGGTGACAGCATTAGCATAGAACTCATCTACATTGGACCCCTCGGTGATAACAGCATTTCGAGTTTGAAATGATTTAACATCATCCAATCCTTTACTTTCCAAAATATAGTAACCGAAATACTCCATATCTACTTTAATCGCTGTATGTTTAGCAACCTCTCTACTTATCAAAGGTAATACTTTCGGTCGCAATTCGCCCAGAAATTCTTTTACATCCACCGAATGTTGTTGGGGTGAAACCCGATAACTCACGATTCGAGATTTGAAGGCTGATCTGATAATGGATACATCTTGATCATTATCGCTGACCTGACACGCTCTATCACGATGTCTGCTGCTACGTAAATGTCCAAGGTAGCACGATCGTTGGACGTGCAGATCGCATATGTCACAGAACACCATGGGATCTATAAACAAACCCAAAAATTTAAAAATTTTATTACATAAATAGAAAAGAAGTATTACCATTCCTTCTCCGTCGTTTGTGCTGTGGTGAAATTTGATCATGACAAGCCTCTCTACGATGGCGGTTTAAATTATCCACCCTGCTGAAGCTTCGTGAACAACGATCACATTGAACCATTTTATCAACTAGATGTACACAGACAACTAGCAATTTGAAACTAAGACTAATGCGAAGACCATATTACATTTATAAGAGGAACTCGAGATAGGGTAAAGGAAATCAAGAAAGGATCACACTCATGTTCGTGAACCAGACTCGATGAGTCGCCTACGGATTTCTTTTTCACACAATAATTTCAAATGTTTATCCATTAACAACTCATCGAGCCTAGCTAACTCCGCAACCATCCGTACTCTCGCAGCGTTTAACTCAACTATTTCTTTCTCTCTTTCATTCACACATTTGCAAGCCTGCTCAACCCGATCTGCAACCTCCATGAGGACGTTATCGAAACCATCAGCGAACTCCTCAAGAGGAGGCAGATCTGATTGATGACTCACATCACTTTCATCATTCTGCTCTGGTTCAGGAGCATATTGAATTGGTTGGTGCATGAACGACGTCCCTGGAAGTTGAAACTCAGAACGTGTCCTGGATAGATCATTCACCCCCACACTTTCAACCTGATTTGCTACAGCTTCCACTCCACAATCATCTGAACTATTTGGAAGCTGTAGCATAATTTCATCCACTACCCGTTTCAAAACATGCAAATTTTTCTCATTCAAATCATCATCAATTATTGGACTCAAAACATTTACCTGATTCACATTATTAAGCTCTAAATCACTCCGATCGATAAGTCAATCAAGGTTAAGGGTGTCCTCATCGACCAAGGGAGAAATGGAAGCAGTCCATATATTCTCACCCCAAGCACGAGATGCGTCGAAATTATCGCATAGGGAGCTCCTAAACGAATGGTCACAAACACACAAACTTTCAGAAGCTCTCGTGAGAAGATTTAAAAGAATCGGCGCGGATGAAGGTTCTGGAGAACACAAGTCCACTGTTTCAATGAAATTCTCGCGAGGTTTAATTAAGATATTTTGTAAAATATTCACACGGGACCTTTCGAAAGTATTAATTTTAGAAGGACCAGCTGTATCATCTACAGCGGAACGTTTCAACGAAATATTTGGTCTTAACGAGCACACTGTTTTAGACATTTCACTCGACATTTTAGGATGTGTAATGTAAGGATGAATAATGTAACGTACGTACGATTAGCAAATGATCGAATAAAGAGTTGAAGTGGTCATATATAACCTAAGCAAAGCTGATATTTCCACGACAAATGCGGGAATTTACAACCGTTCAAACACCTATGCAAGCAACTGCACTCAGAAGTTTAAACTCTCACGGTTTATTATATGTTCATTCAACCCTTATATGTAAAACATAAAAATTTACTTTAGTATCCTCCTTATAGTTCGCTTGGTTAATTGAACGGTAAGAATTTATAAGCTTTCACGGTTGTTTTTTTTAAATGACTGGTTAAAAACCCTTGTAAAACACATAAGTTCACTTTACTCTCCCCTTATAAATGATAATTGCTAATTTCCTACAATTTGCAAAGTCAGTTTCCTTATGTTTATGTCTTGGACCCGCATGGATTAATTACATTTAACTTTATTACACACTACCCCTCGAGTTGTTTAAAGCTAATTGCCTACGATTTGCAAGTTTAATTTACCCGTTCTTTGTTCCGCTTGGTTAATTGCATTTAACTTTCCCACGCGTATTTCTGCTTGTATTTATTCATGTTTTAAGCAAAACTAAGTAGCTAATATTGAAGATATTAAGAATATAATATTGAGAATTTATAAGAGAATACATTTTATTGTTTATAATAGTTTGGCGCGCATTTAGTCATTCAAAATAAATTTACGAATATTTGAAAAAATAGTTAACTATGACCACATCGGTCAACGGCTGGTATTGTTTAGCGGTCAAGAGCAATGACACTGCTTTTATTCCCACACCGCGTACACTATAAAATAGGATACATTTGATTGAGAATAAATAGTTCAAGCTGAGATTTTACGAGAAAATTGTTAGATTTCGACGAGACTGTGGGACACATTAAAATATATAGGTTCGGGTTAGGACCTAACATTATTGTTAGGGGTAACAAATACCCCGAAATTGGTATATATTAATAAAATTTAATGAAATTCAAAACTTGTTTTATTAATCAGTAATCTAATTTATCAATCATTGTTAGAAACAAAATCCAACAAGAAAAATAATATTTTCAAGGCTAATCAAATAGTGGTTTTAGAATTTAAAAAATAATTTCAATGTGCTCTTGCAAAGGGGTTGTATGTTGCAGTTATTATTCATCTTTAATTCATTCAAATTGATAGTAATAAGAATATAGAAGATGATTTATAAAGAAGCAGGAATTATTGTGAAAAATTTTATACTTTTTAATACAAAAGATGTACAAAATGTTTTCTGTTGACGTCTACGAGCGTTTTTCGTCTTTTATTTCAAATAAACAAGACGAACTGGGAGCTATAGTCTTGGCTGTGTATAATTCTTGTGTATAACAGATTCGCTATTTGACCCTCTGTGCGCTGCTCGCATACATTAAAACGAATAAAGTGAATGTTTTAGAGATAGTTTTTAACGTGCAGTTGTACGGTGTTGATCTATCAACGAACGAATTACGATGAATAATCTACTTTTATCTCTTGATGACATTACACAATTACCTATTGATTTCCTGAAACGATATTGTGCACATGCTATAGCACGACATTTCCATCAACTGCCGAAATATCTACAACAGGAACTGCAACAATATCAATACTGCACTGTTCACTTTCCTAAGCAGGGTGATGTTCTAGATGCACCACCACTTTTAAAAATCAATTTTGCACGTTGTAAAACATGTAACTAAATGTTTATGCAACTTTATTTCTAATAAATGTTTATGCAACTTTATTTCTAATAAATGTTTATTCTTTAATTTTTATTTAATTAATGATTGCAAAAGACCTTGACCACAATTCGTAGTATGATGCTACCAGTAAAAAAAAAGTACGTAGTAAGTATAAAAGACGTCTCGAACCTAGTGTAGTCAGTCTTTCATCGACTTAAGTAAACATACCTTCTTTTAATTAAGTACTAAAAGTTGTGATGCCAAAGGTATTATCCAAGAGTTTCTACGGCAGACTTGGGAATGGTACACATAGGAGTCGCCCATATATCAATATTGACAAGAGGGTCCATGGTCCACTAGCCGAATCTGCGTGTGAATGGTTAAATGACTGTCGCATGTCGCAAGAAAAAGAGTGTTGATGGTGAAATACTAACTAAGGTTATTGGTAATAAAGATACACCTATTGCTGTATGTAAACCTCGACATATAATGTATAGAAAGCGTATTAAGAAAGTATTATGTCATGTGTGTAAAGTAGATTATGCCAATTATGTACGTAATGTTGTTCGTTAATGTAAAACGTTTGATGTTGTTCGTTTTCATAATCTAATATGTAATAGCTGTGCTAAGAAGGATGATGAATCTGCTACAAGCGTGTATTCCGATGATGGTTACTATAGTGATATTGATTTGGATGATATATTAAATTAAAATATGCTACTTAATGTATTTATAAAAATAAATGTTTATGCACATTCTTTCATTATTTATTTATTACCTTAACATCAACAGAAGTGGTGAGGCGGGAGGTCCATAAAATCTAGCCTTGAAGCGCTAAAATCTAACCTTAGTTCAATCAAGTTCTCAATCTTAGTTCTTAAAGTCAGAGAAGCCTTGACCTTTAACCGCCAGAAAATTTAGCCTTGAAGGTTGACCTTGGCAGAAAGTGGTGGAGGGGATCTAACCTTGAAGCATGACCTTGGCAGAAAGCAGAAAGTAGTGGGGGGAGGAACAGAAACCCCATTCCTTCCCTACTATATACGTTTGTATTGAAAACTGTATATTTAATTAAAAAGAAGAAAATTAAATGGAATAATTTTGTTGGAAGTCTTTGTGTATTATTTATTTAAAAATGTAGATCTACAGATATACAAAACTATAGATACAACTATAGATTATAACAAAAAGAGATGAAAATGAAAGAAGAATAAAGAAGAGAATTGGTTACTAAATACTGCAAAATATTGAATTAGATATCTTCCTACTTAAAAAAAACCAAAAGAAAAAGGAATATGAGGTTAGGTGTTGAAATGTGAGGTTAAGCGCCGATGTCCACATGCGGGAATTCCCGTTGCGAGCTCGCTGCGGGCCCGCAAATGCGGTCTACGATACTATAAGTTAAATGGTGCAGTTTACACATAGTGCGTCATCCTTGCGAGCTCGCAGCGAGCATCTTGCGGAGCACACATGCGGGCGTTTGACGCAAGAATGGTAATAGAATTAACAATGTTCTAGTTCTATAATTTTGAAGAATTATTGGATATTCAGCTGTTTATTGGTGTTATTTGTCAAAATTTAATGAAAAGGATGACAAGTATTGTTAAGTGAAGGGAAATAGAAAGCATTAAGCATGCAGTTAAAATTTAAGTCATATGTTTTTAAACCTTTTTATTTAGAAATTCAGTTTTGGTTCACTTTTATCTTCTTAATATAAATAACTAGGGTTTTTAAACATATTTCTGATAAAAGTCTATAAAACTACTTACTACCTGAAAATAACTGTGCGGCATTTGGGCTACTATTGTGGGTGTTATTAAATTTAGAAATACCTACCTGCTTATGGGGGCTATAGGGACAACTTGTGAATTTCGGTTTATTCGATTTATAAATTATTTGAAAAGTTTTTTTTGAAATCTAACGTAGCAGAAGCGATTGTACATCAACCCATATTATAATAAAATAGCGAACGTGCTTTCAAATTAGTTTTTAAGTCTAGTATCTAAGTCAATTTTAGCTATCTTGGACAATAGGAATTTATTCTTATTTAAAAAGAAAATTTGAATCAAAAGTAGAATACTATTGTCCAAGATAGTACTTACAAAAATTAATTTGAAAGGGAGTTCGCTATTATATTATACGAGTAATATTTGTTGATATACAATCACTTGTGCATGTTAGATTTCAAAAAAAACTTTTCAAATGATTTATAAATCGAATAAAGCGACATTCACGACCTTTCCCTAGCCCCCTTAAGATCTTTACTACATACTAATTATTACTACATATATTGTAGTTGTATGGCTTTAATTATGCTTTTGGTATGAAGAATTATGGGACGAACCTTAGTTAAGTTTTATTTTGTGTGTTTGTATACTTTCTTAATAAACATTGTCTTAAAGTACAAACGTGTTATTTAATTATACAAAACCTTCGACAATTATCTTTAACCACAAAATAAACATTTTGTAGGTAATATAAGCAAATACAACTCGTTTTCTGCAATATATCTATTTCTGATGGCAATAGATTGTTTACTGTGCGCCATTTCACCGTGCAGTGTGAACTGATTTTTGCGGGCCCACAGCGAGCTCGTTGCTAGCTCGCAACGGGAGTTTCCCGCATGTGGACACCGGCGCTGAGAATAGTGCCTCTGTTGCATTACAGAATATAAGAAAGTGAAAGGTAACTTACATATGTTTGTGTAATAAGCTTTATAAAGATTTAAAGATGCCTAAAACTTAATGAACTTTTGATAAATAATAATAACTGTTTTCACATAAATCAATTTATGTGAGTGTATAATATTTAATAAAAAAAAGAAGGTACTAGTAACGTACAAAATTCTATATATTCAATTCAGTATGTAAATCAAAAATATGAAAGTACTTACTTTTAATAAGAAAATCATAAAGTTTTGAACCCCGACAAACTGAGATTATAGTCTTTTGCTAGAGCTAGTATGGGCAAATTATATGTAGTTTGGTTAGAATAATATAAATTCATTTTATTAATTAAGAAAGAATCATAACATCACAATACGTACAGCATTTTTTCAAATATTATTGAAAACTGGTAGCAAAGCTATCAATCTATAGTTACACAAAATTTCTTTCGCCATTTCTAGGGATTTTAAGAAATAATTAGAACTGATAACCTTGATGCTAAGCTAAACTATAGCCCAAAAGTGAGGTGCATGTACTGTGCACTAAAAACGTGTGTACGTACTGTCCACGATGCTTACTCCCATTAATGGATATTCGGTTGGGTATAGCCAGTAGGACGTTTAATTATTTTTTAAACACTTCGAAAATAGCCAAAAACTGCTTTCTTTGACCTTTTAACCCCGTTCTTCTTGATAATTTTACGTGGTAAAGAATTCTTTCATATCCGTATTCTATATGTACTATGAAAATAACTTCGGACTTGTTCAGAAGAAAACGTAAACTTCTAAAATGTTGTGCAGTATTACATACAGTACGGTATTTTGTCCAATGGTATTTTATTAGTTACCACGTGTCCTGGACTAAAATGATGTTAACAACTTTTAAGAATATTAAGGTACCGTATGTATGTAAGTCTTTGGAAAAGTAAATTCATTTTTTATAACACTACGTGAAATGAAAAATGAATCATCTTTTAAATTAAAAAGAGGAAATTACAATTGGAATTAACAGAAATAAGATAGTGGATAAGAAAGATCTTGCTGATAAAAACCATGAATATATATAAATAAATCACATAAAAGTTCTGTTGAAGTCTATGAATAAACCAATTCCATTTTCGGTTCTGTAACTAACGCCAAACCGAGAAACAAAAAATGTAGCAATTTGGTATCAAATGCACAGGCTACTACTTACTTTTTATTTACTCGCCATATCGCTCACGATGTTTGCAACAGATTAAGCATTTACTTCTATGATTGTTGCATAAACTTCTTGCCACTAATTGTTTAATCACATAATACAGTGTGCTGATTCTAGTGTTTTAATAATATTGTATTTTTAAAAATCTAGCTCGCTAAAAAATGTTAGTTCGATGCTTTTGTTTGTTTGATTTTTTGACAACAAACTTTTGTAAAAAGTTAAAAATAAAGAAATAATCTACGTAAATTAATTTACTACGAAGTGGTGACCCCGACAAAGAACAACAAAAATGGTTGACAAAGTATCGACAGTCTCAGTTAAATTACCAAGTTTCTGCCTAATCATAGTGAACTATGGTTTGCTCAGGAGGTGTAACGGTATATTTTCTATCGGTTTCAAATATGTGTAATTTTGCATGTATTTTCACTGAAAAATTTAAAGTTCGGTCCTGTAAAATTATATTCTAATTGCAGCTAAAAATTTTGTCGTATAAACATATTTACAAAGAATACTTTAAAAAGATTGTTCTCGAATTTCTAAAAATTTAAAGGATGCTGAAGTAATAAATAATGCTTTAGTGCTTTGCTTGTTTACCCGTAGAAATGGTTGCGTTGCTAAAAAAATTAGAGGACCTTGATAAAATCCAATGATGTATTTAAGTCATCTCGTTTTATAAACATATTCCTGTCTATATTCTGGGAAAGCATTGGAAAAGAGTAAACTTTTCCTTTGTCTGGAAGGTGACATTTAACACGTGTTCACAAATTCAACTTGACTTCTGCGTTTTAACTTAAAAAACGCATGATCCGCAAGTCTAGTCAGCAGATGTGGCACGTTTGGTTTTCTGTCTTGGCGCCTGCATAAAATCTTTAGCTCAGTCTATTAGGGCGAGAATCCTGCCTAAAATCGAATAATATCGACTTTAAGGAGTCCACGTGTACTAAGCGTGTGTTAGCTTTGATTTGCTTTTACTAAAAAATACAGGCTTTTAATTAGTTGGTCCGATTTGCATCTTGAGCGAGGGAAAAAGCATACTTCTTCCGCGCTGGCAGCAGGGTTCGAAATAGTGTTGAGAACACTTCCGTTCGAACTTCGAGTGAAGATAGTCGACGCTGGTCGATATTATCGAACCACCGTTTATTCTTAACTATTTAGAATTAATGCAAATTCTAAATATAGTTCCCGTACAGTTTAATTGATATTTGTTGTGAAGTGAGTTTTTGGATGCAGTTTAATTTTGATAATTCTTGTTTGAAAGATTTGTTTATACCGTACCGATAATAATAATCTGTAGTTTGTTTTATCGTGATGAACCATCAAGAACAATTACTTTCTTCAGTTCGCGCTTTAAAAATAGTGCAGTTTTGTTATTAAAAGAAATCTCGCAGGCTGATTTATAATCTAAATAATAAATTCCCGTTCTATCTGCAGACAAAGATAAATAATTATTCATTTTATGGGAAGAAATTATTGTAGCAAGTGTTATCTGGGCTAAAGTTGTTTAAGCTTTTAAAAGACATTACCATTATTCCTCGTGCGTAAATTATAAACAAAGATAATAACAGAAACAGGATTGTTTAAAGTGTGTTTAACAAAGATTGTTGGTGAAATCATATGAGTGATTGACTATATTCGAAATAAAAAGTATTTCTTTGAACCTGCTACCTTCAAACAACAATTTAAAACCATTTAGAATCAACCACGTTTTGTCTAAGGGAGGCTTTTCCAACTTCTAGCTGACCAGCGTGGCTTGTTTTGCAAGGCAAATAAACAAAGGTTTAATTGGATAAGATTTAAGGTACTGTACTTTAAGAACTATTTATTACTGTAAAGTTTTGGTTATGGATTATTTGAACAAGTGAATTTTATAATTTTCTACAAGAAGAGAGCTCTCTAGTAGTATTTAAATTTTAGTTTGTCACTGCTTGTGAAACTCAAATTCATTAACTTTAGCAATACTTAAGTAGATTCAATTCCGTAATATTTTATTGATATTTGTTTGTTAAATTTCTCGAAGGATTTTATGTTAATAAATTCTGATCTTGCTAAACTTTGGAACAATTTATGTTCAATAAATCTAAATAATCTCTGGATCTTAATAAGTTTCTGGATAATTTATGTTCATTAAAATCTAAATATTTCTTTCATTCTGAATAAATCTTAAATATCTTTTTGAATTGTTCTGTGTTCAATAATTCCGGAGTAAGTTGATAATTATTTACTGAAGGACTAACTTAAGTTTAATAAAATTATATTGACTATTTTTTTATATGTGTTTGACTATTTTTATATGTGTTTGACTATTCTTATTTTTTACCATCCAATAAATATGTTTTCAGTTTATATCAAGGATCTAAACGGAACCATATAATTATGAACGTTTTATTCAAATTTTATTTTAAAATTTTCTAAACATAACCAAAATTTTTGTTCAAAACCTAATATATTTAATTCATTTTCTGATTAGTGAATTTAATATCTTTTCTGGCTTAATTAAACATCATCATTAAGCTTCATAATCAAATGGCGCCTTTTTAGAGTTTTTATTTGAGTTCTAAACCCTTATCTATTCCTTTTTATAAATAAGATAACTGCAGAACCAATACCTGCGACCTGAATACAAAAATTTGTAAGATAGAGCTAAATCTCAAGCCGTGGTAATCTTGAGCATCTTTGCTAATGTAAGTACAATGTTTGTTGTTTTCTATTGTTAATTTTGCCGTACAGAAAAACGTATGTTTCAATTGACGCCCAATCGCGTGGCATTATCTCGTTTATAGTTTTTGACGTTACAAATTCACGGTCCAACGTGGGCCAGATTTTCGTTGTTACAGAGGAAGCTGTATTTAGCACTAGAAAGATTGTTTCTGAAACCACAAAATTTTAGTAGGTGCTCTAAATCCTGACTTCGCTGTAGAGATACGAGATCTGATTATGTCTCCACCTTCTCAAAACCCGTATACACAATTAAAACAGGAGCTCATTAAGCGAACTTCAATTTCTGAAGTACATAGAATTCAAAAACTTGTAGAAGTTGAAGAACTTGGAGAGAATTTCTTCGTAAGTTATTATAATTAGTAGGGGACCTTGTTATAGAAAGATCATTTGTGAAACAATTATTTCTGAAACGATGACCCGCTAATGTCAGAATGATTCTACTTTCCTCTAACGACTCCATAACTTTAGAAGAATTAGCTCGAAAGGCAGATCAAATTGTTGAAGTATCACTGGCCTGAAGCCATACCCATCAAAGATATTACTAGCACAACAGTGGCTGATGCTTTAGTATCAGGGTGGATTTCTAGATTTGGTATTCCATCTATAAGACTTTATAATTCTCCTCGGTTCCCACAGAATTAGAACTACAGCATATCATCCTATTTGAAATGGTATGATTGAACGTTCCCATCGAGATTTGAAGACTTCTTTGAGAACTGCCAATAATCCTAATAATTGGGTAAATGTTCTTCCATTTGTATTGTTAGGTTTAAGGACAAACTTTAAAGAATCTATTCAATGCAGCTCTGCAGAATTATTATACGGAACAACACAAAAAGTTCCGGGTGAATTTTTTAAAAGTAGTTATAATAAAAATAATAATTTCACAGATTATGTTGCAGATTTAAAAAGTTTAATCCAAGGTTACCCCCAGTTACACAATTTAAATGCAAATTTTATGTAAATAAAGAATTACCTAAATGTACACACGTTTTCATGCGCATTGATGCTAGAAAACAGCCTTTATCATTTTCTTATAATGATCCATTTAAAGTGTTGGAAAAAAGTTCAAAATTCTTTACTATAGAAGATAATTCAGGTAAGCCATATAACGTTTTAATAGACCGTATTAAACCAGCACATTTAGAAACTTATACGGATCATGAAAAATTTCGGTCTATTTTGAAGAATAATGCTTCTGTCATATCTCTACAAGACGATGACAGAAAACAACTAAAACGAATAAACTTCGCAAAGAATACGAAGTAACCTTCTGGGGAAGGATAATGTGCTCATTCTAGTGTTTTAATAATATTGTATTTTCAAAAATGTAGCTCGCTAAAAAATGTTAGTTCCATGCTTTTGTTAGTTTGATTATTGTACGGTACAACCTTAACTGTACTTGGGTACATTAGGTATTTCAGCTACCACCACCACACCCCAACAATTCAAGAAGGGTAGCAGAGCCGCTGGCCCGTAGCGGCATTCAGTATTGCAATTTCAACCAGAAAACAGCATTCAATTTTCAATATTCATATCACTCAATTTTGTATCATTTGTTATAGTTGTTATTTATTAGTAGTTTTAATTAAACGTTTTTAAGTTCATTCTACTTTTATTACGACGCGTAACACCCCACAAATTGGTCCAATCAAGCAGGATTCGCAATCCAGTTACCATTGAAGATAAGATAAATCAACGAAGTTTGATCCGTGATCAGCTTCAAATCATCGAAGTCACATCCGTGATTTCATTTCAACATCAGCAGCATCAACGAGGTCTGATCCATCTACACCAACAAATACAAAAACAACGAGTCAAAGTGAGTTTTACATTCCTTCATTTTCCTAACATTCCTATTTGTGCATGTTAATTTGTACCACTGCACCGTGTGCATTTCTTCATTATTAATTAATAATTCTTCATTATTAATACAATAAGCAGATTTATTTAAGACGTACCCTGCTGGGATGGGTTGTCACAGGCAAATTTGTAAATAGCAATAACAATAATAAAACCTTTGTCGGTATAACTTCAAGTAAAAACCCAGATGCTGAACTTTCTTTTCAATTAAACAAGTTTTGGGAATTAGAAGAGCAAACAAGCAATAAGACCTCCTTATCTTTAGAAAAACTTGCTTGTGAAAAACATTTCTCGGAAACATTCAAAAGTGATCAGGATGGGCGATTTATTGCGGTTGCCATTTAAGAGTGACCCGACAGTCATAGGTTCATCAAACAAAATAGCATTAAAACGTTTTACACTTTAGAAAAACGGTTACACCAAAACCAAAATTTAAATCAATGTGCTTGTGGACTGACTCATCTATTGTCTTATCATGGCTTAACGCACCACCAAATCAGTGGAAAACATTCGTTGAAAATCGTGTAGCGGAAATTCAACTCTTAACTCAAATAAACGATTGGCTTCATATTAGTTCGGAAAACAATCCAGCAGACATTGTTTCGATAGGTATCTTACCTAAAAAACTAATTGACAGCAATTTTTGGTTTCATGGACCAAACTTTCTTTCAAATCATGAAAGTGAATGGCCAAATTCACTACCTGATAGTAATGCAAACACAAGTGTTGTAGAAAAACGTGCTGACAATAAAAATCTAAAGGGTCATAACATACTGTCTGCGATTTATTCAAAATTGTTTTGCAAAACATAACAAACAACATACTGACAAAAAACTAACCATACCAGAATTAAATAATGCAACTAACGTGATAATTAAACTTGTACAAAGGCAAGACTTCGAAGCAAAACTAAACGACTTAACAAAAGGTCGTCGCATCAAAACATCTAGCAAGTTAATAAGTTTAAATCCATTTATTGATAATAACGGCATAATTCGTGTTGGCGGTAGATTATGTAATTCAGAATTAAAATATAATCAAAAATCTCCGTATTACCGTCAAAACATCACGTAACAAAACTCATAATGTTAGACTACCATAAGCAAGAATTACACGCAGGGCCATCAGCCACGATTAATGCAATTCGGGAAAAATATTGGCCATTATCAGCTAGATCTGCTGTTCGAAATTTAATTCATAAATGCCACACTTGTTTCAAAGTAAATCCTCAAACTACAGATCAGTTGATGGGAAATTTACCATCCTCACGCGTAATACCTTTGCGACCATTTTTACATTGCGCTGTTGACTATGGCGGCCCAGTATTAATTAAAGAAGGTAGTCGTCGAAGTAAAAAAACAATAAAATCTTATGTTGCTCTTTTTAAATGCTTTACAACAAAGGCTATTCACATTGAGCTAGTTACAGACGCTACATGCGAATCATTTTTGGCTGCCTTGAAGCGATTTATGGCTAGACTGGGGAAGGTCTATTCAATACATTCTGACAATGCAAATTATTTTACTGCAGCAAATCGCGAATTAAAAAAAATATTAAAATCTTCAGACTTTGACAATGAAATCATTCAGTTATTAAAGCAAAATAACATTGAATGGAATTTTATACCAGCTCGATCACCTCACCGCGGGGGATTTTGGAAAAGCGGTATTAAAGCAATGAAATATCATTTAAAAAGAACTGTGGGTAATGCACTTCTTACTTATGAGGAAATGCTCACGGTGTTGGTACAAATTGAAGCATGTATAAATTCTAGGCCTATTACTATCTATCCTGTGATCCAAATGATTTTTCCCCACTAACCCCAGGACATTTACTAATTGGTCACAGACTCACATCAAACTTAGAACCCAATGTAACAGAAATAAAAGAAAGTCACCTCTCACGCTGGCAAAGAGTTCAACAATTGACGCAAAATTTCTGGAAATGTTGGAGTAAAGAACATTTAAACTCTCTTCAACAAAGAAGCAAATGGCGTCAACAATCACAAACAACTCTGCAGGCTGGAACTCCTGTTCTATTAAAAGAAGGTAATCTGCATCTTCTCCATTGGCGTATGGGTGTCATTCTCGAAGTACACCCGGGTAAAGATGGGCTAATACGAACAGCAACAGTGAAAACATCCAGTGGAAACGTCACTAGGGCTACCAACAAATTATGTCCATTTCCAGAAGATAATTTTGAACAGGATAGTTCAATGGCTGCCAGGATATGTACGGCACAGCCTTAACTGCACTTGGGTACATTAGGTATTTCAGCTACCACCACCACCACCCCAACAATTCAAGAAGGGTAGCAGAGCCGCTGGCCCGTAGCGGCATTCAGTATTGCAATTTCAACCAGAAAACAGCATTCAATTTTCAATATTCATATCACTCAATTTTGTATCATTTGTTATAGTTGTTATTTATTAGTAGTTTTAATTAAACGTTTTTAAGTTCATTCTACTTTTATTACGACGTGTAACACCCCACAATTATTTTGACAACAAACTTTTGCAAAAAGGGAAAAATAAAGAAATAAACTACGTAAATTAGTTTAATTTACTACAACAGAATCAGCTAAAACCAGAAAAATAATACATCTGTATATTTATTACCTGTGGTTCTGGAACATATTTATTATGGGGAGGGAATAAAAGAGCTCAAAAACTACGTCGAAGCGAATGGCCTATAAAGTTAAAACATTATGGAGTTTCTAAAAACTTTTGCAAACATACAATGCTTAATGTTATTCCAGTAATGCCATATCAGGCGATTATGCCGTCCCTGAACGAACTGAGCCTGTGTGCCGTTGCACAAATCGCCCACCGATAGTTACGCCACTGAAAACCAATGAAACTGGAAATTACAAAACCTTAATATATTAAATGAACGATACAATTCCCGTGAATTAATTTCCCCAAAAAGTCATTAGTATATCGTAATGTGCCTCCTATTCTCACTAATGAATATTGTTTTTCATCTAACGTTTACATTATTATTAATTATGAAATACAATTGATATACTAGAGATTTAATACCAAAACTGACACTAAGATAAATTAACCTTAAACGATTCTATTAATACAACCACCGAATGTGTATTACTGCCGTTTCCACTTCCTCGTCACTGAAGGGTTGATAAATAATTATTATTTATGGGTTTGGATTTGTTGAAGGTTCGTGTAGCTTTTCTTACAAACCTACACGAACATCATTATAAGTACTTTTTGACAAAATCGTAAAACTTTTGTGGGTTAATAACTTTAAAAAAATCTCTACTTCTACAAAAAATTAATATCCTTTCCAATTCTTCAGCATTTTTTCTTCGTAACAATTCAATTTGAGATCTATGATTGCTTAATTTTAAAATTAAATTAACAGCGTCTATTGGCGTTTGAATATTAATGCCTTTTAAAGTGAGGGAATAATTTGCAATTTTAATTTTGACCTTAAATTAGAATGTTTATAAGATCTCTCATCTTGAATGTTCTAAAGAGGGTGCTCTAAAAAGACGTAATTCACAACATTCGCCCTTTGCCTTGAAATATAGCTGATTTATGAGTTTATTAGGTTATGTTCTAGGTGGGTGTTAATTTTATTTGGTGATAATAATATGAGAAATATGTAGTTCGCTATGTATGTTATTTGCCAGAGGAAACACGTCACATTATGTTTGTAATTTAGTATGTATGCATCCATTTCTCTTCTCCATTTGCATGTGGGTAATAGTGGCTGTGAAGTTTCATTTCGCAAAAATGGATTAACGTTTTTAACGGTATGTGTTTACGTATGTTATTACAGCAGTAAAGAGTTAATTGAGGATTGTTGAGATGTTAGTGGTTATATTAGGATTAATTTAAAGCAACTTTAAGGGCTGAAGTTTCACTATGTGGCTGGCTTGAATTCAAGAAGGCGTGTTTAGTGGTAGGAAGTTGTCTGCAGAGGGTTAGTAAACAAGAATACCACATACAACTCAATTAACATACCCAGCTCTCATCACAAAGCAACAAAGGTTTGTATGTTTTACGCTTTGTCATAAACTTCCTTTATAGAGAAGATTTCGAAAGTGCTTTCCGAAATCAGGCATAGAATGTATTTAGTTTGAAAAATATTTTGGTTTTTAGAACATTCTACTTATGAAAAGGAATTAAATGAAAAATCTAAACCTTATAACGGAAACTTCCTGACCGGCTAGCCCACGTTGTTAAAATCCCCCCCCTTAATCTGACTGAATCTTTGGGTCCGGCAAACGTCTGCTCTAAGATAGCAACCGCCGTTTGAACTCAGCACAAGCGTTGATAGAAATAAAAGGCACAGATGCAAAAGAAACAGAAGGCTATTTATTCTAAAACATAAAAGAAGAAATTGTGTGGTTCACACCACTCACCAAATGCAATGATTATTATACAAAACACAAAATTATTCGTAAATAAACCCCTAATAATAATAAGAAAATATATTATGAAATCAGAAATCTTAAACAATTTTTACATTCAATAAATTTACAAAATCAAAATAACAATAATTTAATTACACATCTAAACTAGTACTGAATATCTGAATCAGGCTTACGCTTTCTGCAGAAAAGTAATACGGTAAAAGTGGCAACTGCGCTTTTAATATAATCTGTTAAGATGAATTTATGAATTACTTTGTTTACATAACCTAAAAGTTACGAAGGATGAAGCTGTTTATTTTGTTTAGGTGTTGAGTCCTGTGTTGGTATTGGTTTGTCTTCTTTTTATTCTTGTTGGTAGCTGGTAAAATACTTTGATTATAGGTAGCACTCAGCTATAACCAGGTCGTGAAGAAGGAGGTAAAGTAGATGGCGGAAAAGAAAAGAACCGGAAAAAAGAAAGAAGCCTGGAAAAAATTCTGTAAAAATTAACTGTCTATCAACATAACCACACGCCTACCGGAAAAGATGTTTTCATCGGCTTTAAAACAATAGTCAACGGGTGGATTATCACCTCTTGTTATATTTGGTTGAAAAGGTATTCCTTGCAGTAGAGCTTAAAAGACCAATAAATTGGATTTCTGTGATACAACCAATCACCAGAGAAATTATCACAAATTTACTAAAACTGGAATGAAGTAAACACTCTATTTGCAAGTCAAATTACAACTGGCTTTTTAAATGGACAAAAGTGATTATCAACTAGTTCAAGAAAACCGAGATAAAGCTGAATTCACCAATGAGGTCACCAATTTCACGAACAGAAATATTACCAAATAAGGCAAAGCCAATAGAACAGTGTGCCCATAAACACTACCATATTTGGAGTGACAGAAATATGACACACTAGAGGAAAGCCTTTTAAGAAAGAGAAATTTTAGGTTAAACATTATGTGAAATTGAACTGGAGAAACACCTTTAAAGAAAATTGTAACAACCTTTACCATAATTTAGTAGCAATTTATAAAAGTAACACCAGTTCAAGTAATAATTTATTTGTGAATTCAGGCGTATCGCAATGATTTGACAGTTGTTGACGCGAACTCCTGTAAGCACCAAATAATTCTACGACTGGGATCAAAAGCGAAGAAAACTAGCTGGAAAGGCAGATTTAAAAAACCAGAAGGAAAGAGTTGTCTGACTGGAATCGAACTGCTTTTCGTTAGGCGCCAGCCCGTTTGTTCCTTATTTAGATAAACTCTAATAGTTATTGTTAAATTTCCACAATATAGGAACTACTCACTAAAATTTGATTTAGACTTTAAACAGCCAAATCGTCGAACCATTGAAGTTATATTTTTTATACATCAAATAAACACACAAAACAATTAATAGTATAGTTTTGAAAAGTTTATTAAAAGAATATTCAGTAGTCAAGTGGCTAAATTATCTTGGCTTCAAAAAATGGGAGCAAAGGTCCAAAAGGGGAATTAAATATTAAATGTTATAAAAAATATCAGTTGAATTCAAATGCTTTCGTCAGGAATATTCTAAGCTCAAGCTAGTAATCTATTAAATAATTACGATTATAATACCATAACGAATACAATCACAGAATACTTATAATTACAAAATTGATAAGAATAGTTTCCACGGTAACACCATGTTATATAAATGAAATATTTAATTGTCATAATGTTTATCAAACACAGAAAACGACAGATTCTTTTTTATCTAAAGAATGTCCACGATTTATTTATTATGTATTGTTAATATGATGTATTTGATATAATATGCAGTAAGTATTTATCTGGCTGAAATCTGTATCAAAAAATTAAACACAAATAATGTTTCTTTGGTTTATTGTCTATAAAACTATAAAAAATAAAACTTGAACATTAGTTGAAAATAATATGTAGACATTCTATAGCCTATAAAAAATTGATAAGGCAAAGTTATGTCAATAAAGTTACATAAAATACAATAAAAATTAAAAAATCATCACCAGTTCGACAAATACACTATTTTATTTGATTATGCATCACCAAAAATTATTACCAGTTTGTTTGCTGTTACTGGGCAAACAAACAGCCACATGTTTTTACCTTAATTGAGTGAACGAGTGTTGCAAGTTAAACGAGCTAAATGTCGAAATTAGTCGAATCTACTTACGGAAATTACCGATTTGAAAGCTTCAGGTTTAAAAATATGATATATGTTATTGACAATAAAACGTTTAAGAGGCTGTCTCCGAGAAACTGAAATAAATTTGCTTAGAAGAAAAACAGAAAAAATTGTGTTCTCCAATTTGCTTCAAACTTCCAGCGATGATTCCTTAGATAATAAAGGCCGACCGACCGGAGAAGGCATCACTTACATTGATAAGCAAGCGGTAAAGGTCAAAATGATAACTTTGCATGGACGCATTATATACTGTCTAGGCCAGTAAAATTAGACCCATTTTGGACCGTTGGTGGAAATAAATGTTGGAAATCGGGAGGTCGTTTCGATCGCTTCGTTTGAGGTCAAATATAAGTATCCTAGGTTTGCACGGTCCCTCGACTCGAGCTTACCTGAGGGCATCAAAAGAACCACGAAATCTTCAGACCTTTTTTAGTTTTTCGCTTATAACTCCAAAGCGGTGCTTTCCAACGAAAACCTCACTATTACAAAAATTAAAGAGCATTAAATTCTATGTCGAATGAGTATCCAACACTTTAAATTCGGTCCAGTGGACAAATTTTCGATTTTTCGTCAGACCGGATGCCCAGAAGCTTTCCGTATAAAAAAACCCGTTGGACTCATTCTGATTGTTAATATAAGTTGAGAAATACCTAAGCTTTGATATTGTAGAGGTTGTCGGATTAAACTAATGGCCATTTCTTTGTCATCCCCCATCAAAGCAATTGGGATCAATCCATATGAAGTGCTGCAGTACTGATCGCTCGATCATTTCGAAAAAAAAACTTTTTTTGTGTTATCACATCTAAGTATTAGTAGATCAAAACCGCTGTTATTTTATTTTTATTCCATTTGATTGAAATATGGCAGCCATATTTGTTTCGTGGTGCACGACGTTGCTTGCAGTTTTTGGATGTAAACGTAACTCTTGATATCTGAAGACCGATTGATCCTAGAGATCTGCGGTAAAAATGATTGTATTACTCACATGTCGAACTACATTTTTTAATCATAAACATAATATTGATATGACGTATCATAACGAGAACTTCAAAGCCTATAAATACTAAAATAGTAAAATTTCAGATTTAAAATATTTTATACATAGACTACCTCTAACCGTGTACGTTTAAATAGAAAATCCGCCCTAAGACTTCATTTTTATCTGGATATATGAAATATGCCCCCATAAAAGCGAAAATGTTTGTAAAAACTTTAATCTTCGGGATTAAATCACACCCATAAGTAAGTGTCCTACAAGAATTATGCTTATGATTAAAAAATGTAGTCCGACATGTAAGCAATACAATCATTTTTACCGCAGGTCTCTAGGATCAACCGTTCTTGAGATATCAAGAGTTACGTTTACATCAAAAAACTGCAAGCAACGTCGTGCACCACGAAACAAATATGGCTGCCATATTTCAATTAAATGGAATAAAAATAAAATGACAGTGGTTTTGATCTACCAATACTTAGGGGTGATAACACACAAAAAATTATCTTTTTTCGAAATGATCGAGCGACCAGTACTGCATTACTTCATATGGATTGATCCTAATTGCTATGATGGGGAATGATGAAAAATAGCCATTAATTTAATCCGGCAACCTGTATAATATCAAAGGTTAGATATTTCTCGACTTATATTAACAATTAAAATGAGTCCAGCGGGTATTTTTATACGGAAAGCCTCTGGGCGTCCGGTCTGACGCAAAAACGAAAATTTGTAAAATTGTTGTTCCTCGACCGTCGATTTCGACCATACCACTGGACCGAATTTGAAGTGTTGCATACTCATCCGCCGCAGAATTTAATGCTCTTTAATTCTTGTAATAGTAAAGTTTTCGTTGGAAAGCACCGCTTTGGAGTTATAAGCGTAAAACTAAAAAAGGTCCGAAGATTTCGTGGTTCTTTTGATGCCCTCAGGTAAGCTCGAGTCGAGGGACCGTGCAAACCTAGGATACTTATATTTGACCTCAAGCGAAGCGATCGAAACCATCTCCCGCTTTCCAACATTTATTTCCACCAACAGATTCTATTTTACTGGCCTAGTCATGCTATTGCTAATTTTGACGGTCTCGGCGAGTAGAACAACTTTGTCCTGTGGTGCATCCAAAATTGCTACTGTGCGCAAAGTTATGTCAAGAAAACTACTAAAACTACTGATGATTTTAAGCATTATTTTTATGATTTCAGAATGCTTGCCACCATAAGCCGCATATCTTCAGAATCTACGATCAATTGTTCTTCAGATACACTTACACTTGCATTGGGTAGGGATCGCCTAGAAAATCTAGTACAAAATGTACAGTACAAAACTAGAACACAATCTTCTTTCTTGTCTATTTTAATGAATATCACTCCAAACTACGTAGTGTTATCTGTCAAACGCCCCAACAAGAACTACATCGCCGTATATGTGGTTTTTGGTTTTTGACATAATATGCAACTAGTGGTGATAAATGCGTTTTTTTTGTAAATGACCATTAACTGTCTTAATCCTAAAGATAAGCATAACATATTATACATTTTCAGAACCTACTAGCCTAGGAAAATAAATTTCTTTTACGCGTCACTTTAATCCAAATCCCTGAAAAGTTAGGTTAAGTGATCTTCTTTTAAAGTAGTTTTCACACACTGATTATTTTACATTTTAAGTTAAACATTGATGTGACATAATACAGGGTGTTCTGGAAAATCATGCAATGCTTTAAGAGGGTGAAAGGTGTCCATATAGAGACCCCAAAATTAATAAAATAAAAATAAAAAATTTAAAAATTTTTTCGGATTTTTCCGTATTTTCTGCAGGACACAAGTCGACTATGGATTGTTTGTAAGATTTTAACCATGCAGATAAAGCAAACAATGATCTTACATCTGTACTACTATTTCAATTATTGTGATGTTATTTACGGACCCCGACTTGACAGGGCAACGGCAAGAAAGACTCAGGTGATGCAAAATTCTTGCAAAATTCTTGTTTAAGACTTATTTATGGAATTAGACGTTACCAGCATATCTCTCATAAGTTAAAAGATACTAATTGGTTGAATATGAACAATCGTCGAATATTACATTCTCTTTTTATTTTTAGATTTTTTTTTGGTTCTTTAGTTCATAGGTGAATAATATAAAGTTTTTTGTATTAAACGACGTTTCGAAGGAGGTTTTCCTTCTTTATCAAGTTTATTTGCATCTAAAACAATTTAAAAACTATAATTTATAAAATTCTATGTGTAAGTAAATAACATGAAATAAAAACATTAGACATTTAAAATTAAAAAAGGTACGTACCGTAGACGGCTAATTATTATGATATGTTATTATTGATGTTGATTTATTTAATTTACATGTTTTTTATTTGTTGAAACAAGTTGGTTTGTTTTGTCATTTTGACAGGAAAGAAAGTAATGGTTTAGTTTGTTTTGTAAGAATGTTATAAACGTTGTTTAATACAAAAAACTTATTTATTATTCACCTATGAACTAAAGAACCAAAGAAAAAATCTAAAAAATAAAATCCACATAGTTCAAGAAAAAACAACAAAATATTACATTCTCTAGTTCTATTTCATAAAATAATCAAGCAAGAAACACCCTCTTATCTTTATAATAAAATAAGATTTCGTACGGATGTAAGTAGGGGGGATAGGGGGATTCTGGCGCCACACTTCCTCACTTCTGAAATAACCTTGAACTGGTATGCTATCTCTCTCTAACCCATTAGTTTTGTATGCGACTATCTCCCTCACACAGCAGTATTGCCAACTATTCATAGGCGTGCAAGACAAATTTTCATAGGGGGCTATCATTTTAACCATTTTTCTACCCACAGTGGCGTACAGGATCGGATAAAAAGGGGTCGAGAAATAGCCATTACGGGAATCTGTATTACCGACAAGAAATAGCTATTACGGGAATCTGTATTACCGACAACCAACATATCGTCAATAGAGGGCGTCATGAAGAAATCTGTATTATCGATTATGTATATTAATAAATCTCACCGACTTCTCAAAATAATTACCGTTAGTAATAAGTTAATTACATATAATAATAGTAATTTAAGATAACTGATCCAGCATTAAAAGATTTTAAATTCAGCTTTAAACACAAACCGCGGACCTGCGCGATATAAACGAATTTATCCCAACTACTACTCGGCGCTCATCTTGAAACCCCTACCCCTAGCGTTTAATGTCTTATTAAATTAAGTTAATAAATACACAGGCTCTTGAATCACGTTCAGGGATCGGACTGGTTTCTAACACTAATATGTGTTAGTATCAACGGCTGAATTAACTACATAAAAAGAGAAAAACTAGTTCCAATGCAGAAAATGTATAGACTTACCCCTCCCAGGCGTATCACATTTAAATTAAAAACGGAAAAACAATAAATATTTACACTTTTAACCACCTCACCTCACCAAGAAGAAGAAGATTGAATATTTAGTATAAACAGACACTTTTTAAATTTAAAACCAGTTATTATTAATCTTTCAAGCCATTGTTATATACCACACGCATACAGCGTATAGAAATGGACTGACGTGAAAAATCATATTTCAAATATTTAGCTCCCTACGAGACAAAAGGGAAACATTTCATTGGTCGTTTAAAATATAATATGCCTTAGGCTATATACATTCCTTTAGACATTTCAAGGGGTGAAAACAAGATTCTAACTACCCCGTTGGTTGCCGACATCGCTAGAAATATGCGTTTTTATCAGCTGAGGGATCTCTCTAACAGGTCCAGAACCCAAAACCAGGTATAATTGTTTTACCCTTTTTCTTAATTTGGTTCTTTTCTGTAAGAATATTATCTTTTTTATAAAGATAAAAATATTACATTTAATTTATATTAAAATCATCATCAAAGACCGTCAAAATGCTGCAATTTGCAAAACTACCTGCCGACATCAGCGCTAGAAATATGCGGCAGTAAGGGAGATCGAAATCTGTGCGTTTTTACCCTGCTACACAGCCCCTAACGAATTTATAAAACAGAGAGAATTGAATTTTGTATCATTGAAGTCAG
The DNA here is from genome assembly GCA_929113105.1 of Agrypnus murinus. Taxonomy (NCBI): domain Eukaryota; kingdom Metazoa; phylum Arthropoda; class Insecta; order Coleoptera; family Elateridae; genus Agrypnus; species Agrypnus murinus. The sequence goes on from OV816026.1 coordinate 90,722,828, forward strand.
GTATATATATTTTTAAAAAGCTATTAATATTATACATGCAGATTTTACTGTAATACGCTATAAATATTATCTTTTGAAAGAAATAAAACTCCTTATATATATTTTTACGGCTTTTATTATCCCTCAATATTTTACCTAAAACGGATAATTCCAGGTAAAAAAAACACCCTTTTCTAAAGACCAAACCAAACCCTTGCAAATTTCAGAGTTCGTAAATAAAATCGATATATTTATTCTTAAAGTAGTAGATATATACCGTTTAATGCTGTAAATAATAAATAATATGAATTCAATCTTTTAATGACATCCAGTCTGTTTGTATAGAGCGAATAGCCAGATAACTGAGAGCATCTTAAAATGTATTATGATATAAATTAAAACACCCCATATGTATATGCCAACCATCAGTTAGTTAAATTCAGCTTGAAATTACAAATGTACCGCTATTTTAAAAAGGAGGAGATCTTTCTGATTAGACGGTCCCTTAGTATTATGCAAATACACCGCTTCTCAGATGATGTATCAGATAACCTCTGGACATCGCAGGGGAAAGGGACTGAAAGCGATCTATTTATGTTTATTTACAAGAACTTGACAAATAAACGATAATCCATTTGTTGTTATGAAGTAAATTAAAAAGAAACTTAATACTTATTATGATTCTTCGTGTTTTCAAAGATATCATGTTAAATTCACCATTTACAACAACAACATAATCATGAATAAGTGGTTGGTGTATTTTTACATACGAAACAATGGAACAGATAAACCACCAATTCTAGCATTAGCATATACAAGGTATTTATAATTTAGAAAAAGTTACTCTTGCTTGAAAAGTGTACAATTATTATTAAAACACAGAAAGGATAAAAGCAACCATGCCATAGTTAATACTCAAAATCCCACCTTTTGATCGATTAATATTATCAATATTATTATTATTATTATTATTATTATTAATTTTTAAATCACACTATTTGTGGTAGGTATATAATGACAAGACCGGATCTGTTGATCAAGGTAATGTCATCAGCTGTAAAGGGCTTTCCTTACAATTGCAGTTGTTCCCTGAATTACTGCTTTTTGCATCCATGTGCTGGCGTTTTCTGATGTCCCCATAATCAGTAGATTCTTCACGAGTTTTTTTATGAATAATACCATTAGCACTAATGATTATTGGCAGTATTTTAATCGTCGTTGTATGCCCTCGCAGAAATACTAATATGTATAAAGCCCATGGAATGATTCGTTGGCTCTGTAACCTTTCCTAATTCTTCGTTACTTTCATAGTTGGCATATAAATAATTGCAAAAAGTTTCATTATTTTCTACATAGATATTCTCAAATCTATTCAATGGTATGGATGCTTTCAGCTTAATTACAGGTAAAAATTGCTATTTTAAACGGTGATATCATAATAACGATTTAGTTTAGCTTTATTAAATTTTGCTGCTTAGAAGATCTAGAGATATTACGTACGAAAAATATTTCATTATGTTTTTGATTTCATCAAGGTGTAACGGTTAAAGCATTATTACACAATCATGAACGTACATACTGAATTCATACAACAAATTTACATTAGAAGTATTTTTGGGTAACCTATCAGTTTTGTTAAATCTCATTATCTCACAGAGGGTCAGATACCATCTCTTTTCAACCCCCAACACATAAAAAAAACAACTGTCTATAATAAATATTTAGATGTCATTAATAATACAAAAAAATTCCGAGCTCCAACAAAAGAAAAAACATCTATAGTCCATAAATTAACAGATACTATCTTACCATTAACTAACATTTTTTCCCTTTACTTCTGTTAAAAATATTTAATACAAAAGAATTTCAATTATCAACTTAACAAAAACACCTATAAGTTATCTTAGATAACAAGGGTATAGTCATTTATCATGAAATTATATCTAAAGAAGAAAAGGGTCGTTACAGTTGCAAGGTATTCAATAGATAATAATCTATTCCTTAGAGTTATCTCATATATTAAGTTAAAAAGGGTCTGTACACCTGCATCGCCCCAAAGTATCCATTTCATCTATTTTAGTTTTTATTACTTCCAAGTTTGGACATGTTTATTAGGGCAGGTGATGCAATATCAGATGGGAATGAGAGGTATAACAGCGGACACCCATGTTTTAATCATTACTAAAACAACTCTTGTTAGTGAAGTGTAGCCATTTTTATCTGTGAAAGCGTTTACACTATTTTAATAATAATATTATATAGTGAAGAGTGCTATAAAAATTGTTTTCTAAATTATTATTAAATTGTTATAGTTGCTAAAGCATATTATTTATAACAGTGCCCCATCTAGGTAAGTTATTATTTTTATTTATTTATTTCTCTGTTATGCAATAAAACATCATAATCAAATTTAAAGAAAAAATGATACATTACATTTCTAAAAATATATTATTTAAACAATCTCAAATTTATACAGCGTGGAAATAAATGATTTTCATCAAGTTCCCTTTGGAATTTTTCAAATGTAAATTTTTCTGTACACCTCTACTCTTTTTGATTTAGTACTAAATTAGTTCTGTCAATAAATGAAATCAATCTGTCAAATAATTCATAAATTTAAATACATTAATACACAAATTATTTTGTTGTATATTTTGAGGTTATGGTACTGCCTTCTCTATTTTCGTAGAGCGGCACGTCGTGCTTTTACTTGAGAAATGCAATGGTAACTTGATGAAAATCATTTATTTCCACCTTGTATATAACTACACTGTTACCGTAAAAATTCTTTAACTAATAAACGCTTTTCATACCCCATCTCGTAATAGTTATCCATAAGTAATATTAATCCATTGAGATTTTATTGTTATTATTTAATAACGCTATTAACCAAACGACTTTTTGCTTTTATCACTTTTATAAAAACTTATAAAATTTCAGCCAAAACTTTTTTCCAGAGCAGTGAGGTATATAAGAAGAAGCGAGTAGTTAAAACCTCAGTTCATCAACGTACACTGCAGAGGTAAAATGTTTTTCTGCGATGTCTGCGGGAAGGGTTTTAGTAGAAAAGACAACCTACGACGGCACCAACAGGGGTATTGTCAATCAGTGAATAATTTATGCGAGGTTTGTGGAATCGTATTTAGCAGTCAAGGTCATTTTCAAAACCATCAAAGGGATAAGCATGGGCTAATGAAGAGAAAGCTAGATGATAATGAAATAACACCCAAATCAGGAAATTCAGCAAAAAAGATTAGTGTTGAAACCGGAAGCTATAAACTTGAAGTAGATATGATAAAGTGTGAAGAATGCAATGTATACGTTAAAAACAAATATATGGGCCAACACTGTAGAAGTCTACAACATAAGGATAAGGCGTGTGTGGTGGTAGGTTCGGGGATTTCACTAATCAATCAAGCGTTTAAAGCTAGAATAGCTACGTACCGAATTACTGCTGATTATGACGAAGACTGTATAAACGTTAAAGATTTTTTAACAAATTTAAAACCGAAGATTTTAAATTGTATTCTGACTGTGTTGAAAAAGTATGGAGGGGCAGTGATTAATTTAGAAGTTTTTGGGGTTTTCATAGTACAATCGAAGGAGTTGGAGGAAGTAAAGTCGTTTAATACAAAATTTAAAATCTGTACTCTCACAACGAATCTGGATGTTATGTATGGTGACTTTATGGATGAGATTGATAATAAAATTAGCGAATTCACCGAAAAAGAAAGCGGGTGGGTATTGAAAAAGCTTGTTTTCGTGGAGTTAAATATTAATAAATATAATCCTCTTAGAGCTTCCTCATATACCCCCTTACCAGTCAGCATTAGGTGTAAAAAAGCTGTAATTAATATACAGAACTTTGATAACAAATGCTTCATGTGGTCAGTTCTAGCTGCTCTACATCCAGCTAATAAAGATTCCCAGCGTGTCCAAATATTTGAAATATGAAAATGAATTAAATTTTGAGGGGATAGAATTTTTTTTAGAATGCTTATGAGAAAAAAGGGAGTGTTTCCATACTCATTCGTGGATTCCTTTGATAAGCTAAATTATGGTCAATTACCAACACGAGAAGAATTTCATGATAGTCTAAGGAATTGTGATATATCAATAAAGGAGCATGCGCATGCACAAAAAGTTTGGCAAGAATTTAATATAAAAGATTTAGGTGAATATAGTGATTTATACTTAAAATCAGATACCCTTTTACTTTCTGATATATTCGAGACCTTCAGAGATATTTGCAAAACGGTATATAATTTAGATCCAGCTCATTTTTTCACTGCACCAGGTTTATCATGGTCTGCCATGCTTAAATATACAAAGGTGGAGTTAGAGCTTCTGACCGATATCGATATGGTACATTTTATTAAGAAAGGAATTAGAGGGGGTGTTAGCCAGTGTAGTAAGCAATATGCGCACGCCAACAATAAATTTATGGTTGATTATGATAAATCCAAGCCCACATGTTTTATTAACTATCTTGATGCGACAAACCTATATGGAAAGGCGCTTTCTGCATATTTACCATTGAACAACTTTAAATTTTTAAACTCTGAAGAGGTTGAGGGGTTGGACATAATAAATATCCCTGAAACTTCAAAAACGGGGTATATTCTAGAAGTTGACTTGGTTTATCCTGAACAATTGCACGATGAGCATAATGATTTCCCTTTCTGCCCCGAAAACATAATCCCACCTGGATCAAAACATGATAAACTGATACCCAATTTGAACTCAAAGAGCAAGTATGTAATCCATTACACAAATCTACAGCAATGTCTCGCTGCAGGTTTAAGATTAGTGAAAGTTTATCGCGTGTTATCTTTCAAACAATCGCCTTGGTTGAGACCATATATTGACTTAAATACACGTATGCGAAACCAGGCAGTCAATGAGTTTGAAAAGATGTTTTACAAGCTTATGGTAAATTCTGTATTTGGAAAAACGATGGAAAACGTAGAAAAGAGAACTGATATAAGACTTGTCACACATTGGGAAAATAAGGGCAGGAGGTTAGGCGCTGAATCATTAATTTCAAAACCACAATTTAAAGAATGTTCTATCTTCTCAGAAAACTTAGTGGGGATTCATATGGAGAAGTTACAAGTTAAATATGATAAACCTATTTACATCGGTTTCTGCGTGTTAGATTTAGCCAAACATGTGATGTATGATTTCTATTACAACTTTATTAAAAAAAATACGGTAGAAATGCTGCTTTAGCATATACAGATACTGATTCCTTAATCCTGATAACTTACACTGAAAATTTCTATGAGGATATCAAAAACCACCTTGACAAATATGATACTTCAAATTTTAAAGTAAATAATCAGTTTGGGATTCCTATAACTGAATCTGTTATTGGCAAAATGAAAGATGAATATGGAGGTAAAATAATTTGGGAAATTGTGGGGACTGGTGCTAAGGCCTACATCGTTGATGCGGAAGGAGAATATAGTAAAACAGCTAAGGGTATACAGAAAGATGTAATCAAAAATGAGCTTAGAATTGAAGATTACAAAAATGTAGTATTTAACAACGTAAATATATATAGGACTGTTCGATCGTTTAGATCATACAGTCATCAACTGTACTCAGAACTAAGAAATAAGGTTGCTCCATCATGGCGGGATGATAAACGTTATGTTATTCCTGATGGTAGCGGTAATACATTGGCGTGGGGGCATTATAAACTTCAAGGAGTATAAGACCTTCAAACATTTACAATACGTTGTCTACTGATTGTGAATTGAGGTATGTAACTTGTTTTTCCTTACTTTAATTACATTATTATCACTTCACTTGCTAGGGTGAAGTATTGGTATAGTACGCTCGTATTCAAGTCCAACAAAACCTGTTTCTCTATATGTAAATTTTTTATCTGTTATTCAATCCTGTTAGAAACTGGTGCTTGTTTCAATTACAGTTCTTTTGTACATTTACAGCCTCTCGCATGACCTATTTCAACTATAACGCAGTCAACTTGTCTACACTTCCAGAAACTCTACCCTCGTTCAAATAAGGCATTCAACCATCAATCAGTGCATCCTCTCATACAAAGTTCTACAGTCTACACCAGTGTAACTTTCAGAAGAAGTCCTTTGTATGCTTTAAACATTTGTGTGTTTATATGATATAGTTAATAGCGAGATATTCACATAATTGTAAATGTAATACATTTTTTATTCTAATAAATGGATGTTATTTTTAATTCTGTTTTTGTTCTAACCTATATGTGCTGGTGTATAAAAAATTGTTAAAATACTAAACATCTACTAAGATCCACTTTACACGTTTATAAGTAATATATGATACTGATAAAGATAGCATTATTTAAGCATAAGTGTTAGAGAGAGAGAGAGAGAGAGAGAGAGAGAGAGAGAGAGAGAGAGAGAGAGAGAGAGAGAGAAAGAGAGAGAGAGAGAGTATACTAAGTTCAAAGTTACTTCAGTTCTCGTAAATCTCTGATATAGATCAAGACATTGTTGAAAAGAATATTTGGCATAACAAAGCAGCTGTCATTTATACGTCTATCAATTTAATATACCATTTTAATTCTGTCATTTTTGCATTTCAGTTAAATCTACATGTAAAAAATAATAATAGCTTTTTTTAAAATTTGTTGCATGAATTCAGTATGTACGTTCATGATTGTGTAATAATGCTTTAACCGTTACACCTTGATGAAATCAAAAACATAATGAAATATTTTTCGTACGTAATATCTCTAGATCTTCTAAGTAGCAAAATTTAATAAAGCTAAACTAAATCGTTATTATGATATCACCGTTTAAAATAGCAATTTTTACCTGTAATTAAACTGAAAGCATCCATACCATTGAATAGATTTGAGAATATCTATGTAGAAAATAATGAAACTTTTTGCAATTATTTATATGCCAACTATGAAAGTAACGAAGAATTAGGAAAGGTTACAGAGCCAACGAGTCATTCCATGGGCTTTATACATATTAGTATTTCTGCGAGGGCATACAACGACGATTAAAATACTGCCAATAATCATTAGTGCTAATGGTATTATTCATAAAAAAAACTCGTGAAGAATCTACTGATTATGGGGACATCAGAAAACGCCAGCACATGGATGCAAAAAGCAGTAATTCAGGGTACAACTGCAATTGTAAGGAAAGCCCTTTACAGCTGATGACATTACCTTGATCAACAGATCCGGTCTTGTCATTATATACCTACCACAAATAGTGTGATTTAAAAATTAATAATAATAATAATAATAATAATAATATTGATAATATTAATCGATCAAAAGGTGGGATTTTGAGTATTAACTATGGCATGGTTGCTTTTACCCTTTCTGTGTTTTAATAATAATTGTACACTTTTCAAGCAAGAGTAACTTTTTCTAAATTATAAATACCTTGTATATGCTAATGCTAGAATTGGTGGTTTATCTGTTCCATTGTTTCGTATGTAAAAATACACCAACCACTTATTCATGATTATGTTGTTGTTGTAAATGGTGAATTTAACATGATATCTTTGAAAACACGAAGAATCATAATAAGTATTAAGTTTCTTTTTAATTTACTTCATAACAACAAATGGATTATCGTTTATTTGTCAAGTTCTTGTAAATAAACATAAATAGATCGCTTTCAGTCCCTTTCCCCTGCGATGTCCAGAGGTTATCTGATACATCATCTGAGAAGCGGTGTATTTGCATAATACTAAGGGACCGTCTAATCAGAAAGATCTCCTCCTTTTTAAAATAGCGGTACATTTGTAATTTCAAGCTGAATTTAACTAACTGATGGTTGGCATATACATATGGGGTGTTTTAATTTATATCATAATACATTTTAAGATGCTCTCAGTTATCTGGCTATTCGCTCTATACAAACAGACTGGATGTCATTAAAAGATTGAATTCATATTATTTATTATTTACAGCTTTAAACGGTATATATCTACTACCTTAAGAATAAATATATCGATTTTATTTACGAACTCTGAAATTTGCAAGGGTTTGGTTTGGTCTTTAGAAAAGGGTGTTTTTTTTTACCTGGAATTATCCGTTTTAGGTAAAATATTGAGGGATAATAAAAGCCGTAAAAATATATATAAGGCGTTTTATTTCTTTCAAAAGGTAATATTTATAGCGTATTACAGTAAAATCTGCATGTATAATATTAATAGCTTTTTAAAAATATATATACCTGACTTCAATGATACAAAATTCAATTCTCTCTGTTTTATAAATTCGTTAAGGGCTGTGTAGCAGGGTAAAAACGCACAGATTTCGATCTCCCTTACTGCCGCATATTTCTAGCGCTGATGTCGGCAGGTAGTTTTGCAAATTGCAGCATTTTGACGGTCTTTGATGATGATTTTAATATAAATTAAATGTAATATTTTTATCTTTATAAAAAAGATTATATTTTTACAGAAAAGAACCAAATTAAGAAAAAGGGTAAAACAATTATACCTGGTTTTGGGTTCTGGACCTGTTAGAGAGATCCCTCAGCTGATAAAACGCATATTTCTAGCGATGTCGGCAACGGGGTAGTTAGAATCTTGTTTTCACCCCTTGAAATGTCTAAAGGAATGTATAGAGCCTAAGGCATATTATATTTTAAACGACCAATGAAATGTTTCCCTTTTGTCTCATAGGGAGCTAAATATTTGAAATACGATTTTTCACGTCAGTCCATTTCTATACGCTGTATGCGTGTGGTATATAACAATGGCTTGAAAGATTAATAATAACTGGTTTTAAATTTAAAAAGTGTCTGTTTATACTAAATATTCAATCTTCTTCTTCTTGGTGAGGTGAGGTGGTTAAAAGTGTAAATATTTATTGTTTTTCCGTTTTTAATTTAAATGTGATACGCCTGGGAGGGGTAAGTCTATACATTTTCTGCATTAGAACTAGTTTTTCTCTTTTTATGTAGTTAATTCAGCCGTTGATACTAACACATATTAGTGTTAGAAACCAGTCCGATCCCTGAACGTGATTCAAGAGCCTGTGTATTTATTAACTTAATTTAATAAGACATTAAACGCTAGGGGTAGGGGTTTCAAGATGAGCGCCGAGTAGTAGTTGGGATAAATTCGTTTATATCGCGCAGGTCCGCGGTTTGTGTTTAAAGCTGAATTTAAAATCTTTTAATGCTGGATCAGTTATCTTAAATTACTATTATTATATGTAATTAACTTATTACTAACGGTAATTATTTTGAGAAGTCGGTGAGATTTATTAATATACATAATCGATAATACAGATTTCTTCATGACGCCCTCTATTGACGATATGTTGGTTGTCGGTAATACAGATTCCCGTAATAGCTATTTCTTGTCGGTAATACAGATTCCCGTAATGGCTATTTCTCGACCCCTTTTTATCCGATCCTGTACGCCACTGTGGGTAGAAAAATGGTTAAAATGATAGCCCCCTATGAAAATTTGTCTTGCACGCCTATGAATAGTTGGCAATACTGCTGTGTGAGGGAGATAGTCGCATACAAAACTAATGGATTAGAGAGAGATAGCATACCAGTTCAAGGTTATTTCAGAAGTGAGGAAGTGAGGCGCCAGAATCCCCCTATCCCCCCTACTGATGTACATAATTTAAATCTTAGGCATAGGGGCCTTATTACAACACCTTCGCATCGCACAGAACTGTTCAAATCTTCATTTACTTATAATGTTTGTAAGCTATATAACTCCGTACCTAATGACTATAAGATGTTGTCGGTGGGATCCTTCAAAAATCGTATTAAGAACATGCTATCTAATGATTTAAATGTGTAAGTAGCCACACTAATTTGGTAGAAAAAAAGAGAGAAAAATAATTATGGTAATTATTATTATTAGTTAGATTATTATTAGTCAATAATTAATTTCATGTAAATTTATAGAATTGTGTATAGGTTTGATACTCACATAACGAATTGTGGTAGCAGGGAAGAGCAGAGATTTCAATGTTGAAATCAACTAACTGCTATCACATTTCCATTATATAATGTGCTTTTTTTTCATTTTCATTTTTATTGATAAATTACTACAAAAAGGAATGTCTGTATTTGTTTTATGTATATTTTTATATTTTATATTTTTAATATTATAGAAATAAATAATATTATTACTATTACTATTACTAAATTAATAACTGACCTCCGCTACGCACGTAACAATTTACAGAAACAACAGAATTGGATTGCAGCAGCGGTTGCCGGGTGACTCACTACCTTGTTCACTTGATTATTAAGGTCGATAATTGTGATGCAAATTTCATTGCCTGTTTTTTATTTTGCGAATGTCATTTTAACAAAATGAGTAAAATTTACCGTTTATAGATGCAAACAATCTTTATAACATGTGTTCAAATAAATCACCGTTTGTCTGTATACGCAAGTTTATGCTAGCAAACACATCGGCATTTGCGCGAATTTATTCTGCGGCGATTTCAATGTGTGTACGTAGCTCTTCCTTGGTATTCACTTCTGTCCTGTACACTAACGTTTTAAAATATCCCCAAATACAAAAATCGACGGAAGTCCGGTGATCTCGCAGGCCAGGCGATGGGTCCTTCACGTCCTAACCACCGGTTAGGGTATTCGTTATTCAAAAACTCCCATGCCTGGCGAGCAAAGTGTGGTGGTGCTCAATAGTGGGAGTCCGTCAAAAACTTCATTGTACCGAAAGTATAGGTACCAGTCACCGGTTAATCGTTGGAGCAGAATAAAACGTCCTATTAAACGGTTCTGATAAAATCCCGCCCACACATTTACCGCGAAGCGCCTGGAAATAATGTCTTTGGACAGCATGAGGATTCTCGTCAGCCCAAATGTGGCTGTTTTGTGATTTAAAAACCCCCGCCCGAGTAAAACAGCATTCGTCTGTCCACAGTACATTTTGCGCAAACTGGGGATTTTCCTGTTTTTAGAGAGATTAACTCCCAAAAGCATTCTACAACATCAAGTTGCAATACATCATTTAATTCATTAAAAGATATGTATTGCTATTTGAAAAAAGGTTAACTGTCATTTGTCAGAAGTATCATACCGAAAAATGTCTAGAATGAGGCTGTTTTGTAGTCTTTACACCCTTATGTTATGTGGTTCTTGAATTATTGAAATCGGATTGTTAATAACAGAGTTAAAGTGTCGTTCTGAATGTTTTACATTATTTATAGAAATAACATTAAATATCTTGGATCTAATCAGCTGAACGGTGACACTAAAACGGCACTCGCAATAATAAGAAAAATGTAGTACGTTTTGCTACATAATAGAAAAATCCACAGTTGTGATTGAAAATGAAATGCAACATACCGTTTGATGTCGTTATCTGTAGTTTTAAAGCTCTACGAGTTCATCAGAGTCATTTCATTTCAGTAATAAAAATATATTCTTCTTAGCTGCATAACATTCATTTATTGCACTCGTATGTGATTAACTTGTACGTGGTACATTCATTACATTATATTCATCCACCTCAACATTTATCTTCGGTGCGAAAAGCTGGTCTTACAAATCTCTTTAGTAGTAAGTTCATCTGTTTCAAACCTAATGTACAGCACACACGGTTCGCGACCACATCACCAACTATGGTCCGGATAATGAGGAAATATTTAGATTTTCTGTAATTTATTATATAAACAACTTGGGCTTCAAGCTGGTTTGTATAATAAAATTATAAGTATCGTATCTTTGAAAAGTATATATATCCAAATAAAATAAATAATTATTGAGTGAATAATTAATGTCTACTGAAATCTCTATATTTAATTAGAAATTATGCAGTCAATAATGTCTTTCATTGTGATAAAAACGTTTTAACGAAATACGATACTTATAATTTTATTATACAAACCATCTCGAATCCCAAGTTGTTTATGCAATAAATTACAGCAAAGCTAAACATTCCATCATTATCTAGACCACGTCCCCAACCTGGTCCCCGATGTGGTTGCGGACGACCGTGTGTGCTCTACATTAGGTTATTTTGAGATACTATTTGTAAGAATAAGGTAGAAGGTATACGATTGCAAAATTATAAACAATTAAGCTTACCGTATTTAGCTCCAATAATCAATTACGGTATGAATGATGAGGAAATTAACTCACCTGAAATGAAAGATATAAATTAACATTAATTATTATAATATTACTTTGCTAACATAATATATACTACATGACAAATAAACGGATCCTTGATTATCATTAAATAGTTGACTAGCTAAGGTACTGATTACCAAGTAAACAGATTATTATTTGCATGTAACAACTTATTGCTTTTAGATTCAATGCACCGTGTGTATCAGGTTAAGTGCAAAAAGGAAACATTTTTATTTAAGAATAGAATTCTAGTTTAAAAAATATTTGCTGTTATAAAACAATTGATTGTCATCCATACAAACTGTTACAAAATGTCCCTTCTTATAAATTGCTTAGATGCTAATTTAGCTAATTTTTTAATTTCTTTTATAAAGAAAAGTAATCTAACATAACAGTAAAAAGTTAAATGTAGTACCGTTGATATTATACGAGTGGTACCGTTAACAACAAACACAATTAGAATTAGAAAAACACTAAGAAATTTAACGCATTTACATTTACTTTTAACTACTTAATTTTTAGTTGTTTATATGCAAGCTTTTAATAAGGGCATAAGAAGCCGAAACATGTAGAACATTCTACTACATAATATTTGGAAGCAGTTAAATATAGTTAATAGTTTTTCTTGAAATTAATTTTAATCAACTACATGTTAGAGTAGTATGGTTTTGTTGTATTTATATGGATAATTACTTCTCCCTCATTTTTAATTATTACAACATTCGGTGATCCGATACTGCCAATAATGGTTATTACCTTTTTCTATTCTACTAAAATAAAATCATTCTCTGTGTGTGTTACACGATTAATATCTTTATCATGTGACCACATTTCTAATGAAACGATCGTTACGTATTTCTTATTGAATTTCTTAAAAACATATGCAGTGAAGAATAAATTTCTCTTTGTTTATCCTACTGTGCGTTACCTAATCGAACAGAGAAGGAAACCCTGCGAAGCCATCGATCCAGGCGCGAAATAGATACGAAGAAACATAAATAGCGGTCTAAGTGTGTCACTATAAAATATAAGCAACGTAATTATTTTGGATTATATGGAATTATATTATATTTGGATTATATGGACGATTAGCGGCGGCTTTCGGCTGTTCGTGATGACGCTACATATCTTTAGGAGGTAATTTGTGCTGCATATCTACGCGACTTCTAGCCTTACGATACACAGTTATTATTTTTCGCTTTTATTCATAATCACTGCAATACGCGTCGTTCGCGAATTCAGTTAGTTTGTTCTTGTTGTTCTCAGTTAGTTATCAAATTTAAATGCAAGATATGACTGATCCCGATCGGGATAAACTTGGTTTCAAAATGTCCAGCCCGACGAGATCAACAAGAAGAGTTCAGAAATATGTTTGAGTACAAACAAAATACCTATGCTGCCTGTATAGCTAAATGAAACCTGTACCGCCTTTTCGCGTGTTGGATTTCTGCTTTCTTCGGAGGGAGCGGCCGAAAGTCTGCTTACTGATAATAGTGAAGCGGAACCTTTTCTGTTGTAAAATTACCCTCCTTTAATCAGGTTTTGGACTGGCTTCTCTGAAGTCTTCTTTGAAGGACACGTAGGATGGAAAGAGGGGGCGGGGTCATGAGCAAACGCCGCTGCCACTTTGAGTGGCACTGTATTTCTTGAAATTGTATAAACTGTAACATAAAAGTAGGACGGGTGCTTATTTCTTGCACTAAACACTTTCTATACTAAACACACATCACTTTTATGCGGGGTACTACTTTAGGCAGGACATCACTATTAAACAGGGTCGCTTTACGAAGATTACAATCTTCTACGCTTTTATGGCTTTAATTTTAATACTAAAGAACAATTAAATTATATGTCTAAAGTTACAACCCCCATTATTACATACAAAATTACCTTTTTTTTAAATTAGGCGGGAAACCTTTTAGACTCTTAGTGTTGTCGAGGAGTGTGTGTGTGTGACTATTCCATCCTCTGAATTGGGAATACTCGCTAACCCCCCTCGCTTCTACAACCACCCAAGGACCACATTAGATTTCATCAGGGTGGGGAGATCTACTCTTCCTTTATCGTTCTTTCATCTTTTTATTTTGTCTACTAGTTTTGTCTATCATGCTTTCAATTAGTTGCCATTTTTGTTGGCTTTCTAGCATAATTAGTATCGTGTTTCCGCTGTCAGTCGACTTTATAGAAAATTTTCCGTGTCTGTTCTCACCTCCCCCCTTTGTTAAACTCAAATATCGATGAAGTTCCTGTTTCCTTCGTTTATTCTTGCCTATTATCTGCGCTATTTCTTTTGTTGTATGTGGGCTTCATATTTGAGACATTTGTATATAGTTATCCCAAGGTATTTCACTTGTGCTTTTGGGGAGATGTCTGTATCGCCTAGCTTAAAAATTACATTCTCCCGTCATGTTTCTCCCAGTAATTAAGATTGCTTCGATTTTTTGAGTGGAAAGTTCTCGATTGTTATCCTTCATCTATTTTCTTATTTTCTCTAAGGTTGCATTGGGAGCCCACAATAATTCTCCTTTCGTTCTCAGCCATACACAGTTACCTATATTACCATTCCCCCTACCAAAAAGAGGAATGGATTATGTACGTATAAGTAAGGTTTAGATGTTAATTCAGATAATTTATTAGTGGTCGGCAAACAACAGTCAAATAAAAAAGTTAATAACTTTGTAGAAGTTATAATAATAATCGCTACAACCTATTACCTGGCGAACCAGGTCCCAGAAACTATAAATCTTGTCCGAGGGAGGGAAAGGGACGATTATTATTATTACGCAGTCCCAACGTGCAGCCGACTTAGAGATGGTGCAGCAAAACTTCCACATTTGTGTTACAGGTAAAGAAAAACTGCAGTAAACCTTAATCAGATCTGCCGGTATCGGGAGTTGATCCTGGGTTGCTTGGGTAAGAGTCCAGCACGCTAGACACTACACTACCAAGGCTGTATTGGGATTTTTATACATTCTTCTAATTAAAAATTCAATTTATAAATCAATTGATAATAAAAATTGTCGAAAAATTATTGAAAGTAAGGATATAGCATGTGTTGTTACTATTTTCTGCAATAATTCCTGCTTTATTTTTCACTTTTAACTTTTTGAAAACACCGGTCTAAAATGCGCATTTTCCGAGTTAAATCTTCAAAGTTCAACCAGATTTCATCCAAATATAACTAATAGAAAATGTAAATAATTAAAATTGTTAGTTATTGGTTGTTTCGTTATTTTAAGTATATATTTTTGAAATCTTATCAAAACAAACACAAATTGGGTCTGTTCCCGTGTAAAAGCATATGAATAATCGAATACTAATAAAGATATTGAACTTAATTATTCATAGTTTATCCGAGGGAAGTTGTTGGATTTCCTATTGTTAGTCATTGTACAATATTTGTATTAATTCTACAAGGTAGGACAACATAAAGACAAAGGGACTAGTAAAGTAAATATGGACAAGATTCGCCTGAACTAATCTTAGTATCTCTATTTTCTAAATGATGCATTTATAATGTCTTCCTAAAAGTAGTGTTCTGAATCATTTTAGAGCTCTACTCCCTCTTTTAGGGGTAATACAGCGATAACCCTTAATCTTATAATTCACCTTATTCACCACATATTTCAAAATAGGTCAATCCTAAAGGTCATAAAAAATAATTTATTGTTTTGGGGTGGTTTTTGCAAACAACCCCTTTAGTAAAACGCCTAAAAAATTAAAAATAATAGAAGTCTATTATTTATGTTAACTATTAAGTTGTTGGAATATAGTTAGTAGTTAGCCTTTTTTGGTAGTTAATTAAATGAGATAGTTATAAAATCTCATTTTAGATATAAATAAGTTAAAATATTAATGATCTCTACTGCTGTTTGAATTAATAATACTTCTTGGTCATTTCTACTTCGTTTTCTTAATAAGATTCATGTTTTGTACCTTTTATTTTACTCGTATGATACCTATCCAAAATAATTAATTTAAATAAAGTTCTTTTGAATGTTTTATCGTTAAATACAATAACTTAAAATCAAGATTGATAATAATTTATAGAGTAGGTATACCGGGTATCGAATTGCTATTGTCCCGCTCAATACAGCGCAAATTTTAAAAATTTCTACTATTCTAGATCCAACTATAGCATCAAGAAGCTCCAGTGCTTTACAATATTTAAAAAGTGAGTGTAGGGATAAACTGAAAACACCAGAATAGTCGCTTTTACTTACACTGGATTACAACTATAAAACCACTAATTTCTAAGGAATGAATAAAAATGTCAGTGCATAAATGACGCATCATCTATTTTAATAGGCTTTTTTGTCCACCACTAATATAAAAAAACGGAAATCTTCGTGTTAAAGTTCACCAAAACGTTATTTTAGTTCGACACATTGAAATTTTACAGATAACACATAATATGTACACGCAGATACCTATATGTAATTAGAAAAAAATTCCACCATCTGACAATTTTCACATATCAGAATCTTTGCTAAAAATTTGTAATTCGGTTACTACTTCTTTTTGGCTTTCTAAGAATTTCAACAATATTCGAGTAATCAACTTGAAGAGTTGTTGCAATATCTTTATTTGTGTTGAACCGATAGTCATTTGTGTTATACTAGTGTTATAGCTTTTAGTTCATCTGATGACAAAACATATGTGGCCACGTTATCACTACCTGGCACATATCATACATGAAAATCATATTTCTCTACTCATAAACGATATCTAGCTAAACTACTTGTGAGGTTGTGGGATTACTATAATTAAACAAATATACAGGATGTATTTATGGAGAGTTATAAGCTTTTCAGGGGTAAAAGATGAGTATATGTAATGACCATTAATCAATAAAAAAACCATATACATTTATCAAAAATAAAACATTTTTGGTTGAAATATGCATGAAATAATAAATACGGACCTAGAATCTAATTTACTAATCTAAAACCAAACGTGCTCAAAGAAATAAATAATGTTATAAAGTGATAACAAGACAATGTCAATATTTCTGGAATTCAAGATGCCAACAAATTAGGAGCACCAGCTGTTTGTTGACTGTTTACGAAATAATTTATTTCATACTTTATAACTATACTATATAAATTCTCACCTTATATAAAGAAAATTGTGCTCATGAAGGTTTTAAGTATAACGGTTTTTGTTTTAGTGACCACATGTCCATTTTTACAAAAAAATATACTTCACAATCATTTAAGTAACCTTACAAGAAAACTCTAGTGATGTTAGATCCGAGGATCTGGCAGATTATTCAACGCGTCCTCGGTGCTTTATCCATCTTCCAGGAAATGTATCATTTATATGTGGCATTACTACAGTTCTAAGATGTGGTGGAACTCCATCTTGTTGGTATCAAGTGTTTGGGTTTGGGACATCTCCATCACTCTGATTTACTCGCAAACCATATTTTTTCGTAAAAATGGATATGCGATCACTAGATTGAAAACCTTAGGTGCTTAACATTCATGAGCTATTTTCTTAAACATCTTCTTAGGTAAGGTGTGAATTTTGTAACGTCATTTATACAATAATTAAATGATTAATCGAAACCGGGAAAAAGAATTGAGGCTTGCCATTAGAATAATGATAATATTTGACAAGTCTAGTTTCCTGCTTTTCCACTAGAGGTTTTTAAAAACAAATTGACAAACATCAAAATATGTCGAAGAGTATTAACGATAGACTTATATATCATTATACTAAGAATCCCGGAAAGGGATTATTAGAAAATGCAATAACATACAGGGTGTTCCGTTTGGAACATTATATATACTATATATATTTCGTATCGCTTGGCCATACATGCAATTTTTCTTGATAATTTTAAAAAGATATAGGTACAACAATACAATTTTATACGAAACTTTCTTTATTCCCAATAATAACAAAAATAAAGGGGTGGTCGATTATAATGAATAATCCTGTACAATGGCACTTATATATGTAAAAACGAGAGATGTAGTTACCCTTCAAAAATGAATATTATCTGAGGAGACTATCATAATCTATATACCTATTTAAATCACAAGGCTCATTTTTGTTCTAGTTTGTTTGAGAGTTCTACTGGGCGACTTACATGATTCTTTTTTTATATGGAAGCTTCGCTGTGTATATTACTCAACACTACTTAATATATTGAGGTGTTGTCAAATCAACGTATTGAAAATTTTATTAACAACGGAACGGAAACGTTAACACAAATATTTTTATATCAGATTTAAATTAAAAGAGGGACACGCTATGTCATGGGCATAATTAATATAAAGGTTATACATAGGACCATAGTTAGGTTCATTAATACTTAAATTAAAAACTAAGAATAAAAATTCCATGCAAACATAACCTAGCTTTCTTATGCATAAATAAATAGGTTTCATTTTAGAAAAAGGATATCAATTAGTTAGATTGCTTGATCATAAATACGTTTATGCAACCCAAGTTACACTTTGGGACGGTTTCCCACTTGTTAGGAGGAAGTAATTTCCATATTTAAATTTACAGATTACGATTTTTAGCGTTAGATAAATTTTTCTATTTTCCAGGAGGCCAGCTCATGTTTATGTTGCTAATTAGCTGAAAATAGATTAATTAGGTCAATCTTGTTATGACTCATATAATACAATTAATTTTTGAATTTGTTTATAAGATTTCTAATCACTTCAATTAATGAAGGTATTAAATCCTGTCGTTCGTGTTGATATGACTCTTATAGACTCTTATCCTGTTTTTCCTCACCATTGTTTTGATGTAAGTGCTTAGAGCATTGTATGCTGGACATTTTGAGCATAAATTGATAAACATTGACTTAATATTTAAGCTGGCACTTGTATATGCATTAATTGGTGTTCGTACTCTAAAAAAATTATGTTTATAGTAAATTGTAAAGATGTTTCTATGCAGAAATTATTTGTATTACCTGTGTCATGTATTCATGTAACTAGTTTGTAAAGGATGAACCTTGATTTGTTGAACTTTATATGTAATTAGATCGTAACGAGATATGTACATTGTTAATCGTTTTTCTTGAATATCTTCGTTAAGATACATTTTGGGACAATGAATGTATTATACTTTTACGATCTTTGTTTCAAGGGCTACAATTCTGTAATATTAGATTTAGGATTAGTGATGACCCAGAACAGCTGTGCGGGATTCGTGACGTCATTAGCTTACTCGATGTTTCATTGTTTTGAAAAAATGCCATAGTTTTCTTTTGTTCTGGCATACACTATATAAGCTGGGGCAAATTGTAACAAAGTCAGTCGATAAAACGTAGAAGGCAGAATCTATGCCCGGCTCCGGATAAAATCTGTAATTAATTTGAGGTTAGATATTCAACCATATGTTTATGACGCAAATGTCATATATGAAACAAAGTTAAAATGAATTAAAGTGTTACCTGAACGTTTTTTTAAAAGGATTAAAAGAAGATTTAATAATTGTGCAACAATAATACAAAGTGAACGTGATTGTTTAAATAAATTCTGATTGAATTTATTTTTTTTGACATCGATCTACGTATCGATATTTTATAAACAAGAAGTTAGCTGATTGGTTTCATCACAGTGTTACCAATAAAAAGGATTAACTTTTAAAAAGGGGAAAATATATCGTAATATACAAGGTTGGTTATAATGAATGATTCTTGTTAAATTCATGAATAATAATTAACTTGTAAAGTTCATCCTCAAATATAAAACTAATTTGGTTTAGTTCATTAAGTTCTTTTGAGAATTTATTTGATTTGAAGTAAATAAAACAACAAAATTTTTTTTATATAAAATTTATTTTCATTTGATGAATATTTTTATTTATAAACAAATTTCATTTGTGTTGGTCTGTTCAAACGAATGACCGTACTGATCCTATGTCAGGTCACTACAGCTATTTCTAACGTTTGAGCAAACCTGAGAATTTATTCTCAATTTTCAATTGTATTATTTTCAATAACATTCATTTTTTTTTCTTTGACTTTCCATTTGAATTTTTATTTTGTTAGTTAAATAAAGTTTATGTGTTTTCAATTTTACATATGTGTTTAATTGCTGTTAATACAAGCATCCAGCGTTCTTTTCTTTTGAATTCAGAGTTTAGTAGCAGTTGTCCAGCTTGCAGGAGCTTTAGTGCTTACGATATAAGTTTTCTTCTTTTCCAGGCATAAAAGTAAATAAGAGTCTCGTAATTCAAATAATTTATGCTTTACTGAACAAACCTGAGCTAGCTGAGAGGAATAAAGAAAAATATCTGTGGTGTATTCTCATCTCAATCCACCGTATATAATTTATGTTTATATTTGGAGCGGTGGACATATTGTATTTTATTTTATCTTCAAAGATCACCGCAATATGTATTTTTCTAAGTTTTATATTTTTAAATAAATAAATCTAAAATAACTATTTGGATACGCATGAGAACCACGATCCACTAGCAGCGCCCTTTCACTTCCCAGCGTTGTTAACTTTTAAAACTATTCACAATTATGAAAGTTTGCTGCAACAAACCCGCAGACTTGAATACCATGAAAAGCAGACAAATTATATAAATATTAGATGATGACCTGATGGCAATTGCTTATTTATAGCTGTTTCATTTATTATTTTGAGAAAAGAAATCATCGTGAAATATGTTTGCAAATTGTTGCAAAAAATGGAAATGACTAGGGCGATTATCATAAAGATTTCATTATTGGCGATCGAACTTATTGAACTTATCGTGTTCCCATTAACACTGTTTTAGATTACGAAAATTTTATGTGCTTTGGTAGTGAATACACCGGCCATATTGAACTTTATTGTGTAGGACAAATATTATTTCCTAATCTACATATATATTTAAAACACGGTTCATTTCTGTTCCAGTTTGTTTACGAGTTATACAAGACTGATTTGCGGGGGTGTTTGTTAAATAACGCGTTTAAAAGTTCGGCTGAGAATGGTAAGCTTAGTATTTTCAACTGTTTTTGTTGGATTGCGTTTCTTTAATAAATATTAATATTTAATAGTCACTCTTGGAAACCCGAAGGATTGTAAATACACAAAGAAAGTTGTACCTTATATAACCAAATACTTCAATAAATTAGTTTTTTGATCGTCACGTTTTGTCGGGGTTTCCCAAGTGAATAATAAAGAAAGTAATATTTTTAGAAAACGCGATGGTTTTTATCTCTTAGCTAAATACTTGGCAAGCGTATTGAACTAATAATGTAATAAAGACATGAAAATTGAAAAAGAAACTAATTAATGAAACCTACAAACGCTCCTAATTAAATAAAACCCGAAAATATGACTTATTAAAAGACCCTTGTAATCCTCTTAAAGATCTGAACTTAAATTAAAACTCTGTTATAAGTTGTTTACTTTTAATTGAATTTTCATGCCGAAATTACCCGCCGTAAAGAAAGAAAAGTTCTTCAAGATCAAAATTTTAATCACAAAGATTAAGTAAAAATTAATTATTATCTTTATCAGGTCTTTAATGTTCTGACAGCTCCCGAATGAGAAAATTTATACAGTATGTAACTTTAATAATGTGCAAGTTTAATCATAGGTAACTTTCCATTATGTACTAAACTAATTGTTTCATTATTATCAGACAATTTATGAAGAAATGTTATAAGAAACTTACTACGCAAATTTGATTAAGGTCTTTGTTTGTATTAAAGTCAACTATTCTTTGCCATAATCCCTCTTTCTTAAGTCGAATGTTAATTAGAAAATTTTCATTTAGAAGCAATATTCAAATTTAGTCACTAACTGGCGTTCTACAGCGTTAGGCCAATAAATGCCTCGGCTGTAAACTCTATAAATATTCAAACCAATTTATGAAGTGAATAAAGTCGTAGAATTTACCAAAGTAATTTTATACAACAGAAAAAAATGATGAACCTTAATAGGTATTCATAAATATTATAAAATTATGTAATAAACCATATCAATACTCCTCTTAGTAGGTGGGGTGTTTTATTTTCTTACCGTTAGCTAAGAGTTGAAGTATCTACTTCGAAGCTAGTCTGGAACTTTGTAGTTATCCAATAATTTAAGTAGAAAAAAAGGAAATAGAAGTCTGTTCGGTAACAGAAAACTACGTGATATTCACGAAGGAAATTGAATTGAAGCAGGTTTCTGAATGTTAACAGTTTTAAATTGAAGTGAACAACATGTTTACATTCTGGTGGGATATTAAAGAAAAATAATAATTTCTCAGTTCTCTTTGCTTTTATAAAAATTCACCTGAAATGCGTAGGCGTTGAAAAAGTTACCTTGTTACATATGAAAATTAAAGGAGAAAAACTTTAGGTATTAGTACTGTAGTACTTTCACAAAGCCCACAACGGCAGATTTTTAAGTCTATTTAATGCTGAATTTATGGGTTAAATATTTTCCTAAATTAATCTTTATCATTGATGTTGAGCAACCTAGAATAATAATTCATAAGCTTCATAGCGGTAACTGGAATAAGAACAACGTATATACATTTACAAATGATACTACCAAAAATTAAAACCCAAACTTTCTCCAGGTTAATTTGTTTTAGTACTGCTGCACGCCCACTAAATATGTTTAAAAATATAAATTTTAAAATACAGGGTGTCTTAACTGAAGATTCGTATCCTCTGGACAGGTGATACTATACATAAAATGCAACAAAAAAGCTTAATATCATTAGTTTTTGAAAAGTGGGTTGGTCATCACTGGTTTAAGAATAGCAGTTGGAACTGGATATGCCTAACTGTATTTTCAACCTGATATAGCTGACACATTGATGCTAGGTGATGTCAGAGTTTGTTCTGACTATTATTTCTAGCAGTTCCCAAAAGTTGACCTTTTTAGCAAATGTTTTGCGATGTGTGTAAAATCAAAAATGGTATAACGATTTTTTTGTTCCTATTGACGAGTACTATCACCTGTCCAGAGGATACGAATCTAAGGTTAAACATCCTGTATACATATTGTCGTGATATTCGACATACGAAATAAGGAATTGGCCCACTCAAAAGTTTTAAGTAAGCTTATATATGAAATTTCAAAGCGACAGGTTAGATTGGCTGCATAATCTCACTTTCAAAATTATAATTTAGAGAAATTTTATCTTTGATAGAAATTCTCATATTGTTGATTTCTGAAATTATGCAAATAATGTTTGTTAGCATATAATGTTTAAATTTCTGAAGATAGGAAGGTGTGAAAATGTAAATAAGTTAATAAATAGTTTTGTGAAAATTAGGTTTTGACATTCAATGAAGGCTGTGTGTGTGTGTGTTATACTATTATATTGGAAATTTGATAATCTATAAGTTTATTAGTTGGTTTTAGGATTAATTAGAATTTATAAAAAATCATTTGGTTATGTTATAAACCAAAGGTCGGTGTTCTTCTGTTTCAATGAAAATTTAGTATAGAGTTCATTTGTTTACCAAAACGGTATAAATACCCGGCCATTTTTGTAACAAACTCTCTTCCAATTTCATCTTTAGGGAAATGCAGATCGATTGTAGAGCAATAGAATAAATCGAAGGTTATGTTTTGAGTTAAAAACATGTAAACAAAGCAAGTGTCAAAATTTTAAGGTTATTGTTATTATCCAAATGTATTGATAAAAAATTGTTTTGTATCTGTTTATATTACTGTGTTCCTAGATCTATATAATCATTTAATGCCCTAGTGAGGCGACCCGCCTAAGAGTCTCATTTTGTGGAGAACTAGACTTTTCACAACAATTTTATTTAGCCGGAGCAATTATTTTAATTGCAGGTAAGAAATTAATTAGTTGTGTTTATGAATTTTTATTACGAATAGCCCTTGTCGTAAAAAAACTTTACAACAATATGTACAGGATGATTCAAGTATATGTTTAGTCCTTATTAGTTTTTTATTTTTAAGATAATGGGTTCGTTCAAAAAAAATTTTAAACAATATGATGTGCAGTTTTTAAACATGCTAAACGTTTTTGAAAATTCATATGTTATACAGGGTAATAGAAAAAATGCGTTTCTTTAAATGGAACGTTCTGTAGATTTTTCAATAATTGAAGTCCTTACTATTGCCGGATTTCTAATATATACAGCCTGTTTGATTTAAAGCGCCTCCCTTTGTAGCAACTTTATTTTCAGTCAGAAATGGTATAAATCGTATAAATTATTAAATGGCATAAAATTCTCTATGTTTTGGTTCAGCAAATTTTCTATAACTAACTCCGCGTGAGCGTGATGACATCATCGATTTTTTTTAAATTACATGATAGGCATTTTTTTACTGGAATCGATAGATTATTATGTTCTCTTTTCATTCATGATAAACATTCATACTCTTATATAAGAAAATTTTGAAGAAAAACATGAAAAATGATTTACGATTAGTAGGCTTTGATTCCTGATTCTCCAATTAATAAAACATAATTATCTAGCAAGCTTAGGTAAATAACGAAACTTTAGTTGTTCCAGTGGCGTATTTACAAATTTTTTCGGGAGCGTGGGGGTATTCTATAAAAATTGCGAAACAAAATACTTAGATTTTGACATAAATAAGCTGGACTATTAAAAAAATCGGTAGTGGCTCCATCCCGTTAGCGCGCCCATTCCCCCCCTCAAATACGCCACTGAGGTTTTCTGATGGTTTTTAAAATTCAATTAGGGAAAATGTACAATAAAGTTGTTCAATATTATTGCGGCTGATACCTTTATTCTTCAACTAAACAACATTTTGTTAAATAAGAAATTTAATAAGTATTAATTCTTAACTTAAAATAGATCTAACAATCACTATTAATTATAGCTGCCTCCAAGTTGTACAAATCTTTCAACGTTTACCATACCATTTAGATACCATAACATTTAACTAGATAGATACGTTCTTCTTTAGTGAGCATTTTGGAAGTTAAATTTTAAGTACAATTTGACACAGCCTAAAACTAATTTAAGGACAGTACAAAGCAAAGTCTATTACATACTTTAGATAAATCGTTAGCATCTCTAGATACTTAAACCGAGCACACACGTGATTGCGTTCAAGTCCATAACAACCAGGGGATTATGATTTATAACACCCGCTCAATCTGTTGGTCCTAGCGAACACCGCTGACATTTTTAAAAACCGTGATAAGATGAGAGTGTAACATGCACTCTTATTTTTCTCATCCCTGATTGTATTGTTTATACAGCAGTTGATCACGAGAATGACTAATTTGTGCATTTAATTGTCAAGACTATATGTGGTTCCGACAAATGTCACACACTTTACATACTCTTCATTATGTGACAGAAATAAATTTAAAATCAGTACTCATATTTCCAAGTAGCTGTTAAGTTATGTTTTTTATTAAAATTTATATTTCTTAATCAAATGTATTAAATAAAAAATAAAGCGATACTTTATTCAGTTCCTCGTTACTAGTTAGATGGGTTGTGAAAACAATCCATTTTTAGAAGTGAGTGTCATTCCATAAAAGTAAAAGTTTGGAATATGCTGGATTAATGATTTTTCAGTATCTTCCCAACTCTTGTTTTCTACAAGCACTACTAATTCCAATATAAGAACTACCTGAATGAAACAAAATGTTAATGTTTATGTGTTGTTATGTAGGATATCGTAGGTAAGTTTTACCGCTGTAAATAAATATTTGTTGTCTGGTGCACAACATAGAATCATTAATTTCTTTTGAGTTAGAGTTTTCAACTTTTTACATTTGAGTAGGGCTATTAATTTAGGATAAGTTGCAGTGTTAGAGTATATCGCTGAAGGTGAAGATGTTTTTATTTTATTCGAAAGCTACGTTTTCTAAGAATGATTTAATGTAAATCCTGAGTCTCCATAAATTTTCGACATTTTACGGATACAATTGAAAGGAATTAGTAGTTAAGATAAAAGATATTTTTTTAGTAAATGACAACCACACTCAGCTATCACTAATAATAACTTATAATAACGGGCACTCTGCTACCAACATAATTAAGATAAATCACAAATTCCTAATAGTGCGATCGTACATTTTATACATGGTAGTTGTGTAAGAATACGCTTACGCAGTTTGTTAGTCGTACAATATTAATTATTATTTACAGTAGTGGTCGTAGAAAAAATATTTTCATAAAATTTTGTTTTTTTACTGTATAACAGCCAAATTGCCAATTTGTTTCAAATGGAACACCTATTTGATTTTGATATCATTTTCTAGCTTGTTTTCCAAGCGATACAAGGTTTTTGGTTAAAGTAAGGCAAAAGGCTAATACAGCTTTAAGTTTTGTTCTTATCAAATCAAATAATTGACTACTTATTATTTTGTTTGTTCCGTAATTTGTAAATTAATGTTTACACTAACCAGTAATTAATTTATACAGAAGGCAGCTCTTAATCTCCTTATAGTAATGTTTAGACGGTCTTCTTTAATTCAGCGGTTAAAGCCCCCAGAATATTTATTAGGTTTCTTACACTTTTACGTCTCAAAATTATTTACTGTAGAAAAACTAAAAATGTGGAAAAACTGTTATGTTTGTCGTGAAAATGTTATTTTTACTTCAACCTTCTTGTATTAAAACAAGCATATTTGGAAATTTAATCATTTACAATCATTTACATCAGTTGGTAAAACATTATTCTCGGCTAAAGCAGCTTTTAGATTTCAAACCAGAACGTTGCTGCTGATGCGAAATACTTTTAAATCTAAATTGTGACCACGCTTTGACACTTTACAGTGCTGCTGATGGTGGTGTAATCGATCAAATGGATTTAAAAAGTATAATACAGTTTTTGGTAGAATTTGTGCAAATCCAAGCTCATCCTGTTTTTGTATGTCTTCTTATTTGACATTTTTTCTACATGTGTACAAGTACCCTATGTTTATTAAGATAATCGGAAAGACTGTTTTATTTGCTTAAACCCCAATTGCAATATAAATATGCATCTGCATTTAGTTACAAGTACGTATTTCTAACTTCTTTCAGGTTGCCGTTACTAAGTGCCTTTCATATTTAAATATTTATTTTGATAAATTGACACAAACATTACTGGTCGAAAGTATAGTGCATGTTTGCTATAAAATCCTATCAATTCAAAGATTTTTGTAAATTTTGTTTGTAAAACACCCACACTTGAGATGCAGCACTTATATATTTAAACTCTGCGTTTTCGCAATTGACTTGTGTTAGTGCAATGTTTCACTCTTGAAATTTTGCCTTCGAGTGCATACAAACCCATAACCCACAGTCGTATATCTCTACATCAACGTATTATTTTTAATAAATCCTTTATATGAAATTAAGTTATATAAAAAATCTACTTTGTCTTTTAATAAATAAATAGTTAAACATTTTTTCGTATTCTTTTTTCAAATTATACTAACTATTATATTATTATTATAATTTCTTCTTGGTAAAATTTAAAATGTATTTACAACGCCTCCTAAATCCTTACATGGTACTAAATCGTATCAGGCTTCACATCTCGTATAAGGTAACAAGTTGGCAATATTATACCGTATACGTTAAGTAATCTCGTAGTGTTGATAATCTATTGGATTGAATTGAGTTGTCGTATTTTCTTCTAAGAAATTCTTTAAGAAACTGAAGATTCTTTGTATGCATCAACAAAAGAAATTAACCTAAAATAAAGGGTATTTTTTGCTATTATCTGCTTTGTACTTTAAGAAGATTGTTAATTAATTTTGTTTTTGTAATATAATCTAATGTAACTTCATTTATTGAAGTTATTTAGACCTGGAGTTGGTTTGGCCCCGAAAACATTGTTTTAATACATCCCGTTGGGTGAATTATAAATAGCACTGTTTATAAATAGAGCTGATTTAAAACAATTGAATGGATTAGGAAACTATATTGCTTGAAAAGTAAATTTAAAGTAAGTTTGAACTAAATTTTTCGGTAGCTTACGCAACAAATTGTTAAGAAATTGTTTAAGTAGTTACTACCATTATTGGTTGAACAATAAGAAAAGTAAGCAATAGTCTTTAAGTTGTTTGAACTTATTGAACAAAGAAAATTTAGATTATCTTGCAATGATTAAAGCGGTAAGATTTATGAAAAGGGAATTTATTAAATTCAGGGCAATGTGTTTTAACTGTACTCTTTTAGGTTTGATGCAATTTTATTTTTCTGTACATCATTTTAAAGCTAATAAGTTAATATATTGGCATAGGGGTAACTGCTAGTTCTATTAGCGTCACAACCCTATGTTTACTGCCCTTGCATTGGTTAATGACGAAAAACTCAAAAATGCACTAGTACGAACTTGTAATCTGTACACGCCCCCTAAGTAGTGGTAATCAACCTGCTACATCTAACCGTCTGACGTCTTGTTACCCTTTTTTGAAATGATGTCTATTTATAGTTCCTTAGGGTTAAATACGCATGCAAGTTTTTAAGCAATTATTACTTGTGAAACCTGAGTGAATCTTCAAGCAGTGCTCAAGTTGTTCAGTCATCGGGATAGATTAATGCTACAAATAACACTTACTACTAAAACTATTGAAATCAGAGAAATGTCAGGGAATTTATGAGTACTTCATGAAGTTGTGATTTTTATTTCATTTTTCTTTTTCGTAAACAAATGAGACAAATGTAAACAATGATTGTTATACTTCAAAAAGTTATCCTACAGTATTTTCATGCACGTTTTTTGTTTTTGTTTTAGACACTCTAATTATTCCGACAAAAAGTGGATACGCTTTCAAGATTACACACATGTACCCGTCCCCGTCACCTGAATATTCAAAACTTTGTATTCGCTCCCCTCCACCTGACCGAAAATAATGGAATCCGATATAAAGATGCCCGTTTATCTTCTGCGAGGAGGAAAGTGGTAGTACCGGTAGTGGAAAGCTTATATCAGCGGCAACGCTTGGTATAGTCCCGAATATACTCAACTAAGAAGTAAGTGACCTTGTTGCTTTAGAAGCAAAACATGGTAAACGTTGCTACGTTACTTTCCTGACAAAAGTACGTAGTTTAAACAGGTTACAGAATCAGAATTATGAGGAAAAGCTTTCTCCAGTTGGTAACGGATCTGCTGTCAGTGAACTTATCGCGTACATGTAAGATAGCTATTTGTTTAGTCAAACACCACCAATTTTCTGTTTATCGAAACTTTTGTCAAAGATACAGGGAGGTACAGTGCATTGAATATTGCTAGTTTGGTAGTTACGTCTTATTGTGCCAATATATCACTATATCAGAGCCACTTCTTAAGGTATTTCTTTATCTAAGGATCATGTGCGTACATCAACGGAAAGCAAATTTGGTTCTCTTCCCATCTAACGATGAGAATCAATAGGCGGACATAAAAAATAAAAATATTGACTATCTTATCTCAGAAGCTAGTAGACGCGGAATTTGTGAAGGCACCATTAGATTCGCCATAATAAAAAATGTAAGGAAATCAAGTTTTATGATGATCAGACTAACAGTTACGGAAATATACAAATACATACATATTTTTTTAAATAATTAATACGACTCTTATGGCCGGTTTCAGAAAACTTGATTAAGTTCTTATTAACTTAGGGCGGGTTATATAAACACACTTTAACTTTTAACTAGGATCAATATCCTAGACAAAGATTTTTCTGACAATCGTTACTGCAGCAACTGAACCATGTTTAAAATTCAGTCATTTCATTGGCTGAGATTTAACAGACCTTGAATTTTATCCAATCATATTTCTAGATTTCAAATTTAATCACAAATAAGTTAATCAGAGTTCAATCAAGCTTTGTGAAACCGGCCATCAGTTTTTCAAAATATTTCAGTAACCACACAAGTTTTGTTTGTAATTTAACCAACTCTCTAGCTCTTATATGTAGTTTCCAAGATCCCCATACCGTAAATGTTAGATAAATACGCATATTCTGCTTTCAGTTATGAAAGAGTTCAGTGTAAACCTATAGCAAATTGAGATGACCTTAGAATATTTAACTAGAAAAAAGGCAAATGTTAAGTTGATACTTATACATTCAAGATAAACCATTAGATGCAAAAAAGTACTGGAAATGTGAATACTTTACCCAGAATAAATGTAGAGGACGAGCAATCACGTAAGGAGAAACATCATCAAGGGAAGTGCCAACAATTATGGAGGAAATGCCGCAGGAGTTGGAGCTTAAAGACCAAAAATAATTTTAAGGAGTTGGCCAAAAGAAACAGAAATACGCCGCACTACGTCGTTTCGGCAGTATCCTCAAATGTCGACCACCTTACCGCAACAGCTTTACCCACCGTGGACAGTCTCAAGCGAACAGTACGGTCAGAGAGAACAAGAGAAAATATGGAGTTAACAATGCCCAATAACCTAGAGGATTTCGATATCCCAAAAAAATACAAAAAATGAAAAATAATTTTCACCACCTAAGAAAATCTTGGCTTCGTATAAAGAGAACATGTTTATATGGATGGCACTTTCAAAACACCCCCAAAATATTTTTCAAGTCTACACTATGCACACATTTTTAGACTCATCATTTTTACCGTTGGTTTATGTACTGGTTCCCAAAAAGATCGAGAAAACCCACATCAGATTACTGGAAGGTGTAAATATTTTATTACTAGTCCTCCGTCCAAAATCATTCCTGACAGACTTCGAAATATCAATGGTTGCCTCCATAAAAACTGTATTTCCATTTTCTTCTATTTGGGGACGTTTTTCTCATTTAAGCCAAGCTCTTTTTCGAAAAATATAGAGTTCTGTTATAAAATAAAAATATGATACAGAGAATTCTCCCACCATATGAAACTCTTGACAGCGTTGGCTTTTATACCACCAGAACACTCCAAACCCGTACCTGAAGAAGCAAACCAGGACGTGGACTATTTCGAGGAATCATGGATTGGCCCATTCGGAAGAAATCGGCGAAGGCCTCCCACATTTAATATTGAAATGTGGAACTATTATGCTTCAATTAATGACGACATTGTAAAAACCAATAACCACATAGAACATGGCATTTGAGAATCAATTGTCAGCATACCATTCAACTATTGGAAGTTTACAGAAGGCATCCAAAGAGAACAGGCCTTGACAGAAATGAAAATTGCACAATTTTAGTTGAGAATCCCGCAACTTCACGAAAGAAAAAATACACCGCTCTTGACCAAAGAATGAAAATATTTTGGAACAATTTTCTGTAGTATATGATTCTGTAGGATTTTTAAGTAATTTAGCTGTAAATATTTCTTTGTAAATGTATAGTGGGATAGTATTGATAAAATGTGTAAAATGTAGCTACCCAACATAAAATGACGTGTCTTATAAAGTTAAAATAAAAAAGTGAAAAGTAATCAGAAAACAAAAAACAAAACAAAAAACTTTTAAACACTACAACATTATGCTGATCGTCCTAAGCCGAGATCAAGTGTAAAGGGAAGTTTATTGTTCCGTATTCGTCGGAGAATCTTCCATTCGTAGAATTGTTTGTAATTTAAGAATATCAAACAATTGTTTATATTCATTCAAATGTCGGTTCGAACAAATATCCATTCAATGATTTGTCCTTCGATCATGTGTCTTTCGAGATTTTGTCCGAGACTCACTAATTACTACACACGTATTTGATTTGTATGTCAAAATTGGTTAAACTACAAAGTTAAGAGAGACATGAATGGAGGCAACTTGTTTCATTAAAACAAATTAGTTCATTCTGTTTTTTGTGTTTATTTAAGTGTTTTGCGCCTAAAAGGTAATCTGCAAAGGTAATCATTTTTTCATAATAGAAAATATTTTTGATACAGCTATAAATTGTTAATTAGATAAATTGAATAATCTCAGCTCTACTAAATACATCTTTGAAGATTATTTCATGACTACCAAACATAATTTTCAGAGGATAAATAAAAATGAGCAGAAAAAAGTTTATATAAGATTTACCAGAAAAGGGAAAATTTCAGCAAAAAACAATAAACGCGGACTCAATAGCTTACTAACTCCGACGTTTGCGAGCACTTTAGCTCGACTGATAGAATTAGATCCATTCTTCTGTACAAATGTTGGACGTTTCGAAGCCGTGCTTCTGTTTTTGCTTGTTAGAATAATTCTAAATACTATAACTGCAAATACCTATTAAAATTAAAAGTTTTTATCGTATTAGCAATTGAAGAGATGAATTTATTAAAGATATCTCGACACCATTGTATAGCATAAGAACCATGCTTTGGAAATAAATGATTTAATTGAAAACGGCACAACCAACATATCCACTCTGCGGCTCGGTGCGCTCAGCACTTCGACACCTAAAGGAATAAGGGGTATAATTGCATTATGACTTGATTACATTAATACTTCATTATACTCTATAAATACTTTTTATGGCCCATTCAACTTTCTACAGATTGTCTAAATGTTTTACGCGGAGTCCCCGTGTTAACATACCTCCACGTTCCTTCCCTTGGGAGGAAATAATTGAGATACGCTCAATCAGCGCGCAATCGCATAGCAATTGCTCCCAGTCACTCACTGGTCGGAGCGAGGTTGCCTATCCACCCTCTACTAGCTAACTAGTACCGGAGCGATTGACTTAACACGTACTCACCCGCCGGCACCCTCCTCGACCTCTTTCATACGGGGTCAAATGCCTCGTCCAGCATTACGACTATTCCCCCAACTTAGGTCTGTTCAGTACACCGAGCCAGAGTTGGGGCCACTGCCCGATCGAATCCAACCTCAAATGTGGCGGGACTTGGTTTTTTTAAATAGGTTTGCCACCCCGATCTCCCAGTTATAGGCCTGGTGCACCCTCGACAGAGCTTCGTTTCGAGGCTACTTTAAGGGCCCATCAAAGTAGCATCCCGGTGTGTACCCGTTAAGGTGAAGTTGTCTTGAACGTGAGAGGCTATGTATCTTCGCATCAACGCCCTTTAAGTGTAGGACCCTAGACGATTTCTGGGAATCTGACGCTGGAACTGACAGCATGTACCAGACCCCCGTACTGTCACCTACGAAACGCTACCTAGTGGCATGCAGTTTCTCATTGGTTAGCCAGCGAACTCCCTAACCGAGATAAACCTCACTTGAATCTCTTCCATTCGTCTAGGTCAGACAGCGGGATACTTAGCTCCATAAAAGACCCTACGTCAGGTAAGATTCAATCCACCGACACCGGACCCCCTTGTTAGCAGAGCTCCCTCCGCAACGTTTTAGAGTCATCGTCGAGAAACACTTCGGTGAAACGTAAACGAAACAACTCGGCATAACTCTACCACACATTTAATTCTGATCGCGTCATCCGTTGTCCAGACAAGCCTGGGATGGAGTAGACAACGACCAGTTCTAAGGGTGAACGCCGTGTTGTCTGCCTTCAAGCTAGTCTCGAATCCTAGTGCTTCCCGACACCTCTAACGACTGCCCTCCCTCTATCTTCGGGCTAGTCTCGGATACTAGTAATGAAGTCCGACATCTCCAACGACTGCTTGACCAAACTTTTTGCAGTGGGTTAGTCAGCTTATAATGCCCCAATTTACAATATTTCTTGATCCTTCGAGCCGAATGTTACTTAGAGAAATCCAGAAACTCACCCTAGCAGCATTTCTAGTCATCGCTACGTACCAGCAATTATCAGTGGAATTATTAAGTAATTGCTACTTTCGTAGAACTTGTTTTCTCTTCTTTCCTTCTCTTTGACACATCGTGTCCCGTGGTTACTCTCTCTTACTCTTGCAACTTAAATATTTTTTTGTACGACCATGCTATTTCGGATTGTTTACCATACTTGGTTTTAGAACAGTAGGTTATATTTACTGGTTACTAAGCAAAAACGCGTCGGTAAGTAATTACTTACCGTTCTGTTTTTGACAGAACTGAACGGTAAGTAAATTATATGTAATTTATAAAATAAATGCATGTCTTTAGATGTCTCTTTCGTGAAAAATCATTATTTCCTAAATAATTGGACTATTTAAAAAAATATATGTTTTTTATTTAAATTTGCTCAGGCCTCTTCAATATCCGAATTATATTCGTTTTCAGATTCAGACAAATATCGTGACATTCAAGAATAATAGTAATTACAAACGTATCCATGGTAACGACAAAACCTACTTAATGTTTGGTGGATATACACGACAAAAATAAATTATCTTAAATCTATTTTTTTACCATCTTCGGGATATTTCCTTAGTTAATATCTTTGTATTCATAATGGTCGTACAAAAAATAGTATAAGCATCTCAAACAGTAAGGAGTTTACCGATCTCCTCCAATATTGGCGACTTCGCTTCGCTCAGTCGCCAAACATTGTCGTCGATCGGTAAACTGTCCTTACTGTTCTTGACACTTAATATACTATATCACTTTCTATACTAATGCTCCGATCGTGTCACAAAATGTAACAGTATACCAAAATTATAAATCATTGCAATTTTTCTGTTGAATGTGATGATGAGGTCGAAAAATAACAACGCGACTTCTTTAAATATATTTTTTAATAAAAAATTAGATAGAAACCATTTTTATATTATTCCTGTTATGTTCTTTTATGTGTTTAAATAAAAGATACTCAATTATTGTCATTAATTAACTTTATTAATATTGAGTGAGCACGGAGCATTACATACACAATAAATACACTGTATAAGATGTGTGTCCTCCAAGCCGACTCAAGTAGTACTGACGGACAGGCCAGAATTGGCTAGTTACATCACTAGAAATAAATGTTGCCAAATTCAATTTGCATACATAATAATTCCTAAGGAACAATTTGGCACCAATTCGTTATTTTTATTGAAGGTTATGTGGTAAAACACCTAATAACAACCATAACAAATTGCAAATTGATTAATGGCCTCCAACATTTTACAAGTAAATACGGAGATGGAGTAGTTTACGAAAAATTACTTTAAACTGATTCTCCTGGGTAGCAAAAACGTAAATTTTACTTTCAATACTTCTGTAAAGTTCTGTTACTTTAAAGAGTTAAACAATGGTTCTAGGCAGGTGTCAGAAACTTTGAGTACCACTTTAAAGTTTTAAACACTTTAAAGTAGCTTCGGGCAAGTTACTGCTACAATCATAATACCACTTTGAAGTTGCAACGACTTTAAAGTAATTGTACTAAGTGGTAATACCGTTCCTTATACTTTAAAAGTTACTTAGAATTAATGGAACTACATAGTTCCAATAAATAGTATAAACAACTACACAATTACTAAAATATCTCGAATTGATGTAATTAAACCTATGAAGTCATAAATGTAGTTGTAGTTACGTAACAACTACTCAATCAAAGTTACGATCTCAGTTACTGCTACTTAGATGCTGCTTGGGTTAGATCCTAACTTTTACATAGATTATTAAAAATAGTTCAAGTTTTTTGTTCTACTAGTAACATGTCTACAGTAGTCTACGAAATAGAATTTAATCTAAAGGTAGTATTAAAGCGTTTAGAGATATTTTATGATCTTGCAAATGATCTTAAGGAATCTCCCCAAAATAAATCATTGGCACACTCATTTATTGCTAGTTACGTTGATCTCGCTTAATACAAGAAAGAATTTGTTGGCCATTTTACTACAGTGCTGAAAAATGCTGCCATAAGGGAAATCGTTGTATCTGATGAGTCTCGACATAAAACGGCAAGAAATAAATTTACCAATTGCTACAGCAAGGTAGCAATAATGGAGCAGTTTTTACTGACAGCAATGACGCTAGTCAGTTGAGCGCATCTTGTAATCAAGCTCACGAAAGGGTTTTTTTACCTATATAAACATTAACTAAATTTGATGGTTTTATGTTCGTTTATGGACATTTTGGAGAGATACCCTTAAGATGCTGATGTATGAAGGAACCCAATCTTCAGAGCAGAATTTAGCAGATAAATAAACTCAAACTCTACCATATCCAATGGAAAAATCGTAGGCGATTTTATGGCTCTCGAGTACTAAAGTGAAATGTACCCCTCGGCTTCAAAGATTTTGGTGAATGATATTTATGTCCATAATGTGTATGCTTTATTCGGGAAGGGCTGTTTCTGTTGCATTTGTGGATAAGTAATTCCAGTGAATTGTTAGGTACAATAACTGATCGAAGTACTCAGTCACCAATATGTCTTTGGAGGTTTTCTCCTGAGTCAAGTCAGAATCTTTTTGTCAAGAATCTTATTTTTCTATTGGAATCAGGTCAGTGATGCTTCATATGCATGTTAGTCACCCACCTAGTTCAATAATAAAATGATCTATTCTATCTTGTGTTACGTGCCAATTTCGTAGCACTCTGTATAGCGATGCTTTTGTTATATTGTATAGCATTAGGGATTTTCACACTCTTTTATTTTTAGTTGCCATTTTGATCGGAACTAACTTTCTGTTGATAATACGACCGACACTTCGTTCTTTCATTCGATCGTGAAGCAACTTCTTTATAAGAATGTTTTAATGGCATCGCCGTAAATTGATCTTCCCTTTAAGCTGTGATATGGGTTTTTTGCATTTACAGATATATAATTAATTTTTGGCGTTGATTTCCAATATAAATTGGTACCATAAGGGATTTACCACTAGTTCTTTTGGGAGGTTAGAAGTACGGTCTTGGAGGTTCGTAGTTTTTAACTTTTCTTTACGTTCAGTCTCTTATACTGTAATTATTTTGACAGGATTCGATATTTAATCGCCGTTAAACGCATTTGGAAGCGGAATAACTTTATCACAAGCTCGCCTTCCATCCAAGGTACTTATTCAATGTTTGGTTGGTGCATTTTGGTAATTGATTTTATTTGTTACAGACCTTTATATTTTCTCTTTATTTTACCTTAACTCATTGTTGTACATTTGGGTTTGTTAATAGACCAATAGGTTGAACTTTTTGCCAACGTAC
This sequence comes from Agrypnus murinus, assembly GCA_929113105.1. Classification (NCBI taxonomy): domain Eukaryota; kingdom Metazoa; phylum Arthropoda; class Insecta; order Coleoptera; family Elateridae; genus Agrypnus; species Agrypnus murinus. The sequence continues at coordinate 90,759,735 of OV816026.1, forward strand.
AGTTACTTGGTTGCTGGTTGTCGCCTTGGATCACCCTACGTTCATCCTGATTTATGGTGTTGCTCTTCAGATTGAAACAACACGCACCTGTATCGTGAGTCACTTAGATTGTAGCAACTATTTATGATAATAATAACGTTTGACAATCCTTTATTGTAAATAAAACATTACTTTTTATTTGTATATTATAATTGTCTGTGTTAGATGTTTTTTTCCTAGTGTGCGTGTAGCACTTAGATCTGGGTAATCATTTCTTATATCTATCATTCTTAAACCTAGGTATTTATTTATTATGTACTTATCAACTACTATTACATATATATGGTGTATTATCGGTTTACATTGTTAGGAATTTTGCGAATGAATGCAATACATATATCGTTGTTCCGTAATAGTTGAACTACTGATAATTTGTTTTGATTGATAATAAAGCAGTGTATATCATACCTGAAGACTTATTATTTGTATGAGTGGTATCTGGGGTTTATATTTACAGATTTCGTGATATCTAAATTAGAAAATTTTCATTACAACATGCATTAATGTTAAATCCAACGAAATCGTGTGCACTATTATTAGGAAAATCTAGTGACGCTCTTGAAGTGCCACCTATTAAAATTGGGGAAATGAAGTACCTATAGTAGAAAATGCTAAGAATTTAGGAGTAATTTTTGACAAAACATTTCGGTTTGGAAAGCAAGTCTCTAAATATATACAAAAAGCTTATTATAACTTAAAACTTATTTATCCCCATAAAGATTATTTAAGTAAAGAATCGAAAATTTTACTATGTGAGTCTATGGTTTTATCACAATTTAGTTATTGTGTTCCTGTGTATAGCCCATGTCTTGATTATGAGACAACTCAACGTATTCAGCGTGTTCAAAATTCTTGTTTGCGTCTTATTTATAGAATTCCGAAATACGAACATATTTCGCATAAACTAACTGCTACCGGTTGGCTTAATATGAAAAAACGATTCTACTTACAAACAGCTGCATTCTACCATAAGATAATATCTGATAAGCAGCCTCCCTATTTATACAATAAAATTAGGTACAGGACAGATGTGCACATTATAAATCTGCGACATAACATAGAGGTTTGTTGACCATCCCCAGACATAATACTACTTTTTATCAACGTTCGTTTACTTATACTATCGCAAACATTTATAATGTGATACCCGTTTCCATTAAAACGCTTGCTATTAAACAATTTAAAAAAGCTTTGTTCAAAAAGTTACTATTAACCAATTGATATACCAGCTCGTAAATAGTCTATGTAATTCATTCTTTGTAAGTTATTTTTATACATGTATACTGATATATACTATAGTTTTCTTATTTACCTTATTTTGTTTTGTGTATGGATTGTATTATCTGTGTAATCCTGCTATTTTTTTTGTTCTTGTACTCCAAGGGGATGATGGAAAAGCAGCTCCTTGTGATTCTGTATTTAATTACTATCCAGAATAAATATTATATTATTATTATTATTATTATTACTCTTTTTTTTCACGGTATTTCATATACCGTCGGGAGTAAACCATACTCCTAAGACTGTATCTTCAGACTTACAGTGCTCTTCGTAAAATATGTGCTGTTTCTAATACTGTTGTTTTCTGTATATCAGAAACATAATGCTGTCCTGGTAGTTCCTGGAGATAATTTTGTAGGTTCTTAGATGTTGTGCCTAATGCCCACACAATAATTGGTACTATTTTTGTTTTTACTCCCCACATTCTCTGTATTTCGATGCTTAAATCCTTATATTTTAACTTCTTCTCGGCTTCCTTCCTGATTGTATTTCTATCGTTAGGTATTGCTACACCTATGATCATGCAAGTTTTATTTTTTAGGTTCTTAACAATGATATCTGGTTTGTTAGCAGCTATGGCTCGATCTGTGTGAATTTTCTGGTTCCACATAATTGATGTCTGATGTTCCAGATGTCTTTGCATGTTTCTACTTGCTTCGGTTGATGATTGTACCAGTATTGTTCTCTTGGCGTTCCCAGTGACTTCCCGATGTTGTAATGGAGGTAAGAGCATATTTTGTCGTGACGTTTTATGTATTCGTGCTTAGCTAAAATACTGCATCCCGATATTATGTGTTCAACTGTTTCCGGATGTCCCTGGCACAGTCTACATCGATCATCATTGGTAGTTTTTAGAATATTCTTCTGATAGTATCGGGTATTCAAAGCTCCTTCTTGGGCTGCTGTTAATAGACTTTCTGTCTCTCCCTTAATACTACCTACTCTTAACCAGTTATAACTTTGTTGTTTATTTATTGATGGTTCGTCTAACTGATTATCAAACTGACCATACATCACCTTTTCTTTCCATGTCATTCTGATCTTTTTAGCAATGTTGTTTTTTATCTGCATTTTGGTAGGCGTTGGATTTTCGTCTTCATTCAATCCTATGCTTACCTTGTAATTTCTTATTCTTTTTATGATCGATTTTTCGATTTTTGTTGAGTCGTATGCTTTTATTAATCTTACTTGAGGATCAGACTCGTTGTTCTTAATATACCGTCCTAAATTTATTATTTCGGAGGTGTAGCTTCCTTCCACTTGCCTCAATCCTCGTCCACCTTCTCTTCTCTTTACGTAAAGTCTATCGACATCTGATCTTGGGTGGAGTTGTCCATATATTGTTAATAGTTTTCTAGTTTTTACTACTACTTATAGATACTTCTAGATTCTAGTTAATAGTATCTAGTGTCTTGATTTCTTGTATTGTCCAATCTATTATACCAAACAAATATTGAAATACAGGAAGGGCTAGGCAGTTGATAGCTTCAAATTTATTTTTACTATGTAATTTTGTTTTAAGTATAAGTCGGATTCTTCTAAAACATTCTTGCCGGATCTTATTTTTCATTCCTGTGGCGAATCCTTCGTATTCTTCAATTCCTAGGTACTTGTACGTTTCATGAGGTGTAAGCTCCTTGATTTCAGTATTGATTCCTAGTTCTATGTTGCGTGTAGCGGTCACTTGTCCTCGTTTGAATGACACTTTTGCACATTTCTCTAATCCAAAATCCATTCTGATGTCATCACTGATTTTTTTAACTATTTTCAGTTCTTTTTCTAATTCTTCATCGTTCTTTGCCACTAACTTGAGGTCATCCAGATATAACATATGTTACACTTTCTGGCTTATTGTTCCTGTTTTGATAGTGTATCCGAATGATTCGCTGTTAAGTTCTTTCGACAACGGTGCCATTGCTATACAGAAAAGTAAGGGCGATAACGAATCCCCTCGATATATTATTTTTTTTTTAGCGGCATCAGCATCTGAGGCTATTAGCCGCTTAAATAAGAATTTGATCTTACTTTACTCTGGTGACTCTGTAAAAACAGTATGTAAAAAACAGAAACATTACAATTTCGATTTAAAATAGACATATAATAGACATGCGCATTGGGTGACAAAAGGTGTTAAGGGGTGTGGTGGAAGGTTATAAAGGATGGGATGGGGAAAAGGCAGCACGTTTGCACAGTAAAATAATGTATAAATAAAATTGTATATAGATAAATATAAATGTAAATAAATGTATATATAATAAATAAATAAATAAATAAATAATAAAACGATTTTAACTATTATCACAGACGATTGAATTGGTTTATATATATATATTACGATCTATAGCTTGTGTAATAAATTAGTAGTTTTTAGGAACGAGATTAATTTCTTAACAGAACTTGAATTATCCTTAAGGCACTCTTCTAAATTATTTGCAAGATCCAGGTTTGCTCGTTGGTTCGCATATTGCGGGCAGTCTAGGAGTACATGTTCGACTCCAAGTGGTCCTCCACAGTTATCACATATTGGAGGTTGCCTTCCCGCGAATAAGTATGTCTTAGTCAGACGAGTGTGTCCGATTCTCAATCTACACACTGCCACCTGCTCTCGTCTCTTTAACTCTGGTAAATATCGCCACTTCAATACTTTTGGTTTAACCACCTTTAATTGTGATTGGTTATTGAACCAAATATTTTGCCACATAGATATAACGTTTTGTTTAAGGTGGCAAGATATATCGTTATGGCGTATAAGAATGCCCTGATCTATCACATCAGTCTCTGCAGCCTGACGGGCTACCTCATCGACCTTTTCGTTCCCTGAAATTCCTATATGGCTAGGGATCCAAATGAAAACTACTTTTTTATGTATAGATTTTAGCCATTTGATTACCGATAAAATATTTTGAATTAAGGGGTCCGCAGTAAAAATATCAGATAGACTCTCCATGGAGCTTTTTGAGTCTGTGCAAATTAATGCCTCATCGTATGTAGACATATCGAAATATCTCAAAGCTTGCCATATGGCATAAAGCTCAGCAGTGTATATGCTTGTAATGGGAGGTAATGACCAAGCGTATGAATTGCCCTGGACATATATGGCAGATCCTACTCCCTCCCTTGTTTTTGAGCCATCTGTATAGATCACCAAACTTTGAGGATATTCATTTAAAATAGCTAGAAATGTTGCTGCATAGAAGTTACTGGATATTACGCCTTTTCGAACTGCAGCACACTCCAAACGGCACGTCGGCTTTTCAAGACTTCATGGAGGTTCTTCGCAGAAGCCCAATTGATAAACATCCGGTAAACGAAGCTGTGTGTTATTTAGAAATTCTCCAAATCGAATTCCCGATGGTCGCGTAATTGTGCGACGGGTTGAATAAATGTCACGATGCTCATCGAAAAAAAAACGACTGTGGGCAGGATGTTGAGGTTGCCCCCATATCCTTACAGCGTACCGGGAAAGCAAATATAAACGCCTTTGCTCAAGTGGCAGAAAACCTGATTCGCAACATAGGGACATCGAAGGGCTAGTGCGAAAAGCACCAGTTGCTAGCCTTAGCCCCATGTTTTGAATCGGTTCCAGTGGCTGTAATGTAGATTTCCTTGCAGAAGCGTGAATGAAACATCCATAATCTAGTTTCGATAACACTGTTGCCCGATACATATCGAGTAAACACTCTCTATCACTGCCCCAATTAATACGCACCAAACGCACCTCATGATATTGAGCGACTGTTGGCATCTTGCCCGTAAACTGACAACGTGCTCTTTCCAGTTAAGTTTCATGTGTCGAATGTCAGTCCCAAATATCGGATAGAGTCTACAAACTGAACAGGGGAACCGTACAGGTTGATGACGGGATCTCCCTGGCAGGACCGAAGCCGACAGAAGTGTACGCATGCCGTTTTTTGTATGGAAAATTTAAATCCTACATTCCTGGCAGCGATTGAGAGTCGGTCTATTGCAGTTTGTAGATCTTCAGACACATCATCTATTGAGGCAGCAGATTTATATAAACACAGGTCATCGACGTAGAGCATCTTTTCAACAGAATCACCCACTGCTTCCAACAATTTATTTATAGCCACAATAAACAAAGTCACACTTAGTGTTGACCCTTGTGGAATACCATTCTCTAATATCACTGGCGACGATAGTGTGTTACCCATTCTAACTCGCATCTTTCGATCTGACAGAAAACTCGCTATTAGTTGACCCATTCTCCCCCTGATGCCCCAATCATGTAAAGTTTCCAGAATATTGTGACGCCAGGTCATGTCGTATGGCTTTTCAATATCAAGGAAAGCAGCCACGGAATGTTCGCGTAGCGCGAAGCTGTTTTGTACAGCACTATCCAGAGTAACTAAATTATCTACTGTGGATCTATTACGTCTAAATCCGTGCTGGTAAGGAGAAAGTAATTTGTGGTGTTCAATGTACCATACTAATCGCAGGTTAACAAGCTTTTCTAGTAGTTTGGCCATACAACATGTAAGGGAGATGGGCCTATAACTTGCAGGTGACTCTGGGGATTTTCCCGGTTTTAAAATCAGGACCGTGATGGCGGTTTTCCATTTTTCCGGCCGGACTGCCATATTTTATTGTAAAGATGGAGTAATGCGGTTTTCCCTGGGAATGGTAGATGTCGTAACAGAGAGTATGGTATTCCGTCTGGACCAGGTGCTGAGTCAGTACAAAAGGCAAGAGCATGTTCCAGTTCTGCCATAGTGAAATCATAGTTGTAATTATGATCAGAATCTGTAGCGAAGTCTATATGCAAGTCGATGTGAGTTATACGTTGGCGAAACTCTGGGCTATAATTATCAGAGCTGCTAACCCTTCTGAAATGTTCAGACATCATTTCGACTATGACTGCAGGTTCTAACGCCGTCTCGTTATCAGTGCTAAGTCGTGAGGGTATAGTATTGACTTGCTTACCGGATATTTTTCTGATCTTTTTCCAGATTTCACCAGGCGATGCTGCAGGTGTAATGGAAGATACATATTCCTGCCAACTCTTACGTTTCGAAGACAGAATTAATCGTCGCGCTTCCGCGCGATATCTTTTAAATATCGAACAATTTTCAGGCGTTGGTCTACGCTTAAAGTTATTAAACGCCTGTTTATTTCTCCTAAATGCCTTTGCTATCTCGTCATTCCACCATGGTACTACTCTCTTCGGTAAATGTCCCGACGACTTCGGAATACTGGATGCCGCTGCTTCTAAAATAACTGTGGTGAAATTATCGACATATTCCGATATATTATTTGTGGGGCAGATTTCAGTTATTGTCGATGCATACTTTTCCCAGTCTGCTTTATCGGTAATCCAGCGTGGTCAGAGAAGATTTCTCCTTCCATCGTGTTCCAGTCTATGTGCGTGGATATAGTCGGAGAGCAGATTGACAAATCGAGGGTGGAAAAAGAGTTAGATCTGGAGTTAATATAAGTAGGCTGTCCAGTGTTTAAAAGAAATAAGTCGTTGTCGGAAATAACATCCTCCATAATTCTACCGTTCAAGTCTGTTGTTTCTGATCCCCACATCTGATCGTGGGAATTAAAATCTCCCAAAAGAAGGAAAGGTGTAGGAAGTTGATCAATGATATTTTGCAACTGCGCAACATTCCTTGGACCATTAGGAAGGTACCATTACAGATGGTCATCTTAATTGGATGAGGCAGAGTTACAGCTACTACTTGAACGGTAGACCTCAGGACGATTTCCTCAGCGGAAATGTTATTCCTAACAAAGCAAGCCACACCACCGTGTGCTCTATTGCCATCTATAGCATCCGATCGAAAGCATTTATACCCACGAAGGTTGAAATTTTGATTATTCTTTAATCGTGTTTCTTGGAGACATAAACAGAATGGTTATTTGTCTGCAATGATCTTTTTAATTTCTGGATAATGGTGAATTAGTCCATTACAGTTAATCTGTATAAGGTTAGTTTTGTGTTTATCCATAACAGGAATGTATAATATAATGTATATTTTAATACTGGTTTAAGATCATTGTAAGAGGAGAAAGAGAAATTATTTAAGTAGAAGCAGGAGAAAAATTAAAAGAGAACAAATATTTGTAATAGCAATATTAATTATTCGAATGCGAACAACTACGCAAACCTCTTGGTTTACCCTTAGGCCAGCCTTTCTTTTTTACCTTTGGTTTTGCACCTTTTTTAATAAATAAAGATTCTGAATCTGACGGGGGATTTTGGGATAAGGATTCCGTCAGATCAGGAATTGTAAAGGTGGGGATAGGAGAAATCTTGGTAGGAGGGGGGTTGTTAGGGTTTGTTGTGTGTTGAGGTGCTGGACTTTTATTTAAAGGTGGGGTAAAGGTGTGGAAAATATTTGTTGTGGGTAAGGATTTAAAGGTAATATTGGATAGGGGTGTTAATTGTGTTATAGTGGGTGGTAACGTTTCTTGGGCAATTTTATATCCTTCTAATGTACTTTTCACTGTCTCCATAACTGGGTGAACTGGAGACCACACGACGTTCACCCCTAGAACTGGCTGCCTTCTACCCTATCCCTATCAAGGGCAATGGACGAAGCTGTCAGATTAAGTGTGTGGTAGAGAATTCTCGACGGTTACTCATACCGATCAGGGGGAGCCCTGGTAGATGAGACCGGTGTGGGCGGATTCGAATCTCGCCTAAGAGAGGAGGTCATTTATGGTCACCAAGGAACCCGCTGCTTGGCCGAGGGCAATCATGGTCACCAGGGAACCTGCTGCATGACCTAGGTCATGTAAGGTCACCAAAGGAACCCGCTGTTGCCCGAGGCCATTTATGGTCACCAAAGGAACCCGCTGCAGCTGGGTACGGTGATTGGGAGAAGCTCCGAAAGCCATTACACTTAAGGATAGTTGAAGCGAATATATAGCCTCTCACTATTAAGACAACTTCACCAATATCGGGTACGCACCGGGAGTCTATAACGTGTAGACTTTAAAGAAGCTCTGTCGAGGGCCCACCAAGCCTAAAATTGGTAGATCGGGGTGGCAAAACCGCTTAAAAACCAAGTCCTGCCAAAATTGAGGTTGCATTCGATCGGGCAGTGGTCCCACTTTGCAAGAGGGCATAGCTGAAGAATAGTCCTATGCTGGACGAGGTACTCCGGTGCCGGCGGGTGAGCAGCGTGTTAAGTCAACTGCTCGGTCACTAGTGAACGCTTAGCTAGTAGAGGGTGGATAGGCAACCTCGTTCCTACCAGTGAGTTAATCTCGGAGCAATTTCACGATTGCCGGTTGTGCAACTTGCGCGCTGATTGGGCGTATCCCAATCACTTCCTCATGGAAGGAACGTGGGGGTATGTTAACACGGGTACCCCACGTAAAACAATCTTGGATCTATGTCTCCATAATCATCTTCTTTATTTCTGGTAACAGTGATAAAGCAGATGGTTGTTGCTGTTGCTGGGCTACTCTTGCATAGGTCACTTGTTGTCTCGGTGGAGACAACCGAAGGTATTCTTGTTTTGCCTCGGCGTAACTTAATCTCTTTAGAGTTTTTATCCGCTGTATTGCGACTTCCTGCTTGTAGACCGGACAGTTGAAAGATCGGGCTGAATGTTCACCACCACAATGGATACAGGTTACCGGAACTTCGCATTGTCTGCCTTGGTGTTCAGGCTTTCCGCAGACACATACCTGCTCCCTGCGACAATTCATAGCCGTATGACCAAATCTCTGGCATCTGAAGCATCGGAGAGGAGATGGAATATAGGGTCGTACCGTCAACGAGTAGAAAGCTACCTTTATTCGTTCTGGTAATCTGGTTCCTATAAACGTAACGAGGTAGGAAGATGTATCTATAACTTGACCCTGACGTCTAATAGTAAGCCTTTTAACATCTGCAATCTTCTGCGACTTTAATTCGTTCTTAATTTCTTCGATTGTGCAATTTCCAAATCTTTGCACGTGACAACGCCTTCTACGAAATTTAATGTTTTATGTGCATATACCTTTACTTTGTATTGTAACGTTCTTTCTAAAAATAATAACACAAGTGCTGTTTAAATCGTCTATTCACAAACAAATATTTATTTCTATACACTAATGAATACACTATAAATTAACGCTATGATTATAAACCATTAAAACTATTATTTACAGATTATGAATTTCTAATATAACATTTATCTATACAGTTACTATTTATTTTGTGAAACACAGTTAACGACTCGCTGTTGACTACTTCTCTTTTATCCGCCGTCGATTATATACCCCCATGTAATTCTTCTAGAAGTCGCTCGAACATACCGGTATACATCGAATGCACTAGAAGGTTGAGTGCATTGCGCTGCGGTTCCGGTATGTTCCACAACCCAGTGACGGCCGGAACAGACGATGCGTTGCACTCGTTACACTGCCCCCCTCTTCAAGTCTGTTCTGTCCCAGAACAGGTTTTATGCTCTGGTTCCTGTAGAATGGGTCATGACGATATCGACAGTCTTCACCTCGACTACACGTTCCATTACGGTAGAAATAACAGTCTACACTCTTCGTTGGCCTTAATGCGGGCTGTGGGTCAAAACTGCAGACGAAGATCTTGACGTCCGTACCTCTAAAGACAACTTCCAGCATGTTTCTAACGATTCTCCAATCCAGCTGGTCCCGCCCACAGCCGAGTTTGGGAACTGCCAATTTGTTAATTCCCCTGGTAAGCAACTCGATCCTCAAATTCCATAGTGCCCTCCACAAGTCGGCGTAACTCGGTTTCTGGTAGTAAAACTGCTTGGTTACCAAGTAGTAAATGGATCGGTCATGATCAGGCAAGCGTAAGGATTTACCAACAGAGGGATTTTGTTCTCGAAGTTCATTCAGCCGTCCAAATTTATTTCTAAACACTACTGCGATCCCCCTGGACATACGGAGATCCGCGGAGACACAGTGGGCAATGGAATAATTACCAGGGACCCGGAAGAGATCTTGTTGCATCTCAGTCGTGACTCCGAATCGCACTTTTCTAGTTCCAGAGAACGCAGCCATAAATTCTCTAAAGGTTGGCTGATCATCTTCAGGCCTTACGGTATTGATAGCCACCTCAGCCTCATCTTTCCGATCCGGGACTGCGTCATTATTTCCCTCATAGTGCGCCAGACGATTGGAGTGTACCACCTTTGGTTTCCCCCTTGGCAATTTCTGGATGCGATAAATCAAGTCATTTATTCGTTTCTTCACCTGGTATGGACCCTCCCAATTTCGCTGTAACTTTGGAGAATAGCCACGACGCCTTTGCGGGTTGTATAACCAGACAAGCTCTCCAGGTTGAAACCCTCCTTCTTGGGCTCTCACATCGTACGTAGCCTTCATCCGGTCACTCGCGATTCGACTATTATTTCGGGTTCGGTCGTGAATATCCTCCAACTTCTTCTTTAAGTTGATGACATAATCATTCCCGGCTACCTCCTGCTCTATAGGTGGAGACCCAAATTCCAGATCACACGGTAACCGTAACTCGCTTCCAAACATCACAGACGCTGGTGACTGACCGGTTGTTTCGTGGACCGATGCACGATAAGCCATTAGGAACAGGTGCAGATATTGGTCCCAGTCTCGTTGATGATCGGAGACGACCTTGGCCAAATATTTGCCCATTGTCCGATTCATGCGTTCTACCATTTCATCGGACTGCGGATGTAACGGTGTGGTCCGAGTCTTGCGAATGCCCAACAATCGACAGACTTCTCCAAAGAGTACAGACTCAAAATTGCGGCCTTGATCCGAATGCAGCTCCATGGGCACTCCGAAGCGACTGAAAAACTCTTTGACTAGTACGTCAGCAACAGTCGCAGCTTCCTGGTTTGGTAGGGCATATGCTTCTGGCCATTTGGTAAAATAGTCCATTGCCACTAATATGTATTTGTTCCCATCGTCGGTTTCGGGAAATGGTCCGGCAATATCTATGGCTATTCTTTCCAGAGGACTACCCACATTGTACTGCCTCATAGGTGCTCTTCGTTTCCCCAAGCGTCCGTTACCAGTGGCACATAGTTCACATTTCCGGCACCACTCCTTCACGTCTTCTTTACAGTTGACCCAATAAAAACGCTCCCTAACTTTCTCCAAAGTCTTTTTCACACCGAAGTGTCCTCCTGAGGCACCGTCATGGAGATGTCGCAATACTGTAGCCACTCGGCTTCTTGGAACCACGAACTGAGACCTAATGGTGGTGCCATCTTCACTCTCCAGTACTCGCTTCAGGAGATCGTCTTCCACCTTCAAGGACTCCCATTGGGCCCAATATGCTTTGAGCGTTCTGTTGAAAGGGCTGACGGCCTCCCAGGCAGGTCTTTCTCCCACGCGCTTCCATTCCAGTACCATTTTTAGTTCGGGATCAGCCTCCTGTTGTCGTTGCAATTCTTCCGGCAACCAATTATCGTTGACGATGGTAGTCCTTAATACTTGGCAAACCCTCTCTTCCAAACGAGAGCAATGACGGCAATCCGTTGGACAGGGTCTTCTTGAAAGAGCATCGGCATTTCGATGACTAGTGCCCGCTCGATGTTCGGTGTCAAAGTCGTATCCTTGTAATCGTTCGATCCACCTTGCGACCTGGCCTTCAGGATTACGGAATTGTAGAAGCCATTTCAACGCTGCATGGTCCGTCCTCAATAAAAACTTCCGTCCGTACAAGTATTTGTAGAAGTGCTCAACGGACTTCACGACGGCCAATAGTTCTTTTCTGGTAACACAATAATTCCTTTCGGCTTTCGACAAAACCTTACTAAAATAGCCGATGACCTTTTCTTGTCCATCCTGTATCTGAGAAAGTACCCCCCCAATGGCCAAATTACTTGCATCTGTGTCAAGTATGAATTTCCCTTCTGTCCGTGGATAGCTCAATATTGGTGCTGTTGTCAGGGCACGCTTCAGCTGTTGGAAAGCTGTTTCACACTCTCCGCTCCAAACATACTCGCGCCCATCTTCAGTTAACCTTGTCAGAGGTTTCGCTATATTGGCAAACCCAGGAACGAAACGCCTGTAGTAGGTACATAACCCAAGAAAACTACGAACTTGGTGTTTATCTTTCGGTGTTGGCCACTCTTGAACTGCACGAATCTTATCGGGGTCGGCTGCCACTCCATTTTGTGATACGACGTGCCCGAGATATTTCACTTCCTTTCTGAATATGTGGCACTTTTTCGGACTCAGTTTCAGATTGGCTCCACGTAGTCTTCGGAACACTTCCTCTAGATTTTTCAAATGTTCGTTGAATGATTTTCCGACTACAATCACATCATCTAGGTATACCAGGCAGGTCTTCCACGACAACCCTCTCAGGATGGTCTCCATTAGACGCTCAAAGGTGGCCGGAGCGTTACATAGACCGAAAGGCATAACTGTAAACTGCCATAGTCCGGAACCAATAGTGAACGCGGTCTTCTCCCGGTCTTCAGGTTCCATTTCAACTTGCCAACGTAAAACCAAATTTTCTCAGGAGGTCCATTCCCAAGATGAAGTCATCAGTGATATCGGCCACCAGCACCTCATGATCACGTTCTTCACTTCCAATGCCAATCTTCATCTTCACCACTCCGCGTGTTGGTATCACTTCACCTGTTGCTGTACGGAGTTGAGTAGTTGTCTGTAACAGCTTCATACTTGTTCGTAGAACGTTAGGGCGTATGATGGATTTTGTCGCCCCCGTATCAACGAGCAGTGGAACAATTCGATTCGCGATTTTCCCATCTATGAACAAACTGCTGGTACTATTCCCTGATGTTACGGCATGGACGATGATCTCTGGGGCATCTTTACTAACAGTCAACGTTCGCCCTCTCTTGCCAACCCCTTTTAACTTTTCCGACGGTTGTACTTTTGTTATTTTGGGACAACGCCGTTCTACATTTCCTTGTTCGCCGCAGTTCCAGCAACGGGGCCCTCGAACTTCTTGATGATTCTTCTTACGGCTCTCTTCCTTCTGAAGAACTCTCATTAATAATTCTTCTAGACGACGTTTAGAACCTTCATCTTCTTCCACAACGGTCCGAACACGCCCGTGACCTCGGGACGCTTGTTTTGCAGCTTCAAATTCTAAGGCGTGAGCAAGCGCATCATCAGTTGTTCTTGGTCGTGCCAGCCTCAATGATTGTTGTGTTTCCCTGTCTCTTAACCCATCAATGAAGGTCTGCACAGCGAGCTGTCCCAGAAATGAATCGGGTGCCGTAGGGTACGCCAATCGGACAAGCCGCGCAACATCGGCTTCAAACTCCTGCAGGCTTTCTCCATTCTTCTGGATACGATTCTTCACTTGCGCGTGATACACTTGTTGAAGATGCGCGTCTCCATATCTCATTTCCAATCTAGACACTAACAATTGGTAATCATTTTCCTTTCCTGCTGGGATTGTTTGCAGGACGTTCAACGCGTCTCCACGCAAAGCCACAGTTAAAGAAACGGCCTTTTCCTTGCCTGTCCATCCGTTGGCCCCAGAAGCCGCCTCAAACTGTTTGTAATAAGTGGACCAAGGTATCTTTCCATCGAACGTGGGTGGTTTTACTTTTATCCCTACGACAGGACCCTTTTCTTCTTTAAACTGTTTCTTTACTTTATTAAACGGCCTCTCAGAAGTTGAGGGAAACCGTAGTTGCCTCATTCTATCTTCCAGCATTTCGGCCATATCGTCTTTCTTAGTTGTTGGTGGTAATTGCATTTGGGCTATTTTCTCTTCTACCATCTTTATTACCCTATCTTGTTCCGCCAATCTACCTTCCAATAGTCCTAACGCACTGGCATTCTCCAAAAATTCTTCGAAAACTTTATCTTCCAACGCTTTGACATTTTCCAACAATTCTCCTTTAAGCCTTCTAGAACTTTCTTCAGACTTTTCTAGTACTTCTTCTTTAAGCGTTCTAGAGTTTTCCAGTAAATCTTCTTTAAGCATTTTAACATTTTCTTCCAGTGCTTTAGTATTTTCAAGTAATTCTTGTTTAAGCATTCTAACATTTTCTTCGGACTTTCTAGAATTCTCTTCGGACTTTTCCAGTAATTCCTCTTTTAACATTCTAACATTTTCTTCGGACTTTCTAGAATTCTCTTCGTGCTTTTCCAATAGTTCTTCTTTTAACATTCTAACATTTTCTTCGGACTTTCTAGAATTCTCTTCGGCTTTTCTAGAACTTTCCAGTAACTCTTCTTTTAATATTCTAGAATTTTCTTCAGACTTTCTAGAATTCTCTTCCATTTTACTTAAAAACACGTTGGTATCAATTGCGGGTCCAGGTATTTCGAAGAGGAAACTTTCAGGGTCTTCTTTCTGTTCCAAAAGCCATTCTCTTAGCCGATTTATTCATACGCTTTTGAGGCCCGTTGTTTCCAAGTCCCGTTCTTCCAGTTCGCGTTTTAAATCTATTACTAAGAGATCTTTTAATAGTTTCATCACCATTTTAATCGTTTGTTGAAATTAATTTTAACACTAAAAATTTATTCTCACAGCACTTTATTTAATTATTACGCGATTTTATTTATTTTAAAACACCACACCTGACAACACTGTAACGTTCTTTCTAAAAATAATAACACAAGTGCTGTTTAAATCGTCTATTCACAAACAAATATTTATTTCTATACACTAATGAATACACTATAAATTAACGCTATGATTATAAACCATTAAAACTATTATTTACAGATTATGAATTTCTAATATAACATTTATCTATACAGTTACTATTTATTTTGTGAAACACAGTTAACGACTCGCTGTTGACTACTTCTCTTTTATCCGCCGTCGATTATATACCCCCATGTAATTCTTCTAGAAGTCGCTCGAACATACCGGTATACATCGAATACACTAGAAGGTTGAGTGCATTGCGCTGCGGCTCCGGTATGTTCCACAACCCAGTGACGGCCGGAACAGACGATGCGTTGCACTCGTTACAGTATGTTATGTATCAAACGTTTCGATCTTAAATAATCGTTTGGCTTGTTCTTTATCATTTATTTCGACTAAAAGACCTTCTTTGACCTTTCTAACATTTATAACATCTCCTACTAGCTTTTTTATTGTACTAGCTATAACAAAAGGACTAACAGTAGAAAAATCTCCACCGTCATCTCTCTCAATTACAACGTAATTTACCTTCGAGTAACTAATCGCTATCGAATCTCTTATTGGCTCCACAGTCTCGTGCTCGGGCGATGATTCGCCGAACTTTTTTCTTTTATGGGGAGAATTATTTTCTCCGTTTGTTGAGGGAATGGGATTTATAGGGATAGGGTTAATTGGGGATAGGGGACGGTTTTGGGTAACAGGGATGGAGCCGGGAAGCTCCGTTATCGTCGATAGGAGCACTTTTAGAACATTATTCTCTTCAGTAACTTCCATAATAAATTGTTATTTAGATAGTGTGGTTGGAGTGTATGTATTAGTATGCGTAGCTTTTATTCCTTTTTGTGTTTGACAGTTTGAGGAACCAGCAACAGCCAAAGGACTCCAAAGAACCCGACTCTGGTGGCCTCGACGGAGCCCCCTGCATTATACCGCCAGGTTCCCGGTCCAGGCGCCACCTGGCATTACGGCATAAGCGAGATTTTCGCAAGTTGATAGGGCAGCCAGGTCATGTTGGCTAGACCGACCCGGACCCCTGTACTACCTTGCATCCTGGGAGTGCACACCCCGGAACCCAGTTTTATCCGCTGTACCCTCCAGCAGGCGAGCCCAAGGTTCTCAGACTGCTACTAGTTCCCACGCTGTCAAACAAGGAATGAGTGTGCGTGTTGATGACCTGCCCGTATGCAGTGTACGTGTGTGTAGTGTATGTGTGTTTGGGCTAAAATAGAAAAACTGTGTGTTTATATGGTTGTGTTTACGGGCAGGTATGTGTGTTGGAACGAGGTGTACTGAGCTGGTACCCGTGAGGGCGCTACTCCCCAATAGCTGCCCGTTTTCAGCCACCCTGCGGGTTATTATTATTATTATTCTTTTTCTAAATTCTCGTGATTTATTATTCACGGTGCCCTGTGGTACATTCGGCTCTTTGGCAAGAATGTATCAACTATTGTCTCAGGTGTTTGCGGACAATATTACAAGTGTTGAGTATAACAGCCTTCTGTATAGTGCTGTGAAGTTGTTCTGGCAGCCCAATAATTTTTAAATTTTCTGTTAAGGACTTGGGTGTTACCCCTGTTGCAGAAATTACTATTGGAACAACTTTAACAGTTTGTTGCTTCCAGATCCTTTCTATCTCAATAGCTAGCTCTGTGTACTTCTGTATTTTTTCTGTAACTGTGGTCTGCACATTATGAGAGTTAGGAACAGCCACATCTACCAGATAAGTCTTTTCTCCTGCTTCAAGGTAAGTATTAGGTCTGGCCTATTGCTCCTAATAGTTCGATCTGTTCGTACACTCCTATCCCAGTACAATTTGGCTTCCGCATTTTCAAGTACGGCCTGAGGCTCATATTTATAATAAGGGGTATGTGTGTCTATTAATTTGAATTTTTGTGCTAATCTTTGATGCACTACTTTACATACTTGGTTATGCCTATGTAAGTATTCGCTGTTAGCCAATGCAGTACAGCCTGCTATGATATGTTGGATGTTTTCTGGCCCATTGTTGCACCTTCTGCATTTATCATCCCCATCGTTTGTACCTAAAATATATTTCCTGTAATTCTTGGTGGCTATCACCTCATCCTGAATAGCCACCATATATCCTTCAGTTTCTGCAAATAAGTACCCGCTACTCAGCCAATTGTTCGACGCGTTTTTGTCGACATGCGGCTGATTAAGTTGGTACTGATGTCTGCCGTGAAGATGTTTTTGTGATAGAGATTCATTCTTGTCAGCGTTAGTTGTAATATTGATTACACGGTTACGTTGGTGAAGTTTTAAAGGTGTATAGTCTCTATCTATTTCTACTACTGCTCTGTGTAGTTCTGAGTCTTCCCTTGAGTAGAAGTACTGCCTCAGCCCTTCTATTTGTTTCCAATAGAGGTTATTAATGTCTACCATCCCTCTTCCTCCTTCTGCTCTTGGTAACGTTAATCTTTCTATTGCGCTTTTGGGGTGGTGTGCTCTAAATTTCGTTAACGTTACTCTTGTTTTGATTTGCAGATTATCGATATCTGTTTGTGACCAACTAATTATGCCAAAGGTATAAGTAAGAATAGGAGTAGCAAACGTATTAATAGCTTTGATCTTATTCCTGCTATATAACTGAGTTTTAAGTATTTCCTCCATTCTCTGTGTATATTTATTTATTACTTCCTTTTTTGCACTAGTGTCGTTGATGTTCTTTCCTTGCCTGTATCCAAGATATTTATACAAATCATTTGCGCCCATTATCTCTATGTGTTTATTTTCGTCTACTCTATACTGTTCACCTTCCGCTATGTTTCCCCTCTTTATGTGTAATATTTTACATTTCTCAATGCCAAACTGCATCCCTATGTCTTTGCTAAATGTTGTTGTTATATCTAACAATTGATTAAGTTGTCTTTCTGATGATGCATACAACTTTACATCATCCATATATAGTAAGTGTGAAATTGTATGCAGTCTTCGTTGGTTTTTCTTCAATTGGAATCCTAGTCTACTTTTATTCAACAAGGTGCTTAAGGGATTTATAGCGAGGCAAAACCAAAGCGGGCTTAAGCTATCTCCTTGGTATATACCCCTTTTAATCCTTATTTCGTCTGTTGTTATTTCTCCTTCTTGTCTTCTAATTACTAGCTTTGTCCGCCATTCCTTCATGATCTCCTGTATAGCTTTAACTAGAGTAGGATTTACTTTATATAGTTCTAGTACCCTTATAAGCCATTCGTGGGGCACAGAGTCGTATGCCTTCATGTAGTCTATGTATGCTACACTGATATTCCTCTGATCTTTCACGGCTTGTTTCATTGTAATCATGTCTATTAACAGCTGCTCTTTACAGCCCATTGATCATCTTCTGCAGCCCTTCTGTTGTTCCGTTAAAACATTGTTTATGGTACAATGCTTATAAATTCGATTCGCTATACACCCTGTAAAGATTTTATACATCGTTGGCAAGCACGTTATAGGTCGGTACTTCGCAGGGTTTTTGGTATCTTCATCTTTCGGTAATAAGTATGTTCTTCCTAATGTCATAAATGAAGGCATCTTTTTTGGGTCTTTTATTATATCTGAGAAATGTTCTGCTAGTTTCTCATGGCAGAAATTAAATTTCTTCATCCAATAATTTTGGATTCCATCTACACCAGCGGTTTTCCAGTTTAAAGTGTTTGAGATAACTTCTTCTACTTCTTGCTTTGATATATCTTCAAACTGCATTTCTGGCATATTTGCATTTGAGGTCTCTACATTTTCTATCCAGGTTATTGTACGATTGTACTCCACTTCCTTTCCCCATATGTTATACCAAAACTGTGTAATATCTTCTTTTCTTGGGGTTTCGCTAGATTGCTTCGGGTGCTGTAGTTCTTTTAGTTGTCTATAGAACACTTATTATTATTATTATTATTATTATTATTATTATTATTATTATTATTATTATTATTATTATTATTATTATTATTATTATTATTATTATTATTATTATTATTATTATTATTATTATTATTATTATTATTATTATTATTATTATTATTATTATTATTATTATTATTATTATTATTATTATTATTATTTTTTTAAATATCACAGAATTGCTGGTTTTATAAAGTACACACCGGGTATATTTACCAAGGTATGCACTTCCGACTTCAATTTGAGAACTATTGAGAGCTATTGAGAACTCTTCTTATTATTCGCGTTGTTCCCAAGATTGCGGCTTTTTGAGTAGCGTTCACTAAACTGGTTGGTAAGTTTAGCTTCTGTAGGTTGCTTTTAAATTTTATATGTACTATTCCGCCAGCTGATATAACAAATGGTAGAGTTGCGACTTTGTTTAGTTGGTACATGTCACGTATTTCATAAACAAGATCTTGATATTTATCAATTTTGTCTCTATAGGCTCTACCGATATTTTCATCTAAGGGAACTGTTATATCTATTATCCAGGCATTTTTTTCTTTTTTGTCGATTACTACAATATCCTGCCTATTGTGGGTTATTGGCCTATCCGTAACCAGCTGTATATTCCATAGTATCTTTACCTCTTCAGTTTCTTTTACTTCGATGGGTACGTATTTATAATATGGTTTTGTATCATTAAGTATCTTCTTTTCCTTACAGATTTCTTGGTGGATAATTTTTGCCACATTGTCGTGTCGGTTCGTATAGTCCCTGGGCGCTAGGTAAGTACACCCTGCTATTATGTGCTGGACCGACTCTGTCGTACCTTTGCATAGTCGGCATTTGTCACTTGGAATATTTTCTTTTATAATATGTTTTAGGTACGCTCTCGTGGGTACCACTTGGTCTTGGATGGCTGTTAGGAGTGCTTCCGTTTCTGCATGTAACTCTCCTGTTCTTAGGTGGGAAACCGAGGCTTCTTTATCGGCGTCTTCGTTTTCTAACGCCGCTGCATATCTGCCGTGTAGTGCCTTTTGTCTCCATTCTGTTTCTAGCATGGAGAGTGATATGTCCTCCGTTTCAGTGTCTCTTCCTATTACCTGTGTTGGCAGATATTTTTTGATCTTTTGAAGAAGGTCTACTATAGGGGCTCTACTATTCTTCAGGTAAGTACTGAGGTTGTTAATTGCCTTATTGTAAAGTATTTGCATGTTTAGTAATCCTCTTCCACCATTTTTTCTTTGCAGGTAGAGTCTATTAACAGACGCATGTTTGTAGTGGCATTTATGTTGTGCCATTGCCGTCCTTACCTGCCTATCTAGAGCTTCGAGGTCGGTTTTGGACCATTTTAGTACAGCGAAGGTGTAAGTAACTATAGGAATGGCCCATGCATTGATTGCTGTTATTTTTGCCTTTGCATTTAGCTTACTATTTAAGATGATATTCACTCTTTTAAGGTAAGTTGTTTTTATCGTTCTGCGCATCTCACTATCGTTAATGCTCAAACCTTGTTGTACTCCTAGATATTTATATGTTTCCTCGAGTCCTAGTCCTTTTATTTCAGTACCATCCATAAGTTCTAATGTTTGTTCTTGTACTTTCCCGGCTTTGATGTGAAGTACAGCACATTTGTCTAACCCTAACTGCATGTGGATGGTTTTGCTGAATATTCTTACTACTTCCATCTGACTCTGTAGCTGATTTGGATTTGCTGCATATAATTTCAGATCGTCGACATAGAATAGGTGTGTAAATTTTACGTTCTGGTGTTTTTCCATAATGAATCCATGTTTTGTTTCTTTTAGTAGGTCACTTAAAGGGTTTACAGCCAGGCAGAACCAAAGTGGACTTAATGCATCTCCTTGGAAGATGCCTCTTTTAATACATATAGGAGCTGTTTTGTATATGGA
The DNA here is from genome assembly GCA_929113105.1 of Agrypnus murinus. Classification (NCBI taxonomy): domain Eukaryota; kingdom Metazoa; phylum Arthropoda; class Insecta; order Coleoptera; family Elateridae; genus Agrypnus; species Agrypnus murinus. The sequence goes on from OV816026.1 coordinate 90,780,423, forward strand.
ATTCCGTGCGTGTATTACAGCTGTTGTTCTCCAAGATTTCATTAGACAGGTAAGTGTATTAATTATTTTTTCATCAATTTTGTATATTTTTAACACTTTTATAAGCCATGAGTGTGGGACCGAGTCGTAAGCCTTTTTGTAGTGCACCCAAGCGATAGAGATGTTTCTTTTTCTTAATTTTGCACAGGTGGTTATTGCATTGTCCATTAGTAAAATTTCTTTACATCCCCTTCCTTTTCGTTTGCATCCATTTTGTTCAGGAGCAATTATGTTGTTTTCTTCAACATGATCCATTATCTTCGATGCAATTATAGATGTAAATATTTTATACAATGAGGGCAAACAAGTAATGGGTCTATAATTCTCAGGATCCGTGTTGCAGGTTGTTTTTGGGATCATGATTGTCTTACCTTCGGTTAAGAATGCCGGTATTTCATCTGGATAGTTTAGTACATGCTGAAACTGCGTTGCCAGAATGGGGTGAATTGATTTAAGGTTTTTCCACCAATAATTGTGTACCCCATCAGGTCCTGGGGTTTTCCAATTCTTCATCTTACTTATTGTATTTTCCACATCTAATGTGGTTACTTGTATTTTCTGCATTTGAGGTGTTTTTGCAGAAGATTGTTCTAGTGGTTTAATCCAATATCCTTTCTGGTCATGAGTGACGTCTTTGGACCAGAGTTGGCTCCAATACTCGTGTATATCTTCTATTTTTACAGTGTCTACTGCTGTGTTGCTTGCAGTTTGTTTTTCTATTTCTCTGTAGAATTTCTTTTGATTTTCGCGAAATAACTTATTTTGACGATATCTGTTGGCTCTTTCTTGGTATCGTCTTATTCTGCACGAGTATGCTTTTAATTTCTGTTTTAAATTTTCAAGAAGTTGTATCAGCTTTTGTCGATAGTTTGGCTGGGTTGATTTTATTTTTGCTTTCTTTGCTACTATTCTCACTTTCTTCTTCAAGCTTGTGCTAGCATTATTAGTAGATAGAATACTTTGGAGCCAACCTATTTTTATTCGTAGATCTTCAATTTTCCTCTTTAACCTCACTTTCCATCCTGGTTCAGTATTCTGATGTTTTTGTTGCTTACTGCCTTTTACTTCTACTTCTAAAATCTCACATACTACTCTGGCTGCACAATAGACCATATGATGTGTCTCCTCCAAAGACTGGCTAGTTAAAAATTCTTCCATTAGCGCGGTATCTACTTTTCTGATCGTAGTATATACTATTTTTTTGTATGGTAATGTTGGTAGCATTGGTCGATATTTTACTGGTATTCCTGCATACATAAAATAGTAAGTCAGGTACATCTCTTCTATCTCTTCATTTGATCTAACTTCTTCTGCTGTATCTGCTTGTCTATATATCATTGAGCGTCGTTTTGAAGATCTTGTAGATCTTCGTGTTTCATCCACTGGTTCATTGATGCTACCATCTTCTTCATTTGATTTGATAATATTCCCAACTTGTTGTTTGAGTAGTTCCAGCTCCGCTACGGATAGAACTTGTTTCCTGAGCACCGATCGAGCTTGATTTGCCAATGTTTCTTTGGGGATGTTTTTATCTGGATATTTCTCGTTCCATATTTTCAAAAGCCTGACTGGATAGTTTCGTTTCTCATTCTCTAGTTTAGACGCCAATAAGTATGCGCGAATTAAATAAAGATTTTCCTCTTTGCTCCAGCGCATACGCCGTTTCTTCTTTTGCACTTCAGTAGCGGGAACCTTAGAAGATTCCAAGCTGCCTTCACTGCCTGAACCACGTTCAGTAGAAAAATTATTATTATTATTATTATTATTATTATTATTATTTCTTTTTATTTTCATTTGCTTCTTCAGGTTATTCCTGGTTCTTTAATGCCGAAAGTACACCGTACCCCTTGGGCTTATTGTTTAATTTTGAGGTGTTATATCCAAGACCTTCCTTAAAATGTGCGCCGTTCCTAAGAGTACGCTTTTCTGTAGACTCTGCGTATATTGTGTGCCTGGTATATTTTTTAAGTAGTTGCTGAATTTTCTTGATACCGTTCCTAATGCCCCTATGATAATAGGTATAACTTTGGTCTTACAATGCCACATTCTTTCTATCTCAATGGCTAGATCACGGTATTTCAACAGCTTTTCTGCCTCTTTGTCGTGAATTCGGCGCTCTCCTGGTACTGCTACATCTATTAAGTAACACGTTTTTTCTTTCTTGTTTTTTAATATGATGTCTGGCTTATTAGCTCTTATTTCTCGATCTGTTTGTATCGGTTGGTTCCACATTATGACAGTGTCGTCTTTTTCTACCACCTGTGCCGGTTCGTGCTCATACCACCTCTTGTCAACTTCTATGCCGCATGCCTTACTTATATTATAATGAATATTTCGGCATACCTGGTCATGCCTCTTGATATACTCATGTTGGGCAAGTACACGGCACCCTGACACTATGTGATCGATCGTTTCGTCAAATTCACCGCACAATCTACATTTGCCATCTGTTTGTTGATGTAATATGGTTCTGGCAAAGTATTTGGTGTTTATGGCTTGATCTTGTGCGGCTACGATGGTGCTCTCTGTCTCTCCTTTTAGTTTTCCTTCTGACAGCCAATTGAAGGTTGTTTCTTTACTAACGGCTTCGTTTACTGATCGTGGGTATTGTCCGTGCATTTCCTTTCTATACCAGGTGTTCTTTATTTCTTCCGCCACAGCTCGTTTTACGGTATATTTTTTGACTTCCAGGTTTTGGTTGTCTCCTCTGTTTAGATTAAGGTTAATCTTAAAACTTTCTGCCGTTTTGATTATTGATTTGTTCTTGGGTAGTTCTTGGTCTTGCCTGTTTATAATGTTCTTATACCGGTCTTCGCTGTCTCGTTGTAAGTATTCGGCGAGATTAATAATGGTGGATTTATATGCTGCAGTTACTTGTATTAAGCCTCTGCCTCCTTCTCTTCTAGCTACATATAAGCGATCCACATCTGCTCTAGGGTGGTGAATTTTGTAGCAAGTCAGTAGTTTTCGAGTTTTAGCGTCTATTTCTTCTAGTTCTTTCTTGGTCCAGTCCAGCACGCCAAAGCTATACAATAGTACTGGAACTGCCAGTGATCCTATTGCCAACAATTTATTTTTTCCTGTGAGTTGCGTTTTAAGAATCATTCTTATTCTGCGTCGATACTCGGAAATCAGCTTCTTTTTCATAGTTGGTTGATCGAAACCCTCTTGTTCTATGATACCTAAATATTTATAAGTTTCTTGGTCTTCTAAACTTCTGATGGTTTGCTCCGTACTTAATAAAATGTTTTCTTGACTTCTTACTTTTCCGCGTATGAATGACACTTTTGCACACTTCTGCAATCCAAATTCCATCTTGATGTCTTTACTAAATGTCGCAACGGTATTTAAGACATCAGTTAGATCTTTATCGTTCTTTGCGAATATTTTAAGATCGTCCATATATAGTGAATGAGTGACCTCTTGTTGTTCTCCTTTAATACGATACCCTTTACGTGTTCCGTTGATCTCGTCTGAGAGAGGAGCCAAAGCAGTACAAAATATCAATGGCGACAACGAATCGCCTTGGAAAATTCCCCTTTTTATGTGCGCCGTTCCGATTTCTATGTTGCCTTGCTGGTGACTTATTTGTAAGCTGGTTTTCCACTGTTGCATGGTTTTTGAGATAAATCTTAGTGGGTTATTTTTTACTCCCACCATTTCTAGTGTGTGCATAATCCAACTATGAGGTACACTGTCATAGGCTTTTTTATAATCAATGTACGCGACACTGAGGTTCTTGTTATTTCTTTTACAATCTTCTGTTATGATCTTTGACAGAAGTAATTGGTCTTTGCATCCTTTCGTGCCTGATACACACCCTTTCTGTTCTATAGGCAACAGATTATTCAACGTAAGGTGTTTGGATAATCTCTTTGCTATTATGCTGGTAATGTTCTTATATATAGTGGAGAGGCAAGTGATAGGCCTATAATTTTTTGCATCTTGGGAGTTGTCTGATTTTGGTATTAAGATTGTTGTTCCTACAGTTAGCCAGTTTGGGACTGAGTCTGGGTTTATGATAATGTGATTGTATTGACTTGCTAAGGAGGTGTGTACAACTGTTAGTTTTTTTAGCCAATAATTTGGTATTCCGTCTGGACCTGTAGTTTTCCAGTTTGCGGTAGTATTGAGACTTTGCTTAACCTCATTAACATCTATTGGCTCCCATGGCATTTCCTGGTCGAATCCTCTGCCATGTCTTTTTATCCATTCTGCCCCTTTCTCGTGTGTTACTTCAGTTTCCCATAATCCCTTCCAATATCTTGCTACTTCTTGCCGGTCTGGTGATTGTAACGGTATTGCTTGAGTATTCCCTAACCTTCTGTAAAATAATTTCCTATTATCTTCGAATAACTTGTTATCCAGGTACTGATTTTTTCGTTTTTCAAAGCGTTTTATCCGCTGTACTTTAGCATCTATTTTTTGTCTTAGAGTTTCCATGGTTTCTGTTAATTTCTCTTCAGAGTCTACTTCGTATTTTCTATAGATCTTAATTAATCTTGACATCGACTCTTGACCAATAATACTTCTCCTGGATTCTGAAAGTAACGAAAGTTCTTTTCTACTTCTTTGTATTTGGTTTTGGATTCTAGTTTTCCATTCTGTTCTGGTGTTTACCTGTGGTTTTTTTTGAGCTTGCTTTTTGGAGGTGCCCAGAATAGCATTAGTAGTGACCATTGCTGCGGTGTAAATTAAGACATTTATTTCGGTAAGATCGATGTTTTCCTTTTGTAGTATTATACTTATCGCTTCGTTCACTGTGTTTAGTTGCTGCCTGACTTTTTTAGTTTCTTTGAGTTTTCTAAGTTTCGGTCTTTCTTTCATTGGGATGTCTCTATATATATTCATCTCAATTTGTATTTTTTCTAACATCATTCTAGTTTCTTCACTATAGTGTTGTTCGTGCTCTTCCATCTCTACTGTGGGGAGCTGTGACTCAGTTTCCTCTTCATCAGAAGGTACTTCGTTATCGTTTACTTCTTGCCTTATTCTTTGTTCAATTTCATCTATCTCCATTGGTGTTAATTTGTTTGCTCTTATGATATAATTTTTCTGGTTCAGCAATTTTTTTGCGTCTAGGTATGGTCGTACATTAGGATTTCTTTGTCTCCATATGTTATATGCGTCTCTATAATTCCCAGCTAACGTATTTGCTTGTAAAAAGCACCTCATTAATTCTTTCAGTTCTTCTTTATCCCAGCTGTTTCTTACTGCTCCTCTTATATTTCTGTCATTTTTTGCCGGGGACCTAGGGTTTGCGACAGGGCCCTGCTGTGGTTCTGCAGGGGTACCTGCCACATTTTCTGGTTCTACAGTTCTACTTCTCAACTCCAATCTTCTCGTTTCTGCTCTTCTATTGTCATTTATTTGCTTATCCATATCTGTTTTCTACCAGCGCATCGTGCGTAAAGGGGCGGGCCGAAGTAGTTGGGAGCGGGTGTACCCTCGGATTATATTACTCCTACCCCAGTTCCCTGAGGCCCAACCTTCGTTTTCCCTGTTCCGGTAAACTCGGACGAACAGGGACTCGCCCGGGGCAATGTAGATTCCGACCTCCACATTCAATACGCACTTCCCGATCAAGGCCCGAAGTGGCTGGTTCCTAACTCAACGCTGCAGTTCCCACCTCGGCAGAGCAAGCTCACATCAACCTTTTTTGTTTAAACAATTTTAGGTACTCCCAGTGTACTACAACATGAGTTGATCTTCGTCACACTACTGGTGGAGTGCCGCTCCTAACATGGAGAACAGACGCATTCCTGCCACTGGTTCATCCGCCCTTAGCCGTTGACCATGTGGCTTCCTGTTGGTCCGCGGGAGGTATTTTATTTCCCTCCTACCATCCATATCTGGAAGGCATTCCCCTATCCGCCACCTGGGGACGCGCCCGATGGGGGTTACAGGATTCCCCACACGGAATTATTATTATTATTATTATTATTATTATTATTATTATTATTATTATTATTATTATTATTATTATTATTATTATTATTATTATTATTATTATTATTATTATTATTATTATTATTTTTTTACTTTTATAGGTCAAAAAGCCTAGTTTGTAATTAGAGTGCGGACGTTGTCAAGCTACTACATTTTATTGCATATTAAGAAAACGTCTGACTATTGTACAGGTATTAATGATAGTTGTTTTTTGCAGAATTACGAAGATGTCTGGGTTAAGATCTAGCAGTTTTATTGCTTGGTGAATTTGTTTCAGTATAACTCCTGTAGCTGATAGGATGATAGGTATTATTGTTACATTATCTTTTTTCCACATTCCTTTGCTTTCTTCTATGAGAGGTGTGTACTTGCGAATTTTCTCAGCGTGTTTTTGTTGCAGGTTATGTGTATTAGGTATGGAAATGTCTATGCAGTATGTGGTTTTAGTTATTTTGTATATTAACGTGATATCCGGTCTATTGTGTGTAACTGTTCGGTCTGTAATGATATTTCTATTCCAGTATAGTTTCACTTCCGTATTTTCGAGTACTGCTTCCGGTTGGTATTTGTACCACGGTTCTATGGTTTCTTGTAGCTTGTATTTGTCTACCAGTGCTTGGTGTATAATTTTGCAGACGTTATCATGTCTGTTTGTGTATTCTACCTTAGCTAATTCAGTACAGGCACTGGTAATGTGCTCTATTGTTTCTGATGTTTTGTGGCATTTTCTACATTTGTCATCTGGTAGTTCTTGTTTTAAAATGTATTTGCTGTAGTTTTTGGTTTTTATAGTCCTGTCTTGGATGGCTATCATAAATCCCTCTGTTTCGGCAAAAATGGTACCTGATTTTAGCCATTTATTAGATGCTTCTTTGTCAATGTGTTCCATGGCTATCTGATAAGAGTATGTGACATGTAGTGTTTTGTTTTTCCAAGTTTCTATTTTATGACTGTTTCATACAATTTTTTGTTCCGAATCATACTCTACGTTTTTTAAGTTTAATGGAGTAATCGAGTTATCTGTTTTAATTATTATTTTATATAGAGGGTTGTCCTTTTTTGAGTAGAAGTATTTTCGTAGGTTACTGATCTGCTGGTAGTGCGTGTTTTTTATATCTGTAAAAGCTCGTCCTCCCTCATTTCGAGGAAGAGTGAATCTTTCCACTGCAGAGTGTTCGTGATGAATACGGTATTTAGTAGCAGTCGTTCTTGTTAGTCGATTTAGTTCCTCTAGTTCTGTGTCGCACCATTTTATTAATCCGAAAGTGTATGTTATAAGAGGGATTGCACATGTGTTTATAGCTGTTGTTTTATTCTTTGCATTTAGCCCAGTTTTATATATAGCTTCTAAACGTTTTTTAATTTCTATTTAATATCTGCTTTGATTTTTGTGTGATTTATAAGTGGGTTTTGTAGTAGTCCTAGATACTTATTAGTCTCATCCTGTTTTAGTCCTTCTATTGTGTTGCTGTCTGTGCGATGACCTTCATGATGTTTTATTTTACCTCTGATTATTGAGCATGTTTTACATTTATCAAATCCAAAATTCATTCTGATGTCTCTGCTAAACATTTCTGTAATATTAGTAATATTTCTAAGCTGATGTTCGGTGTTAGCATATAATTTCAGGTCATCCATATACAGAAGGTGGTTTATCTGTTTTGTGTTCTTGTTTTCTATTCTGTATCCGTATTCGGTTGCATTGAGCAAGTTCGATAATGTGCTAAGTGCTACACAAAACCAAAGGGCGCTCAGAGAGTCTCCCTGGAAAATACCTTGTTTTATTTTTATTTCATTGGTTTTAAGTATGTTTTCCGATGTGTTTATGTGAAGGGTTGTACTCCAGGATTTCATTATATGTTCGAGGAATTTAACGATAGTTTGGTTTACTTTGTATATGTTTAATATATGTATTAGCCAGGTGTGTGGAATGCTGTCAAAAGCTTTCTGGTAGTCTATGTATGTGCAGTATAAGTTTCGTTGTTTTAGTCTTGCGTGTTGCGTTAATACCTGGTCCATTATGATCTGTTCCTTGCACCCTTTTTGTTCTTCGTTTAGTACATTATTGTTTGTTAAGTGTTCCTCTATTATATTTGCTATTATTGATGTGAGGATTTTGTAAATTGTTGACAGACAGGTTATTGGTCGATATTTCGCTGGGTTTTCTGTTTCTTCGGTTTTGGGTATCAGATATGTGATTCCTTTGGTGAAAAATTGGGGTATTCTGTCAGGGTTTTGTATAGCTTGGGAAAATAGTTGTGCTAGTTTGTTATGGGTATTCGTTAATTTTTTGTACCAGTAATTGTGCACGTTATCTAGACCTGGAGCTTTCCAGTTCTGTGTTTTTCTTACTGCTGTTGTTACATGTTGTTCTGTGATTAACGTTTGTTGCATTTCCTCGTATTTTTCTGCTAGGTTATGTTCCTGTTGAATCCATGGTGAGTTTTCATTGTGTGTTGTGTCATGGGACCATATGTTTGACCAGAATTCTTCTACTTCTTTTATTGGTGGTATCTGTTTTATTTGAGTATTACTGTCATTGTTCAAGGAGCTGTAGAATTTCTTGGCATTTTCCTTGAAAATTCTGTTGTATATTCTTCTATTATGACTAGTTTTATATCTTTTAAGTCTATGCACGTATGCAGCTAATTTTTGTTTAAGTGTGTCTAATAGTGTTATTAAATTAGTTTCTTTGTATTTTCTTATGATCTCTTCAACCTTGTTTTTTGTTTTATTGCTTATTATATTATTTCTTATTTTCTGAGTTATCTGTCCTATTTCCTTCCTAATTTGCGATATTTTATTTTCTAGTCTATGCTGCCATGGTGGATTATTATTATTATTATTACTATTATTATTATTATTATTATTAAAAAGTCGACAACATTGGTAGTAGTCGCAAATGTGTTGTTCTTTCAGATTTTGTTGGCAAATACTGGAGCTATTTTCGACGACTCTTGGCGCCCATTACAGAGGACCTCTGGACACTAATTAGCTGGTAACCGACAGATTTAACTGCGATTACAAGTTGTTACCGTTTCCCAATTAGCATTCCCCATTTTGTAGGTAACACTTGCATACCAAGATTATTTGACCCACTCGGTTCTCTTTCCAGTAATCTTTCAAGCGAAACATATACTTCAATTGTTTTGGGAAAAAATAAAGTTGGATTGGATAAAATTCTATCTCAAAAAATTATTATTAAACAGTGGAATGCATTTTCGAAAAATATAGCCATAGAGTGATTGTGTCAAATCAAAATTCCGCGACTGACATTGAAACATCTTCAAGTTGCAAAGATATTGGTGGGTTTCACAGATGCGCCCAAAAAAGGTTATGCAGCGGTTGTTGATATGCATACTTATGCTATTCAAAATAATACTTCTGCCATTTCTTCCTAAATGTTAAACTTAAATCCGAACTTGCGTTAATCAAGAAGGTAACACTTGTCGGCTGGAATTGTGTGTTGCTTTTTATCTCATTTCAATCATTCATCAAACTGGATTCAATTACAAATTATATGTCCTATTTTGGTAATACTCTAGTGCCACACTGACTTTTCTCAGATCTCTTGAAACTTCCTAGCGTTGTAGTTAACTGAGTTTCATTTATATTAAATTCTACACCCTACACTCCTGGAACAATGTTAAGTCTTTGTATGTCAAGCTGACATACTCTAGAGGCATCTTGTCTCAAGAGATTATCGGACACCATATTTGGTAGTATGCACCTGAATGTCTATCTCAAGGGTAGGAATTATGACCCAAATTCAATATTCGTCAGGAATATCAAAATATCAGATACTTAAAAATGAATCATTCAAGCTCATTGTCCGTCATTACCGTGAAATATACTTCCATGCGAACTTTGCAGACATTAACAAGTAAAGGATTACACATATGATAAAAATCATATATTTATGTGATGGGCATAAAGGAAGTTCATAATGAACTAGTAACAGAATTGTCATATCCAGCATTTCTAACCATGTAAAATTTATAGCGATAATGAAACTAATTTTTACTATCTCTGTAACAGTTTCAAGAAGTTTTACTTTCGGTTGCCTCGTCTATTGAATCTACACTACAATTACAATCTAACCGTGAGATCAAATGGCATTTCAGCCACACTGAAGATTTACTGACGTGTATGTAACATACTCAATCTTTCACGATGAAATATCCTATATTACTAGGGATAAAAAAATTGTTAAGAAGTTTACCAAATGGACTTTTATTCTTTGTAAATTTATATACTTCAGATTTCTAAAAGGTTTAAGCCTTCCACTGAAATTATTTTGTGAAACCTATCAGCTCTAACAGAGCGCATCAAAGTGTTTCGGACAGGAATTGCTTGTTTCTGAAAAAACCCAATAGTTAGTTTCTTGAAGGGAACTCGTGAAGGTGAATTTTCCTGGTGTAATTACAATTTAATGGGTTTAACATTGCAGCTGCTCTAGCTGCTGGATAACTATTTCTCTCTCCGTTATAGTTAACAATTTTACATAAAACTTTATCTTCAACGTTTATAATGCAATATAATTAAATATATGAATTATTCGTTACAAAATTAACAAAAGAATTTAATTAGTTTTCAAATTATACGGTATTCCTTTCATTAATAACGCTACGATCGAAACTATGGGTTCAATGAGGTAATTAATAGCTTGTCATTACTATCGGGCACAAAATGTTCATGTATCATTTAAGCATTGTATATATATTCAGCCAGTATATACTTATCGATCTGAAATTAGAGTTAAACTCTCTATGTGTAATCTCCATTATGAGTATTGAATTTATCTATTTTAAAGTATCTCTTATATAAATTTTAAATCATATATTTTTAAATTTATTAAAAAGCACCTTTTTGCATTAAAAGATTTTCCTGAACACCTTTTAATGGAATAAGCTCTTAAAATAGACGTGTTTATCCTTCCACCCTCTCAAAGCATCACTGAATTTCAAAACTAATTCAACACGGAAATAAATTAATGTAAATTTCTGCTTCTAAGTATTGCTTTGTTTAACAAGCAAATACAACAATATTAAATTTCTAGTAAGGAGAGTGTTTACACAAAGGTATATCCATCCAAGAAATATAGTATGTATGCATTACAAGAAAGAAAATTATACTATGAAAATAAGTAGATACACGAGCTAAGCACTCAAGTTATTCCCAACAGTTAGAAGCTGATTAATTTGCTGCCATTTACCAAAACACTCTAATCTTCAATGTTGCTGAAATATTGTGGATTAAATTATATTAATGTTGATACTGATTATACTTGCGTTATCCATATATATTTTATATTAGGTAGCTTAATGTAACAGGATATGCACTCATGTATGTACGTTGGTATGGTATAAAATAACAAATGATTATTTATACCATTAGCAGAAACTTAAACCAGAATATTGAATAGAACCTAAATGAAAATTATTGTTAACTTTTGTATTACCATCGTTTCTCATTAACTTTTCCTTGTATTATGACTGCTTCTTCTTAACGGTAAACCAGTACAAAACATTGTAAATAAAATTTTAACAATTTCTGCATTTCACAGTAATGTTTCCACTTTATCCTTTGTTCAATTTTTAAACAACCTCTAATCATTGTACAATTTGTATGTAGGATTAGCACCACTTTCGTTTAGTTTATATGTATGGTGCAAATTTTAGAGATTCCGTTCTATGAGTGATATTGGGGATATAATTGATCTAATTTTGACATAATTGGGGAAAATATTTCCTTAATAGAAATAAAACTAGTCAGTTAGGACTAACATGCACTCTAAAACACTTTAAACATGAAAAGGATATAGTGAAATCCTGTATTTCTAGGTAAAAAAACTAGCTTTTACTAATAAATATAACGATGTGGAAATCATTAGCACTTTGACAAGACAATGAAGTTTTGTTGCATTTTCAAAGTTAAAACCGTTATAACAGTTATAAAAGGTCGGATTTAAGATGTATGCAAGCAAATAATCACTCACCTGAGGATTTATTACTGAAATTTGTGTTTTATTTTAATGAGGTATTTTGTTTGTGTAGTACCTTCGTGTAACAGTCAAGTTTGATAATTTTAATGGTTTTTGATAATATCATCTTAACCACATGATTGATACTAATTATTATATAAAGATTGGTTCGTTTCAAAATAATATATGAAAAACATGTTTGACAGGCTACTCTTTTGTAACGTGCAGTAGTTTCACGTAATTTGGGCTGCATTGTGTTTTGTATTACCTAGAAAAATAGCTAATTAAGATCATAAAAGCTATAGGCCATACATTTATAAGCATGGAGCATTGGGAAATTGTGTTTTTAAGAATTTATGTTGTTATTTTGGTTATTTCGTCGACAATAAAATTTAGACGAAGAATCTGTTATTTATGCGTAAGTGTTATATATCGAAAGATTCGTAACTTTCATGATCTATAAGATAGCATAAATAGTTATTTCTTTAAATAAAGATTTGTAACATAAAATAAGGTTGTAGAAAATTTAGAAAATTCATTTTCTTTTGTTTTATGTAAAAATTCGATTGTTTAATCAATAGGTATAAAAAGGAAACCTATTTGTTAACAATTAAGTAGCTCTAAAACATCCAAAGAGGAGCATGCATCTCTGGAATACTTCACATTAAAATTTTGTAAAGTTATGTTGATAATAATAATAATTGAAATGTCAAATTTTAAAAAGTTATTAAATCAATTTAAACAATGTGTTAAAGTTAATTATTCAAAAGTGAAAACAAACATTTATAATAACATCGAAAATTAATTATCCAAAGAAGAGAAAAAATATTACTGAAGGAATAAGGAATATTGGAAATTAAAGAAATAAATGGAATTGGAAATTATGAACTTACCAATTAATAATAAACAGTATATGGAGATGAAATTTAATAACAATTTATTATTTTATCGTATAGAATTGAATAATTGCAGAGATCGACTGAAGAGCTTAGTTTTGGCATTTTCTTTTGCTGTCAAGTAAGCAAGCAACTGATTAGAAATGGAAGATTTTGGGGTTCAATATTTAAGGTTAGAGTTGGAGGACCGTTTTATCCAAATTAAATAATAAAAAAAATAAAATAAATTAAAACAGTGATAAATTAAAACTTTTATGTATTAAGAAAATAAAATATACCATGCATACATTATCTTTAACTCCTTATACCTTCCGGAGTCGAGGTGCCGGACGCACCGAGCCGCAGAGTGGATATGTGGGTGTGAGACGAGGCAGCGAAGCCATGCAGGTAAGTACACTGCGTTCGTGGTTTATCAATCCGAGTACTATCCGGAGCAAACTCGGCTTAACTCTGTTAAGCGATATAATCCACTATAACCGACCACCCTGCCAACTGCCGGCAAAAATATTAGAAATATAAATAATTTTTTTATGATTTATTATCATACATAAAGCAGCTCTCTTGGTTTGGCCCAAAATAAAATCTTTGGGATGTAGATTTCATCTGCTAAAAACTTAGTGGTGAAAAGTTCGGCAATTGGGGTTGACTACAAAGTATAGAGAAAAAATTAAATCAAAAATGGGTTGGATATTGTTTTGGTTTACCATTTGGCAATTCAGAAGATGTAGCAGAAGCATTTGTCACAGATTTAAAATCTATTCAACCAAACAACTCAAAAATTACTAGTTTTGCGGATTACGTATTTAACAGAAACATATACAGTCTGTTTGATTTAAAGCGCCCAGCTTTGTAGTAACTTTATTTTCAGTCAGAAATGGTAAAAACCATATATATTATTAAATGGCATCACATTCTCTATGTTCTGGTTCAAATTTTGTATTAACTAAATCGACGTAAGAGTGATGACATCATCGAACTTTTTTTTAAATTACATGATAGCTATTTTTTTACTGAGAGCGATATAGTATGTTATTATGTTCTCTTTGCAACCATAATATTCATACTCTTCCATCAGATTTTTTTTTCCAATTTTTTAGCGCACGTGTCCAAGTTCAGAAAACGGCCCGCCTAGCGGGGAGTTTTCTATAGGACAAGTGCGCTAAAACGTCTTACGAAACGAATGCTTTGTACTATTTATACTATTCTTTCTATTTTCGTTAATTTGTAATCATTTAGAAAAATAACTTAGTTTTAAACAAAATTTGTTGAATAAATAGGGATGTTAAATAGTTAGACAGTTAGCAACACTGAAAATTCTAATTCTCCATTTAATAAATAAATTTGACATTTTAAAAACAAGTGTTCACCAATAATATCAACTTTAAAAATAATATGTTAGTTTTCAGTATTTAAATAAATTCTTTTGGACAGGCAAATGCATGTCGAAATGGCTTCATTTGGACACGCAAATATAAAAAATATGCTCAACTTATTCTATTGATTATTCATCTTCGTTTGTTCTACATTTACCTTAATTGAAGATTAAAGACCATCAGAGTAACTAAAGTTTCATTATTTACCTAAGCTTACTAGATAATACTGTTTTATTAATTGGAGAACCAGATTACAAAGCCTACGAGTCGTAAATCCTTTTTTTGATTTTTATTGTAAATGTGTTATGTAACAGTATGAATATTTATTATGGTCGCAAAGGGAACATAGTACTCTATCGCTTTCAGTAAAAAAATACCTATCATGTAATTCAAAAAAATCGATGACATCATCACTCTTACGCCGATTTAGTAAACACAAAATTTTCTGAATCAGAGCATTGAGAATTGCCATTTAATAATAATAGGGGTTTATAGCATTTTCGACCGAAAATAAATATATCAGAAGAAGCTATTTTTCCTGCAATCATGTGGGTTTCAAAATCTGCAACTGTTATATTACTGTTTATCAACTGCTGTGAATTGTTTAACTCACATCTCAGCAAATTATTTTATAACCCTCATCTGAATATTTTTATTTTTGTTGACATACATACTATTGTTACAATTTCAGTCTGAAGTTTATACCAATAAAATTGCTCAGTGTATATAGAACATACAAACAAAATATCGTTACTCGTAAAAGACAGGAATATGTACCTAAAGAGTGAAATAACTTGTTACCTTTACTCTTTTCTTTCTATTTTAGAATTATCTACAATGAATTTGGTGTACCACATTTTCAAAATGACAATCATGACGTCGGTAAAAATATTTGTCTATTATAATAACTGTTTCCATTATAATGATCATTTTATTTGAAAAATGGGTTTAATACCTACAGGGTGCCTGAAGCCACCCAGAACATGCAGAAATTAAAACGGGGAAAATTGAATAAGATTAGAGTTTGCTGTGGCCTCCTTAACTCGAAATATTCATGGAAATGTTATTCTCAAAAACACCAAATCTCACTGATCAAAAAAATTATTTTATAAATGGCAATATCTTCTTCAGATTGTACCAATATAAATTAATTAGGATCGAATCATGAAAGAGATATTAATATGTGTCACCATAATCAATTTTTTTAATTTTAAAATAATTTTTAAATTACGTTGCCACTGTAAATAGTATATTATAATACAAGTGTATAAGCAAGCCTTTAAAGCACGCACGACGGGTTTAAAAGCACGAGGCGAAGCCGAGTGCCTTTTAACGGAGCAGTGCTTTAATGGCTCTTATACACGTGTATTATACGCTATTTTTTATTATACCTTCTGAAAATTGTAACAAAAAAGTAAATTGAAATACCTTTTTTGAAATAATCTGCATCATTAATCGTTGACATAGAAATGGTTAAAAGTTGTTGTTTGGTTGCTATGAATATTGTTCAAAATTTGTAGAGTATTATTTTAACATTGTTGTTAATTTCTTGTTACCTAGGCAGCTTTAAAGCGCTAGGGCTTTAAAGGCCCGTTTATGCACGCTTTTGCGTGTTTTAATCAGCGATTATGATGCAGGTATAATAAAAAAAAAATTATTGTAATAATAAAATCTTGACTCTATAGTAATATTTAATTTATTCTTTTGTTTGCAATAAATGTGGCTTTGTTAAATTTGATGTACAAGCTACAGCAAGCTATGATCTTATTCAATTTTTCTCATGTTCATTTTTATGTGTCCTGGGTGATCTCAGACACGGTGTATATTATCACTGCCACGAGGGAAATCTAAACCACCCAAATGACAGATTGTGACTCAAATTCCTTGCGATACCATAGTTTTAGAGTTTAATTTATTATCTGACCCTTCTGATTAATCATTCAGGCAGTTAACCTGAAAAAGGTTAAAATTCCATGTAAAGCCTGACTTTCCGCTTTTTGTTTAATATTCCCATATGCTTTCCATTTTGTTGCCTTTGTCCTGCTCTTTAAAAACTTTTATGAAATTTTTAGATCCTCATAATTACATAAAAATCTCATATTTTAATTTTTATATGTTTCTTTCTTTTTACCCCAGAATTATTTTTAAAATTCTAGGCAGCCATAGTTTCTGAAGTTAATGTGATCATTAATAACACTAGTCTACAGCCAAAAAGCTTCAGAAACCTAAGTAGCTGAATATTATTGATTTGAAGGTGCTGGACACGAATCTGACAATAAAATTTGTTATTTGTCTCTAGTTTTCAAAATATCGAAAATAAATGCTATCTCTCTTTATATAATCGTATGTTTATATTTTGCTTTATAGTCGGTTTCCTAGAGAAAAATTCCTCGGAATTCGCCTTTTGGGTACCGATTTTGATGATTTTTTTTAAATTGTAGGTAATAGACTATATTTCAAAGCCTAAATGTTGGATTTGTCCGTTAATGCCCTGTTTAATTGTTATTAACAAATGATTATTTTTCCATAAGGGGCTAATTAATAAATAAATAATTTCGTCAAATTTTTATTATAATTGAATAAAATTAGGTACTTATAGCTTTCTGAGGTCGCAGATTACAAATTCGGGGCCCAATTCGGTCAAAAGTGCAAAATGGAGGCTACAAAATGGCCGTCGAGGTCAGACATTTATTATTTGAAATGGCAAATGAAAAATAGTACTAGGGGGTTTTTAAAGTGCAAGTTGCGAGGTTATAGTTATTTACGTATTAAGATCTGTTAAGATAGCTATAACTGCCAAGGAAGCTGTTTAAAGCTTCAATGCTTCCGCGGTCAGAAAAGCGGGTCGTTAAAAAAGACCGTTTGTTGAAACCTCTTTTAACAGCCCTGAGTCTTAACAGGGTGTTATTGACTGCTTAACGGTTGTCAAGTGTTTGAACGTTATTCCTTCTACAACAACATAGTATGGCGAAAAGCTAAAAAATGACCTAGATGCAAAGTGCCGATTACAAAATGGCCGGCAAAATTAAAAAATGGTATAATGATTATCTCGAAACTAGGGAAGCTATAGTTTACTATACAGAGAAAGTTTTACACTAACATTTTAACCATCAATATTCAACACGACTTTTGCATAGAATATTTTCTTAACATTTTAATACTAAATATTTATCTACAACATTCAGAAACTATTACACCCCGCAGAATTTTGACCAAAGAGATTGGACACGATTTTTTTACACTACATTATCGATACTGCGTTATTTAAAAACGTTTGAAACCATTGTATCAAAATTGTAGTGTAAAAAATCGTGTTTGATTTCTGTGGTCAAAAGTCTGTGTTTAAAGCTGGGCTGCTAAAGTTAGTGTATTTTAAGTGTTCAGTTTTTATTTTGTTAAAAAGGAACCTCCGCAAATGTTTTATGTTGTATAAATATTCAATGTGATCAAAACATGAGTTTAAAGCTTCTTAGGGGTAGTAACTATATTTACCAAAACAAGTTGCCGCATGCAATTTAAAAGTTTCCAAAAAATGTATTTTCATGACAAAACGTATTTCGCCCTGACTGTCCCTGACCCTGCGTGTCAGTAATACCGATTGGTGATATCGTGTTGTGCGTTTACCAAAGCCACGGCGAAAAATAATTTTGTAAATTTAGCAGACTTGTGTCCAGCACTCGATTCTGCTCAGCAACATTTAAAGAGGGTATATCCGCAAGTTCAACTATGGTTCGAAAATAGTATTGTAACGAATAGTAAACCCACATATGACGTTATCGAACATTCTAGATGTATGAGTCATCAACTGTATGACTCATCAATAACACCTGCATGTATGACTCATGAACACCTGCGTGTATGACTCATCGACGTGACTCATCAACAGCTGCATTCATCGGTTATGTTCTAGGACTTATGAAAGATATAAATTGAGATCGCGAGTAGAAGCAAGGCAGTTAATGGCCGGTATGAATAAAGTGAAATAAATGCTTTTACTTCTATTAGTAAAATGGAAAATATATGATTTTTAATTAGTAAGAGTAAGATCGACTTATACTAGAAGCATTTGCTACATTTTATGCATACGACGGATTGTTTGACCGGCATAGTGAAATGTACTCTGAATAATTAGTTAATAATTGTTGTAATACATGCATAGTTTTTCTATAAATAGTCCTCAAATAAATTTGTAAATATCTAGCATTTAATTAATAGTTCGTTAAATAGTTTATAGTTATATGTTTTTAATTAAGTCCATTGTAAATAATCTTTTCTTTATTAATAGACGATTTAAACAGCATTTTGGTTATTATTTTAATAAGAACATTACAGTATGACAATAACACTAGGGTTGAACAATTATGAATGTAATCTTTTACACATAAGGATGACAGAACCTGCAGCTTTAGCAAATGTATTACAGATTATATTTTTTCGGATGCAAAACTGGACGTGGAACAACATGTGTGTGTAAGAAATAAGACTTGTACTTTATACTGTACTTCAGCTTGCAGAGAATTCAACGTGGATGGCTACTTAAATGTACAACCGATTTTGTCGTTGCCAGAAGTATAGATGATGAAACTAACAGTATTTTAAAATAAACTAATAAAATAATTTATAATAAATAATAATTAATACAATATAATCTTTATTTAAATCTGACGATAAATAAAGTTTCAATATTAAACGGAATTATGGTGAAATTATGGAATATTAATTTATTTTAACACTATTCAAACTAAATTCCTTTCCACCAATTTGAATTTTAAATAAACAATACTCTAACTAATAATTGGAACAATCTTAAAATTTTATTAACTAATATATACTCGTATATAAATCCTTTTTAAACAAACATGTCGGATAGAATTAACATTTTGAATTTTAATCATATTTAGTTTCGGTGGCTTTTTTTTTGACCGGCACTTTGCATATAGGTAATTTTTTAGCTTAACATCGGAATTTGTGACTTTAAAAATTCCTAGTAGTATTTTTCATTTGAACTTTCAAATATTAAATTTTTGACACCGGCGGCCATTTTGTAGCCGCCATTTTAGAGTTTTGGCCGATTTGGGTTGTTAAGAAAGGTTTCAACAGACGGTCTTTTTTAACGACCCTTTTTTTTCAAAATTTTTGTGGCTAAGGTGACAACAGCGTCTACGATTTTTTGACCACGGAAGCATTAAAGCCCTCCTTCGTCGGGCTTCAAACAGTTCCCTTTGCTGATGAACCTGTCTTAACAGATCTTAATACGTAAATAACTATAACACCGCAATTTCCGACGTCGATTACTTACAATAGTCGATTACCTACATTTAAAAAAAAAATCATCAAAATCGGTGCCCAAAAGGTGAATTCCGAGGAATCACTCTTTTTTTGTCTCCAGGAAACTGACTATTATTGTTTTTTATCAAACATGATGTTATAAACTAAATATCGTCGGCTTCATATGAAAAGGGCGTAAGTGCCAAAATTGAAAAAACTGAGATTTTAACGTTATCTGGTTAACTATTACTTTTTCTATAAAATAAATACGAGAAATTCCGAAAATAATTAGTAGAAGTCGCTTAAATAGCAAAAATAAAATCAGGCACAAGTGCAAAAGCATTGACAGACAACATGAAAAATGTTACATTTCTTGTAAACAGGTTTTTCGGACTTATGCACTTTTCATGTGAAGCCTACGATATGCTTTTATTTTAGCAGGTATTCATTGGTCATTGTGTCTGTGAAGGAATTTTCTTACCGTCTTCTCCGAGTTAGGTAAAAAAATCAACAGATGTCAGCCATGTTACACTTTTTATATGGCCCCTCTATTTCTAATAGTAGCGACATTGTGGAGCAATCTTTTCACAAATTTTAATAAAGAAAAAATTACTACATGCATGGTGTTGCGAAAATTCAATAAAAAGTTGTTCAAATATTACAATTACGGAAGTATACATCATATTAATATAGTTATTTTTACAGAACGTTAATGTACATTATCAAATTAATGTTAAATTGTGAATATTCTTGTGCAAGATTATTATTAAACCTAATATTTATTGTAAGACGGAATGTCAAATCTAGTAATATTCAATGTCGCCAACTTCGGTCTGGTGCTTTTGCTCCAGCAGCGAAATCAATCGTTGTCGCTACTATTTGAAAATAAAGGGGCTATAACTTTTTATTAACTTTTTATAACGTTAACTTTTTAATACTAAATACAGATTACATCATTCTTGATCGCGTCAGTTTTTCTCAGTAAGTGAGTTTATTTTGAAGACAATGCCTCGTAAGTGTGTAAATAATGTTGACAGGTTTTGTTATGTTTGTGGATAATTCACGTTTGCTTTACAAAAACGGAATGTCACTCTATTAGTACGTACGGTCAACAAACTATACTTTTGTTGTAAGCTTGCCGACCAAGATAAAACATGGGCCCCACACATATGTTGTAACCATTGTGCAAAAACTCTTCGTCAGTACCTAAAAGGCAAGAAGTGCTCGATGAAATTTCGCGTTCCCATGCTATGGAGGGAGCCTACGGATCATGTAACTAACTGTTATTTGCCTGGTACCTACAATGAATAAAGGTTACTCAAAGAAGAAAAAGTGGATGATAAATTATTCCAATATTGAATCTGCACGTCGACCTGTACTCCATAGTGAAGTTATTCCAATCCCTCAGCCACCAGAATCATATTCACTTGAATCTATAGAAGAAAATACAATTGAAGTTGACGATGCTGCAGATTTCATTCCGCCAGTAAATGAATGAAAATCTCATATAATAACTCAAAGTAAACTTAATGACCTAGTACGTGATCTCGGATTGCCAAAAAATTAAACTGAGCTGTTGGGGTCTAGGCTACAGCAATTGAATCTCCTGGAAGACAAGGTTTCAGTGAGTGTGTTTTGATTTCGTCATCAACAGTTAGATTCATTTTTCAAAATGGATGACAATCTTGTATTCTCCAATGATGTAAATGGGCTAATGGCAGCTATTAATGTCAATTACAAACCAAATGAATGGAGACTCTTCATTAACTCCTCCAAGACGAGTCTTAAAGCAGTTTTATTACATAATGACAACACATTACCCTGTGTTCCTATTAGCCATGCAAAACAGATGAAAGAATCCTATGAAAACATAAAGCACCTTCTTGTAAAAATTAACATAAATGGCAACTCTGTGGTGATTTGAAAATTGTAGCTTAATTGTACAGTGCTTAGGCTACAGCTAGGTTACACAAAGTACTGTTGTTTCATCTGTTAATGGGACAACAGCGATCGAGCAGCACATTTCAAAATGAGAGAATGACCAACAAGAACATCACTGGAACCTGGATCAAAGAACGTTGTAAGTGCACCCCTCGTTGACCGAGATTCGATCATACTCCAGCTTTGCACATAAAACTAGGACTTACGAAGAATTTCGTCAAGGCCATGGACCCTAATGGCACAGCATTCCGTTATCTGAGAGACAGGTTTCCACATTTAAGTGAGGCCAAAGTTAAAGAGGGGATATTCGTGGGTCCACAGATTTCTCAGCTGTTTAAGGATACACACTTTGATGACGTACTATGTGGTGATGAAAAGGAAGCTTGACATGCTTTCAGGTTGGTAGCAAATAATTTTCTTGGAAATCACAAAGTTGAAAATTATAAAGAACTGGTGGAACATATGCTGTCATGTTATAAAAAATGGGATGCAATATGTCTCTGAAGATGCATTTTTTGTATTCTCACATTGACTTTTTCCCTGACAACTTTGGTTCTGTAAGTGGTGAGCATGGAGAGCGTTTCCACCAGGATATCTCTAGTATGGAGAAACGCTACGAAGGGAAATGGAGCCCGTCAATGTTAGCAGACTACTATTGGAACTTCACACGCGAAACACCGATAGATTCAAACAAGAGGGCGGTAAAGAAAAGCCGTACATGAAAGTTATGTCCAGGTTACATTGTGCTTATTGTGTTTTAATAGCTACTACATTGTGATTTTCATGATTAGAAAAATATCTTGACATTTCCTGTGCTATATCATATCATTATTGCGTTCATAGTATTTGTGTTTATGTATTTTACTAAAAGTTAATAAATCTCCAGAACCTGAGCTAATCCAAAGTTTCCATTAGCATTAATCATGCCAAAATCATTAAGAAATGGATTATTTCCTTTCTGAAACAAACAAAAAGTTGAAATTTGCAGACCAGTGTAATCGATCATTAGAAATCCTTGTTTTAACAAATCTATTATACTGCTTTTACATAGCAGGGGTGATAAAAACAAGTTTAATTTCTCGGTTCCATAGAGATACGTAAAACAAGTAAAGAAATGGCGACAAAAACAAACGAGACAAACACTACGAAGCGTTTTCTTTCTGCGAAAAGTTTTTCCCAATTATCTATATTTGGTCATCGTTAGCTTCACAAGGCTTAAGAAGAAATACATACAAAAGCTGTCGTTACACCATACGCCCATTCTCGACGCAAATTCAAACGACGTTCTGACATTTTATTTTACGAGGTGGATTTGAACACACTATAAGAATAAATCTTAAAAACAGTATAGATATAAAAAGCAAATTGCTATATAAATCCTTAAAATCCTCTACATTTACTCCCTTTAAAGAGCTTTCTAACATCAGAATGATATTAAGAACCATTTAAATAAATTAGGTGTAAAAACCTTCTAATTCTGAATAAAAGACAGATATTGACTATTTTTTGTAAAATAACGAGGCGTCGCTTTTTTGTGATATCGTCTTAAATCCCTAAAACACATAAACTGCGGGAGAAATCCAATGAGTTTCTAGAGTGGTTGCTAAGAAAAACCGTAAAATAATCACAGAAAGCTTTCTTTTTCAGACAAATCATTTTTAAATGACACTTAAAATAGCGTCTATAAAGAAGATACTTTGAATTTCCACATTCATATTTTAAAAGGTAAGTTGATAAAAATAGCTTTTGAGGACCGTTATTATGTATTTGTGAAGGAGATTCTTTAGAGGAATTAGATAGGAATTATTATCCTTTTCAGTACAAAGTGGAAAGGGTAAATTAAAAGACTTATCATTATTAAACTTTATATAATCGCTGATGGTATTGAAAGTGTTTCTCGCAAAATTAGAAAAGTAGTGATTATCTCGACGTTCAGAAAGCCTTGAAGTAACGTTTCGTAGCGAATTTTCTGCAACAATAGATTTGTAAATAAATAAAATCCATTAATACATTCTTTAAAAAGATGTTGGTCTTTTTAAGCTACATATTTACAGTGATAGATCTTTAAGCCCACGCACCATGTATGTAAATATAGTGAAAACACTATATTTATTAATAACAAATTCTGAAGGTAAAGGAAAATTTAACTTGATAGTGTATGCAATTTAAACCTTAATTGCATCATTAGCAAGCATCGCGGCGCAAAATAAACGTTTAATTAGCTCTGTCTTCGTCTGCTAAGAGTTTGAAACGACATTACTTTGGGTTTTTACACCAAAAATGTGACGTAATTTCAAGAATTAATAAAATAAATTTTGAACAAGGACAGGCATTATAAAAGAGCCAATTATATTTCTTCCTGAGATTGACAACTTGAGTTCTTATAAGCTAGAAGGCGTTCTAAAGACTCGCTTGTCAGCAAAGAGCATGCACGAGTTGTACAAAAGAAATCGTATAATAGAACAGCACATCTTTGAATGATCAAATAATAAAAATCCACATAACGTAATGGTAAAATAAATTGAAACTTTGACAACAAAATGAAATAAAGTAGGAGAGTGTTATTATTTGATTAATAATTAGAAAAGACAATTAATGATTGATTATCTTCCTGCCCGAGTAGCTTGCGGTGGGTGTTAATAAGAAGTCACGCTATGTTAAAATTTATAAAACAAAACATTAACTTGAAACTTTACTGAGCTCTGGGTCCAGTAAACGTCTGCTACAATAATCAGTTATTCTAGTTGAAGATAAAACAAAAAAGGGTTTATTCAAAAATAAAATCAACAGTAAAAGAATAATATCAAACTTAAATAATCAAGTTAAAGTTATAATAGTACGTACGATTTCTGCAGAAAAGGTAACCTTAAGAGTAAATCTTACGACTGTCTCAACGCAACAATATTCGCATGTCAAATGCAATGATAACAAATTGTTTACATATTAATAGGTTAACAACAAAGTGTTATTCGAGGGGCGGGGGCTGCAACAATATAATAATATCTATGCCGTCGTTCTATAGTTGAAGGTTAAATGTTGTTGATAAAAAAATTAAATTGTTTTAGATTGATTTTTTTTTATTGAGAGTACACATATATAAATATGAAACAGACTTCTGTAACGCCACAATGAAGATATATGCAAAATATAAACCACCTACATTTACCATAAAAGAAAAATGTTCCGGCTATTATTAAATTAAATTAATTGTAAACCTACTCTCTGGTCACTCTACCAGGCGGATCGCTTCAATAGGGCTAGGAATAAATATGAATCTATAAAACATTAACTACACACACAAATAAAATAAATAAACCAAAGGTTACTTTTAAAGTAATTAAACGACACAATTTATTTAACAAAACAAAAAAAATAAACAAACAAAATTACAATTGAAATGCTATGAATTATAAAAAAATTAAAAGTATGTTTGAATATCCCCACTAAAAGAAAAATTAATTCTAAGACAGTATAATTCTTTTTATCTTTAAAATTAATATTTCTATTATTTGTATTACTAAATTTGAATAAATACCTCACATTAGTTACAAAAATCAAATTATTGGCGCCTTTCAAAATTACCGACTGAAATTAGTAGCAATCTGTAAAATTTCCTGCTTCCATATGATTCAACATCAAAATTGTTGAAATACCACAAAAATTCACCTCTTCATGAAAAAGTCTTTTATTGTTAAATAAAGTTGAAATTATATAAATCAGCAGTATTTCGGACATAAGGTAAATCCACTTAAATTTATAAAATGATTTACTTCCAAATTCCATCCTAATTGTAAGGATCATTATCAATCTTTACCATAAAAAATCCACCTTTCCATAAAAAGATTAATTCACTAATTAACTTCACAGTACTGTTTATTTATTTAATTGAAATTGTTTATTATTATTTACACTACTTAGATTTAAAAACTATAATGATATAAAAACATTTTGACTTAACATCAAAATATAACCTCAAATTTTTGACGTTTGGTTAACTTTGACATTTCTACTCATAACATAACATTCAAATTTGATATATTTTTCTTTGCACATAAACGCGTGGTTTGGACAACTAAATTCTTCAGAGAGAGAGTCACCCGATTTCCAGCTCAATTTATATGTTTTCAAGAAACAAAAGAAAACCTAGTTAGTTTTTTTGTAATTTCTAATAAATTTTAGTGTAAAACAATTGAATAAAATTGTAACTAAATCTACATAACCATATTGGTAATTATAATTAACTTATGCCCGGTTTCATAAAAGCTTTGTTATAATTTAACACACTGTTATATTTTTAACAGGACATTATATCGAAATGTTTGTTTCACAAATTATTGCTAAGCTTAAAAATGCGATAAACATCTTGTTAAAATAGCAGGAGCTTAGAGCACAGGTTAAATCTTAACACACAGTTAAAACTTCTATAGACAAATAAAAAGCAGCAAAATTTTATTTTGTTTGTAGAAGTAATTTTTATTTAATATACTTTATTGTCAATGCGAAACGTTATAAAAAAAATTATAACTAGAAAATTTTGCAATACTTAAATATAAAACATTGTTAAATAATAAGATAAACAAGATTTATAACATAACACCTTTCTTGTAGTGCTCTCCACATACGTAACCACCTCCAGTCTGCTTAATTTCTGTTGTATCAGTAAATCAAGGTACTTTACATAAAATTAAGTTATTGGAAATATTTACTTTGTGTAGGGGTCTTATGTGTAGTAATATTCCTTTTCGAATTCTGTTTTATATAGTAATAATTATTATAATTATAATACTGCTGCCCATTATCTGGCCTTTCAGGCCCCAGAAGCTATGAAGCTTGTGCGGCAGTGAGGTGCGATTATTACTATTACGCAGCCCAACGTGCGGCTGCAGCCGACTTAACAGATGGTATAGCACAAAGCCCACATTTATGTTACAGCTAAGAAAAACTGCAGAAAGCCTTAACCAGAGTTACGAACAATGATAGAAGTGGAAATTCTGTAGATCTCACTCTGTGACCTGCAACTTTTTCTTTCCCAACTCCTTTTATGTTTGTGTAGCAGCCTTTCAGTTGGTCTGGATTTCTGCTCCTTTCAACAATACTGCTATAATCAATGGCTATATTTCTCCAACATTCTTGCCTTTCTTTATTTTTTGTAACGCCCACTATTTTTTTATTTTGTATGATATGCTTGTACTTCTCTAGATCTACTAATTCAATTAGTAAGTTGTTCTTTTTCGTGTTGTGTATAATTATAATTCCTAACCGTTTTCTTTAACATTTTAACTTAAACAAACCGAAAAAATAATATAAGCATTTTGTAAACGTTTTAGATGCAAATAATAAATTTTAAATACTTACAAACTTTGAAAACTAGGGTAAACACAGAAGTAACACAAAGAATGCACCAAAAAAGGTATTTATTTGGCGGTAATTTTACTGCCAAAATACAAATGAAGTTGTACAAGTGTAGCACATTGCATTTTATTGCCAAGTTAAGATGGAAACCCACTATTAATTCTTAAAATAACTGCTTACTAACTAATGTTTAAAATTATTCTGTTATTTTACAGAAATACTTATAAAATTTAATCGACTGTTAGTTTAGCATATCTGCTTACTAACTAATAGTTAATGACGGTTTTATGAAACCGGGCATTAATGTTTTAAACAACTATTATAAATAGATAGAAAAAAATCTCTAATTAATGATATGCAAAACTTAACAATGTTAACACTTGAAAATAAACTCGGGAGAGAAAGTGAAGCACATCAATTTTACAATGCATTGAGATTCTATTAAAATTTGAAATAATTGCTTAAAAACACTTTGTTATCTCCTTTTCTTATTACAAATTGTATCCTCATATCATATTGAACAGAATTACTTAACTTTTTAGACATCCAAAATATTAAATAACTACTAAATTACATGTTTTCAGATCGTCAAAGTAAAACGCAAAAATATGTGTTTTTAAACCCCAAGATCTTCTATTAGGATCATATCATATCATTCTATCATCGCCACATTTACCTATATGTCCCAGTTGTGTCCAAGGAACTTTTTGAAGAAGAAAGGGAGAAATCTTTGTATTATTTTACGAATTAAACTAGCAGGTAAGGTAATAAATCTTTGCATACATCTTCACTAACATGCAGCTTGCTTGTTTCAGGCCAAAACAAACCTTAAAATTATTTTATTACTTATTTATCTACAAAAAACATATAACGATAATCGTCAGTTGACCAAGATTTACCAAAATTAAGAGAAAATTCAAGAGAAAAAATTTTTTTTTTTTTCTATATATAAAGTGTTTAAGAAAATGAAACCTATTTAAATTATATTAATTAAAATTTGTCTTAAAAGATCAATTCCCTTGGAATATATTTTCTAAAAGTATGTCATATCATGACAATATGTAATACATAATTGAAAAGAGAAGAGCAAGAATTTGTATAAAGATTTAAAAAATTAGCAATGATAGTTTGTGTATCATTGAAGTATGTTGTGTAGCATATCTTATTGATCTATGTAATTTGGACTCGATAATGCACTTGATGCTTTCTGCTGGTTTTCTAAAGGGCAGCCGATAAACAAATCGAATGTTTCAGAAGGAAACTTCCAGTAAAGATAACCAGATGCGTAACGAAAAGACGTTATCCAAAACGTATCGTAAAAGTGTAGTAGCATGAAAAATGAAGCATAAAAGAGAATTCTGCATTAATTAAAAGGTTATCACTAAAAACTAAGGCATGCTGAAATAGATGAGATCGGCTTGAACAAAGAAGTCCAAAAAAATAAGAATGGCATTTGTATTTAGAAAGGTCTTTCTACAAAACAAGAAATTGTTAAAAATAACACTAACAAATAAATTAGTTTAGAGGTATAGATTGGGAATGCCGTGATTAAATTCCAATTGGATTTCCTGTGTATAGAAACTTCACCTACGTGAAAACTAAACAAGATGCACAGGAAATAATTAAGCTTTCCCCATTTAAAAACCTCAAGAGGAAGAAAATTATAATCAATCTTCACAAGTGAGTGAAGCACAACACGACTTGTTCGAGTAGTGTAGAGTCTACCAATGAAGAATCCCAAACTGAAACATTGAACTAACTATTTAAGAAATAGAAATAGGCAATATCAATGACTGCTCAAAAGCATCACAAAATTAGGAGCGACAAATTTGATAATAACACAATGGGGAAATGCCTTTTAAGAACAAAATTTTAGGTTAAACACTGAAGTGAAATCGAACTGAAGAAAAGCAAAAAAACAATTAAAAATAAAATAAAGTTAGCGTAGGGTTATATCAATCGAAATCCTAGACGTTTTGGAACACATTTATTACACTTCTTCAGTGACTAGTAATTTGTTAAGGTAAGGAAGTTCAAGGCAATTAGTTTACCATGGCTTATTGGCATCCTATGCTTTTATTTAATTCGAACACTTGATAATTTATTAGCGTATTTGTATTATTATTTTTACATTTTGTATCTAAAGGTGTAAAATTGTTATTATAACATTTGTTATTTTACTATATAGCAAAAATCATTACAATTTATCGAAATCGACCAGTAATGCAATTTAACTAGGTTCATTTAAACATGTACCAACTGAAACTGACTAACCTTTCTGCACTAACTGTCTGAGCAAAGGAGATTTTCTCTAGTCCTTGGATTTGTTTATCACCGTAACGCTCTAGGAAAATGACAATAAACGGCTATCATTTTCCATTTATTGTTACAAATGTTATCATCCCTTCAGCAGCGCTTTACAGCCTTTTATGACGTTGAACAAACTTTTTGTTCTATCCTCTCAGCCAGGTATATTTATAGTATGTTTCTCAAAATACTGCTGCAATGTATCGCACCCTAATCTCGGTCGTATATTTATTGAAAACCGTCGTTACAGCTTGCAGATCCGTCTTTACAAGCAACATGAATAAATAAAATCCATAGAATTTTGCTAGAGTAAGAGTAGGAGTTTATTGAAAAGAGCGCATATTCCAATAAACTCGTAAAAGCCTAAAAGTTTCAAGTAGTGTTATATAGATATATTTACGCTTCTCTAAGTATTTTTGTCTACACTTTCCATACAACGCAAATATTGTAGTTAAATAACAAGGATGCAGAGAAGTAAACTATATAACAAATTAAATACATTTATCTACGATCTTACAAAAAGTGCCTACCTTTTACATTGATTTTCATATATACAATTAGCATCTAGTGAGCCAGTGTTATAAAATTTGTATTGCATGCTAATAACGACAAGACATGTATGATAAATGATTTATGAATATTTTACATACTAGTTGCTAAACAACTTAGCACGTAAAAATCAAAGCACGCTGTTATACATAACATGAGTCACTAATTTTCAAAAATATTAAGTAAAATGAATACATATAGAAAAAATAATATTTAGCAAACGAACTTAAACGACAATCCAGACTATATTATCTGTTGACAAAAAGTTTTTTTTTTTCTAAATTAACCCATTTTGATTATGTGAACCAAACTTTCATAAGATATAGAAGCTGCCTATTGTATAATTAAATATACAAAAAGCCTTTTACTGCATTTTCAGCAATTTAATTTATAAAAACAAGCCCGAACCATATTACCGTTAACCCAGTCGCCCGCAGTAATTTGTCTAGGGGGGGGGAAACCTAGAATAAACGGCATATACAAAATATTTTAATAAAATTTCAATTGTTCAACTTCCATGAGGGGGGGGCTCCTTGCGGGCTCCTATGCCGCTAGCTTTAAGCTAATGGAAACGTTAGACAAAAATTATATTTTACCATGCAAACATCTAATTATTAAAACGTGGTAGTCAAAACTGAACGTGGTGGACCCTTCGCACTTTTCATGCAGTTATTACTTAAGAAACAGATGGGTAGTCTCCATCTCTCCATTCCTTCTGAGTCATCATTAAACTTTAACTTAAAAAGCAAGCAAAAGTGACGACTTATTACAATCCTACCCAGTGAGGAAAATTTAAGCAAAATTACAGTGAACGCCACCACCGGTGGACACCATCATGCGAAATTAAGCCGAGCAAGATTTTTAAAATTTTGAAATTTGCTTATGTCCGGACAATTAATCTAACACTATCCAGACAGTTTATCTAAAGGGTCAGAGGAATGATTTGCTGTAAAGATATGGTTGGATTGATTGTCGCCATACCTTAACAAATGCGGGATTTTCCCAAGGGCCGTTAATATTTTTAGGTTACCTCAGAAGGGCGGCAACAATACGTCAGAGGACGACCCGTCAACCTATTTGTTCTCATATGCACTCATTGTGTTTATGCAGCACTTGTAGTCACTCTCAGGCACCAGGACTGTTTTGTTTTTGGAAATGTAATTTGTAGATTTGTTGGTAATTAAAAAGTTAATTCTTGAAAATAGTTATATTTATTAATTCAAATATTTTTTCAGCAAAATCGAATCTTAACCGCATTTAAATAATTTCTTGTAAGTATTCAATTTGACTGTTTCTGATTATATTATAGTAAAAAGTTTTTACAAGATTAATTTATTGGTTTGTTTTATAGTAAATATTAAGCCGAAAAAAAGGTCTATAGTGGTTGTTTTTAATAATAATTTAATTAAAGCCATAGAAACTATTACATATTTATCATAAATTTCTCAAAGATAAGCTTATGCTCGAAATTTTGATTAAAAAATGCCGCAGAGAAGGAAAATGGAATCCGGATTCCTGTTGAGTATGTTCAAAGCATTTTAAAGAGAATGATTATAAAAAAGATCTTAAAGCTGAGTTATTAACTTTGAAACCGAGAAGGAAATTAAAATCTACGGGTGAAAATGAGGTTTATAATATGAATTAAGCATCAAAATGATTTAATATTAATTTTCGCTCTGTAGCTGTAACATCTCTTTTTCTGAATCCTTTAATGTCTGATGTTTCCCAGCAAGAGTTCAGCAACCGTGTAGCTCGTTACTAAATAAAAGAGAAAATAAAACTCTACTAAAACAATTATTGCAGGATGCAAGAGAAGCAGATGCACAGCAAATAACTGCAAAACCTGCTACCTTCTGTACTACTGTTGTGATTAAGCATGATTTTCTAGAGCTAGTGGAAGTTCTACATCGAAATGCTTACTTGGAAATGAAAATTGGTGAAAAAGTAATACCCAATTTAAAAGCAAAAATAACTTCTTTAGAAATCAGACTTCAGAAAGCTGCTACTTCTGCAAGTAAGGTAAGTGCAAATAATACAGGTCTACAAAAAGATATTAATGAAATACTAAGCAAAAACCAATTAGACGCAAAAAGAATAAGGTTTTTTTGTCTAATCTTTTCCATTAAAATATCTGAGAATATCTGGGAAAAATTAATTAATTAAATTATTAGTAAGGATACTATCAATTAATTAAAATTAGATATCAATAATTGAAATTAAAGTATCATAAGATCTTGATCATAAAATAATAAGATTTTTGAAATGTCGGTAATGGTTTATTTATTTTACCATTTATTTATTTAATTAGTTAGTTGTTAATTATTAATTAATTAATATTAATCTTTTATTTATCTTTTCTTATTTAAGTTAATTGATTATTATTTAGTTAATTTAGTTTAATTAATTTACTGTCATTTTACCCTTCACTATTTTAAAAATTTCTTTATTCTTTCTCAATTTTTTGTTATTATTTTCATTTCGTGTGTCAAGTGATTAGTTTAGTTACTAAAACGTCACATTTGTAAACTGCGTTGAAAAACCATTACTTTAATCATAAACATATTTTCATGATATTTCGAAGTTACTTAAGAGATATGATTTAATTAGTGCTAATATTTAATTAAATTTACTAGACAAATATCATGTATAATTACAAGTCTACTATTTAGAAGGTTACATAGCCTCAATTTATAAAATAACTTTGGAAGGGGGTTCTTAAGTTGAATTTATAGTGGTTGGCAGCGCCTAACGGTTGACGTCACCGACCACCCCTTAATATAAGTTGGTTAGTTCCAAGTTCCAGGTAGCGTCTGCGCTTTAACATGCAGACCTCGGCAGTCAAGCACATGCCGTGTAAGAGGGTGCACGCTTGTACAACGTTAGTAGCGAATAAATGTATTAAACTAGTGTGTTTTATTATTTGTTTTGCTACAATATCAGGTGTGGGGTTATAGGTGATAGCTACATGGTTACAGGTACAGTGTTTAGTTACACTTGGTGTTGTGTAGCCGGTGAAATTATCAGTGAAATCAACGAGTTGGTTTTAAGACGGGAAAAAATTGCGTTGTTTTAAATTTGCCGAGTCAAATTTAGTTTGCACGCGTCACGACAGTTTTTAGTTCAAGATGGATGCAAGTGATTTCGTTAATGAAGCGGGGGCTACTTTAGCTGAAATCGCCGGGGTAAAAGAGGCAATTAAACAAGCTTCGGTAAAAGCAATTAACGCATTTCATAAATTCGTGTTTGAGGTTGATGGTGATCGTCGAAACCGAGCACGACTGAGAGAGTTTGCCGGCTTTAATTTTGAAATAGGGTCAGAAGAATTTAATAAAAAAGTGCAGTGGGCAGTAGATGAACTATTATTTGGTGACCTTGCATCGATATGCAACATTTTATCTTTAGATTACGCGGGAACGGCGAAAGATGTGGCCCGTAGAATCTGTGAACATTTATGTGACATTCGATTATTATGTGATCATGGTAGTGACAATGAACAAGAGGGCGATGATGAAGAAAGCGATTTGGAAGAAGCCGCGGTTAACCCAAGCACGCGTAATTTATTAAACAATGTAGGAGTGGAAGATTTTTCATCGCGTAGTAGAGGCGTCTCGTGGCCTACGCCGAGCGCGGGAAATGTGTTTCCGTTGCCAAGCGGGGGAAATATGTTTACGTTACCGAGAGCGGGAATTACAACGACTTTACCGGGCGCGCAAAATTCAAATTTGCGTGGTATGCAAAGTGCGGGCGCCGCTAATAATTCAGTTATGCAAAATCAATTGTCAGCAAATCCTAAATTTTCATTGACATTTAAAGACATTGAAGACACTATTCGTTCGTTTAGTGGTGATGAATTGTACCCAATCGAAACATGGATCGAAGATTTCGAGGAAACGGCTATACTCTTGGGATGGTCCGGTTTACAAAAATTAATTTTCGCTAAGCAATCACTATCAGGACTGGCGAAACTATTTATTCAGGGTGAAAAAGGAATAAAATCGTGGGAACAATTAAAACAATGTTTATTAGATGAATTTTCGAAAAGGATCAATGGTGCGGAGCTACATTCGATGTTAGTTAATCGGAAAATGAAAAGGGACGAGTCGCTTTATGAATATTTTTTGGTTATGAAGGAAATCGCGTCTCGAGGAAATATTGATAATAATTCATTAATATATTATATTATTGAGGGTATTCAAGATGACCCATCCCGGAAAACTATGCTTTATGAAGCACGTGATTTGAAACAATTACGAGAAAAACTAGAAATTTATGAAAAGGTTAAGAAGAGTGCTGCTTCCCAGTGGCAATCGCGACAGGCATTTCAGAAGAAGGTTGGAGCATCGTCAACGGTTGTGTTTCCTGGTACTAGTGGAAAAATTAGTGAACCACGGAGTGTTTCTGTGAAAACAGAAGTGAAATCCGAAAGCACAAGTGATTCGCGTGTTAACTGTTATAATTGCGGTGCAATTGGGCATACTGCAAAATCGTGTGTTAAACCAAAACGTGATTATGGTTCATGCTATGTTTGTGGCAGCAAGGAACATCAACGCAAGAACTGTCCAAAGCGGAGTTCCGTGGTGCAACAAGGAAATCGGGAGGTAACGATGACCATCGATCCAATATTTCCGACTCAGGCGTATGAACTACAGGTGCAACTTAGAAGTGCAAGCTGCATTATAAATGTTCTGGCTATGTTGGATACAGGTAGTCCGATTAGTTTTGTACGAGATGATGTTTTACCAAAATCTTGTATCAAATCACTTGATGATGATGAACCAAATTTTAGAGGTATAAATGGATCTAAATTAAATATTGTAGGTACTTATAATGATCAAATTTTAATTTATGATGTAAAAGTGCCAATTAATTTATATGTAGTAGCTAGTAATACAATGTTTTCACCAATAGTGTTAGGGCGAGACTTTACTTGTCTAAACAATTTCAAAATTGTATTAGCTAACGGAAAACTTTTGGTTGAAAAGGTGGAAAATAGAGATGAATTAACTGTTGAGAATGAGATTATGAATATTCAAGTAGAATCTTTAAACGATTCCAATAAATCAATTATAAAAATAAATGAAAATCTTGATAATTTTAACCGAGACAAATTAGAATGTTTAATTAAGGAAAATTATTTAGACAATGAAAAACCTGATAAACCTGGAATTGATTATGAGATGACTATTGCTTTAAAGCACGAACAACCATTTTCATATAGGCCTCGTAGGTTATCATTTGCTGAAAAAGAAAAATTAAGAGCCATTTTAGATGATCTTTTGCAAAATGGTATAATTCGAGAAAGTAATTCACAATACTGTAGTCCCATAGTACTTGTAAGAAAGAAAAACAATGTAGATTTGAGGCTATGTGTAGATTTTCGTCACCTAAATAAGTTAACCATTAGGGATCATTACCCATTACCTTTAATTAATGATCAATTAGACTTACTGAAAGAGAAAAATTATTATACATCCTTAGATCTTAAAAACGGTTTTCATCATGTAAGGGTTGCTGAAAGTTCAATTAAATATACATCGTTTATTACACCTTTAGGGCAATTTGAGTACCTTAAAATGCCTTTTGGCTTGGCTAATTCTCCTTCTGTTTTTCAACGATATATTAACACAATTTTTCAACATTTAATAAGGCAAAATCAAATATTGATCTACTTAGATGACATATTAATTGCCACCGTAACTATTGACGAACATTTTAAAATATTAAGAAAGGTATTGACTTTATTGTCTGAAAATCATTTGGAATTAAGATTTGATAAATGTTCATTTTTTAACTCCAGTATTATTTATTTGGGATACATTATTAGTAATCAAGGAATACGTCCTGATCCTAGAAACACGTTAGCTGTAGAACAATATCCAGTTCCCGACTCTGTTCAAAAGGTTCAGCGATTTTTAGGATTAGTGAGCTATTTTAGACGTTTTGTAAATTCTTTTGCTGTTATTGCAAAACCTTTGTATGATTTATTAAAAAGGGGACACGTTTTTGAATTTGGTCCAACCGAATTAGATAGCTTTAATACTTTGAAGAGAATGCTAGTTGAAGGTCCTATATTGTCAATATATCAGTCATCTCTAGAAACAGAGTTACACTGCGATGCATGCACAAAGGGTTATGGTGCTATTTTACTACAAAAACAAAGTAATGATTTTTTCCAGCCAGTGTTTTATTTCAGTAAGAGAACTACCGAAACTGAATCACGTTATCATAGTTATGAACTTGAATTATTGGCTATTATAAATGCTCTAAATCGGTTTCATGTTTATCTTCAAGGAATTAAGTTTAAGATTATAACTGATTGTAATTCTATTAAATTAGCGTTAAACAAAAAAGAAATTAATCCAAGAATTAATAGGTGGGCTTTAATTTTGCAAAATTATGATTATGAATTACAACACAGGGATGCCAAAAGAATGAGACACGTTGATGCACTTTCGCGTAGTAATAGTGTATTGGTGTTAGAGGAGAATACATTCGAACAAAATTTATCAATTGCGCAAAATTTAGATCAAGAAATTTCGGAAATAAAAAGTCGTTTAGAGACTCAGAATTTGGAAGACAAAGATTTTGAATTACAAAATGGTCTTGTGTATCGAAAATTTAAAAATAAAATTCTGTTTTATGTTCCTAGAAACATGGAAAAAAATGTGATTTTTAATTGTCACGATAATTTAGGACACTTAGGGATAGACAAAACCCTAGAATATTTAAATAGGGTGTATTGGTTTCCAGAAATGAAAAGCAAAATTAAAGATTACATCCAAAATTGTATTAAATGCCTTACTTATTCAACTAATTTTGGTAAAGGTGAAGGAACATTACATAATATTCCGAAAGGTAATAAGCCGTTTGAAACCATTCACATTGATCACTATGGTCCATTAGAACCAACCGGTGATCACAAGAAATATATTTTTGAAATTATTGATAGTTTTACTAAATTTGTTAAACTTTATGATGTTAAATCCACCAAAACTGTAGAAGTTATACACAAGTTAGAACAGTATTTTGTTAATTATAGTTATCCTGTTAGAATTGTATCTGATAGGGGAACTGCTTTTACTTCTCAGGAATTTACCAATTTTGTAAACAAATATGATGTAATTCATGTTAAAATTGCTACTGCTTCTCCAAAATCGAATGGGCAAATTGAACGTGTTAATCGTGATCTTACGCCTATGCTATCTAAGTTAACTGAATGTAAAAATAAATGGAATAGGTATTTGCACGATGTCGAATTTGCAATCAATAATAGTATTTGTAGATCTGTTGCAACTTCTCCATCAATGCTATTGTTTGGAATTAATCAAAGAGATGTTAATGATAAATTAAGAAATTATTTAGTAACTAATACTGATACCAATATTGATTTATCAGATATTAGGGAACAGGCAGAAATTCAGAATAAAAAAGTTCAAGCTTATAATAAGCGCCACTATGATAAGAAACATAAAAGTCCTTATAATTATAAGCAAGGTGATTATGTTTTGATTAAGAACGTAGATACTACAGTAGGTGTTAACAAAAAATTAATACCGAAATACCGTGGTCCCTACGAAGTGATTAAAGTTTTACAAAATGACAGATACATTGTTAAAGATATTGAGGGATTTCAGATAACCCAAAAATCTTTTGAAGGCACATGTACACCAGAAAATATGAGATTATGGTTACAGCCGTAAACTAAACTTTATAATCATTAGAATTGTACTACTTAGGTTTAAATTTATATTTGTTATATAACATTCATATGTTTCATTTTGTTTATTTTTCATGTTATTTGTTTTTTTTCTCACTTTTGATCGAGGACGATCAACTGTCAGGTTGGCCGGAATTATAGTGGTTGGCAGCGCCTAACGGTTGACGTCACCGACCACCCCTTAATATAAGTTGGTTAGTTCCAAGTTCCAGGTAGCGTCTGCGCTTTAACATGCAGACCTCGGCAGTCAAGCACATGCCGTGTAAGAGGGTGCACGCTTGTACAACGTTAGTAGCGAATAAATGTATTAAACTAGTGTGTTTTATTATTTGTTTTGCTACAAATTAAAATAAACAATTAGATATTTTAATACACACAAAGGATATTGTAGCATACAATTTTTCTTAACAAAGGATAATTTTTTATCGTTCATCGTATACGATATCTGTTTTTCTCAAGATAGAAATATATTAGCTTGTATTCTGATAGAATCTTATCTGTAATAAGTAAAGCAACTTTTAATTAAGGTGTATGCATAGGAAACCGATATATGTTATCTCAAAGAATTGTTGTTAACTGTTGAGTTTCATTGTAATGTTGTCGTGTTAGATGGTTTTGATTTATTTTCAATTTTATGGCTTTGTAATAGGATGTATTGCTTGGTATTAGTATAATACCATCTTAACCACAGGATTTGATGATATTTTAGTAAGAAGGTTGAGTTTCTTTGTTAAAATTATTGGAGAACATATTTGTAGGCTTGAGGTTTTCAATAGAATCGCCAAATAGATTTATGTAATTTTGTAACGGTATATTTTTATCAGTCCTGAACAAATGTAGTTTTGTCTACATATATACTGAAAAATCTTAATTCCGGTCCTGCAAATTTGCGTTCTTCTTGCAGTATAAACTTGTGTTAGTATTTGGTACAAATAAACCTATAAAAATTATTTTAAAAGGTTGTGTTTCAAATCTACTTAGAATTATAAAAACTTTTGGGCAATAAATTATCTCTTCCTGTGTTTTATTTACGCACGTGTACGTTGGTTAAAATGGCTTTGTTATTAAAACCTTGAAAATTAATAAATATGGTTCGTGGTAAATCTAACTTTATATAGTTCGCATAGATATTGCAGTTTGGTGTTCCGTGAAAACACTATAAAAAATATCCTTTATCTAATAAATGATGTTTGCTACGTGTTAAAAATCTCTTTCGGTTATTTGCATCTGCGCCTAAAAACATGATACGTCTGCAGGACTTGCTTTAAAATTACATCGGTTTACATTTTCTCCTTCGTGAAAATAAAACTGCGTAATTTCTAGCCTTTTAGGGTCAAAATCTAGTATTGGAATTAAGAAAACTTCCCTTATAACCACACGTGGACTGTTTAACCCGGATTCGTTTAGGCCAAACCACGAGATTCTTTGATTGGTGAATGCAGAACTGCACCCTCCAAAATATTCCGTATATAATAAAATAACCTTGGGTTTCTAGAACAGACTTGACTTCAGTTGCTGATTCGAGACAGTGCAGTTTAACACTTCAGTCTGGCACTTCAGTTTAAGTTTCGATACAATATAGTTGATAAAGACCTTTCTTTCATTAACGGTCAGGTATCGGATGCCTGTGCCTAGTTAATTGAAAAATTGCAGTTAATAAAAAAAAGTATCGTTGTGTAATTAGTTTTCGGACGTTAATTAAGAATTTGCGGTTAATAAAAGTACCGTTATACAGTTAAATATTTTTCCGGATGTTTGTGTTTTTAAAGAATGGGAAATCTAGTTTTCCTATTAAAAAGTGTAATAGCTTTAATACAGTTTACCGATGGAAATAAATATCGTATCGTTTATCGATAAAAATAGTTCTCGTACCGAAATACCGATAAAAAATCAATAACTACAGACTTTATCTTCAGTGATCGGAATCTCGGATCAATAATGAAATCCGAGTTATGTGCTTTATAAATTCAGTTCGGATTTAAATAATAAATGGGTTGTTTTAAGAAAAATAACGAACATTTGAGAATGGTTCTTAAAATTAATTTAATAACCAAATCTTATAGAAGTTTTATGGTTGCATTTAGTTACTTTATTTTGGGTGAATTTGTGAATAGTAGTTCACCTCATACAGGCATTACGAGGGTTAATTCATTGCATATTTGTATGATGTGAAAGCAAAAATCTACGAACATTCCAGTTTCTCTCTGTTCAGCAGTGATTGTTTGGTGTGTGCAGGAGTTATTTTTGTGCAATTTAGCGTTAATTTGCTTTGCGAATTACCGATAACTACAGGTACACTGTGAATTATGAATTCCTGTTTTTGGAATGTTAAAGATTTATGTGAATTTTTCTGGATCTTTGTAATATTTCTATAGTCTGTTTCTTTATTTATACGTAATTTGTATACAACTTCTATTCATTAACAAATTTTGATAGTCAAGAGCTCTTAGGTAGGGAATTATTACTTGAATTTTTGAGTTTAAAATTTATAATTTTCTTGTATCCTATTTTTCTTTGTGTTTTCTAAAATGAATATGATTTTAAAGTTAATTAAAACCAGTAAGACTTAACCATATAATTATGAAAGTTTTTATTCATATCATTATTAAACAAAATTTTGACTTTGTTGAAATTAACTAATATTTTGCACTAAATTTATATCGGTCTGATTTCATTTACTGATTAGTGATTTCAAACAGATTTATTTGATCTATTTATTTATTGTTATTAAGCTTCATAATCAGATGGCGCCCTTCTAGTGTATGTTATTGTATTTTGAAACCTTTATCCATCCCTTTAAAAATTAGACAACTGCAGAACCAATACCTACGACCTGAAATTTAAATTTGTAAAAAGAGCGAGATCTCAAGCCGGCAACTTTGAGCATTTTATATACAGTAAGTATCGTATTTTGTGTTCTAAATTAATTTAAGTAATGTGAACTTTTCGTTTGAAGGTTTAAGCTTTGTTTATTTAGTTTAGTTAAAAAACCTCTCTTTCAATTTGGGTTGCAGATCAAATTAAGATGCAACTAAAAATATGCAAATAAATTAGCTTAACACATACCGAAGGTGCTTAACGACATAGAACAGAGTACAAATATGTTGAAAGTAAATTAAGTTAGTTAATAGTATCTGAATGGGACTTCTCAATTGATGTTCAAAAGGGATGCTAAAATCCAAAATAGAACTTAAGTGTTATATGTTTTTAAAATCATGAATTTAAGATTTATATTTCTGTCTTTGTAGTTTTACTAAAAGAATGGAAGAATTTAATTAACATCGTTAATTTGAAGAAGTTTATTAAAGAATTATTGAAAATAGAACTTCTTTATAATAAAGATCTTATGTGTATAAACTATAACAAACTATTATTTAGTGTATGTAATTATTATTTTGTGTATCGATAAAAATTGTTGGCTCGACATTGAAGGAGCTATCAATTATTTAAACGGAATTATTTAAAGGAGAAAATACTATAATGAATTTGTCAAGAAATTCAAATACAGATTTTAACTTTTTAATTAGTTAAGTTAGATAACAATTCTGATTAATAATATAAAATTTGACTTGCAATCAAAACATTTAACCTAGAAAAATTGAAAAATTTCAATTCATACAAGAATAAATATAATTAATGTTTTTAATTTAATTTTCTTTAAGTTATTTGATTTATTTTTCTTGTGTAAAAACAAATTATAATTCTTTGTGTTAATAAAAGTTAAGGAAGGAGAAAGATCGATCAGTATTTCTCTTATTGCATTTCAATAATCAAAGTTATATAAAATTACAATCAGTCTTTTTGAGTTTATCAAAAAATTTAATTTGGTGTCACATATTTTTATTTTGTTTCTTCTTTTTAAATTTAAACAATAAAACGTGTGTACATTTTATTTGTGTATTGTATTATTTGTTATCTATTATTTTTGTTCATTACGATCATAACAATTTTGTTAAAAATAGCAAAGCAACCCACACTGAAAGAGTCTCATGCCAGTCCTGTGGGAAAGACGTACCCACAACAATATTTCAAAGCCGGAGCAAAACAATTGTTAAAGGTAAAAAGGTTTATTTACCAAGTTGCTAAATTATTTTTCGTTTCGTTTTTTAATTGTACCAGCATACAAAGTTAATTTATATCTTTGACCTTTTTATCTCAACTACAAAATAACGTTTCAATTGTACTTTAAATCAATAATAAAAATAGATTTACAATTTATTTCAAATTAAGTAAAAAATATACGCATTGGTCACTGTAATATAGTAGGTTAAAAATCTTAATTTGAAATTTTATATATGGTGCCAAGCACAATTTGA
This sequence comes from Agrypnus murinus, assembly GCA_929113105.1. NCBI lineage: Eukaryota > Metazoa > Arthropoda > Insecta > Coleoptera > Elateridae > Agrypnus > Agrypnus murinus. The sequence continues at coordinate 90,822,113 of OV816026.1, forward strand.
CTGATAATTCTAATATATTTAAGCATATGGAGGTAATTGATGACGTAAGGCTTTTCTTTAGCAATTACTACTTTACATTATTGTTTTGGTGCGTTGTGAACTGATGAGATTGGCTAATTTAAACCAGGCTCAGTAGCGTGATTGATTTTTATACTCATAGAAGAAAGGAAATTTCCTGATCCTTACTAACCCGAAAAGCAAAATCTGAATCTGTAAAAAAAGTTTCTTTAGGTAACGCCTCAAGTAAATTATTTATTAAAGATGAAATCAATATTTTTACAGTTTTTTACTAAAATGTAGTAGTGCTTTTTAAAAGCTACAATACAACGTGAAGAAGCTATAGGACAGAGACGGATGCCATATAATAAATGAATATATTTGCATTTGAAAATAACATGATTTGTGAAAATGTAGCTTTAATAATTATACTTTTATAATTAGAAATACATACAAATACATCATTTAAATAACTACAACCTACTTTTATAATAAGTATAGTAGACACTGCCTGTAATATGGTTTGGTAGCTCAGTCGGTGGAAGCGAGATGTAAGCTGCGGTTTCCTAGGATATTCCGTCGGTGTAAACTGACACCGACCGACATCCGCGGAAATACAACGCGAATATGCAGATGGTTTCCTAAAGTCCGCTACAATCCGTTGAAACGATGTTATTTTAACACAAAAACAAAAGTCCCCGATGGACTGTCACTGTAATCTTAATAAAAATTTCAAATACTTACTATAATTGCTCATAATACAATATTTACTAAACTATATGCACCGGCTGAGATCTCTGATTATGCAAATTTAAATAGGTGTGGGCGTTATCCCCAAAAGCTTCTAATTAATTAATGGAATCAGGAACAAATAAAAAACATGTTGAGCGCCACCAAAACTGAGGATGTTCTTAGGTTTTAAAAAAATTCGGTAAGTTATCAGTTTTGGAACTAACTTCCCATTTAATTTGAAGTTAAGTTAATCATACATTTATCAAACATTAAAAAAATCTTTGTTGACAAAAAACATCAGCAGTTCGTTGACCCTAACTATATCAAACGGTAAATTAATTTGAAATATGTATATTGAAACATAAAAAAAATTGAAATAAGAATGGAAATACAAAATACATTATAACCAAAAAATTATCATACAAAAGGTTGATTAAATTTCGGGATCCCAAATAAACTTTACATAAAAACTTAATAAAAAAATAATCAATACCTTACAATATTTTCATTTTCCTGTATAGATTTTCATAAAAACTTCCTTACACGAACGGAAGGCTTCAAACGATACACTACGAAAGCACAATAATGACACACACAAAACACAATCACAAACTGCTGACCTTAAAGTTACGGGAACATTTCTTTATTTTCTTGAATTCTGAACAATATTGTCTTAACAAGATTCATCGAACTTTAATATAATTATTTTATTTGCACTAACTTCCGAACGGAACAAATTCTCAAGAATTATAGCGTGTACTGAAAAACTTTATACTTGAACATTGCTTAACAAATCCTTAATCGGTAATACGGAATTATACTTAATTTTCAGATACAGAGACAAAACGGTATTATTTTCTTCGTTAAACTAACAAAACTTTACGAAACAATTCTTATATTGAATCTATTTCCAAACAACGGAATCGGTACGATTACTACTAAGTACTAACTAGTACTAACTTAAATTGAGGCATTAACGATAGTACGGAATATTTCGTAAAATTCACTAATTCCGAACTAAATATTTATTAATAAGGGCGTACATTCATTGTAACGACCCTCTTTATATCCCCAGAGCGCGGAGCGCCCGGAGAAGTCTCAAGGCGCCAGCTTTTTCGATAATGGTCTATTGCGGACTGACTCAACTAAAAAAACTTCAATTTTACATAGTGACACAAAATTTTAAGAGGGATATTTTAAATTGGCCAATAGCGAAGCAACGCGACTTCCAAAAGCTAGTCAAAATTACTATTTTTGAACAAGGAAAGTTCACATCGTTAAAGTCTACCACGTTCACAATAATAAGATACGCTTAGTCCAAAAGTTTATCCAAAGACTACTAAAAAGCACGTACAAGGAAATCATAAATTAAAGCCAAATGGATTTTATTAATGTATTTTTCGAAGAAACTAAGATTATATGCATGGGAACGTCTTAAAATGAATGTTCGCACCAACGAAAACCTTGCTGAAATTTAAAATATTGTTTATGAATGCACAAAAGGTGACTCTTTTATACTTGAAAGAAAGCATTATTTAGCTTAACATAATATTTGCAGTTTTGACACAATTAAATTTGCTAAACTGCCAGAACCGTACTAAGGATTCCTTTATTATTTATACACATAAAATGGTATCTATTAAATTGAAAAAAACGTGACGTTACACCGTCACGTAAAATTCAGCTATGTTTGTCAGTTTTCGTTGTCGGTTCTGTTCGGTCGAAGGTAGATTTCAGCGGATCTATATATATATCTATATCGGATCGGTATATACAGTGTCCGTCAGAAAGTTGAACAGTGGATACATATGAAAAAGTTTATTATTGATTTCTCAGAAAATCTTATTGTTGTTTCTGCAACTTGTCAAATTCAAAACGCACTCGATAAATCTTGAATACCTCCTGTAGAATACAGGGGTTCAAATCACCCCTGTATTCTATCAAAATCTGTATTCAATCAAATATGAAATTGACTCAAGAGTAAAGTATCTTTATTTTTCAAGATGCACGAAACTGTTATTTTGTAAAGTTAATTATGTCACCTATTCCGAAAAATGATAGTATCAGTATTTTTATTGCTTCATATTTAACATTATCTTGCAATACTAAACTTTTCCCAATAACATTTTCGTGTATCTTGAGAAATATGGGTACTCCTACTCTTGAGTCTCTATCTTATTTTTTAATCTTCTCTGTATACGACAGGAGATATTCAAATTTTTGCAAGTGCATTTTAAGTCCAAAAAGATGCAGAAACTTTCATTAAAAATAAAATTTTCTTAAATATTAAGAACAAACATTTTTCTGTGCAACTTTTTGTCGGACACTATAAAATTACACCAATTTTTATAATTTTATTCAAGTTAATATTTAACGTTCTCGGATGTTCTTCTAGCTCTGCAATGCCGGTAGTTATAGACAGATTTTGTTTTATCATTTTTTGCCTGATCTTGCGGATATGGTTTGATTAGAGATGTTGTTAGAGCAAATGCTTCATCTCCTAGACTAACAAAAGGTTGGACAGTATTTGTACTAGGCAACGCATAGGGTGGAGGCATGTTAAAACGGCCTTCGTTAAGTTGCTGTCCCATAGTCGACTTCAAAGACACACCTGCGTCTGCTTCGCGTCTATACGAACCCACATCTATAGCGACAAATCGATATCTGGCATCGACAATTGCTAAAAGGACAATGGAGTGAAAATCTTTGTAATTGAAGAACAGTGAACCGGCATTGTCCGGCCACCGAATTCTTATATGCTTTCCGTCAATAGATGCACAACAGTTAGGATAATTCCATATGTCGTAATATTCGTGTGCATTCGCTAGCATACTTTCCTTTGTTGGCTTTTGTATATATCTACTTATCATAAGATGTGCTATGCTGCGTAATACTTTTTAACGATTTTGCTAATCCAGCTGTGATGAATGCGAAACTGAAATGCTAAAGATCTAAATGATTCTCCAGTAGCCATATACCTGAAAGAAATAGAACGTTTAGTTCGAAAAGTATTGTGAATGCGCACACATGGGGTTTGCTGTTGTATTGATATCATTTTCAATAAAGTACCAGAATAAGCAGTTCTGAGTTGTTAGTTACTTTTCCAAGATATCGCATACTTTTGGAACATTTAATTTTGTTTTTTGTTCTAGATACTGACTGTAAAACGAGATGGAAGAATATAAAAGATTATTACAAAAGAAAACTTAATGAAGCAATGATAGTGAAAGGCACAGGAACAGAAAGAAAGGAAAATGACTTTTTTAAAGGATAAAAATTTGTCGTTTCTTGAAAACACTGCAATTGTGGAAAAAGAGCAAGAAAAAATATATAATTCACCAAACGAATTTACTGTTAAATTTATTTGTGTTACAGAAGTACATGTAGCGTTGATGAATATATAGGGGAAGAGAGTCAAGACCAAGAAAATATTATTGAAAACGACAACACCGGTTCAACAGAACAGCAGGAATCAGTGCATTCAGAAAGCACTGTAGTTGAAAAACCAGAAACAACCAATGAATCATCGATGGAAACTCCAAAGAATATAAATCAGATTAATGGTACTGCTAAGGAAACTAGCAACGAGAAAAAAGAGCAGAGAAACGCAAGAAAAACAAACATAATCAACGAACACTCCTTCTTATCAAAGAACTGTTACAACCTTCACCCCAGTCACAGCAAAATTCAGCTATAGTTATGTTTTTTCAAAGCATAGCTGCAACAGTGAGCAAGTTTATAAGCTATAAGCTATAAGTTATAAGCTAAAGCAAAAGTTGAAGTAATGAATATAGTTGCTTAGTTAGATTTGCAAAATATTACTCAACAGACTTTGCAAAGCACTACGACAAATTCAACGTGTCCGCAGTTTGCTGCTACCCAATTAGATTTAGCTTACAGTAGACTATCTTCTAGTGTAGACTCATACAGTGCGGTAAATCTAAACTCCCTTGTATATACTGATATTTCGGATTCATACTCCCAGTCACCTTCTTACTGGCTCTATTATAAATCTTGACTAAAATTGGTCACACAATGAAGTATTGTAACTTGAAGAATACCATATTTCATAAATTAATTAAAGTAGGTTTATGTTGTTTTAAATAACTTCTTCAAGATATAAGCATAAATTATTTATTGTTGGTTTGAATTATCTACTAGTGGACTAGTTGCCGCAGATTTGGTAATATATTTTTAGAATTGTAAGATTATACTTATTTTAAAACCTCCATATAAACAATATTCAAAGTTCCGCAAGAATTCCAAAAGATAATGAACCAAAAGAAAGGTATGTAATAACCTTAAAGTTACACATAATTTTTCCTGTGGCAAAATAGGAGAGCTTTGCTTATTATATAGTTCTTTTTTAATGTCGCTTTTGACAAAACATTTCACTGTTATAAAAAGTTTCTCGTCAAGCCTAAAGTACTCTCAAGTTTTTTTCTGATCACCGTGTAGTCTTGGATCAATCAGTAACTTAAATTCACCTTCTTGTTCTCTACTTGTGAAAAGTTCACTAACTTTTGGTCTTTTGTGACCTAATAAATTAATTACGCTTTCTTCATCTTCTTCCAAAAGCAAAAGCACGCAACTCTTTCTTTTCAGATCATCCAATTTCGTTGACGATTTAGGTTAAACTGCTTTATTTTAGCTTTCTGTAGGAAACCACCTCCGCCGTGGCACAGTATAAATAACAATCCACTTGCGTGTCGGAACTTTGATGTCGTTAAGCCAGCTTCGAATATCACGCCCACAAACGAAGCAGTGCACCGAAGTTTATCAAGAAGCAGAGACGTATTCCGTAAAATGATGTGGCGAGTCAATTTTGTCAACATTAAAAACTCTTGTTATAGTGGTATAGTAAAAGAGGAAATAGAATTATGTGTATCAACAAAATTAATTGACGACTTTGAACAATTAGTCTTTTTTTAACTGAACTTAAATTAACATACATAATTTAACATTTATTTACAAAAAAGTTGCAAAACGAAAGCTTTATTGTGAAATATGTTTACATATAATTTGACCGTTTTAAAATTTCAATTATATCTTTTAAGGTGTACTCGTAATACATTCACAGTCGCGCGTATAAATGGTATCTATGTAAAAATTGAACAAAACTGAAACCCAAAGGATGATGATGATTCAGCAGCGCTCCTTTTTAATAATTAACAAGAGAAGTAAATTCAGTAATGAAAATAAACATCTGATAGCCATATCGTATGCCGCTAACATTTGTAACAGTTTACACAAGTACATAGATATACAAGTAGGATTATTAGGTAGGACTTTGTAATCGCTTATTTGTTCTATTAGCAATTAAGCAAAGCAAAGTTAGCAATTCAATTTTAAGCAATTGGTAAATATGTACAAAAGTGATTTTTTGTATGAGAACATTTATTAAAAAATAATAGTATAAAGGAAAAAAATAACACTTACCGGTGATTATCCATAGGTAACCTGAAAAATCTAACTAAAGTTTTTCCGACGTATTTTACAGCCTTTGGCGGCACAACGAGTATGTTTATTCATTCCGTACGCCCGGACCACGCGGAATGCACAACTAACGTTATCCGGCCCTTGGTCGCTCGTATGAAGCATAACTGCTGTCTACCTTCTGCCAGGGTTCTGAGCGGTGGCTATAAATATTTGTGAGAGTCACGTTACTGTATGTTATTATACTGTAGCCGTGGAATCGCTGCGGTTCGGTTTCCACTCCGCTTTCGTCGGTGTCAGTTTCCGCCGGCCGACAGTCCTAGGAAAGCGCAGCTTAAGTAAACTGAAGCTGTTGCCGACGCAGGTTCGATTCCAGCTGAGAGCATAACTCTTTTTTTTATAAAACAAAATTTAAAATAACAATTTTCTCTTCGAAAATATTTTCAATTTCTGCAAAGTTTTAATAATTCTCTCAAAAATTGTACAATTACAGGGGGATTTTACAAACCATATTTCAGCATGGAAAAAAGCATAGGTTAATCTTATTATATACCTATATATACCTACTATACCTATTCGATTTCTCAAGGAGACATGCAATCTATTTTGTGATTGTTTTGCTTAGTCGAAGAAAAAAGTGTACAACTTGATTGGAATTGAGTACATTTCGCCTTCGGCGCCGTGTCTCAAACTTCGTATTCATGCGATAAAGGTAACATATGTAACTACTCTTGTTGCACAAACTACTATTGCATTGCAACTGCGTGTTTAGGTTTTTACATTTTTTCCTATGCGGAAAATATTGCTATGGAGAACACATTGCACATTACCTAGTGCAATAATAAATAATTAGTTATTACGTACAGGAGCTATGAACTAGCCTAATGCATATGCCCCGTTCATTTAACACAAAATACTATTGTAACCCGTTCGCTATAAATTGTGGTTTAACACAAGTTCAAATGTTACTTGCATTAATTTAGTGGAAATAATAAAGCACGTTTTCAGAAAATATGTTCAAGGCATTTTTAATAAAGTATTCGTTTTAATATAGACCTATACAACCCGAAGTTTTAATTTCAAAAGTTTGTAAACTAAAAAGTACTCAATTTCTTCTCTATTGCGCAGGAATTAGCTTTGATATTTAACACAAGATACATACCCTTTATCTGTTTGTATAGTAGTTACCACACTGTTGTAAAATAATAGCATTCCTGGTACAGTATGCCACACATTATTTACATAAATGCCTTAATAAATCGCAAATGGGTTACGTATATTCCTTTGTTAAGTATCAAAGGCCATATAATCATAACTATAACCTACGAAGTTATGAGCTGGTGCAAGTTTGTTAGAGGTAATGCTATTGGCCATTCCAATTAACCGTCTCTTTTCAAAACCAATAATTCAATTATTTGACAATTTAACTACAAAGGATTTAGAAGAGTGTACAACATTTTTAACTTGAAATTTCTTTTTACAGAAATACAGTACAACAAAGCAGAGAAAGTTTTGTTTAGGAATTCCACAGAAATAGTCTGAGAAGTGACTTTGCGGAATTGTCTGCTACTGTGCAAATAGTGTACCTGACAGGTGGAATTAAAGTCAAACGAGGATCTAACTAATGATTTATATAAATTTAATTTGAAGTTTCACTCCAGAAAGTGGGAAATTTAGGTTTCCTTTTTGCTGTTTTGGTTATAAAATGGAATTTTTTCTTTTACTGCACTGAAAATGTTCTACAAAATAAATTTTTAAATTAGAGATATTGATTATGAGTAAATATCAATAAACACTCTGGGACAGGTTTGAATCTTTTAATATTTAAAGCTGTAAAAGGTCAAGTGTGGTGGAATATCTAATTTATTATATGAATTATTTTATTGTAGGTAGCAATTTTCAGCTACTTTGTTGAAACATTATGTATCAGCTACTTGTAAAAGTTATTTTACAAATATGAAATACTATTAGGTAATTTAAAATTTTGTCTTAAAATTAGAGCATACCCACTATTAAAGTTGTTTGACATTTAAACACGTTGAGATTTTCCTAATCTTCAGAACGTTTTGTTATTTTTTAATGCTATGAAGCTCTAGGCCAATGTTCATTTATCAACTCAAATCAGACTGACCGAAAATAACTTTTTCTACTAGTCCTTTAATACTTTTACAACTGCATTTCAGAATTGACACTCTTCAGAAAGTAGTATCAGTTTAATTCATATTAGTGGATAGTATTAATTGTAGTTCAGATTTACTAAGTAAATGGTAGTTCAATGTCAACTTGAATTCAAGGAGTAAGTATCGTTTATAATTTGGATAGCAAAATTTGTAATCAAGATAGCATCATTCGTAATTCATAGATTAGAAGAATTTCGTCCACCTACACCTGAAAATAGAAATGTATAACCTGTAAATAAAGTAACTGTAAATGAACAAACAGTAACTTCAGTCCATTTACTTACATAGAATGTAGGTTATAAAGTTTTCAATAAATCCAGTAGTACACGCAACTTCCCGCGTGCGAATGTCGTAAATGTCTTGGCACAATTCTAATGACTGAAAGTAAATCTATCGGAAAAAAGGTTATAAGAAACATACTACTATCAATTATTTTTAGAGTTTTTGAATGCGTATTGCTCGTAAACCACTGAACCAAATCAAATATTTTTAAATCGAGAAAATAAGGCTTGTCCCAGAAAGGTTTGCACGATTTTTAAAATAAGCTAAAACTACATAGAAAAGATTTTATTTTGATTGATATTTATTACATATTTATTTACTACATTAGGCTACTACATTATAATGAATTTAGTTTTGGTTTACCAATGGTTTTCTACTAAATCATCAACAACTTTTCTCTTGAAACGGTTCGTTTTTTTCAACTTCCGAAAAATGCAATTTTGTTTGCATAATTGATAAAAATTCTTAATGCGGTCCTGCATATTATTGTATATTTTTCTTGATTTAAAATCACAGTTGGTATTCTGCATAAATATGAGTCCTACTAAATATCAAAGGATACTTTTAAAAAATATTCCCAGACTAATAAAATTTGTCTCTAGATATATCTGCAGTTTTCGTTTTAAAAAAGTACCATCTTTGCAAGTGGTAATGTTTATTATTTCATGTTCTGATGGACAATAAGAATTGTTTTTGTGGAATAAAATGTTCTAGAACAAAATTGTTTTCAATATTGTATTTATATAGGGCTAAAATATAATATTCGCTTTAATAAAAGTTTTCTTATGGTTAAAATGCATTGAACTTGGGGTTCAGAGGGGGGGGGGGTTGAAGGTTGAGGTTGAAATATTTTCTAGTAAACAAACAACCGACAAACAGAATCCTTTAGAATAAAATTGTCTAGACAGCCACCTGAAAGTATAATGTGCTTTGGGTAATGTATAAATTCAAAGGGGAATCCCGGAAAGTTTTCGTTGAAAATGTTCTGGAACAATGTGACGTAATTATCTCTCATTGGCTTAGGAGAATCCCGCCATTTCTTTTACTGGTTCATTTAAAAATATTCATTTTCCAAAACCACAGGATCGCTGAAATATTTTCAATTTGCACAAAGGTCCGCAATAAACACTAATAGAGTGCGGAGCTCTTCCGTCTATTATCGTATACGTACAGGGGTTGTTTTGCCGATGGCACTCCCCAAATACAGTAACGTGTTTAGTAGTGAAAAATACTGAAATCAATTGGATTTTATTAGAATTGTTATTATAAATACCGTACCGAAATTTAATAATTAGTTTCCTATAATTTAAAGAGTTATAACTAAAGTGTAATAAGTGTTTTGTTGCCGTATTCCTGTTCTTTTAATAATTTCCAGAGATTAATAATACTGTTATTATTAACGAAAAATTATAAATATAGATTTAAACCTAACGTGAATTAAGTTTATATGGGATCTTGTTTTTAAAGAAATTCAAAAACGGAAGTCCTACCTTTTTCATAAAGAAAAACATTTTAATAATCAATCATATTAGAAAAACTTTTACTTAATAAATGTAATTAACAATTGAACTTGTAAGGTTGTTTGAAGGATACATTTTGTTAAAGTTTGAGTAAGTTGTATAATTATTCATGTATTAATTTTGATTTCTACCTGTATTTGCATATATTTTTCCCGCCGTTAAAAATCCTTACGTTGGGTATTTATTTTTTTTAAATCTGCAATTATGTCTTAAATGAAAACTTTTTATCTTTGGCTTTTATTTTCATTTCGTTTATAAATAAATCTATTTTTGAATCCAATCACACTAGATAATATTGGACCATATATTTATGAACGTTTTTAAATATATTTCAACTAATTTGATTTTTGACTTAACCGAACATGACTAATGATTGAATTAAATTTAATAGATTTGATACCGGTTTCTGTTTACGAGTATCATATTATTATTTTTTTACATAATCCCCGGACTTTCCTGAACAGATGGCGCCCAAAATACTTATTTTTGACTATAACTAGCCTTATTCCTTCTTTTTTATAATCTGTGAGCTATGGGAACAATACCCGCGTCCGGAACTTAAATTTGTTAAAGAGATGTCTCAAGCAGCCGGAGCATTTATGAGTTGTACAGTAAGTATTAAATATTTTGTGTTGAGAAATATATTACGTTTCAATTGGCACTCCATCGTGGGGCATTTTTGTGTTAAAATCATGTTGTTACACTTTTGATACCTCCCATTAATCTTTGCGCTATTCGGTTTTCTTACTTTTTGCTGCTGCTGTCCTCTTTGACGCAAATTTTTCAAGCGATTTGGTTCCATTCTTCCCTAATATATTTTTTATTAGGGCCAAGTATCTCTCGACTGAGCAAAGTTCTGGTGTAGGGGGCGGGTTCTTTCTTTGGTACTTAATGGATATTGTTTGTTTGTTTGTTTGTGTTTGGGCGAGGAATCAGGATGGCGGAGCATCCGTCGTACCTCATGGCACCGATTGCTATGATCATTTGGCCGACCCTACTAGAATTTAGCCGAATCTGGGGGAATTCCACCCCCAGTAGGGATCTTTATCGTGCCAAACATCGCATTGACATGGGACCTACAGTTTTACTTCCTATCCGAAAAGAAGGCATGTTTTAAATTTTTCTCCGCTATGAAAAATTACCAGCTCGGCCGGGGATCGAACCTGCGATCTTTGGATTATGAAGCAAACATGCAAACCACTAATCCACTGAGACTGGCTTTAATGGATATTAGGGTTTTCTAACCGCTTTGTAGTGCTCTTGGCATAATGCGCCGTTGTTAGGTTTGATCAAAACAAAGTTACTTTAATATGATTTGGTACAAATGGTAGTCATTGTTCTTGCACTTAGTGAGAGCAAGGTTTAACAAATATTTATTAACAAATTTCGCGATTGATGTTGTCTTCTACAAACAGTGGTTTAATGCGAAGACCACACTCAGGTAACCTGCCAACAAGCACCTTCGGTTTAAATTCTTCTATTGCAATGTGTCTCAGATTATTTGGAACATTCTCCTGGATGACTACTGTATAGAATTGTGGACTTAGTAGAGTAGCGAAGTCAAACTTAAAATAGATTCATTATCCAAATTGTAACGAACTACACGGGCGACGAACAAGCTGGAAGGTTCCCGGATAAGTTTATTCTGGCGGTTTCTAGAAAGATTATATGGAATGTATAAATCGCCGTCGCGCACAGAAGAGAATCATTGTTCGACGCAGAATCATTGTTAATTAGATGCGCTAAAGGTGTAATGATAATATAAGTAAATATCCTTGCAATATAAATTGTAGTGAAATAAATAGCCAAATAATAAATTAGATTAATTTCGTTTAATAGTTTATAATTGTGTTTTGTAATTAGTTAAGATTAAAATAGTGTTTGTTAGTGTAAATATTTTCCTTTGTTGATAGACGATTAAACAGCATTTTTAGTATTTTTTAAAAATATTTTATACCAAATCAGCAATAGTTGTTATACATGGTAGTGTTAACTTATAGATTTGTCACTGGATGTAGCACTAACGAGTTTCTAAGTACACCTCTCACTAATTTTTAGGTTTATACTATATTGAGACACTAGATGCTCTCTGTTGTTGATTTAATCTGTGCACTTTATTAGTAGTTGTTATATTCACTGTCACTTGTAAGTAAGTCTATTGGTAGTTTTCGTTTCAATCTTGTGTGTATTCATCTTGAGCCCAAACGATAATGATTTGCACCGCTACATTGATTGAGGTTATCATAGAATTATTTTGGCTGTTTTGGTTATGAATTCTTGTATGGTGAGAACTCCCGTTTCCCTGTGTAATTGCAAGTTTCTTACAAACCAGTCCGCATTAGTTATAATACGAAGTATTTTATTTTGTAACACCTGTATTTTATTCAAATTTGTTTTGGATGTTGAACTCCATACGCTACAACCGTAGGTGATTATAATAGGTCTGATTATTGCTGTGTAGATTAAAGCTCCGTATTTTATTTTTAATGTTGATTTTTTATTTAATGTTGAGTACAACATGGCAAGTCTTGTATATGATTCTGTGAGTTTTTTATTAATATGGTAACTTCAGCTTAATCTGCGGTCTAGGTATAATCTGAGATATTTAATAGCACTGTCTTTTGGGTTCCATGTTATTGAGATACTATTAATGATTATATTAGCTGGATCTGTCGGTCTTCGAAGAGTAAAAATTTTACATTCACATTTATTGACGTTTATTTGAATGCACCGGCGCTTAAACCAACTGTTTAATTGATCTACACCTCGTTGGAGATTCTGTGCTGGTTGATGTATATCATCATTTTGTGTTATTGTATCATCTGCGTACATCGCAATGTCAACATTGGGCTTTGTAGGAATATCCGACATAAATCCAATAATATTGGCCCCAGTATCGAACCTTGTGGTACGCCTGATTTTATTTGTCGTGTTGTGGATGTATACGAGCCGATTCCTACTTGAAAGTTTCGATCTGACAAGAAAGATTGCGTAATTTGGAGCAGGTATAGGTAAGGAACATAGTATTATTTAAAAGAACGTTACAATATTAAGAATGTTTAGCTTAAATGTGCAAAATTTCTGTACGCATCTCTTCACGTTTTGAACTCGTACTTAAGGCTGAGCAGGGTAGGCCACCACAATGCGGTTTTTAATTGAAACATATGCATTACTAATCACACCTATATTTCAACAAAAAGATTGTAGTTATTTTAAATATGCATTCATGTATGCAACAACTATAATACTCACAAAAGAAACAACGCCCCGCGATTGGGCGCCAGTGCAACATCACTAAATCTGTCTCACGTTGGACAGGCAGTTAAACAAAGGTTTTTCTACACGAGAACACAACTATAAAATTATCATACTTACATTATCATATATGCTCAAAATCATTGCCACAGCTTGAGATTTAAACTCTCTCTTACAAATTTGAAATGTTCAGGTGGCAGGTATTGGTTCTGCAGTTGTCTTATTTTGCGAAAAGGAGTAGATAAGGGTTTAGAACACAAATAAAAAACACTAAAAGGGCGCCATCTGATTATGAAGCTTAATATTGATGTTTAATTAAGCCTGATTTGATATTAAATTCATTAATCAGAAAATGAATTAAATATAATAGGTTTTTGGATAAAAATTTAGAAATGTTTAGAAAATTTTTAAAGTAAAATTTGAACAAAACTTTCATAATTATATGGTTCCGTTTAGATCATTAGTATAAACTAAACACATATTTATTAAATAATAAAAGCAGAAAATAGTTCAAACACAGGTATAATAATAATAGTCAAACACATAAAAAAACACACAAACAGTATGAATTTATTAAACTTAAAACTAAGCATTTAGTAAATAATCGTCTATTTCGTTAAAATTATTAGACGTAAGGCAGTTCCAAAGATAATTTGAATATTTGTCTAAAATAAAAACTATTAGAATTTTAATAAATATTAATTGCCCCAAAAGTTCAACAAGATCAAAAAAATATCTAGATTTATTAGCCATGAAATATTCCAACATAATATCAAACTCAAGAATTTATTTAAACCAGAAATCTTTTGAAAAGTTTGACGAACAAATATCCATCACTTTAAACTAAAATAAATCTAATTAAATATTTCGAAGATTTATAAATTTAACTTTTCACTATTAATGATGGATTAAAATTCAGTACTACTGAGAGCTCTCTTCTTATAAAGAAGAACAAAATTCACTTATTTAAAATAGTCCAACCTCAAAATAATAAAGATAAACAATTCTTAAAGTACAATACCTTAAACCTTGGTTTATTTGCTGTACAAAGCAAATCATACTGGTCAATCAGAAATTGGAAAAGGCCTCTCTTGTAAAGAACCGTAGTTATTTCTCAATGATTTGAGTTCAGGTCCAAAGAAATACTTTATAACAATAGTCAATCATCCATACAATTTTCAGCACCAATGTTCGTTAAACACAGTTTAAACAATCTTGTTTAGTTAATGTTTATTGTTAAAATTTATTCTCGAGGAGTAATTGTAATCTCCTTTATTTAAAGCTCGACGGATTAAACCAAATAACTGTCTATCATTATCGCCAGATAAAATGACAATCCACAATTTTAAACTATCACCCAAATTAAGTGATTTTTAATAATTTCACTTTCTTCTGTTAACGCAGGCAAACAGCGAAATTGTTTTTAATGGTTTATTACACATAAACCAACTATAAATGTTTATTGACGAGACGATATTAGTCAATCTTCTCAAACGAAAATTCTCAAAAATCAGTTAACTTCAAAAGTTCACTTGTACCACAAATCACAACTAAACTGTACGGGAACTGTACTCAAAAGATTGCATTAATTTTGTATAATTAACACTGAATTATAACACAATAAAACCGACTTCAAAATCGACTACTTAATCTCAAAGATGGACCGCAAGTTTCTTAATATCGACCATCATAGCGCGATCTGACCGAGGTGGTCTAGCTTGAAGCACAAACGGGAAGCAAGTCTTTTCGCTAACCTGTCGAGGCGCAAAGTAGGCCAGCCTCTCTGTGACCCTGATCACCCGCAAAAACATGCGTCTTATTTGACCGTAAGGAAGTTTTTTAACTAACCGTCTGCAGAGATTTCAACCTAAAGGAATGAAAAGTAGTACTGAAAGAATATGCGCGCAAACTGGTACAAAATAACACTCATCTGGTGTCTAGCCGAAATCGCTACGCGACAACCTGACTTAAACTTTAAAACGCATATGACAAACAAAGAAAAATTTGTTTTTAAGTCTTGCATTCTCGGAATATTAACAGGAATGTTTTTATGAAATTGATGATCAAGTACTTCCCATAATTTTTTGTATCAAGATCTCTCACGATGTAATTGATATTTCACCAGAATATAAGTAAACAAAATACTAAAAAACATCATTTTTATGACGCTACGTTCTTTAATTATATCAAATATAAAACAATCCTTTCTTAAGATGTTTTCATAGGAAATATTTGCATGACGAAATTCTATTTCGAATAAAGCGCAGTCTTACAGGACCGAACTTTAGATTTTTAATGAATATAAATGTAAAATTTTACGTACTGAATGCCGGTGGAAAATGTACCGTTACATGTATACAAAAACTGTCCAAAACTTTCTGGGACAACTTTTAGTAAATTTATTTCTACATATAACAATCAAATAATTATTTTTAAATGTGATACTTTTGTTTTTAGTGAACAATACGTAGTAAAAGGTCTCATTTTTAGGGGCAATTTGATTAAAAGTAAGTTGGTAATTTTTTTCTCAAAAAGTATATGCAATAGTATATATGTAAAATATAATAGAAACAGCGTCGAAAATTCGAGATGTTTTTGCTTATTGAACACTTTTCGTATGAAGGGATTATTTTCTTGAAAATGTTCCTAATTTTAACAATAAAAATGCAATAACGAAAAAACAATTTTTAGTGACAAGCGGTTTGGACAAAAATGTTTTTTTGTTATTCGTTGTTAAAATTAGAAACGTTTCATTGAGGAAAATAATGCCTACATATGAAAGGTGTTAATTTAGCGAAAAAATATTGACGCTCTCTATAAATATATTTATTAATAAACTACAAAACATTCAAGTTCGCTATATTTTTATATTTATGAATTTTAAATAAAACGCTTTTTTGTCTGAAAATTAATAGCATAAGAACCGCAAGGTTTCTTTCTGTTAGTTTAAATTTACAATCACCTTCGAAGGGGAAATGGGAGGCCTTTAATTAAAAAAAAGAGTAATCCATCAACAAAAATGATTAATTTTGTAGTCACCGCCTATAGAATAACGTGATTTTTTTAGCAGAAATGGAAGCTTTTTCTATCTACGGTTTAGGACATTTGAGCGCGACCGTTTAGGCGTGGCTATCTCAGCGCGGCTGTTTTGGTGCGAGGACAGTTTGTCAAATGCCCGGCTCCTTTCTATCGATGGCCGGATAAATATTTATGCTTCGTGTAAGTTTTGTTTTATGTTTATTAAAAAGTGTATATATAAAGACATGGTATTGTTAATGCTTCTAATTCTGTAAACTTAATCTTTACATCGTCTTTATAGCCTAAGCTAGTTATAATTCGTATAACCCTTCTTTGAAGATCGAAAATACGATCAAAATGAGTAGAATAACCCCAAGTTATTAGTCTATAGAAGCAAACTGATTCAAATAGTGAATAATAAGTAGTTAATAATAATTCCTTAGTTACTACTTCTCTTAGATTTCACGTAAATACTTTCGCTTAGTTATGTAGCTAAAGTGCCTACATGTACTTTCCAGGTTAGTAGCGAATCTAATTCTAAGCCAAAAAATGTAACGGTAGAGAGATAATTTATTTTAGGATCTATATTTTAGAAACTAAAAATTATACTTTTTGTTCTTTCTTTATTTAATTTTAATGTGTTTGCAGAAAACCAGTTTGCACATGTTTTATGTGGTTTTTAAGGATGTCTAAATCTTTATGTGATGAAAATAGACTGCAATCGTCTGCAAAAAGTGTAAAATTAGTATTTACAAGCTATTGGAGAAGTCGTTTATATAAATTAAAAATAACAGGGGTCCGATCGCGGACTCTTGAGGGACACCACATCTTACATGTGCATTTAGAATCTTGTCCATTTGTAAAAGTATACTGACACCTATTTTCCAGATAGGTTCGTAGCAACTCATATTTGAAAAGTTATAATATGTTAATGTTTCTAGTAACGACTCATGCAAGTAACAGAAAATTACTTCAGTATAATCGCCATTTTCATAGCCTTCTATTATTTTATTATTGAGATACGAGATGGTTTCTGTTGTACTTCTGTTTTTTCTAAAACCAAATTTTTTCCTACAAAACAGACCATTTTTTTCAAAATGTTCGTATATTTGTAGTTTTAAAACGAACTCAAAAATCTTTGAGACAATAGGAACTAATGAGATTGACATAAAACTATCTACATTAGCGATAGCTCCTTTTCTAGTCTCTGGTTTCTTTGGATCATTCATTAATCTTCTTAAGACAAACTTGGTATTGGTTTATTTCTTCGATTTATTTCTTTTCTACTCAAACTTAGCTTCCACTTTGAAATTCTTTTTAAGTCAAGAAAATTAAGTAGAATCATGTTTTATGTGGTTTTTAAGGATGTCTAAATCTTTATGTGATGAAAATAGACTGCAATCGTCTGCAAAAAGTGTAAAATTAGTATTTACAAGCTATTGGAGAAGTCGTTTATATAAATTAAAAATAACAGGGGTCCGATCGCGGACTCTTGAGGGACACCACATCTTACATGTGCACTTAGAATCTTGTCCATTTGTAAAAGTATACTGACACCTATTTTCCAGATAGGTTCGTAGCAACTCATATTTGAAAAGTTATAATATGTTAATTTTTCTAGTAACGACTCATGCAAGTAACAGAAAATTACTTCAGTATAATCGCCATTTTCATAGCCTTCTATTATTTTATTATTGAGATACGAGATGGTTTCTGTTGTACTTCTGTTTTTTCTAAAACCAAATTTTTTCCTACAAAACAGACCATTTTTTTCAAAATGTTCGTATATTTGTAGTTTTAAAACGAACTCAAAAATCTTTGAGACAATAGGAACTAATGAGATTGACATAAAACTATCTACATTAGCGATAGCTCCTTTTCTAGTCTCTGGTTTCTTTGGATCATTCATTAATCTTCTTAAGACAAACTTGGTATTGGTTTATTTCTTCGATTTATTTCTTTTCTACTCAAACTTAGCTTCCACTTTGAAATTCTTTTTAAGTCAAGAAAATTAAGTAGAATCATGTTTTATGTGGTTTTTAAGGATGTCTAAATCTTTATGTGATGAAAATAGACTGCAATCGTCTGCAAAAAGTGTAAAATTAGTATTTACAAGCTATTGGAGAAGTCGTTTATATAAATTAAAAATAACAGGGGTCCGATCGCGGACTCTTGAGGGACACCACATCTTACATGTGCACTTAGAATCTTGTCCATTTGTAAAAGTATACTGACACCTATTTTCCAGATAGGTTCGTAGCAACTCATATTTGAAAAGTTATAATATGTTAATTTTTCTAGTAACGACTCATGCAAGTAACAGAAAATTACTTCAGTATAATCGCCATTTTCATAGCCTTCTATTATTTTATTATTGAGATACGAGATGGTTTCTGTTGTACTTCTGTTTTTTCTAAAACCAAATTTTTTCCTACAAAACAGACCATTTTTTTCAAAATGTTCGTATATTTGTAGTTTTAAAACGAACTCAAAAATCTTTGAGACAATAGGAACTAATGAGATTGACATAAAACTATCTACATTAGCGGTAGCTCCTTTTCTAGTCTCTGGTTTCTTTGGATCATTCATTAATCTTCTTAAGACAAACTTGGTATTGGTTTATTTCTTCGATTTATTTCTTTTCTACTCAAACTTAGCTTCCACTTTGAAATTCTTTTTAAGTCAAGAAAATTAAGTAGAATCATCCCACCTATGGTATCCTGACAAAAGAACCACTTGAGTATTTTCTTCGAGAATTACGTAGAATATACACAAGACCTGCTGGCTGACTACGCAAAAAAGTTATCATTGATTAGAGAAAAAGAAAGAAAAACAGAATAAATATGTTCCTGTCTGTGAATCAGTATACATATGCTATGTTATACGCAAACTCCGATTTCGGTCAGTGGCCAAATTTATTACCCACGACGCAATATGGACCTATCAGAAAATCCACATGACGTGGATTTCTATAGTTATTTTTAAATTCAAAAAATTCACTTTGCGCTGTATCAAAAACGTGTAATAATAATATTGGCATGGAATTTACATTTATAGTTTTACATATCGTTATTAGCGTGACCTACTTATTGGCACAAGTGGTGTTACACTGGCATTTTTAATTGCATTTTAGGTTGATTTTAAAAGTTGCAAGATTTGCGTTCGCAGCTTTTCTTGCAACCATACCTTACGAACTCTTGTCTTCATACAGAAGCCATCATTGCTTCTTTTCATTAACTTAATCTATTTTATGATTTTATATTGGATAGATAATCTGTGATATACTGCATCAAGTTTCTTTGAATTTCAAAAAACAGAGTGTCCCCCCTCAAGTTTATCATTCTTATTTAGTCTGACAGTTTTATTGCTTCAAATGTTAGATTTAATAGTTCTGTGTACCTTTTTATAAAAAAAGAGAGAATTTTGTCTAATTTTATTATTGGTGATGTAGATTTTCATAGTTAAGTATATATAGCCCTTATTAAAATTTTAAAAAACGTTCTTCCATTTTCCAGAAAAGAATTTTCTTTTTTTCACATGGGTGTGACTGCAGTCACGCTCAGATTCAGACATTTTAACGTCCTCGTGTGTCAATTCATCCACATCCGGAGGAACTGCTGCTATATAAGCCTCTATTTCATTCCAATACATTTCCCAGCATCCTTGTTTCGAAATGTGGTTTGACTGATAAAAATCGATGAATCTACGAGTATAAGCAAAACGTGCATGCTGAGAATTTTCATATTTATAAGCTTAACGCCCAGCACCCTATTTATAGGACAGCCTTGATTTCGAAAAATTAACACAAAATTCTTATTTTGTGATTATAAATGGTTTCAAAAACGAAATGACTGTAACACTTTAAATTTTTTTCAAAATAATTTGGACGTTAATGAGTTGTGGAAAAAGTATTTAAAATAGTGTTAACAATTTCACCTTTAAGAAGGGATCTAAAAACTTTCACAACAAAGTTACACTATCCAAGAATTTTATTTCTTACAATAAGTAAGGCAAAGAATTTTTTCATTTAAACAGCTTCTATTTGTAACATAAAAACAATAAGTTTCGTATAAGCATGGATTTCTTTTTCAAAATTGTTTTGAAAGACTTTCGTAATAGATACAGGAAAAATATCTTATTCTAGTATGTACTCATTCATTCTATATCTTTACTATACATATATGTTTACGAAATGTTTACCTTTTTGACAGCTATGTTTATGTTACATAAAAATTTAATAATAAATCAATAAAATTAATTAGAACGGCCATTTTAATTTGTCGATTTGACATTCACCCACGCTGTTGGGTTTTTATAAAATTAGAAATTGGTTGTAGAGGCTCAATTACAACCGATCAGTTTAAGTGTGTTGCGGACGTGCCGAACCTCAATATAAAGGCTTTAGTTTCCGTTTATTCTCCAATAAAGTGGATAATAAGAATGTGCCAGGATATAGACTGAAAACCATCCTTTTTCCACATCATTTAACTTTTTGTCTAACTGTGAATATCACTATAATGAATCCAGGAGATTTATAACTTGTAATAAAGTAGAACTAGGTTACGTCGACCTTATTAATCATATTCACCCATTCACAATCACCCTTGAGATATTAGCAATTTAGAGTGTAGTCTGTAGCGAGAATTTTTATTTATCACTTGTGGGATTCAATTAATTCCTCTTCGAATAAATGCACCGTACCCTGGCTATTCAGATAAATTTAATTTAGGAATCTGTCTGCACTGCAAATTATTCAAGGTATTCTGCATGGGTCGAATTGCTGTTTTCAGCCTATTTATGCGGACCCTTTCACCCATTTTCATCCTTATTCATTCGACCTTTCCTCAACAGGCACTCGTGTTATAAACACTTTGTTTTACAAAAGGTTTTTGCAAAATCCAATCTTGTGTTAAAAACGTGTATAGAAATATGAAGTTGTTGAATTTTCTTTTTTTATGAATCTACTTTTCTAGAAGTTTTCACTTGTTAGTTAATTTTCAGTTTTAGTATACATCTACTATAATTGCACATTAAATTTTCAAAAAAAAAATTAATTAAAACTTTTCTATTTTAAAAGCAAAGGGCTACTTGAAGCAAGTTTTATATTTGTTTTATAAGTACTCATGTATACGCAAAGTTGTATGTATTTAAGTTTTACTTGGAAGGTTTATTTTACTAGCTCAAAAGGCACCATTCGCCTTCTTGCGGGCTAACTATAGGCGACCACGAAGATTCGTTTGTTTGCTGCACATCTACAAACCACCAGTAACAACATACAAGAGGTATCATGTCAATATCTCACATCATATTTACGATGGCAAGGCGAATACGCAACATCCAGGAGAATATGCTTTCTTGCATGTTCTCCTGTGCTCCCACTTTAACATCTTTTGGGTTATAGTCCACGACAAATGACTTTTTCTATTTCTTGCGCACCTACAAACCACTGGTGACAACATACCAAAGGACTCATGTCAAAATATCATAAACACGCGATTCTATCGCCCCAACAGTTTGGTTTTCGTCATAACTATACTACTGAGAAAGCCGTGATGTCATTTTATAATCACATTCTACATAATTTTAACAATAAACAAAAATGTGCTGGGATATTTTTTGATCTGTCCCGTGCTTTCGACACTGTCAAGCACGAACTATTGATTACTAAATTATTTAATTATGGAATTCGTGGACCTGCTATAGAATGGATTAAGTCATATTTAACAAACAGATCACAGGTGACTAAGATTTCAAAAAATCATTCCACAGTTATTTCTGACAGTATTCCAGTTGCTTTCGGTGTACCTCAGGGAGGAATCCTTGCGCCGATACTTTTTATATTATTTATTAACGATGCCCCTCTAAATATTTCGCGAGGTAGTCTCACGTTATATGCTGATGATACAACTGCTATTGTCTCGGCAAATGATTATCAGACTCTTTGTACTGAAGCAAATCAATGTATTGCTGAAATGGAAACTTGGTGTCGTAAAAATGGGTTAACCTTAAATTTCCAAAAAACAGAACTTTTGGTTTTTTCACCAAATAAATTTTCAAAAGTGGATCTCCCACTTCCTGTATCGGCAAATGAGCAAACATTAGAACAAGGTCTGCATACTAAATTTCTAGGTATGTTTTTGGACCAGAATTTAACATGGAACATGCATGCAGAATATCTAGTTAAAAAATTAGTAGCCAGGAATTTTGTTATTCTTAAGTTAAGAAGTATTATAAGCAGAGAAGTGCTAATTATCTACTATTTTGCCTGCGTACAATCATTATTAAATTATGGACTGATGTGTTGGGGAAACGGATCGCATAATTTTCAAGTATTCCTTATGCAAAAGAGAATATTGCGAACATTGTTTAATTTACCCGTCACAGAATCCTGTCGTCCTTTTTTCAAACAATATGCAATACTTCCACTGCCGAGTCTTTATATTTTTAAATGCGTTTGCTATGTTAAAAACAATTTAGACGATTTTCTAAAATGTGGTGATATTAATAATTACTCTACTCGATATACCGGTGACATTTATATTCCTTTTGCAAGGTTAGAAAAAATTCGTAAAGGTCCCTTAATACAATCATTTAAATTTTTTAATCACTTACCTGAAGATCTCAAAAATATACAATCAATTAACGTATTCAAAAAGAAAGTAAAGGATTTACTTCTAGTTCATTGTTTTTATTCTAGTCAGGAATTTCTAGCATGTATATTTTAAGTGTTATCGTTAACTTTAAGTGTTATTGTTAATTTCAACTAATTATTTATATATAACTGTGTATTTTCTAAATACTATAGTTACATATATATGTACTTTGGACGATTTCTATACTGTGTATACAGTCTTCGAAATATATTTGAAATATTAATTCTCTTCTAATAACAATCATTGTGCTATGATATAAAAATAACTGCTTTTATGTTTATATATTGTTTATTGGACAAAAATGTATTTAAGTAATATTGTTTATTATTATAAAACGAACCAAATGAATTTTATTATTATATGACCCTAATAAAGTACATCAGTGTCACAGTTTTAAGAAAATAAGTTTTAGGGAGGCTGTTATCAATATTTTTATTTTAGTTAGGTAATAACAAATCTTGTTCAAAGATCGTCTCTATGTTTTAAACAATACTAATAAACCGTTTATCATGAACATATGTACTTAATCACTTCTATGGAAATCTCCGTCGGCAAAAATTCGAGACTAGTGTGCTTATGACACCCGGCTTCGGAATTTTTCCGTACGGATGCTGGTCGATGCTGGCCGATTCCGGCCGGATCAATGTGCTTTATGCTTAATAATACGTACGAAAAAAGTTTAATATCTCAGGATCCAAGCATCGAAACTTTTTTAAATTGTGTTTTTTACCGTCCATTCGAACTCGATGGAATATTTCATAAATGATCACGTACCGGAAAAAAAAAGGTAAACGTAAAAAAACTATAAGCATGAATAAAACGTCGCCAAAATAGCAAAAATAAACGAAATTGAATTTTACAAATTCGTTCAATTTTTAATCCCTTACGCTATATATAAGCACAATTGCAATATTATGCAAAGCTTCAAACAGCTTGCAAAATGTCAAAGTTTTACGCCCAAGTAGACGTATAAAACCTTATTAAGGTGAAAGTTTTGCATACCTGGCCTACGGGTGCTTATGAACATAATTTAACCTATATTTAACGTAATTTGATCAATATTGGTTGATTATTTAAATTTTTATGTCAACTTAAAGAAAACACGCGATTTTTTTGCAATTATTGCAGTTATAACAATCGGACTAGTGTCATTTTGTAGATATTCTTACTACAAACAAATCGTATTCTGAACATTTTTTAGTAAAAAGACATTCTGATGAGCTACGAAGATAAACTGCCTCGAAAGCGGTTGTAAGCGTCTTAAATTGTTAATAACTTTTCTGCTGTCACTGCGATTTAGTATGCAACTACATATTATTCTATTATTCTACACACTATTCTGAGTAGGTTTGCGCAATAACATAGCTGTTAACACAAAAAAAAACAAAAAAGGATGCTTTTGGTTCCTGCCGACTGGGCTAATATCCAATGTATCAGTCAAACAGTTTATTTTTAAAAAACATTAAAATAAAACAACTTTGTTTGAACAAAACGAGCTTTTTCAATTATGGATAAAATCGATAAAATTTCAGTGGGGGGGGGGGATTAACCAAATTTTGTCATTTGGAAGAAAGAACCGCAACGAAAATTAAATCCAGGTTGGATCCTTTCTAGATCACCAAATGGTGAACCACATGCGACGTCCAAAACGAAAACCACAATAGAGATTTGGATAAAGTCCATGACATGGTCTTCGCAGATCGCCGAATAAAGGTGCGTGAGACTGAAGAAACCGTGGGCATCTTTTATGAACGCTAATTCATAATGTACATAATGAATTGATTGCCGATGGGTAATGATAATGATGGGTGCCGCACTTATTCAATCCGGAGCAGAAACGCATTCGACCATAAGCTTCAGCCAATTATTTGGAAGTGTTTAAGAGCAATGCAAAGAATTTTAAGAGATAATTTGTGACCATGGATGAGGCCTGGACTTACCATTATACATCTTAAACCAAAATGCAGTCACAGGAGTGGATTTTTAAGTCTTGAAATAAAGGTGGCGTTAGCTTCTTTATCTGCATATGTAGGCTAGTCTAGGCTTTGCGTTTCATAATGCGTCATTCCTAATGTTGCAGACTTTCATTCCGTATTGTACCAGCGCTGCTTAAATAACTAAACAACACTTGGACAGACAAAATGAATTTTATTTGAGAACAATCGATTTTCGCATCGCATTTTGTCCGTAAACATCGGACATAATTCAGTTTCATAGTTCATTGGTAAGAACGTGGCTGTGTTAGTGTGTTTGTTATAAAAATATAATAATTGTTATAAAAATTTTGATAGAGTGATATTGTTGGAATCAGTACAAGAAACACGAGGATGAAGCCTGTGTGTGTTTGTGTGCTTAAAACCTAGAAATTGTTCTAGTGTTTGACTAAAAAATCAAAAAGTAAAATGTTTATCTGTTTGTTTTTGGCAAAAGAATCGAGATGATGAAATATCCTTCGTACCTCATGGCACCGATTACTGTGATCAGTATCATATGGTCGATTATATTAAAATTTAGTCGAATCTGGAAGAATTTTACCCGCAGTAGGAATGTTTAACGTAGTGTTACTACACACCGTTCGTGTTCCAAGGGTCGCGTCCGAGTCGCACTTAGAGCGAAGGGATTTTTCTAATTGGAAACTTCCGCCATCTCTATGGGTGTGTGTATTTGTGTTGCATGTTAAATAGGGGACATATAACCTTAGCTATTGGTGCCCCGTAGTGTGGGCGTGAAATAAAAAAAAGTACCTAACATTTTTTCTTAGAAAACTAAAATACGAAATATGCATTATACGTACGTACATCATTTACAAATTATAAAATATTTGTAAAATCTGCGTTTTAGTTGTAGAAGGATATCAATGGATACCTGAAAAAGTTTCTACTTAGTCAATGACACTTTTACCCTGGAATGATTAAAAGGTTATAACGGCTAGGCCATAAAATCTTAAGTGGTAGTTCAATTAGAAAAATCCCGTCGCCCCAAATGGGACTCGAACTCACGACCCTTGGAACACGAGTGATGTACTGATACCATTCGTCAACCGCCGGTCCGAGAGTGAATAAACTATCAAAGAGTAAATAGTGTAATAGTTTAAATAGATATTGTATAACATACGTTATTATATAATATGATTTTGATAATAATACACAATTCTCAATAGATGACTTGTTCGCTTGTGGTGCCCGAAATCTGAGACGCTTTTTTCAAAACATGGGATGATTCTAAATTTCAAAATCGACAGCATCTTGTGAATAAATTTGTTGTCTTCTCTTACACTTGGTATTCTTGGCAAAGAATGCTCAGAAGCCAGAAATAAATATTACAAAAAAGACTGGATCATGCAAGATCAACCTACAAGATGTCTTTCTAAGGGCAATGGATTCGTCAGATCCAATGATTATAGTTATCATCAGTTGGATTACAAAATAAAATGAAGTCGAGAAAAAGATCGTCTCTACCACCAAAAGTTGTTGACTTGCTCTATTCTAAACAACCACTTAAATGCGTACCTGATGGAAATGAAGAAATCAACATAAATGACGAATTGAGTTTTAGAGTTTATTGTGTATTGGGATATCATAATACATTCTACATGTTTGGTTTTTCATTACGGGCTTGGGTTTGTACTCGTAATATAGTTGCACATCTTCAGCAGTAACAAGGCCGTACAGTAGTGTTAGTTCTTGATGCACAACATTGACAATATTTGCTGTAAGATTGTGCCTATGCAAATATTTTGTATTGTCTAGATTTTGACACCCTGAAATTATATGATCAATCGTTTCTGACGCCCTATGACACATTCTACAGTGTTCAGAAACAGGTAGTTTTTCTATAAATTTTTTATAATTGTTAGTAGCCACCACTTGATCTTGAATTGCTTGCATGAAACCTTCCGTCCCGCCAATCTACCAATCTATCAATAAATTTACCGTGTAGAGATTTAGATTTCCATGCTGTAATTCTATCTTGCATCGATATAGTTGTTGGTATAGAATCTTCGACCGAAAGGTTTAAGGGCGTGTAAGCTTTATTACTGTGGATTATAGCTTGATGTAAGGGCGACGAGTGGCTTTAGTGTTAAAATAATGTTTATTGCAATTATGTGCTTATTAGAAAGTATTTTCAAACCAATAACTCTCTATAGCACTCTTTACGTGGTAAATACAGTCGCTGTTTTGCTGCTTTGGGGCGATGTAGCCTGTATTTGGTTAATGTAATTAGAACTAATGTGTTTAGATTCACAAGATCTATTTACGACCAGTTTTCTATGCCAAACGAGTATAACTCTCTTTGGCGATTAAGGCTGGGACTTGTAACTCGTTTATTAACAGATTGAGTGTCTTCTTGCTACTTCGCCCATAGTGGACTATTTCATGGAGAAATAAATTAAAACAGCTTTTTTAGCTGTAGAACCAGTTCAATCAGTTCAAAGTCATCCAAAATATGACATACCTAGCTAAAGAGGTATGCTATTTTAGTGGTGTTTCGTATTGTATTCAGTATTTTGATTTTCAAATTGTTTAAATTTCTATCAAAGCAGATGTCAATTTGACGTTAATTTAAGTGATTTAACCGCTAAACTTAAATAAGCCACACCTTCCAAAAAAAAATTCAAAATTTTCAATATTTATTTTATGACAGTCAGTCCTCCGAAAAGACAGCAGACAAGCCAGATTCATGAAAGAATTTAAAAATGTACATTTCCAGTCAGAAAAGAATTGTTGTGAGTGACGTGCAAACTTTTAATTTTTCAAAGAAAACTATCTTGAGATATCTTTTTTATATAAATTGTATTTTCTGTTCGCGACGGTTCTTGTTTTCGAAACTACAGGAAAAGTAAAGTATATTCTATAGTTATCCTGTAGAAAGCTTAATGGCATTTCTGGGCATCGAAGTATCCAACGAACGGAAATATCCTAATAAACTAAATTAAAAAGTAATACGTTTAAACATTTTTCTGTTGTGTTGAACTGTTAAGGAATAGTATTTTAACATTACAATCTCAATTTGTTCTTGAAATATTTTGTTTTCTCTAAAGTGGATGCTGTTCCCTGTTTAACCAATCAAAATATATGTGCATAAACATTCTTACCGCTTACATGTTGAATATGAGCTATAAAAATATAATATAAACACATGTACACACATAAACAGGGTGCACACCGCCTGTTACCATCATGGATGGTGAATATTTAAAATGGAGCAGGAACTTATCTTAAATAACTCTTACCTTAAGTTAATTTATACCTGAAGTGATGCTCAGGCTTTCGATACAGGGACTACATAAGATTCTCTTTTGACAAGTTACTTTTTACTGTTATGAATAGATCTGCGGTAGCTGTGAAGGTCATGCGCTTCCTTAGTTGCATTTTCAATTGCTTTATACCATGCAGACATGTTTCTGATTTTTTGCAAATGATACAGTTGGACATGTTAATTGGGTTTTCCATGACGTCACAGGCCACGTAGAATACGTATAAACGTAGGCAACGTAATGATAGAGTGGGTTATTTTTATTTTTTTTTTTCAATAATGTGGAAATTTGAAAACACCTAATTAAATTAATTATTTTAAGCCCTATGAGTTATTAAAAATCAATTATGAAATCAATTGATTAGAATAGTACAAATGAAAAAGATTACGAGATAAATTCTATAAAGTGATATCGGTAAGGTAAAATATAACTAAATGAAACTTGTTTTAAGATTCCAGTTAGTTTAATAATTTATTACTATCAATTAAAAGATGACAAAAAAATGAAAATTAATATTAAACAAAAAAAAACAGAAAAACCTCTTATCATTGATACGATAAAATTATACTAAATGCTTTTTTATAAAGCTATAATTCTTATGAATCTAATAAATATTGCAAATTGTAATTGCTGGGAATTTGGGGAAGCAGAGTATTTAAAAGACTACATTAACAAATATTAGAAAATAAAATCAGTTTAGGATTAATTTAATAATTAGTTATTCTCGTAAATAATATCAAATTGAAATATAAGACTGAGATTGTAAGTATTTTATTAAAAAAAGAATCTTATTATAAAAAAAGAAGATAAGTTTGTTTGACCAGTTGTTAGCCTAGTTAACTAGTGTTTAACAGTAAAATTGCTTACAATTTTATTCTGAACACAAAGGGATAAATGCTGTGGATTGCATATCCAAAATTTGCAACTTTTCCAAAACATTGGTGACCTCCGACAGTCGACATGTCTAACGACGCTTGTCCCGTAGATTTTGGCATTGCTCGTGTTTCAGTAAAAATTCCACCATTCTGGAAGAAAAATGTTCAGCTTTGCTTCTACAAGCTCTAAGACACTCACTTAAGCCCTTAATACATAATATACTATTAAAATTGTTAATAAAATTATTTACTAAAATGTCATTATACAGACTTATACATTACAAGATCATTCAGTTTAGATGCCGTAAAATATGTACAACTGAACAGTAGGTGCTATGATACCAGATTGTGCTTTAGAAAATATAAGAATTTTAATATTTAAAACCATGAGAATTTTTCATTTTGCAACAAATTAACCTAGTGCTGACTAATACAATGAATAATCTTAGGCTTTCTTCACACTGAGCTCATACGTACGAGCCCGCTTTCGAGAGCAGTTCGTGTTAGCGATATTTTTTCTGTCAAAGCTCACGTGAGTCGGTTGAATTGTATTGTATAAATGTTAATTGGAATTAATATTGCCAAACCACAGAAGTAAACACATACTTTTGCTTGGTATAGGGCGGTGTTATTTTTAACGACTGCTTAACGTGCCCATCTGACAGCACGGCGATGTGTACTAAGGTTTTATCGACGAGAACAATCGTCTCGCCGGTTTCGTGGATCAAACCCAGGCCTGAGTGCAACATGCTCAAATTCTCATTTTATAGAAATGCAATTTTATAGGGTCAATCCATATGAAATGGTCCAGCACTGGTCGCTCGACCATTTCAGAAAACGATAATTTTTTGCATGTTGTCACCCCTAAGTATTGATAGTTCCAAACCATTGTTATTTTATTTGTATTCCTTTTGATTAAAATATGGTAGCCATATTTGTTTCGTGGTGCACGACGTTTTTTTGCGTTTTTTGATGTAAACGTAAAACTTGATATCTCAAGAAGGGTTGAACCTACAGACCTACGGTAAAAACCATTGTACTGCTTAGATGTCGTACTACATTTTCTAGTTCAGACATAATTTTAGTAGGATGCTTATTTATGGGTGTAATTTAACCCTGAAGTTTAATAACGATTTTGCAGAATTTTCACTCTTTAGGGTGCCATATTTCCAGATAAAGGTGAAGCCTTAGGGCTAATTCTTTTGTTAATGGTACACAGTTAAGGGTAGTTTATGTATAAAATATTTCATATCTAAAACTTTAGTATTTTGGTATTTATGGACTTTTGAAGTTCTCGTTTTTTCTATTTTTGGTCAACTTTGGCCCTCAATATCTCCGATAGGCACGGATGGATGTTTTTTTATATTACGTGAAAATGAAGCAATCTATGATGGAAAACTGTGGTAAAAATCTCAACTTTGATATTAGCCTGAAACAGAGTTATGCTCATTTGAAAGCTGTAAATAAATTTTGTAAATAACCATAAAACTCTGTCATTATTAATCCATGTATTTTCAATACATTACCATCTCCTTTAGTACCGACGAGTAAATTTATTTGATTCTAGTGCTAACATTGTTTTGAGTGATAATAATTATTAGATTATTACTATAATATAATCATATGCCATTCGTAAAAATTCTTGCAGTTGTAACTAAAGCAATTAATAGAATACATATTTATATGTACTTTTTCCTTGTATTTTCTTCCCTGGCCGATTTTCCTAAGAATCCATGTAAATTATATGACAGTTTATATATACTAATTCACGAAATCTGAAAGGCCCAACCCATTATCAGCCCGGCTATTAGCCCCACTGTCAGCAGGGTTGATCAGCGTTTTTACATTTACTGGAATTTCAGTAAATAAAAGATCACTACTTTGTTTTGATTATCTAAGAAAATAAATATTACTTATTAGCATTATAATGTCTACAGAAATACTAATTAAAAAAATTAGAAGTATTTTAAAACAGCAAAAACATACTCCTGGAGTTAACAAGAATTAAAATACGATAAAGATTTGCATTTTTAAATAAAACTGTTTAAAACCTTTTATTATTAGAATTGCGGTAACTTTATTGCTTGTTTTGTAGCTTTTCGAGTAAAATTTCCAAATAACCATAAATATGAAGGAAATGCAATAACTCAATATCTTAACGAAGAGAAAGCAAAAAAGGTGCATACGTCTGGAATAATAACTAAATTTATTTTTATGATTTTTAGTACACCCATCTTTTACTTTATGTAATAAATTACGCACATGTAAACCGTGTATCATTACAGTTCGTCCTACGGAGGCTTTCAGTTTAATCTGTCAAGATGTTGGCGACAGTTGGAAGAGGTAATCTTTAAATCTTTATGGTATTATAATACTTCTCATTAAACAAATATACTTATATGAACACTATGATGCTAGTGGAAGACCAGTAAGCGTTATAAATGAAAAAAATTCTTTGAATGTCATGTTAGATGTGGTCCAATAAATAATCCAATAAATTCGACACAACAGAGGGCTTTAAATCATAACATGACTCGATATTCAATTCAAAAAATTTGCAAACTGGAAAAATTCCGTCTAATAAAGTGCATTTGTTACAAGAATTAAGTGAAGACGATTTTGATCGTAGAATCGAGTTCTGCGAAGTTAATTCAATTATTTGATCTTTGTATCAGTCAAAATTATTTCACTTTTAATAATATAATTTATTTACAAAAAGATGGTTTACCTATGGGTAATTCTCTGAGTCGTCTATTAGCTAACATATTTATGGATAATTTAGAAGATCGAATATTTGAATTAGATCTTTCTAAACACATTATTTTTTGGTTTCGTTGCGTTGATGACATTTTAGCTTGTTTTGACAGTTGTTTTGAGGATATCAATCAATTTTTAATTCTTATTAACAGTCTTCACACAAACATCACGTTTACACTAGAAACAGAACAAAATAGAGCTATTAGTTTTTTGTACTTAACTATTACAATTAATACAAACAATGAATTTGATTTTTTCATATACAGAAAACCCACAAGCACAGACGTCACTATTCCTAACGATTCATGTCATCATAAAATGCATAACATAGCGGCTTATAGATCTTTAGTACTCCGAGCTTTAACTACTCCAATGAAACGATCACATTTTGATAAAGAAATTTCAATCATCAAACAATTAGCACGTGCAAACCATTACAACCATAACATGATTGACACTTTAATTCAACAAAAAGATTATAGGTTAGCTATCAAAAGAATATTTCCAATTGACACTCAAATACAAGACACAAACTACATATCAATACCATACTTTGGCAAGATATCAGAGCAAATTGCAACTATAATACGAAAAACCACCAGTTACAAAATAACCTATAAAACTAACACCAACACTTTTTCATTTTTATTCAATGCTAAAGACAAAACACAAGATATCATGAAATCTGGCATTTACCGTTTAAATTGTTCTTTTTGTAACTCGGTTTATATTGGACAAACACTTAGAAATTTCGACATAAGATACAAAGAACACGTACGCTCTTATAGACTTAAACATCCAGAAAAATCGAATTATGCCTAACACATTTTGGAACAGAACCACCCAATGACACCTCAAAACAACATTAAATTCTTACATTTTTGCAACAACAAACACAAATTAGACATTTTAGAAGCTTTTGAAATATACAGACATAAACGCACAGTACCTTTAATGAATGAACAAACTGAGCTTAGTAATTCTCCTTTATTAGAAGTGTTAGATATTTAGTTTTTGTATGTATTGTATCTAGTTACCTATTTTCTGTATGTATTTATCCTTAGCAACGTGTTTGTTTTTCAATTTTATCTACATTTGATAATGACATTTAATGTCGAAACAATATTGTCAGGTTAAGATACTAATAAAACTTGTGAAACTTTGAATTAATCTTTTAATTAGATTATATTTCATGATTATGGAGTTCCACAAAGTAAGGCTGGAGACAGTAAACACTATTAAATCGATTACTAGAACTATTGCAGTTTAAGAATTTTATTATCGTGAATTATATAGTGTCGAATTATTTTAGAAATAATTTTCATAACATCATTTAAGAAATTCTAGTTCATTGTTGCAGCGACTTTACCACAATTCAAAGTTCTTTCCGTTTTGCAGCTATAACTCGAAGTATTATACCTAGTGTTTAAGTAGATTAAGGTCATTTTTTGTGCAAGTGTTGTTTGTGACATTTTGAAGAATTATAAAATTCTACTATTGTATCAAGCTCTTAAGGATACGTGTTTGCTAAAAGTAAGCTTATGCAAATGTGAAACTTATCTGTATCAGTTTTTTAAACAGTTCTTGTAAACCAATATACCTTTCTAAGAATTTTTATTAGAGTATTATTATTATTAAAACCTTACTATTGTCATTGGAGACAATTTAATATTCTATTTATCAATAAACAAACATTTAAATTAAATTTTGTTATGATAATATTGGACCATTCACTTGTAATAGTCTCTAATGTATCCTAACTATTTTAAAATTAACGTAATCAAACATGATTGTTAATTGAATTTAATCAATATTGCCGGCATTTGTTTCTGCTTTTGAATGCTGATCATAGCAGATGGCGCCCAAACATTTTTTTATTGTGTCTATTTCCTGTTATTTTTTCTTTACAATTAGCAAGTTATGAAAATCAGACCTACACCTGAACTACAATTTTATATAAGAAATCTCAAACGTTGGAGCAGTCTTTATCGCACGATAGTCCGATAACTACTCCATATTAATTAAGCGAATTTAATTTTTAAAGGTTTGAAGAATTGGGAATGTTCGCTAGTCCAATTTAACTTTGCTGACAACGGAGAAACATACATTAAGCAGTATAAACATAGAACACGTCATAACAGCTTTTTGTCAGCTTAAATCGGAAGAAAAGTTTCTGTTTTTTAAATAATATTTTTTATAATTAGAATATTTTTGTGCTATTTTTAGCTTATAAATAAATATTTGTACAAAATAAAACGCTTTCATAGAAAAATTCTAAACAGATGGATGCAAGAAATGTCAAATAAGGTTCTGCAGTAACAACGTTGTCCAACTTCACCTGGAACTTCCTCCCAGAAAAAGTAAAATTGTTGCACACCTCTCAGTCCGAAAAAAATCCTACGAGGGCTACTGCGGGTCCTTGGTGTACCGACCTAAAACGCTTCTGACGACTATGTTAACAAATATTAATAATGATTCTGTGAGTATTAACTTTTCTGTTCACACGGTCCTTCTGTCTAGAGTTTTGAAAATAAAGCAACTGCACGAGTGTGAAAGGAAATGCTGCAACTGAATGCTCTGTGAAGCATTTCAAGCCACACAGGCACGATAAAACATAAGTACCACCATAATCATATTAGATATTAGAATGAATAAAATTTCTAAAGGAAAATAAAATCTCATTTTATACACGAAAAGATTAAATATAGTTTAACAAACAATTAGATTATCCATTTTTTATTTATCTAAGATCATATGTCACTATCTAACATGCAATACAGCCACAACACCCATATTTGAGGTGGGCAAATTTTTCAATTTAGATAAAAATTCTGCCGCCTCAAGTGCGATTTGAACCCACGTTCATTGCTATACGAGTACTGCTCTCACTCCACTCTCTACCGACGGTCCAATTGAATTATAAAATGAGAAAAGAGAATTTTACATCTTTGGACCAAGGAAGAAATTAGACTATCTTCTTACGAGGAAGATTCTGGCATTGTTATAAATGTGCCTTGTTCACACTTAATATCATCTCACTCTGAGATGCTCTGGACGTCATAAATCGCAATTTAATTTTACATTTTTCATGAAATGGGGCTTTCACTATTGGAACTATTATTCTTGTAACTCGATGTACAATAAGACAAACTGATTTGTTGAAATCTCAACTGAAAAAACACAAATGAATACCAAGAAAAATTTAATTACCCCAACATCATTCAGACCTCAAAACAACATCAAATTCCTACACTTTTGTAGCACAAATAAACACACCTCGAACATCTTGGAAGCTTTTGAAAAAACAAAGCGCTTTTTTTGGAACAAATGAGCAAATAAACTGATCTTAGTATAAATCTCTGTTACTAACAATAAGATAAGTATTGCACTTTAGTGACATTTATCTAAGACGCGTTTGTTAATTCAGACATTTCTCAATTAACGTAAAAATGTTACGGTAAATGTAATCGCGCTAATGGAAGTTACTAAATAATATGAAATAACCTAATTCGTCCCAACGTCTTCAAACTATAAATAAAAGTTTTCAAAATATTAATGTAAGGTTGCATTAAAAGCATGTATAATAATTATTATTAACATTTGCAGTTACCCTTTTTAGAGTTTACATGTCTCTAAAAAAAGACGAGTTTCTGTAGACTTTTCTTCTTTTATCGTAAATTTGCTTGTTTCGTTACCCTTTCTATTGTCCCCGTGAATTTGCATACTGCACAAAATATCCGGGTCTGTATCCATGATTAGTTGTTTCAGAATTTTCACATTGAATTTCAGAAATACCGAGCTAATAGAAATTCTCGTACATGGCAATAGAAGTTTAGTAACTAATAATAAATCGCATTATCTCGATTCACGCGCTAATCGAACTTGTGCTGACCAAGGGGTTTCTATATTTCTTTTACCCTTGATAATAATTAATAGGTAGCGCATGCTATGTTATATGAAAAGAATTTTCAGGAAAATAAATATTAACTGTGAAACCTTTTATGTGCTAACTGTTTTATTTTATTTGCGCCATTATGAGCATAGAATTTATCGAAGTGCGGTTTAAAACAATAAATCTTTTAACAATTTTTACCTACAATCATTAAAAACTATGATATATATATGCTAAACGTGCATATATAAATATAAATGACGGCAAATGAAGACAACCCCAACGACCGCACTCGAGGTTATACTGGGTCTCCCGGGCCTTGACTCATGAATAAAGAGGGAGGCCATGACAACCCACCTCAGAATACGGGATATTGGGCTCTGGAACAATCAAGGTATATGTGCAAGCCATGCAAGGGAGTTACCTTTGTCAACATACAGGGCAACCGAAGCAGAAGACTGGTTAAGCCTAGAAAAGGGGTACTCTCCAATTCTCTAACCCTCTACTATTTCAAACAGAGAACAGTGGCAGAAAAAACAAGTCAAGTTTTAGCTGGGTGCCTTGATGTGATACAGTTAGAAAGGCAATTCTCTGGAGCAGGAATTTATGTTACGTAGAAAACTTTTCTTTAGGAAAGTATACTACGGTTTTTCAGGTAGAAGTTTACGCCATTCTATCAGTGGCAATCAAGGATGAGATCAGTTCTCGTCCAGGATTGAAAGGATGCTTTAAAAGAGTTTGCAAGGGTGAAAGAGGTGGAGCTAGTTTGGGTTCCAGGACATACCGGGATCTATGTCAACGAGAAGTCTGATGAACTGGGCAAATTTGAAGTCGATGACCTTTGTCTAGGACCGGAACCCTTCCTGGGAATCACAAGGGAGCAGATATCGACAGCCCTAATGATGTGGGCCTATGAGAGAAGTAAGAAACGTAGAAAAGGTACAGAGGCTTTCGACAGGCGAAGGACCATATAGAGGGATTCGACTCAAAGAAGTCGGTCTGGCTAAAGTGTAGTAACCGAAGAACCTCAAATCTTCTGAAAGGGATCTTGACAGGCCACTGTAAACTAAAAGTACACCTATCTTTGTTAGGAGTACAGAAAAACAATATTTGAAGAAACATCCTACCATTATTTGGGAGAATGCGTAACTTATCAGCGATTGAGGTTTGAAACCTTTGGCTATGAAACCTATGAAGGCCGACTTGCTATACTTCGGTCTCCTCATAGCTACTACTACTACTAGTACAAATGACGGCGTGAAACGATTATAAATTTGTGAAAGGCTTAAAAGGACAGCTTGGTTAGAAAACGTCAGAAAAGCGTCTATAAAAGGGTGCAAAGCGTTTAAAGATGACCAACAATGTGTAGAGAACGAACCGGATGCGCTTTTACAAGATGACCGTCGAATTACAGTGAGAGATATTGTTTCTACATTCAATATTAGTGTTGATAGTACAGAGAGCATTATCAAAGATCAACTTAACTTTTGAAAAATATGCATACGTTGGATTCCGATACTGTTAACGGACTAGTATAAGCAGACACGCTTTAACATCGCTCATTCACTACTAGCACAATATGAAGCATGTAACGGGATATTTTTATAAGCTCTGAATAAATGTAATCTTGTCGATATATTTACAAAAATTTTAAGTCCGGTTCTGCAAATTTACGTTCTTTTCAAAGTGTAAACTTGCGTTAGCATTCGATATAAACAACCCCATAAAACTTATTTTAAAAAAGGTTGGTATCAAATTTTCTTAATATTGTAAAAAGCATTTGGGCGGTAATTTATTTCTTTCTGTATTCTGTTTATGCATGTGTGCTTTGGTTAACGTAGCTTCTTTGTTAAAAATCTTGGAAACTATTAAATATGGCTCATAATAAATTTTATTGATGTCACCTTCATCGAATTTCATGCTTGCTACGTGTTTAAAAAATAATTTGACGCGTCTGCAGTCTCGAGAAAAACAACATCTGTATCGCACCACTTGCCCGCTAGTATACTAACGGCGTAGTATTTGGTTCTTTGGGGTCATATGAGTTGCGGTAAAGAAAACAACACTTGCCTTCAGTTGCTGGTCCAAGACACTCCAGTTTTAAGTTTCGATATAGTACAATTGCCGGTATCGGATGCCGTGCATCGTTATTTAAGAAAATTTACAGTTAATAATTATACCGTTTAATTAAATTTCCGGATATTAATTAAGAGTTCGCGGTTAATAGAAGTACCGTTATACAGTTAAATACTTTTCCGGATGTTTGTGTTTTTGAAGAATGGGAAATCTAGTTTTTCCTATCAAAAGTGTAACAGCGTTAATACAGTTTACCGTATCGTACATTCGTTTAAACAATTCTCGTACCGAAATCTCGATAAAAAATTAATAATTACAGACTTTCTCTTCAGTGATCGAAATCTCGATTAATAATAAAGTTTGAGTTATGTGCCTTATAAATCCAGTTCATATTTAAATAATAAGTGGGTTGTTTTAATGATAACAACGAACCTTTGCCCATGGTTATCAAAATAAATTAATAATCAAATCTTATGAAAGTTCATGGTTGCATTCAGTTATTTTATTTTGGATGAATTCGTAAATAATGGTTCACCACATACAGACATTACGAGGGTTAATTCATTGCATCCTTGAATAATGAAAAGAAAAATCTACTAACATTCCAGTTTCCGTCTGCAGTGACTGTTTGATGTATGCAGGAGTCATATTTGTGCAGTTTAGCGTTAATTTGGTTTGTGAATTATTGACAACTACAGGTACAGTGACTTATGTATTTTTTTTAATGTTAATTACTTATGTAAATTCTCTTTGAATCTTTGAAATATTTTTACAGTTTGTTTTTCATTTATATGTAATTTAGTATACAACTTTTATTCATTAAAATTTCATTAGTCAAGAGCTCTTAGGTAGGGAATTATTATTTGAATTTTTTGAATTTAAAATTTGTAATCCTTTTTTTTCTGGTGTTTTCTCAAAGAAATATGATTTTAAAGTTAATTAAAACCAGTAAAACTGAACCATATAATTATGAAAGTTTTATATACTCTTATATAGTCTTATATATAGTCTTATATACTTACTAAATCATAATAACGATACCAATATCTACTCCAATAGCCTCTCCAGTAACGTGACCAACTGGGAGTCCAATAGGTAGACCAGTGATAAGGCAAGTCAGTACTAGTCCAATGCTTATACCAATATGGAGATAAATAGTTATACCATGAAGTACTTAACGCTGGATACCAGTTAGTAATTGAAGGGTACCAGCTGTAATAGGGATAAGATGACGACGACTTATACGTCAACGAAGGATATGTTGAATACGTCAATGAAGGGTACGAATAATTGTACCCGGAATAGGATAACAATGATGGGTACCAATATTTGTGGCAAGTTGGTGACAAATATTTATACCAAGAGGGTGACCAATAATTATACCCTCTAGACAAGTAAGAAGGCCAATTGCGATAAGTTGTGTAATCGTAGTTGTAATAGTCAGAATAGCGAAGGCTAGGAATATCGTACCAATAACTAAATATCTAATACTTCCAGTAACGGAGAATTACTGAGCTCAAGTTGTTCATTCATTAAAGGTACCCTGAGTTTGTGTTTGTATATCTCAAAGGCTTCTAAAATGTCTAATTTGCGTTTGTTATTACAAAAATGTAGGAATTTAATATCATTTTGAGGAGTCATTGTGTGATTTTGTTCTAAAAGGTGTTTGGCGTAATTCAATTTTTCAGGATGTTTATTTTTGTAATGACGTACGTGTTCTTTATATCTTATGTCAAAATTTCGAAGTGTTTGCCAATATATACCGAACTACAAAAAGAACAATTTAAACGGTAAATGCCCGATTCCATGATATCATGTGTTCTGTCTTTAGCATTAAATAAAAATGAAAAAGTGTTAGTGTTGGTTTTAAATGTTATTTTATAATTGTTGGTTTTTCTTGGTATATGTGCAATTTTTTCTGATATTTTGCCAAAATATGGTATAGATATGTAATTTGTGTCTTCTGTTTGATTGTCAATGGGATATATTCTTTTGATAGCTAACCTATAATCTTTTTGTTTAATTAAAGTGTCAATCATGTTCGGATTATAATGATTTGCATGTGCTAGTTGTTTAATGGTTGATATCTCTTTGCTAAAATCTGATTTTGTTAGTGGAATAGTTAAAGCTCTGTGTACTAATGATCTGTAGGCTGCTATTTTATGTGTATTATATATACACACATTTGATATATACAAACACAAACTCAGGGTACCTTTAATGAATGAACAACTTGAGCTCAGTAATTCTCCGTTACTAGAAGTATTAGATATTTAATTATGATTATTATTATTATTTTATCTAGTTACCTATTTTTTATCTACCTTAGCGACGTGTTTGTTTATAATTATAATTATATTACCTTTGATAATGACAGCATAGCTGTCGAAACAATATTGCCAGGTTGTATTTTAATAAAACTGTGAAACTTTTAATAATCTTTATTTATTTCACGATATAAAAATTGCTAAAATTTAGAACTTATTTATTTTGGCGAGAAAATATAATGGCATACTATGAAGATATTAATAAACGCAGTAAATTGATTTCTAGTGCTGGATCTTCTAGTTTGTGTTTGTTTGTTCTTATTGAATATTGTGCATCTATATGAAGTCTTTATATCTAATTTAAATTGCATTTTTGAGAGGGTGCATTTTCAAAAAACTTTTGGCACAGATGAGTTTACATATACCTTTCAAGCCTGAAAAATGCATATTTTAAAATAGAAAAACGGTTTTTGGGAGTGTAATGCGGCAGAGTAGCTTGAATGTTGTAACAGTTAGTAGAGTTGAGATATTAAAGACATTGTTATCTTTGATAAATATTCTAGGATTTTACAACGCAGAAAGCAGATTTATCTTGATTACTTGAGCACCTCTGATAAACCCCGATTACGCTACTAGGGCCACTGATTTCTAGATCTGTTTACCTTTTAGGTATTGTAGTGATATTGATATGTTATACACATACGTTTCTCTTTTTACTATACCTGACATTTCTCTGGACCCTGCAGGACGAAGCATATGATCTTGTCCTGAAAATATTTTAATAGACACCCCGTTGTGAAAAGCGTCCCTTAGATTGATCCTTTTTATTATTTATCAAATTTTTGCCTATGTGAGTACATGCCAGGCACCCAAGTTTGTTCAGCCAGTGTGGTATCCTATAAGGTTAGGTGTTTAACAGATAAGACAATTAAGAGTTAACAAAATTTATATTAAAAAAATATGTATAATATAGCTCATCTATAATCTCAATTTATTACACAGAAATTCTTTACGAATTTTTCTTTTATTTCATTCCAAAAAGTAAATCAAATTTTCATCAATTTTATTTATCCCCATTAGTCTTGTGCCCGCAGTTCGTCTAAAAAGATCTTATCTAGGTCAGGAAAATCTGCGGTAAAAAAACCTGCCCATTTCGAAAGCCATTCACAATTTGATTGACGGCACAATACTATTGGTGTGCATTCCATGTCACAAAAACAACAGTAATTTCAACCTGAATGGTTGAATCAAAAACAAATTTTTACCAAATCAAATAAGCCTTAATTTTTAACATAAGTGATATTTCAAAATAGCAATAAATTCAACCGGCATGTTGTTAGTGCCTGAAATACTGAACAACAAACAATTCATTC
Source organism: Agrypnus murinus (assembly GCA_929113105.1). Taxonomy (NCBI): domain Eukaryota; kingdom Metazoa; phylum Arthropoda; class Insecta; order Coleoptera; family Elateridae; genus Agrypnus; species Agrypnus murinus. The sequence continues at coordinate 90,863,683 of OV816026.1, forward strand.
AAACAATCATCTATCAAATAAGTCAGTGAAACTGTTTAGATTCCAGCATAAGTAACTTTCAAACATGACAATAATTTCAACCTGAATGTTATTATTGCAACTCTTAACAACAAACAATTCACTTAAACATCAAACCACCGAACGAAACTGTTTCGTTTCTAACATAAATGACTTTCAAAAAAAATTAATAATAATTTCAACCTGACTTTTCTTATTTTAACTCTAAAAACAAACAATTCATATAAACATCAAACAACTCAGTGAAACTGTTTCGTCTCTAACATCAATGACTTTCAGAAAAAATAATAATAATTTCAACCTGAATATTATTATTGCATGAATCATTGAACAATTCAATATGTAGATTTCTTGTAGATGACATTAGTTGCAACGGTCATAATGAGAGCATACTTGACCTTTCCTTTTTGTTGAATATTGATTTCCCTATTGCTTTTAATGATAAGAAGTTTTTTCTAGTCCTAACCTTATGAAAATGAATTCTCGTGTGAAATTTAATGTTTGATTGCCTGCAAACAGTTGTATGTTTGTTCGCATTTTCCGAATACTATTGATCTACAGCGTTACCGAAATTCATGCATATTTGACGCAAAGCAGCACGACGAACAACTCTATGCAGGATGGACAAGCTCCATCGATTTCAAAAACAATTATCTCTACGTTCAAGACTAGTTAAATATCTTATTAATCTATCAGATAGCATCACCATTTCTTTATTTGAACGATCAGCAAAAATACAAATCAAATTAACAGTAGTCGGTCATCGTTGGGTAGTCCCAGTCAACAGGTCGAGATGTTGGTAGGAGCTCTCACCTTCCTACCGGTATCAAGACAGACGTACCATGAGACAGCACAGGGAGTCCGAAGTATGAACTCTATTCCGCCGAGCTCAGTCCTCGATTCCTCCTTTCACCAGGAATCGAGAAAAGAAAACTCACGAACGTCAAGTTCATCAACAGAGTCGCAGATGTGCGTCAGCATAAAAATATATAAAGTTGGGCTAACGGAGACGCCGAGAACTGTCGGACGCTCGTGCCATGGTAGTCGTTGGAGAGGTTCGAGCACGCGGGCTCTCAAAAACCATCTCTTGGTGCTCCCTCGGTGGACAGCCCAGCATGCTAACCTGATTAAGAATTGACCTTACAATAGTAAAAAAACAAAGCATTTCAATTTACTCTAATGTTCGCGATGGTGATTTTATCTGACTATTCTGACCTTAGGATAGTGGAATTAAATCCAGCTTTCGTGCATTTTCATCACTTTGTTAAAATCTCTTTAATTAGTTCTCCTATCATTCGGTGATATTCGTTTATGAAGTGTGCTAAGATATCTGATTTCAAATGTTTTGCCTTATCAATCAAACCCTCAAAATTTCAAAATAACTTGTCAAAATCTAATCCTTTTATGAAGCAATTAGATAAAAAAATAAACAGACTTTCTTTTCTTACTACCTTAAATTCCCGTGTTTAAACCGCAGCTAGTGTATCCACTACACCGAACACAAACCACTAATCACCAACTCCTAGTTTATTTGAAATGAGTTTTTCTTTTACTTATTATGCTTAACCACCGCACTAATCCAAACACCTCAATGGTAACGAATATATAGCAAAATTTACTAAACTTTTATCAAAAATCAAACAAGAAAGAATTTAAGTCATCAGCTAAAGGCAATCTTTCGCACGCACCTCCGACTTTTTCACCCGCTAATTTTCAACTAACTTTTCTTCTCTAAATTTCTTTCTGCTCCCCTCGATTTTAAAATATTTTTCCCTTTCTTCCGCTTTAGAATGAACCAATAATCAACCATTCAAATCCTATAGCCATTTTCAATGGTGGACTGCCCGGTTCCCTATTCAAAAATGTCTCTTTTTTTCACGCCCCTTTAAGAAAACTTTCTGAAAATAAACTATCTGCTTAAAAGCTAAATCTTTGATGTTTTAAAATTAACGGCTTTATGTATATTCCGAGATTTTAAAGTATTCCTGACCCTTAATGCCTTTTTAATACGCCGTGACCAAAGTCGAGTGCCCCTGGCTGTGTCATCCGTGACCAGCCAAAACTATTTTTTTTTGTCTATTTAAAGAAACTCGGCAAGCATAAATCTTTCCCTACATTTCGACATTTCGTATGTTTTTGTTCTCTGAATCTCAGTCTGCATTTTCGTAAATTAAAGCGTCCCATTTCTGCCACTGTAAGAGTGTTTAGTTAAGACTAAAATTCTCTGTTATTTATGACTTCCATTTAACAAAAAAATATTACAAGATTTGAAAATAAATAGTTTTTAGGAGCAAATCACTTCAGTATGTCCCTAAATGCATAGGTTGCTTGTTTTCTAAAAAAATTTTCCCTTGTCAGAATTCATTTTAGTAGTTGTGAATTGCAATGTGCAGAAAATATAAAGATTCAATTTATAAAAATAACTTTAGTACGGTCCTGTATAATAAAGAAATATTCTGTCTGGCTTAAAAATTAAATGTTCGCTAGGCTCATTTTAAATAGCAGCTCTATTTCGATTGTAATTCTTACGGGTAAAAATCATATTTAGATGGAAGTTTTCGTAGAACAATTCGAGTTAAAAAACAGTTTTAGCTCCTTATCTAAGTAATAAAGATCTCCAATATCCTGTTTGGTTGAAACGCACGTACTTACGTTTACAAAAACAATTTGTGGGACTACAGCAACTGAAATAGTGATACATTCTTTTGTATTCGAAGTTACAAATAAAAATATTTAGTAATCAACAAAATAATAAATTCAGATTCATGTGTCTAGTCATCATATTTTATAGCTTGGCATTTCCTGTAGAGCTAATAAGCCTCTCTGAAATATTAAATAATACAAATTCTGAATATTCTCATTGGTTAAAAATGTCGTCAAGTTTGGTTTGTTTGAACCGTTTTAAAAACCCTCTCTTATTAAATGTAAAATATCATAAAAGTTCGTTTTTCGTTAGGTTGTCTCACGACTATTGAAGCCATGAGCGGGGTATTTTACCCGCTACTTACTGGCCCCTTAGACTAAAGCGCGGTAAATAGTTTTCGTGATTACCAAGTTAATCTAATAATAGATTAGCGAATATTTTCTTCCCCATACCGTTAATAGCGTTTGCTAGTAAGAAACTAAACTGGCGAAGAACATTAGTTTATAATTTCAAAATAGTGAATCTCGTTAGTGTTTTGGCTATTTCGTTTAACCTAGACAGTTGTTTAAAGAATTAATTAAAGCTATTAATCAATGGCATTGTGTTAAAACGCGTGATTAAAAATAAGAAATGATTTAATTACAGCAAACTTTAGTTTATAATTAATGTTAAGAACTGTTGCAGTGTTACAGTTTTAAAGGTTCTGCGTTTAAAACAAATGATTGGATTGTTATTAGTGATATAAACGTACATTGCTTAAGGGCAATATTGAGCAGTTTTGTGCTTTTAAGGATTAGCAGGAAATTAGTTGCAATCAGGACGAGCTGTTCTCATTTGTAACTTATGTAAGTTAATTTGTGATAAAATATGTTCCTTTAGGTTAAGTAAACAATGTTTTTTATAACTCTTCAGTTTTCTTAAACGGATCCCTATTGTTTTTATCTCAACTAAATATTTATTATTTCTTTAACATAAATGTTGTGTTAATAATTTTGGACCAGTCATTTGTTGGAGTTTTATATTTCAAATAATTTAATGCAGTGTCAAAATAACTATACATCATTAATCTATTCAATCAAGCAAACGTCTAACCGAAATAAAAATCATGAACCTCTTCTCATGTGTCGGTTTCATGGCATTTAAATTGATACAAATGAGTGGCTTCCCTACTTTTAATTATTACCCTTATTCCTCTTTGCAATTTATGAGTTTAAGAAACCAGTACCCACGCTCCTGAATTCGAATTTACAGAGACAGAGATCTCTGCCGCTGCATGAGTACAGTAAGTATTTTCATAGTGAAAGTTTGAGAATTTTAGTTGCAGCATTTGAAGTAAGTAAGGACCTGTTCAGTAATTTGTGTTTGAAATAAAAAGCTTTGTTACAGGATTCAAAAGTTTCAGTCACTGGAAAATTTCAAAGAAACCTAATTAGGCAACAAGATCAATTTTGAAAGTAAGATTTTATAATTTCAAAATATTCAAACAAATTGTGTGTTCTTGTGTTGTAAATTTCTTGAGAAATTCAATATAACGTTATTCAAAATGATATGACCTAATCTGGGTAACAAATACTCAATTTGGATGAAGACGTCAAAGAATTAATTAGAGTTAATACTTTATTGAAGAATACTTAATAGTTTAATACATACTATAATAATATTAATGTAAATCTGCCAGACATATTGTATTCAAATATTTAAAAACGGGAATAAGAGAAAAACCAAGTAAAATCTTAGTGTAGGAAAATACTTAAACCACAACTTTTAAACCTTAAAGCAACTATTACTTACTTTCGATTGGCTTCTAGGAAAGATCAACGAAGTAAAGGAAAAAGTTAATAACCGAAAGGTTGGGTATAATACTGGCCATTACATAAAGTGTAATGCTAGCACTTTCCGAAACTTAGATTTGTTCTATAAGTTATTTTTGAGGCAAAGAAATACCTTTGTTAAAGTAGATATTTGTAACTCTTGCTGCAACTAATTTCAGTTGTTGAAATATTTTAAATAAATTATAAAAGCCATAACAAATTATGAACTATTATTAGTTTAGTAGTAGTTTAGTAATTCATTCTATTTCAATATCTGTTTTTCAACCTGACATTCTTGCGTATTTGAAAAATAAAGACATTTTAAAACAGCTAACTTTTGTATAATTGTCTGTGGGGTTATGAAGCCTCTAACCATGCAAATTAAGTGAGTTTCATTTAAATAAGATAGAATATTCAATCCTATTTAACCCATTTAAATTTCCTTTAAACGTATTTTTAATCATAATGATTAGGATTTCCAAGGCTTATCTAGGATTCTTTTTTAAATCAGCATTTCAATTTGCTACTACTTAGATATAATTCTGAGATCTGCAGAATTTTGATTTTAATGTTTTAGTAGCTTAGAAAAATGAATCTTTATTAAATCTGGCAGTACATACGAGCTTTTGTGACTGGCAAATATTGAGTTTTTTTCTCATCATTCTGTATTTATCGAATACTGTATTTCATTGATCTACTGTATTTATTACCTGTAAGTTGAATGGTACAGCTGTTGTCGTTCTGAAAATCTAAGATTGGTAAATGTTGGTGTAAGCTAAGGCTTTTTTGTGTTTTTATTAATGTATTTAGCTGTATGACCTTGGTCCGATGTCCGCTGTAAGATGGTAAGTCTACTTGATATTTTTTCTTTCTCAGTCTTCGACGTTTTGAATTCCATATGTAACTTATCACGGGTACAACATATATCGGTCTCAGGTAACAGCATGGGCTGTTTCATTTTTATATTTACATACTTATATTTACATGAAATATTTTATATTATAATATGGAGAAATATTGAAATTCTCCTAGGTAAACACAACATTTAACTTTTCGTTGGCTTTTGCCCTGTAACTCGAAAAATATCAATTTTTAGACTTTGTGTCCATGAGAAAGTTTTATCAGCATATCAGCTATACCAGCGGTTCCCAATATTTTTCGTTCGCGGACCGCCAAACGACGTAGCATTTGCTTGCGGACCGGTAAGGTAAAAAAATTAAAGAAAACATCTTGAAAAATAAATCTTAAAATAATAAATTTACTTTTACACTGCACTACAACAATCTAAAATAAATAAATATCCATTATTAATAACAAAAGTCGGTTTCCGTACCTCATCCGCTTCCTGCATACCGAACCTTGAATAACCAAAACGACAACCGGCCCGAATCGCAAGGCGAGGTGCGGCGCTAAAGACCATAACCGGGTTCTAGACACATAGGACGGTCCATTGTTCAATACCAGAACAAGGTATCTGAAATGGAGCGGAGATATAACCGAAAACGCTGGCGAGTCGGTTTAGGAAGCGGCGGTCAAAAACGGGAATGGGCTCCAACGACCCAGGAGGCAATCATATAAGACCTCCAGACGTGGTTTTCACTTAGGAACCCGATTAAGCTGATGGCGGCGATATTACTTTAGCACGATTCTGAAGCGAAAACCAAATAAAAAACTTAGAGTTTTTCGGCTGTTACTTTTTTCTTATGGTTTTGCACGACATTTGATGGGGAAACATTTTGAGATTGGCCGTCGTTTTGGCTCCTATTGTTTCTGAGATACCGGCTGTCAAAAACGGGCGGAGCTTCCTAGAGCGGAGATACGGAAAAAGCAATAGATGCATCGGTCAAAGCAGGCCGCGTGACATCGAATACCGCCAACACATGTTCGATCGCTCCCAAAAACCCTATCTCATCTTTAGCCTCCGCCCCCGGAAGAGTGTTAGCAAGAAAGACGTTTCCGGTAGAAACGATTCGGGTACTGCGCTGGCAAAGATTCCGTTGTCAGATTTTCGCTCCGAATTACCGTAAGGCGGGGGGCAGTATTTTCCTGCTTCCGCCAAAACGGTTTACCGGAGACGGTCGAGACTTCAAATCTGAGACGGGAATTACCCAACGCATCGACACACAAAATACGATCCGGATCGAAACAAGTTTGGCGACCCTCGAAACCGCGAAACCCGGATTTTGACCGTTCGCGTTAATCGGGGACGCTAGACAAAAATTCTTTCGGGTCTGGTATGCCTAGACCCATATGCGCCAAACCCGTTTAAAAATTCTAAAATGGGAGATTCTCCTTATTAACTATTACTGGACATTACCCCACCACATAGGTACGGAGCCGGCTCCGTTTAAAAGTCAGAGCTTACTGTTAGTCAACTCCGATAAACTATTTGACCCTACGTTAGCTCCAGGATACCATGAATTAAAAAATTTTATTCTAATATTTTTATCTAAAATGACAGAATGAATAAAGAAAATTTAATAAAGAAAAATTGTAAGTATAATACAAAAAAAGATTCTCTCACATACCTAAATTTAAAAAATAATTTTTTTGCTATTAATAAAATATTATCTTTGCAGCATTTAACTATAATGTAACTTTCAACTGAAGAAGGATTTATTAAATAAAAAAGAATCCGAAATGATCATATTGAAAACAATTTGATATTTTTATTTATTAACAATAAAAACGACTCATTAAGAACTTTCCTGCATCACTTTTAAAATATAATAAAACAAAGTCGTTATTAAAATTTAAACAAAATTTTTACGAATTGAAAAAATTCTTTCCGTAAAATCTTGAAAATACTGTTATTTCTCTGCGGACCGACAAAAATTTCTAACGGACCGGCACCGATCCGAGGACCGGCGGTTGGGAAACGCTGAGCTAAACAATATCAAAATTTGAAACCATTTGACTAGGAGCTATTTGGGGGTCCTTTGGAGCCGTGTGGGGTCCTTTAAAATAGTAGTTACTGTCATTTTATTGTAATTTTTTAATAGTAACTGGAACTTCCTAGTATTTCTGATGCAAAACAAGTAAGTTCCGTTACTTTATAGGCTAAGCAATGGTTTCAGACACGTGGCAAGAACTTTCAGTACTAATTTAAAGTTTTAAAAATTTTAAAGTACCTTCGGAAAAGTTACTGCTACAATCATAATACCACTTTGAAGTTGAAGCAACTTTAAAGTAATTATAAGGTAATTAAACTGTCACAATATACAATGTAACACACATACTTTAAAAGTTTCATAATAAACATACATAGTTCCAATAAATAATTGAAATAACTACATAATTACCAAAATATTCTTAACTAAAGTAATAAGTAAACCTATGAAATCATAAATTTAGTTGTAGTTACCTAACAACTACTCAATCAAAGTTCAGATCTCAGTTACTGCTGCTACTTAGATGCTGGTTGGGAAGGTTATTGTTATAAAACATCGGCGCATTACAAATCACGTGCGGTTAAGAACAAGTTGCATACTATTGCCCAAAACTCTTTAAAGAAACTCAAACGGGTCATTATTGTATTTTTCTTACTCTTATTTTACAAACACTTAACTCTTGCATATTCTTATCTGGATAATTTTGTTTTTCTTCTAAAATTTCTTTTAGTTTTTGCTTTATCTCTTAAATTTTTTATTTCTGTTTTAAAACGTTTACTTTTTTGTAATTTTAATGGTCGATTTCAACCATTTAAAATCTTTAATATGGTTGGGAAAATATTATCGACCTATCTTTAGCTTTATTGTTTCTAAATATAGGATGTCTGAATCACATAGTTGTTAAATTAAAATCATTCTTAAATTTTTGTTGATGAAAATCCAATAAGATTGTCACAGGATTAATTATTACCGACTTAATAAGTTTAGCAAATAATGGCAATTGAATTGATATAAATTTTATACATTTAAAATTACGAAAATTGTATATAAAGATTTGCTGCTTATATATAAATAAGGTACATATTTAGCTTGATTACAAATTTTGAATTATTTAAAAAATGAACTTAAAAACTATTTCAGATTTTCCAGCCTTATTCGAATTTTCATTGCCAAAAGAAATTGTTTATGAAATTTATCTCATATTAAAATACCATAAGGTATTTAGCTCAATTACATATTTTGAATGATTACAAATAACAAACTGAAAATTGTTTATGAAATGTATTAACTTATACCAGAGCGAAACGGATTTAAGGTGACTTTCTAACCAACAATTTTAATGTCTATTTATAGCTATATTGTTATTAAACTAAATGATGTGTCTTGAAGATAGCTTGTATTTATTTAAAGGTCCCCTTAAGTCATGACACAACTAATTAAAACATGATACAGTTAACTTTTTGAGAATATTAGTAAAAACCGCACTGTTTTATCGCACAAAATAAGCGAGATATAAGCATTTTAAAAATCTTGATGACGTATTTTCTACCGATACCAGCCAGCTACAGGGCGGCGAGGCGATGCACCATGTCTGTATACTGCATTATGTGCTATTAGCTTTCACATTATACATGTACCGTTAGTTGTGTACTAATTTTTATTTGTAAAATAATATGGCTGAGAAAATTACTCATTACTGTTTTGTATACAAAAAAATTCTATAATAATATAATATCAATTATTCCTAAAATTCAAGCGCCGAAATTATTGTTTTTGTACTTTAAAAACGAAATATTTGTCACATACATATTCTGGTTGGAATTAATGAGATTAATTTGCCGCATTCTAAGGAGTCGAAAGCTTTAGATTTAGTTTGTTAGCGAACTTGCATGATTGCAAAAGGTTTTGTAAATTCCACATTTCACATTGAAACAGTTATGTACTAAACGTTTAATACTACTATTCTGTTTTGAATACAAAAACCCCGAATATAAATTATTCCTAAAATTCAAGTGCAGAATTTATTCTTTTTATCCAAGCCGTGTAATGCTTTGGCGGCCTGTCTCGATTTGGGAACGTATAGAAACTTATATTTGGATCCGATTTTTTGCATCACTGTGTTTTTTGTATTGAACCACATAACACGGATTCATATTGAGATGTGTATTTTGTTGTTAAATGAAAAAGAGCATCAATCCAGGACATACAAACCGACGACTACGCAAAATAATGCAGTGTATGCGCGAGTAGGTTTCGGTGCTGCATGGTAGCACCTACTACATCATCACCCCACAGGTTTCACACTTTTTCAAGCGTATTCCTCGGTAACGATGCGTATTATACGTAAACAAACCGTTTTGACAAATGAATTTTTTTATTTTTGACTATTAAAATGTTAAACAATCTAATGAGTGACAAATCAGCTAAGTACAAATTATAGTAAATATACTTTATACTTTAATTATAGTAAAAACTTAACAGACTTCAAATCTTGCCACTAAACGAAATACTTAAATAGTGTACCAACAAGGTTACTATAAACTGGTTAGTGTAAGGAGCATTACGTTAACAATCGTTATATAAAACAGTTTATATTTAAAATCTGTATTGTTTATTTTAGCAAGATAGATGAAATGTGGAAAAATAACAATCCCATAAATGTTTCTTTATTAACTTTCCACGTGAAAGCAGTTAAAGAATTTTACTTTACCAAAGCAAACAAGATTTGTTAATTTAGTAATATTGTTATATTGTATGATAGCAAGGGCAGACAATGTTTGTTTAATTATCTTTTGAAATATTTTTGATGCATATAGGGTATACGAGGGTGATCACAGAAGTACCCGACCTGACCAAGAGGTGGCGGTAGTTGTTTGAAAATATCACTGTATTGGAAAGTACGCAGTCTATAAAGCATATGTTTCAAGTTTGAAAGCGCCACGTTGTTCAGTATTTGTTTGGCAGCCATCAATAGTGAAAGTTGTCAGTGAATTTGAGAAAATGAAGAAAATTGGTCATCGTTATGAGATACAATACTTCTATTTGAAAGGCCTCAGCCCAACCAATATAAAAGCTGAACTGGATTCTACTCTGGGTGAGTCTGCTCCTTCGTTTACAACAGTTAAATTTTGGGTAGCTGAGTTTAAACGAGGCCGTACGAGCTGCCAAGACGAGCATCGCAGTGGTCTACCAAATGAGGTGACGACTCCAGAAATGGTGAAGAAAATCCACAAAGCGGTACTTGATGATCGTCGACTGAAAGTGCGCGAGCTAGCAGACATTACGGGCATTTCAAAAAGTGCGGTACATCGCATATTATCTGAAAATTTGGACATTGGAAAGCTGTGTGCAAGATGGGTGCCGCGTTTGCTCACACTCGAGCAAAAACAGTGTCGTGAAAATGTTTTAATCGAGTGTTTAGCGAAGTTTCACAGCAACAAAGCAGAATTTTTGCGCCGTTTCGTAACAATGGATGAAACATGGGTCCATCATTTCACATCCGAGACAAAAGAACAATCGAAACAATGGACTCAAAAGGGAGAACCGGCTCCAAAGAAGGCGAAGACCGTTTCATCTGCAGGCAAGGTTATGGCGTCGGTTTTTTGGGATGCGCGTGGAATAATTTTTATTGACTATCTCGAAAAAGGAAAAACTATTAACGGCCAGTATTATGCAAACTTATTGCAACGTTTGAGCGAAGAAATCAAGCAAAAACGGCCGCATTTGGCTAAAAAGAAAGTGTTGTTTCATCACGACAACGCGCCAGCTCACAAATCCGTTATTGCAATGGCCAAAATTAATCAATTAAAGTTTGAATTGCTACCTCATGCACCATATTCGCCAGATTTAGCCCCCTCGGATTATTTTCTGTTCCCAAACTTGAAAAAAATGGCTCAGTGATCAAAGATTTTCCAACGATGAAGAAGTGATGTCAGCAGTTAATGGCTATTTTGAGAAGCAAGACAGTTCTTATTATAAAAAGGGTATCGAATTTTTTGAACACCGCTGGAAAAAGTGTATAGAGCTGAAAGGAGATTACGTTGAAAAATAAATAAATCTTTTTCCAAAATTTTTGTGTTTTGTTTGTTGGGTCGGGTACTTCTGGGACCACGCTCGTATCTATGGAAAATAATAACCCTTGAAGGGATGAAAGATGAGTGAATGACTATTTATCAATAAAAAACGTCATACATCTTTATCAAAAGTTGAACAATTTTGGAGCCGAACTTGTTTAAAGAAAAAATAAAGTTATAAGTGATAACAAGAGAAAGTCCACTTCTCAGCACTCCGGTTGCCAACAAAAAAGTCGTTAAAAAAGTTTAAACTTAACAGTGCACTACCCTACAATAAACCAATAAGCATGTCAAAAAACCAAACCTATATGGCTATTGCACCAATTACATCAATATATTATATTTCCGTCTTTGCCTCCACATTGTGTTTTGCGTTAATTTACTTGTTTATTTCGCCCCAAAACTGAGTCGTTTATACCTCTTTGCTTCTATAGTATTTTAAATTTATTGTGAGTATATACATGGGCGTACTTAAAATTTAAAATAAATCTTTTTCAAAAACTAGCAAAAGGCGACCACATGTTGATAAGAAAAATATGTTCTCAACTATTAAAGCTACTCGCCCTCTATTACGAGTGTATTATTTATGTTAACTATATCCTGTATACATAGGCGCCCGCAGAAACGTCCACGGAGAGCAAGCCTAGAATGAACTGTATGCTAGGGGGAGGGGGTAAGCCTAGAATAAACGACATGCTAGGGAAGCAAGCCTAGAAAATAACGGCATATTATACAAAATTTTCAATAAAATTCATATTGTTCAACTTCCAGGGGGGGGGGACAAGCGCCCCTCCTGAGAACCACGAAATCTTCGGATGTGTTTTAGTTTTTCGCTTATAGTTTTAAAGCAGTGCTTTTCAACGAAAACCTCACTGTTACAAGAATTAAAGAGCCTTCAATTATGCGTCGGATGAGTATCCAACACTCTAAACTATGATTGAAATCGACGGTCGAAAAACGACAATTTTACAAATTTTCAATTTTCCGTCAGACCGGATGCCTAGAGGCTTTCCGTATAAAAAAACCGTTGACTCATTCTGATTGTTAATATAAGTCGAGAAATACCTAAGCTTTGATATTGTAGAGGTTGCCGGATTAAACTAATCGCCATTTCTTTGCCATCCTCCATCACAGCAATTGGGATCAATTCATATGAAGTGATGCAGTACTTATCGCTCGATCATTTCGAAAAAAATTTTTTCTTTTGTTAAATGACAAGTACAGCGAGTTTCCCAAGAGCGTCATGTCATTTCTCAGAAGGGTGAGTTCGTATATCTAGGGTATACTGTTTACGTTTACGAGTCTGAGGCTAGCAAAGCAACTTTCGTCTGCTAGAATCATATAGCTGTAAAGCGCAGCGGCTTCAAACAAACGAAGCAAGAGTATTCGTATAAATGCTAAAATCTAAAGTTTTTATGAACATTGGTTTGATTTCTTATTTGATTTATTCAGTACAATAGAATGCACTCGTAATTATGAACTTGCATATGTATAAAATAAGTCCCCTGACTTATAGGAAGAAGCGACTTATAGCGAGAATAGATAAAGCGTAACAAGGTCATAGAGACTTGGATGAATTACCAACTCGAAGAAAACTCAAATAATCAATGTAAAACGGTAATCAGTTTTAAGACTGGAATAAGTCAATTTAAAATTGAAAATTCGGGAATTGTGATAAGCAATTTGGAATTGTATGGTTTATGGGGAATAATAATATTAAAATAGAACTAGTTATAGTTAGAGTCATCAGTGAGTTTTCAAAGTGCCTTATATTTATATAAAAAAAACTTAAGGTAAAAATACAAATTTGTAGATTATACAGTGTCCATTTACTAGGACACTGGTAAAACTGAAACACTGGCAACTGGTAAAAGGTAAAAAAAACCAATTTGTAGATTATACAGTGTCCATTTAGTGCGATATTCCTCTCCTAAGCTTCTACTAATAGCTTTCTAAAAAAATCTAACCTTTCTAAAAATTTTCTTTTTAATGATTTCTGATCTTTTAATTTCCGTTGCGGCGTTGCCAAGTTTTTGCAACTTTACAATTTTGCAGTTATGTAGTCCATGATTGTTCCTAAATGACAGTACTATTAAAAATTAATTATAATGTGCAGGGTGTTTTTTACAAAGGCGCGAAGTTTATACATTTCAAAAATATTTTTTTATAAATGGAACACCCTGTATATCATTTTATTTTTAAACTAATACATAATCAATTATCTACACTGTTTACGAATAATGTTCTATAACTAAAATCAATATTTTTAAAGATATCTTAATTTGTTCTTCTTCAGCTGCAAATTATTACACATTTTACTGTCTGTTGCTTATCTAAATGTTTTTAACTTAAAACAAAAAGTAGATGGTTTAACAAGACTTTAAGACTTGGCAGTTGTAATGGGTTCTTCAAAGTTGTTTATTATTTGCAATTATCTTCGTTTTTGTTGTATTATTGTTGCTATAGTATAGTTCATTGGCATTGTTGTTTTTTAAAATAATTGTGAAATATTCTAAGGATGAACTGTGCGTATGATATACGCCATCGGGGAAACTGACGGAAATTGTCTGATGGCATTAAGAATCTATGCGCAAAAGTTTCCAGATAGAAGACATCCCTGAATTTAGTGTTTGAAGAAATTGAAAGATAGATTTGAAAGAACAGGTAGTGTGGAATATGAGAAATGTACAATAAATCCGAGAGTGTTGACCAAACAAAATATGTTATCCATCACATTATACTTACATTGTGGAGAATCCACAACCCAGTATTAAAAAAATTAGCAGATATTTGGACATAGGAAAGTCTTCAGTTGGAAAATGTTTGAAAAGAATAGATGTCACCCGTTAGTTAACAGTTAAGTCAACAGTTAACAGAGTCTTTGCCAATGGGCACAAAATAAATTGGAAGAAAATGAAAATTTCGAACGAATTGACATTTATTAAAGATGGATTTGTAAATCGCTACAATTTTCAGTATTACGATATGGCAAGCACACACTTAGTGCAAATCAATTACTTCCAAAATAATTGGAGCCTGAATGTTTGGGGAGGCATTGCACATAGTTATGCTGTTGGCTCACATTTTTTTGCGAAGCGATAATCTAGAAATGTTTTTTATCACTTTTTAATTGAAGATTTCTCCTGAAGAAATTAAAAATAAAATGTGGTTTCCGATAGATAGAGTTACACCACATTTTCTAGGCGAGTTTGAAGTCGCATAAATACAATCTTTCCAGAAAACTGTGTCCTGTGCCATGGCCAGCCTGATCTCACAGGAACGGATTTTTTTGTCTAAGGTTATGTTAAATCGCAAGTATACCGGACACCTGCCACGACAAATAAAGATATGAAAATTCGTAATAGATAAGCGTTTTAGGCAATAACATTAGCTATGTTACAAAAAACAAGGAATTCGTTTCGAAACGAGTCTAGAAACCTGTGTAAGTAACAACGGTGGTATTTTAAGCGTATATTGTGAGCATATGTATGGAAACTGAATAAACAGATTCCTATTGGAAGTTGAAACATATAAATTTTTCAATACACAAAATCCCCACGATCAGGCGTCATTGAAACGTGTTTAAATATTCTTTGCAAAACAAACTATACGCCGCGCCATGGCGAATCACTGAACCACAATAAAATTCACAATAAAAACAATACTTACTGTACTAAAATGCTCCGGCTGTTAAGATCTCTTATTCTGCAAACTTAAATACAGGTGTGGGTGTTAACCCCAAAAGCTTCCGATTAAGTAATAGAGTCAGGAACAAAAAATAAAAGAATAAAAAATAGTAGACGACACAAAATTGATGTTAACAAAATCTAGGAGTCCCAATTTGGAAAGATTCCTCATTTAAAATTGACGTTAATTTAATCAAACACATATCAATCGATACTAATGAATTTTAATAGACAAAACATCAGCAATTTGCTGAGCTAAGCTATATCATACGATAATTAAATTTGAAATCTATATATTGAATAAAGTAGAAAAAAATTTCCCAAAACAACTATTAAATTTAAACCTAACTAAACTTACATAAACAGGAACATAATCTTAATACTAATCTCCTTAATATCTCTTTATTTTCATAAATTTCTTAGCACAAACAGAAGGCTGAACTACTTTTAGGTAATTAATAGGTCTGAAATACTCTATTCTGGTTAGGTTTAGATTTTAATTTTTGTAAGATTAAGCATTAAAAAATTATTAGCTGTAAAAATTGAAATAAAATATTGTCCTGGTTGACGAATTTTACTTGGTTACCAAACTAAGCACATAAGTAATACAACCTCCAAATAGACATGTACTTCTCAAATAATTAATTAAGTTTAAACTATAATATTCAAAAACAGAATATTTTATAGTCACCAATGACTATACCGTACTTGTTAACAAATATTTTAGCACTGACGCATGAATACTGGAAGTAGTTGAGCGACATGTTAAAAGTAAGATTCTTTTTGTTAAAATTTATGTTTTAAGTCAAAAGGAATGGGCTTTAGATAACTGACACAGTAAAATGTATGATAATTTGCCACCTAAGAAAAAGGCTAAATATCTAAAAATATTGATTTTAGGAATAGGGCAGTATTCGTTAAAAGTATAGAGAATGATGCGCCAGTTTAAAAATAAAATTATATACACGGTGTTTCATTAAAAAAAATTGAAAAAGTATTTTTGTAATGCATAAACCAACTTGTATAAAAACCCTGTACATTATAATCAATTTTTAATAGCAGCGGGATATGTCGGGAGGGAGTTAACAACTAAAAGAAAAATTCCAAAATAATCATCATTCTACGTAATGTTTGATGAAACATTTGATTAATTTAATATTTATCTAGAAAAAAAGCGCAAATGTATAAAGAGAACCTTAAAAAGCAAATGGTGAAATACCAAGCCGAAAATATGCTAATTGTTTGTATGGATGAAACAAATGATAAAACAATAGGTCTGGCATGTCCAAATATATCCATGTTATAAACAAATTCATTCTCATAATAAAGTTGGCAGTATTATTCTCAAATTAAAAATTAATTTTGTATGACTTTGAACGAATATCAAAGTTTCATTCAGTTTAAACATAATAAGTTCATGACAAAGCTACTTTTACATGTATTCAGTTATGTTGTGCAAAGTATCCTTCTTGCAGTGTCGCGAAATATAATAGTTATTTGCAAACAAGCTTTACAATAGGTTGCATTGCAAACAGTCGGTCTCGGTTTTAATTGTATGCGACTGACTAATAAGTAAAATAAAAATCAGGAAAGAAAAGCTCTACGCCATCAGTGTAGGAGCCTACCGAAGGTAGATTGTCATTGTCAATAATTTCATGAAATCGATTCTGATATGTCAGACAGAGATAGAAATTGACGCTGTAGTTGTTTTCATTTAGTTTCTCAAATTAGTTTAGTTACTGAAACGGCATTGAGTGTAACATTTGTCAACTGTGTTTTCTTTGCAATGTTTGTAATTTGTAAACCATTACTTTATTATATTAATTAATAATAAAACACATTTATAATTTTTCTCCAATCGCACAAATTTGACACTATAATATCAAATTATTTTGTATAAAAAGTAGGCCATTTAGGAACTGTTACTCGTTACCATAGCAATTGTACAAAAAGTAATCGCTTTTTGTACTAATACAAAAAGTAGTCAGAGGTTATGTGTGAACTATTTTCCGCGGTGTTCTAAAAAATTTTCTTTTATAGCAATAATGCGAAGTAATAAGTAGAAATGGGCCGGCGGTGGACGAGTGGTATCAGTGCATCACTCGTGTTCCAAGGGTCTGGGTTCGAATCCCGCTTGGGGCGACGGGATTTTTCTAATTGGAAAATTCCGCCACCTCAACTATGGGTGTGTGTATTCATGTTGCATGTTAGATGGGGGACAGATGACCTTAGCTGTTGGTTCCTCTGTAGTGTAGGCGTGAAAGAAAAAAAATAAGTAGAAATTTTCATTTAAATCATACTGAGGTGATTTTTTGATAAATAAAATTATATTTATTATTTAATATGCCCCACAATTTTTTCTTTCTCTCAATAGACTGACTCAGGTTTAATTCGATAGAGCATGAGATAAATGAAATATAAAAAAATCTTATTGATTCTTGTACCTGGAAGAAAAGAACTTTCTACCAATGCACTTGGACTTGGTTGCCAGTTGCTAAAGCGTCGTCCGGCATCTTTCTTATTCGTCCCAAAAACATGCATTTTTTTGTACTAATTAAACAAATAACTATTATTTTAAATTAGTTTTAAAAATAATATATATTGGTCACTAATATACAGTGTGTTTCACATCACAGCTTGACACCCCGTATTTTTGTTATTTATAATCGCATCAATTCCAAATTTTTATCAGGTATAAAACCCCTTAAGTTGAATCTGTGGGCAATTAAAAAGCTCATTTATTCTAAACACCATCCTACTACGATCAAAAATAAATGCAAATAATTCAAGAAACATAGTAGGCCTTGTTTAAACACAAACGTCCTAGGAAAAGTCTCTTCTGGACCACTTGACAACCCCAAAACCAAATATTGGTCAAAAAATCTTCAATATTTAAAAAATATTAATAGAATTGTATTAAAATGTATACTTCAGCTTGACGCCCTGTGTGTTTGTTATTTATAACCGAAACAATTCCAAGTTTTTATCAGATATAGAATTCCTTAAAAAAGATTTGTGTGTAATTAGAAACCCCCTTTACTAAAAACCACCAGCATACTACGATCAAAAATAAATGCAAATAATCGAAAAAACATAGTAGGCCTTGATTAATCCTAAAAGTCCTAAAAGGCCAACTTTTGGTTAGAAAATAATGAAAAATAATTATTTGAAATAAATTATTAGAATTGAATTAAAATTATTTTATTTTTTGGGATTTTAACCAAAATTTGGACTTGTGGTTTGACTTCACCGATTAAACCATCGCTAACATGTTTTTCGATTTTTTAAATCTATCTGTAATCGTAGTAGGCTGGTGGTTTATAATAAATGGGGATACGCTATACCTGATAAATTAACTCCTATATAAAATGTGTCATTTAATGATGACAGTTTTGTCATTTTGACAGCGATAAAAAAGGTGCATCCTTTTTTATCACCGATAAAAACGCCTGTTCCTCATAACCAGACTACATCTAGTATGCTTACGTCACTTTAATGTCTGCCTTGTCAGTTATAATTATTAAGTATTGTTGATACTTGATAGGTACAGAGAAGAAAATTTTGAAATCAGTACACCAAACCAAACAATTTATAACAATTGTGTATTTAATAACTGTTCATTCAAATAATTTAATTGTATCAATAAAAATAATAATTGTTGTTGTTCATTCATATATTCAGTCGTTAATTTATCTTGCCAAAAAACACTCGAGCTTTTCTTTTAAGGATAATTTTCTTTTTAACTCAAAATTTTTCCATCAGTAATTTTGCTCGAAAAACTGACATTTGGCAAAATCGCTCGACCTTCAGTCTCGCGATTTTGCCATGTCAGTTTTTCTCGTAAAATTACTGATTTGCAAAATTATTTCGTTACAAAAAGAAATTTATCCGATAAAAAAAAGCTCTTGTGTTTTTACTGTTGATAAATTAACTCCTATATAAAATGTGTCATTTAATGATGACAGTTTTGTCATTTTGACAGCGATAAAAAAGGTGCATTCTTTTTTATCACCGATAAAAACGCCTGTTCCTCATAACCAGACTACATCTAGTACGCTTACGTCACTTTAATGTCTGCCCTGTCAGTTATAATTATTAAGTATTGTTGATACTTGATAGGTACAGAGAAGAAAATTTTGAAATCAGTACACCAAACCAAACAATTTATAACAATTGTGTATTTAATAACTGTTCATTCAAATAATTTAATTGTATCAATAAAAATAATAATTGTTGTTGTTCATTCATATATTCAGTCGTTAATTTATCTTGCCAAAAAACACTCGAGCTTTTCTTTTAAGGATAAATTTCTTTTTAACTCAAAAGTTTTCCATCAGTAATTTTGCTCGAAAAACTGTCATGTCAGTTTTTCTCGTAAAATTACTGATTTGCAAAATTATTTCGTTACAAAAAGAAATTTATCCGATAAAAAAAAGCTCTTGTGTTTTTACTGTTGATAAAAATTTGAAATTGATTCGATTATAAATAACAAAAATACAGGAGTGTGAAGCTGTGAAGTGAAACACACTGTAGGTTCAAAATAATTTGATATTTCATATTTGGCGCCAAGCCTCATATATGAATTCCGTTGTACATTTGACTAACAATTATAATCTTTAACCATATGGAAGTGATTAAAGATGTAAAGTTTTTCTTTAGCGATTACTACTTTACGTAGGTACATTTAGAATGCACCCAGTAAGTTGTAGGAAACTTAGATAGGGTAAACGGTTTATAATCAGTATTTAATGAAATTGGAAAGTCATAAGGCATCAGTTGTTATACGTGCAGTATGAGGCTTGACTTCAAAGTTAATCATCCTGAGGCGTTTTTCAATGCATATAAATCTCATTTCTAATCATTCCATTTCCGAAATGCTGTCTAGGTTTTTGATCGAAAAACATGTAATAGAAGTTACTATGGAAACAAATCGAATCACCACTTTAAAATTCTCCCACGCATATTATGTCGAACTTATCAATAATTGCCTCCTTCGAGACAAATTTTAAGTGTGTTCGTGCGTACTTATTAGGTTCCTTCGTTAGAAAGCAAGAAGTAATTTCATTACTCCCTAGACTGAAACTTAATTTGAAATGCCGACAGTTATAATTTATATGCCAAAAATGTGTCTCCGAAATCATCACAGTTCAGAAGTTCTAGCAAAAGGAAATGTTAAATATTCAATTACAAACGCAAAGTTCTAGTGTTAGAGACGCAGTAAAAAGAAAACTCAAAACTAGATTGCATGCATGACTAAGTCGGTGTGGAAAATGCGAAATGCGGGCTGACACTCCTCAAGGGAGTTGAATTCGAGCTATCCGCCACTTCGATTCTCTGTCAACAGTTTGAGTGTTATCGGTGTTCGTGATGTTTCCTGTGGTAAAGGCGATGTGCCAATAAAATTCTGAATGTAACTATTCGCGTCAGTTAATAAAATGTGGTATTTTCAAATTCCTTGCAATTAACTGAACTCACGATTTTCAGACGTAGATTTCGATTAAGTTAATGGAAGCGGTTGCACAAGAATTTTTGTTACTACCACTATTTTAGCGTTTTATAAATGAAACCGAGGCTGTAAACTGAAGGAAATTTACTATATAAAAACACAAAATATGTTTCCAATTTCAACGGTAATATATTTTCATAGAACGTTGGAAATTTGTACAACGATATTTTCTCAACAAAATATTTTTCATTTCATCTCTGGAAAGCAACAGCACCACAGACTTTGGCGTATATCACAAAATGGAAGCTTTCGGCTTAATTTATTGGGTATTGTAGGTAGTCCGATATCTCTATACCTTACCTTCTCTCTTTAAATTTGTAATTGAATCTAAATTTACAATTCACCGTTGTGGTTCTTTCAATTTGCGTTAGCAGTTACAAAGAAATTCTTGATTTACTTTTAATTTTCTCCCTGTTATCTCAATTCGTATCTTTTCTATTTGGCTTCGGTAGACTTGGACTGATTAATTAAGATATTGGCGGTTCTTTTGAAAGAATATACGTTTAATGGGAGATTATTGGCGTGAGTGATTTTGTTACACGAAAATCTAATGGTGCGTAATTGAACTAATTACTGCTGATTCCATCAAGATACTAATGAGGTTATAATACGATAATGGCGTTAAGAACGGTCTCCGAAATTTTAATCAAAAGCAAAGTTATCATATCTTCGACTAATAAAGTATGCTAAAGGTAGTAAGCCTTACCAACTGCAAAATTGCAATAGTTAGATAAAATAGCGCGAAACCAAGCCTGTATGTGTATAGCTACCATAGATGGTTAGGTTATACACAACAAATAATAAACTTAACATTAAACATTACTAAATGTAGTGCAGAGTTATGTAAATGCTAACAAAGTAACAAGCTAACAAGGGCTTTGTAACAAAGTAAATGGTTTGTTAGGTCAACATTATAAATTGCATTGTATATTTATTTTACAACAATTGGGTAACTGAGACAACTTAACTAATTGCGTTTACTGTCTCGAGCCTTACTTTGTGATCAATAAATTATTAAACAATTATTATGAATCTTTATTTATTTTAAAATGTAGTTAATTAATATAAATGGCTAGAGTATAAATAGATGCTAGGTAACTTCATCGTCTGTGCTTACTAATCGACAAGCTGCGTATCAAATGGTCTAAGCGCTAAATTCTTTACATTTTAGATATTTATTAATAATACTACAAACAGTACATAAATAAACACTTTATTCATTTATTGGACAAGTACATTTAATTATGGAACTAACCATATTTTAATTATGCATTATGTTAAAACATTTCCGATGAAATATACTGAGATGATATCGTACCATCGATTATAAAATTTAACATACAGTCACGTGGGGTTTTCGTGACTGGAGGAAGTAGTCAGAGGTAGAAGGGAAAAGAAAACACAGGGCATAAAAACAACTATGTACTAATAACAAAGTATCAAAATGCAAATGTATTACATATGGTGGTTCTATAGTTTGAGGACGTACAGGTTCTCCTAATTCTAACATAATCATGAGGGTGGTCGGAAACACCCCATCTAGCACTAGATCTACAAACTAAGCGTATACATACAGATCCTTGACATAACTACCTATTAACTAAGCAGAACTAAGCGAGAGAGAGCCTTAGCACAACCCTCTCATAACTAAGCAGAACTAAGCGAGGTGAGGGGAACGGTAACCAATGCCGCTTGGCATTAGATTCTAACCCCTAACCATAAAATAAATATAAAATAAATAAAATATAAAACTCACCAGCTTGCTTGAAGATCTAGTGCAGGAGTCATTTTCACTGACTGAATTGTAAGCTCAAAGCAAGCTGGTTATATACTGCACAACGCGGAAGACATTAGCATAATAGCGGGAAGTCGTAGGATGGTGTTCCAAGTATGGAACCAAGGAAGCTCACGCTTCCTGGTTGCAGGCTCGTGGGTTGGAGCGGAAATTCTTTGAAGGAATGCGCAGCTGGTTGTGAATCGTAGGCGACTTGACTGCATGTGGACGAACGTGGGTTGTTCAGTATAGACGAAGCAACCTTAGTAGATAAAATGCATTGGAATGGCCAGACGTGGGTGACGCGGCAGTAGCTGTGTTGCGTTTCTTCGAATGAGTGTGCAGCTGTTAAAAAGTCGTAGGCGACGAGACCGTGGCTGCTTGACTAACGTGGGCAACTGAGTGTGACCTTGCACGATATTTGCGCAAGTTGTAGATCTTATAAAATTATCCAAGTTGAAATAATTTCCGTTTGTGACAATATAAAAAAAAAACACTAAGAATTTTTAAGGCTACAATTGGATCGTAAGCACAGACATAAGCAATTTATGGAATAAAGAATAGACATGCTAGGATATTATTTTTATTCATTTATAGGATACATGCAAGGTTACGTGTAAAATTATTAGTATAAAACAGAATATAGGAGTACGATCTTCTTCTTAAATATTTAACCTCATTTTTATAAAATGGTTTGATCTTATAAAAAGGCATATCACTCAATTATGTTGTTTTATAATAAAACATGTTTTATGTAACCCAGGTTACATGTTTAGGATAGTTACTCATTGTTCTAGAGGGTTTTATCTTCTCACTAGATATGAGATTGACTTTAGTTTAACGTAGTACAGAATTTTCTTCCCCCCCACAAAGCTGAATCAGTTTCGGGTAGATATTTCAGTGGAAACAGTGAAAAAAGATCAGTACCTTGATGTTTATAATGTTACAATTTACTTATTTAATCCTGTTTTTGGTAGAAGTGGTGTCACTTAAATGAAGATATTCGGCAGTATTGATGTTTATTGATCTTGGAAATGTTGGTATTGATGTGATGATCTTCAGCATTGTTTTGAGTCAGTCACCTGGAGTACTGTACTCTGGACGAGAATAGTTGAAGTTTTCTTCAGTTTATGTTGTTAATTATTTATAATGTGCAGTAGCATCGTTTGATTTCTAAAACGTTGTAAACAGATCTATAAGTTAAGTTTTTTTTGTATGTAAATATAATTTGTGTAAACATCATATGATTGGGTTACCTTGTGTAACAATATAAATATTCCATGTACAGAAATAGATGGGAAATGTAATTAAGTTTTAATGAGCTTAGTGACAGCTGATCGTTTTTATTGATTTTCTTTGTTATTGTTCAATTTAGACCATAAGTGTCTTATGTTATTTTAATCATCTTTTGCCAGCTATCTTTCCATCTTTTTAAAATTAAGATTGGTGTAAATTCGCAACACATGTTCGTTTTTGTGGCGTCATCACAGTTCGCGTTATTCCATTGTTTTAGTGTTTTGTGATAGTTTTGGCTCGAACATATAAACATAAACAAACTAACAAAGTCAGTCAATAAAAGCATAAAGACGCGACCACGTCGGCTCAAGATTAATTCTGTAAATAAAAGTAAGTAAGTAAGTAACTTGTTTTTCCGTTTGTAAACAAACGTCAAAGTTTATTCAAATTGGATATTTACCTTCAATTATAAACGAAGCAAGAAGATTTGTTATGGCATTTCAACACAATTATTGGCAATTGTGAAAGAATTATATTTTTGATAAATCAAAGAAGACTTATTTATTTCCATTTCAATCATTTGTATGGATTTTCTTATATCGATATGTTATGGAACAGCTGATTTTATCAATTGCGCACAAGGAAATTAGGAAGTAAATTTATCGACAGATTTGGTTGGTTAAACCATATACAGGTGGGTCGTAAATAAGATTTGTGGTCTATTGGGAACAATTGTTAAAACAATTTTAAAATCATTCTGGTACTTTTTGAATAAAGTTTAATGTTTCTTTAAATTTCAATTTGTGTATTAACTTTAAATATTTTTTTGTTGTATAAATTTATTTTTATATTAGTTTGTTCAAATGAAACCAGTTGCAACTCCCATGTCAGGTTGATAACTACCTTTAATTCATTTAAACGAACTCAAGGAAGATTTTCCTATTTAATTTCTTTTTAAGGAACTTTTTATGATAAATTTTTATTTATGTAAATAAAATAGAAAACTGTATTTTTAATTTATAAAAGTGTTTATTTGTTTTTATGTGGTATGCAAGTATCTACTTATTTTTTTATACATAGAGCTTAAGATTACTGCTTGTCCAGGTACGGGATTCCAAGTTGGTAGTTGGTAGTAAGTTTCTCTTTCCAGGTACAGGAATTAATAAGATCAATACTTTTATCTAATGCTCGATTGAATGAAAACTGGGTTAGCCTATTGAGAAGAAGAAAAGCTATTGAGTTGTTATATTTTGATTTTTACTAAAGCTAGCCAAATTTTAATTTATTTAATTTATTTATTTTTCTTAATGAATATAACATCTCAATACGTAGTAGCTTTTGAACGAAAAGCTTAATAAAACTTTAATAACCTTGGTACCATTCTACCAACTACAATACTATGCTACCATTGTGGTAGCTTTCAAAATTCTAATCAAAAGCTAATAATAGCAAATTTGTAACACTTAAATTCTTTATATAAACAATAAAAAATAAACCATAATAAATCATAAACATCTGATACTTCCGGTAATTATAGCTTCCGTCAGAGACTTCTTACTTATTCACATTATTTTCAATTATTTATTTGCAATAACAAAGATTTATTGATTTTAAGTAGGATCAGAAACAATTGAACAAAACGGAGGGCGCCACTCATATTGTTTGTTGTTATTGTTTAAAAGCAAACATTCTGTGATTGTTATTATTTTAATTTTATATTTAGTTAAAAAAAGGAACACAAACAATTTGTTGTGCCAAGCTATTACAAATTAATATTCTTTAAATTAAATTAAATAAGAATCGTTAGCAACAATGCAATCCACAATTCGTGTCATAAAATATTAACAGCATTGCGAAACAAATTTATTTTATTAATATTGTGAATAAAACTTTAAAATATTTAATTACAAAATAACTAACTGAAAGAATGTTTGTCAGTAATCCTTTTATCCTAGTACCTACATTTGTTTTAACTTAAATCCAACAATTTAACACTTATAAAACTAATCATCGCAACAACGCAAACACTGACAGTCGGACTTTATTAAGCATTTACGAAGGTGATAACCACACCGAGACAAATTATCTCGTGTCTCGAAGAAATGTAAATTTTTCATCATTAATTCTTGTACTTTTCATTACTATTAATTAAACTGAAACATAACAGATGCTGGCAACTCTAAATTTACATACACAACGCAACGGTTTAAATCATAAACCCAACTACCGTAAACGAAACCGTAGTCAGAAATTTCTGAAAGCCAAACGGAGGATTGCAGGATACCATGTTTTATCCGCACGCATATTATTATCCAGCGTGAAATGAATTTATTAACTAGAGACCAGACGGCCAGAACCTGCCCACAGTCGCATAAAAGCAATCCTATAGACTCTATGGGTGACTATCTTCTCCGAGTACATTCTCTTCTAAAGTTTAAGAGCGGCAACCATATTGCAGAAGTGTCCGTCCAATTACATTAAACATGACCTTACAGGTACCAATGTTAAATTTGTCTTGGATGTTTGAAAAAGTATAGACACCATAAAACTCTGTTGTGCAATTTAGCTATAATGGTGCTTCGGAAACATGAATTTATAATTCTGAAAACATTTCTTCCTTTTTGAACGTTTTAATATTGAAGACAATGCGAAGCTAGCGCCGGCAAATGTGCTCTGTATAGGAATTACGTCGGAAATTGAGAGAAAGTGTTCGGTGCTTTTGGTAAATTATATATTATAATCAATTAAATCAACTAAACATTGCGTTATTATTACGAAAAACTAAATATATTTTTGTTAGTATCGTTTTTGGGTGTTGTGTGCAAATCAGAAAGCCATAGCAGAAGTCGTCACTGAGTAACGCATATAGCATCAAAACTTTTACGTCTACATTGAAAGGCTCACTCTCGCGTAAGCGGCTATATCCTTGGGCTTACGAATAACGTATTAAATACAAACGTTCTTTAATAATTCTCGAGCTTGTTAATTTCTTAAATTTATTTACGGTAGAAGATACCCCTAAGTATAGCGATAACAAAATCTTTAAGTGTCACACAATAACTATCTAGTAAATAGAGGTAGTAACGGCAGAGATAAGTACATTCGATTTAGTCCAAGTTCTTCATATTCACTAAGAAGTGTAATTAATATCCGTTAATCATTGATTAATTGTGTCATAAAACCACTCCTACTTGTACGCTAGGTGAATTTACAAGTGATGACAGGCATTGAGAAATATATTAAGTTAATGTCAGCATCGTATTTATTTTAGAAAATATTTCACTATGGATATCAGTTTATAATTACGTTTTCTTATCCTTTTAGGTTAATTTAAATTTTTACATCAAATAAAATATGTTAATTTTTGAGAATGCTTCTCATAAATTTTGAGTAAAAGCTGCAATTGCTCATTCGTTTTAAGCTAACATATAAATTGATTATTATCACTTAGAAAATTGTCAAACAAACGTGTACGTCATTGGAGAATTTAAAAATGAACGTTCAATTTTATTGAATGTTAGTCTTGTGTGTTAAATTCTCAGTATAATCTAGTCCTTTTGATAATATCAATAATATATGCGAATTAATTAGAGTAATAGCAAATGTTTCCAACCGACATCATTGTTGTGTAGATTATGTTTAGCTGTTTGCTGGACTGCTATATTATTACGTTGCCGCCGCACGTATCTAACTATGTGTAACTTTTACCTTTAATATGACTCTTTTCAGATACTTTTTAATTTAACACTCATAGTAAGGTGTGACAAGTGCACATTAGCCTTAGGGATATTTTTTCCTACCGTATTATAATTAAATGATATGGTACGATAAATTTCGTGCGTATTAGTATAAAATGACAATAATCTCACAGATACTGGCCGCGAGTATCTTATAGTGCATCTTAGTGGCATGTGTAGTCTGGTACGGATAATACTATCTAGATCATTAACACTTGTGGTTTTAGGTTCGTACCCCTAGAAAGCCATAATAGTCAATTTAGAAAAAAATGCTAGGGCTCAATGTGCACTCAGTCATTGAAATTGAGTACACAGGTATAATATCTGTAGTGATAATAGGGATTTAGCTGGGTAATTAACCCGACGGGTTGTGTTGTAGCTAAAACATTTTTATAAACAAAAGTACTTACGTATTAATTAAGGCATTAATCTGGCCTTACAAAACATTCGCCCGTTTGTGACAACACGCAGGTCGATACTAGAAATCAATACGACATAAAAATTGAAAATCAAAATTTTGGCGGATACGCCCTTCTGATCTGATGCCCTCGATATGGAAAATGTGTATACCAACAATATTTTATGTATCATTCTTCGATCTACAAAGGCAAGCTTCAAAGACTGCAACAAGTTGTATGATATCACTCCGTATAGTTTTACATATTTTGCAAAATGATATATCAGCATCATATATACATGTAAAAAAGCTTGTCTATAACAACTGCTATAGAAAAAGCATTAAATATCACAAAATAAATGCCAATGTCCATCGTTTAGCTATTTCGACCTGCTAGTTTTCTTTTCTAAAATTTTGTATGGCGTTTTTAGCCTGGATTGAAAAAATAAAAATGCCATTATAAAAGAGATCCAACTTTATATAAAACTATTCTTGAAAATTAGGTTTCGATTTTTAGGAAACAATTTTTTACTTTTCTTAACGTAAGTTCTCGCCACATTTCTTGGAACTAAACATCTGTTCGAGAATCTGTAACAAGGTGGGTCATCATGTCCCACACAGTCAAAAATGCCGATTGTAATGTAATAATGCCGACGTCCACACACTTGTTAGGAGTCTTCATCTTCCGGTCCAGGCGATTTTTTAGTGTCATAATTGATGAAACTACCGAAGTTTCATTATCAAAACAAATATCTTTTTGCATACGATATTTTTATGTAGAGTTGTGTATTCTTAAAGAAGAATTCATTTTTTTTTTTGAAATTTCAGATATGGCAGAGAAAAATTTAGCAAATGTAATTATAAATAATTATTATGTATAGGTTTAAGTATAAATAATTTCGCCATATGTCTGGTTCTCAAAACATTCGGCCCAGAGCACTGTATACTCATTGTAGCAGTCACTATTTAAATTTGGCTATTTGTAAGGCATTGTCGATACAATCAGCTAAAAATTCCATAGGAACTATCCAGTCTATATTACAACATTTTGTCGTGAATCTGCAAAAAGAATGGTCTTACAAAAAAAAGCTCAAGAATTTACTTTAAATTCGAGGCGATCGCAACAATCAATTATGTGTATAACATGCTGGATAGAAGAATACGAAGCAATTTTAGAACTATACGAATTATTGCAAGCAATATGATTATTTCTAGAAAAATAGTTGGTGATGCTAAATTAACATCAAGCGTTATTAGTACTGCCTATATTTCCGCTTTTCAAAAATCTGATTTCGTAACTTTTTTATTAGTAATAAAATAATTAATTTTTTAATAGTAATAAAATAATTAATAGCAATAACTTTGCATTTATCTAAAGAACTACAGTCAATTAGACTTAATGCATGCATATGAATTATGCAATTATGTCAAAATATAAAATTACTTAAAGCTTTCAGAGAAAATTCTATAGATCAGCTTTCACTGACACCACTCGGCCACCGCCGGCCCGAATATATAGCTTTTTTTTTGGCAGTTGTTTTAAAACAACGTCAGTGATCAGATCGAATCTCGGGGCTTTTCTTGGATTAATGACGTTTTTTATTTCTGTAGCTACTGCTATCATGATAACGCAAGGAAGAAACCACGTGCAAAACTTAGCGAACTAATAATTCCATAAGCAGCATATTTATTTGTGTAATTATTAATTAGATTTTATTATGATGAATTAAATATATGTTGACGGGAGTCAAAAGGTAGTGAAGAGTAAAATATGAACAATAAATATGAATTGCTGCTTCTAAGTTCACACAAAGAATTCCTTGTAAAGGCGTCAACTATACAACTATAGAGATTATACTAGGATAGTTTTGCTTTCTAGTTTCAGTAAAGGTGTAAAGAGATTCTGCGTTCCGGAAATTCAAAAGTATACAAGTAATCTATTTAAGAAAACTCTGTTGTGTGTTAATTCTTTCCTGAGACTCGCTGCATAATGAAAAATATTTTCAAACTATGAACCTTTTTTAAACACAACACTTTTTCTACATACACCTTTTGTGCATTATCTGACCATTTGATATCCGGTGCTTTGAATACAATACGTTCTAGCGACCAAAATCCAAAACGACGATGAAAATGTTTCACACCACAATTAAATTAAAAACATGCAACCGCGTAACATGAAAATTAATAGTACTCCGTATTTCTGTGCTTAAGTCTTACAATATAAAACTTTAGGAAGTGTAACTACCCGGCGCAATGGGCTTTAAAAGTGACGGATAGGACGTCACACTAGCCGCCATTACATCACCTAAATTTGCGTTCTCCGACAAATAGGAAGAAGGGAATTACATTTCATAAGTGAGTGTTCGTTTGTTTAAAATATTAAATATAAAATTTATATTCTAAGATTAATTTTAATATGCTATGTTTTAAAATTGAGGTTATGTAGTTTATGTGCGCATTTCGAGACAGTGAGAACCGCCAATGAAAATATCTCATTACAAATCCGGAAACATCTAACCCGCCATATTGGACTCCATCGTGGTCGTATGTGGTAGATGAATGTGTTCCTACAGTTTTATTTTCTAAGGCTTAAGTAAACGTTGTCAGTCATTAAGCACGCCCATTAATAGTGTTGCATTTAATTTGTCTACAGTCTCCGGTAAGATCTTGCGACCAGACTTGAACAGGCTAACAACAGAAATAAACTAAATAGAAACATTTCAAGCAAGTTTTATTTTATAATTGAAAATCATAAAAACAGGAATTTCAAGTTTTCAATTTACGTCGTTCCAGACCCAGACCTTTCTAAGAATTTGCAATTCTGCGAACCGTGTCTAATGCCCCCAAAAACATGGCGCCTGAAACCTGAACTTTGTAGGTTTCAGTGTTAATCCGGGCCTGCCCATTGTGGAATGCATGATATAAAGCCTACATATACAGCGCTAGCTAAGCCACTGTATAATCCTGCAGTGTATACTGTACAGCCAGGGAGCCAAGAAAGATAAAATGATAAGGATTCTTATTGTCAAAAAGCTCTTTAAATCATAGGCGTCCAGTATATTTTAACTGATTTAAATTACTAAGAAATAATTAACGAATTTACTGAAATTCGTAGCTTATTTTTGTATTACAACACATACACTTATTCGTAAATAATTTTATAATCATGTGGTGATTCCAGAGGGTGCAAAATTACATTTATATTTATAAGAATATTTATAAAGAATTATATTTTATATAATTCTTTAGCCACTACAGTACGGCATTTATGACCCCGGTCTCTATTCAAACATCTTTATTTCCGGAACCCTTATTAACACATGTAACACTCCGATATCATGCCCGATACCACTAATTATGATAACTATATGATCGAAGAGTTAAAATGATTAGTGATTCTTTTTGTCACTAGTTGCGAAGGTTAGCCAAGTTATACAAAGTGTTATTATTTTGTAACTAGTTGTAAAAAGAAACACATTTTAATCGATTGATTTTGAAGCGAGATTTAATAAGTTTTAAGTTGTAGTAATACTAGTAATGTAAAAGTGTGAAAATTCCCGGATGTGTAAAAATCTAGGTTATACCATTTTATTTTTGTCGGTATTTAATGAATATGAAATCGATGGTTGTGAAAAAGTACGGTTGTATAAATTTCCGGTTGTGTAAAAACCCAGTTGTAGGAAATTATTTTTGTGAATTTTTACAGAATATGAAATCGATGGTTGTGAAAAAGTACGGTTGTATAAATTTCGGTTGTGTTAAAATCCGGTTGTAGGAAACTATTTTTGTGGATTTTTACTGAATATAAAATCGATGGTTGTGAAAAAGTACGGTTGTGTAAAATTATTCCTTGTAACATTTATGTTTGGGTTAATTATTTTGCCCTTTATAGGGTTAAAATAATCAAAATAATATTTTTGTGAATGTTTACGGAAAGTGATATTTCGAGTTGTGGAAATATACGGTTGTGGAAAAATACGGTTGTGTTAAAATACTGGTTGTAAACTTTATTTTAGGTATAAATACGGTTGTGTATTTTTCCTGTTGTATATTTTTCCAGCCCCCCGCTATTAAGTAGTAAAGTCGTGGATATATAACTTAGTACCCTGTAATACACTCCGTACAGTCCGTACTCTTAAATAAATAGTACTCATAACATTATTATCTCTTCCACTATGTGCCATTGTTCCATTAAAATGCGAACATAATGGCAATGCAGACAATATAAACAACCGTTTAATTTTTCCTCGCTATAGTTTCAAGAACTTATTTACTTAGAAATGACTATTGTTGTAAATATACTTCTTTTTTCTTGGTAAGTTCTAGATTAAAATAAGAATTTTGGGGAATTCTACTGACCCAGTTTAAGTTCTCATTATTGTTTAATTACTTTTTGGTAGAGGTATTATTAGAATAATTTATATTTATGAGCCTTATGAGCTTCAAAAATACAATTTGTATTTCAGTGCTTTTGACAATTTTTAACACGAATAAGGCGAAATAATAGGTCCAAATGATAATTTAGGGGGAGGGTAAGCCGGAGGTGTTTGTTAATTAATATATCCAGGAGTTCGTCTGAAACTACTAGGCTTAGCATTTTCAACTGGTATTGTTTGGCTTCATTTATTTACAAATCATTCATGGAAACCTGAAGGGCTTTAATCGCACAATAAACGTTGTATATAAGGAAGTCCTTCGATAAATCATCCTTTTAACTTTCTCGTTTTGACGAAGTTTCCCTAGTATCTAAATAATTTCACATTTTATGTAAATATACCCTCATCGCCTTAGATTGGTAATTTCGTCTATTCTGTGACAACTAATACGTTTTATTACAAATAGTTTTAGAATCGCGTCTGATTTTCCATTCAAACTCAGGGCGGATATTGCTTTAGCTTAAACATCGTTACATGACATCTCATACTAATGAAGATGGTCTTGGCCTTAGTAAATTAATTAAGCGAGTTCCCTCTCTATTTGATCAAAAACAACTTTTTAAGCTAATTGATTAATACTCGCTTGTTTGTTCTGAAGAAAGATACCACAGAACTGTTCAACAAAATGACGAAAGCCTATATACTCAAAGGAAATTGTATATAAACGAACGTTTAATAAATTGCGCTTTTAACCGAAAGCCATTTAGTTCGCTTTTAAACTGAAAACAGTACAGAATTATTACCTCATTTGGTTTAAGAGCGTTTAATGCTAAGGAGAAAACATGAAAACGTCCTCCTTCTACGAAATTTTGTGCCTAAAACGATATTATATTCCACCACACTTAGCGTTCAGATTTCTCATCCATTTTGTGTGTGCTTTTACTTTGCTTCATTATATTATACATGCTTTACAAACATTACCGCGTAATCATCTATAAATATGGATAAAGGGAAGCTTTCGAAATAGAAGATGATACAAGAGATAATTTTAACATAAGTAAGATTTGGTTTCACGTGAATGGAAAACCTAGAAAATTAAATTTCGAAAAGTATTTTTGCTTTATTACTTTGGTATTCTATGGCTTATTTGTTCGTCAATATGTAACACACTCTGCGCGTTAAACTTTAAACAAAACTGTAATTGTTTTTTTAGAAATTAGATTTTAAACCAACACCATATGCTGCTGAAAACTTGAGGTGGCGTTTTTCCGGTTTATCAAAGTGCTATTACAGACAGTCTCTTTATAAATTTCTCATTTTAAAAAATCAAGCTGTTTGTGGTTATAACCGTACCGCTACTGAATCTGTTCATTTTTTATAAAGTACACATGTAAGGACTTTTTAATTGCATAAAATGTGCATTAGGGTGGTCCAACAAAAAAGCAAAGTCGGAAATCCTATGCTCTCACCCCCTAGGATCATTGTATATCGAAAGAAAAAGTACCCCAATTTTTTTATTTTGAAATCGTACGATGTTTAGGTGTGCCTCAAAGCCCTTAAAGTTTCCCATGTATTTTATATGGGAAAAAACACGTTTTCGTATATTTGGTATAGAATCCTAGAAAATCAATATTTTTCAACCGGACTACTCTATTTCTCTTCAGAAATGTTCAGAGAATGACATCGAATAATTTGTTTGTTAAATTTTTTATATTAACTATTTTTTACAGACCCGCAAAAACCCCATAAATGAAAGAAACACAGAAAAATCGTTAAAAAATATTTATTACTATTTTTTAATATAAAATATTTTGATAAATAAATTATTGGATGTCATTTTCTGAACATTTCTGAAGAGAAACAGAGTAGTCCCGTTGAAAAATATTGATTTTCTAAAATTCTATACCAAATATACGAAAACGTGTTTTTTTCCCATATAAAATACATGAGAAACTTTAAGGGCTTTGAGGCACCCCTAAACATCGTCCGATTTCAAAATAAAAAAATAGGGGTACCTTTGTTTTCGATATACAATAATCGTAGGGGGTGAGAGCATAAGATTTCCGACTTTGCTTTTTTGTAGGACCACCCTAATGTGCATGTTATACGTCAAAACCTGAAGGTAATCTCTTTTATTACTCTAAATTATACTGAAAATGCTATAACAAAATATACGCCGCGCGATGGACGTTACTGTATCCTTAATAAAAATTCAAATACTTACTGAAAAGTTCATAAATACGATACTTACTGAACGGTAAATGCTCCGACTTTTAAGACATCTTTTTCTTTTGAGTATATTCAGAACGTAGGTATTGATTTCCATAACATACTAATTGTAAGAAGCAGCAAGGCTTAATAGACACAATAAAAGGAAATGGGTGTCAGTTATTCGAAGTCATTTCAGTTTATCACACCCTCGAATAACAAAGGGTTCGATTATATTAATTAAAGATAAAAAAACAGAACTAATCAACATTAGTTTAATTGATGTTAACACAAGTTAAATTATTAAATAACTTCAATTAATGCTAGGTTCATTATCATCATGGTAAAATTTAATTTAAATGTTTATTTATTCATAAATGGAATATTGTCTCCAATGAGAATAGTAAGGTTTTGATACTAATAATTTTGATAATAATACCCTAATAAGGACCCGCCGGGTGTCTGAAAGCGGGCAGCCATTGGGGAGTAGCGCCCCCACGGGTACCAGCTCAGTACACCTCGTTCCAACACACATACCTGCCCGTACACACAACCATATACACAGTTTTCTAAAATATTCCAAACACACCTACACTAAATAAACAATTATTACACATACACTGCATACGGGCAGGTCACCAACACGCACATTCATTTCTAGTTTGACAGCGTGGGGAACTAGTAGCAGTCTGAGATCCTTGGGCTCGCCTGCTGGAGGGTACAGCGGATAAAACTGGGTTCCGGGGTGTGCACTCCCAGGCTGCAAGGTAGTACAGAGGCCCGCGTCGGTCTAGCCAACATGACGTGGCTGCCCTATCAACTTGCGAAAATCTCGCTTATGCCGTAATGCCAGGTGGCGCCTGGACCGGGAACCTTGCGGTATAATGCGGGGGGCTCCGTCGAGGCCACCAGAGTCGGGTTCTTTGGAATCCTTTGGCTGTTGCTGGTTCCCCAAGCTGTCACACATAAAAGGAATGAAAAAGACATACACTATACATACATAACGCTTTACACATAATTAAAATTAAAATCTATGATGGAAGACAGTAGTACAAATAGGACAGTAGTAAAACAAACGGAGCTTCCCGGCTCCACCCCCCTTAAACCACTCCCTCATCCCCAATTAACCCTTTAACCCCTAACAATCCCATACCCGGTTTTAACGGTGAAGTCTTAGGCAATGCCAACTCCCCGCATAAAAGAAGGCGCGTCCGACCGCATGGCGAATCGTCGCCAGATATAGAATTAGTGGAGCCAGTTTTAGATAAGATTCCTATTAGTTATTCTAGGGTCAATTAAATAGTTATAGAGAGAGAAGACGGTAGTAATTTCTCCAGCGTTAGTCCGTTCATTATATCCAGAACTTTAAAGTTCTAGTGGGGGAAGTGAAAAATGTAAGAAAAAGTAAAGAAGGTCTGTTGGTGGAATCCTCAGACAAAGAACAGACGAAACGCCTGTTTCAAATTGAAAGATTTGACCAGTTTAAGGTTAGGGTCTATGCACATAAAGCTTTAAACTTTGTGAAGGGTATTGTGACATGCAAGGACTTGGATAACTGTGCTATAGAGGAAATTAAAGAAGAATTGAAATCTCAGAAAGTGGTTGATGAGACGTCAGGGAGAGATACAAAATACATCTTCGTATCTCTTAACATTTATTGGGACTCGCCTTCCAGAACGAATGAATGTTGCTTTTTATTCTTTAGCAGTTCGTGCGTATATACCGGCATCTTTGAGATGTTTTCGCTGACAACGATTCGGGCACACTGCTATGAACTGTCGCAGAGAGCAACTGTGTGTATGCGGGAAACCCCAGCATCTAGGAGAAAATTGTGAATTTCCGTTGAAGTGTATACACTGTGGCTGTGAACACTCGGCAAGATCTCTGAGTTGCCCGGTGTATTAACAAGAAGCCGCTATCCAGAAAATTAAAACTTTAAAGCGCATTAGTTATCTGGAGGCCAAGCAGGAATACCTCCGGATCTCTCCACCATCGCAGCAGGTAACATATGCAAGAGTAGCTTCAAGTCAGCAGCAACAACCTCTTATATCTACTTTGATGCTGGAAATAAAGAATATAATAGTCGAAGCAGTAAAAGCAACACTTGAAATTTATAAAATAGTACAATCAAGATCGACAAAAGCCATACCTGTGCTATGTACACATACGCCTACTATAATACGAACAATTCATCCCATTAACGCACCCCAAGAAACACCCATACCTACAACAGAAAACCCACCATTGAGAAATGTTCCTCATTCCCTAATTTCCTCCCCATTTTCCCCAACACCAAACGTAACAACACCAACATCTCAGTTGATATCCTCCGATTCTGAATCCTCGCTTGTAAAACCTGTCCTGTCGAAGGTGAAAAAGAAAGGATGCCTAAGGGCGAAAGAGAGGTTCAAGGTTCAAATCACACTCGCATAAATA
The DNA here is from genome assembly GCA_929113105.1 of Agrypnus murinus. NCBI lineage: Eukaryota > Metazoa > Arthropoda > Insecta > Coleoptera > Elateridae > Agrypnus > Agrypnus murinus. The sequence goes on from OV816026.1 coordinate 90,900,479, forward strand.
GATCCTCATATTTATATTTATTTATTCATTTAACTTCTCCTACTTGTAGTCTTATAATTTCTTCTTCCAATTCCCTACAATGATCTTAAACAGGTATATAATAACATCATATTTATAAACAATTACAACCCATATAATGGATAATAACAACAACTTTCTAATACAGATAAACTGCAATGGACTAATACATCATTATCCAGAAATTAAAAAGATTATTGCAGAAAAAAATCCATTTTGTCTATGTTTTCAGGAAACTGTTAAAACCCAATGAGCATTTCAATTTAAAAGGGTATAAATGTTTTCGTACAGATGGTATAGACGGTGATAGAGCAAACGGTGGCGTAGTTGTCTTCGTTAGAAACGATATATCGGCCCAAGAAGTCGTCCTCAATTCTACCGTTCAAGTGGCGTCAGTCAAGGTATCGTATCCGGTCAACATGACGATCTGTAATATATACTTACCAAGGGGACCGAGAAACCTTGCAGATATGCAATCGATAGTTGATCAGCTACCCACACCATTTCTTCTACTAGGTGATTTTAATTCACACAATCAAATGTGGGGATCAGAAACCACTGATATGAACGGTAGAATTATGGAAGATATAGTGTCTAACAACGACCTATTTCTATTAAACAATGGACAACCTACGTTTGTGAACTTCAGATCAAACTCTTTTTCCACCCTCGATTTGTCAATTTGCTCTCCGACTATATACACGTACATAGACTGGAAGACGATGGAAGGAGTCCTTTTCTCCATATTCTCCACATTTCTCCACAAAGCATGTCCTTTTCTGGACATGCTAGTAATTAGTCACTTCCACCACGCTGGATTACCGATAAAGCCGACTGGGAAAAGTATGCATCGACAATAACTGAAATATTTCCTACAAACAATATATCGGAATATGTCGATAATTTCACCACAGTTATTTTAGAAGCAGCGGCATCCAGTTTTCCGAAGTCGTCGGGACATTTACCGAACAGAGTAGTACCATGGTGGAATGACGAGATAGCAAACGCCATTAGGAGAAAGAAACAGGCGTTTATTAACTTTAAACGTAGACCAACGCCAGAAAATTGTTTGATTTTTAAAATATATCGCGCGGAAGCGAGACGATCAATTCTGTCTTCGAAACGTAAGAGTTGGCAGGAATATGTATCTTCCATTACACCTGCAGCATCGCCTGGTGAAATCTGGAAAAAATCAGAAAAATATCCGGTAAGCAAGTCAATACTATACCCTCACGACTTAACGCTGATAACGAGAAGGCGTTAGAACCTGCAGACATAGTCGAAATGATGTCTGAACATTTCAGAAGGGTTAGCAGCTCTGATAATTATAGCCAAGAGTTTTGCCAACGTATAACCCACATCGACTTGCATATAGACTTCGCTACAGATTCTGATCATAATTACAACCACGATTTCACTATGGCAGAACTGGAACATACTCATGCGTTTTGTACTGACTCAGCACCTGGTCCAGACGGAATACCATACTCTCTGTTACGGCATCTACCATTCCCAGGGAAAACCGCGTTACTCCATCTTTACAATAAAATATGGCAGTCCGGTGAATATCCGGAAAAATGGAAAACCGCCATCACGGTCCCGATTTTAAAACCGGGAAAACCTCCAGAGTCGCCTGCAAGTTATAGACCCATCTATAACTTACTAATACTAACTTACTATAACTATACATGCTGTATGGCCAAACTACTAGAAAAGCTTGTTAACCTCCGACAATATGGTACATTGAACACCACAAATTACTTTCTCTTTACCAGCACGGATTTAGACGTAATAGATCCACAGTAGATAACTTAGTTACTCTTGATAGTGCTGTACAAAACAGCTTCGCGGTACGCTAATATTCCGTGGCTTTTTCTTTGATATTGAAAAGGCATACGACATGACCTGGCGTCACAATATTCTGGAAACTTTACATGATTGGAGCGTCAGGGGGAGAATGGGTCAACTAATAGCGAGTTTTCTGTCAGATCGAAAGATGCGAGTTAGAATGAGTAACACACTATCCTCGCCCGTGATATTAGAGAATGGTATTCCACAAGGGTCAACACTAAGTGTGACTTTGTTTATTGTGGCTATAAATAAATTGTTGGAAGCAGTGAGTGATTCTGTTGAAAAGATGCTCTACGTCGACGACCTGTGTTTATATAAATCTGCTGCCTCAATAGATGATGTTTCTGAAGATCTACAAACTACAATAGACCGACTCTCAATAGCTGCCAGGAATGTCGGATTAAAATTTTCCATACAAAAAACAGCATGCGTACACTTCTGTCGGCTTCGGTCGTGCCAGGGAGATCCCGTCATCAACCTGTACGGCTCCCCTGTTCAGTTTGTAGACTCTATCCGATATTTGGGACTGACATTCGGCACATGAAACTTAACTGGAAAGAGCACGTTGTCAGTTTACGGGCAAGATGCCAACAGTCGCTCAATATCATGAGGTGCGTAGCCAATATTAATTGGGGCAGTGATAGAGAGTGTTTACTCGATATGTATCGGGCAACAGTGTTATCGAAACTAGATTATGGATGTTTCATTTACGCTTCTGCTAGGAAATATACATTACAGCCACTGGAAGCGATTCAGAACATGGGGCTAAGTCTAGCAAATGGTGCTTTTCGCACTAGCCCTTGGATGTTCCTATGTTGCGAATCAGGTTTTCTGCCACTTGAGCAAAGGCGCTTATATCTGCATTCCCAGTACGCTGTATGGATATGGGGGCTACCTCAACATCCTGCCCACAGTCGCTTTTTTCCGATGAGCATCGCGAGATTTATTCAACCCATTGTACAATTACGCGACCATTGGGAATTCGATTTGGAGAATTTCTAAATGACACACAGCTTCGTTTACCGGATGTTTATCAATTGGGCCTCTGCGAAAAACCTCCATGGAGTCTTGAAAAGCCGACGTGCCGTTTGGAGTGTGCTGCAGTTCGAAACGGTGTAATATTTAGTAACTTCTATGCAGCAACATTTCTAGCTATTTTAAATAAATATCCTCAAAGTTTGGTCATCTATACAGATGGCTAAAAAACAAGGGAGGGAGTAGGATCTGCCATATATGTCCAGGGCAATTCATACGCTTGGTCATAACCTCCCATTACAAGCATATACACTGCTGAGCTATATGCCATATAGCAAGCTTTGAGATATTTCGATACGTCTACATACGATGAGGCATTAATTTGCACAGACTCAAGAAGCTTCATAGAGAGTCTATCTGATATTTTTACTGGGGACCCCTTAATTCAAAATATTTTATCGGTAATCAAATGGTTAAAATCTATAAATAAAAAAGTAGTTTTCATTTGGATCCCTAGCCATATAGGAATTTCAGGGAACGAAAAGGTCGATGAGGCAGCCCGTCAGGCTGCAGAGACTGATGTGATGGATCAGGGCATTCTTATACGCCATAACGATATATCTTGCCACCTTAAACAAAAAGTTATATCTATGTGGCAAAATATTTGGTCCAATAACCAATCACAATTAAAGGTGGTCAAACCAAAAGTATGCAGTGGCGATATTTACCAGAGTTAAAGAGACGAGAGCAGGTGTCAGTGCGCAGATTGAGAATCGGACACACTCGTCTGACTAAGACATACTTACTCGCGGGAAGGCAACCTCCAATATGTGATAACTGTGGAGGACCACTTAGAGTCGAACATGTACTCCTAGACTAACGCAATATGCGAACCAACGAGCAAACCTTGATCTTGCAAAAATTTAGAAGAGTGCCTTAAGGATAATTCAAGTTCTGTTAAAAAATTAATCTCGTTCCTGAAAACCACTAATTTATTACACAAGCTATAGATCGTAATATATAAATCAATTCAATCGTCTGTGATAATAGTTAAAATCGTTTTATTATTTATTTATTTATTATATATACATTTATTTACATTTATATTTATCTATAAACAATTTTATTTATACATTATTTTACTGTGCAAACGTGCTGCCTTTTCCCCATCCCATCCTTTATAACCTTCCACCACACCCCTTAACATTTTCTGTCACCACAATGCGCACGTCTATTATATGTCTATTTTAAATCGAAATTGTAATGTTTCTGTTTTTACATGTATGTACGACCTGTCTATGATTTATCCTTTAGGAGGTCACGAAAGTAGAATAAGATCAAATTCTTATTTAAGCGGCTAATAGCCTCAGATGCTGATGCCGCTAAAACAAAAAAATAAAGGAACACCCAGTACATAAGCTTACAAGAAATGTTTAAAAAAATGATACAGATAAGTTTCACATTTACATAAACTTACTTTTATCAAACAAGTGTCCTTAAGTCCTTGATACAATAGTAGAATTTTATAATTCTTCAAAATGTCACCAACACTTGCACAAAAGAATGACCTTAATTCACTTAACACTAAGTAAAATACCTCACAAGTTATAACTGCAAAACGGAAAGAACTTTGAATTTTGGTAAAGCTGCTACAACAATAAACTAGAATTTCTTAAATCATGTTATGAAAATTATTTCTAAAATAAATCAACACTAATCCACGATAATAAAACTCTTAAACTGCAATAGTTCCAGTATTTCAATGTTAATTACAAATTTTATCTATAACTGAAATTCGTTATTAGAAGGTTGTATTATTTCAGCTCAATAACTTTTATAGGACTGACACTAATTCTGCAAATTCACTATATTATTTATAACTTAATTCGAGGTCGAGCTTCCTTAACGAATTTTTAAAGGACGGTATGCTGAATTATTTGTGCTAATTTATTAACACCGAAAATTAAACGATAAATTGAAGCAAATAAGCTTCCTGTACGTTACGGACCTTCACAAAACAGTATTAGCACAACTAGTTCGTATTTTTCAACTTATAACTTTGTTCCATACCTACATTAAAAACTGTGATTTTAGGAACGTTAAATAACAAAAAAAAAACTCTACCAGAAGCTCCTCCGAGTGCAGCTCCAGGTGACACGTTAAATTGCTCTCCACTTAGTCCATCCTTTTACTCTGCTAGACTACATTTTACTAACTTAGTTGGGGATGCAAATCTGTACTGTACTTACATTTTAAAAGGGGACAAAGATTCAAATCCACCTATCCACGCAAAGTCATCATCTCATGAACCAATGAAAGAACCGATACGCAAAAAGGCTTCTAGAGCATTCTAGGGACTTCACCGTAACTAAAATATTTTACCGAAAAGAACTCGTTATCCATACGTGTTTATCAACTATATATATTTTTTGTCTGCCTTCAGAGAATTTATTCTTTGAGAAATGAAAATTATCACGTTGAAGAAAATATAATTTTAACTAAATGTCTTTTCTGACATTAAATTTCTTTGTTAGGAGAAAACGCTATTATTCCTGTATTTTTAAACTTATTTTTTCATCTGTAATTTCGCTACGAGACGCAGTTTGCAACCGTGAGAATGCCTTGAACTGAACTTTTACTAATTTGAACTGAACTAACATTTACAAAGACGTCAGGACGTTGATATTAGAAGCAATATTATCTGTAATTTTATTTCAAAAGGAATGTCGTCTGTATGAAAACATTTTAGGGTAACCCCTGATATTTAAAAGAAAACCATTTGGTTTAAATAAAGTCTACAGTTTTTTAACTAAACTAAAATGTATTCAAATACGCAGGGCCGAACTAAGATTATTTGCTGTTAACGCATTTAAAGTTGCATTATTATGAAATTGGGAATTTGACCATGCTACAAATCAAAGATACTTTTTTCAATATTTTCAATATTAAAGATATCTGTAGTTTTGAAACTCAATATTCTCTTAGACCCTCGCCTTCACCTACATTAACCTATTTTTCATATATCAGGCAGCACTGTTGTTATTAAAACATGTACAAATCCATTATTTAAACCATCGTTATTTTGTTGTATTTCGAATACTTTACGAGTATTTTCAACAAAGAAAAATTGTACACGCTCCGTAATCTTGTACTCATGCGAACAAGTCTAGCATACGAGATGACGTAATTTTTACGTCATAAGATGCAATTTAGCCAACCAAATGTTATTACATTATATCAATGTCGTAATAAAGATTTACGTCATCTCGTATGCGAAACTTGTTCGTATGTGTTTAAGAATTCTTGAGTTTCGCATACAAGATGACGTAATTCTCTATTACCTTCTAGCATTTGATTGGCTAAGTTGCTTCTTATGAAGTAAAAATTACGTTATCTCGTATGCGAGACTTGTTATGCGAAACTCAAGAATACGGGCCCTGCACTGTGAAGTTTTTATACAGCTGTTATACGAGGTCTGGCTATTAATAACGAGACTGCGCGCACAGAAGACGTCCTAGAGGGGAAGGGGGGAAAAGAAATGCAGCGTTGGGTAGCTGGAAGTGTCTACTATGCCAGTACAAAAACACGTTTTTGTCGCTGTAGTAGTATTTTTTCTATAGAGGTTAGAAACGAACGTTTTTTTCTCGTGCCGATAAAAATGTGTGACGAAAAACACGAGCAACGGATCAATGTGAAATTTCTCGTTAAATTAAAAAAAACTCCGACTGAGTGCTGAGACTTGTTGAAAGAGGCCTATGGTGAGAATTCTCTATCTCGTGCGCGTGTTTTCGAATGGTATAAACGGTTTTCTGAAGCCCGAGAGAACACCGAAGATGACAAACGTCCAGGTCGACCTGTCTTTGTTTCAACTCCGCAAACAGTGACCAAAATCAATGAAATTGTGCGCAGAGATCGTCGTATGAGTATTCGGATGATTGCTGAGACTGTAAACGCCGCTAAAGAAACTGTCAGAAAAATTTTACATGACGAATTGAACATGAAGGAAGTTTGTGCGAAGTTGGTCCCAAAAATTTGACCCCTAAACAAAAGTTCGTCCGTCAACAGATCTGCTCAGATTTTCTTGAGAGGTTAGATGAAGAGCCTGAATTGATGGAAAACATCATCACTTGCGATGAAACATGGATATTCCAATACGATGTTGAAACTAAGCGGCAATCAGTGCACTGGAAAACTCCTGCATCGCGAAGAATGAAAAAAGCAAGGATGTCGAAATCAAAATTTAAAGCAATGCTAATCGTTTTTTTCGACATCAACGGCATCGTGATGACTGAATAGGTACCACAGGGTTAAACTGTAAACCAAACTTACTATTTGAAAGTTTTGGCAACACTGCGAGAGCGAGTTCGTAAGAAACGGCCGGAGTTGTGGAAAAACAAGTCGTGGATCTTGCACCAGGACAACGCACCTGCCCATAACGCGCTGTCTGTGAAGCGTTATTTAGCCGCTAGAGGCACTCCAGTGCTCGAACACGCGCCGTACTCGCCTGATTTAGCACCCTGTGATTCTTTCCTGTTTCCGAAAATCAAGTCTGCCTTAAAAGCAACCCGGTTCAAGTCGATCGAAGTGGTGAAGCGAAAATCGGCGGAGCTCCTAAATGCTCTTACAAAAGAAGATTCCAGCATTGCTTTGACCAATGGAAAAAACGAATGGAACGGTGTGTGGCAAGGGGAGGGGAGTACATTGAAGGGGAGCATTCGATTGTAGAATAATTTTTAAAATAAAACTCTTTTTCATAAGCAGTCTCGTTATTTAATAGCCAGACCTCGTACAGCTTTTATACTTTAGCTATTTCTGAAAATCTCTAGTTTTCTCCTAGATATCTCATTTAACACATACAAATTCCGCTTTTGACGCGCACTATCCTCGTACTGTATTATTCTCCGATTAAGTAAGTATAAAAGAGCTTGGTTGTAAATAGCATCAACTACTTACGAAATTAGACTTATTTTCCGTTTCATACTCATTTAGTTCGGGTTATTTCGATATATATATAAACCATTAAGTATTAATTCTAAAGATTATTCGCAAAAAACGTAATCAACAGTTTGACACTTCTCAACTAAAGTAATGGAATATTTTATTTGAAATGCTCCACTTTATGGAGTCATAGTTAAATCTGTATTTTAATGTATTTTAAATTGGAATGTTTAATTCTATTTTAAAACACGGATGCCAAATTATTCTGCATTCTATAAAAATTGAATGAAGTATTTTGTTAAATCGTTTATTTTAAATTATTAAATTTTAATCTCTTAATTTGAGACCATCTCTAGGCTGTATTATAAATGAGGGTTTTTTTCTTCACAATCGTATACGAAATTAGAATTTTAACATTTAATTCTTAATACAAATATCTTTGACATGCCTCTTTTACAACAGAAATCTATTTTATCTGTCACCAAAAAATCACATAACCGCTAAATAATGGTATGAGTAATTTCTACTATGCAAGCTTTATATTTTCTAAATTCTTATGTATTAAGAAAAGAAGTGATTGTTATTTTTATAATTATATTAAGCTGACATGGTTTTAATAATGCAATTTTATTTCATTCTAGCTAAAGTAATTAAAATTTGTAAATATGCATTATGCAACAAAATGCAATATGGCTTTATACTTAGAGATCAGTAAAACAGTTTAAACTTATGACAAATCTGTGCAGTTAACTGTATACAAGATACAAGAGGAATCTTTTCCACATTCAGCGAATTGCTTTCCGATGTAAGGAAAGCTACTGGGGAATACCTTTGATCTTGTACATATTGGTAAATGTACTTTCTAATCCATTAATTCTTTATTTTCTGTATACTAACAGATTCCTTTCCTCTGTCGTATTGTAGAGTTATCTTCAATATAGCAAGAAATATTTTCCGGATAATATTTATATTTTAAAACACTAAGACACTGAATATTTATTTATGTCTATTTTATTTTATGTTGTCTTTTTTAAATATATTTTAATAATTTTTAATGAACATTAATACAATCTAACATTTATTTCCTATAATTAATGATTACCATCTCTTATTTAATAGTTCCCAATCATAACTAACGATGCCTTTCACCTATTAAACAATTTATTGTCTACACGATTAATTGTATGCAAACCACTTATTATCTATACCTTTATTACGAACACTCACTATGTTGCACCTTAAGCGAAAACACCTAAATAAAAATTTATTTCTATTCCTTTTTATGTAACAATCAATGCCGATAAAAATAAACTTACTACTGCTTGTATTTTCGTACTCGCCCAGCAATGTTTTCCTTCTTTATATGAGCACTGACTGTACTATTTCGTCTTTCTCAAAACCTACTATTTATATTAATATTTGAAACAAAGGTTAAAACTAGGCCCACGTTGGACAGACAGTGAAACAAAGGTTATTTTTCCGGATTAAATTTACATTTATAATCTTCAAATTATTATACTTACGTTACGATAGTGCTCAAAATTGCCCCAGCTTGAGATCTTAACTTTACAGATTTAATTTCAGGATGGAGGTATTGTTTCCAATAGCTTCAAATTGTAAAAGAATGGATAAAGGTTTTTAAGTAACAATAAAATGCATATATTTGGGCGCCATCTGATTATGAAAGTATTGATAACAATTAAACTAATGACCTGACCCCATTAACCAGAAACTGGAGTCAGATCTAATAAATTTAATTCAACTTGTTAGTCATAATCGGTGATGTCAAAATTAGGTTGGATAGAATATAAATAAAGACTTTCACAATTATGTGGGTCAATATTATTCGGTCTAATAGAGAACAACTAATCATAAAAATCATCAAATTAAGTCACTATACCCTGTATAAGAGCTCTTATCAAATGGGAACGTTTTCATACAACAAAATGATACAAATAATCAATACATAAACAGTATGCTACTTACGCAATGTTCACAAAATTCAAAGAGTCAACAACTCGCAATATCTCGTTCAAATTGTTAAATTCACAGAACTGGATCTAAACAAACTTACACAATACTGCCCTTTATCAACACAAGTATAAACAGTTGTCACTGAACTATAGAAACTGGAAAACTTCATAAAATTTCGCAATCACTAATTATCTAAAACGATAATTAAAATTCCAATAATGTATTGTTTGAATAATTCTGTAGAAAGAAAATACTGTCTTTATTAACAGTCACGTCCGCTGAAACATATGATTTAAATTTTACTTAGTTTTAACTTTATTCGCTTTCAAATTATATCTGGACAAGGTTTTATAAAACTTAATTCATTAAAAATTTAACTAGGCGCCGATATTGCAAAACTAAATTGCAACCACCAAAACACTGATTACACTCTATTATTTTTATCGGGAAACTGTACGGTATTAAACTTTAAATTTCGATAAAAATTGATTCTCCACAATCACTATAATTACTGTACATTAACATTAACTAAAACGCCTCAAAAATATTCTGGAAATGCCCTCAGCAATTAACTTTAAAACTACTAATTTGTGGCACGGGATCCGAAGCCCGCCGAATACGTAAAAGCGTCTCTCCCTGTGTGTGTGTTTACTTGCTTTATTCAGCCCTGACTCTAGACTAGCTGCTAAAACTAAGTATTTCGAAGGCAGACGGGACTTTAAGAGGGGTGCACTTTCAAATAGACCAATAAGGGAATGACGTGACTTTTTTAAGCCAACCAACTGAACTTAAGGGGAATCCCTTTTGAATTTATACGTACAAAATTAAGATCGATAACACACACACATGGTGTCTAGACAGCCTGTTTGAGAAAGTTCCTTTTGGCGGTAAATTGTTTAATAGTAAAGTGTTTTAACTATAAAGAGATTTCTGTTAACTCCAATATTAGATTTTAACTCTTATAAGCTCGGACATAAACAATTTTGTTTTTCTAGAAACAAATTTTATCGATCTGGAAATGTTTCTTTTGAGATGACCTTTAACATTTTATGGGATTCATTTTATGCAGTATACCAACGATGATTTGATATTGAAAGAGAAAATATGTGAACACGCAGGACCGCATTTAGAATTTTTATTGTTAAATATGAATACTAAATTGCATTATCAAAAAGTCGACAAAAACGTAACGTTACATATTTTTAATGAATGTGTAGCCTTGGTCTATTTAAACATAACGTAAGAAAATTAAATTCAGAAACTGACATCACAATCATAATCAAAATACTTAATAGAAAACTTACGCAGCAGGAAACTTGACAGCCCTTAAGAAAGACAAAGCTAGCGGGGTTAAGGCTTTGACTTGCTTGCTCAAAGGCTTATAGCAATATAAATAAAAATGAGACGAAAGAACCTTAATAAGACATATTTTATCAAGCGTTTAACAATAAAACTAGATATGTTATATTTTAAGAGTTCACGAGATTTTATGCATGATGCAGTGATCAAAATGTGCACCTATAAGTAATCATTAATTATATTTTGATCGTTATGCAACTCATGCAAAAATGCAATGTATTCTTCATGTAGAAATGTAAATTTGGTATGTGGTGATACTAATCTGTTATAAAGATGAACTGTTTTCAAAGAAAAAGATTTACAGAACAAAATTCAACCATTGGAAGCTGTCGCCGAGAAAGCAAACGTTTTGCAGTTTGGATTTAAGAAGCTTGTCGGCTTTCAAGAAATGTTTTAGTATATGCACTCGGTACGTTAAAAATAGCCAACAATACGAAATAAAAATGTTGCCTTATTTTCAAACTCAGAGCAAAAAGCTCATTTCAGAGCTTTATATAACCAGAGGTTCTTTCTTCTCCTATTCACCTACTTGTATATGTATAGGTAAGTATCACTATCAACGTTTTACAGTGTCTCTTGAGTCAGAAAAAATATATATATATATATATATATATATATATATAGTGTATATATATATATATATATATATATATATATATATATATATATATATATATATATTTTCTCTAATTAATTATAAGTTATCAACTTGTCAAAACACTGGATCAAGTTAACCCTATCAGCAATATATTAAATTATATTAGAGGTTTTATTTTTCAATTTATTCTGAAAGAAAGGTCTTTTACAAGAAAAAATACTAAACATGCACGTACTATATGTATAGAAAGCAATTATTTAATTTATTATCTGATAATTTGGAAAACAATAGCTTATAATTCTTTTTAAAATTCTGAACGTGCAAAACTCATTTGTTATTTTATTATCTTTCTTATCACAGTGCTTCTATAACGAATTGTTTTGAGAATAATTACAAACATGAACCTTTTTCTGGTATTTTCATAAAAGCTCTGCTTTTTTAATCTTCTCTTCTCTGTAAGCTTTTACATTTTCCCAATTATATTTTAACAATTTAGCAGAATAAATGAAGTTTGCTTTTTGAAAGCTATTGTTGCTTATTTCATTGAATTAAACTAATATAATCTCCCTAAATCAACTTCCGGTATCAAATTAGCAATTAGGACACCAGAGTAGCAGGTTGACCTTAGAGGATGATGTGTCAATTTATCCGGGTCACTTCATTCAAGACGTCCTTAATAGGCGCAAAATGTTTGTCTCGCATCGCTTCACTTAATTTTCAAAGTCAGTAGGTTTGATATCTGCAACAGAGAGTGTATGTTGGTGTATTGATTATTGATGCTTATCCATTGAAATTACCATAGTTTATGATTTTCATAGCTACGGATTCTAACGGGAAAGGTCGCTGAAATGTCTACAAATTATTTCTAGAATAATTTGTGCAAGACAGAAATAGGAACATATTGTATAAACTAATGTTAGTGAATCTTTATTTTCATGTTTAGTTTTGCAGATAGAAGGCTGTAGAACTTTATGTTATGTACACTTAACAATAAAACATGCAGTTTTACATGACATCTGTCAGTACAGAAAATTCCAAGTTTTCTCATTGGATGTGAATTGTTGAATGCACATGTGTGGTTAGTTTGTGTTACACAACGATACAATTTAAGTATTTTATTAATAACAATGCATAAGGATTTTAACAATAATCATAATAAATTATTATTATTATTATCTTCTACTCCCTAATAGGCAAAACATGATTTTACAAATTCAGCACTATATTAATGAATATAAATAACATCCTAATGTAGTATCCAAAATGTCCTTCTTGTTCTAAACAATTATCAAATTATTTTGCCAATTGTAAAATTTCTAATTTTTTTCTTTTAGCCTAGATTATTATTAAGTAAAGTTATTCAAGAAATAATGCGAATTTTTGTGAATAAGGTTATTAAATTTTGTTTAAGAAGTAATTAATTTTTTCTAAACAGCTGTCAGGGTTGTCAATGCATTTGACGGGTTATTTTAATAATCTAACATAGGAATTCAAATGCTTGAGTAGAATTAAGTATATAACAAATAAAATTTTTGTTAATTCAGTTATTTACTTTTAAAAAATAGCTATAGGGATATGCGGAGTACCTTTATGATTGTTTCTTCAAACATATTCTAATATATCTTAACTTTTACAGCCATTTACCCCTGAAAGATCATGTGAACTGACTGCAAATGAGAGTAAAGATTTCTGTATAAAAATATGCAATTAAAGTTGCTTGTCCAGTCGCTTGGCAATGATTTATTTACAAAACTAGAACCGTTGCATCTTTTAAGGATATAAATAGTCGTACTTTCTTATTCCAAATATAAATATCAATACCCATACTGTAATGGAACGGAAAGGGTAGATGATAATCTAGTTATTTTGTATCTAATACGTCCAATTGTCGTGCGTCTAATTTGTCGCGCGAGTTACATATAGCTCTTATATGCATTTCTTCACGGCTCGTCTCAGAACGTTTGGAAGTCAAGTCAAGGACAAAATCAAAACAAAGAAACTAATTTGGTCACACCCTGGAAACACAAGCTATAAATACAGGATCTAGCTAGAATCTTGTCAGAGTTAACACATCTTTGAAGTAGCAACGTACTTGACCAACGAGCAACGAAGTGTAGTGCAGTTTGAATCTTGTAATACTGTAGAAGTCAGATTTATCGACTTAGACAAATTTATGCATTACCAATAAATACTTTATTAAATTCTGATCTCCAAATATTTTAAACTATATAACTCGCGTCCAAATAGCTGCGTCCTTTTAAAGAGGTTCGGTTCTGCACAACTGATATAAACACATGCACAGTTGATAGAAGCATTCATCAGAAAATACTAATATAATCATTACCAAGAAATATTCTTTTAATATATTGTTACGTCACATTACTTGAAGTAGCAGTGTTATTATTACTTGAGTGTTATCAATTGACTGTATCTAATATGAATATTATACTATTGTGTTAAATAATTGTTCTGTAAATCCATGTACATACACGCTATTAAATTAATGCAAAATACCCTCTTATGCATTTTAAAATAATCATCTTAAACCATTGAATTTACTGTATGTTTATGCAATCAACAATACATAAAAGCTCAAAATGCGCTAGCCGTTTAACCTCTTTCATTTCACTTGGGGATAGTTTAACACTAATTGAGTTTATTAAATATAAACGTAAATGAAAATAACATTTATTATAAAATAAAAGATGTAAAGATGTATTTTGTATAACAAACCACGCCTGTTCGTGGAAAAATGCCAATGTAGTTGCAATAACCAACCAATTTAACCTAATGATATTTGTGCAAGAATTAATAAGGCATCATGTACGATAGATCCCTAGGTATCTCTAATATTTAAAGTTGTACGTATCTAATATTTGAAATTCAATAGTTGAGAATTGCTTGCACCAATAGTGGCAATATGAAATCTTATTGCTACTTAAATACAAACGTTGCTCACAATCAGATATGAACTTGCACACGTTAGGAATAGACACACATTTATTAAGCTATACATGTCAGATCAAAGTTGGTAAACGAGCGTGTGAACCGTGTTTCAATTGGTTTGTAAAAGTATATACGTTTGCGGCGTTACCAAAACCACACATTAAACACAAAAAAAGATTAGTGCAAATTATTTATAATATTCATTAAATCAAACAATTAAGATGATAAATGCTATATTATTGACTGTATTATGAATGAACTTTACGGAGGTATGTTGATTCTGAGTGTGGGGATTATTGATTAAATAATTTTGTTGCCATTCTCCACTTCTTTCCAAGTGACTAATATTAGTTATTGACTCTGTTTATACATACACGTAATTTTCCACTAAATTTTTGCGCAACAATTTATTAAAAATCGCGATACCTTAATGTGTTAATTTTATTTACATTAGTTAGAGCTATGATCGTACGAACCTGGAATATTTACTCTATATACACTATAATCAAGTGCGTACTACATTTGAAGGGAATGTGAAAGTCACCACTGAAGTTGTTTTAATTGCACAGCCATACATCAACCTCATTAACGTGATAATGATTATAAGGGATCACTGAGTACGCTTGTTCAATAAATAAATGTCGTTGCTACCACAACTTGAAATACTTGCTACTCCGTAAGATACCAAATCAATATTGTGACTACGTTGCCAAAATATTACCTGTTAGCTGGGTAAATGCAATGTACTCAAATGTCTATTAAATTAACCTACGACAAGCTGGTGACATATAGACGTTACAAGATGGTGCATAGAACGAAAAGAGGTACTCGGAATAGAGGATGAACTGTAGAAAACGAGATCATGCGAGAATCTCAATCCTCTATTCTCAATCCCAATTCTCTAGTCATGTACTGAAGGTGTCGAAAAAAGATGGACAATCATGTATGTGTGTCAACTACCGTACAATTCATGCTCAGGATCGTTTACGATATAGAAAAGTTGAGAGGCTGTCGACATTTTACATTTTGCCGACGGGCTACCGCCAAATACCGAGGACGGAAGAAACCATTGAAAAGACTGCATAAAACTACATGCACACATGAAAACCTATAAATCAAGGTTTGGGGCCCTTTAGGTACAAAACCGTGTACAATCAGTAAGTACACTCGTATCATGGACGACCTACCGGTCGCGAATAAAAATTAAAACCATTGTCACGGACTGCAATATGTATTACGAATGACATTGGCCAAAATAGATGTGATAACACGAGTTGGTCAGTCCCAGTATAATGGTGTGACTTACAACACCATAATTGTCTTACTTTGTGGAATATAGTTCTGAAACAAAAATGGCCCATGTCGGTAAGTTCCCTTATGACCTATTGTTGAGTTACGCACCTCAAAAAGTAACAAAGTGCAACATGCACAGAAATAAAGCAACTGTATACGATGTTGGCTAAGTCGTGATGATAAGAAAGGCATAATTTATTACCAGAACATAGACCCGAGTACTGCTGCACAATCAGTACGTTATAGAAGACATCCTTAGGGTGATACGATTACTGAATAGATGCAAAAATGTCTGCTCAGTATAGTATATTGACAAATTGCGATAAATAGTTTATCTACGACCACCATAGAAAGTTACACATTCCGCACAATCTAGTAACCGTGAAAACGACCAATTGCAAACAATCTCCAAACTGAATGGTAAAGACCGTGAGGGAAGATTTCTCAACAATCAGTAGTTCTATTAAAACGCCATAGATGTCGGTACTTGCAATATTATAATATTATTAACTATTTGAAATAATAGCTATTTATGTAACAAGTACATAATGTAGGACTTTATAGACAAGCCCAGTTTATGGCCGAGCGAGCGAAGCGAGCAAGATCTATAAAAAGGGCGAGTCTGTAAGGTCCGATTATATAAGAGTTGCATACAAAGCTTTATGTTCGATTCCTAAAATTGGATTATTATCAAAAAGAAATTAGTTTATAAATTTGACATCTATTCTTGACAGAAGATAATTTAACATGTAATATACAGTAGTTTCGTTTGTGTTCAAATGAAACTAGTTTTTAAAAAGATTTTTTGCTTTTCCTGGATCTTTATTTTAAACCAGTGGAAGTAATGACAATTACAATACACAATAATATAAATGCTCATTAGAGCTTAGATGTAAACTTAACTATGAACTGATCAAAACTTAATGAATCTACTGTCTAAAACTCTTTATATATGATTCTCTTATCTAAATAAAATATTACTAAGCGATTCCCACGAGAAAAGTAATACAATATTATCTGCATGATAAGCAATTCTCATGAGAAAGTTAATTCTGCATTCTAAGCAGTTACCACGATAGATAATACTTTATTCTTATCTTGAAATGTAATATGATATTATCTGCTTTCTGATAGTAAGCAGTATTTCTACGTAACTCAGTTGCCATAATTCATTTTACTACTACCACTTTATTTTACGTGTACAATAATAAATCGGTTTACTGCCACAAAACAATACAATAAACAATACTTTATAATGCAATCGGACATAAAATATACTATAAATTTTAGATAAGGGTTAATTTGATTTGCTTAATGAATGTTTTGCATTAAATTATATTTTGAATGCAAATCCATCTAGAAAAATTATTATCGGGCCGGGGTAATCGAACTCTGGATCGCCTGTCTACTATGCGAGAGCTTAACCATCCAGCTACGTGGGAGTCTTGAGATAACTTGGTTATTTTTCGTTATATAAAGTTACAAAGATTGTTATTCAATTAAAATGTAAAATTGATTAATTTTTTAAATTATTATATAATTGTTAATATAATATTATTTATTATTATTGCTAAATTACAATGAAAGCATTTATAATTTGCTACATAATGCGAGAATACGTTGACATTTCCTAACAAAGAGTTTAATAACCTTGACAATTGAATTTTGATTGTTTATATAAAATTATTTTTTGAAAACGAGTACATGCGTATGATTATTTAGCTGTGTATGGGTGTGTACACTTGTACACCTCCAAACATTGTGAAAGCGGCTCACATTACATCTCTTAATTTATTGCCAGAGATTTCACGTAAAAAATATGAATGCGAGTATAAATTCTAGAATAAATATTTTTCTTAACTGTTGGTGGTTTATTACTTTTTTTATAGTCGTAGATAAAGTATAGCGTGTAACGCGTGCAAAAACGCCAATTTCACACTCATGAGAAATTGGCACTTTTCTGCACATGTAACACAATATACTATTTTGTTTTAAGAAACTGAATGAGTCAGCACGAGGATGTGGTACAACGGTAACCTGACCGACTGTAAACGTCGCAGTAAAATGCAATTTATTATTATTAGTGACATGTAATTTTATGATACCTATTATTATTAAGTAATGCGGTGATGCGTGTTGTCGACAGCAGACGGTTATGCAAGTAATAATGTATCATAGGCTTTAGCGTGTTTGTAAAATTATTAATATCCAGGAATGGATATACGAGAACGCGTGTTACAATGTACAAGGTCTTTTACATTTTGGAACCTCTAGTATCAAATTTTGTTGGTGGTTAGTTTACATGCGGACAAACTAGTCCTTTATTCATGGATCATTGACGCCTCTAATTGTTTAGAGCATGAAAAAGAAAATAAAAACATTACTACACAGTTGGTACTGAATAATAAAAATAAAGAATTGTTTTACAGTGAGAAATTGTTTTACACGTGATCCCTCTTAATGTAGAGGGAGGTTTTTAAATCGCTGTTCAAAAATATACATTTTTTGTTTTATTATTAGATTTGAATTTTTAAAATTCAATTTCTTTTTAGCACGTAAATTAATTAATTAAGAATATCAGGTTTTGTACCGGTGATCAATTGCCCGAAATACGGTGTTTTTACCACTAAACCATACTGGCTTTGTCTTTATAATCAATCTTACTTGCCTCTTCTTGTGATTACATCTAGTAATTTTTGGTTTTTAATATTAATAAATAAAATTAGGGTTTTATTTAATTAAAAACCTGTTTTGTTATCACCTATAAAGACGCAAACTAAAAAAATAGATTTTCCGGTATTTTAGCTGTATAATTTGCAAAAAAGTCATCTAAAAGTATAATAATTATTATAGATTATTTCTGTTCATTTTTATGTATCTTTTAAAATTTTAAGATTTTATACATGATATTGTTTATTACACTTGAAAATCTTCCCCCAATAGAAGAGTGTTAGGCAAAATTAAAAAAATGGAAAGTTTCAAACCTAAAAAGGAAACACATATAAAGTTTCAAACCTAAAAAGGAAACACATATCTCACAGAATTTTGTAAATCATAGTGATTTAGGAAATTCTATTTCATAAAGGTTTAAAAGTTTACGGATTTAAAAATAGCAACGTTGCTGATGCAATCCCGGATGTTGTATTTCCTAATCCAGTCAATCTCAATGAGCACATACGCCAGTTCCTGATGCAGTTGCATATTTAATATAGATTGTACTTAGACATTGCACTGACCTTTAAATTTGCATTAAATACATTATCGATTATTTCTGATAATATGCTAGTACTATTGACAGCATAACGTGCAAGTAGACACATATATAATTAAATTGAATAATGGTACGCAGTTATTCTAGTTGTGTCTAGGACAACATAAATATTTTAAGGTCAGCTAATAATTTAGTATTTACCGAGCCTAAGCAAAATCAAGCGCAATCCACTTTAATTAATTTCCTTGGAGCCTTTGTCTAAGTGATGCAAATGCAATGTAATAGGTGTCTTTTTTAATTTAAGATGCCTAACAATAAATAAATTAAGAACTAAGGACAATTCTTCTGCAGAGACTGAATTTTTAAATTTAAAGGAAGCCGGAGTCTTACGTACTGCTTCTTGTTTTTGTTTTCTTTTGAACAGGTAAGCATTCTTTTAAATAATTTGGTAAGATAATATTAGTTGTTAAATGTGTATGTTATGTCAAATAATTTTTGTAATTTTACAAGTTTCTTGTGTATTTTGCGGTTTCTTAATTTTGTAGTTTGATGCAAGATGCTTTTAAAACTTAATACATATTCACGTCTCAAAACTGACCAAACTAGAAGACAATTTTACCTATGAAGCGTTAGTTAGCATAGGTTAGTATGGCTTAGGTTTGGTTTTCATTATTATACCAGCAAAATATCTTAGTCTTCTTATAATAAAAGAGAACTAATCGCGGTCACTTTCTTATTTATATACCGCAATCTTATTACTCCTATTTGCGTATTCCACTATCCATTACCCACCTACTAATAAGATTTTTGTTACTGTGTTGTTTGTTTATATTTTTCTGTTTTAGTTTACTTATCGAGAATAATCTTAAAACGTTTTTCAAGAAATTTTAAATAGACGTTACTAGGTGCGATCTTTAATATTTACTGCAATTTGTAATCTTTTGTATTAAGTTTTTTTAATAGTATTTCAGCGTTCAACACAAAACAATAACATTCGCAATCCCACGTGAAACTCTTGAAGTATTGAAGCAAGCACTTTCTTAAATGAGTTGTCCAGAAAGATTCGTGATTCTTAGAAGCTGTTAGCTACATTGATTTATTGTTTTAACTATAAGATTTTAACATAGTTTCAAGAGCTCCCTGCTCAACGCTAGCAAAGAGCTTGAAAGTTGTAAAAACTTCGTAACTTTGAAATTGTTTATTTAAGTTTGAACGTTCAGGCGTTACATTAAGACATTATTATTATGAATTTGACTCATGAACTCATTGAACATGTCAGAAGATTATAAAATTATTAGAAAAGTATGACATATAAAGATTCTGAAGTATATCTAAGAAGTACATTAATTAGTGATAATATACTTTATTAGCTGTGCTATAAACATTATTTTGTAACGTTGCAACTAAAAGTATTAAATATCATCGTTGTTATTTGAAAACCTTTAGTAGAATTTACAAAGTTGTCAGTAACAAGATAAAATTGCATTAGCTGGGGACATAAGATTATAGTAGTTTCTAAACTAAGTAACTAGATGGTTTAATGGTCAATCTTTACAAGAATTCTAGTATATAGATAATTAAGCTAAAATTAAACCTTTTACAACAATATACAAACAGTTTCAGACAAGAGTTTCTAAAGAATTTTAAATTACGTAGCCTGATCCTGAAAAAAATTTTAATTTTTTGAACTTCTATGTATACTGTTGGTCGAAATATCTTAAGCATGCTTAAGGCTTTTTATACTATACCTATACAGCTTGACAAGATTTTTGCGGAAAGCGGGAATAGTATAAGGTGAAAGGTGAGAAAATATATTTTCTCCAAGGACCACGAAGATGAAAGAACTATCAAATCCTGAGAATGAATTACAAAAAAAACAACTTACGTGGTTCTCTAGATTTTAAATTTAAGGCATAGTCGTTGTGAATAGCGTACATCTTATAACCGTGTTGCTTCGCTGACAAATTTAAAACGTTCGGATTTATTAAATGAATCTCGTATTATTTTAATTTTTTGATGCATATTCCGCTAGCTAAAATACACTTAAAATTACTGTATTATAATATTTATCTTTTCCGCTTTATAATAAACTAAATATAATAAACTATATTTGGAATTCATTCTGTGACATTTATCGTAAATTAAAAGTTAAAAGTTAAGGGTCATAAATAAATTAATCTATCTACGACCACATTTGAAGCGTAAAGAACATATTTCGTCTCAGTAACCCTTACAATAAAAATTTGATAGCCTGAGGAAATAACATTTGTTGTTGAGTTTTCATTCAAAGAATTCATATAGGTCGAGATAAAAATATTAAATGCAACAGGCAGTTTTGTTTAGTTATTATTGATGAACCTTAACATAAGCAAAATGTTCGAGAAATTTCGATGGATCTCTTTATCATCGTTCATTCCCTGCTAAAAGGGGTTTATTTTTTCTCTTGTGTAATCCAGAATTCGGGGAAGTCAAGTGTTTGGTAGAAAAACGTGACCAGACTTCAGAGACGGTGCTACGGTGCCTTCCTACACCAAGTTTGAAAGAATGGTTGAACATTGATGTTTATAGATTTGTTTTAACCAATTGGAATTAAGTGAGGGTTTTGTTAAGATTTAGCGTACCGTTCGGATATAATTTTAAATACACTCTGCGACAATTGTTTAAAGTCTGTTTTAAGCTTAAAATAATTGTTAAAAATAATACGAATTCTTGCGTACTGCCAGAGAGTTATTAATCTTATTCAGTTGTAATCCTTTAAAATATTTGTAAAGTTTTAATAGTGTTTGAATTTGAACAACTTCTAATGAAGGCCGACTTTCTGAAATTTTCCTGCCGTATCTACTAAACTTTTCTAATCCAACTTAGTGGTTATGGCTATGAAATTCGAAGTTTGACACCTGACACTTCCTATTCGGTTTTGTGACAAGAAAACGAGAGTTTATTATCAAATTTCCAATGTTTCATAAAATTTAACCAAATCTTTTGCGAGTCTGTAAAATGCAGAAAAATTAACATTTATGTAAAGGTAGATCAGGTAAAAATAACGTAACGTATGTAATCTTGTAATGTTAATGTGCGACTGTGACGCTGAAAGAAAACACACGCGTGCGGGAGCGTCGATGTAACTGTGTTAACTAAAGCAGTGTCAATTAGTGATCAAGAGTTCTTCGATGTTAATAAAACAAAAGCTACAAGTGTTTGTAAATCGTTGTTGTCGTAAAAATGGAGGTGAGATTTGTAACAAGAAACAAAAATGTAATTCTGAAGGAAGCAGAAAGAGGGGGCATCCAAAAGGTATCTGAAGAAATACAATAAAAGCGGAAACAAAGATGACAATTTTAGAACTGGCACAAATAGCAGTGGACAAGAAGAGTTGGAAGGACTATATTAAAACCCTGTTCCTTAAGGGAATAATGGAAGTTATTATTTATTATTATTATTGTTAATAATAATTATCATTACTAATTAAACTAACTTAGGTGTACTTTTTTCAAATATATTATTGAATGTTTTATCGAAAATATCTGACATGTGCATTTATGAACAGAATTTTATTTAAATTAATATTTGAAATTTAATTTATTTAAGCAATATATTGAAATGATTTACACAAAAAATACAATTTGCCCCGTCGCTGGCTCAGATCTCAATCGGTTAATCAAGAAACAACTTTTTTGAAATAAATCGAACTTACCTTAATAATGTTTACTTTTATATAAAATTAAGCTGCAGCGACATCAACTCCTTGGCTGGGAAACTGTATCAAACTTTCAATCAAAGATACTAACACATGTAACGGGTACATTTTCCACTGGCATTTAGTGTGCAGAATTTTGTATTAAATCTTATTAAAAATCTTAAATTCGGTTCTGTGGACTTCGCTTTATTTAAACCAGCATTTCATCATGTAAACTTTTCCTATAGAAAGCACTTTTAAGAAAGGATTGTGTCATATTTGATGTAATTAAAGAAGTAACGTCATAAAGATATTGTCTTTTTCGTATCGTGCTAAATTGCTTTTAGGTATAATATCAATTACTTCAGGAAAGACCTTGAAAAGAAACTGCGAGAAGTACCTGATCATCGATTTTATAAAAACATTTTTATTAACATTCTGAGAATACAGGACTCGAAAATACAATTCCCTTGGTTAGCAATCTGCGCTTGAAAATTTTTAAGTCAGTATAGCGTAGGAATATCGTTTACAAGCCACATGCTGTACCACCGCATAAGTTTGGCGCGCGAATTCCAGCGGTTCTACTTTTTTGTATTTGAGTCTAGAATCCTATAGAAGGCCAAATAAAAGCGCTCTTGCCGTATAAAAACAGATGTATTCTCGCGGAGCTAGGGGTGGAGAGTTAATAAAAGCGCTTGGCGAGGTTGAGACGGGGCCTTTTTACTATAGCCCGCTGACAGCGTACGGTCGAGAGCGGTCGAAATTAAAATGTATACACTTTAACCGGGGTCGAAGTTTTGATCGTTTGAGTTTAGATTAATAATGATTGATCGACTTTGAATTAGTGCTAACGGATTACAGTTCATTAATCCTTTAGAATTGAAAGATATTCTGTATACCGTGTGTTAAAGTTTTATTGTTGTGTGTTGCAACGTGAAAATTTTATTGAAAAGGTTTTACGTTCCATTAAGTTGTGTTTGAAGGACTTGTAATCTCGTATTGCGTATAAACAATAGTGGTTTATTCCTTGGTGAAGAACTTGTAATAACAATTACTTTGTCTCGTCTGATCTTCAGATAAGTGCAGTTTATTATTAATAAAAAAAACTAAAGGAATCATTTAAAGCGAACCTGAATTTAGTGACCGACTCCCGTGTTTCTATAACTTTAAAATTTCGCTGAAACTAAGTTAAATGCATTTAGTGCCATGAGTGATTAAAAACAATTTGAAGCTCCAGAAACATTTTCGTCATTTTTCCAAATGAAAATAAATACGTCAGCACGTATAAGCAGTTTAAAATCTTGATTTTATTTGGTGAGCTCGACTTAGTTTGTTCATGGAATCATATGGGCGAATGACAATAACTAAATATTATCGCATTTTTGGTACGGAGAATCAACACTTCAATACAGCGCCATTTCATTTCCCCAAATGAAAGGCCGAATTTCCAATTTCTACTGGACTATATGTATGGTATTCCATGAATTTGATGGATAATATTCAAGGTACTGTAGTTTTAAGGATTTGTTTATAATTCAGTTAATTAAGAATCTCACAGTTAAGAATTTTTTCTTTAGGGAGAGCTTTCTTCGTTATTTAAAAATCTTTAAACTTTAATTTAATTACAAATCATTTATATTGATACTGTCGAATTGATTTAATTTGTCTAATCTCATTTAGATATTTGTTTATAAATTTTGTCCAGAAAAAGACCAGTCAATACAAATTTTAATATTTGAATTAATGTGTTTGAACAATTTTTGTGGTCGATCCAATAAACTTTTTGGTTATTTCCGTTATCTAATCAAAAATTTTAGATGAATTTTTATTGATTTATTCTGGTTTAGTTAAAATCTAATGAATTTAGATTGGAATTGTAATAAATGTATGAGGTGTGTTTTATTTCTTATATATATGCAAAGTTATGTTTTTACCATTTTTCTTATTAAATAAATGTTATCAATTTAAAACTAAGGATCTAAAAAACGGAACCATATTAGTTATGAATGCTTAGTTCCATTTTTGCAACCAAGTAAACAAAATTTTTGATTTAACTAAATATTTTATTCATTTTCTGGTTAATGAATTTAATAATAATTCTAATGCTTATTCAACTAATATCTTTGATTGGGTATTCATATACCTTAAGCTTCATAACCAGATGGCGCCCTTTTAAGTTTTTATTTGTGTTTGAACCTTTATCTATTCCTTTTCACAATTTATACAGCTGTGGGACCAATACCTACGACTTGACTAATTAATTTGTAAGAGAGAGTTTAAATCTCAAGCTGTGGCAGACATTTGAGTTTTTAGTTACAGTAAGTATAAAGCATTTTTATAGTTTTGTTTGTGAGTATTTTAGAGTGTTTCACTGGCTTCAACGCGGGGCCTTTTTGTTGTTGTACTTTTGTGCAGAAAAACACGTTCGTTTCACACAACCAGAATATATATTTTTTAACATCCTAATAAAATGCAATAACATAAAATAAAACAAAATTTTATCGATACAAACTATCAATTCAGAACAAAACCCTTTTGACGTTTTGGAAACTACTGATGGTTTATTATTTTAGATTCTAATTAAAAACATAGAAACAAAGTAATACTGGGAACATCAAAGCAACCCAAGGATTGGATTTGACATTTACAATTTACAAAAATTATAAAAAATTTCACATTTAAGTACATAAAAGGAAAGTCGAACACTTCCTGAATCCAAAAACATTATAATAGCAAAACATATTACATGTAAATAAAGGTACAATTTAGTTCCGACGCAAATGTTACGACTTTACTAAAAATCGTAATATTTTCTTCAAACATGTCCACACACAACTATATCCTATGGATTTACATATTTACTTAACTTTTTTCATTAGTTTTAATTTTTTTTAACAAATACTTACGACTGTAAATTAGATCAAATTAAATTTCCAAGGATAAAGCGGGTATGTAAACATGCTCAATTAGAATTTAAAGAATAAACTTTACTTAAACTAAGAATACCTTATACAGTTTGTATATCCTGGATGTTGTTTAACGAAGCTCCATCAAAACTTCCAACAGCGTAATTAAAATAAAAGGTAAAACGGTACCTTAACGAACAACACCAAAAAACGTAAAAGGAAAATCACCCGTACCTACAAATTATGTAAGGTAAGTAACTTTTGTTAATGCAAAGTTACTCATAATAGCGCGTTTTGTTTAATTAGAGATGCAGTTTTCCAGAATCTGAGCTAATGACTGATAGAATAAAGAAAAATCTCATATCTCCTTCCTATGCACAAGCATTTACCTATATTAATAAAATTAAAAACTAACTTAAACAGTATCATTTAATTGAAATATGTAGATTCGGGTGCATGTTAACATAGAATGAATAAAATTTTCGTAAAAGTTTCGTTTCGAAAATTATATTCATAGTTTTAGCTTATGTAATAAATAAATCGGAAAATGAAATAATTTTGCATGAAATGTAATTTTAACAATCAAATAAGCATATAGCATGTATTTCTACTAACACCTGTCTTTAACTTGCCTCAAATGTAATCGTGAAAATTGGACTTTTTAAGTTGAAATTTTGCTTTAAAACAGTATTTTCTAATTCTATCGTACCGTAGTGCTGAATGTATAACATGTCATATATTAATACATTGTATACTGGTTTTCACCATCGACGGAATCTTATTTTTTTATTTTCTTACCCATGACCAAGGCCTCCTTCTATAGTTAGCCGAAACATAAGCAGCGTTTTGTTACTTATACTATTCACAAAAGGGGCATGTTATAAGTACATTTTGAATTTTTGTAGTTTACAGAAAAGTGTGTATGTTATATTTAATCGTTTGTTCGAGTGTCCTTTAATTGTTTAGTACATTTATTTAGATCTTGGTAAGTTACTTTTCGGAAAATTGTCTGGTGAGTTCTTTACTTTATAGCGAAGCTTCGAAATGGAAGCCCAACGCTAAGTTGAGTTACTACGCATAGAGTTTTAATTTTGTAGGAAACAAAATATTTGCGCCTCTGAATCTTTTGTATGATATTTCCCTACTAAGAATTGCAGTGTTAATACTGCAACTTTTTATTAGTCCCTATTTTATTTCATTCGAGTTTTAGATTTGTAAAGTTCTGGAATTAAATAACTCTCCAGGAAAGCCAGTCTATAAAAACTTTTAATGATCGCGAAGCAATAACCACGTAGTTAGGAACTCATAAACCTCTCCTAACACTATCTTCACCAAAGCGGTTATAAAATCTGCTTAAAAATACTTTTCATTAAAGTAGATAAACTGCTTAAGTATATGCAGTATGTGTTTCGAGGATATACTTTGTTCTTTTCTAGTAGATAATTTGGGTAATTATTCTTCATTTACTTAATTTTAACTTTACGGTAAGAACTTTAAACTGATAAGTTAGAGAACAGAGCCAGCACATACTGTACAGGTGAGCTCTTAAAAAAATTCTGTTAACCCACTGACGCCACAAGATTTACTTTTATAGTTGATTCCTGAGCGACCTCAGTCATTTATCTTTCAAAACTAGAACTTCACAGTCTTGGATCGTAAAACCGGTGACTTATCTCAGTGAGAAATTCTTATTAAAGTTTAACTGTAATCGACGTCTTTCAGTATTTCATGGTAAGGATGTAACGAATTGACAAGTAAAGGCCGCTCTAAGTATATAAATACATTTTGGTGTTCTTTGAAATTAATTTCATAGTTGATTTTTATAATAACTATATTTTTGCAAATACTTCATTTAATTGGATAAAACCCTCAAAAGTATAACTTCGCTTTTGTGAAAATACGGTAAAGTAAAGAAAATAGTTATAATTTCTTGTTACAAAAGCAATTCATATTGATTAACAAATAAAAAGCAGATTACAGTTGTGTGTTCTTTGTCTCTGAAGATTCAACAAAGAATAAAGGTACACAAAGTTTTTCCCTACGCTTTAGGGCTTTGTTAGTATGGACTTTTGAAGTTTTACCTCTAGAGGAAGATTACAAATATCCCTTGATGCTCCTACATATTAGATTTGAAAAGATCCTTCCAATGTCTGTGTGAGTATCTGGTAAAAAGACTTACCGATAAGAATAATATATGTATGCGAACTTTCCTACACTATAGGTATTCAAAAGGCTTATAGAAATTGTGCACGACATTTACATTTCACATTTTCAACGCGCGAGATGAAAACTGAATGTGTTAGGATCAAACGACACGTCCTTAATTTTAACAAGTTCCCCTAACGACCCTATACTTTTTATTCTCAGCAAAAATTTAAAATATTAGCCCTGTGTTTACAGGTAGCAGAGAGGAAAAGTGATTCATCCCTTTTAATTTCACAGTGGGTGAAGTTTAAAGTTATTGTATTGCATTTTAAATTTACATAAAGCTTGGGATGGTTTCAAACACTCAAATTTACGTTTTTTCTACGTGTTAAAGTTATTAGAATTATTAGTCAAGTGTGTGTTGATAAATTACTTTTCCCACAACCAAAAAAAGTAACCCTTTTACACACGCAAACCTTGTAGGTCAATATTCGTTTAGAGATCCACTAAAAACATATTTTTAAACGACCGTTAATTGAGTTACCTATACCAATTTTCTATTTTTGCCACTTTAGCTCCGCATTGCTTTTACACCCTTGTCAAGAATAAATTTCCTCTCATTGATGTTAAGTGGGTGTCGGTGATATTCGCGTTTTTAAAGCTATTTGAATACAAAAACTGACTACGCTTTTATTTAGGATCAAGAAGATATGATCATGAAATGTTAATATGCATGTCTAGTGATAAAAAAGCATTTATCCTAAAAAGCTTTTTCAAAGCCATGTGTTAAAATTTAATATGAAATTTAAAACGCAATTTTCTGTGTACCAAAATATTAGAATAACAGCTTTTATAGAAAGAAGAAAAATATAAGTCATAAACATAATAAGTGTAAATAATAGAATAAAATTGAATATTTTATCGTACTTTTGTTTTGTTTTGTTTTGTTCATTTCATTTTGAATTATTCTGCGAAATGGATTTTTTACAACAAGGATATAATGTACAGGAATTTAAGCAATTTTGAGAGACTTTAAGAGGGATGTTCAGTTAAAGGAAATGAAAAAATCTTTGATTGAAAACTATTGAAAAAAGTTGAGAAGTAAATAAGTGGAAACTTATTAAATTTTTGTTTTTTCTTTCTGAAGTTGTTAAATTGGTATGGTTGGAAACTTTAAAATAACAGATAACTATAAAAACTAAAATGGACTATCTATAAAGACTATTTTAAACAAAATTTATTAATTTTACTATAAAAGAATTATTTATTATAATTAAGCAATTTTGGTTTTAAATAATAGTTTAATTTTGCATAAAAGCCTATAATAATGTATTACTTTACTCCCGATTTCAGAAAAAATATTTTCTATAAGTTATAATACTTTTATCAGGTGATGGACGTGTTTAAGAATTTTTTCAAACAAGATCGATTCTACATATTTTATTTTCATTTCTTAACGTATACTCATGCAGTATTTCAAAGTACTACAAAATAGATTACAAGTACTTGATAAATAACCATAGCGCATGTCGGCGAGTGCAGCCCCTAAACGCTACTAGTAAAAATAAGTACATAATCGATTTTTGTTTAGTAAATGTTTGAAGCGTGTCCCTTGTTCAGTTTGACGTACCCTAATCGGTGGTAGAATGATTTAATTACATTTCTCTAGCTTTCTTTAGAAATTGAGTTTTATCGATAATTCGTTGCTTAAAATCATCAAGACCTATAGGTTTGGTTTCATACACGCTATTATTTAGATATCCCCAATAAAAGTGTGAACGTAGAGGCCATTCGGTACTTCTTTGTCTACCGATACATTCGTTGGAGGAAATACCTTATTTAAATAGTGACGAACATTCACTCCGAAAGGATCTGGTGTTCCATTTTCTGGTCAAATTTTGCCAACAACTAAGTTTCAGTTTATTAGCCTAAGTACAATGATGATTTGATATCTGAGGATTATTTCGTACCAATTGCACACATCCATTCATTTACCTTTTCTGCCTACAGTTCTACGTAACAATGTTTGCGGATCCTCAATATAACTTTGCAATGCCTTTAAAGCTTTCTCGTGTAACGTGTTAAAATTCTCCATTTATAATTATTATGTAATTTTGTATGCATTAATAATAATAAAAATCCCTGGCATGGTCCTGCATTCTACAATATATTTTTCATTGGGTTAAAATCTGCAAACTTCAGTTCATTCAAATGGTGTTTTCTTAAATATCAAGGGTCACCTCTATATGTTCCCATACAGATAAAATTTCTTCCAGAAGAGAAGTCTCCAGATAAAAAAAATTAATTTATAAACATTCAAAAGTATTGCCGCCCTTCTAACAAAAGGATTAAATGACATTTAGTTAAATTTATTATTTCCCGTATGTGCTATTTTAATGTTGGGTTGAATATACCTTTTTAGAGTGTAGTCAAATAAAGTTCCTTCTAGACAAAATTGTCTGAAGGCTACGAAAAAAAATATCGATTTACTCTTTACAAGGCAGATTTTCAGATGTGGGAATTACAGTGACGTTGGATCGAAGAGTCTGGAAGGTTTGGCGCGTTCAATTTTCATTGGTTTATAAAAGTTAGGCTATTTCGCAATGGGCTTGTTTAAAATTCCCCCCTTAAGTTTATTTGCTAGGCATATAAAAATTCTTCATCCCCAAAGCAGTCTTGATTAGAACCTCAGACAGTCTAGATTGAAGCTTCACTGAGAGAGTCGAGTACAGGGACTTTCACTAGTTGAAAAGCACTAATTACTTGTTTTAATACCGTTTTGTGTAGTATCGTATAGTACAGGAAGCTTACTTGCTTTAGTTTACCATTTAGATTTTCGGTGGTTATAAATTAACACAAATAATTCAGTTTATCGGATTTTAAAAAAATTGTGAGGAAAATTCGATCTTGAATTGAATTTTAATGCTCGTCGTTTTTGGTTAAAGAACTTATGTTTAATTCAGAGTGTTATTAGTTACAAACTTAAGAAGATAGGTTACAGTACTCGGAATTTTAACGTTAATAATCCTTACCTTTGCAGATTTTCGTTTTAATAGTAATATAGTGGATCAGCAGAATTTGTGTTAGCTCTACAAAAATTATTACGTCGAAATGATACAACCCTTTAATGCCGAAATTTGGTTAAAAAATAAATCTTGTAACTACTAAATCAATTACTGGAATTATTTCAGTTTAAGAGTTTTAGTATTGCGGATTCGTGCCGAATCAATACGGAAATAATTTTCGTGATATCTATTAAGAACGTTCAGTTCGTTGTTGCATCATCTTTACCAAAATCGAGAGTTATATCTGTTTTACAGCTATGACATGTGAAGTGTTTTGTATTTTGTGATTAAGTGAAACTACTGCATCGTTATGTGAGCGTTTCTCTTTGAAAGTCCAAAGATTTGCAACATTTGAATAATGTATCAGGGACTAACGGATAACTTGTTTGACTAGAGTAGGTTTACATACAACTACCTGTACCATTTTTGTCTCGTGAATGTTTATTACCTGTAAATGTATGTATGTATTTTTTCCTTCAATAAGAATATATCTTAGGGCATTTTAACAAAACTATTATTATTGTCTTTCGAGAAAAAAAAATTATTTACAAATAAATTAACATTTGAATCAAACCATACTGCGATGAGATGGATCATGTACTTGCAAAATTTAATGAAATAAATAATCCTGTCTAACAATAATTTAACTAATATTGACTAGTTATTGAATTATATCTGCTCAATACATTCAGCATTTCTTTTTGGTTGCAAATGCTGAAGCTCCAACTAGGGACTTGCAATAAACTGGCGCTCAACCTTTGTTTTATTATGTCTATAGCACCTTTGTTCCTCTTTATAATTAGTAAGCTGTGTAAATCAGACCTACGCCTGAATTATAATTTGTAATTAAAATGTTCTCAGCCGGAGCATGAAACGAACAAAATCCACAAACGAAATAATGCCCCGCGATTGAGCGACAATTGAAACGAAGCTTTTTTAGCCAGACTAAATAACTTACAAAATCAATAAAAAATCAATAAACAACAATAGACATAATACTTACTTTAAATGATGCTCAAGATTACCACGGCTTGAGATTTAGCTCTATCTTACAAATTTTTAAATCAGGTCGTAGGTATTGGTTCTGCAGTTGTCTAATTTATAAAGTAATGGATAAAGGTTTCAAAAAACACAAGAACATACACAAGAAGGGCGCCATCTGATTATGAAGCTTAATTAATGATAATTAAGTAGATCGAATAGATTAGATAAATTTAATAAGTCTGTCTGAAGTCACTAATCAGAAAATGAAATCAGACCGATAAAAAACTTAGTGCAAAATATTGATTAATTTAAACAAAGTCAAAAATTTGGATTAATGAAAATATGAATAAAAACTTTCATAATATGGTTCTGTCTTACTGGATTTAATTAACTTTAAAATCATATTTATTTAAGAAAACACCAGAAAAAATATAAAAGATTACAAATTTTACATTCAAAGATTTAAATAATAAGTCTCTACCTAAGAGCTCTTTTAATAATAAAAATCTAATGAATAAAAACAATTGTATTGACATACATTTAGATGAAGAACAAACTAAAAAATTATTACCAGATTCAAAACGAGTTTACATAAATATTTGACATATAGAAATACATAAATTTTACAATACCTTTAGTTGTCAATAATTCACAAATCAAACCAACGGTAAACTGCACAAATTTAACTACAGCATACATCAAACGATTGCCGCAGGTGGAAACTGGAAGGTCCGAAGATTTTTCTTTTCATAAATTAAAGATGCAAGGGAAAAACCCTCGTAGTATCGATATATGGTGAAACATTATTTACGAATTCACCCCCAAAATACACTAACTGAATGCAACCATTAAAGTTCCATAAGATTTGGTTGTTAATCTAATTTTGATAACCATCACAAAGGTTCGTTGTTTTCATTAAAACAACCCACATAATAATTAAATCCGAACTTGATTTAGAAGGCACATAACACAAATTTATTCATTAATCGAGATTTCGATTACAGAAGAGAAAGTCTGTAAATGTTACTGTATTTCGGTACGGTAGTTATTTAAACGAGAATACGGTACTGTAGGCTGTAATAACATTATTACACTGTAATAGGGAAAGCTAGATTTCCCATTCTTCCAAAGCACAAACGTCCGGAAAAGTGTTTAACGAAATAACTGTAATTTTTATTAACCACGAATTATTGATTCATATCCGGACACTTAATTAAACGATATAATTATTAATTGTAGATTTTATTTAACTGTACCGGCATCCGAGAACCGGCAATCAATTAAACTGTATGAAAACTAAATTTAGAATTTTCTTTTAATTCTATTTGACTAAAGTGAAACGGTATTTCTGTAGTAACGACTGCAATCGACCGTCTTCTGTAGAAGCTGGATCAAGAGTCTGTACCACCAACCCAAGGCGAGTGTTTTTAACATTTCGACCCCTGTTTTAGCGCGAAGCAACTATATTTTTCAATGCATTAAGGAGGTTTTTTACTAACATTCACACATAATTCTCGACCTAACGAACAGAAGTAGGGATCGGAAAATAACGCGGGAACCGCTGCATCACATGTGTTGGCTAGACTTGCTGATAGTGCAATTTTTCGGGACTAATACGCAAAAAGCCAAGCTGAATTTCGAACACGTATAAAAGTTACCTTTTAAACAAAGAAGAAATTGATCCCTCACTAACGCATTCCCAGAATACAAACGAAAATGTTTTTATAAAGCGAGATGACTTGAGTACATTTTATGTTTTATCAAGGTCTTTTAATTTTTTTTAGCAACGCAACCATTATTACGAGGGGACAAACAAAGTTCTAAAAATATTATTTATTACCTCCACATCCATTAAATTTGTAAAAATTTGAAAACAATCTTTTGAAATATTTGTCATAAGTGTGATTATACGACAAAATTTTAGCTAAGAATAAGATACAATTTTACAGGACCGAACTCTAAGTTTTTCACTAAATATACATGCAAAATTCACGTACTTAAGGCTGATAGAAAATATACCGTTACAAGCATTAGAAACTAACGTAAGTATCGTTTTTATGAGCTTTATAGTAAGTATTGAGTAATTTGAATTTTATAGAGTTTTCAGTGACGTCCAACGCGCGGCGTATTTTTTGTCTATTCAGAATACTGTAGAGCAGATAAACTTTTAATATTTTATTGACGCCTGATCGCGGGGCTTTTGTGTTGAGTAATTTTTTAACGTTTCACTCGTCATTCTTAACACATCTTGGTCGACCTATTCGATTTCCGTCTTTAACACTTCCAGCTTCTTCAAAGCGCTTAAGAGTTTTTGTACAGTTGACCTCTGAATAGGAGCCTCATCATCACAACAGTAATTCGCTCTGTTTCAGAAAAAAAAGCACATTGCGTCCATGGAAGCAACGTTACCCTTAAGAATTTATTAAAAATAGAAAACAATGTTAACAAAAATATTTTTATAAAATTATGGTTATCGTTTACCTAAACTCGTCAACTTAAAGCTCAACATCAATTCCGTACAGTAAAAAGTATAATTAGAGTAGGTACTATTTTAAATTAGGTAATACATAATTAAAGGTAGTATAGATTTAAATGTGTTACAGACACTGCATATAAACGCTGATTTAGATGCTGACTGCACTTCTCCATCCGCCGCTTTTACTTCCCGCTAGCGGGTGTGTTGTGGTAATACGGTACACATCGTGAGGTCAAGCTATTTTTAGCGTGCTTCGTGCTCAAACGGTTTATTTATTATAATTTGGTTATTTGTTCGATTGTTAGTGTTTGTTAAATGTTACTCAACTAGCCAATGTAAATCTGCGAATGAGACTGTATTTTGGAGCATTTTATTATTTCCATTTATATAATTTGGAATATTTTTAAAGACAATTCTATTTAGTTTGCTTTGTACGCAACATTTCGAATCCTTTATATGAGGATGACTACCACCGATACATCCGGATCGCGACGATTTTGTTGTTCAGTTTGTAAATTATTATTATAAATGGCAACGCGGTGAAAAGTCATTTCTGCTTGCTATAAACAAACAATAACATGGTAGTTTTCATTGTTTTACCAAGACAACGTAGTTGGATTTTACTATTTATTGCTTTTAGAATTAGAATTATTACTGTATAATATTCTTTCTCTCTAAGGAAAATCTATTTTGCGCTATCGACCTATATCTATAGATTGATTAAGTTCATTTGGGAGTCATAAACTCTTAAGAATACTTTTATACTGTAGGCAAAGCAAAAGAATTTTTATAAATATTAGCCCTCGATATCCATTGCTAAAACGTTTAACTGCTTAACAACGAAATAATGAAACAACTAATCTATTCTACATTGCCAATTGAATTGTCGCATATTCAAAATGTAACGTGCGAATTGGTGTCGCAAATTTTAATTCTCGTGAGATTTATCAGATTTTACATTATTGAAGCAAAATTTTAATCGAATACTAATTCATTATCTTCTGACATTGTTGCGTACTAGTCTATCTACAATTTGCATTTAAATGGGTGAACTACACATAATAATAGTCAAACTAAAATTTATTGCATTCCATAATATATAATAATTCCGTTATATGGTATGAAAACGGTGCATTTAACTTCAACAAAAATGTAAAAATGTTTAAAATAAAATATTTCTAATATTTTTTATCAAAGATTTTTTTTGAAACATCTTCAGGTGTCCATCCGCAGTAAAGAACAAGCTTTTAAATGCTGGCTCACAAAAGTTGCTTCCATAATGATTATAGAAATTAACAAAAATTTCTTCCACGAGGTAATACGTATTTTATCGTTTAGGTAGGCTTCCACCTAAGACATAAAGTTCAGTTTGGTCACCATTTGCCAATCTTCGATTCACATCTTCTCCAATTGCTCAATTGACAACTCATTTGCTCTTCAACTTCTATTTTCGAATATATTTAAGTTCTTCGTTTGAGTCTTCTATCCCCTATATTGTTTAATATACAGTCTAATAGTTTCTTAAGCAAGCTTTCTTCCGACATTTTTCCTATGTGACATGCGTTTGATGGTCTTCAAACTTGCATGCATCCTTTTCCAGAAGAGCGCTGGAAACCCTTGAAGGATTCACTCATTCAGTGCAACTATAGCATTCAATAAAAATATTTTTTCGTATGAGATTCAGAGCTCTAAGTTCAACGATGATTCTCCAGACCTATTACTTATTTATTATTTAATTCATTTTATTCACAATCATATTGCAATATGTACATTTATGTCACTGAAAACCTAGGAACGGAAGCTATTGCTGTATCAACAACAAATAGGTTAACAATTTCCTTTACATGTATGTAAAACTGACACCAGTAAAGTCTTGGTCAACTTTTATTTTAATTATTTAAAACATGGCGTTTTATCCGGTTTAAATTTAGGTTTTTATAAATGTATTTATCGCTAAAAATATATTTTTTATTTAATATTAGATTTATTTTTATTTTTCCGTATTTTATATTTAATAAATACCATGGAAATAATTGATTGAAACCTTACTTAAAATTTCTTCTATTGGAATTTATGGCCAAGATTCGTAAATGTATAAGCAATGGTTGTAAATAAAACAGTATACATGTATCGTTGGTAAAGTTTCCAAGCCTCGCGATATTGTTTGACCTCGTCGTACGGTCTAGGTCAAACAATATCGTTTGGCTTGTATAGATGTCCTTTACCAACTCAACGTGTAATATATTATTACATACATACATACATAATCCATTTCCTTTTACCGCATTTTGCAGTGTCGGGGTTCCACACAAACTCTTATGGGAGTGCAACGGAGGTAATGGAGCTATTATAGCAAGTACATTACGCTCCCCCATACTTTATCACTCATACAAATTTCATATCTTATCCTAAGGAGCTCAAACACGATTGTACAAAATTTTTAAAATTCAGTCGCAACCGCGGTTTGAACCCCTGTCCCTCTGAACGAGAGGTAGGATCTCTATCACTCGGCCACGGAGGGCCTTATATATTACTAAACAGTTTTATTTAATGTCATATACTGTATAAGTAGACCTTTTAAGAACCTAGATCGCCTTACAGGTATGTGTCTGGTTTTGTCTTCAGTATTAATACATGATAAATCTGAATTTAGTTGGTTTACGCCACTCTAAATTTGCGTTTAGTTTTTGTTTTGCTGTTAATTTGTTTAGGTTTGAAATAGTTCTCGTTGTGTAAATTAACCGTCACTAAATCAAAATCAATATGAGATACAAATTGGTCATCCAAGTGGTTAAGTGGTTCATATTTACGCCGAAAATAATTACACTTTGATAACCTTATTGGTTGGTCATTAAACTCTGGATAATAGTGGAAATAATTGTACTACGACTAACAATAACTTTAATAATAGTAATTATTAATAACTATATATTGTCTTTTGCTTTTATAATAAGTAGGCAAACAGTAAAAAAATATTAAAATATTGTCCAGAGAGGCATTAAGAACTTATTTCGTTATCCTCACGTTTTCTAAATGACTTTAAACAAAATCAAACTTTTATAGAATTACAATAAGGAACGTTACTACAATTATGTAAGCACTACTGAACACAGCCGGTTCTTCGAACCTTTAGAAATTAAATTCACTTAATTAATATAATAATAATAATGTGGGTACGAACCTTGAAGTTGTTTTCATAGCAAAAGAAAACTGTTTCTATTTCAGGTTTTTTTTTCTTCGCTTAAAATAACAATTTGCACAGTGTAGTGCTAGCTATCATGACCACTCTGTAGGATATAAACGCCGAACAAGCTCGTTATATTATATATGGATTAGTCCTCTTTTTAACAAATTAAAACTAATTAAAAATAATTCTATAAATCTAATCTAGTGGGATGTTTAACATGCCTTCTTGAAGAAGTAAAATTGTTTCTTTTGATGCAAGATGACTGACAATCACCATCACTGCAGTCTTTCTCATTAAATATATTATCTAACACTACACTTTTACTTACGTCACTATTAGGATATACGCTTTGATATTATTGTTACTTGCTTTAATAAGAATTTTTATAATTGTTTTTTTGGAAAAAGTGCAGAATCATTCATTAACGTTGATTAATTAATGTTTTGAGAGACAATTTTATAGCTATAAGTATGTAGTTGGGTTAGTTTTGAGATTTTGAGTTGAATAACTTTGTGCGCTATTTATAAAATATTAGAAAGAAATGGTGATCTAGAAAAATTTCTTTAATGATTCGTTTTTATTGTTAAAATAATTAAAACGTTTCAAATTAGTTTTTTAATATGATCATTTCGGATTGATTAAATCCTTCTTCAGTTGATAACATAATTAGAACTGCAACAATAATTTTTTTTTGTTAACAATGTATTTTTTTATATTATATTAATAGGAAAGTGAGAGAAATGTTTGTTTACTTACATTTTTATAGAATTGTGATATTTTTAAAAATTGTTTATTCAAAAGTTTGTGGTGGAATTAAGCACACCACTTGATTTTGTTATTTCATTTTGTATAATTGTTTGATGGATTGTTTACAATAATTTTGTAATTTCTCTAATATATGATTCTTATTAGAAAAATCACTTTTTCTTTAATTCTGTCAATTGATAAAAATGTAATAGTAGAAGCGCATGTCATTATAAATATTTTATTATATCTAATTTTTATAGTTTCTAATGTTTCGCGTTTAACCAAAATAGTTAGTAGTATAAATTTAATTTTTTTTAAAAGAGAATAATATTAAACATATATGGGGAAAAGAAAGAGAAAATAAGTGAAAAACATTGTATTTAAAAAGACTTGATTACTATTCTATTTTCAAAAATAGTAAAAAATCAGATTTTTTAATAAAATTAAATATTAATGTAAGTAAACAAAAAGAAATTTCTCTCACTTTCCTATTAATATAATATAAAAAATATATTGTTAACAAAAAAATTTATTGTTGCAGTTCTAATTATGTTATCAACTGAAGAAGGATGTAATAAATCCGAAATGATCATATTAAAAAACTAATTTGAAACGTTTTAATTATTTTAATAAAAAAGACTCACTAAAAAAATTTTCCTACATCACCATTAACAAAAAACAACGTCGTTATTAAAATTTTAAACAAAATTTAAATATTAGAAAGAAATTTCGTCTAATTGACAGGTATTGACGTTAAGAATATTGTGTGGTTGGTTGGAACCAACAGCCCCTCTTAAATTTTAGTACAATATGTATAGTTCTTTCTTTCTCGGGAATGTTTATTACAGTATAGACAGTACGAGAGCACGTAGTGTAACTTGACACACACCACGAGAGTTCAAAACAATTCGTTCTTAAGAAATTTGTATTGGGAAAGGATACGGTTAAGTGGTGAAAGGCTGCTATTAATTTATCGTTTTGTCAGGTATATTATTTAAACTTTGCTTTGTGAAAATAAATGTTCCAATAATCTGTGTGTGCTGGCCGTTTTAACAATGTTAGTTAAATTAAAGAGAGGATATAAATGTTCTAGATAAACAAATCTGAAAACTTGTCTTGATTGGATTACAATCTATTAAAGCTAAAGTGTTTTCTGGGAACTCTCATACTTAATAGACAAAGCGAGATTTTGTAAGTTATGAGCTTATCGAGTTAACTTCCATAATTTCCGTAATATGATTCATTAGCAACTGTGGAACTGAATTTGTTTTGAAAGTAAGATTGATCAAGTCTAATAATAACATTGAAACTGAAAACATTGGCGCCTTCGAAGCCTCCGTTTCTTAAAGAAAAAGTTCAGAGTTCAGCGATCTGTAAGTGCCAGCAACTTTAGCTTCAAGAGTGTTGTTTGTGAACAGACATGAATATTTATAGTGATTTTTCAGTCTTTACCTGTCAGTGCTAAGATAAATTAAAGGAATACTAGTATAGAATTATTACTAACATATATTGTCATGCTAGAACATGCAACAGGCATTATAAATTACATACATGTGATTTGGGTTACATAATTTCCCAGGCGAAGCATTTATCTGAATAGAAACAACATGAATATTGATTTTAAAAATGTTTTTTTCCACTACTAGCTATGAAGTTGACAATTATTGCGTCTCCTAGCCAACTGAGAAGTTGAATTTCTCTAGTAGTGGTTAATAATTTTTTCTATTATTAACCTAGGTTAATAATGGATAAATTCAAATGTTTTGAGAATCCAGGGATAGTTGTTTAACAAAAACTTGTGCAACATAATTTTGTATACCCAGGAGATTGTCTTTAACGTATTTGCTGCTTGAAATTAGCTAATAGGATAATTACAAACGTTGTTTGAAAATAAGTTTTATTAGTGGAAATGTCAATCTGCATCAGACTACTTGATTTTTGTTTTATTAGTGGAAAGGCGAATTTGCATTCCTGTGCTACTTGATTTTTACAAGAAACATTTTAATTTTTGCCTTGAATTTGGCTAGTAGTGGAAAAAGTATATACACCACGGTGGTGAAGACATTAATAGGCCTCGCACCTTATTCCGCTCGGGGCAAAGCCCCTCGCGAAATAATCTTGGTGCTCGGTCAATAATAACAGTCTTCACCACCTTGGTGTATAATATACTATTATTTTGTTATAGAAACACTATACAATACTGTAAATAAAAAAAAGATTAAATTGATTTTTCTCTTAATTTTTGTATATTTATTTTTATGTTAACCGGGTATTGAACTAAAAAAGTTTATTGTAATGTGGTCAAGTGAGTTCTTGAGTATATTTGAGACTTATATGCCAATGTGGGGGTTTTTTGTTATAGAAGATCTGGACATTTGTTATTTAAATATTGTTACGTTTTGCATTGTTTTCTGAAAGTATAAAAAAAGTTTTTATTTAGGATTTTGATTAAAAAAACTTGTGTAATAATTATTCTACAGAATATTAGGATCAAGTGTATAATGAGAAGTAGAAGTAACAATGTGTTTTTAAACAATAATTTTAAATTTTAATGATTTATCAATGGAAAACCAAGATGATTGCTATTTTAATTCCAAGTTTATGTTTGCATTTCAATATAAGTGTGTGGTATCTGTAGAGAGATAAGATCTCCCTCTATCTTTTTATAATATTATTATAAACAATTAGTTTAATATTTATTAACAATTTGGTTATGTAATTTTAGTTTTAAATTTATTCATTTGTTTCTCACCAAGAATTTAGTTGTAACTAGAAATCTCACTAAACAATTTTGTTTAGAACCAGATATATCACTAGGTTTTAATTGTTTTTCCAATTGCTATATAAACGGCAGGAAATTTTTTTGACACTTTCTTGAAAATTTTCATTTGTACAGAACACGCTTTCTTTTGAAGGGCAAAAATTTTAAAAAGTTTGAGGTTATGTTGTTGTATTAGCTTACGTCAACATCAAACTCCTGTCAAAGATTTAAGGTTATGTTTACTGTTACGTCAAGTTTTTATTGTAATGATAAAGTTTTAGCATTTAATTTAAGTAGTGCAGTTCATAATAAATAATATTATTTTAATTATATAAAAGTGCAGTGAAATAATAATAGTGATTGAAATTTTCTTTTGGTCAAGAAAATTCTTATTTGGTGGTTGTTCCGTCCATGTAGTTTTGTGTTTGCGTTATTGAGAATTTTTATTCTTTTTCTGTTTAATAGTTTAATTTATTTATCAAAAAGGCATATTAAAAACAAATTAATGCATAACATAATGTCATAACGTTTTTTGCCCGCTTTTTGACGTTATGTGTAAATTATTACAATATATAACATTGGGATAACTTCCTTCACCAAGCC
This sequence comes from Agrypnus murinus, assembly GCA_929113105.1. Classification (NCBI taxonomy): domain Eukaryota; kingdom Metazoa; phylum Arthropoda; class Insecta; order Coleoptera; family Elateridae; genus Agrypnus; species Agrypnus murinus. The sequence continues at coordinate 90,942,192 of OV816026.1, forward strand.
CGTCTGCATACTGGTGCGCAAACGATTTATATCGTATCGTTACTATATTAAAGTGTTACTCTGAACTATTTAACATTTTGAGACCTGAAGCTGTACTGACAGTGAAAGAGTGATCACAGCGGCCTCCCAACTAGACCTCCTGAGCTCAGGATAAGAAGACTCACGCGACAAAAGATAAAGGTAAGGATTTATCCCCTTCTTCCCTATTTATAATTGCATAAACCCGCCATTTACTCATATCTTAATAAAATTTCACAAACAGAAAATTTATCTATTTCAAATTTTCAATACAGTCCACTGAAACGCAAGTTCAAAAGAACAGTGGTTGGTTGATAGATATTGTACTATGTTATTGGAGTTTTGAATGGAATTTAGAAATTTAATTCTGAATAAAAAAATCAAATGGACTTACTTTATAAAGGACTACAACTGGTGTTTATAATTAAAAAGTTTATCCAGTAGTACAAAACTATTTTGTCACAAAATATGGTAATTGGGAACATTTCAATCATAGCAACATTTAAGCAGATGAACATACCAGCATTTACAGTTAACTACTAATCCAAGTTATTATTGCGTTTAAGGTGCCAAAATTTTGGGAAATTTGAAATAAATGTAACTTATTCTTATAAATGTAAGTTTATAATATAGCACATGAAATGAAAGAAATATTAATTAACAAAACAAACGGGATTCTACTGTCTTATAATTTCAATTACTTCTATTTTTAATATGGAAACCAATTTTTCTATTTGTGTTTCTAATTTAAAAGTTTTGTTTTCAATTTCGAGCTAATTTTTTTTGTTGAATAAATTGTTCATTTGAATTTTGGTTCAAGAAAATCAACCTTTGGTTTATTTATTTATTTTTTATATGTGTGTGGACATTTAACAATGTTTTATAGATATAATTTAATTTGTGCTCCAATTGAAGCGACCAGTTTGAGAAGTCTCATTTATTTTTGGAACTTACTTTTCAAATTTTGAATAGTTGCCGGTGCATTTTTCTTTGATGGTAAAGGTAAGTGGTTTATGTTTTTATGCATTTTTTCACTTTACTGTTGCCAGAGTTTGATCTTATGTGTTTTTGATTATCAGCTTTATATAAATCAATTTTAAAATTTATCAATCTTCATTCATTTTCGATTAGCTTTGGGAAATTCTTAATTGTTTAATATAAAATTAGCCCCGTAAATATACCTATAACCTACAGAAACACAAAGGCGATTTTTATATAGATAAATACCTAACCTACCAAAATATAGCTGTGCTGGGAGTATCAGCTTGATCCAAATAACACTGCTTTAGTTTTTGCCGGCCAACCCCAATAAGTCGGAGAGGGGCGGGGTAATACAAGATATAAAAGAAAAAAAACAAGCGCCACTTCGTTTAAAAACAATGCTTATTACTAAAGCTTCAAGCTTATCAGATAAACGAAGAAATAGATCTTTTACTAAAATATGGGCAACTTCCATAATTTTGATCGTACAGTGCATATATACTTACAATTGACGAGCTGGAAAGCAATATTATAATCACACAAATAAATAAATAAATAAATAAAACACACGTAGTGAAATGTAAACTTTCTAAGTATGGCTTTATTGAAATTGTAATTATTGTGCTGATCAAAAATTTTAATGTCTAACAAAAAAAAATGAATGAATGGTGATTTGTATCACAGCAAGTTGTAAACTTAAAAACTACCCTAGGAAAATTTCACTACTCGAGATCTCGTGTTAACTAGTTCTTAAAATTAACATGCATGAATAAATTGTATACACGTTTAATAAATATATATAAACATAAATAGAATGACACAAAATACATACAATTTTAGACAAACATCCCACCATTCGAAACCCACGGCTGTTTTTGTATAATTTAAAGCCTTGCTTAGGGGTTTTCGGTTCACCCTTCGATATTTTGTTGTTTTGTTACGACCCGGTACATATATAGATGCAAGTACGGACCCAAAGGGGAAAGACCTCTAATTATACCCACGGTCAGAGGGGCAGGAACAGGAATAAAAGACAACGAGCAACAAAACCCAAAAGAAGAGACCTACAAAGAAATCACCCTGTATATTGTATTAATTTTAAATATTTGAAGAATTTTACCTTTCTATAAACTGAAAGGTCTTTTACAATACAATTCCCTCAAGGTAACTGATAGGGAAATATTACCTAAAATAAAAAAAGACTTGATCAGATTTTAGCACATGGAAATTAAATGAAAAGAATTTACCTAAATGGTTAGCACCAGAATGTAATACGTCTAATTTGTCGATTAATCGCATATAAATAATCAAGCGATCATTCTGTTGAATGCGAGACTTTCTCCGCTGAAGCGAATTATATCCAAAACCAATTTTTTAAGATAACCAAAGTTATAATATACCATATTAATATATATACATTTATGTAATGTATGTATTATATGTAAGTTATTTGTAACTATATTAGTCATCTGAGATTTCATTTTTCACTGCAAAGGTAGGTATACAGTTCAAAATGAGGGAGGTCTATTCTAATTACTTCTTAGGAAGTTTATGTAACAACCTTTCTATTTACATAAGGTGTTTCAATAATACTTTGGCTTTAATAGTTCCAAATAATTTAAATATACTGCTAAATTATGCAGTTTTTCTATCAGAAATCTACTAAAATGGGTTATTTAACAAGATAGTTACGTATTTACCTGAACAATATGATCTTTGTAAAAACTAGCATAAAAATAATGTAAAATGTAACCGACTGAAAAAGCTGCAATTTCTATTTTAAAACAAAGCGATTCGTATATATTTCACTCTCTCAATAAAATACACATAAAGGCTAATAATTCACTTTACAAGAATCCCCCTTGCAACATTATTTTGCACTGGTTTAACGTTTTTTCTCATTTTCCACGTTCCACTTTTATTACAAAAGGAGAAAAAAAATGTTTCACATTTTAGAAAGATATCGGTGTCATTTGTTGTTAAAGTGATTTCAAGAACAATGTCAACAATCAAAACATGTAAACATATAAAAAAGAATGTTTCAGATATTGCCAGTTCGAATTAATTTGTTTGTTACGTTTTATATATACTGAAAGCTGTTTCTGCAAGGTTCTTTTTCTGAATGAGCAAAAATTTAAATTTACCATTGCAAATTTCCAGAGTATTTAGCATTTCTGCTTTGTTTCCAGTTTGTAGCAGATGGTTGGAATTTCCATAAAATCCTTTTCTTTGTTGCTAAATGTTTTATTTTGATGGGATGTTTGTAAAAAATATAATACTGAGGAATAGATGAAAATTGACAACGCATTTTATGAGACTAATAAGAGTTATTAGATTTTTATCTGGGTTTACAGCGTCTATTGTAGAATGGATTTTAATTAAAGTAATAAAAGATTTTTATTTTATATAACTGAATAAGGGTTATAACCTCACATGACGCTATGTCAACTGACCTTGTTTTGTATAATATATTAATGGCCCAAAGCAATCTTTTGGTCTTTATTATAACTTTAATAGTATGGCTATTAGAACGATAACTTAAACCGAAATTTCTATAGAATCAAATACATAGAACGTAAATAGTAAGTATAGAATGGAATAATATAGAAAATATACTTTACCGAATGTAAATATGTAAAATAACTATTAAATAGAAACAACAAATAGAGAAATTTATATTTGTATTTCTCATAAATATATCTTTGGTCATCCTTGGTCGAATGGTAGACATCCTGCCTCTCAATCAGGAGATGAACTCAAATCTTAGTTGCGATTAAATGTTAAAAATTTAGCATACTCATATTTGAGCTCATTAAGATAGACAAGTTTTATATGATAAAGTGTGGGAGAATGTAATGTATTTAATAAATGTTAACATTAAATGTCCGGAACCAGACTCTAAAATACAGTACATATGTGCAATTTTATCGTTACGCCTCCTTTCTCACGGGGAAACTTCTATTGCTATTTTCACCTACATCTGCATAGCGCTATCTTTTATCTAACCCCAATATATTCTGTCATTAATATTGCGGATGTTGTGGGTGAAAAGGAAAGATAACTTTAAGTGTACCCATCGCACTTGCACTTGTACATTATATGAATGAAATGTTGCAAATTATAAAAGTTCTCATTGTTGTTATTGTAATTTAGCAATAATGAATATTATTAATAAATAGCTACTATTATCAATTATAAAATTTTGCAGAAAAGGGAATGATCACTGGATCAATCCCTAGAGGACATGTATTCTATCAACACATTTGCCTAATGTTCTGTAATCGAACCGATTGTAAATATAAATTAACAAATAAAAAAAAATTATAAAATGTTAAAATTATCAATCTTACGTTATTTCTTTTTTGTAATATTGTGTTTTATTAATTTTGTAATAACTTTATATAGTAATAATAAAAAATATGGTAAATCGCCTCAACAGATGAACGGTAGAGACCTCGCTTAGCAAGGGGCCCAGGGTTCGATTCTCCGCCGGACTGAAAATTTTTCTATATGGATTTGCATTGAAAATATATTTTATATTAAAACATTAATTAAACAAATATAAATTAACCTTTATCATAAATTTATAACTTTTATAATAATAATAATTGCTATAACCGATCACCTGTGAACCAGACCCCACAGAAGCTATAAAACTTAAAAGGGTGGGAGGGGGCGATTATTATCATTACGCAGGTCCAACGTGCGGCTGCAGTCGACTTACAGATGGAACAGCGCAAATCCCACATTTATGTCACAGCTAAGGAAAGCTGCAGAAAACCTAAACCAGATCTGTCGGTACCAGGAATCCAACCTGCGCCGCTTGTATGAAAGTCCAGCACGCTAGACAATGCACTACCAAGACTGTATAATTCATATTTCATATAATTAATAATAATAATATTGTATGTGCTGTAATCTATGGCGTTTTAATAGAACTACTGATCGTACGATATCATCTTCCACGGTCATTTCCGTTCAGTTTAGAGATTGTGAGCAATGAGTCATTTACATGGTTAATAGACTGTGCGAAATGTGCAATTTTCTATAGTGGTCGTAAATAAAGGATTTATCTTACTATATCAAAAATTGTCAATTGGTGTCTTTATTGTTATGCAAAATAGCTCTCCAAAATTTGCAGTTATAGAAAAGTTATTAAAAAAAAGGTTCGTTATGCCTACTTTCACGCAAAATTGAGATTGTCTCATGTATCATTTTCAATCTTGAATGTCTACGAAATTTGTTGGCGTGAAAAGTTGTCATATATATATATATATATATATATATATCAAAATGTATGCAAACATTTTTAGTTTTTTAAAAGGTTTCCGTGACACCTCCCTTTCCTAACGTTTCTTTCATATGAATTTTTAATTGTTAAATATAAGAAAAGGCTCTCTTTGGTGAGTAATAAAACAAACAATAATTTTTTTTTCTATTTGCGTGTTCGAATGAAGCCGTTTATAATAAGCCAGAAGAATACTGGAAACAGTAACATTTAAATTTTTAAAGCTGATGTCACTGTTTAACAGCTGTTCTTAAAACGTCAAACTTATTTAAGTTGTAAATTTGGAAAACAAATGCAGAATTAAAATGTTTGGTGTTAATTTTATTTAAAAACTAACTTATTACTAACTATAACTAAGTTATTATTTTTAAATTTTTACAAAATAATGCAAATAGAAAAAATAATATAAAGTGCCCCTTTCATAAGATGTTTTAGCGCACTTGTGCACTAATACTTTATTATACAATTAAATGAAAAATACCGCTCGAATGCCTAATAATGGAATGGTTTTCTTATAACCTATGTCAATTGTTTATATTTTCTACCTCTTCTGAATTGCTAAAAAGTCGCATTTTTCCCTTGGGGCTAAGACGGTTTTGAAAATTTCGGTATAAGTAATATAAGGAAATTTAAATTTTTTTATTACTCATTTTTAATAATTCCCTGAACCTTACATTCAACCTCATATTTCACACTTCCTTTTACAAATTTCTTGACAAATTATCTTGGAAGTAATTTTCAGTATTACGCTATAATTCCAAATGCAAGTAATAAAGAAATTTCCAGAAATTGTTTTGAAAAATCTCAAATCTACGTACTGGAGTTGCACGTATGTAAATAAAATTGTTGATCACACACGATATTACACGTTTGTTAAAAGTACTCTTGATAATTCTTGATAAGGGGGTGTAACGTAGCTGTTAGATGTATTATCTGTTAGGTATTTTATCGACCTTTGCAAATTCGCAATCATTTTCTGTTATAAAAACCTTTAGCTGAGATTCGTCCCTTCTGCAATTCATACACTTCATTTTAGATTTGTTTATTTTAATTAATACTATGCCATTTCTTTTGCAGCTTTTTATTACTACATATATATTTTTTGTTCAGTTTTTCAGTTTTCTTAGTATCATTGCCAAACCCTGGATAAGCAAATAATTGAATTACCATTTCTCATCTATTTCCGAAGGATATATCTTTACCTTTGCTATATACTTTCTTATACAGCTGTATAGTGCTACTAATATTTCAATTTGTAAAAAGTAGTAAATGTGAATTTTGGGACTTAAAAAAAGACTCAATGTAGATGCCTCCGGAACAGACGACAGAATTTTATATACCGTGTCGTGTTGCGGTTATTTTACCTTATAGATTTAATATGTTTATGTATTGTAAATTTTTTAAATTAATCGACCGAACTAAATAAGATCACACACGGCTATTTTTGCTGCAATGCAGCATAACACATAACGGAGCACAAGTCAATACTAGTGTGAACACCTCTGCAACCTTAAAAGTAACGCAGCAAGTCAGTTGCATGCAGTATTTGTTTTCTACGCGTAGTCCAAAAAGTAGCTGCGTGTGAACGGAACTTTAGCGAGTTGCGATGGTTGCAAAAAAATTTGTTTGGTTGAATTTTGCAGCGCCTGCGCCTGCACTATCACTATCAATATAGTTCTGATATGAGGAGTGTGTTTGGTTTCTTTATTAAAGGTGTCACCTTTTCCAATAAATACTCGAAATCTGTCGCTTCCATTCTAAAAAGTCTTTATAAAACGCACCATCCCTTTCACGCAATATTTATAGCTCCGCGTTCTTTTTCTTAATCCAGTCTTTTACCCAAATTGTTTGTTTTGTTGGGTGTCGTCGGTATCATCTTCAATTTATTAAGAAGAATCCTCCCTGAGTACCCGTATACGCGCTATATAAAAGCTTGTTATGCGTTTTTCTAAACGCAGTTACCATGTAAAAAACTTTTTGTAGTTGGAATTTGGTTGGCTTAAGAGATAAATGTTATCGTTTTTACATGTGGGTCTTGAAATTTCATTTTTATAATAATATAGCGAAACATTTTAATGCAAAGTTGAGTCAATTTTACTCAGATTTACTTTCATTTATTCACAGAACTAAATAAAATTTAAAAAAAACAAACACTTTCGTTCGACAGAGTAAATCATTTTCTTTCAGAAAAATGTCAATATTTGTTTTTAAATTTAAAGATGTCCCTGATTTTGCCACAAATTTAAGTCTGTATTGATGCATTTCCGAGTACTGGTAGGAAACCCCCTAAATAAGAGAACAGCTAATAAACCGTTGCAGCTAGCTTTGTCTTACACCCATATTGGACACAAATATTTCTGATTAATCCAAACTTTTAAAAGCCGACGTGCACAGGACAAAACGCCAAGGAATCATAAAATACAATAATAATACTAATAAAATACTGCACCTATGTTGCAGATGTTGGCTGCATGTAGAAAAACTTGCATGCTGCGCGCTACTTTTAGGATATGTGTGAACACGACGCGAAACTTTTGCAGCCGCAACTCTAAAACTTTCATCTGTTAGCAGTCACCTTTACCAAGATTTTTAGCATGTCATTTCGTTGAGTGTTCAAAATCGGTACACAAGTATGTTCTGGGAACTATATGGTGGGTTAGGTAATTACATCTACAGACAAGCTCGAAACATCTGGGTTAATTTTCCTTAAGGTCCATTAAACTTAAAATTTTCCTTCGCTTGTCCTTGATATAATTACATTGCAGATGTTTAGAGTAGAAGAGGATTTTGGAAAGACAAGACGTGAAATTAAAAAAAAAACAAGCGGAAATAGGAAGTGACCATCTTCTAACGAGGATGGAAATAAAGACTCAAAAAGAGATACATAAGAAAAGATAAGGGGTTATAAATTAAAAAATGAAGAAACTAGAATGAAATACCAGGAAATAGGAGATAAGATATTTAAATAACAAAATGAAAAAAAAGGTATAGAAGAAACAAGAATATAATATAATGAGTATAAAGGATAAAGAAGGAAAAATAATTGCTGGCGAAACTAAAATAATGGTCAGATGGAGACAGCACTAACTGAAGATACGACCAGAATTATAGAAGACGAAAAAGAGAATATAGAAGAAAGTGAAGATGTTGAAGAAATTAAGAAAGAAGAGTTAATAAGTCTAATAAAAAAGATCAAAATAAGAAAAGCATCAGGGACTGACAACATTACACCCGAAATGATACCAAACGGATTCAAATACAGGAATAATCCTTCCAATATAGAAAAACGGAGGTAAGCGAGATTGCAATAGCTACCGCGGAATAACACTATCGCTGGAATCTTTCCAGCGCGAATAATAGAAGAAAGAATAAGAAGAAAAATAGGAAATACAATAGAAGAAATACAGGATAGATTTAGGGAAGAAAGAAGCATGATAGACTTTATATTTATGATCAGACAAATTAGTGAAAAATCAATCTCAAAGGACAAAGAAATACATGCATAGTTTATCGATCTGTGTAAAGCGTTTGATAAAGTAAAAAGAGAGAACATATGGAAAATATTAAAGAAAAGAGGAGTCAACAAAGGCTTAATAGAGGTGATAAAAGTGATGTATAAAAATAACAGAAATATAGTAAGAACAAACAATGAAGACTCAAAGAATTTTACAACAGAAAAAGGGGTGAAACAGGGATGTGTACTCAGCCCTCTATTATTCACATTAGTGATGGATGAATTAATTAAAGGGATAAGAAACAAGATGAAAAATTGAATGTAGGATACTGGAAGATGGAGGAAGTGAAATTGACAGAATTAACATTCGCAGATGACATGATCATTTTAGCTGATTCAGAACAAAACTTACAATTTGACTTACACATATTAAACCAAGAATTACAAAAGTATAGTAAGTGAGCAAAACGAAGACTATGATAATATCAAATATAAAGAAAACACATAACAAACAAATACAGGGAACGAGAATTGAACAAGTCAAAATCTATAAGTATGTAAAATCAGTAATAGAAGAAAATGGTAAGATGGACAAAGAAATAAGTGAAAAACTAAGTCCTACAACTAAGCTATAATCACCTACAAGTACCTAAAACCACTTTATAGATATTTTCACAAAATTTACAAGGTTTACACGGTATAATTTTCAAGTTTATTCGCACAGTGCCATGCCATACTCACGTATCACTTTCAGAATAATCCATTATTAAAATATTAGAGACCAGTGATGAAAAATAGAAATGATATTATAGTTAATTCATTATAAAATTATTTTTTCCCAAATGTATTGTAAAAACCGTCCAATTGTAGAACAGGGTAAATATTAAAATGTACAAGATACTTATAAGGTATACGTATAGCTTACCAAATTGACCATCAAGCAATGTTTAGCAGAAGAAAAGTTAGCTTACCTAAAAAAAAAGAAAATTCAATTAGTGTTTAAGTAACATTAATAAATATATTAAATCTCTATTCTATGACTAACTTATAACCCCATACGAATATGTAACCTGGTTACATTTTGGTTGAAAGTATCGGCGTAAATCAGACAAAAGGGTTTTACTTTGTAATCTAGTAAATCAACTTCATGTAGTATACTTATTCTTTAATCGTGTTACATTATACAGGGTGCTACGATACTTGGAGCATGATTTGAAATGGCAAATAGTACATACGAAAATAAGCAACTTTTACATACTTTTGAAACACGTTTCTGCTAAAGCAAATTTTCTTACCTTCTACAAATTCTTTTTGAAACAGACAGGCACTTCTTGAAATGGCAGTTAATTTAGTATTAATTATACAATGTGCAAATTAACTTTTCTTTGCATAGTACTTAGTGTGTAATAAATTTCTGACTAATTAGTGTTGTGTTATTGACTTATTGTATTTAAGTTTAATGTTAGCGAGATTACGATAGTGCTCTCGTATGTTAAAAACGTAAATGTATAATCAGGCCTGCAGAAATTGGTTTTTATAGCTCTGAGGTTCAAGTGCCGGCAGTAATATCTTTTGTTAAAATATCTTTAGACTCAAGTACCGACAATAACATCTATTGTTAAATTATCTTAGAAAGAGCATTCAACAACAGTTGTATAGAATTGGATTCAGAGCCGTCTTCTTTTATTTTTTGAGGATATATAATTTAAGTAGTACGGAATAGAAACAATTCATGTTTTTGTTAAATCGCATTTAACAGGTATAACAAAACAACAGGGAATATTTTATTTGTGTTTTTTATCTTTTAGCTTCCTTTTTTGTGTCTTAATAAATGGAGTCTATACAAATTTAAAGATATACCTTCAAAAGATTTCCTAAATATTTCCCTGATAACATTTGATAGTATCCTTTTATTTAAGGCTTTAAGCAGTAAGCTGAGTAAGCCTATAACAATTCTTTGTTGGAATAATCACTATTGTTGTGAAATACCGGTCATAAAAACCAACCTGCAAGCCAAACTATAAATTACACGTAAAGATTAAAGAACAAGTGCCGTTACGTACACAAACATGCTCCACAGGCATACTAACAAGGAATTAATGGACAAGTTGTTATCTTGTGATGTAGCTGATCGCAGCAAAAGCGGACAGACTGTATGCACAACAATTTCCAGGAAGAGTAGCTTCAGCTCTAAGGAGATTTGTTGCAGTGGTTCAGCGAGGCCATACTACCGGGTTATTGCGGACTCAACGTGTTATCCGACGTTCCCACTTTCAAGGGCGGTTTACAATTAATTTATGGGCTAGAATTGTCAACAATATGCTAGTTGGGCCCTTCTTGAACTAAATTAATTAATGATTAAGATAATTGTGATTAGACAGAACACTCGATATCATGAAATCGGGCATTTCATTTTGTAGTTCGGTACATATTGGACAAACACTTCGAAATTTTGACATAAGATATGAGCACGTGTGTTGTTACAGAAATAAACATCCCGAAACATTTAATTACACCAAATACCTTTTAGAACAGGATCACACAATGACTCCCCAAAATAATATCAAATTCCTATATTTTTGTAATAACAAACGCAAATTATATACTTTAAAAGCTTTCGAGATATACAAACACAAACTCAGGGTCCCTTTAATAAACAGATTGAGTTCAGTAGTTCTCCGTTACTGGAAGTGTTAGAGATTCAATTTTTATTATTTTTATCTAGTTATCTATTTTTTGTATTACCTTAGCGACGTCTTTGTTTATATTCATAATACCTTTGATAATGACAGCTTAGCTGTCGAAACAATTGTCAGGTTATATTTTAATAAATATTGTGAAACTTTTTATTAATCTTCATTTATTTCATAATTAAGATAATAATTAATATCATGTATTTCAATGTTTATTTCCCTGGACTAGTTTATTCTGTTTGATATTACAGAATGCAGTTTCTCATAAATAATTCACTAGGTATTTTAGGTTTTACGCCAATATTTGTAACATACAGTAATTTAGATGCCACCATTGGGCACCAAAAATAAGCCACGACGTTCCTTACCTTAAGCCCTACAAATGGTCCTCAAAAATAAGAAACACACATATTTACTATACAATGATGTTTAAGACTCTGTTTCAGAAACAACTCTCGGTTTTACAACTCTTGTTTTTTCGGACAAATTACTTTCAGGTCGTAGGTGCTAATTTGAAGGCTTACTGACTTCAAATTTAAGCAGGAATAATAATTTACAAAAATAACACATTAAGCTTTCCTATACTGTTTGTATGAATGATTTTAATTATAGATCTTAATTAATAATAGAATGTTAAAATTATATTCGAAAGGATCGAAATAGTTAGATCGATTTATTTTATAAATAAAATCAATACAATGCAAGAAACGACAATTTTATTTTATTTCGTAGCAATAGAACAGTTTAATTTATTTCATATATTTATTAGTTTAAATAATTATTATTAACTGCGTAGATATTAATTTGGAAACCAGATAATATATAAATCTGTTGTATATTGTTCAAATCTTGAACAGAACTGCATTATTCGCTCACCTAATGTTGTTAATATGTTGTAGCGCGAACGAAAACCGTCAAATTCATCAATCATCACAGTTTAGTTTTCACATCATAGTTTCATTTTTCGCATTGATACATTGTCGCAATAATTTTATATAAGTATTGTTATTATTGTTACCCAAAGCAGGATAAAGATTGGATGAAACACTTTTCTTTAAATTTACTACTAACTGAAATTTGTTTTTACCATTAAAATTATTGTTAAATCAACTTTAAACTCAAAATACGTTTTGGGTGTGTACGGTAAAATAATCAGATTCGTCACATAACCTGAATTGTTTAAATTTGGCAGATTTACAAACTTAGGTAGTTTGAACAACCACAAACTGACTTTAATTAATAAATCTCAGAAGGTACGGTAGAAAGATTTGTTTAAATTTAGCAATTATTTAAACTTTGGACACATTTACACAACCACAACTAGCTTAGTTTAAAAATTCACATCGCACCTTCAGTGGGGTGCATGAAGTACGATATCGTAGATTCTCCTCCATATTTGTTGCGTTGTTCTCGCCATCAGCAAGCTGTCTTCCATCCAAAGTATCACAAGAGAAAAAACACAACACCATAACATGTACCGAACGAGAACAGAGATGTCTACCGATACTTCTGCAACCTTAACATGATCAGTCACTATTAGCCAATGATACATAAACATGATTTGCCTTTTTGGTGCCTAATCTAGTATGCTTTGTCAAATGCTCAGTATCAAGTGTTTTTTCTTAGATTATTAAATTTTTATCGCAAAGGTAAACTAAGACGAAATACATTCTCTATTTTTCGTATAAGGTCATAGATACACCAAAAATTTGCTTAATATTAAATTTGTTATAACCAGTAAGAAATAAATTCCAAGCATTATAATACGGGATTAGTATCAAGCTTATTGTAACAAACGGGAAATAAATTTGAAATATTATACTACAGGGTTTATTTAATAAATCCCAGACAGTTTAAGTTGGTCGACCAACTTTAAATTGGCAACATTTATTTGTAGTGATGTAACCAGCTAATTTTGGCCCGTCCATCAGTACCACTTGAGTCGGCTTGGTGGACATACATCTTGTACGGTATATGCATTGCGTATGTAATGCTCCCTGCTCACTCAATATTGATAAAGTTAATTAATAATAACAATTGAGTATATTTTATTTAAACACATAAAAGAACATAACAAGAATCATATAAAAATGGTTTCTATCATGTGAATCAACTTATAAGTATTTTTGTCATATAGGTATTTTATAAAAGACATTTTTTGTTAAAAAATATATTTAAAAAAGGCGCGTTATTATTGTTCGACCTATCATCATCACATTTAACAGATAAGTTGCAATGGTTTATAATTTTGGTATACTGGAATGACTAGATAATCAAACATTTTATCGCTCTTTGTATTATTAAGTACGTATTACAAATAAAATAGTAATTCATTTTGTGACACGACTGCAGCATTAGTATAGAAAATTATAGAATATTTGTTAAGTTGCAAGAGTAAGAGAGAGCAACCACGCGACACGATGTGTTAAAGAGAAGTTCAACGAAAGAAGCGATTATTACGCCGCCACGTTCTCGCTACGTAGCCTAAAGATAGCTGGACAAGTTCCAGAAAGGTTACTGCAACGTATCTGCTACCCAATAATTGTTACCCATTTCGGTTCCAGGCACGTAATAATACGTGGTTGTGACTAGTCGCAAAAACTTAATAGTTCCACCGGTAGTTGCTGGTACGTATCAAGACTAAAAATGCTGCTTGGGTTGATCAATGTACAACTACTGTACTATAGGAATTGTCTAAAAATTAAGTATACTTTGAAACTTCCCCTTGGTACTGCTGTATTTTCAACTTCAACCCATTGCTAGCAAATAAACTTATGTTTACAACTAAAACTAAATTTCAAATAAAAAATTAAAAAATTTCTATCTATTATTTTGTTTGCAAGTCATTGTCTATGAGAAAATGCTACAGTTACTAAAATATTTCAATCTTAAGATTTGTTTTTTTAACGGAAAATAAACAAGACGTTGGATTGAGAACCTACCCACGCACAAACACAATTTGTTGAATTGGGAAAAAGTGTAAAGCTATTATTGGAAAGGGTGTTACATAAAAAAGAAAGGTTGGAAAAGTAATAAATCTATCATTATATCTAAGAATTTTTAACATCATCTCATACATCATAAAACCGTGCAGAGAATAGTTGTGTAAGAAAGAAACATAATAAAAAGGTCTAACCTTCTTTTATACAGTTTGACGGAAATAAACGCTTATCTAGTACACAAATCTATTGAAGGAAGATTTATGCATTTATACACGTGAATGATTACAATGTTTTTTTGACATTTTGTGTTCGTTTGGAGATAAACTAATATGCGACAGCCCAGTTGCATCGTAAAAGTTCAGAGGGCTATCATTAATCAGGGTGTAAAGTGCAATTTTAAAGCAAATAATACCAGCAGGTTTTGTCGTTTGATTCATTGCTCAAATTATTAATAATGGTAATATTGCTGATGGTTCATCAATTGCATAACGGATACGTACTTCTGACTAATGATATGTATTGAACTTATTAATACTAATCAAATTACTTTACAAAAATTTTAAGATACAAATTCTTAATTCCAAAGATAAATAATAACATAAAATTGTCGGTTGATTTATAACGCTAAACAAACACGAAGAAGAAATTCTTCAGGATCTACTGTAAGCAACCTTAGAAATCTTTGAAAAGTCGCATCATAAAAATAAATGCAGAACAGTACTGTATGGATAATTCTTCAGAAATATTAAATTTACTGTCCCTGCTTAATTAATGTTATATTACGAATACCTTTTTACCTGTTCGTTCAGTACAGTGAAGAGGTAATAATAATAGCCTGGCTAGATAGACTTATCTAGCCAGGTATATATTAACAACTAAACTATTTTTTTAAGAATAAAAAGTAAACTTTGTTATGTCATAATGTCATTCACGTGGCATGTCCCTAGTATGTATTCTCAAAGTAAAAAGCAGTTTTTCTAAGGCATCAGTTAATGATTATTGTTCTAATTAAGGAGAATTGTAAAACAGGTATAGGGCTCTCATCCAGAGTCAATTAATATACAGGGTGCCCATTATGTCTGGAATATCGTATATATCTCGGTAAATATCGACTTTATAAAAAAATTTGTTATATAAAAGTTGTTTAGCATTTTATTTTCCATAATTAAATAGCATTCAATTGTTTTTATTTCAGAAAACAAATGAGTAATGAATAACACTTTAATTTTTTTAAATAGCATTGTACCCTTTCATTAGGCTCATTTGATAGAGATTTTTTTCTCTTTTCGATGACCTAAAATCTTAGCACCCTTATATCAGAAAATTTTTGAAAAAAATGTAAAAAATGTGTATTAAGTTAATTTCACCAATAACATGAATCTAGATATCCGAGATCGTAAACTATCTCGAATTATTACCCCAAAATAAACAGATGTGCATCTACATAATGTACAAAACAAAACAAATGAACAAAAAACAAAATAAAACAAATGAACAGAAAATTATGTACGTCTCTTATAAAGCTTGAAGACAAAACGAAATTAGCAATAAAATGGTTTTCATGGCAATATGTGTTCAAAACGATCACCATTAACTGCAAGGCAGTGGCCCAACCTATCACGAAAAGCTTGAAAAGAATTTCTGAGCGAGCTGGGAGAAATTGCTACAGCTTCATTTTGTATTCGTTGCTCTAATTCGGCCAGATTCTGGGGTCGGTCTGTATACAATTTTGATTTTAAATATCCCCAGAAGAAGAAATCGCAAGGTGTAAGATCCGGAGATCGGGGAGGCCACTCCACAGACCCTCTTCTGCCTATCCAACGGGCCGGGAATACCACATTTAAATATCGGCGTACATCTAAATGATAGTGGGGCGGTGCATGATCTTGTTGAAACCAAAGATCATCAAGATTTGCTTGACAAGCTGGAATAATTTGCTGTTGCAATAATTGCAAATAACGGTCAGCAGTTAGAGTACCACGAATAAAGAAAGGTCCAATTATGTGATCTGCACAAATTCCCACCCATACGTTAATTTTTGTGGTGTTTGGGTATGATTTTGGATCATCCTATGGGGATTTTCAGCGGCACAATATCGACAATTATGCCTATTTACATTTCCATTTAAACAAAACGTAGCCTCGTCAGAAAAAACAATATTATTAAGAAAATTTGGATTGTTGTTGATTCGCTCCATAATAAATTCACAAAATTCAACACGTCGATCGTAGTCATCTTCGGATAATTCTTGCAATAAAGTCCGTTTGTACGGATGAAATTTTTCTGAATGTAATATTTTCTGTATTGAACCTTTACTTACGGCATGGTTTAAACTTAACTGACGAGTTGAAATGTTTGGATTTTCTTCGATTTCTATTAAAACATTGAGCTTTTTGTCTTCATTTGTCGCAGACCTCTGCGGACCAGTCTTCGCCAGATCCTTAACATTGCCAGTTTCCCTAAACCGTTTCAAGGTTTTGCTAACTACTGACTGGGTGATTGGTTCTCGATGTGGATAACGCTCATTAAAAATTTCACATACTTCTAATTGTGTTCGTTTGCGATCCCCATAACCGACCATAATTAAAATTTCTATACGTTCAGTTTCTGTTAAATGAACCATTTTTATTTTTCCATGTACCAACAACTTAATTAAATAAACAAACTTCTGTCATAATAAAAGCCTACAATCAATTGTTAAGACAAATGAAAGAGATCTCGGATATCTAGATTCATGTTATTGGTGAAATTAACTTAATAAACATTTTTTACGTTTTTTTCAAAAATTTTCTGATATAAGGGTACTAAGATTTTAGGTCATCGAAAAGAGAAAAAAAATCTCTATCAAATGAGCCTAATAAAAAGGTACAATGCTATTTAAAAAAATTAAAATATTAAACAACTTTTATATAACAAATTTTTTTATAAAGTCGATATTTACCGAGATATATACTACATTCCATACATAATGGGCACCCTGTATAAAATTTAAGCATCGACTACTACACAATCAATAAAATGTTGTCCCTGATATTTTTACCATTTGCGTGGATCTAACTAAGAGAGAAGAACATTATTAAGTTTCACGTATAGTATCAATATTTCTACAATATCAGCAATACACTTGTATTGCTTGCATATGTAATTTTAATGAAACCAACATGTAGGTGTCTTGTTCAGTTGATCTATAAACTTTATAGGGTGATGTATGAGTACATTTATTTCGTGTCATTCACGTGGTTATGATAATTTCTTACTGGTGTTGAATTTAGAAAAAAGAAATTCGTAAGTAGATACACTCGTACTTGTGTTGTTTCGTTATAGCTAGAATGAAGCCTCCAAAGAAAATAGTCTAGCTTGGTGCTATGTTATATTAATGCTCTAATAGTTCACGTGGCATTTTCATTGTGTCATTTGCGTGGATTTATAAAAAATACTAATTTTTATTTTACTTGTTAACCATTACTATGCCATTATTAAGCATTATCATGTTAGATACATCTTTTTATTATAATATTAAAGTTCACTTTTTTTATTAAATATAATCTTTCCTGTCATTTCCATGTTATTTAGATTATTTACGTGGATTTAAACACTGTAAAGGTCGAAAATGAACAGATTAAGCTCTACTAATCAACAGTATGTGTTCTATACAATCAATTAATCGTACTCTTTCTTAGAAAAACAGATTTCAACATTTTTCTTTTCCGAGAATTTTTCGCATCCAAATTGTGAATTTCGGGAGAAATGCCCATAATAATGCAGCTAAAAAAATATAAAATCGATATTTTAAACTTTAATCAAACTTACAAATTGCAATTACTAGTAAAATTGTATAAACCGCTTTACCCCTTACCACACCAAAAATTTTCATACATCACCAGAAAGTTCTTTACCGTTTATTTACATTAAAATCTTTTACTAATCTTTTTAACAAATCTCATTACAGACCTTTAAGAAATTAGAATTTTTAAAATCCCAATCACAATTTAAAGAAATCATTAAGTAACGAATTTGTGACAGAATAAAGTTGTGCTGTTTAAATTATTATCCTACTAATTTTCTCCAGCTCGTCATTGAAATTTTATATTTCAATTTCAAGATTATGGATTTATGTGGCATATCTGCTGTGAAAACTTACATTGGGTGTGCGGCCGCGATACGCTTAATTAGCGCGTCACCCTCTGGTAGATCTATTTTTATTAATAGAAATGCAACTAGATTAATTAATACAATTGAATTAATACAAACCCTGTCGCTTATTTCTATACAACTTATAATTTTTAATAAATCCTACATATGAGGCTGTATTAAATAGGAAATCTATCTTTTACGTTGATAAATAAACATTTGAATAAATTTCAATTTTGTACAATTTTTATTTTGTTATATAGTAATATAGTAACATAATAAACAAACACGTTGCTAACGTAAATAAGCTGGAAACATCCATAAAGCAAATATTTAAAGAGTTACTTGATCAAATTAATCAGTATCCGTCGTTTATTGTTTATCGTCAGTATCAAATTAATCATTGAACTCATTGAATTCATGTTACACCTAAAAATTAGAGAAAATTAACAACAATTAGAGGTGTAAAAGTCACAAGTTAGCATTATAAAGCAATTTGGTCTAATAAATCATTGAAGATTAACTTAAAAACAACTTTACCTGAGCTTAATGCATAATTAAATAGTTTAATTAGGATTGATTACGATATGATTAAGGTTATAATAAAATTGATGAAATTTCTAGTATCTACTTAAAAGTTGATTAAATAACTGGTCAACCAAAAACTCTATCTATGTAACGACATCTTTTTACCGAAGCTTTTGCTGAATTCCACGTGCTTGCATGATAAGTATTTCGTTATTTCGTCTTTCGTTCTAAAAGGCCTTAGTGGTGAACAAGAATAATCTTTTGGTAAGATTTTGAATGAAACGCAAACTGCAAAAGTATATGAACCGAAAGCTAAAATGAAGTCTCTCAGAACTGCGTTGGTAGATCTTTTCTAGGACACAAACGCAAAAGTAAAAAATTACTACCAACTAGAGGTTCTATTCTTTTTAAGGTACTAATTATTACCAAGGGTTTGCATGGAACAGAAATGGTGGGCTTGAACCAACAATTTCGTCACCTGTGGGCTACGGAAGGACACTAAATTTTGGGAAGATTTTCCCCGAAGATTGCAGAATGCCACGTGCTCCTGCATTCCTAATAAATCTAACAATATGTTCTTGCAGAAAAATCTCAAATGCTCAGTTTTCAAGTTGACATGACTCTGCTAACCCGCGATGCATTTTTGAAGATATTTTCGTCCGAAAACGAGACAAAAGATTTATACGGCAACATAAAAGTATTGCTTAGCAGTTATCCTCCTTCAGCAACATTCGAGCAAACTTCACCCTGTGACATATGCCAGGTGACAACCTACAAACCACTTGGAATACTACAACTTAGACAAACTTGGGATTTTAGCAGTCATAATTGCCCTGAGAAGATTTACAGGTTATTTGTTATGGATTAAATTGGTACTCGCAGACTGGAATGCCCTCCGAAAAACATGAATAAAAAGAGATCTAATACCAAGAATAGCACGGTGGTAAATGCAATGCAAGGGTTCGGCATGAACATACGAGGGTCATAAAATGAATCACGTCGACGCTCAGAACTCCGATCGAACAAGAAATGTTTCATATCACAGAAACTGATTGGGTTGAAGTCCTACAAAATAAAACAAGCGAAACTGAGGGCTATTTGAACTACTTGAGTCCTTTCTGTAGAAACCATAATGGAATATGCACTGGCATAGGAAAGCCTACAAAAATAATTTCTGGTCGAGGACAGGCATTCACAAGTGATCTATCTTTCAAGGAGTATTGCGCCTCAAATCAGATTAATCATGTTCTAAATGCAATGACATGTCCACGAGCCAATGGACAGGTGGAGCGGGTGAACCAGACTATTTTAGTATCTATTTCTCATTCGGGTCAGGATAAGTAGACTGATTACGTTGATCGTGCACGGTGCGGAAATGATAACAGTGTGCGTGCTTCAAATGGGGAAACACCCACAAAATTACTTTTTAGGTTCTATCCGAGATTTACTGGTGACAATTATAAATGGAGGGGTAAATCGCGAAACGGACTTTGAACCCATGCGCACTAGAGCCGCGACCAATTGTACGAAAGTGTTGCGATGAGTTTTGACAAACGAAGTGTACACGCTCGAAAGGTGCTGACCAATGGACTGTCTAGCGGAAAACTTCTACTTAAGTACACTGAACCATGCAAGACTGTAATTTGTAGTAACCACTGATGTTACGTTGAGGCTATTGGATTAAAGCCAAGAAGATGTAAGAATGCGGTGGCGGCAGAAAAATTGAAGAGGTGGGATGTGGATAGCAGTGATGAAGACTTACAACGGAGTAAGTAGATCTGGAGCATTGATTGATGTGGATTGGTTACAGTTTTTCATTTGTTAGTTTTGGATAGATGGCAGTCAAGCGGCAGGGCGGTAATTGTGATTGGATGGCTTGCTAACAAATCATTAAGTCTGGAATTTGACTTGCATATGTGGCAGCTAACTGGATATTTAGTGTGCTTGGTTGGCTTGCATGAGTGGCAGCTAACAAACCACTAAGTTTAGATATTGGATTGCATAGGTGGCGGCTAACTAGATATTTATTGAGATTGATTGGCTTGTTTAGGTGGCTATCAGCTAATGAGTGGACAGTGAAATGTGTTAACCCAGAGTTCAGCAATTGACTGATAATGTAACCATCTAATGCATGAATGAATTTATTCTTCAGGTACTGGAACCCACGAGGACATGACTGTTGAAGAATTTAAGAGAAACGCTTATTTGGCATCACAGTGCTGATGGAGGGCGGTGTTGGATCGTCCTGGAATGTCGATTTAACCACGAGGAGAGAAATACATCGATCGAGACTGTTGTTAATATTCAGATATCAATCGGTACCTGATGAATGAAGCCCATTTTGAATAAAAAAGCCTATTAGTCTTTCACCATTCCTGTTCATTACTGTTTCCCCATGTATACCCATCATTGCTTGTCTTCCCTTAGCTTCGTTTTCTATTCTCGCATTAAAATCTCCGATAACTATAACCGTGTTATCAACTTTATAATACGCCAACTGTGGCTCATTCCAGAATTGATCTTTTTCAGCCGCTGTATAATTTTCCCCTGGTCCGTATACTATTATTATTTCCATAATTTTTTCTTTGTTACCATGTCCAATTATTACTTTAACTATTCTTTTATTTATTTCTTTCCAACAAACTAATTTTTCCATATAATTTGGGCTTATCACACAACCTAACCCTGCTTCAGCTCTTTTATTCTTTTCTATTCCACTATATACTATGGCATAATCCTCTAAAATCATTTCTCCCGAAGCTCTCTTCGTCGTCTAGCTGTGATAGCCAATACAAGCCCCGACGCATATTAATTCATCTACTTTCATTTTCTGTTAAAAATCAACCCACAATCTTTACTCCGAAATTCTCTTCTGGTCTAGAAAATGACTGTTTCTTGTTGCCAGAAGTGAAGTACTGTATCTGCATCTACACCATGCAACGTTATATAAAATTCTATCAGGGGGTTTCTTTACACCGCTTCTTGCAAAATATTTGGGTACTCTTGTCAATCTCTAGACGCGAAAAAGCGATGTATGAAAACTTCCCTGGGAGATTCCATGCAACTTGTCATAGAGTAGATGCAGGAGTTATACTTCACTCTAGCAATAGAAAACATCCAACTCAACAAAAACAAATGATGGACAAAGATTGCTAAATACAAAATACAAGAAAATACCCCACAAAATATATAGTATAATGAACATAGGTATCTTATAATTAATACGTTAAATGATTGTATCTGAATACTAAAATGTGAAGTTAGGTATTTGCTTATATATTTTGTCATGTATTTATTTTTCATATTTTAAATCAATGGACGCTCCGCCATTTTTACCCCGAGATTCTTCTTCTACTCTACGAAATAGCTGTTTCTTGTTACTAGTGTACAGTATTACTCCTGCACCTACTCTATGCCAAGTTTCATGAAATTCTGCATGGAAGTTTCCTTACACTGTCTCACGATTGACAAAAAGACCAAAAACCTTATAAGAAGCAGTGTAAGGAAACCCCTTGATAGAATTTTATGAAACGTCGCATGGTGTAGATGCAGATGAAGTACTTCACTTCTGGCAACAAGAAAGAGTCACTTTCTATACCAGAAGAAAATTTCGGAGTAAAGATTATGGGGTGACTTTTAACAAAAATGAAAGTAGACGAATTAAAATGCGTCGGGGCTCGTATTTCTAATTTATATTTCTTCATATGCTGTATCAATTCATTTTCTTGGCCATTTATGCTCCTTATGTTCCATGTTCCTATTCTATACCATTTACATTGTCCTTCATCTTGTTTTATATTTTTATATTCTTTATC
The DNA here is from genome assembly GCA_929113105.1 of Agrypnus murinus. Lineage (NCBI taxonomy): Eukaryota > Metazoa > Arthropoda > Insecta > Coleoptera > Elateridae > Agrypnus > Agrypnus murinus. Next base: position 90,965,042 of record OV816026.1, read on the forward strand.
CCATTTCCATTCTTCTACTGCTACGATTATTTTTCGGAAACTTATTTTAACCGCTTTTCCATTTATCTTTTCGTCCTGGGTTTTTCTTTGGATGTGACCTTGTATCTCTCTGTCTTTTTTGGATAGGTCATCAAGTATGTATACTGGATGAAAGGAGTTACTATGCGACATTAACGCAAAAAATGAACGCATTGTAACCTCTTCCAACCTGTATATCTTTCTTGCCAGTAATATGCCTTAATTTATTTTTGTTCCTCAAGACTTTCAATTTTTCCTCTGCATTTTCTAACGCGATTAGACGCGATTTATTTCTATTTCAAGATTTTGTTTTATAAAGTTTGACATTCATTCCTTTAATTTAGTTTGTCTTCTGTATCAATGGCAACCCTTGTATTTACCAGATTGTTTCTCCTTTTGTCATTTTCAAATTTTTATATCTTTTGCATTTATATCTTTTAATTCTTTAGCAATTTGTTCATTTTCTCTTTTAATTTTCTTGTTCTCTTTCTTTAATTCCTTTATATCTTCTTTGTGCTCTATTTGATCCTTCCTTATCTGGTTTTGATGAACAAATTTACACGAGCTACTATTCTTCATAATTTATTATTATCTTTATAGTTAGCTCGTTAAAACAGATAAACAGTGCACTAAGAGATAAATTCCAATAAATTAACTAGTGATGGACTTGAGCCCGAGCCAAGCTCGACTCGACTCGATTTCGAGCCGAGTTTCGAGTCGAGTTCGACAATTCTTTATTCGAGTCGAGTCGAGCGTCACGTATGTCGAGCCCGAGTCGAGTCGAGTTTTTGAAATCGAGTTTATCGAGCCGGCTCGAGGAACTTGTACAGTTTACAGTATTTCCCCTATTTTGTACTTTAACGGATTACAACTAAGAATTTGCGCAATTACTTTTCTTTAAATGGCTTCATTACACTATAACACTTGAAACATAATGAAATTTTTCAAAGTTGGTAACATTGAAAATAAAATTGAAAAAAACAGAAAATTGACAAAAAAAAATTGAATTTTCAAATGTCACATCAGTATTGTCAACTACCTCAAAATTTCCTAAATTTTGAAATAGCGATTTTTTCTATTTAAAAAGGGAATAAAAGAGGCAAAATAGAAAAAAATAGCATAAAAAGCTCGTTTCATAAGTCATTATTGCACTCGTCCATTAGAAAACTCGCCGCAAGCGGCTCGTTTTCTAACTAAGAGGAGAAAAAAGTTTTCGCGACTGCTATATGAATTTGGAAAATAACTATGATTCCAAAACGAGCCGGCTCGACTCGACTCGAAACTCGACTCGATTTCGAGCCGAGTTTCGAGTCGAGTTGAAGCAGATTATTTCGAGTCGAGGTTCGAGTAGAGCTTGAATTTTTTTTTTCGAGTCGAGCTTTCTAGGAAAGCTCGGGTCGAGCTTTCTAGGAAAGCTCGGGTCGACTCGGCTCGAGTCCATCACTAAAATTAACATAAAACAACCAATAAATTAAGATAACAAGCTCAGTTCGAATAATTTATGTGAGTTTATTGTTTCCAGCCTTATTTAAAATTTAATTTATTAAAATTTATTAAAATTTATGTGAGTGCTTCAAGACTTAGGGTTAGTTACTTGTACGAGATTTAGGCTCCCTGGAGCTGATTGTCTAATTGTCTAATTCGATCTCTAATTTTCTTGAGTGTGTGATGGGGATAATGAGGATGAAATCTAAACTACGTGGTGGTAAATCTAACACGTAACCTTAAACTTGTTTAGAAAGTGTTACAAAACTCTTTCAGCAGGAGGTCTAGCATTGTTTTGAATTAAGACGAATGCATCCCCAAAAAAGCTTTCCAGGCGACATGATTTCTATCAAATTCTAGTATTGGTCTCCGCACATGCGGAAAATCTTAGTTTCTTGACTAACCTTTTTGCTCGAAAATTAGCTTGATGGAATCCTCTTTGAACAGTAACGATCGATACCTGAACAGTAACAACAGTGTCAATCGATGTACTTCTCTCTTCGTAGTTCAGTCGACATTCCAGCACGATCCAGCCCAAAACACCAAATAAGCCCAAAGGAACAGAGGATAGACTAGGACTAGATAAGCTGCTAAAGAGGATGCAGAATTTAACGGAGGGGGTCAGAGGAGGAGGTCTGTTGTCAATTTTATGTTGTATAATATGTTTGCACTTGCCTCGGAATTATGAAGAATAGTAGCTCGTGTAAATTTGTTCACGCTGGAAAATAAGTGTTCCACTTGTTTTTGCTATTTTTTGCTGAACGTTAATTTTATTATTTTAAAATTAACATTTTTTTATTTAAGAAAATGTTACATTTACAAAGTTGCATAATATTGTATGTTCAAGATCCTTGTGAAAGCTAACTTAACTAACTATGAAATGCAATTTATTAGATGGTTACTAAGTTTCTGGTGAAATCATTTTAGGAACTGAACTTTAGGTAAGTCTATAAAGTTTTGAGAATGTGCCTCGTTTCGCATGTACAATAGATAAACTTCAATGTCAAGGTTGCAAAATTTAAGTGTAGAGGTTCCAAAAAGTGCTGTTTACAAAGAGTTACTGTTATGTGCAAGGTTAAGTTACAGAAATATAATTGCATTCTATTGAGATGGGAATAATTATATTGGTTTGTGACAAGAATCCTATATAATAGGGAACGAATTGAATTCAAGGAGATATTTCTTGCATGTTACTAATTTTGATTGCATCATGACAACTGGGATAAATGAGCGCTCCTATAAAAGGTATTGTATATTACATCAGTTAAAATAGTTCTCTTAATCTAAATCAGTTGCATAACACGTGTACTTTAATTAAACTTCACTTCATAATATGAATTTATACAGTCTGGAAACGCGTGGGATTGATATAGGGATATAAAATCGTCCATAAAAGTGTTAGTGGGATAGAAGCAATTGATAAAAACCTGTAGCTAGATGTTGTATACTGACTGGATATGCATGCACTGGGTATTTTAAATACGTTCATAAAAAACGATGCAGGTTAATCCAGCACCGTGGTTCTTAAGTTCGCTCGCATTTTAACCCAATAAATGTCTAAATCTTGATGGTAGTAAAAGAAGTACAGTAAACTAACACTTCCTCTCTATACTAATTTTTACTATCCCACTACCACTTTCATGGACCCTTTATGTCCTTATATCAAGCTCATGCGTTTCCAGTCTGTACACTAACTCACAGCAGGCATTATTAATTAAGCGACTACAATTATCATACGGAGACTATAGGGATGTTGCAGATTTACATACATTGAGATAATGTTGTCATGTTATTCATAAATATTTTTAGAGAAGGCTTTACTAGTGCTACAACGATCGAGATATAAAAATGTCATGTAGCCCGTAATATGCTTTACACAATTTACACACAGATAAAGTCGAAATTACAGTATATTTATCGTCATATACTCCTATATCTATAATAATAAACTAAAACCTAATCTAAAAATCAGTAAGAAACTGGATTAATTGCAACTATTGCTTTATACTGATACAATTTCAAGATTTGAAAACTTGAACCAATTGAACTTGTAATAGATGTACATCAATAATTTCATGCAGATTTAGCGAAAAACGGGTCTAGATAAGCCTAAAAATATTTAAGTACTATTTTGAACAAATCTACATTGTGAGGTCTTTAAACGAAGACTTACAAGAAAAGGTACATTATTAAAAAATTGCTATTTAAGTTCGTTTAATTTTTCACTACTCTAAATGCATTCAAGGATTGCATTAAAAAATGGAGTTGACACGATTAAGAAGAGATTAGATTGTATTGTAAGTATGAAGTTCATAATGCACAAAAAAACTGAGCAATGAGATGCCGCTATTAGGTAGATTAGCTGTAATAAATGGTAATACCCAATAACTTTAAATAGAGACTTCAAGTAAACTATAAGTTCCAAAACCACTTAGTACAGGTATAGCTTTTTATTTATAGATCAAACTCTAAGAACGTGGACATACACACTAAAAAATAAGATGCTCTAATATCAGTCCAATCAGGCCAATGCCAAAGATATATATTGGGCCAATGGAAAAAGTGGACATTCTGCAATATTGGCCCAACAACATTATGCCAATATTTGCCCAATAACATATGCCAATGATAATGTTGATCCAAAGTACCTGTATAATTGACCTTGCATTATACAAATTCTATTTATCCACTATGATTTTAATGCTTTTCTGGAAAAAATATTTAATATAAACTAAGAGAAAATTTTAGAATGTAACACAATAGTAGTACCTAGAGTACATCACAGTATGTTATATTCGTAAAATAAGTAGGTAATGATTAACGTCATTAATAAAGTTTAATACCAAAACAACTTAGCGATTAAACTACTTAGCGAATCGCCAGCCACCAACTGAAAGTTAGTAACTACAAAACACACGCTACGGTATCACATGATGTGTAGATGCTACGTTTTATTTTCTCCCTATCCAACTGCCTAATCAAGTTATCCGAATTATGTTAATTCTGACATTGTCAGTCAAAACTACTTTTGAGGTAAATTACGTCATAATTATAAGCAATGTCATTGTTGAAGTAACTATTTTTAAGTCTCTGGCTCAATATTGGATTCTTCGCGTAAATGACGATTTAAATATTGGACGTATATTGATATACTCGATTGAAACAATATTGCACACTACAACATTATAAATCACATCTTGGACCAACAGTGATAAACCTAAACATCGACTGAAACTAGTAAATCAATGCTGAGATAATATTGGCTTTCATTTCCAAAACAGTATTGCGTCAATGTTGGCAGGATATTGTAATAACAATGAAACAGAATCAATATGGGGACAATAGGAAAACAATGTCATGGGCTACTTGGGCATAGTATCTTAGTATCCTTAGCTAAAGAAACAAATTAATTTGCTGGGAGTACTAGAATTATTTTGTTAATGTGACAAATCGAAATTTGCTAGTTAATATTTTCTGGAAATTCAAAAACCTTTACTTGAAGAAAATTCCAATTTGTAAAATATACAAAAAAAAATTCAGCCTTTGCTAACACCAAATATGTTGATTTTACTGATTAATATGTTCTTATAGGAAATTTGCAATTTGCTATTAGTATTTTATGTAAGATGCTCACTTAACTAATTAATATTGTAAGTTCGGGGAGTCCCCATTCGTCTAGTAGATTTTCCACTTCTGTTTTCATTGTAATCCTATATTGTATTGCAATTATAATTCTCGTGGTAGTAATAATAACGTGGTATTGCAGAGTACAATTATTACGGAAATACAATCCTTTTTGAAGAGCTCCTTCGTTTTGCACATAATAACATGAAATGTAACAGGTAGTAAAATGTAACATTCACCACAACTGAGAACTGGGACAAGCTTGCAAACTTTATAGTGCAAACAAGAGACGACAAAGGAATGTAACGTCCGAGTACGATATGACCGTAACCAAGCTGATCACCAATTGAGCACACGTGAGATAAAAAGCTAGCAAAATATATTTGCGATGGTAACTCGTTAGTTTGCTCCTACAACATAAATTAATCTGCAAATTACAACAGTTTTTTTTTCTATCAACAAAAACTAATTCAACAAATGAGCTAATTCACACATGCACATTTCTTGTGCAGTGTGCATGTGTACAATCCTTAGCATTCCAGTTTAAGAGTACCTTTAATACTGTGGGATTTGAAGTGATTAGTACGGGGGTGAAAAGGTAAGTATGTAGTTAATAAGGGGGTAGTGAGTCAGTAGGTCACACATTCATGGTTTGAAGACATGATACGTAAGACGATCAAGACGAAAGGCGCCTACTGTTACATATTTCTCTTCTTTGTTTCTGTTATTTTAGATTATTATTATTATATTCTTATTATTCATTTAATCTTATTTTTGTCTTGCGTAAATAAATCATTACCCCAAATTAGCATCTTTATGTATACGCTACTACAATAGTTACTATGCGCAAAAGTAGTCTTTTGATATAAATGATAACATCTATAAAATTATAATAACTACCATAGTTACTTTAGTAATGAAAGATTCTAAAGATTAATAGATATAGCAAAGAATGAAATAATTATTAACTTCTACTCATATGCCTTATAGACGCAAAAGAAAATTTGAAAGGATTTTTTTAAGTTTGCAATTTTACGTTTTATTGCATAAACACTAAACGTTCTAGATAGCGTACGATTTGTAAAAATATCCGCCATATAAGGAGATAGTATGTAGAAATAACAAAATGACGGAACTCTTTTGCCCCATTTGACAAACTAGGCTCCCTTTGATATATCTCGGATATTGGAGAAAAGAAGCTATGAGTGGATCATAAAACCTACAATATGTTATCATTTTATCTCCCTTTTTAAGATTTCTGTTGCTATTCGGGAAAGATGTTATTCAGATCTGAATGTATAATTTTCTTTAGATATATGTACGCATACTTACTTTTTCAGGGGTGATTCCATTAATCCATTAAACAGCGTATTAAGGGTTTCATTTTAAAAATGCCTTTTGAAATCAAATCACGCTGGTCTATTCGATTAGATTTTGTGAATATAATTTAAAAATTTATGTAAAGTTGGATTATCTAGTTCCAATTCTTATTAAGTAAAGCAAATGGAATCGTTCTGCTTGATCTTCAATTTTTTCAATCTTACCCGGAAGTTTAATTAAGCTGAAGGATATAAGAATGGTTTCTAGTAAAAAAATAAATTACCTACGTTTCTTTAATAACTTTCACGACATAAAGCGCAACTACATCATTAAATTTATTAATACGACCCCCCATCAATCAAGTAAGTACAAATTTAACCAAAGATAGAGGAAGTAGGTAGTCTTTCGACGTTACATTGTAAATGTGTAGTCGTGCTCTTCTGTGATCACCTGCACTTAAACTTTATTCTCTTGGTTTCCATTTTGGTTTTGCTATTGCTTAAGAGTCACAATACGCTGGCTGGTACATAATAAATGATGCATAAAGTGAAAAAGTTTTCTCGGTACTTAGTCCGAGTATTGATTTTCAGAAGAAAAAGTTCTTCTGTTCATTACGAAAGCAGAACGTTTGAAGTAATGCAATAATTCATTATGTAAGCAGAATACCTTTTTTGACGTAAAATATGTAAATTATTTAAATTGAATAATGCATTTTTTAAGTTTTATAGTTTATTGTACAGGGTGTCTCAAAAATAACTTAACGATAGAATCTACAACCGATGAAATAAAAAATCTACCTTGATTTGTAAAAACCTTGTTGCAATGTTTTTTGCTACTATGAACGAAATAAGTAGTGAAATATCAATAGTCAATTCACCTAAAATTGAAGTAGCTTTTAGTAGCTAATTGTGGTAGGTTGCCCTGAAAAAAAGGCGCAAGTAACTCACTTCTGATATCAAACGGCTTTTAGAGTTGGTAACAACAGAGTGAAATCAGTTTTCCTACAAATCCTCTTCACGAGATAAACTCATAATATTGACCAAAACAGTCACAAAGGGTGTAAACGGAATTACTGTTTGAAAAGCATCAAATCCTTTGATGGAGTGCTTAAATTTTCTACTGCGAGAACATTTAAAAAATGGTTTTCCCTTCATTTGCAGAAACTATGTCTTAAAACAAACCAGGATTTACTACAACAAGACGGAAATAACAAAGACTAATCTTATATTATCATCAATCAGTCACTATTGTCAACAAGAATTCACTAAGGATTACCAGAATGACTAATATATAAATTGAAAACACCTAGATATGTAACAAAGTTAAATAAATCAAAAGTATGAAGTGTGGTCTATTCTTCAGGAGAAAAATTCCCGTAAATCAAAATCGATTAAGCAAAAACTAATTCAATTGTTAAACGGAGAAAGAGACATGTAACAACGGCCTTTATGAAATATCGCTATAGAAATTGTTAAGAATTTTCATTAAAGCAAAAAGGTATATTCAATTTCAAGATTGAACTCAAGGAAATATGCTACTACAGTCTTAGAATTCTGCACATCTATACCTTAACGACTTAAACAACTTGTGGTGCTCTTTTATATCTGCAATTATTTTATATTTCGTTGTTATCTTCGCAGTAGGGGAGCAACTGCATTATTTTGGAAACAATCGGATATAGCCAATGTCACTAAGTATTAGTTAAAATACTGAGATGATGTATCATCAATTTAAAAATTTTATCAATTTAATAACATATTAAGAATATATAAAGGCTACGATAAGATCGGAAGCACAAAAATAATCAGGATTATGTTATATAAAGTATTCATGCAATAAAAAGAAACATAGGCATGCTAGGATACTAGTTTTATTTATTGAAAAGGCTACATGCTAGGTTACAGATAGATTTATCAAATTGAAACAGAATTTATAGGAGTACGATCTTAATACATACATCCTCAATTTTTATGAAAAGGTTTTAAGTTTTAAGTTTTATCCATTTTTTACATGTTTTTTGTTCTCCCTAGATTTGACTTTGACGTTTGTTAACGTAGATAGTATTTTAGTTCTTCCCACAAAACTAAGTCAGTTTCGGGTAGATATTTCATTGGAAATAGTTAATACACACCATTAACTTGATGTATAGAAGATGACAATAAACTTACGAATTCCCGTATTTGGTAGGAAGCATGTCATGGAAATGAAGATATCGGCTGTGTGAATATTCATTGATTTTTCAAATTTTGGTAGAATTATGAGGTTTTACACCTTTGTTTTGATTCAGTCACCTGGAGTACTGTACACTGGACTAGAATGGGAATAGTTTTAATCCAATTATGTTGTTTTTTATCCTGAGCTTGCAGAAGCATCATTTTTGTTTTAAAACGTAAGGCCAGATTTTTAAGATAAGTTTTTTGTGTAAACTCCATATGAGTGGGTTACCTGGTGTAACAATGTAAATATTTCATGTACAGAGATAGCTGGAGATTTATGTATTTCAAATGTAATTAAGTTTTAATTAAGTTTTGTGACAGCTGATCGTTTTTATTGAAGTTTTCTGTAAATATAGATATTATACCATAAGTGTATGATATAATTTTGATCGTATTTTTACCAGGTATCTTTTCATCTTTTTAGGATTAAGATCAGTGTTAATTTTTAACATATGTTTTTATTTGTGACGTCATGACAGGTTCGATGTTCAGAATTTTAGTGCGATCTCGTTGTTTTTTCAAATATTTTGGGTGGGTCGAATTTAAGATTTTGTTCTCTGATCAGAAACATTAACAAGTTAATCATAATTTAAATAAAGTTCTCATTTTAATAAGTTCTTCATAGAACACATTTCTTTGTTTTTTTATTATTTATTTAAATTCTTCTTAAATTTATTTGACATCAGTTTATTTAAATGAACCTTATGGTGTTACCTATGTCATATTATTCACAAATTAACAATTCATTTAAATAAATTAAAGTGAATTTTTCTCAATATAACTTTTGTGTTGGAATTTATATTTTCCTTTTTTAGTAATCTTATTCTGAATAAATAAAACTTGCGTTTTTATAATTTTAAATAATTGTTTTTATTATTCATGTGTAATGGATGCAAGTATAAAATGTTGTATACAGAGTTAAAGACTATTTCTCGTCCAGATGCAGGATTTCAGGTGTAGTTTGCAGTAAGTTTTCCCTTCCAGGTACAGGAATGAATAAGATCAATATTTTTCTTATCTCATCTCATTAATTTTTATTAAATTAGCCAAATCAGATCAAATATTCATAATGTTATTATTTCACCTCGTAGTTTATTGTTCGCCCGAACGTGGGGCTTTTTTATAAAATCATATTCATTATCTTTATTTAGTTTATATCATCCCAATATATAGCAGCACACTTTTAGCACTTTTAAGAATTGTTTAAAATGCACCTCAAACAATGGTTTGTAATTTAAAATAACAGTAGCATCCCTGCTGTCTAAAAATCGTTAGAAGTGTCTCTGGGGGATTCTAGATATACACCTCTACCGAAAAGATTTCAAAAGTGCTAACCTCAATAGAACTCTCATGCTGAATTATTTAATGCATTTGTTTCGTGGGAACCAGCACGTTACTAACCGTTGTATAGTTGCTTATATTAAATATAAAAAAATTAAACAGTTTAGTTTAATGAAGTTAATAATGAACAAATTACTTCTGAAATTCACATCTAGGGTTATATTAAATTAATTAATGCAAGGCTAGATGCGAATTTCAGTCGTAACTTCTTCAGTTTTATTATTTTTCTTAAATGTTGGCATATTGCTTCTCGTTGCTGTTAGTTTTATAAAATGTATAAATTGACTTTATTAACAATAAGGATAGTTATTAAGTTTTTAGAATTTAATTGCAGTTCAAAGCTAGGTAGGAAAATATTTTCTACGCTATATGAAACAATAGCGCGTGGGGACAACACAGTACACCATAGAGTAAAACATTTAAAAATAAGCTTTAGAATAGAAACATTAAATTGAAAATTAGGCAGTATATGTACATATAAAAATGGATCTTTAGAGATTCTGTGAAACTCTGCTTTGCAAAAATTTTTACCTGCATAATAGTCACGATTCTACTCTGTACACAGTAACTTTTCATTTTTATCGGAGACAGTATTTATCACATCCGTCGCTTCGAATTTTTATGACCTGTTTCACATTTGCTAACAGATTTTTAGTAACGAATTCCCGTTTGCAGTTTATAATTTCGGTATATTTCATTCTGTTACAAAAGCTTCAGCATAATGAAAATATTAAAAGACAAAAACGTGCCCATATATGAAACCCATATAACATGGCTTTATATTTGCAAGTATTTAGAGCAAGTAGCAAGTGCATGGCAAGTATTTATACTTTGAAATGAGTAAACAGATAGATTATTGCGAATTATCATCGATGTATCACATAGAGTGTATCGCATTGTTTATCAGAAACTTTCTGTGTTGTTTAGGAATGAATAGAGTACTAAACGAATGCAAAGAACATTTTGTTTAGTAGCAGATAGCTATAAAAGCGGGTGTCGAATAAGAAAATGATTTTCTAAAGTTTACAGCCCTATGTCGAGATATATTTAATTTACACTATTAGTAGGATAATAGGAATATTTTATTGCTTAGATAAACCGAATATATTTTACAAAAGTCAGAGTGGGTAATGGATGGAAGGTGTAACATCCATCTTTGACGCTTATTGGGCCATTTTATTTCTCTAATAAAACAAAATATATCCTATCTCCTAAATATACCAAGAGTAGATCTAGCAAATTAGTTTTGTATCTTTTGTATTCTAAATACTTCACTTTGAGTCTAACACGAACAGATATTTAATGTTACTTAGAATGAGTGTATCAGTAAATCTGATCTTAGTGTACCTTTACAAAGCAGTTTTAGAGCTATAGATTCTTTTGGGATTAGCATATATGGGTCTTGGGCAACTTTTGTAACACGACCATGGAAAGTTAAATGTTCATCAAAAATCGATTTCTAAATGAAGAACAGGTTTTGTGAGTCAACTTTTGATATCAATGAAAAGTCTATTCCAGCTGCTGTCGCAATTGCTATACTTTGATTTGAAAGTAGTAATGTCTGTTAGGATTCGTTTACTTAATTTCTCGTTAGTTTCTGCAACATTAACGGGATGAAAAGGTAAGTATGACTGCGTTTTATTTGCATAGAAATGTTCTGAACAATCTCCTATTACATTCTTCGAATCTGAGAAGCAAATTGAAAAGCATCTACCCCAAAATGAGCAAAGTGAGCAGCATGTTCTTGATAATTTTAAGCTCTGAGGAAAAAAATTCCATATTTTAACTCTTTGGCTCCGATTAGTCAGGTAGCTAGAGAACTAATCAATTGCTTCATTTCATAAGCCTAAATAATGACGTTTTGCAAGAACTAACTGACGGCAGTTAAAAAGCTCAGTACACATGAACTAATGTTGTTACAGTACTATGGTTACTATTAAGTCCTGACTGGGTTGTAAGAAATAATAAATTGTCTTTTTATACGGGTCATATTTGATAATAAACTATTCTTTCTAATATTTTCCATAAAAATAATTGAATGCTTGTTTGAATGGTGTAACGTAATCATATTCTCAATTTATTAAAAATATAATTTTGTATGCATAAATGATAAAAAACATTAGTGCGGGCCTACACATTTTAGTATATTTTAGTCGAGTTAAAAGTGCGACGATATTAAGATTTATCTGATGTTCTTTTAAATACCAGGGGTCACCTTTCCATGTTTTTGAACAGATAAAATTTCTTCTAAAAAGATCTCGTAGACATCATTTTAATGTATTTGCAGTCCTTGTAAAATATCAAAGGTTGATTTTGAAGTGTTCCCATGGTTCTAAAAGTTATTTCGCAGGAAAGAACCTTGATAAAATTTAATTTATAAATATTTTAAAGAAATACCACCTTTCGTACAAAGGATTTCAGTTCTTAAAATGCATTTAGCTTTTATTTATGGCTTTCTGTGTATGTCTATCGGTAAATTCTGTACAAACAAACTTCCGATCCCAGACGTACTTGTATAAAATACAGCTTGCGGCCACGTGTAGATTGTGATAATTTACGTGCCAAATTTTTGTTCTAGAATCTTTCCGAAGCTTTCAAATGCTTGTTCCTCATTGGGTTAGAAAATCACGCTATTTCGCCATAGGTTAGCTTGAAATCTTCCCTCTTTTCAATATTTAAAAAGTAGTACAGATTCGCAACTAAAAAGTTCAGTTGGGCAGTGGGCCTCGTACGCTAAAGTAGCGTCCAGTCGGACGGTGGGTGTCTTACCCCAAGCTGACGGGTTTGCCCCAGCATTTTGTTTCCCGTGCTATTATCGTGTGTAAGCGATTTTACAGTTAAATAATTATAGTCCAGTTTATAACAACACTATTTTAAGTGTTATACAGTACCGATTTTGTTGTTAGAAAATTAATCCAGTGGGGGATTATTCCGCAACTTTAGTTTGAGTACAGTGTTAATTCCCGTTTATTTGACCTTTTATTGGCTTAATAGAATTTGTTTAATGCTAATCAACAGTGAATTTTGAATTAAACACATTAATTCATTTAATGAATGAAAAATTAATAATAAGAATACGTTATTTGTTACTCAACAAGTAAAATAACTATCTTCGAACAACATTCAAGTAACTTAATCATCATTCCCGTTAACAGTAATAATATTAAAGAATTTATTACTAATTTGTATATTTGATTTGTATTAGGATTATGTTCCTGTTTATGTAAGTTTAGTTATTTTTAATTTAATAGTTGGTTTAGGATCCCGCAATATTTTTAGAATATGATGAATGATTATTGTATTTTTTTGAAAGAGCAAGAAAGAGTAAGGGCTTTTAGACAGTAAATACAAATCTGCAGATATGGCACAGTGATGTACTTAAAAAGATCAACTTCTCTAATTATTGAAATTGTTCAAATACAAGTAAGGAATGTTCAAGTTGAGCCCAAAGAGTAATATTTTTGTGTCTATTTACTTCTAGGAATATATATCGTACCTAAAAATTGAAAAACGATGTTATAGAATATACTTGAATATACTTTTGTCTATTAATTCTCTTCTGTACTTTCTCGAATATAATTCTCGATTAAAATATCATCCAGCTCTTGAGGTAGGTACGTATGCACTTTCTATTTGTTTGTAGAGTACCTACTTCGGTTAATTTGTTTGCGTTCCATAAATCCTTAGCTAGTTCAACAGACCTGGAATACCTATCCGTAGTGACGTTGCAACCTGAATTGTTAACTGGTTCTACTAATTGCTTCACAACGTCCTTTGCTGAATTTGACTGACTTGATGTTTTGCCAGTGTAAAGTTCCATTCTGATTATATTTCTTTGTATTATGTTTTATATGTCTTTGCGTCGATGATTGCGTATATGTCTTTAATTCGAATTAATACTCCATACTTGCCAGGTGTCTCTTTCGTATAAACCTTAAATTGGCATCTTCTTCTAAAAAGGGTCAACATTTTGTCTATGGTTACTTCCGATCATTTTGCAAGGCATTTGTTCACTTTTTGGAATAATTCCCTAGTGGAGAACTTATCATTTTCTCGACTAATCTCGTACTTGAATCATTAAAACGGATAATTGTGTTTATTTGCAAAAATCGAAATAGTCTCATAGTGCCTGTATCTATAACTAACTCTACCAAACAATGCTGTCCATAAATTAAACATTGAGATAGAACGATCGTCGTAATCAAAATCAATAATCCCAATGTATGCTTTCAATACAGTTTCATAAATTAGTTTTTTAGTTTTTTTTTTGTTTCAATAGCCAAGAAAGTCTAAATTTCCAAATAAAAAACTTAAGTAGCCGCTATTATTTACCCAGACTTTTAGTGGTTTTGAGGGATGAGAGAGAGAGACCTACTACAAGTTTTTAATAGGGCATTTTTCCCAGATATGTTTTCGCAGGCAAACCAACAAACAAGTGGACAAACAAGCAAATTCTTCTATCATATACTACTTATCTTTAGTACGATACAGCTCTATTCTGTAGGCTCTAATAAAGTAGTACCTAAATTTAGGTCAAATATTAAGTAAGAGTGAAATAAGCAGGACTTATGTCGTAAATAGTTTTAGTCGATTGATTTTATTTGCTTATTTTGTGGTCGTTTATATTCTACTAAACTTTGAAACTTAAAGTTTAGTAGAAATCGATATGTGGAAAACCGTCGGTTTGCTTTAACTATACATAGGTTAGTTGCTATCTAACAAACTAACTATCTATGTTGATTAACGTCCAGTCAATATTAACCAGATATTGAAAAAATTGACTTTAAAAGGGTGAGTTGTATAAACAAGGTTTAACTATAAACTTGGTTCAACTGTCACAGTAACCATTGTCCAAACAACCGTTGACTAGAATATGACCTTGGTTTAAAATTAATTTGCGTTCGTAAAACTCGTCCTAAGTATCGAGTTTCCAAATACCGGTGAACTTCTAGTTAGCATTAACTGAACGTTAGTTAGCAAGGATGCAATTGTCTCAACAAATATATCTATGGTTATTAACCTCTAGTTAAAGTTACTCAGTGGTAAAAGGGCCGGTTTTACAGTCTCTACTTAACATTAACTGAAGATTAATTGTCATGGATACATTTTTAAAGACAATTGCTTCCACTGTAACTAACTTCCAATTAAAGCTAAACGGGGGTACAATAGAACTAAAGATTAAAAATCGTCCCTAATACCTATAAAGGATTAACTAGAAAAGTTAACATTTGAGGCCAGTTGGCCATCTAAAATCAACACTTTTAAGTCCTCTAAGTGAATAAGTTTTAACAATTCTTTATTTTAAGATGTCGATTGTTCGGTCGGTAGGCACTGTAGTGATGAGGCTGCCAAGTAGCCCAGTCAATTTACGAGATACTCTTTATAACTTCAATCGATATTAGTTCCAAAGTCGCTTCGTCTAGAAAGGAATTATTTAAGTATTCTACGTCTAAGCAAAAATAAATAATAGTAATGTAGAATAGAGAAAGTAATAGAGTATTACTAACAAAATTTCACACTGTAAAATGGAAAATCTTAAGGCAGGTTAAAGATAGTGGTTTTAACGATAACCTGGTGGTATCTATCGCAAAGTTTTTGCAGCGGGGGATTTTAATTCCAGAATCCTTATGATTATTAGGGATTATATTCTAACCATTTCAAAAACAAAATGTTGAACCAGACAATTATAGATTCCAGTGTCTACTGCAGACGCACCTACTGGCCAAGCTATTTAGTTATCTGACGCTTTAGACTTCTTTATTACAAAGAAGTCATCTTCTAATTATATCTACATTGTTGAATGCTATGATCTTGCTTTAAATCACACGTCCCCAATATGCACCATACACACGTGTGTATTACAGACACATATATTGCAGATTTTCAACTGGATCTTTTTAGAATGTACTTTAAGTGAGTATATGATATAATTAAAGGAACTTTAAATAAAACAGCCAATATATCCAAATGCTCGAAAATCTTCAAAATCACCTGCGAACCATTACAATAAAACATTAATACCAATATCAAAGTTACCAACTACAAATCAGGCCTGTTTAAAAGTGACAAGAATCTAGCAACAAATCCAACCACCTGATGACAAAAAACTAAATATCTTAACCGCGCATCTAGAAAGATTAATATAAATGGAAGGATGCCCCTAAGGATCACTCCACCAACACGACGATGATTTCCCCTGTGGAAAGCGGCCAAAAAGTTCAAACTCCCATTAGTAAAAATGGTGTAAAGAAGAAGAAGAAGCTGGGCTGGTTTGGTGAACATTTATTTGGAACTTTCTAGCCACCATCACTCATCGAAAACCCCATGAGTTAATAGAGACATTTTAGAATTTTTATAATCTCCATTTAAGTTTCCCTCACTGTTTACAGTCTTTCTATTCAATATGTACGTAATAGGTTCCCATCTAATGGAGATTCACTCAAATAACACTCACTAGAAAACTAACTTGCCATTGTTGCCAAGAATTGCCAATTCTGTCAAAATGAGACTACATAATAAACTAGAAGAAATAATAGCAACATAAAGAATAAAACATTCCTCAACCACAGTTTCGCTTCTGGCAAGAATACTCGCCATCAGTATGAGAACAACTTCATCCAGTTGAGATACAACAAAAAAAGATCGATGCTGAATGTATATCAGGCTTTCGATAGAGTATGGCATATTGGTTTGTTATTGAAAATCAAAAAGTCTACCAAGTATTCTATGCAACGTTATAAATTAACGTTCAGTTTTCCGCTATGCACTCTATTGCATGCAGATGTTCCACAAGGCAACATCCTAGGACCCGTATTATATTAGTTATCTAATGCAGATCTCTCCTGCAACGAATACACTGTTTCACCGACAAAGCGGTCATACTATCATTCCACAATGATAAGCTACTAGCGTCAGTAAATCTAAAAAGCTTTCTTGATGCTCTGCACTCCTGGCTTGTAACATGGCGAATAATGGTAAACAAAACCAAGTCCAGATGGATAAGTTTGGCTTTGAGGAATACTCCTTCACTTCCAGTAACTTTAAATGACATTGCCTGGCGTTATACCTACCCAAGATGTAATACTACTTTTTGCATGCCATCATACGCTGAGTAGTATATCTGTTATGGGTAATGTAATAAACCGGGCAATGTGATTAATGGTCGCCAAGTATCATAATGTAAAATTTCAAACTAAGAGTAACCTAATCTCATCTGTGGCTTATTAATTACTTATTAATTAAGCGCCCTTAATTATTACTGGTCAATCCTGGGATGAGGTTAGGTTACTGTTAGTTTGAAGTTTTGCGTTATAAGACTGGACCACAATTAATCACATTGCCCGGTTTATTAAATTTCCAACATATCGGTAACCATATTTTGTGCAACGATATCTAGATTTTTCAGGGTCAAGGAAGTCATTAAAGTAGAATAAGTAATCAACGTCGCGTGGGAGTGATTAATCTGTTAATTTGTGATTAGACGTTGAAAAATGACAAGGAGTAGCGATTTAATTAATTGTTAATGTTCCCACATGTTATGTAATTCATTCATCAAATTTGCGTTTGTTGTGTGATGCCTAATTGTTAATCCATTTCAGTTTTGTGAAATGATTTCGTAGTTGGATTTTTAAGAGCAGCATTAAAATATGTATCTAACGTCGCCGACTCAGACAGCAATTAAATTAATTAAGTGTATAAAAAATCGCACAGTGTTCATTCGTGATTACGAAATTTATACCTTTACTACATGTACTCTACCTTTATTTCATAATATGCTAGGTTACCTGAGAAGGTACGAACGGAGTATTAAGAGATAATTAAGTTAGTTCCGACTGAGATGATGATCTTAAGTATTCACTTTCGAAAAGTTAATATTCATAAAAGGACAGGATTTATAATTAACATCGTTAGTAAATTAAAAAAAATTCACGCAAAAATGATAACGTTATTAAAAGTCTGAATAATCTCAAATTAAAAAAGATAATTTTAAAACTGGAAATGGGAATGATTAATTTTAACTTATCGATTAGAATTAATGAGGCAGCCTATGTAAATTTAAAAGTCTGCGCAACAAAAGCTTTAGTTTGCGAAGTGGCTTGTAAAATGTAATGTGTAACACTTAATCTGTGTTAACACGTATTTAGCTTACATTAAAAGCTGTTTAAACCGGGTGCTTACTTCCCTAAAGTTAAATAGAGCATAGTGTGCAGCTGTTTCGTATTGATTGAACAAAGATAGTTTCCTATTTGATATTGATTATAGATGTTTTGTGATAATGAAATTATGAATCTGGTAATAGCTGCTTCCAGTACTGCAACAGAAACAGTAAATTTTGTATACTAAATACTTGAGATTATATTACCAAACTCTGCTTTCCTTAGCTGATTAGCTTTAGGATAATGATAATCAAATTAAAATAAACCAATTACAATTTAGATTTCCTTCTGTGTAAATTTATAGTGTAGATCTGCTGTAAAATGAATTTACTACCCTAGGCAACAGTTTAATCATGTTTATAATTCTCTATTACTTCAGCGCAAAATGTGGAATCATAGTGTTACCAACAGCGAATATCTTGAAGCCCTTAATAACTGCAACATCAAGTTTTACGTCTGCTTAATAATTCCTTCTAACAAATTTATGACCCATATTTTATACAGAAAGTGTACATTATGTAAGCTTTTATCCACCCACTACATTCGTAGTCTCTTTTCGCCTTTTTTCATGATCCTTTCATTCTTACCTAGATCCTAAAATATTACAAAAAAAAAGTTTGTGCTCACATTTATTCACTTATTTATTTATTTCATCTTTAAAGGGGAAGTGACATTTTTTAAAGGTGAGAATATAATTCACGTGTCACATGGTACATTTTTTATTAATTTCATTGGTGAAAGTACAAAAACAAACTCGCAGAATAGGTTATCAAATCGATGATAATTCTATCACCGCATGTTGACTGTCACCTGTTTTTAATAAATAAAATTGTTTACTGTCAAAGTGACAGAAAGTTTCAGTGTTTATTTTCTTTCAACGTTCATTATATTCTCTCACCAAATATAACACGTGTTATGATTAATCAACGATGATACCACTCGTTAAAACCTTTAGAAAATTGAACTCGTGCTTCGCACTCGGTCAATTTTCGTCGGTTTTAACTCGGGCTATCACCGATGATAATCATAACACTAGTTATATTATCCCCGAGAATATAATTCACGTGTCACATGGTACATTTTTTATTAATTTCATTGGTGAAAGTACAAAAACAAACTCGCAGAATAGGCTATCAAATCGATGATAATTCTATCACCGCATGTTGACTGTCACCTGTTTTTAATAAATAAAATTGTTTACTGTCAAAGTGACAGAAAGTTTCAGTGTTTATTTTCTTTCAACGTTCATTATATTCTCTCACCAAATATAACACGTGTTATGATTAATCAACGATGATACCACTCGTTAAAACCTTTAGAAAATTGAACTCGTGCTTCGCACTCGGTCAATTTTCGTCGGTTTTAACTCGGGCTATCACCGATGATAATCATAACACTAGTTATATTATCCCCGAAAATACAAATTTTAAGTGCCCCCCAGTTATGTAGATGTCGCTGATTCCAATTTACACAATCAAACCCTTTTGAAAGTTTAGCCAAGTTCAAAAACTTAACGAATCTTTGTTTACTTTCTGTGTTTGGTTAGAATGTTAACACCATCAAACTTACCCTTGTTCTTCCTAATAACAAAGCATCCATTTCTCCTTCAGGATGTGCTTGCACACCACTCACAGTCGCAATCACAGGCTTTGGTATAGCTTTGTCAGATGCCATTTTTTACGGCATATTTTAATTTAAACCGGTTTAATTGTATTGATGGGTGCAATTTATCGGCGAGTTTTTAATCAATCTTTATTTGTCTACTGTTTTATTATAACATTTACTTTAATAAATATTCCTATCTTTATGCTTATGTTTTACCTTTCAAGATAGTTGGCATATATTAATACTAATCTTGGGCCCAAAGTTTTTCCATTAATAAAAAGATATCGATGTTTGATAAAGTTATATTGGATTTGGTTCTTAAAGTGGTTTGAGGACGAAAGTTGTATCAAAAGTTAAAATAAAGTTAAAATCTCATATAAGGATTTGTTTAAGTAGTTCAAACTTTTATTAGTTTTTTATTGTAAAAAAAGTTTTGGCACGCTATTACAAATTTTGGTCTGTTTTTAAAACGAATGTGGACCCAATTGTTTCTAATAACACTAATTTAATTGAGCACATCAATGGGTGTATCTAAAACTAATTATAAATAGTTAACATTTAATCTCAACAGTAATTAATAAATAACACTGTTGTTATTCTTTTCCCTTTCAAATTTCTATAAACAATTAAACAATTATATCAAAAATACTAATTTCTCTAAATTGATATATTAATTTTTTACTTTCCCCTTTAGTGATATGTACTAATAATATAAATATAGAACTATTTCACATTTAATTTAGTTTCATTTAATTCCGAGCATTTAATTGTTTTCAGCAATTACGAATTTGCAAACCGGTTGGTTATTTACGGTACACAAGAGACCGCGTGCTATTTATATTTTGGAACATTAAAATATCCGATAGGTGTAGAAGAATTTAAATAAAAAATTTATATCCGGTATTTTTAAAAGGAGTTTAATTTTCTCATTATTACGATAATTAGAATTCACGGTTAGGCTAATTTAAAATTTAAATTTAAGCACGACATATTTAAGCCGCCAGTTTTAACAGAAGAACATGTCTTGTTAGCATGTGACTGGATGAAAGCTCAGGGGCGAATGTTTTCAGCAGCTGATGTTTTCAGTATCTGTAGCCAACATTTTCAGACTGTACTTTAGCGCTCCTAGCGAACGCCGGTGGAACTAAACGTGTTATTGATTTTAGCCGAGATGCTTGACTGTTTTTGTTTTTTGTTAATTTGATATTTATTTTATTGTTTTTATTTGTTTTAGCTGGTTAACGAGCTTTAGCAACGTCGGGAAATATAAACAAAATTTGTTTTGCCTTTCGGATATTTCGTTTGTTCTCTTTTACGAACTTATCATACACACGTCACAACTTTCTTAAACGTGTGTATTTCAAATTTCCGCAATCTTATATTAACTTTTATCTCCTATTATTATTATTATTATTAAATAAAAGATTTATTTAATTTATTTATTAAATTCAGAAACTTTAATTTCGAATGTATAAACACGTTTTAGTTAATAAAACTCCACAAAAACTGGTCACTGAAACTTCTCTTGATTAAGTTTACAACGTCCTTAAGCTTACATGAAATTCTCAGTAGAATACCAATAATGATAATCTATTTATAGCAAGATTGCTCTATTTAATCTTAAATGTACATAATATGTAACCGCTCATATATACCCTTTAAAAACAAATTATTGGGAAATGACTTTTTCCCAAATTATATTCCACAGGATTTTGTGTGGATTCAAAATTAAACGTCATCCTTAATCCCTAGTGAGAATATGAAATATGACTTTTAAAATCAAATTTTCAGTTATCTCTTAAAACATCGTTACCTCGCGATATCTGTTGAATAGCCGCTTGAAGCATCAAGCTTTAGCCGAGTGAGCTTTATCTCTGAGCTTTGTTGTCCTGTAAAATAGTGGTTCGTATCCTCGATGAGCTTTCTGGTAATTCGATTTCGGTAAAGCAATGAAAGCTCGCTTAGCCTAGTTAACTTTATCTTGGTAAGTTAGAGGTTTTTGAATGTAGATTGTGCTGCCAAATTCGGAGGCGTAAATTTAATTGTACTTAAAAGCGTGACTTTTGAAAATGATTAATGTTAATGTGGTGAAATTAAAAATCTAGTTTAGCTTAGAAATTATTTCAAATTAGTTGAAAAGAAATTAAATTAAAAATTTAAATAGACACTTATTTTATAACGAAATAAAATTTACTTTAATCTACATAAAAAAATCTACTTAGTGTGCTGGGAGAATTAAACGTATTGGAATTCCACTCGATTTTTTAACAGGTCACGAATTTTTGCTGACTCTTATCTAGATCTATTTCCCTGGTGTAAACAAAGGCACAATTTTCATTGGTTGTTCCATGTTAGTTCATCTTGAGTAAAGTGATATGTATTTTCAGTTGGGGATTGTTATTAACTTTACCTTAAACATTTAATTTTGTTTTACAATATCTGGTGTTTATACTGTAAACCAATCACATGATTATGTAGCTGAAGATTTTTCTGCTTGCAATGTTCACAAAAAAATATCTGATCTTTGACACGATTAAATTTCATTGGAAAATTCACGACAAAGAATTGGAAGCACCTCATCTTTTATGTAAATGCAATAAAGGAAACAAGACTCGAAGGCATTCTAGTTAACGCAACCGACTGCCGAACTTTTAAACTAAAACATAATTAATTCCTAGACGCTTAACTGAAAAATTATCAAATAAACTGGGAAGTGTGAAATTTTAGATTACCATGGGTCCTAATTTCTACCAACCGTTACGAGGGAAGATCAATATTTACGGTCTCTGATATAGAAAGAGAAAGAATTTTTAAAACATTATTTATTTATTTCTCAACATAATCTCCCTGGACTTCAATGCACTTGGTCCACCGATGTTCCAATGCTTCAATGCCTTTCAGGAAGAAGTTTTCCGGTTGCTCCTCAAACCAGCCATTTACTGCGGTCATAACTTCATTATCGTCTCCATATTTTTTTCCACGCAGGTTTTCCTTTAATTTTGGAAATAGATGGTAATCACTGGGTGCCAGGTCTGGTGAATATGGAGGGTGTTCTAGGATTTCAAAGCCAGAGTTCTGTATGGCAGCCATGACAATGCAGCTCTTGTGGACTGGAGCGTTGTCCTGATGGAACAAAATTTTGTGTGCCAACTTTCCTGGTCTTTTTCGGTCGATGCTTTCGCGCAATTTTGGAATTAACCCTGCATAATAAGAACCCGTTATTGTGTGTCCACGCTGCAAATAATCGATCATCAAAATTCCTTCTGCATCCCAGAAGACTGTGGCCATAATCTTTCCAGCCGCCCGTTGAACTCGAAATTTGCGTGGAGGTGGAGAACCTCTGTGATGCCACTCCATACTTTGTCTTTTCGTCTCAGGATCAAAATGGTGCACCCATGTTTCATCCACAGTCACAAAGCGAGTGAGAAATTGCTTCCGATTGGCCTTCAGGTACTCCAAATTGGCTTCCGAATGCAGCACTCTAGAGCGTTTCTGATCGACGGTCAGCATCTTTGGAACCCAACGCGCCGAAATTTTTCTGAGATCAAGAACATTTCTTAAAATATTTTCAACTGACCCATAAGAGATGTTCGTTATTTCCGCGATATGGCGAATAGTCAGTCTTCTATCTGCCATTACCATATCATGGATCAAATTGATTTTTTTGTCAACGGTGACACAGACTGGACGTCCCGCACCTTTCGCATGTTCGCAAGTTGTTCTGCCTAATCTAAACTCACGAGACATATTTTTCACCACTTGGTAAGAAGGGGCAGAGTCCCCTAAAACGTCTGTCATATCCTTGTGAATTTCAGTAGGTGTTAATCCTTTTTTTGCAAATACTTTATCATCGCTCTGACTTCACTTTTTTCCATTTTTAAAAATTGTCTGTTATCGACCAGCTTAATTATTAATAACTTTCAAAGAACAACACGCACCTACGCAAAACTTGACACAACAAATAATTAGTAATGACAGTTCTCATAGAAAAATGAGTGACGATATCATGCAAAGCCTACTATGTCAGGGACCG
This sequence comes from Agrypnus murinus, assembly GCA_929113105.1. Classification (NCBI taxonomy): domain Eukaryota; kingdom Metazoa; phylum Arthropoda; class Insecta; order Coleoptera; family Elateridae; genus Agrypnus; species Agrypnus murinus. Next base: position 90,988,840 of record OV816026.1, read on the forward strand.
TAAATACTGATCTACCCTCGTATTTTATGTATTGTTTATTTGTCTATGTTTGGTTTAATTTATAGCTCTTCTAATATATCCATGCGAATAGTATTTTTATTGTTGCCAAACAATAAATACTGGGTGACACAGAAAATATTCCCTACGAGATATTTCCGTTAGTAACAAATGGAGACGCTTGGAAGCTAGAATTTAACATTACTTATAATAGCCAAAATCATTATATCACGATATCCTTTTAAAGAAATTGAATACATACGAAATTTCAGAATTTTTACTGAAATTTATGAATTCTTATTTATAAGAGAAAAAGGTCCAAGATTTGAACCTTACGGTACGCCTGAGGTGGTATCATTTTCTTCTTAAAAATGACGTATTGCTTACGATACGTCATTTTTAAGAAGAAAATGATACCACCTCAGGCGTACCGTAAGGTTCAAATCTTGGACCTTTTTTTGTTTTTAATAATGATTAATGACCTTCCAAGAGTAATATTTTATTCAAATAATTATCAGCTATTTGCTGATGATTTTAAAATATGCAGAGTGTCTCCTAGTACCTGCACCAGACTTGACCAGCGCATTTTTGGTGGCATTTAGAATAAAAAATCTTAATAAAATTTTTTTTATTGGAGAAAGTCAAATTTTTTAATAATTTTGACGTTTTTAGAAAAGTACGTATAAAATTATAACGCGCTTAGGGTGATATTGATATCATGAAGAAAAAATAAAGTTAACTGTATAAGTGCAAGCGTTGAAATTTTAAAGCCAGACAAACATGATGAGATCACATTTTGCTGTATATTTTTCTAATCCAAACCCACCGTTTTCAAGCGCCCTGTTGTGTTACATTGTACTATTGCAGGTTAAATTGCTTCGCTTAGTTGACATAGTGGTTTTCGCTTTACTAAAATGCACGTCTCAAGTGATGACGAATTGTAATACAAATCGTAAATAAACAAAATTGTGTATACCTTTAAATTTTTACAAACCATCTGTCTATAATGGGAATTTAATTTCATTTAACCTTGGCCTTCATATCATTTTATTGTAAAATTGGTTAAATCTAGCCTCAATTTTCAATAGCAAAATATTGGGTAAGAGTTTTCGACATCGAATTCTAATCACCTATGGAATTTACTAGTGTTAATAATTATGATGTTAACCTAAACAGGAAAATCAAGAATCTGGGTCACAATCACGATGGCAAAAATGCACCCAGAATCACGCACATATCAAGCGATAGCCACGCTGTAATTTAATTACAGTAACATTAATTTAGTTAATTTTAAGAAGAGAAGTAAAATGACAATGAACATCTGTTGCCCCTAACCATTGTCATCGTACGTCGCTAACATTTTTAACAGCTTAACAGGTAATATCAGAGTGTTGCTTGCAATTTGATCTCATTTTATTTGTTTACACAGACGTTAACCCAGATTCTCCATTTCCTTGTTTATTTCTTTAGGTTATAATATCCGTGATTCAATCCGGAGATTTCCAGAACGAATGATGCTTTGTTTTGCCTACATTAATTAAATCACTAAATATTTTAAAAGTAAGGGGAACTCCAGATTTAATGTCCGGCGAATTTTACGTCTTCGTTTACAATTGCTTGACCTACACCATTATCCTTCTTTTGTAAAAAGGATCATGTTGCAGAATCAGCATGTAAACATAACAAAACATAAAACAACTTGTTTTGATGGCATAACAAATCCTACTGGATATGCTAAAAACATTATACCCGTCTTTATTTTGCATTTTTTCTGAAGACTACGCTTCTGAGAAAAAAAATTATGGGGATTTTTGTTTCTCTTATCGATGTCTAACTGCCTGCCGCGTTTGATGTCCTTGTTATGAGGCGCCCTGTATAAACTTATAAAATCATTAATAGATTGCAACGACCTAGTAAGAATACATCAGTGGTCTATGGATAATCGACTCTACTAATTTAATGTTAACAAATGTATGTGCTGTTATCTCATTTTCTAAAAAAACTAATATTTTGTCTGATAATTGTGAATTGGGGAACAATATTCTTAAAAGCAGATGCGTGTAAAAGATTTGGGTGTAACTCTTGATTCGAGTGTCACGTTCAATGAGCATATAACACAGCAGGTGAAAAAATCCTATCAAATGTTTGGATTTATAATTAGAAACGCAAACGTGTTTATCAAATATGATTTTTTTTTAAGAATCATACACTCCAAGAAATTAACGCACCACCAAAAAATACCCAAAAGTTTGAAGTTAATTTGTGTCTAGACCATGTGTCCGATTTCTTTTTTTGTATGATACGTTTTTTATTCTAAAATGTGAATTACTATTGTTTTGTCAGAGAAATACATTTTTTATGAATACAGTATGTAACAATTGCGACGTGTTTTTTTGTAAAATTTGTAACACCCTATAACGTTTAACAGTTACACCAGCAAGTTAGAATTCATATCTTACTCTAGCCTTATCGTTTCTTAACATTCTCGTTTTTGATTCACTTTATTATCTTTATTAGTACTGGAAAACCACAATTTTATAGCATAACATGATTTACGTAAAGTTAATCAAAACAACAAATTAAATGAACATAAACAAAAGAGTGTCAATAGCAAGTATTTCCGCCTCTAGCGCGAATAACATCTTGGCAACGCCGATTCATACTTAAAATAAGCGACCGTATTTCATTTTGGTTCAATTCTTCCCAAATTTGAACCAGTGTCCGTGCAACGTCTGCTAAGATGTTTAATTGATTACGTTCCTCTTGTAATCTTCTACCAAGTTTGTCCCATAGATTTTCAATTGGATTTTGTCTTTACAATAATGAAAAACGTCTTCGTGTATATAGACGTCCCAATGAACGATATTCTCTGTGAAATTTTTCCAATACAACATTATTTGGGGAGTGAATCTGTAATGTTCTGCACAGGTATTTCTTTGACCGGTCGCACGGAACTTGTCGTCATAGATAATGGAAGCCTTACAGCTGAACGATACATACGACAGGTTTTCGATAACCACGTTGTTGCATATGTGCCATATATAGGGCAAGGATTTATGTTAATGCATGATAATGCCACACCTCATGTTGCTCGAGTTGTACAAGATTATATGGAGGAAGTCAGAATTGATACTATGGCATGATCAGCCAGAAGTCCGCATTTAAATCCATTGAATTGAATCCATTGATTAAATCCAATTGACAATCTCTGGGATAAACTTGGTAGAAGATTACAAGAGGAACATAATCAATTAAACATCTTAGCAGACGTTGCGCGGAAACTGGTTCAAATTTGGGAAGAATTAAACTAAAATGAGATACGGTCGCTTATTTTAAGTATGAATGGGCGTTGCCAAGACGTTATTCGTGGTAGAGGCGAAAATACTCGCTATTGACACTATTTTGTTTTGGCATTTTGTTTAAATGTTCATTTAATTTGTTGTTTTGATATTAACTTTACGTAAATCATGTTATGCTATAAAATTGTGTTTTTCCGGTACTAATAGAGATAATAAAGTGAATCAAAAACGAGAATGTTACGAAACGATAAGGCTAGAGTACGATATGAATTCTAACTTGCTGGTGTAACTGTTAAACGTTACAGGGTGTTACAAATTTTATAAAAAAGACACGTTGCAATTGTTACACACTGTAATCATAAAAAAATAATTTCCTTGACAAAACTATAGTACATACACATTTTCGAATAAAAAACGTATCATACAAAAAAAGAATGATTCAAATCGGACACATGGTCTAGACACAAATTAACTTCAAACTTTTGGTTATTTTTTGGTGGTGCGTTAATTTCTTGGAGAAGTGTATAAAGAATCTATAGGAAAAAGTACAAACAAAAGTTTCTACGTATCGGTTATTTTAATAAATACGGTCAGTATTCTCACGATATTCTTTCTTGTGTAATTCACCAAAAATTTAATGTAGCTGGCTTAGAAGATAGGAGAAAAGGGACTAGTTCATTGTTTATTTTCAAAGTTATTACAGGTCTTTTATATTCGCCAAATATTATCGTTAAAGAATTTAAAACAGTCCTCCGCAGTAACCTGTTATTTTATTCCGAGGATCCTTCCGTAGGATGAAATCTAGAAATTTGTTATTAATCTTTTATGTCATTTTTGTGTATTTTTGCTGTTATTCTTTTTTATTTTTAAATGTTATATACGATTTACTTTTTAGTTCACTGTAAGCATTTTGAGCTTATGTATTTGTATTTAATATTCTTGTGACCTGTCATTGGAAATTTTCTGTAGGTTGCAATAAAATTAAAATTAAAAAGAGCTCTTCCTGTTTCACCGAAAGTAACGTCAACCTTTTTACGAGGGTGGTCCCAGAAGTACCCGACCCAACAAAGAAAACACAAAAATTTTGGAAAAAGATTTATTTATTTTTCAACGTAATCTCCTTTCAGCTCTATACACTTTTCCCAGAGGTATTCAAAAAGTTCGATACCCTTTTTATAATAAGAACTGTCTTGCTCCTCAAAATAGCCATTAACTGCTGACATCACTTCTTCATCGTTGGAAAATCTTTGACCACTGAGCCATTTTTTCAAGTTTGGGAACAGAAAATAATCCGTGGGGGCTAAATGCGGCCGTTTTTGCTTCATTTCTTCGCTCAAATGTTGCAATAAGTTGGCATAATACTGGCCGTTGATAGTTTTTCCTTTTTCGAGATAGTCAATAAAAATTATTCCACGCGCATCTCAAAAAACCGACGCCATAACCTTGCCTGCAGATGAAACGGTCTTCGCCTTCTTTGGAGCCGGTTCTCCCTTTTGAGTCCATTGTTTCGATTGTTCTTTTGTCTCGGGTGCGAAATGATGGACCCATGTTTCATCCATTGTTACGAAACGGCGCAAAAATTCTGCTTTGTTGCTGCGAAACTTCGCTAAACACTCAATTGAAACATTTTCACGACACTGTTTTTGCCCGAGTGTTAGCAAACGCGGCACCCATCTTGCACACAGATTTCTCATGTCCAAATTTTCAGATAATATGCGATGTACCGCACTCATTGAAATGCCCGTAATGTCTGCTAGCTCGCGCACTTTCAGTCGACGATCATCAAGTATCGCTTTGTGGATTTTCTTCACCATTTCTGGAGTCGTCACCTCATTTGGTCGACCACTGCGATGCTCGTCTTGGCAACTCGTACGGCCTTGTTTAAACTCAGCTACCCAAAATTTAACTGTTGTAAACGAAGGAGCAGACTCACCCAGAGTAGAATCCAGTTCAGCTTTTATATTGGTTGGGCTGAGGCCTTTCAAATAAAAGTATTGTATCACATAACGATGACCAATTTTCTCCATTTTCACAAATTCACTGACAACGTTCACTATTGATGGCTGCCAAACAAATACTGAACGACGTGGCGCTTTCAAACTTAAAACATATGCTTTATAGACTGCGTACTTTCCAATACAGTGATATTTTCAAACAACTACCGCCACCTCTTGGTCAGGTCGGGTACTTCTGGGACCACCCTCGTATTTTAAATAGCAGCCCCCAATCTTTCTTAGCCAGTTGCAGTCAGCTTAAAATTCTCTGATCAATTATGTATCACAACATGATATTATTCTTCCAAAAGGGCGCTAAATGCCAATTTAGTACTTATTTCACTGAATTGACCTTGATGGAAGCCAATATTTTATTAAGTAGAATATGGATGTGATAAATTGATCATAGCTACTAATAGTTAAAAATTAACTTAATAAATTCAGAAAACAAGTAATTGCTTAAAATAATAGCCCTTAAGTAAAAATTTTTTAATAAAAACTCAATATTTCTTTAATTTAATTTCTTTCTTGTAAAAAAATTTAATTAGCTTTCAGTTGATATAAATGTTGTAGGTGTCCTTTTGATATGTTGTCATTCCCGTACGCGTTAGGTGTTAGATTACTAATAGTTCTTTCAATTTCTTTGGTCGTAATTCCAGTGAAAGGTTCATAGTGTTGAATGGTCCCAACCCTATTGTTTGTGAAGTAGTCCTTTACTTCATTACTTACTGTTATGTTTCGTATTATTTATTATAAACTTGTTTATTAGATTAACATCCTTAATTTATTCAGAAATTTTCATCTTAGGTTTGCGCTATGCTGCAAATACCCCAAAAACGCTACTTTTATATGGATGTAAGAAAAGTGAGTGACGGAAATATTCATATGTGGTATTATGTAAGCTACACATACCAAAGCTTAAGAGGGTAAAATATTTTTTCATTAGTCTCTTTTTATCCAAAGATATGAGTTTGTAAAAGTAAGCAATTTCATTTGAATATGATTATCATGTTGAACGCATGGAAATTTCAGAGGTAAAAAGGAGCAGTAAATTGATTACAAAGAACTCATCAAAATTTTTTCATCGATTTTTCAAAAGGGTCTCTGATGTTTTGTTCTATTAGAAGCCCCAATGGATGTATTTTCAACCCTTGCAAAGGGTTTTTCCGTACTCATCCGCTTAGATGTTGTAATCTGCCTGGAAATGATCTTATGTCATTTAACAATATTTAATACTTTCAGAATTTTAACTTTTAATGATTTTAAAACCTACCCTAACTATTAGAAAACTATGAAATGTCATAATTTATATATTTACCAAGAACCTATTTTGTAGGAATAAAAAGGAATGTTTTAAATAAAAGAAAATTGACCATTCAACCAGACTAGGATGCCCTGGGGTAAGTTTTAATGAGGAAAATTTTGTTTCAGATCATTTTTAGACAGCTTGTTACGTGCTAATTTCGTAGCACCCTGTATAGCTTTGTATTTTATATTAAGTTGTATAGCGTTTAGGGATTTTTGCATTTTCTCTCCTTGTAGTTGCCATTTTGTTGTGGAACTATTTCCTGTTCGATAAGAGATTGTCACTCTTGTTTGATCCGCTTGTGAAGCTAGAAGTTCCTTGAAGAACCTTTTCGTGGACATCGCCGTCTAATTAATCTTTTCCTTTTATGTTGAGTTATGGGAATTGCCTTAGTGCAGATTTGATGATTGATTGTGGCGTTAGTTTTCCGTGGGATGTATTTCCACTTGTTCTTTTGAGGTTATGGAAGCACACCTTTATCGATTAACTTTTCTATCATTCAGTCTCTTATACTTAATTCTTTCGATAGGTTTTCATGTATAATCGTCGTTATATGGAGGCGATATAAATCTCTCTTAAGGTCAACTTCCATCGAAGGTATTTATAAAGTGTTGTGATGGTCATTCTGTTATTTCGATTTATTTGTTACAGACCTTTTTATCTTGGGTTTGTCCTTTACTCATTTTATTACTTGCTGTATAACAAGTATACGTTGAATGTTTGGATTGGTACAAGACCGTTACACGGACTTGGTTGCTGTTGTCGGGATCACGTTACGTTCAAGCTTTGGAGACGTTCCTCTTCAGCTCTAAGAACAGACACCATATCGTGAGTTGGTTATAATTCTGCCACTGGTTACAACAACAATAACGTTTGACAACTCTTTATTGTATATAAAACATTTATGTATATTTGTATATTATGATTTTGTGTTAAATGGTTTTTCACCAGTGTGCGTGTAGCACTCATATCTAGATATCTGCTTCATATTTATAATTCTATCGCATACCATTTATTGTATCATATTGTCAAGACTATTTGCGAGTGTGTACGTAAGTCTTTGCTCCGTAATAGATGAATAGCTCACTACTGGAGCTGATGATTGCGCAATCTGATTGGTACCTGTAGACGTGTTAAATTTTACCGTGCCCTTTGCTTATTGCTTTTGTGACTTTAAATCAACTTTAGAGTAAGTAATCGCGCTCGCATTAATCTTTTTCCCCTTGCAATTTGTGTATAGCATTCAATAACCACCATTCAATTCTTGCCAAGGTTATTTCACATTAAATAATTTGCTTGATAATTTGAATTAATTAATAATAAAGCACTGTATATAACTTACTTGAAGATTTATTATTTATATGTGTGGTATTTGGAGATTATATTTTCAGCAATCGAGGAGTCATTATTGGGAAAAGTCGACCACATTGGTAGTAGTCGCAAATGTGTTGTTCTTTTCAGATTTTGTCGGTCAATACTGTAGCTATCTTAGACGATTCTTGGCGCCCATTACAGAAGACCTTTAGTGAGACCCACGACCTCCCACTAGTTAGCTGGCAGCCGACAGAATTAACTGCGGTTAAAGGTTGTTACCGTTTCCCAATAAGCAGTCCCCATTTTGTTGGTAACAAGGTTATATACTCAGAGGTCATTTGCATTTAAAGAAAAATCACTGTTTAATAACACCGATTTTTCTTATCTAGTATTTAATGATAATAGATACTTTTTTTTCTTATAATAAAAATTTCTATTGCACTTGTAGTCCTGTAACTCATGATTATATGGATAGGAGAAAAATGTTAGCATATTGTAATGACCGGTGTTAACCCCTATACGCCGTCATCGAACATTCGATCCTGGCGGCAGGATATATGATTCATCAACAACTGCATGCATGACTCATCCACAGCTGCCTGTATTACTCATCGACAAAGATTCTAGTGCGTTCCAGCAAATTCTGTGTAGTATATATAAGAGTGCGCTAGCAAGGGTTTATCATTCAGTAGTCAGTCAACAATGAGTAATTAGACGCGCTCAAGGTGTAATAGTACTATGATATAAACATCAGTGAATATAAATAAATGTTATAAATAAGTGTTGTATTGCAAATAAATAGTTTGTAAATATCTAGTTTAAGTTCGTTAACAGTTTATAATAATTGCGTTTGTAATTAGTGTTAAGTATAAATATTTTCTTTTGTTAATAGACCATTAAACAGCACTTTTAGTATTATTTAAAAAGAACGTTACAATTTGATCTGGTTTATCTAATAGATCCACATTTTGTACAGCACCGTTTTGTACACTCTCACTTTGGTATTACGCGACACACTTTTAGATTTAAATATTGCACTTAGTGCTCCTGCGCACTTGGCCCCTTTCACTAGCCTGTTTTCGATCTCTTTACTATTGTTTCCATTTTCTGTAATTTGGACCCCTAAGTAAATGGAGCTTTGGACTCTATTCACTTTTAGTTTTCTGTTATTGTATAGCGTGATTTATATATTTTCTGGTGCTGTTACTGTGTTTTTTCTCATTATTATATACTTTGTTTTCTGTTCGTTTATTTCCAGTCCCATTTTTCTTGCTTCTCTTTCCAGGTTCATAGTTACTTTCCTTAGCTCCTTTTGAGTTCTTGCTAAAATAGTGATATCATCAGCATATGCTAGACACTGGTGACTTTTATTTGATATCATTCCTGCTCTATTCATTCCACTCTCTCTTATTATTTTTCTAATGCTAGGTTAAAGAGTGTCGTGGATAAAGGGTCCCCTTGTCTTAGACCTTTTTTGGCATTAAACGACTCTGACATTATTCCATTTACGTTCACTTTATTATAACAGCCGCTTAGGGTTAACTTTACTAACTCAATTATTTTATCTGATATCCCTAATTCTTTTAACGCTTGAAATAGTTGCGGTCTACTAACTGAGTCGTAAGCGCTTTTAAAATCAATAAACAGTGCGTGAATTTCAGTGTTATATTCATAGCATGTAGATTGTACCTCTTTCAGGAGGAAGATTTGATCAGTAACCGACCGGTTTTTCCTGAACCCGTACTGGTACTCTCCTATAATCTCTTCTGTAAACACTTGAAGTCTGTTTCTGACCGCAACAGCTAGTACTTTGTAGACTGTATCTAGCAATGCTATGCCCCTATAATTCTCACATATTGTTGTTTCTCCTTTTTTTATGTAACGGAATTAAGACTGCCTCTTTCCATAGGTTTGGCATCACTCCTTGTCTCCATACCTCCCTAATTAGCGTGTACACTTGCTCGTTTATTACTTCCCCACCGTACTTAACTAATTCTCCTGCAATTCCGTTCCCACCCGGGCTTTTTCCGTTTTTCAAGTTTTTTATTACTTTGTAGATTTCTTCTCTTGTCGGTTCTTCTACGGTTGTTTCTACATTGCCTGTCTTAACTTCTTCTTCTGGATTATCCTCTCTTTCCCCTATATGTACATTTAGTATTTCCTCGAAATGCTCTTTCCATCTTTTTATCATCTCCGTTTCTTCCCCTATTAAATTACCCTTTTTGTCTTTGCAGAATAACTGTGTTTGTCGATATCCTTTCTTTGTATTCTTGATTTCTTGGTAAAAGTTCTTTATCTCTTTGTTTTTATATTTCTCTTCTAGTCTTTGGAACTTGAGTGTTTGAAAAGCTCTTTTTTCTTTTCTGTAGACTTTTTTGTTTGACGCTTTTGTTCTTGGTAGTTTTCTTCATCCTCTCGCGATCCAGCTTGTAGCATCTTTTCTCTTGCTCTTTGTCTTTTATCTCGTGCTATTCGGCAATCTTCACTGAACCAACTCTCTTTTCTCTTCCTTCTTTTCTTCCCTACAACTTCGTTCGCTGCAGTTTCTATTATTTTCTCTAGATTTTCCCATCTTTCATTAATTTCAGCTTGTTTCTGTTTTTTCTCGTATTCTTCTTCAATTCTGCATTGATATCTAGCCCTTGTTTCATGTTCAAGTAGTTTTTCAACATTATATTTTTCTCTGTCTCTTTTACTTTTCGTTGTCATCTGTTTTTCATATCTAATTATTGCCTGTACCAGAAAATGGTCGGATCCCATCTCTGCTCCTCTCACTGACCTAACGTTTTTCACTTGACTTGCGTATTTTTCTTGGGTAATTAACTGATCGATCTGATTTATGGTATTACTGTTTGGAGCTTTCCATGTTCCTTTGTATATTTCTTTTCGTTGAAAATGTGTGCTTACTATGCGACAGCTCTTCTCTGCAGCAAACCCTATCAGTTTTCGCCCGTTTTCATTCGATTCTTCGTGTTTGCTAAAACTACCGATTGTGGGGTAGTATACCTCTTCTTTACCTAGTTTTGCATTGCAATATCCTATTATTATTATAATTTCGTTGCTTGATAGTTTGTCGTAGAAGTTCTCGAGGTCTTCATAATATTCGTTTTTTCTTCTTCTTCTATTTGTATATTTCCAGTTTGTTTTGTTTCCTGTATGGCTAATATATCTAATTTGTATCTTCGTGCTTCGTTTTCTAAGTCTTTTAAAGCCCCTGAGTAAAAAGTGCCCAACACGTTCCATGTTCCTATTATCAAGTCTGGAGATTTTGAAGGGTTTATTGTTCTGTATGCAAAAATTCCTACTTGCTTTGTTTTTGATACCCAATTCGCTTTTATTTTTTCACTCTTTCCCTTCGCTTGTAGTCTTGTGAGTTGTTCTTTTGTATATTTTAGCTTTGTTATGGTTCTAGTTGGTTTTTGTGCTTGTACTGCAAATAAATAGTTTGTAAATATCTAGTTTAAGTTCGTTAACAATTTATAATAATTGCGTTTGTAATTAGTGTTAAGTATAAATATTTTCTTTTGTTAATAGACGATTAAACAGCACTTTAGTTGCGTTACAATTTGTTTCAAATGAAAAGTGCTAGTAAAACAGTAGGATTTATCGGAATATGGAAAGAGTGTTCTCAAATCAACATTTAAGTCGCCAACAAGAATAAGATCGTCTGCAGTAGCTACAATGTTAGATAAAGACGCTTCCAACTCATCAAACAGCTTCTAAACAAATGCTAATATTTGCTATTTTAATGGTAATCTAGAGCAACTCGGTAAAGCTTAGTTCCACGAAATCAGTACTTATAACTTTAATAGCCGGTTTCACAAAGCTTGATTAAACTCTGATGAACTTAATTGTTATTAAACTTGAAAACTAGAAATATAATTTGATAAAATTCTATTCTATTCTAAATTGGATAAAAGGTCTGTTAAATCGCAGCAAATGAAATTTCCGAATTTCGAATTTAATGACAAATAAGTTAATCAGAACTTAACCAAGCTTTGTGAAACTGGCCATAAATGTTATATTGTTCTGAATGTATACCAATAAAACCCTCCTTCTCTCGTTGCAAGGTCAACACGTACCAGTTCATAATTTGGAATATGTATTAAATTTGAGGAAATATCTGGCGATAATCATGTTTTGGATACAGCTATTATACTAAATTCATATTCATTATAAATTCCAATGATGTATTCAAATTGATAGCTACATACAGCCAAGACCTCCTATTAGAATCTTAAACCGTGCTACAGTATTGCCAGTGGTTGAAGGTCTAGGTATTTCATGTGCAACTTGATATTTAGAATATCTTTTGTGTTCACGTCTTTTCGCCGTGAGTATAAAGTGTAAGTATTAAAAAGTAAAATGTGTATTATACTTTCTCAGACCTACTTATTTAGTTCGTTTCACGCTTATCATATAGAGGAGCACACTATTCTGTTTCAGGGCCCCCAGGTAATAATAGGAGTGTCCTATTAAAAGGACGCCGAGATTTTAAATGGAGATTTACATGAGAAATTTGATGCACGAGGCAAATTGACATAATGGCGTTTGGACGCACATCTAATGGACGCGCGACTTTATACTATTAAGGGTGTCCTGCAGGCCTCCCGAAATTTCTTTACGAAAGAGTTAATAAAGTTCTAAGAAGGATAAAAACATTTTTGTTATTTTTATATGAAATGTAACATTGCATTTATTTTTTAATTTTAATTTCTCCTGACGTAACGCAAGTTATGTAATTGATAAATCTTTGTTATTATTAATAAAGGTATTACACTTATTTATAAAGGTCGATGTGATTTTTAAAGTATTACCAACAAATAAAATACAGATGTATACAAGCAGACAGTTTATTCAGAACTCCCCTTAGCTGAAAGGTTTATATGTATTTATAATATTTCTAGTCTTTATTATTATTCTAATCATAAAACTTATACATCGAAAAGTGCACCTGAAGGGCTACGGATGTTCTTGTGTTCTATCAACAACCCAAAAATTAGGAAATAAACCTTAACTAGATACATATAGTTTTATAATCATGTCTTACACGCAAAAGCCCTGTAAAAAGGGAAACGTAATTGAATACATAATATTACAGAAACTAATTATGAAAACGAGAGAATTGTCTCCTTTAAAAGAGGAAACTGTAAACGTGACTAAATAAGCCTCTATTATAACTCGCAGTCGAAAACGTATTATGGGATGGATGTTTTTGTACCGGATAGCTGTTATCTCATTAAGTTACCAAAACATGCTTGGATATAAGATGAATATATAAACACGTGGTTTAAAATAATAATTGTTGGACATACACGGTCTTCCCCGAAGACGTCGGCGAAAACGTCGTCGACGACGTCGGGGGCAAGGTCGAAATAATGAGGTAATGTTTACATTTACTATAATTTAATGCATAAACAACTTCTACTTCCAAGCTGGACTGCTATAATAAAATTATGAATATCGTATTTCTTTAATGCATCAAACTGAAAGAAAGCATTTTTAAGCATAATAAAATGCGTACTGAATCTCTTTCTTTAAAGTATTTCGAAATAGCTTATGCAATTAACAAAACTTTTTATAAGCGGAATAATATTGATATCCATCGGTAGAATTACAAATCAACTCTTTTGTTTTTTATTTATTTCATTCTTAATTTAGTTTAAAAATTAACGCAGGATTTAGGATTCTGAGTTCTGGTGCGCAAACGATGTACAATAATTTCCTATAAAGGACTTTCCGTAAAAGAACACTGGTAGAAATCTGCTGATTTTGGTATAGGAGAGGTCAATGGACAAATTATTATATAGGTATCAAATATCATTTTTTTCGTTGTTCATCAAGAATGTGCTGATTCTAGTAAAATAAATATTTTGTTGCATTTGTAGAGACCGTTTAATAAATTCAACCGAATTTGATGTAAACTGATTCTTAATTTTACAAATCATGTTTACAATATGGGTCATAACCTGATAACCTTGGAAGATAATTACAATCTGTACTACTAATAATTGTCACCTGAACACTTGATGCCATCTATTTTCTTGTATAATAGGAAATAAGTACATACTGAGAATTTTATACTTTTTGAAAGATTAATTTTATTTATGTACAATATTTTATAAATGTTGAAACTACAGTAGGTATTATTTAGCCAACTTATAAAATGTAGGAAATGCTTTTACTACTATTAATAAAAGATGACAGATATGATAACAATCAGCAGATTTTTACCATTGTCCTTTGGTAAGTGATAATCTTCCTTTTGGTTTCGGAAAATTGTACATCGTTTGCACACTGGAACTCGGAATCCTAAATCCTGCGTTAATTAATTATATCCATTTTTTAACTAAATTAACAATGAAATAAAAAAAACTAAAGTTTTCGTTTCATAATAAAAGATTGATTTGTAATTCCACCGATAGTTGACGTCAAGGTTATTACGTTTATGAAGACTTTTGTTAATTGCATAAGCTATTTAGAAATACGTCTAAATAAAGAAAGAGATTCAGTACACATTTTATTATGAATGATTATTATCAATAATGCTTTTTTTCATTTTGATGTTTTAAAGAAATACGATATTCATAATTTTATTATAACAGTCCAGCTGGAAGTTACAAGTTGTTTATGTATTAAATTACAGTAAATGTAAACATTACCTCATTATTTCGACCTTGTCCCCGACGTTGTCGACGACGTTTTTGCCGACGTCGTCGGGGAAGACCGTGTATGTCCTATTTTAATTCTTGCTTATTAGACAAATATTGTTTGTGTGATTATATTAACTACCTACTACTACATTTTTATTAAATGTTTATTTCTTTTTTAAGCTGCAAATTTTTATTTTTAATTTTTATTTTAGGCAAACAGTGATAACTGGTCATCTTTATAGAAATATAGAAATATTTGTATACGTAGTGTTTAATTTGTGTTAGGTACTAAATTTTGATTTTAATCTAATATACAATACTGCATTCGCGCACTACCTTTTCAATATTTTAGTTAGTCATATTGATTATTATTTGCAAAAAAAACTTCTTATCGCAATGGGGTTAAAGAATTGCCGCTAATTGTAAGACAAATCAAACGTAAATTAAAATTTATGCTAAACCTTATTGCAATTAACTAATCAGTAACAATAAAATTTACTTTTTATAACTAAACTTTAAAAAACTTTTTTATCTTATATTAGCGTATTTGCTACAATCGATTCAGGTTTATACGCAAATAAAGTTTTCCTACGTCATCTCTATCATAAATGACACTTTTCCCATTCTTATTTATTGAGAAATTACTAAATACAGCGTGAAATACAATCTTTTTTTCTATAACCTATATGAAATGTCAGTTGTTAAAAAGATACATTTTTCTCGTTGGGGCTAAAGTACTTGTCGCCCGGATCTACGAGGGAAAAGTAAAATATGT
The DNA here is from genome assembly GCA_929113105.1 of Agrypnus murinus. NCBI lineage: Eukaryota > Metazoa > Arthropoda > Insecta > Coleoptera > Elateridae > Agrypnus > Agrypnus murinus. The sequence continues at coordinate 91,004,178 of OV816026.1, forward strand.
AGTTTAGACCACTAGTATAAAATTCATTTTGGTTTTCTCATGTTGCATGACTATCAAGTTCTTTTCAATATTTTATAGTGGTTATTAGATTTAAAAAAAATGTTTTTTATACACGGGGAATATTACAGATCTTAGTACTCTGTGTGATCGTCTACCTCCCCTTTGCGTCAGGACACAAACTTAGAAACACAAAAGTAGCTAACAAATAAACAATTTCAATTATTTTTAGTAAATCAGAAACTTTTTTAGTGTCAAAAGTTATTAGGAATAGTTCCATTAAACGTCCTACAACATATGCTAAAATTACATAGAAGTTATTCTTTTTAACTTCGAAAACGGCTTTTGAAACTGAATAATTAGATCGTTCATTTAACACAACATGAGTACCTAAAATTGTTTATAGATAGCATGCTTGCCAACTTTTAGCTGTATCCCCTTTATGTTCAAATAGTAGCGACAACGATTAATCTCGTCGGTGGAGCAAAAGCACCAAAACAATGTTGGCCACAATAAATATTACTAGATTTGACATTCCGTCTTACAATAAATCTTAGGTTTAATATCAATCATGCACAAAAATAATCACAACTTAACATTAATTTGATAATGACATATATGTTCTGTGAAAACGACCATATTAATATGATATATACTACTGTAATTTTTCAACAACTTTTTATTGAGTTTCCACAACACCATGGATGTAGTAATTTCTTCTTTCAGGGGTACATAAATTATTTATAGATGGCGTGCTTGCTAACTTTTTAGTAGAGTCACTGCATCTAGTTACCTAGGCCAGCTGGTCAATCAGAGTAACGCAAACCGCCGCCATATTGGGGCAGATAAGGGTGATTTTTAATAATGGGCAAATTAAAACCACGTTTTACGAGTTTGACATATTAGAGGTTTGATCTTTCAGAATAAGAAAAACCCTTTAAAGTAAACGTGGATTTGATTAATTTCAATACAGAACAAATAATGAACAATTTCGTGGTTCGTTTGCCCCAATATGGCGGCGGTTTGCGGTACTCTGATCGACCAGCTGGCCTAGGTGACTAGATACAGTGACTCTACTTTTTAGTAGAATCTAGCTACTGCATCTAGCTACCTAGGCCAGCTCATCGGATCAATCGTTGTCGCTACTATTTGAAAATAAAAGAGCTATATTTTTAGCTAGAGACCCTTCAATTAGAGTCTGACTAATGCGTTGCCAAGGTGTCCGCCATTTTATATCACAATATTTTTGATATAATATTTTGATCTTGACATCTTAATTATAATGTAATTTTACTGCTAAATATGTTTTATATACACAACCCACTGTTTTGTGATTTTTAATTGAGTCAAATACTGTTTACATGCGTGCCAACGTTTGGTCGTGTAACTATTTCTGTAAATTTTTCCCAATTTGACCTCCTGGAGGTCAAACGGTAAATTTTTAGGGTTGTGCCCATGGAGACTTTTGATCATAAAGCCACTAGGTACAACATATCAAAAAATCAGCCAATTCCACCAATATCCAATTTCCATAAGGTTTGTGCGGTATTTTCCCAATTTGACCTCGTGGAGGTTCATACGGTTAATCTTTGAGGGTTGTAGTGATGGAGACTTGTGGAGACTTTTGATCACAAAGCCACCAGCTACAACATCTCAAAAATTCATCCAATTCCACCGAAATCCAAATTTCCATTAGGTTGGTGCGGGATCCTTTGATAACTTCGTTAAAATTAGTTTTTTGAAAAAAAATCTCGAAGTGGTACAGCGATTTTAATTACTTGACGTTATACACCCCCTACTTAACAAGGTCTACCAACCACATAGTGACGTCACGACAAAGAGGCAATCCCCGAATCTTTTATTTCTCATTTTGCATTCAAATTTTAACTAATAGACTGTCTTATTATTCCACCAAAAATAAAAGATCTCCCATAATATTAATTAAGAATTTGTTTTTATTTGACAGGGACCTATTTTCGTATGAAAATTTTATCGTAAATATAAAATATTAACTTGTGTTTATTATGTATTTGCAATTAAATATCTTTAAAATAAAATGTTTGTACTAGTTAGGCTAAATCGATGGTAATAGGATGTGCAAAATAAGTCAGAGGATAGGAATATTAAATCAAATGGCGGTGATAGTGCGTAAATAAAATCAAAAAATCAACGTTAAAGTTGCTATTTTGATGTTAGATTGTTAGGTTACAGATATACTTGACAGAAAGATTTTATAATTCTTATTTGTTTTTGCGAAGCTTTTGTAAAGAAAACCCATTGGTCGCGAGGATCTTGGGTGTTTTAAATTTACTAAACCTTCTTTGGTATAATTTCTACTGTTAAGACGCCAGAGCACCAACAGTTCAACAACCATATCAAACAATGATTATACTCTTTAATAAAACTTGTTAGCATCTTACGAAACAGGTAAAAAGCAAACCAAATAAAAGCTAATAACTCACTACAGAATAATTCGATAGCATACAATTTTCTCGATGAATTTTATGAATCCACTTTCTTGTGATTTGTCGTCTTTCGGAAACTTAAACACGTGTATTTTGTGTTTTTCATTGTAATTACCGTTGCACAGGGTACACAATAACACAACACTTGTTTACTTTATTAGTACTACATTATATTAATTATACAAGCTAATAATATGCTACACATATAAAAATTACAATGCACCAGCCAACACAATTACACATTTGACATAATACTATTATAGTTTATTTCTTTTGTTTGTAGTTTGTTTTTGCCTTTAGCATGTGACGTCACTATGACGTTTACAATATATTGTGAGGCCTTAGTTAGATAGGTGGTGTTGGCTATACTGTACAAGAGTAATAAAAAAGCTTTGTTTCGACTTCCAACATTTAATTGGTCCAATATTACATCAGAAAAACCAAGTTAAACTTTATTTATTCAAATAAGAAAAATTGATTTAAATCTTGGATAATATACTGATAAAAATATTGTCAAAAATAGAGATTACTGATGTAATTATAAATTATATTATTTTAGATACGTTACATATTACTACAATAATAGAACATAATTTATCTAAGATGTTGGTTTACACAAATTTACCTTACTAGACTTAACGGATATAATTGCAGTTCCTTATCACTCTTAGTCGATTAATAATCCTTCATTTGCACACAAATCTCACTTTAAAAGGCCCTTAACCACTATTGCACTATGAAGCTCCCGTAGTGATGAAAACACACCTTGGTTACAGTTTAATTCAACTACTTAAAATTTTATTCCGTAAAAATATACAAAACGTTCCACTAAAAAAATTAAAGTTGAATATGTTTCAGAAAAATAATTTGGCCACGAAAAAAATCAGGTTATGTAAACAAGTCGCTCATTTAAGTTTTTTTTCTCTACCTTTAATATTTCAGCAGATCTAAGTGGACAATGAGTAAAAGATGTTGATTCCAAAACTTGAAAAACCTGAAACTTATAGTCACAGCCAAGATAATTAGAAATATTTTCAAACTTTAAAGTTTCATAACAACTTTCGATGGTCAAAATGTTCTAAAGTTTTTGCAATTTTTCTTTGACGTTTTAGTCTTTGAATCTTCCCTTACTGTATATCATGAAATATTTGACATTCTCAAAACTTGGATCCATTCTTCATCTACAAAGTTTTGCAAAAAAAGATTCCGAGCTGAAATCTTAAATTTGCCAATTTAAATTTAATCCAAATATTACGACTTAAAGTTACGACTTCAAGCATGACTTCAAAATTAAATAAATTCATCAAAAGCGATTTCAAATAAGATTGATTTAAATATTTAACTATAAAAGGCTTTTCAACGAAACTTTTCTAGATCAAATTATTCCAAACGTTTGAATGTTTGAGAACTACTTATGTAAACAAGTCGATTAATTCATGTCTCAAGTGTGATTTATTAGTACCTATAAGTACCACAAGTAAAATATAATAGTAATATTTTAAGTCTCCTTCTATAACTACAATCATTTTTTCTTGGTCTTTGCAGAATTGTTTTAAGTGAAATTCCAACAGCAAAGTATTGCTGCTTTGTAATGTTATTTGTATTGATTCCAAGTATGGAGAGGGACTAGTTTGCTAAAGCAGAGATGTATTACTAATTTCCAAAATTCGACGCTTTTTCTATTAGATTATTTGGTTTACAGATCAGAATTTCTGTCGATCCTAGTAAGTTTGGTCGTAAAATATTGGTGGTGGTTGGATTCACAATGAGTGCCCTGTAATCAATGTAATTGTTTGTTGGGTTATATAAGCTTCATGAATTAATAAAGCAGCTCTTTATCCATTTGTTTGATTGCTTAACTACTAGGGGTGCTACGTTAATAAATTAGTTGTTGACATTTAACTTGTATGCAAGATTTTCACGAATGACATTGAAAAGCGTCAGAATAATATTACATTCAAATATAGAGGAAGACCATCATCAGAAACCATGTTTTCAAATAAATTACAAGCTGCATATTGAAATTGTACATGTAAATTTCATTCAGCAAACTATAAAGTTTCGGAAATACTACGTAAGTATTTCCGAAAATACTAAGTATTAATAACTGATCATAAATAATGACAAGCCAGTCTCGGTGGATTAGTGGTTTGCATGTTTGCTTCATAATCCAAGGATCGCAGGTTCGATCCCCGCCCGAGCTGGTAATTTTTCATAGCGGAGAAAAATTAAAAACATGCCTTCTTCTCGGATAGGAAGTAAAACAGTAGGTCCCGTGTCAATGCGATGTTTGGCACGTTAAAAATCCCTACTGGGGGTGGAATTCCCCCAGATTCGGATAAATTCTAGTAGGGTCGGCCAAATGATCATAGCAATCGGTGCCATGAGGTACAAAGGATGCTCCGCCATCCTGATTCCTCGCCCAAAAATAAATAAATAAATAATGACAAAGTAACAGGATCTGAACATCTTTGTTTTGACCATCACGTTTCTTTAGCTTTTGTTAAACGTTTAATGCAGCATTACAAATTTTTTCAGCATTACTCGTTTGTTTACTATCCATATTACTAAGTAGCACATTTTATCTGTTTATCTGTATGTGTGCGCACCTCTCCTTTATTTATTGGCCGATTGACTTCAAACCGGTACCAAAATATTTCTAATTTACCAGTTTCCCCTACCTAAGATTTTGATATTACCCCGTGGGGGGCTACAAGAATTGGTTTCCTCAAGTTTTTGCCGATCTTTTCGGCTTACACGTTTTCCTGTTTGTGGGGTTGCCTTGAGATCTCAAGCAAAAAGATCAGAAATTGGGTGGAGCGGGGTGAGTGGGTAAGTCAGGAGGATATGAGTAGAGAGGGAAGCCGGGGGGAAAGGTGAGATTGAAGGGTGGGGATAAGTCGAGTAGCTGGGGTGAGTGCGTGAGTCGTTGGGTAAGTCGAGGTAAATTGGGAGGGGTGAGTGGATTGCTGGTTAACTAGTTGAGTTCATTACTCTGTAGCCGCAAAAATGTTAGACATTATTGAAATCAGTCTTTACATTACTGGTTCGGTAATAACTTACTAACCTACCTCGATATACTCATGAAAGTGATTATTTTGGAAATACCAATTTATGCTAACATAACATATTTGCCTCAAATTTAAATTTACTGGTTTTCTCCAGGATTTATTATATTTTCGTTTTTGTTGTTTATTAAAGCAGCTGTAGACACTTAAAACCTTTTAGACCGTGAAAAGGAAATCGTTACCTAAATACACAAGTCAAATACAATGTGCGGTTAGAAGACACCGTTTACAGTATAGTGATTAAATATGTATTTAAGCATTTATTTACGAATTGATATATTTCATCTACATGGAGATGATTTACAATTTAATAATTTGTGGTTTATTCCAACCGCATGAATTCGCGTCGAAGCAGTTATTATTGTTTGTAAGTATAAGGCCAATCTCAACATTTTAACCTCAATTATTTTTATGAAATACTTTATTAATGATTGTTACCGGATTGTTAACTGGATCACGGGTTAATTAGTTATGAACTGGTGCTTATTAGTTGTTAGTATTTCAAATATTATTTTGAAGTACTTTTGAAGTACTCTTGTTTCAGTAAGTGATTACCTTCACGCTGATTTCTTTTATTTTAACTTTTTTGTGTATTGAAGGTTAGTAGTTACCATTCAGACGTCTGGATGATTACATTACTTAATCTTTACTTCGGCCAACAGTTGTTTTAAGTTCTTGTATTTATAATACGCTTTTGAAATGACGCAGTTTTCTGACAATTTTTGATAGTCCAACTGCAAAGATTTTACATGAGGTCACAAAGATGGACAGAAAATACGAAAGTATACAGTGTCCCTCAGTGCACTTATAATACTACAGAATATTCTCTCCACCATTCTCCTTCGAAGAATGTAAAACAATGCAATACGTGACAAAATAAGTGTATTGAAAATTAATAAGCTCGTATCTATCCATATGTTATTACTATTACATTAGATTATTATTTTTTTTTATTGCCTCCAAAGTGTTGCACAATCTGTGGGAATACAGACAATAAATACATCTTATGAAAAATACTTAAACTAGTTCTTAAATAACTAAGGCGTGACATAAAGAGAGATGCTCCTGTGAGTACACTCGAAAAGTTAAATATAATATGTGAAAAGAGATATAGTATTAATCAGTGTATACGATTTAACCATTTTTGTTTTTTGAGAGGCATCGAATTAGTTGAAACGGGTTTGGAGGTCTGCGGGTTTGAATCTTTTCAGTCTTCTTGGTTCTTCTTCGCCATCAAACAGCGTGTTTGCCAGTTGATTAGGGTGTACTATCATCTTATTTACATGTTTTGCGCTGATAGTTGTGATTTCTTGCCGTACGGTGGGTATGACTAGGTCTGTATGTTTAACCGCGTTGGAAACATACCAAGGTGCATTGACTATGGCTCGGAGGACCTTATTCTGAAATCTTTGGATGATTTCTATATTTGACGAACTAGCAGTACCCCAGAGTGGGATTTCTTATTTCCAAATTGGTTGTAGGATAGCTTTATAGAGTAATAATTTGTTGTCAATCGTTAATACTTTCTAGGAGTTTCTACCCAGGAGCCAATACATTTGGCTGAATTTCTTCCCTAATTGTTTCCTTTTGGTGAGTATGTGTGTGCGCCATGTCAGTCTTCTATCTAGGTGAAGGCCGAGATATTTTCTGTTATCTGTATGTGGTATGAGGGTTCCATTTAACGTTACTCCTGGACAGTTTCCACGCTTCAATGTAAATGTTATGTGCGTTGATTTTGTTTCGTTGGCTTTAATCCTCCAACGCTGAAGCCATTCTTCAAAATGAGTGAGATGAGTTTGTAGGTTTTGAGAGGCAATGATGGGATCTTCGTGCGATGCCAATATGGTTGCATCATCTGCATAAGTTGCAATGATTGTTTGAGGAGTTTCTGGTAAGTCTACGGTATAGAGGGAATATAGAATTGGACCAAGAAGACTTTCTTGTGGCACTTCAGATAGGACTGGGATGAGGTTAGAGTGATCTTCTTGATATTTAACTCTAAAGATTCGATTTGTAAGGTAAGATCTTAATAGGGTTAACCAGACTTTGTCAAAAGCTTGACTTATGTCTATACATACGGCTGAACAATATTGTTTATTTTCGAATACACAGTTGATTTGATAGACTAATCGGTGAATTTGTTCTAGTGTGTCATGTTGTTTCCGAAAACCAAACTGATCAGGAGGAATGAGCTGTTGTTCATCAATGAGTGGTGTTATTCGATTTAAGATAATTTTCTCTAGAACCTTTGAGAGAGTTGAGAAAATGCTGATAGGCTTGTAGGATGAAACTTCATAGGGATTTGTGCCTGGTTTTGGTATCATCACAATTTCTGCGACTTTCCACTGACAGGGAAAATGTTCGTAGTGCTGCATTGTAGATATATGTCAATAATTTGTATCCTTTTTCAGTTAGTTCCCTAAATACTTTGCCTGTAATAAGGTCATATCCGGGTGCCTTTTTGATGTTTAGTCCACGTATAAGTGTTTCTACTTCCAGTTTTTTTTTGATAGATAGGGACATCTGATGAGGGGTATCCAAAAATTAGCAATATCAGCTTCTGCTGTTGGTAATTGAGATGGATTAGGTTGAAAAACCGTGGTTAAGTGTTCCGCAAAAGTTATGGCTTTTTGCTGATCAGTCCTTGACAAAGTATTATCTTGTTTCCTTATTGGTGGAATTTGTAGTTGTGGATGTTTGAGTTTTCTCGTGGCCTTCCAAAGGGCATAATCAGTGACTTCGGTCAAAGTTAGTCCTTTAAGATAGTCTTGTATTGATTCATTTCTAGCCTTGAGCAGTAGGTTTTTCAGTTCATTTGCAAGCTTATTATATTTTTGCTTATCAAATGGAGCCTTTGTAAGTTTGCCATTTCTTCGGTGCTTTCCTCTTTTCAACCAGTTTTTCTTTTAATAGTATGGGACATTCCTCTATGAGACGAGGCTCTTCAGCGTCTGGTGTAGATTGCCATGCAGCCTGTTTTCGTTTTCTAAATCAAGAGTAGTTTTGAGAGGTATTTCTAGATTCAGTACTTGATCTAAATTCTTTCGAAAGAGTTTCCAATCCGTCTGTAGGCTGTATAATGATGTTTTTTTTTGGTTTACCAAGTACCGAATATAATATGGAAATTAGTACTGGTGTATGATCAGAATTAAGTTCGAGGCATGATTCAACTAAGAATTTTTTTGGGTCCATTCCTTTTGCAACGCAAGAATCCAGTAAATCTGGTATTCTATTGCGATCAGATGGCCAGTATGTGGGTTGTCTTGTTGTTAGGTAAATTAAATTATTATTTTGAATGGAGAGTAAGAGCTCCTTGCCTTTAGTTGTGATGGTTCTTGAACCCCAAATTGTATGTTTCGCATTGAAGTCGCCTCCGACCAGAAATCTAGTACCCAACGTTTTAAAGAATGCAGTAAAGTCTGCTTGTATATTATTATGCCTAGGAGGACAGTAAATTGCTGATAATGTAATTTCTCCTGTGACATCCTCTATGCATTCGCTAGTGGCTTGTATGTTGGCAAGTTTGTACTCCGCTTGTTCATGGTGCTTAATGAGTATTGCCGTGCCCCCGTGTCCTGTATTGTCAGGGTGATTTGTATTATACACATTAAGATTTGGAATTTTAATATGACTCCAACTGGTAAAATGAGTTTCAGAAATTAAAAGTATGTCTATGTTGGCATACTGGATAAATAATTTTACTTCTTGTGCATGTTGGCACAAGCCATTTGCATTCCATATAGCAATTTTTAATAAAGGGGCATTATTTATTAATAAGGATAGACACGAGGTTTACGAGTGTACTCATTTGATCCATTAAAGTTTTCATTATTTGGCGAAGTTCTGTTATATCATTTGAGGATTGGGCTGTGGCAATATGTGTTGGTTGACTATCTTGTATTACCGGTAAGTTGGGTTGCACTCTTGTTGCTTGTGCGTACGTTAGTTCCTGTTGAGTAGGTCGAATTGGAAATTTTCGTTCTCTTAGTCTGGGATAGAACTTCTGTTGTAATTGTTTATGCACTATAGATCCTCTGTAATTTGCGGGATGTGATTCATTGCAATTAACACATTTAACGTTAGAGTCTTTTACATTTCTATTGCATTCAGCTGTTAAATGTTCTGCGGTACATTTTACGCATTTTGGGTTGTTTCTGCAAAAAATTGTTGTATGCCCAAATCTTTGGCAGCGTTTGCACTGAGTTATTTCCCGTTTTGTATGTGGGGCCTCGAACTGTACTTTGGTATTTAGGAGTAGGTCGATCTTGTAGATGTCCTTATTGTTATCATTTGGTTTTAGATCTATAAAGAAGATTGCTAGCGGAATTTTGTTGTTTCGCTTTACGTTCCATATGTTTGTTACATGGTGACCTTTTTCAAGAAGGCATTTAATTATCTCAGTTGTTTCTGTTGTCGGATGAATGCTTTTGAGAACTACTCTAAAACATCTTTCAGTTTTCGGCTTATACGAATGAAATTCAGTTTTCTTTTCTATTAATGCTTTTACAATTTTTGAGTATGTCATACTTTCAGTGGGTTGCACTTTAACTTGTTCATTATGTAGCGCTTTGATTACAAATTTGTCTTTGGCAATATTGTGTAATAGATCCATAAGTGGTTTTTGTTTTTAACTCCTGATATGAAGATGGTCGGTGACTTTGGTTCAGAGTTTTTAGAACCTTCTGCTTCGATCATGCTATTTTTTTCGGAAAGAACATTATATCTATTGTCTCCCAACCAGTAGTCTTGTTTTTTTATGCATTAGATTCTTGCGCGTTTGTATTTCTGCCGCATTTTTTAGTGTAAGGGGATTTGCTACCATTGATTTGTTGTAGCTTGATTTGATATGTAGGACGAGGTTTGTAAGGAAGCCGAATTATGGAAAGGTATTTGAGTACTACTTTGTGGTTGACTACTATATATGTTTGCGTTTTGCAGGTAAGATTGTCGTATTGCTATCGGTTGTGAAAGAGATGGGTTAATTGGCATTTGCGTGTGGGAGAATGTCTGATTTGGATCCCCATAAGGATTTATATTTGGCTGGCTAATCACGTACTGCCCGTAAACGGGCGGGTAGGCCATTTGTGGTAAGAATATTACTTACAGTTTATTGTAGAAATAAAATTATCGAAGATAATATTAACACCTAAACTTGACCTCCGAGCTCAAGTTTAAAATTTTGATAACCCGCGCTCACAGCTCTACACTACCTTATGACTTCTCTTGAAAATATAGATCTTTTTAATTTTACTTTTGTGATGAACTTGGCTAAATTTGGGTAAGAGATAGGAGGAGATGAAGAGAAAGAAAGAGGAGGAGATAGAATTCTTCCTATTTCCGGCTGCTTCGTCGTTTAAGAAGAAATTTTAACGTTTTACGACGTTAATAATGGGTTTGAGAAACCCGGTTTGAAATTTCCTGTTTTGGAAAGCTTAATCGCATAATTCGACGGGTTGCGTGCTTCAGTGGATTTTATATAGTTTAACTGTTTACGACTATATTGCTGGTAAGTTTTCGGTCAAGAATCTAGTCGGATCTCCCTGAAGAATTTCTGGGAAAACCCCTTCGTACGCCAGATTACAAGAATTTCAATAATTCGTTAAGATAAAGAGTGAATGATTTACTTTCTATTACACTAGTAAATCATCAATAAGTATATTTTCGAATATGGTTGATGTAATCTATCTTTCAGGCTATTTTTGTTGTTTTCTTTGTTCTTTTATTGTCTTGATTGTTATTATCATCTGGTCGTACTATTTAACATATAATAAAAGCGAGGTGGGAGAGAATTATTCGTAGAACTGCATTAAATTATTTATTAGTTTATTTTTAGGAGAGGAATCGTGATGACAAAGCATCCCTCGTACCTTATAACACCAATTTCTTTAATCATTTATAATGTCCAAACCCTGGGAAACACCACCACCACTGTGGGATCTAAAGCTGAAATACCCCAAAATTGGGGAAATACCCCAAAAGCTGGTCAAAATTATTTTTCTTATATTTATCTCAAAATAAGATTGATTTTTAAAATGAAAACACAAAAAGATAAATAAAATATACTGTTAAATACTAATATGCATTTATTTAATTTATAAATTTAATTATTGATCACTTTCGCTAGCCGAATGGGATTCTGTAGTAGAATCTTCTGATGTGGAATATGGAGCCTGGGTTTCTGTATAAGATTCTTCTTCTTCAGGAGGACCAAATAGTGCAATAACTTCTGCAGAAGAGCTATGTTGATTCTTTTGTGGAAGTTTTTTTATGACGTTGTAAGTGAATCGGATGAAACAGTAAATTTAAGAGGTTTTTATTTGTTGTTTCCATCGACGTTTTACGTGTACGACTTCTCCGATACCACTTCAAATCTTTATTTCGACTTTCTTGAGCCTCTTTGGATAGTTGTCCAATGAGAAGTACAGCGTGCTTAATAATTTCACTAACATGTATTAATATTTTGTACATGGTAACGGGCATGTTGTACTAAGGGTATTCTTCTTCAATGAACTTTCTGGCTGTTTCATTGGCAAAAACATCAAAAGCTTTAGAATTTGTTTTAAAACCCGATGAACTTACAAGATTTTGCAGTTATTACTCGTAAGTATTGAGAATTCATATACGTAAAATTAAGTAAACAACTAATGGTACGGCAAAGTACAGCAGGTAAATTTTATATATGCTATAATTTAGAGTTTTAACTAAAGCATATCGTAAAAATCAGGTCTAGAGCTCGTCAGACTAATTTTGTATCTCAAGCTAAATATAAGCTTTGTCAAAGGTTTACAAAAATTAGTAGTGTTCTTTATAGTTGGGATTTTAAAGACGGATATACGAGTATTAAATAAAAAATAACGTTTATAGCATCAAGTACTTACTTATATTTAATTGATCCATCGCTTATTTGACCAAAAAATATATATATAAAAGTTTACACAATCGATTTATAGTCACTAACTCAAGCAGTCGCTATTTAGACAAGTTGCATTCAATACTACGAGGAAAACTTGAAATTTATCTTTCTCTCTAATAACAAGAGACGTGCATTTTAGTAAAGCATAAAACCACTATGACAATGAAGCAAATCAATTTAATCTGCAATACTATAATGTAATACAAGTAGGCGCTTGAAAATGGTGGGTTTGGATTAACCATGCCGAAAAAAATAAAAAGTAAGGGGTTTAGTTAAAATAAACAACTTGTATTAAAGAATTTGTCACTGGCGTGGCAGTTTTATATAACAGCTTTTATACTATTGTAAAGTATATGTCCTATAACTTGTAGCGACGGCGCTTATGAAAAATAAGCTAATCAAGGGTTTTTCCAGCGAGGTCACCTAAAATGCACGTCTCTGCTAATAACATATCCCGTTATAAAACCCAGACATTCTTCTTTTAATGTGTAAGGGTCTCAGGTTAATTCTGAAAAGGCGAATTTTTCCAATTTTGACCAGCGATACAGGTAGTTCGTCCCTCTGTGCACCATTAGGGATTTTCATCGTTCCAAACACGGCATTGACACGGGTCCTACGGTTTTACTTCCTTATCCGAGGAAAAGGCATATTTTTAAAATTGTTGGTCTCCCATATTTATTCTCCTATATTATCTCCTATAGTTTTTACTATATTATTTAATCATTGGTTACTTTGTTTTTTATATAACCTATTACAGGGCTTTGCTATAATTTTATACGATATATGGAGCATTACTTACTATTTATCAGTACCATCTGGCTCCATTGCTGTTCGTTAAAGGATCTTTTTTGCTTCGCGCTTGAGCCTGTCGTGACTTATTCGGGACGAATATGTATTCTTTTAGGGGATACCGAATCAATAATTTGGATTTCTCTAATAATTAACAAACCTCACTACAATTGACTCCTTCTGGGCTAGTTATCACCTTGTGGGAACACTTCACGTCTTATAAACTTAAGCAATTCCGCATATACTCGAAACAACCTGTTTTGTTTTTTTATAATTACATAATATCTAATACGTGATAACGGCGTTTTATAATGATAAAGTGAATCGGACTCACATAACATGGGTTACCAATAGCAACATCAAAATCACACTTTCAGACACATTAAGTATTCATTTCATTTTAACATATACATTGCAACGTGTTTAAATTCTCGATTTATTAGAAATGCAATTTTAAATGCATTAATGGTAAAAAAAAACTTAGTACGGTTCTGTATATTCTAATACATTTTCGTCGGTTAAAAGTGCAGATTTCATATAAAAGTGCAGTTTTCTTTAATATCAGAGTTCATTTTCAAACTGTTCTTACGGTTACGAATTATTTTTTCGTAGAGAAAATACAGATCAAATTGAGTTTATAAAATATCCAGAAATAATATCGTCTTTTTATCAAGGAATATAATGTTAAAAAAGACATTGAGCTCAAATTTATAGTTCCTGTACAAGCTTATCTGCAATTTGTATGAATAGATTTTTCTGAACGCAGACAAATAAAAAAAGATTTGAAGATCAGGTTTCACCCTGCAAGCAGATTTTTGCTACGGTAAAATCCCATGGAATATTCTAGAAAAATTTTACGCGGTTATTTCTTATTGGTTTAAAAAGTGCCAGTCAAATCTTGGGAAGGCTGGTTTAAATTTCCCTTTCTTAAAAAAATATCAGTGCAACAATAATTCCGCACTTCAGACAGTCAGTCTGTACAAGGCCATTGAAGATAGTAAATTAAGATAGGGTAAAATACCGTACAGGGGTCTGTTAACGTTAATTGAGTACAGTACAGTAGTCTAATCAAACAATTAGAAATGCGATTAATAAAAGTTTGAAAGAATGTGTTAAGTGAACCGCACGCAAAGTTTAAACTAAGTTTTGCCCTGTAAATAACACAAGAAAGTACGTGAATTTACCGTTAAGTGTAACAAGTGGCTGTTACTACAGTTTAATTCGTCAAGTTAATGAATTTAACTAATAAACCAAAGACTTTCTAGTACAGTGCCAAAATTTAAGAAAAAGTTTAAAATTAAAACGCGCAGCGAGATGTTTTAGTAACAAATAAAATCATCCCCTTTGAGTTACAAGTTAAACTTTATAAAGAGAATTCAAGGGTTAGTTAATTTTGAAACTAAAGAATTAATCTTTCCCTTTCTGCCTTGCCGCAGACAACTTCGTGTATGGTTTTAGTCTTCATTAAGGGATTATAAATGAATGTGAATTTATGAAACACTGATTGTGGACTTCTGTTCGTTCATCTAGGGTGTAACAGTTGCATCGATGATTGGACTTTCCAGGTTCTTCAGGTTTATAGCGTGATGAATTGTTTATCTAGTGCTTCATTTTAGAGCGTTTTAGTTAATATGAGGTCATTTGTGAATTGTCCAGGACTAACAAACAATTTTTTTATAGATATAAGTGAAGCTTTTTATGTATATTTCTTGTAAATTTACGCCCATATTTTCTTTTAATAAGAATTCTTATTAGGACATTACTACCAAAATTATTATTGTTGACATTTGAGACAAACAAATGCATTTATTTACAAATAAATGAATATTTAAATTAAATTATGTTATGATGATAATGGCCAGATCATTAATTGAAGCTATTCAATTATTTAACTTGCCTTAACGTCAAATTAACTAATGCTGATTAGTTTTTTTAGTTGACTAATTTTAATCTATGTTCTCTGGGTTCTTTTTATTTGGGAACCCAGGTCAAGAATAATTTCAAACTTTACAATCCGTAAGCCGTGGAAATCAGACCTACGCCTGTGAGATAATTTGTTAATGAGAGATCTTAAGAGCCAGAGCATTAACGTAACGTAAGTATGTATTTATGAGTTTTGCAATAAGTATTCAGTATTTGAATTTTTATATTAACGAACCTTTCTTACGTTTCATTGATAGTCCAATCATGGGTTTCATTCTTGTGCGTGCAACTTTAATAAAGTTAAAAATAAAACAAATTTCTTCAATGCAGTCAAACATGACTTTGTATATAACTTGTAGGTTTTATTACATACATACATAATCCATTTCCCTTGTACCGCTTTTGCAGTGTCGGGGTTTCACACAAACGCGCTTCACTATGGGAATGCAACGACTATGTAGTTATTGTAGCAAGTACATTACGTTCCCCATAGTTGACCACTTCTACAATTTTCATACGTTATCCTAAGGAGCTCAAATACAATTGCACTAAATTTATTAAATTCGATCGAAACCGAGATTTGAACACCTGTTCCTCTGACCGAGAAGCAGGATATCTACCACTCGACGACTGAGGGCCTCTATTAAGTCACCCTATTTATCAATAAGTAATCCATTACTATTTGTGGCAATCCTTTCTCTGACTATTATAGATTAATAAATATACAAGACTATACTGAGTCTCAACTTTTTTATCAAGTTTTTCTTTAAGTATTGAAGACTAGATTAGAGTGACGCAAAATTTGCTACTTTTCGGTAAGTAAACGTTGAACCCCATCTTCAACCTCAATTCTCCTCAGATATGTAGGCATCCTATACACTACCTTTTTTTGGTCGAGAAAAGAACAACATAAATTTAAATTTAAAGAGCTCCATAAACGTATAATTACAATGTGTAGCTATACGTATGAAGTTATACAAAGCATATTTGCACAACGTTAGCTGCATAAAAACGAATCTACGTCTGCAGTGGTTATTAAATTACACAAATGTATATCCCAGCAATGTATTTGTAAAATATACAGAAATATACATTATAAATCTAAGTAATAACTATACTCATATTTCATTATAAGTAATTAACTTTTATATAGTGAATACATTCTGCGGTGTGAAACTACGAACCAGAACATATTTATTACTCTCGCATGTTATACAATACAAGTGAGTGCTAGCTAGCAAATCGCTTTTCTGTCAAGAAATACTTTCTACAATGTCAATAAATTTCACCGAAACTCTTACTTTAAACGTTTACGACATCCTCTAAAGTAAAGATTAGGATCACGCTAAAGTGATAAATTTATATGATTTGTAAAATACTAATTCTGCTTGGTGTAAAGAGATAAATTACTTGAAAATAGAGCAGCTCAAACAAAACTTACAGAAATAGAGTCATGCATTAATTAACTAAATCTGAACTGCACTGTTCTATTATGTGGTACATTTGGGTATCTTGTTTGATTATACACGGTCCGCTGTGTATGTACTATTCACTGCTCATCACTGACTTCCTGTTTGCAATTTTGATAACCTGGATGTATCCCTATGGACGGATTTCGAATTAAATTTATTATAAACCACTCGGATGTAGTTATAAAAGCTATCTACATTGTATCCATATTGCGTTTTCCCTTTTTTTACATTTTTGTAGAGCTCTTATTTGTAATTCAATAAGAACTACGCATAGAATGATTTAATGACAGTTACTGAAGCTAGACTCGGCAAACGATCGCTTTTACTGGATCGGAATTTAAATGTAGCAATTTGTGAGTAAATGAAGCTATAACAAAATAGGAGCCTACATATTTCACGATTCAATTCTACCAAATTGTCTTATTTTCTTATTCTAATCATGGATTCAATTAGGACATTCATTCAAATCAGGAATGTTCCAATAACCATTTACGCACTGTATTGCCTGCTGCTCTCAATTCCTCTCCTGCTCTCTTTTATTCAATTGAAATTCATTGACATATTGTGGGATATTTATTTTCTGTATGCGAATTTAGCATCTTTAGTGATTAATTAATAGTAAATGATAATAGGAAATGTCTTAAATAAGTTCAGTTTTAAATTCTTTGTAGGAACCAAAATGTATTTACGACATAAGAAGGAATGTGTATTCATAAAGTGGTGACCCTTCTGACTCTGCATCTGGTCTTAATGGTTTGTCACACCCTCCTAGAGCTAGAGAAAACACATATTTAAAAGTTTACAAGAATTAGGGTTGCTAGGGAAGGAATCGGTATGATTATGCGAGAAGGGACAGTGGCATTGTGGTGCTGTTCACGGGCGGTCGGTTTGAAACGTAAAAGAGACCTTTAGCGGTTTATAGTGTAATGCGTGTATTCTATATTGAGACTACAAACGTAAAGATGCGTAATGCTAATATTCGCTGTGTTTGTTATACGGCACTTGGAAGTGCTGGTACCTGTTGTCTTGTTATTATTCGGCAACGTGAGTTGTTGCTTGAATTGTGATTGTTGGCCAATGTGTGATATTGGCTTTATATTGATGTTAGCAATTGGTTGGAATTGCTGTATTATATTGATGTGTTGGCAATTGAGGAATTGCCTGTTGTTGTTGTGTTGATTTGTTGGCAATTTGTGGAATTGCTGTTGTTGATGATATGTGAATTGAGCTCTGTAAAATTAACCGCACAGTATACTGTTTGCTTAGGAGACGGAGAAATGGGCGTGTTTCTCCAGTCTACCTTCGACCTGGGTAATTAATTAGAATTACACCAGTGGCCCCAGCTGATCACTGGGCAGCCTAGGGGTGCTTATTCCCCTACAGGTTCTTGTATTGCATTCCCAACGAGGAGCGGACTCGGAGGGAGATGAATACATTGACAGTACCTCTGTGTACTTGGTCCTGTTAGCGTTCGGCTAAAGGGCGCCTGATGCGGCAAGCATCATCTGTTTCAGGTCATCATGATCGTGATAGTGCACTGAAGGTCTTCACTCCCGAAGACCCCAATCATCCAGAACCAACGTGAGACGGCACGGGGGATCCCCAATCCCCCCCGTAAGTACTGCTAATTTCCATTTAAAGGGTAAGGGACTAATGTGTTGTAATTATCTTTTCATGTGTGCCTTAATCCGGCTCTGTGGTATTTTGCGTTTTGGTCTCAAAATGGAACGCATATGAATTACTGCTAGTGAAGCGTAACCGACCGTTCCCGCCCACTCCGGAGCAAGCAGTAACACGACCCGAAAGGACCTGTCAAATGTAACATTCAGAACTGGGGATTAACTTTAATTTGTGAGAACTAGAATTCTTTAACATAAATGTACCAAAAGCATGTTTAACCAATTTAAATCATTATTGAATTACGACCCCGGCCTACAAATGTCAGAAGTGGGATTGCTAGGTCAACTGCTTGCTCCTTTAATACACTCGTTGTAAATTAATGTTTCTGCGTGAATTTATATATTGCATTATAGTTGATGATGAGGGTTTTTAATAATATCGTATCGTTGGCCATACACAAACCTCATTGGCTACCAAAGGTGACTTTATGCCGTAAAGATGGCAAACCCTTAAAACGAATCTCAATATGATTATGGTTTTTAATCATGCGTGCACGAGAGATTTGAAATGCGCATGTGTTTCAATTATTACGATTAGAATTTTAATGTTTCTTACGTTTGAGTTATGTATGTACGTATCGTTAAATCTGCTGCGAGTTTTTAATTTCACTCATAATTGGGATACCTACGTATTTTAATCGCTATATTCAGAGTTTTAATTTTACGTACATTTAATTTACGTACATGTGTCAATTAATCCAGTTAGAATTACGTACGTATTTTAATTAATCTATTCGGAGTTTTTACTGTTACGTACATTTGATTTACGCACATGATTCAATTAATCAGTTCGAGTTTATAATTTTACGTGCACTTGAGTTACGTACATATTTTAATTGATCTATTCGGAGTTTTACTTTTATGTACAATTGCTTTACGTAGAATTATTACATTAGAGTTTATACTTTTACCTAGATTTGAGTTACGTATGTATTTTAATTGATCTATTCGGAGTTTTATTTTTACCTACCTTTAATTACGCACATGTTTCCATTAATTCAGTTAGCGTTTATAATTATACGTACATTTGAGTTAATTTTCGTTGATATTTGCAATTTTGATTTTACGTACATTCAAATTACGTGAGCACGTACTGCAATGAGTATCCAATTCAAGTTTTTAATTTTACTTCCGTTTGAGTTATGTACAGCTTCATTGTGTAGTTTAGACGAGGGACACGGTTAGTAAAATAGTTAACAAAAAAAAATACACGGGTGTTTATGTGAACTAAATTGGTGTTTGATCATTCAATGGTTTATTGACTTATGCGATTCAAAAATTATGATCCATTATGTGCTCCGTTAATTTTATTATTTAGTTTAACGCCAAATCATTATCGTGTTATTACATTTGGGTAATTCCTGTTTTGTTCCTTTTCCAATCTTACTGTAATTATCACTTCCTACACGACCTTTTCTAATGAACATTCTGGATCCATTCAACTAACCAGTTCCCTGCATATAATTGATCTTCGATCATCGATGTGCAATGTATCTTT
The DNA here is from genome assembly GCA_929113105.1 of Agrypnus murinus. Taxonomy (NCBI): domain Eukaryota; kingdom Metazoa; phylum Arthropoda; class Insecta; order Coleoptera; family Elateridae; genus Agrypnus; species Agrypnus murinus. The sequence continues at coordinate 91,023,982 of OV816026.1, forward strand.
CTAAGATAAGGCCGATTATAATTAGTTGTGGTTTAATAACCAGCAAAATCATTAGAAGTTTCAAATAGGTGAGATTATCGGAAATGATTCTTCCCGTTCAATTAGTTTTGAAATCGAGTAAGTATTAACAATATGGAAGATCGATAGTAACTACGTGTAGGTAGTGCCAGGGAAAGGATAGACGTTCAAGTCGTGTCTGGTACCTCAGGATCAAGAGATCCTTTGTTTTTTTTTATAGTGTAAGCTTTTGCCAAGAAGGAGAGAACATTAGGCTACTGAAATATAGCTTACTTATTGTTAGTTAGGTACACATAGATAGAAGGAAATAATTGATGGGAATTTCGTGGGAGTTGTTGAGATTTTCTGCCTGGAGGTTGCTTCGGTGCAGTTGTATCATTCTCATCCATAATTTGCATTTGATAGTGATGGGTAGTGTTAGGGCAGTTTTTTAGGTGTAGGGTTCTCGATGGGCCTTGTGAGACTGATGTTAGTTATTTTGCTTCTATTTCATTTCACAATTATAGAGTTTCACACAGTACGACTTGAAACAGTAAACTCAAGGATAGGAGACCTTGTAAGACGTTGGTATAGAGGTTGCTTTGCGTTAGACTCGCGCAAAGTAGGATTTGTTGTCAGTGTAGAGATCGACATGAGGTCAACTAACGATGAACTGTTTCTATCCATAAACTGTATTCCAAATTTCATTTGCATCTTATATTTCATTAGTAAATAAAAAGAAAACAAGACACATGGTGAAGACAGGCTATACATGGCTAGATAGATAGATGCGGATGATAGAATGCTCAGAAACACAGGTTGCATATCATCAGATCTTAGCATCGGATTATCATTAGGTTTCCGTAGAAGGGGTTTCGTGTGAAACACAGTATACAGTATTTGTGCCACATTATAAATTGAAGAAAATCCCGTTTGGCATCTTCAATGCACTTTGAGTGTCCATTCGATTAGAACCCTGTCATGGCATCTTGTGAAGATACAGCAGGCGTGTATCTCAGCGATATATTAATCCCATCTGTCACTGTGCGATATAATCTCAATAGGTTAGCAACGGCGCAGCAAGGATTATAGGGCAAATGTTTACCACTTTACTTGAAGTAATATTCATGCCTTCAACAAAGCGTGAACTACGTGGATATGGAAGTGTCGGCGAGCACTGGTAGACTGGGCGAAGAGAAATTGGTTAAGTTTAGTTATTTGGTGGGCGAAGTTGGTAAAATATTTCTGAGCTTCAAAGGGAAATCGTTAGGTGCGTCAATAGTTAGGGTGAACGAATTTTCTTAAATACTTAGTTCAGGTTATGCTCTAATTAATTAGCAAGTTTGCAATGGATTATAGACCCTGTCCAGTACAGCTATATAGAATCCCCTCGTTGACACTGGGATCTATACAGCGGCGAGTAGGTTTGGCTGGTAGTTAGTAGGTCTGCATTCTTATGCAGAGATGGCAATAACCATCAAACAGATAGTAAAAATAAGTACAATTGCTTTGAACTAGAAATTTTAGTTGTAGTAGAGACCCTTAGAAATGTTTCGTGTATATCTCGTGTAAGTTCCAAGTGGCTACCGATTGTAATGCTAAGCTCCTACAAAAAGAATTATTAGGTGGTGACTCCTGCTCTAGTAATATGATTTCAGTATAGAGTACAGGGCGGATATACAATGAATTATGTAGATTGGATATTATCAGTACAGTCAACACCTGACAAAAATGCGAGACATTCAGGAGGTTCTTTCTCGATCTCCAAATACCGAATACGACAGAAAGATCTGCCGATCTTTGTGCAATATCATGTGTATCGCATTACAATCCAGACATAATTCACGTGACGAGCAATGTGTCAATGCGTGGTAAGAAGTGCCCATGATGATGTGGGTGACTTCGTTAGAAATGAGCATTAAAGAAATTAACTTGAAAATTATTAGTATTTGGTAGGAAGCATACATTGTGTGTTGTCCTCTTTGTTTGCACACCAACAATCCTTCCGGTAAGTATCCTCGAGATCTCCATCCTATTCTCAAACAGTCTATTCCTTTTTATACTCTACATATAACTATTTGGGTCCATTTACCAAAACTAAAAGTAGTTTGCGTTATGCGCTAGTGATGGTAAATACATTCACCAAGTAGGCTCTGATCAACGGTACGATCAACAAAATCTACATATGCTGTTCGGTTTCCCGCCACTCAGTTTTATGTCACTAGAACAACGACAAGACGATCAGATGCGTCATGAGAGTTCTCTAACATGTGCCGCAAAATAAGAATTCAACATGTATGCGGTAGCTAGATCTCACGGTAATAGATGTAATGTCAATTGGGACAAAGCGGTCCCCAAGGTACAATTTACGATTACTACATCGTTGACAGAGTGATTCATAGAACATCTAGTGGGTTGTTATAATACTGACCATAACTACTGATAGTCATATTAAAAAGCGTGTTCCCAAGTACGTGAGACTCATCGTTGTAGATCAGGTATTTCCTAACGTTGTGGTTAAGGATCGCCTTAAGAGTTGGATTCCAATTCTTGAAATTTCGGATAACTCAGCAAAGAAACGCGATGGAGATAGCACTCCGATAGGATCCCGTACATAAGATACTTGTCTAGAAACATAGTCTACCATTCTCGAGGACGAGAAGTCTTCAGGATGGCCGAATGTGGGATATTTATTTTCTGTATGCGAATTTAGCATCTTTAGTGATTAATTAATAGTAAATGATAATAGGAAATGTCTTAAATAAGTTCAGTTTTAAATTCTTTGTAGGAACCAAAATGTATTTACGACATAAGAAGGAATGTGTATTCATAAAGTGGTGACCCTTCTGACTCTGCATCTGGTCTTAATGGTTTGTCACACCCTCCTAGAGCTAGAGAAAACACATATTTAAAAGTTTACAAGAATTAGGGTTGCTAGGGAAGGAATCGGTATGATTATGCGAGAAGGGACAGTGGCATTGTGGTGCTGTTCACGGGCGGTCGGTTTGAAACGTAAAAGAGACCTTTAGCGGTTTATAGTGTAATGCGTGTATTCTATATTGAGACTACAAACGTAAAGATGCGTAATGCTAATATTCGCTGTGTTTGTTATACGGCACTTGGAAGTGCTGGTACCTGTTGTCTTGTTATTATTCGGCAACGTGAGTTGTTGCTTGAATTGTGATTGTTGGCCAATGTGTGATATTGGCTTTATATTGATGTTAGCAATTGGTTGGAATTGCTGTATTATATTGATGTGTTGGCAATTGAGGAATTGCCTGTTGTTGTTGTGTTGATTTGTTGGCAATTTGTGGAATTGCTGTTGTTGATGATATGTGAATTGAGCTCTGTAAAATTAACCGCACAGTATACTGTTTGCTTAGGAGACGGAGAAATGGGCGTGTTTCTCCAGTCTACCTTCGACCTGGGTAATTAATTAGAATTACACCAGTGGCCCCAGCTGATCACTGGGCAGCCTAGGGGTGCTTATTCCCCTACAGGTTCTTGTATTGCATTCCCAACGAGGAGCGGACTCGGAGGGAGATGAATACATTGACAGTACCTCTGTGTACTTGGTCCTGTTAGCGTTCGGCTAAAGGGCGCCTGATGCGGCAAGCATCATCTGTTTCAGGTCATCATGATCGTGATAGTGCACTGAAGGTCTTCACTCCCGAAGACCCCAATCATCCAGAACCAACGTGAGACGGCACGGGGGATCCCCAATCCCCCCCGTAAGTACTGCTAATTTCCATTTAAAGGGTAAGGGACTAATGTGTTGTAATTATCTTTTCATGTGTGCCTTAATCCGGCTCTGTGGTATTTTGCGTTTTGGTCTCAAAATGGAACGCATATGAATTACTGCTAGTGAAGCGTAACCGACCGTTCCCGCCCACTCCGGAGCAAGCAGTAACACGACCCGAAAGGACCTGTCAAATGTAACATTCAGAACTGGGGATTAACTTTAATTTGTGAGAACTAGAATTCTTTAACATAAATGTACCAAAAGCATGTTTAACCAATTTAAATCATTATTGAATTACGACCCCGGCCTACAATATATTTGAAACTCCCATTTTACCCGTCAGAAAATCCTTTCCTTACACAAAAAAGGAATTATTTTAAACGTATTTCCGTTTATGATTTGAATAGGCACTTAATTTACATCACTCCGAAATGTCAAAATGTTTATTAACTAGTTAGTACTTTATTTGAGGATTATAGGTAACATATATACGTGACATCAAAGTTCACGATAGCTTATTGAATTTATCAAATAGAGTTATGAAATGGTTTGACTTCCATATTAGGTTCTGCATTATATATTGGACTAGCTACTGCAACAGGTTTACGTGTAACGATGGCGAGTGTACGTCTATAGAAGATAGAAGTCAAGCATATTTATCATTCAAAGCTTGCAAATAAACCATATAATAGAGGGGACTATCACAATCAAAATTGAAATAAGTGTAGATAAAAAACTGCTGCTGACTAAACCCACTTAGACCAACACAATTTATTGACAATGGCAATTTAGGCCAGTGTTCGCTAAAGTGGTCAATGTTGAATCCCAGGATTCGCTATATCATTGTTAAGGGTTGACTCGGGTTTAGGAGTCGATTGAGGATCGATAGAAAAATACAAGACACCATTGTAGTTATATTTAATTCGGTTAACTTGGATTACGGGAAGAGGGGGAACAGTGTTACACAAAAAATGTTTTTTGATATAACTCAGAACCAAATAAAAAATTTTAAATTTATTTTCTTCCTAGTTTAAGAGTTACTAATCGTCTTTCAACTTTTACATTTAACTCACTTTGATTATTTCAACTTTTAGAGAAATTAAGATTTATTCAGCTTGGTGCGCTGTGTAACATTGTATCCTAATAGTGGGGTACAAATTTACAAGGTATGGTTAACAATGTTAATGTTAATAAAACAACTTAAAATTCTTATATTCTTGCGTTGTACCTACGAATTTATAAGTAGGATTAACTTCTGTATTCGTTTTACGTGTAATTTCCCCTAATTGACAAAATTCTGAATTTTATTCTAGTCTCTTCTTGTATTACCACAAAGTTTCCAACATTATACAAGTGCATGTCGTTTCAGAACATTTTGTTCTCACGACTATAGAAGAAAATTCATGACTTCTGATTCCATAAAGATACCAAATTGAAATTTTAACGCAATTATAAGAACTGCATACAATAGTTTTAATTTTTTTGAATAATGGAACCGATTTTGAGAAAAGTCAAGATTTGTTCAAAACTCGGTTAATATACTATGTTGCAAATGTTGGAAAAACGAATAGAAATTACCGTAGATAGTCCATTTCATTCTCTTTCAAATGCAAAAAAAACCGACCTTTCTAACTAATACGAAGGCCGAGTAAATAGCATTTGAATATAGGCATGTACGTTTAAAACTGAAAAAATAAACCTCTATATCTCGCGAACGGTGTATTTATGGGCAGTAATATTTGAGCTTTATACAAGGCTTGGAAAGGGCATTACGTGAACAAAATATTAAAAAAATCTATTGGGGGTACCCCACCAACTTTGGTCGAATCGGCGTGGAATGTATCTATTATTGGTTATTTTTGGAGACTTTGAGTTTCTTAATTTTTTATTTATAAAAATAACCTTCATTTGAAGATGGACACTTTATCAATGATATCCAAAGTCTGGAATTTTATCACTACACAGCAATGCCAAGAACTAATAGGAAGCATGAACAAAGTCTAAGAAAAGTAATTGCAAATAAAGGCGATGCAATTGAATACTAAATTATGTACATACATGGATATTGTTTAATAATGGGACTTTCCTAACTATGTAGCATTTACGTACGTTTAGCTTCATGTAATTAAAAATAGATAAATTAAGTTCATATAAAATTATGTTGCAAATCCGTTGTTTGGTTGCATATCTATTAAAAACATAGCAAGTATAGTTTCTCTCAAGGTGAGTATTTTGTACAGGTGTTATTTGGTTATTGTTATATTATTTATTTTATTTTGTTATTGGTTATTGGCACAGGTGTTATTGTTATGCACGACAAAGATGCCATAGTTCTATGTAAACTTGTATTGAAATAAACGTACACCTGTTACTTATCAGCCAAAATACGTCTTTTGTGATGAGGGCAGCTTAAGTACCGATGCCAACTAACGACCCTATCTGGCTTCCTTTTGTCAGTGGTTCTCAAACATAGTGGTACAAACCATTTGATTGAAGTTACAAAGCAGTGAAACAACAAAATAAAATTAAATTTCATTCATTATTAATCATAGAATATATGTTGGAAGTAGCAAACCGAGAATTCCAGATACTTTACTAAAAATAACGTAAATGCTGCTGTAATTGAATTCCGTAGTTCCGCGTCTTTAAAATTCGCGTTGTGTCCAGCTAATTACCTTTCCACTTCACTCCAAACCATTTCGATCAGATTGAGTTCAAAGTAATAGGATGGAAGACACAAGATCTTGTTACGTGCTAATTTCGTAGCACCCTGTATAGCTATGCTTTTGTGTTAAGTTGTATAGCGTTTAGGGATTTTTGTATTCTCTCTCCTTGTAGTTGCCATTTTGTTTTAGAACTAATTTCCTGTCCTGATAAAAGACTTTCACTTTGTTCGATCCGTTCGTGTGAAGAACATTCTTTGAAGAATATTTTAGTGGACATCGCCGTTTAATTAATCTCTTCCCTTATGTTGTGAATTAGGAATTGCATTGGTGCAGATCTGTGATTTATTTGTAACGGTAGTTTTTCCAATTGTTAGATTGGAACCTTAATGGGATTTTTCCACTGTTCTTTTTTGAAGGTTAGAATCGCACGTGCTCGTAAGTGATTTTAGGTTAACTTTTCTATCATTCAGTCTCTTATACTTAATTCTTTTGATAGGTTTCGATGTATCATCGTCGTTAGCCGCATTTGGAGGCGATGTAATTATCTTTTAAGGTCATATTACACCGAAGGTATTTATAAAGTGTTTGCTTCGTACATTCTAATAATTTGATTTTATTTGTTTCAGACCTTTTTTCTTTTGGGTTTACCTTTACTCATTTTATAACTTCCTACTTGTCTTACAATAATTACATACACTACGTTGTATATTTGGGTTGTTAAAAGACTATTACGCAGACTTGGTTGCTGTTGTCTCGTTGGATCACGCTACGTTCGACTTGGTGACGTTCCTCTTCAGTTCGAAGAACATACATCTGTATCGTGAGTTAGTTATATTGTAGAAACTATTTACAACAACAATAACGTTCGACAACCCACTGTATATCCCCACATCCCTGTACAACCCCTCATTGTATATAAAACATTTCTGTATAATTGTATATTATAATTTTATGTGTTAAATGGTTTTTCCCCAGTGTACGTGTAGCACTTATATCTAGGTATCTATTTCATATATATATATATAATTTTATCACACGTTACTTATATTATTACAGTGTTAGAAATATTTGCGAGTGAATACGTATGATTTTGCTCCGTAATGAATTGGTTAAACAATTAAAAATCTGACGATTAATGATTGCGCAACCTACATCACAGGTATTCGCGTTAATTTACCGTGCCAGTTACGTTTTTGAGACTTGAAGTCAAGTCAAATTTAGAGTAAATAAATCGCTCGCATCAATCCTCACCCAGATCAAATTTGTAAATAGAAATCAATAACTTGCATTTAATTTTTGCCAAAGCTATTTGTCCTTGATTAAGATGTAACCATACTTGGTTGATTTATTTTAATTAAAATAAATCAGGTAGATTAATTAATCTACCTGATAATTTGTCTAGTTGTTAATAAAGCACTGTACATCTCTTACTTGACGACTTATTATATATATGTTTGGTATTTGGGGTTTATATTTTCAGCTATCGACAAGCCACTATAGGGAGAAGTCGACCACATTGGTAATAGCCGCAAAAATGTGTTGTTCTTTTCAGATTTTGTCAGCCAATACTGTAGCGACGATTTTGTATTTTAGGCGATTCTTGGCGCCCATTACAGAAGACCTTTAGTGAGACCCACGACTTCACACTAGTTAGCCTGGCAGCCGACAGATTTAACTGCGGTTAAAGGTTGTTACCGTTTCCCAATAAGCAGTCCCCATTTTGTGGGTAACAATCTTCACGTTGTGCTTTTTGGCAATATCTTCTGTGATGTACCTGTTATATCCTGATTTGAAGGCCCTGACTACATCAAGTAACTTGTATTTTAGGTAATCTGCTTCAAAAAATAGGTTCTTTGACATTTTTGAATCTGAAGCTGTTTTTGAATCTGTTTTTAGCGTTGAACTGTTGGGAATTTGTTCTGACTTTCTGCTATGGTAGGAGGCATTGTCCATTACCACAACAATTTCTTCTATGTTCAAATTTGCTATTAAGTTATTTTCTAATCAATCTTCGAAGGTACGTCCATTCATTTCGTCATGGTAGTCCAGAGTATTTTTCTTTGCCAAAAACGTGAGCTCCGCACCATGAACAAATCCAATGCTAGATCCTGCGTGCAATAACACGAATCGTGGATAGTTAAGTCCAAAAAGTTAAAAGCCCCCAAATTATAATTAGCTGCGCTACGTCGAGTAGCCTTTTTGGTGCGTTCCTGAACTATACAATTGGGCAAAAGCTAATTTTCTATCAGCAGCCTTAATTATGGGAGTGTCGGCAATAGAAAGATTAAGATTTTCTTCGGAGCCTTTCAATGATAGTTCTCTACCGAAGTTAATAAAATTAGGTGTCATCCCCGTTGTTTTATCGACGGCAGAACGTAGAGCAAATTCTAATTGAGGGACATACGGAGCCCAAGTTCTTTATTGTCTTTAACATAAGAACGTAGCATGCACTTTACATTTTGGTTAACACGCTCAACATTATTAGCTTGGGGTTGATAATTGGCATTATACGAAACCTGCACATCATAATTGTGAGTAAGTTTGCGAAATTCTTTACCCTTAAACTGAGGTCCATTATCTACAATTATTGTTTTAGGAGCACCAAATAATTAGAAGACATGATCTTCTAAAGCTTGAGATACACTAGAGAAAGTAGCGGTATGGAGAGGAAACGGAAGTACAAATTTACTAAAAACATCAAGTACAGCTAATATGTGAACATAACATTTAGAAAAACGGGGTAATGGACCCATTAAATCAGCACAAATAATCTGTCATGGTCTAGATGCAGATGCAGTAACAGCTTTAAGTAGGTATTGGGACACCTGGGCCAGACATTTTTGCGGGGATGCAGTCGTCGTTAAGTACGGAATCTGCATTACCGACATTCTGTATTACCGGCATTTGGTTCGTCACTCGGCTAAATGGCAACGCTGTTGCTAGGGGAAAACAGATGGCGCCAGTGTCGTTTTTGTACCGACATTCTGTATTATCGGCATTTGGTTCGTCACTCGGCTAAATGGTAGCGTCGTTGCTAGGGGAAAGCAGATGGCGCCGGTGTCGTTTTACGTGATTTTTGTACCGACATTCTGTATTATCGGCATTTGGTTCGTCATCATGAAGAAAGCTGTATTACCGATTACGGGCGTTCTACTGATTGTTAATAGGGGGAGCCAAGGTTTATCATTTTATATTAATAAATTTTACCGATTTCTTAAAATAATTATCGTCGTCATTAATATTTTAATTACATATAATAATTTAAGATAATTAATTCAGCATTAAAATTTTAAACGAAAATCACGGAACAATTTACGGATAATAATAATAATAACAATAATTATAATAATAATGTCTTTATTTCCCTTACAGGCTTACACCCAAATAGGGAAAAATATGAATTTACAAATGTTTTCATCGTTTATGCTATTCTCCTGTAATATCTCATGGGTAATGTGTAAAGAGCGGATAATATGCAATGTGCATTTTATGATGTTGATGAAATAAGAATTATTTGTAGATTCAATTAAAATGCCTAAAACCTAAAATTTAAAGCTTTAATATTATTGTTTATTGTATATTTTATATCAATAAATGCGAAACTCCGTGTAATGCCATGTAATAATAATGCAACAATGTAACATAACTGTATACATCGGTGTATACATAAAATAAACTTGATGTTGATGAAATAAATAATAGAAACAAAATTTAATTTATGATTTGATTTATTGAAATTTCCTTATTCTTATAACAAATAAGTTTTTACTAATAATATTTAGTTATTACTAGTTAGTTAATAGTATATTATATACATATTTGTTGCATTTTTTTTTGTCGAAACCCATGCATTTTTTGTCAAATTTCGTTGCATTTAAATGTGCATATGTTTTCTTTTTGCCTTGCATTTTTCCGCTCTTTAGTAATGTGTATTGTGGTGACAAAATTCACTTGGTATTGTTATGTCTGTTTGTGTTGGTGAATATTTCACCATTTACAACATAATCATGAATAAAGTGGTTGGTGTATTTTTGCATACGAAACAATGGAACATTTATTTACGTTTAAATTTAGGCGATTGGCTTTACACCAATCACATAGAAAGTTAATGTTAGACTGCAAATATAAGCAATCATTGATATCTCGTACTTGATGATATATTTTTAAATCGTCAGCAAATAATAGTTTCTCGCAGTGTATAGATTGATGATGATGATGAATACCACGTAGACACGTCCATTCGTGACGGGTATCTTGGAATACGTTCTGCTTGGTTCGGACATCTTGTATCCCTACCCTCTGGCGTTTAATGTCATGCGTACCTTGCTATCTCTCTCTCTCTCTCTCTCTCTCTCTCTCTCTCGCTCTCTCCTTCTCACTCTCTCCTTATCATCTATTAGAGAGGACGCATTAAAGAGTCTTCTCTCTCTCTCAATGTCTCCCCTCTCACTCTCTTGCTCTTTCGTTCTCTCCTTATCACCTATTAGAGGACGCATTAAAGAACCTTCTCTCCCTCTCTCACTCTCTCTCCCTTCATCCTAATGCTAGTAAATGAAACAGTAATGGATAGAAGTAACCGTTACGTCTACTGTTCTGGGACTGGTTCTGACGGTTTTGTTATTCAAAAAGGCGTAAAAACATACGATGTTTACTAAATTAAATGCGGGCTGATTACGAGAAGTCTCAGTACCGTCTACGATTATGTCCGAGAACATCCGACGAGCTGTATAAATCTCATGACGTATTGAAATATGTACATCATAGCGCTATGAAGATCTCAGCTATAAATACTGTGTATTCTGTTCATGCGTGACAGTTATTTGTCATACGTCATCATGAACACAATAGACCTCTTCGGTAGAGCTATGATGAGTATGACAGATGAAGCAATGGCTGCAACAAAACGTGGACCGAGAGGTTATGGTTTCAATTTAACACCAGAGGGTAATTTCGATGTTGAGAATCGACGTATAACTAATGTAGGCGCTCCTATCAACGATAACGATCTTGTCGCGAAGCGTTCTGTACTAATGTTGTCAGATAGCGATGAAGGTGTAATTGATGTTAAGAAAAGAAGACTTGTACATGTTAAAGAACCGCTTGACAACCACGATGTTTGCACGAAAAAGTATACCGATGAGCTGGTGGACGATGTTGAAAGAAAATTACTCTCTAATTGTTTGAGACGACGAGAGGATAAAGGACAGGGGTCGCACTATGATGCTAAAGATGGAAGAATTTGTAATATAGGGGAGCCTCTAGAGGATAAAGATGTAATCTCTAGGCAGTATTTTAACAAACGAGCTATGCATACAAACGATCAAATGCAGTTTAATGCAGATGGTAAACGTATTGTTTCAGTAAGTTACCCTATAGATGGCACGGATGTCACTTCTAAAGTAGAGTCACTGCATCTAGTTACCTAGGCCAGCTGGTCGACCAGAGTACCGCAAACCGCCGCCATATTGGGGTAAACGAAGCACGATATTGTTCATTATTTGTTCTGTATTGAATTTAATCAAATCCACGTTTACTTTAAAAGGTTTTTCTTATTCTGAAAGATCAAACCTCTAATATGTCAAACACGTAAAACGTGGTTTTAATTTGTCCATTATTAAAAATCACCCTTCTCTGCCCCAATATGGCGGCGGTTTGCGTTACTCTGATCTACTAGCTGGCCTAGGTGACTAGATGCAGTGACTCTATTCTAAAGCTTATGTAGATGCTCAATTCGACTCTGCTGTACAAACCTTCATTACAATGACTACCGACACTCAGAACACTATTAAAGATCTAAAGCAAGAGGTAACAAAGGTTGACATTGAAACTAGTAAACTTAACAGTTTGCTAACAACGTTGGAAAAAGAAACAAAGAGAAATCACCTAATAACGAATGATGAGATTGAAACTAATCATTCGAGTGTGCTGACAAAGATAGAAGAAACGAATAATACCCTAGATAGTAATTATAAAAAATTATTAGATAAAGTACAAGTGCTCGAGGATACTCAAAAAGTTATGCGATCATCGTTTGATGCCCTAATAGCCGAATCTGCAACACGTACGAACTCTTACAACATAAAGAGAGTGTACAATACCGACTAATAACGGAATTTACTACTACTATCGGTTGACCTAATCATATTTACACCATTTTTTATGCTAGTTTTAAGTGTATTATATCAAATGCCTGATTAGCGCAGATAGGAAACGTGGTGAGCCTTACGGGAATGCTGCGCAAATGCTTAGTTTGCTTATATCTACGCTAATCAGTTTTTTTTTTCTTAGCCTAAATGTATCGTTGAAGAAATAAAAAAAATGTATTTAAACAAAGTTTTTAGTTTTACTAATGTCAATAACTCTCCAAACATAGCGATTTGTAGCAACAGCAGCAGCAACACATCGATATGGTAAAGAAAGTAAGTTTCGCCGACGCAAGCATGAATAATATACATCATATGATAGTATGGGAGTATGCATACAGACAGGCGAGAAAGGGAGACTGGCAAACATTAACTCTGGACAGATACCGTTTTCAAACAAGAATACATAATGTTGAAAAGCATCTGTGTGAAATTCTACAAGCTGATCATAGAGACTTTATCTATACGCAGAGATTTCAGAACACAGATTAGTCCGGCTGCAGCGGTGACCGAGTATAAATACAGGTACAAGCAGTCTCTTCTCTCAGTACCAGATGTTAGTTCACGAAGGTAACGGTTTTGTTAACAAGCTCATAGACAAGCTGCCTATTGAACTACATCTTCCTTCCTATCAGTACTGTGGACCTGGTACTAAATTATATAAAAGATTACAACGTGGCGATAAAGGTATAAATCCTTTGGACCAGGCGTGTATGCAGCACGACATCTCGTACGCTCAAAGCTCCGATTTGAACAGTAGACACCGGGCAGATCGTGTATTAGAAGAAGCCGCTTGGAAGCGTGTTAAGGCTAAAGACTCTAAATTAGGGGAAAAAGCATCAGCTCTGTTTGTAACCGGTATAATGAAGGCTAAAAGAAAGTTGGGAATGGGCGTAAAGACAAACAAACTGTCGGCGAAAAAGGGTCTCGCTAAAAAGATGATGAAGAAAACTGTCACTTTCAAAGGTGGCGTTTTAAAGAAGCTTGTTGGTGTAGTGAATCGTGCAAGCAAGAGACTCACGGGTAAAGACTTAATACATCATGCCCTGAGCGCTGCCAGAAGAATCATTCAAAACGTAGGCGGTCGAAAAAACGTTAAGGTACCCCGAATAATTCCTGTGCCTACAGCTACAGGGGGTATTTTACCACTCATACCAATTTTTGCTGGCCTCTCGGCTCTCGGTGCAATTATAGGAGGCGCCTCAGGGGTAGCAAAAGCTGTTAACACTGCTAATAGTAATAAGAGACAGCTAGAAGAAACTACACGGCATAATAAAAGTATGGAAGCTATCGCTTTAGGCGGTAAGAACGGGAACGCCCTTTACCTGAAGCCGTATAGAGCTGGCGGAGCTGCATTGTACTTAAAACCATATGTCAGGCGGTCAAAAAACTGAATAACTTGCCTCGGAGACCACTTACAGACCTAGATATAATAAAACATGCTAAAGACATTCCGTATTTTAGAGGTGTCTATATGAGAACAAGTCTACCTGCAACGAAACCTTTGCAATTCGAAAGAGCTATTGTTAATCTTGACGACGCTGGAGGACCGGGTACTCATTGGGTTGCCTATAGAAAGGATCGAAACGTGGTTTTGTACTATGACCCCTTCGGAGACCTGAGACCACCAGCTGAACTTGTGAAATATTTAGGACCTCGCTGCTCCGTATACTACAACGTAGCCCAAGAACAAAAGTTCAATACATACAACTGCGGACATCTGTGTCTACGATTTTTGTATAAAAGAGAGGTGAAAGTGTAAATCGGTTAAGTATGGCTAGGACCATCACGGTGTACGGTACAGGAAACAGGCTTTCTACGGATCGTATTTATCCACCTATAACACTAGATCACGTGCGTTACGAATACTCACTAGGTTTAGTCGGCTTATATACAAGTCACACGATACGGAATATATACCCAGGCAAAAATAAATTTTATTACGGAGAAAAGGCGATAACTATTGAACCGGGTAGCTACGAGTTGTCTGAAATCGTTAACTATATAAACAATCAAATTAGTGGCGATCCCGAAGAGGGAGATCTACTACTACTACAAATCAAAGCTAACACTAATACGGGAAAGTGTGAGATTGAATCAGCTACCGAGTTGATTGATTTTACCAAACCCGATAACATAGGATCACTACTAGGATTTAAGAAGCGTGTGCTAGAACCCGGTAGTAGACACGTGTCAGATCGAGTTGTCGATATACTTTCAACTCCAAACATCTTTGTAGACACGAATTTACAGGCGGCTCATATAGAAACAATCAAACAGGTCATACAATCTTCGAATTTGGTGTTTGCGTACCACCCGGTTATCTGATTGAAAAGGAGCCATCGCATGTGATTTACTTTCCCATCACTGTCACCGAGATCGACAACATTACCATTAGACTGGTAGACGCGAGAGGAGAGTTGATAAATTTGTCTGAAGACACTTTCACGAGCATCAGGCTAGAACTTAAACGTGAAAAATGGGAATAAACTTTAGCTATAAAAACATCAGCATATGTCCATCAAAGGTCATTCACCGTCGAACGTCGGCACGTGCAGACCTTCGATTAAAACTAACTAAAGCTCGTCGCCTTTTTCTTGAATCTTTAGGCTTTAAAGTACGATAACAGCAGCAGCAGCAGCATGTCAAAACGAAGTAAAATGCATATTAACACCGACACCTTTACCATTGATAAATTAAACATATTTGGGAAGCCTCGCGTCGATACAGATATAATAAAAGAGGATTTTTATACCTATCTGCCGTTTACGCTAAATGCCAATCATTCCGACACCATTAGAATCAGCATACAAAATTCCGATAACGTTTTAGCTTTGTATGACAGCTATGTACTTGTTAAAGGTAGCATAACGCGTGCAGAAAACAAGCAATTCCTTCTGGTAAACAATTTTGCCCACTTTCTGTTTGATGAAATTCAACTAATATTAGGCACAAACCAGCTCATAGATGTCTGTAAACAGCCCGGCATTACAAGCACTATAAAAGGTCTCGTTTCACATGGCGCCGAGGATAGAGCTTTAACCAGCACAGCATGGAACTTAGGGATTACTAGCGATAATGATTTGTTACATAACCAAGGGAATAACGTCTTTCATTTCACGTGTAGAATACCATTAAAAGATATCTTTGGATTTGCAGACGATTATAAAAAAGTAATACCTCATATGAGTTGTCAGCTAGTTTTAATTCGCGCCAAGAACGATTTTAATTGCTATAAAAGCGAAGCAGGTGATGCAGGTACCGACGTAGATATCAAGATTGATAAGCTCTCGTGGGAAGTTCCGCATATACTGTTATCAGATGAAAGCAAAGTGAACCTGGTGGAGAGTTTAAGAGATAATTCTTCTATTATCGCTCCGTTTATACGTTGGGAATTACACGAGTTACCCTCGTTGGGAACTACTAAAAACCAGGTTTGGCGTGTAAAGAACTCCAATGATCTAGAGAAACCGCGCTGGGTCTTTGTAGTTTTACAAGACGAGCGTCAGCTGAGTATAAGAACGGGTAACCCGACTACATTTACTCATTCGAACTTGGTCGACGTTAAGTTGTATTTAAATTCGCAAGTGTTCCCGCATCAGCGTTTAAATCTCGATTTCGACCGTAAGGACTACATTCCTGCGTATCTGAATTATATTCGTTTTCGTGAGAACTACTATGACGGTATAGGTAGAGGTGCGGCTGAGAGCTGTTTACTCAGCTACAAATCGTTTGAAACGTATCCCATTTTTGTTATTGACTGTTCAAGACAGGTAGAGAGTTTTAAGGATTCCACTGTCGATATTAGACTAGAGCTCGAGTCTTCAGCCGCATTTACGAACACAACTAAGGCGTATTGTTTGATCCTTCACGACGCATTAATCGAGTATAATCCGTTTAACGAGACCGTGACTAGACACGTACGCATACCGTAATGAAGGTCGTTAAACAAAATAAGTCACTAAACATATGTAACCTAGACGACTGCGATGATACATCTTTACAACGACGATCAGGCGAGGATGTTAGGAAACATGGCGATCTGTTACCTGTATCATGTAGAGCAATATTGAGCGGTCCATCTTCCTGCGGTAAAACTAATGCTATGTTAGGTTTACTTATTAGCGAAAACGGATTAAAATTTGAAAATATCTACCTATACGCCAAGTCTTTATTTCAGCCTAAATATGAATTCTTAAGACGTGTTATGAAACCACTTACGGGTATGGGATATCATGAATTTAGCGAAAACGATGACGTAATCAGCCCCGGTGATGTTAAACCTAATTCAGTGTTCATTTTTGATGATATAATTTGCAGCAGGCAGGAAAAGATTAGAGAATATTTTAGCATGGGTAGGCATAAGGGTGTCGACTGTTTTTATCTAGGTCAAACGTACGCCAAGATACCGAAACATCTGATTAGGGACAATGCAAACCTAATTATTCTCTTTAGACAAGACGAGTTGAACTTAAAACACGTGTTTAGCGATCATGTTGTAGCAAACGGTATTAGCTATGATCAGTTCAAAAACATTTGCTCTCTGTGTTGGAAGGAGCCGCATGATTTCCTGGTAATTAATAAAGACAGTTCTCTAGACCGTGGCAGATATCGGAAGGGTTTTGATTCATATATAAGTTTATAATTAGAGTCGATTCGTTTAGTAGTCTCTGCATAGCCGACATGTCCAACACGTATGATCTGAGTTTAAAGCGTAAAATAATACACGCTCGTAATGCTATACGTAAGAAATTTGCATACTTTCGTCGTGATAGAGCAGAAGCAGAACGTATGTATCGCGTCACGCACAATCCAGTTATATCGCCACTGGAAACCATTGCTAAATCAGTTAACACCTCTAACGTACCCCTATTGAAAGTTAAAACACAACCATCTGCTGCTACTACTATTACTACTACTGCTAGTTACATTCCCCAGTTGAAAGTTAAAAAACAACCTGCTACATCATCATCATCGGAAGCAGACGAAGAAGAAGAAGAAGAAGAAGAATCTAATAAAACTCTTGATCTCCCTACTCATTACGGTATGCTGATAGCTAACGCTGTCGGAAACAAAAATATAGATAGAACTAGATTCGGTATTAGATATAAAATTGATCGAGACGCGTGGACATTTGCATCTTCCCCTGTGACTATGCGTGATACAAACATCATAATTAAAAACAACGTTTTCAAAGCAACACCCGGTCTGTTTGACTTACTCACGTTTAGTGAATTAGAGTCTATACCAACGCAAGCTGATATCAATAATTATATGCAGATAATAGCCCTTACTAATGCGCATAAGAAATCATATAGACCACAGGGTAAACTAACAGCTGTTAAACATTGGAAGTATGATTATATAATTAAACCGAACTTACCCAGAATCAAAGGTTTAGGAATTAGACTATCATCATCATCATCGTCAAATTTAAAAAAATTAAGCGATTGCAAAGTCGAATACGTCTACTGGAATAAGGCTAACGAGCTAGTCGACCGGCTTCGTTTGTTATATGCTGTAAAGAGTGCCGGCAACACTAGTCCACAGAATGAAAACGAAATAATATCAATTATAAGCGAACTTAAGGAGGAAGGCATCATAGAATAGAATATTTCGGGGGTATATAATGATATATTGCTTTAACATTGTTCAGTATTCATCAAACACGGCTGCTGCCAATATAATTATTTGAGACGTTGCTCTCTCGGTGTCGTTGAGATTAATTGTATGATAATGACTAGTGCTAAACAAACCGTTGTTGGTGAAATACACAGGGCTGCTAGAAAAAACTTTCAAAGACGTCGCACTATAATAAAAGATTTCCAGGACTTGTTCCAGGCTGACTTAGCCGAGTTTATTCCCTATGCTAAAGTAAATAAGGGGTATCGTTACATACTGCTGATGATAAACTGTTATTCGAAATATCTGTATGCACGACCGTTGAAAACTAAATCCGGAGAAGAGGTGACAAAGCAGGTCCGCAGCATCTTTAAGAGTTCAGTCATACCCAAGAATCTTCAGACGGATCTCGGGAAAGAGTTTTACAATAAACATTTTAAACGATTAATGAAAGAGCACACTATAAATCATTACTCTACATATTCCGTAATTAAGGCTTCGATAGTTGAACGCGTTATCCGTACAATTAAGCAAAAGTTGTATAAAGAGTTTAGCTACCGAGGATCATTTAAATGGATAGATATATTACAGAGGGTAGTTGACAGCTATAACAACACCAGACATAGAACGATAGGTCGAGCTCCTGCTACTGTTACACCTACCACCAAACTAACCGTTTATGACACTAATGTAAAAGCAGATGTCGCTGCAGGAAGTAAACGTAAACTAGACTTGAATGACCTCGTACGTATTAGTAAGTTCAAGGGGGTCTTTTCTAAGGGATACACGCCCAGCTGGTTAACTGAATTATTCAAAATAGTTAAAGTTCAATTTACAAAACCTGTCACATATCTGCTGGAAGATCTTCATGGGGTTGCTGTTCGAGGAGCTTTCTACGAGTTCGAGCTGCAGAAAACCAATCAGCCAGACGTTTACTTAGTTGAAAAAGTACTTAAACGCCGCAGCAATGGTGACATGTACGTCAAATGGCTCGGCTTGAATGAAAAGTCCTGGATAAAGGCGGAAGATGTTGTTAAATGACAGTTCTTGCCTATATAAAGTTTATATTACTAGATTAAATAAAGTATGTTGTTGAGGTTTAAGTTTAATATATAGTTAATATTCTATTAAGTAAATGTTAAGTGTTAGAATATATATATATTTATAAGCTGATCTAAGTTATTTTGTTAGAAAATTAATTTGTAACATTCTGATATAACATATCTAGTTTATATTGAGTAATAAAGTAATATACTATATAAAACTATAATCACCTAGTTTAAGCTGATTTACAATAGAATATTAGTAATATTGTGTAACTATACGAAAAATAATAAAAACAGTAAAACATTTATCGATTTTTTTTATTTTCACGTATGAAATAACAAAGCCGTCCGAACCAATCCCAGAACAGTAGACCTAACGGTTACCTATATCCATTGCTGTTTCATTTACTAGCATTAGGTTGAAGGGAGAGAGAGAGTGAGAAAGCGTGAGAGCGAGAGAGTGAGAGAGGGAGAGAAGGTTCTTTAATGCGTCCTCTAATAGGTGATAAGGAGAGAGCGAAAGAGCAAGAGAGTGAGTGAGGAGACATTGAGAGAGAGAGAAGACTCTTTAATGCGTCCTCTCTAATAGATGATAAGGAGAGAGTGAGAAGGAGAGAGCGAGAGAGAGAGAGAGAGAGAGAGAGAGAGAGAGAGAGAGAGAGAGAGAGAGAGAGAGAGAGAGAGAGAGAGAGAGAGAGAGAGAGATAGCAAGGTACGCATGACATTAAACGCCAGAGGGTAGGGATACAAGATGTCCGAACCAAGCAGAACGTATTCCAAGATACCCGTCACGAATGGACGTGTCTACGTGGTATTCATCATCATCATCAATCTATACACTGCGAGAAACTATTATTTGCTGACGATTTAAAAATATATCATCAAGTACGAGATATCAATGATTGCTTATATTTGCAGTCTAACATTAACTTTCTATGTGATTGGTGTAAAGCTAATCGCCTAAATTTAAACGTAAATAAATGTTCCATTGTTTCGTATGCAAAAATACACCAACCACTTTATTCATGATTATGTTGTAAATGGTGAAATATTCACCAACACAAACAGACATAACAATACCAAGTGAATTTTGTCACCACAATACACATTACTAAAGAGCGGAAAAATGCAAGGCAAAAAGAAAACATATGCACATTTAAATGCAACGAAATTTGACAAAAAATGCATGGGTTTCGACAAAAAAAAATGCAACAAATATGTATATAATATACTATTAACTAACTAGTAATAACTAAATATTATTAGTAAAAACTTATTTGTTATAAGAATAAGGAAATTTCAATAAATCAAATCATAAATTAAATTTTGTTTCTATTATTTATTTCATCAACATCAAGTTTATTTTATGTATACACCGATGTATACAGTTATGTTACATTGTTGCATTATTATTACATGGCATTACACGGAGTTTCGCATTTATTGATATAAAATATACAATAAACAATAATATTAAAGCCTTAAATTTTAGGTTTTAGGCATTTTAATTGAATCTACAAATAATTCTTATTTCATCAACATCATAAAATGCACATTGCATATTTTCCGCTCTTTACACATTACCCATGAGATATTACAGGAGAATAGCATAAACGATGAAAACATTTGTAAATTCATATTTTTCCCTATTTGGGTGTAAGCCTGTAAGGGAAATAAAGACATTATTATTATAATTATTGTTATTATTATTATTATCCGTAAATTGTTCCGTGATTTTCGTTTAAAATTTTAATGCTGAATTAATTATCTTAAATTATTATATGTAATTAAAGTATTAATGACGACGATAATTATTTTAAGAAATCGGTAAAATTTATTAATATAAAATGATAAACCTTGGCTCCCCCTATTAACAATCAGTAGAACGCCCGTAATCGGTAATACAGCTTTCTTCATGATGACGAACCAAATGCCGATAATACAGAATGTCGGTACAAAAATCACGTAAAACGACACTGGCGCCCTTTGTTTTCCCCTAGTAACACTAACTCCATTTAGCCATGTGACGAACCAAATGCCGATAATACAGAATGTCGGTACAAAAATCACGTAAAACGACACCGGCGCCAGCTGCTTTCCCCTAGCAACGACGCTACCATTTAGCCGAGTGACGAACCAAATGCCGATAATACAGAATGTCGGTACAAAAACGACACTGGCGCCATCTGTTTTCCCCTAGCAACAGCGTTGCCATTTAGCCGAGTGACGAACCAAATGCCGGTAATACAGAATGTCGGTAATGCAGATTCCGTACTTAACGACGACTGCATCCCCGCAAAAATGTCTGGCCCAGGTGTCCCAATACCTACTGCTTTACTCAATAGATAACCACCAGGTGGTTGCAGAAGGGGTTTTGTACTCAAAGAAACATGACAATACCGAATATAACGAGCAACATCGTATTTTAACTGAGACCAGAAATATTTAGTAGTAATACGTCCAACAGTTTTCATGACACCAAGGTGTCCACTAGTAGGCAAATCGTGATACGATTTGATAACCGATATAATCGTTCAGACTTAGAGAGAACTAAAAGCCAAGTGTTTGGAGAATAATCAAGATTCTTATGTTTAGGTTTAATAAATTTATACAACTTATTGTTGTGTACCCGCCAAACAGGATATTTCGAGGAAATTGTTGAACTTGATGGATCATCTTCTGGTACTAAGATCCGGTCTAGGTGCGGTAGCAAAGATTTGAAAAGAATCAACTTGTACAGGAACTGAACGAGACAGAAGATCGGGTACTACATAGTCAGGGCCTTTCCGATGAATAAATTCGAAGTCGTAAGGCTGTAATCATAGAGCTCAACGAGCTAAACGAGAGGGTCTTTCAAATTGTGCAGCCAGAGTAAAGAATAACAATCGGTTATTACTTTGAAATGGAATAGTCCAGTCAATAGAGATGTGAAGAGTGTATTTTCGTGTTAACAGCTATTTTATTGCACAAACCTATTCAGAATAGTGTGTAGAATACTATATGTAGTTGCGTAATAAATCGTAGTGACAGCAGAAAAGTTATTAACAACTTAAGACGCCCTCAACCGTTTTTGAGGTGTTTTTTTAACGTAGATCACCAGGATCGCTTACTACGAAAGAAAGTTCAGTATATGATTTGTTTATAATAAAAATAGCTACAAAATGGCACCGGTTCGATTGTTATAACTGAAATAATTAAGTTGAAAAATCGAAGAAACTGCCAAAATCGCGTATGTTTTTTAAGTTGCCATAAAAATTTAAGTAGGCAACCAATATTGATGAAACTTACGTTAAGTATAGTTTAAATTATGTACAATAAGCACTCAAAACCCGTATGCCAGGTATGTAAAACTTTTTTTCCACTACTAGCTATGAAGTTGACAATTATTGCGTCTCCTAGCCAATTGAGAAGTTGAATTTCTCTAGTAGTGGTTAATAATTTTTTCTATTATTAACCTAGGTTAATAATGGATAAATTCAAATGTTTTGAGAATCCAGGGATAGTTGTTTAACAAAAACTTGTGCAACATAATTTTGTATACCCAGGAGATTGTCTTTAACGTATATGCTGCTTGAAATTACCACCGAAATTGACAATGAAATTTACACAACCGGTTTTTTTAAAAACGCTGAAACGATTTTGTTTTTAAAACTACACATTTAATATGTGCGATTCACCTTCCGATTGTCATTTGTTTCTAAGTTATGACGACATCACAAAAAAATTTAAATGACAATATAGATTTTTTATAGTGGAATCCGATAGTGATTTCCCTCTCTTTATGATGATACAAATAAATCATAAGGTTGCATAACAAAAATTCTGAGAAAAATCGATCAGAACATTTATTGTTATTGATATTATGGTATCAATATATAACTTTAGTTTTCCCTTGTAGGGTAAAGGAAACAGAAACAAATCCTATACTCTCACAGGTTTGACCTTTAGCTACGGTGCACTGTACAATAAAAGGCTAGAGCTGAAACCAATACGCTCTACTATGTCTATGTCTCAATACACAGTGACATAGTAAATGTAAATGTATATATGTATGTAATTAAATGTAAGAAATAAGATAGATACTAGAAGAAAAAAATAGAGCCACTCACTCACCAAAAAAATGGCGAAGCAGTAACTAAAGAGTGAAGAAACAAAACAGAGCTAATTCAGAGTTGTATGGGCGCCAAAATATTACGGAAACATCCTAACCGGCTAGCTTGCGGTGTTAATAAGAAGTCCCAGCTATATTGAAATGTATTACACAAAACATTAACCTTAAGTGACTAAATTCTTAAGTCCGACAAACGTCTGCTTTAAGATAGCAGCCGCCGTTTGAACCTCAGCAGAAGCGTTGGTAGAAATAAAAGACACAGATACAAAAAAAACAGAAAGTTATTTATTTTCAAAATACAAATATGAACAGTGAGGATTTACAATTGTGTTACGATTTTTTAAGGCTTTACCCCAGTTCAATTTTACTTTAATCTTTAACCTAAGATTTTCCTTCTTAAAAGGCTTTTCCTCAATGTGTTTATCATATTTTTGTCATTCCAAGTATGGAAGTGTTTGGGGCACACCCTTTCATTGGTTATTCCTTATTGTTGATGTTTCTGTTCAGGCTTCCTCATTGGTATTTTCGGCTTTAGATCAGTTTCTAGAAAATTTTGAAAAGATAATCACCTTTTCTCTTTTTAAAAAGTGAGTTGTTATTTGACTTGCATAATATAGAGTGTGTGTTTTATTCCAGTTTTAGGTTATATTGCTAATTTTCCTGTTTATGAGTTTATTGTGGATAAAGTACAATTAAATTTCTCGTGACCAGTTATTTCACTGTGGTGATTCTTAGGGTCGTAGGAATTCAATCATTGGTCTTTAAAATCTGCTGCAAGGAATACCTTTCCACACTATAATATCTAGAGGTGATAATCCAACCGTTGTCAATTGTTTTAAAGCCGATGAAAACATCTTTTCCAGCTTCTTCTTCTTCTTCTTTCGGATTCTACTTTTACCCTCTTCTTTGTTACTCCCTGGTTTTAACTGCGTCTTACCTAATGCCACCGTCCAAGACGTTGGTATTTATTGGTCAAATTAATCAGAACTTAATCAAGCTTTCTGAAACTAGTATTTTTATATAAGATTGTCCAAAATCAAATTAGTGACGCTGATTTGTTGGAACAGTTAATCTTCAATGTTCCAGCTGTACAACTGAGAATCCCACCAACGTTTAGATACCAATTAACTACTACTAAGTATAGAAAGAATGCGACATTAATCAGAAGTAGTCAATATGAGAAATACAAAACAGACATTTTTTATGTAACTCTTAGAAAACCATACTTCAAAATCAACTCTAGCAACGGAGACCTCATACTCATGCATACACCACGTTTCTAACATTCAAGTTTTGTAACTATGTATTTTTTAAATATTTTTGTATTCAGTTGAATATGTATGTTACTCTATTGTTGGGTATACCTGTTGAATAATAAACTATTATTATTATTATTATTATTATTTATTTCACAGTGAAACTTATTAGAGTCAATTTTTAAATCTTTGATTAATTTATTCAAACTGCATGTATTCTTTAACCGTAACACAAATGTGAGATGTATGCTATACCATCTGTAAGTCGGTTGCAGTCGCACATTCGGGCTGTGTTATAATAACAATCGCCCCTCCACCCCGCACAAGTTGCTTAGCTTCTGGGGACTGGTTCGCCAGGAAATGGGTAGTAGCAATTATTATATTTATTCTTATTATTATACACATTGTAAATTTTTTATTTCGAGTTTTTGAACAAGTCATAGTGTAGACGTTGCCATATCTTGATTTACTATATTTTAACGTTTAGCATTTTGATTGGCTTTCGTGCAAGTATAATGTTAGAAATATTTCTACTTAAGGATAATCATCTATCATTATTTACAATATCTAAAAATAATCATGCTTTACTCTGGTGTAATTTTTGATCAATTGAGCTAACACTAAAGTTAATTTTTGCTGCATTAGGATTGTTTTAAAATGACCTCTTTTCATGTCTAAGCTTAGTAAGTATTTAATGTTCTAGAAATAATGGCTAAGTGATGACTAGTGGAAACATAGATAACTATTTCCTGGAAACTCCTACAATGTGTTTGAGCAATCAGTATTTTCCTATGAGAAAGATTTATTGATTCAAATTTAGAATCACGTTAAGAACAAATAGCTCTAGGGACAACTAGCTTATACATTTCCACATCAATCTTCATCGATTCAATACTAAACGGTGCTAAATATTTCAACTCACAGTGAAGCTTTCTACACTTGCAGATACATACATAAACACGAATACTTCCGATGGCGGAGAAAACAGTGGAGATGAAAAACAAAAAAATAAAAGCTCATTAAATATGAATTATACAAATGAAATTCTATCGTATTCAACGAAACGCGATAAACAATTAATCAAACTGATACTAAAATTTAAAGATTCAGTTTAAAAGGCTTTCTTCCAAGAGAAGACCATTTATCATATTCGGATATGAATCCTCATCCTTGTTTACTTTTCAAGTGGCCAAATTTAAACCAATATCTTAAACTTCCATTTTTCTAGAGTTTCATTAGTCTATGTGTCCTACATTTCATCTTTAACAAATTTCGTTCCAGAGATACTAAACTAAAAAGTTTTAAGTAAACAGACATTTTTATTATACATCTTGACTGACAATTTATTGTACAGCTTTAAGGGTTGATTTTTAAGCTAAAACTTTTTGTGGAGTTCTGTAACAAGCTGAGAATGTATGGAAAGATAACAGTACACAAAGTAATTACTTAGAAAATGGCGTCGTATTACGTTTTAAGTTTATTGCGTTATTATTCTCGACAGTAAGATATTTTAGCAAATTATTTATTCATAATTAAGTGTATTCGGTTCAAAATTAATGAATAATTAATTAGTCCTAAGGTATGACATCATATTTTATTAATTACTCTTAGTGAATTGTTATTCTTATTATGCACTAAACCTACGTCGGTTTTCTTGGCAATTTATAACGACATCTCTAACGAATCGCAATAAATTATTTTTCATTCTCCCCTTTACGAAATTGTAACTTTCTATCTTGACAAGGCAATTGAAAGCGAAAGTAAAACATGCTAGGTGATCAGTTGCGAGGTGGTTGCTAGGTATGAAAAACTTTCGTGCCCTGGACAAAAAAAGTAAAATTGTCAATTTAACATTATTTGTTGCACACCATTTGATGAAATCTCCATAATCTTGGTTTTACCGATTTTTAGATTTGCCCGACAACAATACTTGCAAATTCTTGAATGAATTTTATTCCAATTTGGCACTTCATCATTTATAATTAATTTATTGACAACCCCTGTCATAAATATAGAAGTAATCTACATATTTAAAACACAAGGCTTATTTTTGTTCCAGTTCGTTTGAGAGTTCTGCTGGGCCGATTTACGTTATTTTTTTATATTGAAGCTTTCGCTGTGTAGATTAGTCAGCACTATTTAATTTATATATTTTTTTAATGTTTATATTTTTCATTTGTATAAATATAAAATGTTTAATTTGCAACGCGTGAATCAGACATTCACTTGGGGCGCCTTCTCACTTTCTACGGTGGTAAGTTTTAGGACTATTCACGATTACTAATCTAGGTATTAGCCAACACTACTTACATTTTATTTTTATTCAAATTTTATTTTTTCAAACCATCCTTTTTTAGTCTGTTGAGTTTTAGTTGTGTGGATTTTTTTAATTATTTAAATTTTTAAGCATTATTTGTAATCGATGCATTGCAATATACCCAAGACCGATTGCTTCGTTACGTTTTGGTACTAAACATCGTCCCTTTAATACCTGCTTACTATACCACCAGCAGTTCTCAGTCGAGTTTAACAGTATTTGCTGTGGAGCATTTTCACAAAATTTGATATTTCTGCCTGTCTCTGTCCTTTCGTTCTTTCGAAATTTTTAAATTTTGCAGATTGGGATATTTGATAAAAAAGTGTAATAGGAATGTCTAAGAACTAATGTCTTATCTCTTAAGAAGCATGGATAAAATAACCAACAAAGTTTCGAAAGCTGGTATATACATATATGATATATGAATTCAATGCAGAATTTTATGATAAGAATAAGTCGGGGGGGGGGGTCAGTCGGGAGAGGGGGGCAAGCTGTGGAAGAGATAGGTCGGAGGGACAAGACGGAAAAAGCAGTAAGGCGGGGGTAAATTAAAGGAGGAAGATAGGATAAGTCGTGATTGATGATGGAGAAGTAAGGGGGTGTTTGTTAAATAACGCGTTCTAAAGTTCGTCTGGGAATTGTAAGCTTAGTATTTGCAACTGTTTATGTTCGATTGCGTTTATTTAATAAAGGTTACTATTAAATAATCACTCTTGGAAACCTGAAGGATTGTAATCACACAACGAACGTTATTAAGGAAACCCTTCAATAAATTAGCCTTTTGACCGTCATGTCTTGACGAGATTTCTCTATTAGATATTTGAGATACAAGTGTAAAAACCCATTCTTTATTGCGCGAACGGTTTAACACACGAGGGAGGTACGAGCAAGTGTCTAATTAAATGCGCGAATTAAATTAATTGATCTAATTAAATTAAAATAAATTAATCACGGTATCATTTGCATATCTCATCTCTCATTTACATAACTCATTTGTACATCTCACCTCTCTCATTTCTCATATGCATGCTCGAATTAAATTAATTCACGGTATCATTAGTATATCTCATCTTTCATTTGTACATCTCACCTCTCTCATTTCTCATATGCATGCTCGAATTAAATTAATTCACGGTATCATTTGCATATCTCATCTCTCATTTACATTTATCATTTCTCATATGGATGCTCGAATTAAATTAATTCACGGTATCATTAGTATATCTCATCTCTCATTTACATTTATCATTTCTCATATGGATGCTCGAATTAAATTAATTCACGGTATCATTAGCATATCTCATCTCTCATTTACATTTATCATTTCTCATATGGATGCTCGAATTAAATTAATTCACGGTATCATTAGTATATCTCATCTCTCATTTACATTTATCATTTCTCATATGGATGCTCAAATTAAATTAATTCACGGTATCATTAGCATATCTCATCTCTCATTTACATATCTCATCTCTCATATGCAATCACGAATTAAACTAATTCATGGTATCGTTTGCATATTTCATCTCTCATTTACATAACTCATATCTCATTTTGTACATCTCATTTTATATATCATATGCATCTGTCATCTCTCTCATAAATTTATTTTAAAATAAATCTTATGTTGTCATTCCTAATTAATATTTAAATATAGATCTATAGGTCATCATGTAATTCTGTGAAAACAATTTAACATGTAGAAACATCTAGGGTAATAATAAAAATTTGCTTTCAAGTATAGAATGTACCTCTAAAGGTTGCTGCCAATCACCAGTCGGATTATCTCTGTTGCATTTTGACCTGTTTAAATATAGGTCATAAACATTTAAAATACGGTTTACAAGTAAAGCAAATTCTATTTGAAAGAAAACAATTACGGTCGTTCGTTATGATTTCTTAAAAATTTATTTAAATGAAACTTTTAAGAATATAGAATACTGTAGAGCATTATTTTTAAAATTCAAAAAACATTCTCTGTAGCTAAAACTGTTTAAGAAGTTACTTTCAAACTAAATGTTTTTGCATGGAAATACGTACAAACTAATTAGTCATGTTGTTTTTGACATTCCTTAAAACTGCTTTCAACCATAAATAAACAAAGCGCTCTTACTGAACATTTCAAAGGAATTTAGAATTTAGAATCCTTAAAACTCATCCAGTTTTTGTAATTGATTGTTAAAGGCAGGTAGAGAGTTTTAAGGATTCTAATGTAGACATTAGATTAGAGCTTGAATCGGTCATTTCACTTTCTGATTCAACTAAACCATACTGCTTAATTTTACATGATTCGTTGATAGAATACAATACGTTTGCTGAAACTGTGACTAGACATATACATATACCATAATGAAAATTATTCAGCAAAAGAAGTCGCTAAATATATTTAACTTAGACGATCATGTTTCTCGATAATATTCCGATGGTGATAAGAAGCATTGTAAGCTTTTACCTGTTTCCTGTAGAGCAATTTCAAGTGTACCTTCTTGTGGTAAAACTAATGCCTTGTTACGTCTACTAATTAATGAAAACGAATTAAAACTTGAAAATATCTACCTATATTTCGAAGGTATCGAAAATGGTTACAGATTATTATTAATCATACGAGTTTACTATAGATACGTTGAATAACCTACAAGAGTATATAGTATATTATTACATATCTGCGTATTTCGAAGCTATTGAAAATGTATGATATATTGTAAAATAACGTTTAAATATGGCGACAAACTTATTTCTTTTAAACTGACGACAGCTCATCATACAAAACATACTGTATTTATGTATTGCCTTTCTCTGCTGGTATGTTTTCTACAGTGTGTTTTTAAATATTATACCCCTTTACTGTCTATTCTTTTAAACTGCTGTTATACTTACCTTATTTCTGTAAAGAAATTGGAAAGCCTAATTACAGTTATTGTTTATTTGTTGCGTAAAGAAAATTTTGTTACGATATTTTGTCAAAATGGAGGTAAACCAAAAAAGCGCCTGGATTCGACCTTATTACAGGTGAAATATTGAAACAACTCCCCAGAAAAGCCATCGTTATGCTGACGTACCTGTTCAATGCAGCATTTCGATTAAAACATGTGCCTAGTATCTGGAAGGTAGCAGAAGTTATCATGCTACCAAAACCAGGTAAATCACCTAACGAGGCGAAATCATACAGACCTATATCACTGCTACCGATTATATCGAAGCTTTTTGAAAAGCTCTTATTAAAAAGACTTAGACCTATGATAGAAAGGAAAAATCTAATGCCAAACCATCAATTTGGATTTAGACAACAACATTCAACAATTGACCGAGTTCATAGAATAACAAATAATATTGAAATAGCATTAGAAGATAAATTAATCTGCTCAACGATTTTTCTAGATGTAGCCCAAGCCTTTGACAAAGTTTGGCACGAAGGACTGGTATACAAACTAAAAAGAAAGTTACCAAAACAATACGTTAAATTACTAACGAGTTATATATCAGATAGATTACTTCGCATTAAGCAAGAAAATGAATACTCAGAGTTAAAGGAGGCTAGAGCTGGCGTGCCCCAAGAAAGTGTCTTGGGCCCCATCCTCTACTTGTTGTATACAATCGATCTTCCACAACCGCAGAATGCAACTGTTGCCACATTTGCCGACACAGTGCTGATGGTGACTGGAACAACCATACAAGAAGCAACCGATAAGCTTCAAGAAGCCAGTGACGATATACACCAGTGGACTAGAAAGTGGAAAACAAAGCTTAATGAATTAAAATCAGTTCATGTAAATTTTACTAATAAAAGGCTTATAAATACACCTTCAGTTAATATAAATGGCATCATAGTTCCATATGAAAACACAGCCAAATACTTAAGAATGACCTTAGACACGAAATTGCGTTGGAAAGAGCATATAAGAAAGAAGAGAATAAAACTTGGACTCAAGTATCGACAATTGTACTGACTACTGGGACGCAACTCACAATTGTCAATAAATAACAAAATACTTATATACAATCAAGTCTTAAAACAAATATGGGTCTATGGTATACAATTATGGGGATGTGCCAAAGAAAGCAATGTCAAAAGAATCCAAACATCCCAAAATACTACGTAATATGGTAAACGCTCCATGGTACATCAGAAACAAAGATCTACATCGTGATTTAGGGATTCCAGACGTGACAAGCGAAATAAAGAGATTCACCACTAAACACGAAGCCAGACTACATCAACATGTCAACGTCGAGGCATTACACCTACTCGACAATCAAAACATCATAAGAAGACTGAAGAGGACTAAGCCATTTGAACTAGTCTAAATACTGTGTAACGTGTTAATAGCAGAGCACAGTGCGCGATAGTGTAACGTGTGCAAGTGCTTCAAGAAGCAAAGTCAGACTAAAATATAGGACATCAGTGGATGTACTGTAGCTTAAGTTTCATTTAGTTTTAAGAGTTTAAAGATAAATCGATGGTTGGTCTATTAGACCAGTTTCAATAACAAGCGCATATGCGCAATTGAAAAAAAATAAATAAATAAAACAAAATTTAAAATAATAGTTTTTTCTTCCAAAATGTTAAATTTCTGCAAAGTTTTAATAATTCATTTAAAAGTTGTACAATTGCAGGGGGATTTTACAAACCATATTTTAGCATGGATAAAAGCATAGGTTAAACGCTATATTCGATTTCTCAATGAGACATGCAATCTATTTTTTAATTGTTTTGCTTAGCTGAAGAAAAGAGATACTGTGCAACTTGAGTGAAATGTCCAGATTGCCCTCGAATGACTGAGGCCTTCGTCGTCGTGTCTCAAACTCGCCTTCAAACGTTTTCGTGCAATATCTACTCTATCCACTATTTATAAATAGTAGTGACTTAAAATAATATACTATATAGAAACTTTTCTGATTTTTAAGTGATTTAGGGAAATTCCAAACAAACTGAAGAATAATGATATCTCTACGCCCTACATATTTCCATAGCCATTGATTTTATCACAAAAATGCGTAGAACCATTTTTGTTCAGAATTTAGTGTAATTTAATTTTGAACTGAGTGAAGTTTGCGCTAGACTTCATAGTTTTCGAGATATTTGCAAAAAACTGTTTTTTGCAACATAAATTGAAACATACAATTTTACCTCCTTCGGTAGGTGTTTTGTGTTTCTTTAAAAATTCACCTTACGGTAGGTGAATTCCTCTTAAATAATTTTCAACCTACCCCTTTACCGATTTGTTATATTAACTATCTATATAAAGCTTAAAGGAATTGTACTGTCTGATACAAAAAAACAGAAACAGATTTTTTCTCAAAGATATGTAAATATATTTTGTATACTGTATCTATTACAAAAATAATATATTATATACTTAAATATTTTATAGTATAACCAAAATAAACGACTATTATAAGGTGACCAGACGTCCCTCTTTTGGCGGGACAGTCTCGCTTTTGTTTCACCTTTCCGGTGCCCACAAAATCTTCAAAATGTCCCGCTTTTCATGGATAATCATGATTTGACGAACATAGACAACAAAACAGTTACATTACGTTTATTGGTTGAAACAATAAACGTACATGTAAACTTTTTAATTAATTTTCTTCTAACTTCTAAATTGCAATAAACTATATTTAATATTGGTATCTAACGGATTTATATTTCTTTTCAAAAACTAGATATCATTTATCTTAATTTAATTTGACCGTTCCAATTATATAAATAAATATGGCACACTTTATTTGGGTTTAAATACAAACGCTGAGTTAACATTAATTACAAAAAATAACCGTAGTTGCATCTATATAACGCCAATCACACCTATTATCAAACAAAGTTAAAATCTGTAAAATAGGGTAAGCCCACTTAACTAAAAACAGCTGTTCTTGGCAATGACGAAGACATAAAAAAGATGTATTTTTTACGTATTAATTTTAACGCGCCGAAAATATACCGAGAGGCACGTAACTATCACATTCCGTTAAGCATCACTTTGGAATATTAATTGTGACATGCAAAAAGGATTTCAGGCACTAATTTTCATATGAATTTCTATTCGAGCGCTACTTGGGCAAAAGCATCTAGCTACCGATAAGCATATATGTAAATGTTGCTGCCTCTTTTTCTAAGTTACAAGATTTTTCCGTAAAAGTAATTTTGGAAAAGAAAAGTAGTTTGCGTTAGCTGAAGGACTGTTTGAATTTCATGCTGTTAATAAAAATCAGAGATTCCGGTCAATGGATTGCACATCTAAAAATCATTCTCAAATTGTTCGAATAGCTTGCTTAATAAATTATTTATGGGGGAGGGCATCCCTAATGTACCGCCCTATCGATGTAGAAATCTGGTCACCTTAGACTATTAGCATTTACAATTAACAAAAAAACTATTTTTTTGAATGAAGCCTGATCAATAACAACACATGTTAAAGGAAACAAAGTAAGCAACTGTTACATTTTGCTGATTTTGTCCAAATTTTACTGCATTCTAGTTTTGAAATGAGCATGTATGATTGATTAATTTAAAAATATGTCAAAATGACCCATATATGTAGTTGCATTGCAAAATTGTATTCGTGATTAGGTTTTGTTGTTGAATTAGGTTAAGTTTTGGTAGGTGGAAAATGATTTAAAAAGAATTCACCTACCGAAAGGTGAATTTTTAAAGAAACACAAAACACCTACCGGTAGGAACAGTTTTTTCCAGAAATCTTTTCAGAAATTCGTTACCTACATATAGGTATTTATCCCTTTATTTTATGACTTACTACGAGGAGGGTATAGAACAATTTGGCGTGGGGTAGAACTTATTTTTTTTGATGGGTTTGTTCAATTTTTGAGCTAGGTTTACTGGACTAAAAGAACACATTTTGACATTGCTTACGATTTACACTTTTTACTTCTAAGAATTATTTCTGCAGACTTTATTCATGTCTTGCTATTCCCTCTTACATTCAGTTCATATTGTTGCTTGAAACAGTATAGACACGTGTTTTTGTAATCAAATATGGAAAGTGCAGTATCATTCAGGTCAATTAACTATAATTATCGAATTGGCAAAAGCACTTTATTACGGTGTATATAGGTTTTGCTAGAAGTTTTGTAAATTAATTAATACCAAATATTTTTCTAAAAATCATTTAAATATATTCATATATTATTGTAAGTAAAACACTAATTGAAAAATTCACCTAATTATGTTGGATTTTAGATCCTCCGTGGCACTTGTTTCAAGGAGAAAATCATCATCGGACACAGTCAATATAAATAGTAGAATTATCCAATAATTATTTTATTTACAGTTACGAATCATTCTACAAAGTAGGAGTTACAACATACATTTCATAAAGTAATTATTCATATTTCTGTTCTAATGTGTTTAGTGACGATACCTTAAACTGGAAATTATCAGTAAATATGTTTATTTAAACAGTAGCCCAAAGGATTTGTTAGTAATACTTATAAAAACAATTCTATAAATATACATTTTGGATATAAAAATTAAAATCCAACATGGATAATGTTAATAAAAGTGGCCAGTTTAAAAATAAAGTTTGTAGACTGCATGATTGACGTGTTTGGAAATGTTTCCGTCCATTGCAACCTCACTGCGAAGTAAAACAGCTAGAATCAATTCAATGTTGATAAGCGTTTACTTGTTTTTTCAATTTTAATGGTTGGACTTGCATTTAAAGTTGTGTAATTGAGAATGATACAATAACGTTCCGTCTTTATTACACAATCTTGAAATGGAACCACACTCCACCACAGGAGTAATTTTTAATAAGATGAACTCTAACCCAGTTTAGCGTGTGCCTTGTAGGATCTAAACTGGAAATAATTCTCAGGATGTTTACTCACCTGTTAAATACTTCAATTGCCTCTCTATAATCTAATATACCGATTAAGTAAAACTGTCACTAATTTTCTGTAATTTTTACTTGAGTGTAGACACAAATTCAAGATTGTCCAGACAGAATCTTGTTTTATCCATCTTGCATAGTCAGTAATGTCCAAATAATTATATACCCATTTCAGTGGTAATTTCAATATGGTTATTTTATTTAATAATATCTTGAAGCCCTCGTAAAATATCAGTATAAAACTGAATTTTTTAAATAATTAGTTCCTAACTAATCAATAGATTCAATTAAAATTAATCGACAGATTTTCATCTGTTGTATGTAGATTAGTATACAGCTAAATAACAAATACAGGTTCACTTACCTGCAATCAAAGTATAACAATAGCAGTTCGGCTTTTAAACAAAGGCTTTGTAGTTTATCTTTGATCTGTGAAAAAAGTGTGGGCAAGACGACGCGTTTAGCGTTTACCAATTTGTTCTTGACAACGCCAAATGTCTTTGCACCTTGAAGTATCTCTTTCTTTAATTCGCCAGTTCGTTTTCCACTCTAGCGTTGACCATCAATCTCAAGATATTGTAGACGATAATGTCAGTTTAAATTGTCTAACACATTTATTTTTTATTTTTCGTAAATGCATCTAATTTATAATGTAACCTATAAATGTGAAAATTCAGGAAATAAAAAAGAAAAGCTTCAAATAAATATGCTGTATAAAATCAAATTTTCATTCTTGGATGAGAATAGTATAACTACTACAAAAGTCTCAAGTAATTAAAGATTATGTGCTTAACTTTAATTGTATCAAAATTTTCAACGCTATACTGATAATTACAATTAAGATGTCTGAGGCTGACCTATCCTAAATTTTATGTAGAATTTTAATCACTATTCTTATAACTGTTATAAAGTAGTCTATAAATTGATTTAGTCATATTAGGTAACAATAATAAGTTAACTATTACTTAACATATTGTAATGATGCACGCTAAGATTACCTTACACGTCGTAGATTAAATTTACATAAATGTTAATGCTAAACTCAGTCGTTTCAAAATGTCAATGCGGGTTCTCTGCTTGGAATTTTTCTTCATATGCTCGTTTGTAAATTGGACATCCTTCAAAGCTTATGGTATTACCTAACAGTTTGACACGACGAGAATTTTGTTTGTGAAGTGTTAAATACATTTAAGCGAAATGTCAATCTTGACTGAGGTTAACACACTGGATTATATGAGCAGGTGAGACTTTACTAAATTAAATGAAATGATAATTTTTAATAATAATTTTCTTTTATAGATTTCAGGATGAATTACCCACCAGCAACTTAACAATTTATATTTGTAACCAAGGCGTTTGCCCGTTCTCCGTAGGAAAAAACAAACAAAATCGAGTTTAGTAAAAATTTAGTTTTTATCTTCAGATTATGAATATAACCATAATATTTATCGTGTATTCGTTAATATTTAACTTGGCAACTTTATTCTTGGGAAGCAGTCACTTTTTCTATTCTGTCCCCTACTTATCAACACCTAGCTTTGCAAATATGGAACCATGACAAAAATGTCTCATTGTTATTATATAAATGTTAATTACAAATAACATAGCCAAACCACCAAAGTAAATGCATATTTGTGCGTGGCATAGGGCGGTGTCATTTTTAACGACAACCACAGAAAGATCTTTATGTGATTGTCGAGACCGACTGCTTAACGTGCCCATCTGACAGTC
This sequence comes from Agrypnus murinus, assembly GCA_929113105.1. Taxonomy (NCBI): domain Eukaryota; kingdom Metazoa; phylum Arthropoda; class Insecta; order Coleoptera; family Elateridae; genus Agrypnus; species Agrypnus murinus. The sequence goes on from OV816026.1 coordinate 91,060,463, forward strand.
CGGTGAAGTACTGAGGCTTTATCGACAAGAAAAATCCGCTCGCCGGTTCCGGGGATCGAACCTGAAAAAGAGTTGGATTCTTTACCGCGCGGCCACCGACTTCACATTATACTTATAATTATTAATGCAGTTTAAACAATTAAGAGATTATTCCGACGAAACGTTGGAAGGGACACTTTTGACTGTAGTAATGTCAATGGAACAAGCTTCCAGAGAATATAACATTCCATTCGGAACTCTGCATAATAAATTTCATGGCAAACATATTTTAAAGCCAGGAGGTCGTACAGAGAGAGTTGCTACGTCGCTTATGATGTGGGGCTCGGCTAGTGGTACTGTATTGCCACCCTATATCATCTACAAAGCGAAACACTTGTGGAATACATGGAAGGATGGTGGTCCCAAAGGTCCGCCGCATTGTTTCGAAGCATGAAGCAGAGCTGGATCTCGATATGCACGGACAAAGCATGTCTGGATAGACGCAGATACATTCAATGATTAGTTCGGTAACATTTTTCTTCAAAAAAGGCTTTAATAGGGGATAATCTCTCCTTCCACTTGAATGCAAATATTATACAGTAATGTGAAAAAATGATATTTTCTGTGTGTGTCTGCCACCTAACAGTACACATATTTTACAGCCCTTGGATATGGCATTCTTCAGGCCCTTCAAATCATCCTGGCGTTCCATGTTAACGCAATGGAAAGTTTATAATCTACGTAAAGGGTGTGTGCCAAAGGAAGAATTTCCTAGAATTCTAAAAAAGGCACTTACAAAAATGAATTAGGTTGAAAGCAAAGCTATGCTTCTTGAGCAATAGAATATGACTTAAGAAGTGGTTTTGCTGCACAGGTATCTTTCCTATGGACCCACAAAGAGTTTTAAAAAATTTCCGGATCAAAACTTCAAGAAGAAGCCACAATTGTTGTAGTTGCAGACCCATTGACAGCTTTTCTAAAAGAACAACGGGAATCTGGTCAAAAAGTTTCTTGGAGGGGTAACAGAAAACGGAAGAAGAAGCTGATTTGTGGAAGAAGACATGCCTTTAGTTGCAAAAGAAGACGTAATTGCTCTTTTACCAGATCCAAAAAGAATAGGCACTGAAAATAATCCTGAAGAGAAGAGAATCTTTGCTTTCTTGTCCTACACATTATTTGATTCAATTAACAATAATTCTAAACTGTGCAGGCTCGTTTGCATCTTTCCTATCTATTGATTCTATTTTAACAAGGGCATTTTCATTAATCATTTTCCATCTAGTCATATAAATTCCAAAATTATTAAGAAGAGTAATGATATTACTACTAATCCTAGCTAAAGTTATATAGGTAAAGCTATTTCTTTGTTACAGTCCATAAAGCAGAAATTCGTATAACTTACACAAATTTAGCGAATGATGTTCCTATCTCTATAATAGAAAAATTATTGAGCACTATTTCACTTTTTTTCCCAAAACTTTTTGTGAACAGATTTGGTCTTTATGAGAAATGTAACCAAAAATATAAAGAAAGTATGACTTATATATGTACAGTATTGTATCCTCTACAAGGTTATGAGAAATAAAAAGATAAGTGAAGTACTTACATTTGTTGGAAACAGGAAGACAATTTTGCAGTCTATACGATCGGATATGCATGAGAAAACGATCACTTGTAGCTTTCCTTAGAGGGAAAATGTATCCATTTATATTTAAATTGTGTAAACGCAACTTTAATGTCGGTAAACCACTGTCGGTAGTAAAATATCAAGTAGAGCCTTCAAACCATATTTTTTATAGGATTTGTTAATTTAAATTTCCTTTCTTTGCAAATAATTGGACTGGGGATACTGAGGTAAAACGCTGGGGACGATAACTTAAATTAAACCTATTCCGTGAATTGCCTCACTATCTGACATTTGACCGGTCCGCTTGTAATTTAAATTTCGCTGTGCTATGTTTTCCTATCTCAAATACGATTGGATTTTATTCTAAAGTAACTAGGTGTGTGTTATAATAACGACGATAACCGTGATAATATCCAAAAATTGAACGAAAATACAAACTGTAATGATATATTAAGGCATTCAACAGGTTGTTTTTGTTTTCTTTCTAGGTATAAATTCAAAGCCGAAAGAAACCCGAAACTGAATAAAAGCGATTATCATTTAGTTATGTTTTCATTATATTACACTTTGATAGATCTAAATGCTACTAATGTAAGTGCATTTCGATAGTTTATGTGTAACATCAAACTCACAAGTTACGTTGACATACGTATATTGAACATCAATGCAGAGTCCAGATTATTCCCATAAGCGATTAAATTTAATGATTGATTACGTGGGTTTCTACAACAGCGTACAGTTTGGTAACAAGTGGTTAGTAACTGATAGCATAATCCTCGACATTTTAGCATGAAATTGATTGTTATTAATATGTTATTAAATTATGCTTTATTACTTTAGTTTTTGTTGATATATATATTTTTATATCGTTGACTGACGATTTGTTTTGACATTTATAACCAGCAAACCCTCTCAGAGAAACTATAATAATCAGTAACTAAATAAACTAAAAAGACCCTACGATTGGGAGTCTTCAATAGTGACTGACTAAAATTCCACTAAATTAAATAAATACATAAATCGCTTATACTTACGTTTACATATCTCCCGGCAGAGACGTCTTATTTACTCAAATTATGCTCAGGTGTCGGTGTTAACCGCAAAGGCTTAATAATTAGGTAAAAAACACAGGAATAATTAAAAATATAGAAGGCGCCACTCAGATTTAATGGTTTGGTGTTATTGTTTAATAGCAAAAGTTAAGACTCTACAATTCGGAAAAATATTCCTCGTTAATAAATTAATGGGGAAACTTTTTCGGAATTATTAGATTATTTCTTTAGTTTATGAATGGAACACCAACAATTTGTCGCGCCAAACAACAGTACTGAATATTAAACTTTAATTCCGTATATCGATATAAGTTCAAAAATAAATTGGTGGAATTAATACCAAAAATATACACAGTTAAAGATTATAAAAAACCTACTCGCAATGTATGAATTTCTACATATTATCTTAATTTGGGATCCCATTCTAAATACATTTTTATTTCAATTTCTTAACTAAAAACCAATATAGATTTTCGTTATCAAAAATGAAATTCCAACAGGAACAATTACAAGTAACTTGCATAAAATATGTGTGTGACCGTAACCTTTATTTCTAGCACTACTTATAATTTTCTGTTCCACATTAACCTCACAAATAAAGACTTAACGCACTGAAACAAAAGCCCCATAATCACACAAAAAATACCAGTAACAACACTATGTAAATAACGTTGCGAGAACAAACAGCTTACTGAATCCTGCAATCTACCCAAACATTGCAATAATTTCCATTATTAACCTTGATTTTATTATAATTAATTTGTTTTAAACTTTAACGGTGGCCTAATAAACGATCCGAAATGTTGTTTAAACTTACAAAGGCACTTGCATTAGCCATCTTTTAAATAAGATGATGGACATTAGCTCGTTATTACTAACTTCTGTAACTTTCACACGTATTAACAATCTAAGAATTTATGCAAATTCCAATAAAGGACACTTCCTTTAGTCGGTACCAACCTAGTTACGACAAATTTCCAGTTCCTTTAAGTGGACTAAATTGTACAAGTTAAAGTTCCTAAATATGAGCAGAGTCTTGTGTTATTTAGAATTAAGTTACGGGTGTCAAATTTTCCTATTAACATTTCATAGTTTGAAACTATTTATTAGAAGGTTGCTAATCACGAAAATTGGTTTTATAGATTAAACTGTCAAGATGACAATTATATAAATCTGAAATTGGGTACAGTTAATACCTTATTAAAAGCTGTCAGCTGTATATTGTTAGATACAACATTGACGTAAATAATACTGTAAAAGGAATGAATAAACATAATTTCTGTAAAAAGTTCTTGCATAGATAAAAACAGGACATAGATTCTAGAATGCATGCAGCATTCCCTTTACAAATTAATCTTGGTAATTTTTTTTTCTAATAATCTTGGTAATTATAATTGGTTTACTTAAATTCTGCTACGTTTTATGGATAGATTTAGGATAATTTCTATTAAAACGCAATGTAAAAGGCTTAAGCAACTGATTACTGTTTTTGGATTAGACGCAAGAGCTGTTGTTGCGGGGTGTAGCCTCACTTCGCCTGAAGTCGAGTAAAGTTTCCGCAGGCCTCCGTTTAGGGGTGTGCCCACGTCGTCGGAGGCTTGGATCCCCAAAAGTTTTTTCTACTAGTAAGAGACTGGAGCCCCAAGGAGATGAATCTTCCTCTCACCAGGGCATATTCTCGGTACAGTAGGGGAACTTGCTGGTATCGGTAGTGATCCCGCTGTCATGGGTAATAACCCACCCCCCTAATTCCCAGCCCCCTAAGTCAGGGATTAGTATAGATGTTAAGTAATGACGATAATATAAATCTAGAGCTTTCCAGCTACATTCCCTTTACCCCAATATCACTCAACCCTTACCAATTTAGATTTCTCCCCAATAAGAGACCATAATAGGCGTTGTGAGACGGTGGAGTCGTTTCCCCGGTTCTTAGTCATGGAAAAAGCAGCAGGGGATTTTGTAACAGTCAGTCCATTTGTTATTTCAAAGATTATGGTTTGATAGGTAAAACCAAAATGGTAAAGAGAATTCAAGGTATGTTGCTTATAGAAACGGTATCCAATGCACATTCACAAAGACTCATGGAAGTAACCCGATTCGGAGAGTCTGAAGTTAAAGTATATGCCCATATGACACTAAATCAATCAAGCAGGCATTAAAACATGAAGGAGTCATCGATGTGAGAAGAATTAGGAGCAGAAGGAACGGTGAAGTCGTTGATACCCCCAACCATATCCTCACCATTAATAACCCTAAGATGTCTAGAACTATAACTGCAGCTTTGTATTCCCTTAGTGTAAGACCTTATATACCCCATCCTATCAGATGTTATAAATGTCAATCGTTCGGTCATGTCTCTTCCACTTATAGCAAACCTGAAACCTTGTGGTAACCCTCCACACAGAGGTGAACCTTGTCCTCAAACCATCACTTGTCCTAACTGTAAGAAAAGCCACACAGCTGTATCGAAATCCTGTCCTGTACTTCAACAAGAAATGAAAAGCTGATTGGGATGCATATAGAGAACACGTTGACACATCGATTCCCTCACACGGAATTAACAATGCCTGATATCACCAACATTATCGCAGACGCGCCAACAAAATATGTGCCAAAATCAAAAGGCATTCCACATAAGCGAATAGTACCGTGGTGGAACGAACAGATTCGATCTGTTATTGCCGAGAAGAAACAAGCGCTTACTCTTCTAAAAAGAAATTCAACTATCGACAACTTAATAAAATTTAAAAAAAAACTCGTGCAATTAGTCGAAGAACTATTCAAAAGGCGAAAAAAGAATCATGGTGGTAATATGTCTCCACTATGTCCGCTTCTGCCGATGTTGGTGAAGCATAGAAAAGAGTACGAGCCATTTCTGGAAATCGTAGTTGCTTTAATATAAATGTAAATATAGACGATCAAACTATAACCGATCAACAGGAAGTAGCTAATCACCAAGCACAACATTTTGCGGAGTTGTGTAACTTAGAAGATGTTGAAACTAATGCGGAACAAATTAGAGATTTTAGTACGAATGAACAATTAGACTACAACCGCCCCTTCAGTATTAAAGAATTAAATGAAGCTCTCGAAAAAAGCAACAATACGGCCCCAGGCAGTGATAGGATCGTGAATGCATTCCTTCAGCATTTATCTGAAAATGCAAAAATGGGTTTGTTGAATGCGTACAATACTGTATGGACAACTGGTATTCTACCAGAGTCCTGGAAAGAAGCTACCATAGTTCCTATACTGAAACCAGGAAAAACTCCAACAAACCCATCAAGCTTCAGGCCAACATCCCTTACAAGTTGTATATGCAAATTAATGGAAAGGATGGTCACTAACAGATTATCGTGGTTGATGGAATCTAGGAGATTGTTAAGCAAGCATCAGTTTGGCTTCTGCAAAGAACACTCTACGACAGATGCGTTAGTATATATTGAAGATGCTGTTCAAGGAAGTTTTCTTGCAGACCTTTACCTAACAACTATTTTTATAAATTTGAAAAGTGCATTCGATACTGTCAGGCACATTCGTAAAGTCGTTCCTTAACAACAGAGTCATTAGAGTCAGAGTTGGCAATATTTAATTTAAAACTTATAATATTAAAAACGGGACTCTACAAGGTTCCTCACTAAGTGCGACTCTGTTTCTAATAGCGATACAAAGATTGTTAGACTCCATCAACAAAACTGTTCGATACTGTGCCTACGCATATGATATCGTAATATTTACTTTTGGACAGTCTTTCAATAATATTGACGAAACTTTACAAAATGCACTCACCAAACTGTCCTCGGAGGCGACTAACAGAGATTTTCAAATTTTAACTGAGAAAACAGTCTCGCTACACTTCTGTCGTAAACGAAGCACTTGCCAACAAGAACACTCCTTGCAGATGAACTTGGTACTTGTTAAAAACGTAGCTAGTATTTGTTATTTGACTCTAAACTTACCTGGACACTACACATCAATAACCTGAAAGCATGTTGTAATAATATTTTAAACATACTTAGATGCTTGTCAAACCTAAACTGGGGATCTGATCGGATCTCGAATCGATTATGGTTGTGTGGTATATTCCTCTGCCAGACCGTCCCGTTTGCGTGTTTTAAACTCAATACATAATATGGAAATGCGTTATATAATTAGCTGCTTTTGTAACCAGCCCAGCAGACAGTTTATATGTAGAATCTGGATTGGAACCCTTATGGTTGCGCCGTCAAAGGTTACTCCTAAATTATCGTATTACGGCATTATATCGACCACACAACCATATTCGATCATCTTTAGTCAACAGTGCTCTACTGGACCTCTATCAAGTACAAGATACACGTAAGGGACCGGCGACCGTTAGATCCATCGTTACTTCTAGAGCATGGTGAATCTCCGAATCTGGCCTATTTTTAAATGCATTCTCGAAAACTGCCCCATGGACCGTACCAGCAATGGATATTCGTTTTAGTCTCCGAAAATATAATAAATCCGAAAAAGCTGGCAATGTCATTAAAACGGATTTTTTAACTATTCTTCATACATACGGTCAGTGCAACGTACTATATACTGATGGATCTAAAACAGAGTCAGGAGCGGGATGTGCCGTAGTCAACGGTAACAATGTATTTACCTGGTCGCTTCCAAACACTGTAAGTGTTTTTACATGTGAAATGTAGGCTTTACTGCAAGCGTTATCTATATGCCGCGAATCAACGTTCAATACCCATTTAATTAGACAGACACTTTGTCTTCTCTATTGGCAATAAATAACAAATTTAATAACGATGCTCTAGTACAAGACATACACACGTTACTATCTAAATTAACCAGTGAAGACAAACATATTGTGTGGATATGGATATCAAGTCACGTTGGTATCTCTGGGAATGAAAAAGCAGATCTAGCCGCAAAATCGGCAGCAGCTCGGATTCGAAATGATGCTAATGTGATTTGTCCAAAAGACGCCAAGGCATACATAAAACAAAAGTCAGAACAACAGTGGTAAGCAGTTTGGAATACCAGGATTACTGCCTGAAAAGTTGTACAACCGACTGTCCAGCTGCAACCGCCTGAAATTTTGCATACCCGTAAAGAACAAGCTATTCTAAGTCGAGTAAGAATAGGTCATACCCGCTTAATATCAACCTTTCTTTTAACAGAGAGAAATAGACCTAATTGTCTTACGTGTACAGTCCCACTCACTGTTGAACATCTCCTTATTGAATGTAGTGAATACACTAATTAGAGAAGAGTTTGTGGTTTATCTGATACCTTAAAAGAAATTCTAAGTAACAATAAGGAATTTTTTAAGGGTATTTTTGATATGTACATCTGGTTACAAAGTCACGTTCGTAACGCGACGTATTTCCCTATAGGTAAGTGAACAGCAAAAAAACTGTTAAACATCATAATAATGTAACAAATATTCAATAGTACTATCAATGTTTGTACATACTATATACCATCTTTTTAAATAAATATACAAAAAGAAATGAAATGTCACGATTCGTAACGTCACGGTTCATAACAAAACTTTTATTAATCGACTTAATTGATTACATTTTGATAAATTATTGTTATCAGTGCATTTAAATCGTTTGTAAATTTTAATTAAAATATTCTGATTTAGTTTTTAAATAGAAACTACAACAATATGAAAATATAGTTTCATAAAATAACACTTATCCTTATCATTTTATTAATAAATTAATTTCAATTATTTCATTAATTTTCAATGCATAGAAGAAAGACAAGGAATTCAGTTAAAAAGCTCAGCCAGAAATAATGCTGAAGGACAGTAGCTAATATTCTATGCTAAGGACCAGAAAATGTATATAAATATACTTATTTGTATTAATTTATAGTGTTTCTAATTATTTATACGTCTTTTATAATATACTTTATATGCCATATGTAAAATTAAAAAGCTATTCTTTATCAAATAGTATTCAATTACATATTACACGTAAAACAGTTGTTTGTTTACATAAAATTTTGTAAGTTTACAAAGTTGCCATTGAAACCTACAAACATTAAAATGTTAAAATACTCGAGTATTTTTTAACTTAAAAAGCATATTGTAACAAATATAAAGTTAATATAATATAAAACTGTAAATAATCTCACTGATAGTAACGAAAAGTGACATACTGAATCCTTCCAAATATAACTTTTAAAATTAATTTTACATAATTATGTGCTCCTATTAGAATAGACATTATAAGCTTAATAAAGTCGATTTAAATCCAAATTGTACGCTTTATTGCAATTTTACACATCAAAGCTTTTTTTGTCTCTAAAGTTAAAGGTTTGTGATAATTGTCCATAACTGTTGTTAAATCAGTTATCACGAAAATAAACAAAAGTGAACAAATAGTTTCTTAAAATTTTATAGAATAAGCAAAACAGTCACACTGTTCAAAAACTTACAAGCATTCTTAGAGGCGAGATCTTGAATAAGCTCACAAGAGCTATTGCTTTAATCTCTCAAAATGTAGATGTCCTTATAAAACAGTGTCCATTATTACGAAAATAAAAGCATTTGTATTATGTGTATGAGTAGGTGATATTTATCATGTGATACGCGTAGTGATAACTTTTAATGCTGAATACATATATTTAAAGCAACAAAAGTTCAACTGGAAAAATACGTCAATAGATATGATCAAATTTTTTGTCTAGACTTAGCTCCTTTTATTACCCAAGTTTGATAATGTAAAGCAGTAATTTTTGTATCGCTCTAAAGAATACATAAGTTTATAGCCAAACTAGGAGTAATTATATTAATGTTTCTAATAAAAATCTCCAGTTTTTCAATTTATTTCGTTTCTATTTATATTTACGCATGAGTTAAATTTCAAACTTCAATTTTCTGCAAAGTCTACAATGATTTCCAAATTAATTCCGTTTTTATTAATAATTGAGATTGAGTTAAATTTGAACTTTTAATGTTGTACTATATCGTGCTTTATAATTCTGACATTCTTCTTGTCTACACAAAAAAATTCCTACCTCCAATATGTATAACCTTCGAAGCGATTCCATATATTTTAAAAAGCTTTCTAAAAGCACACAAAAAAGCTTCCATTTTAGGTCGTAATAATAAACAGACGCATAATCCACCGTGATGCGTTTTTTTTATCTTTTCCGTGTTGCCTACAAATATTGCTTTATAAAGTTAACGCCAAAGGCCTTTGAAATGATTAAGATTCATTAGACATTCCAGAAGAGCATTTAGGAAAGCTGTCTCGAGGTTAGGCGTATCTGACATTTTCTGTTATTAAAAATATTCTCAAGTTTTGTTTTCTTTTTCATTTTTTCTCCCTAATAAGAATTCTTGGCATAAATAGGCCAAGTAAAAACAATACATCTATTTCTGGAAATACATATTTGATTTAATGTTTCCGGTAAACTTCTGTTCAAGATTTTTATTAGAAAAATTCTGAAGTTTAGATTTACACTAGATCAACAATAAATTTCTAATTTTCTACCAGCTATGTTATTACATTTTTTAATTAAATAATGTTCAAATGTACCGTAAAGTTTAATTAATTATGGCAATTACTTTCTGTTAATTAATGTGGTTTTAATGTAAGGTACAAATAACACGCAAAACAATTTCAGGATTACTTTTAATATAACATTAAACAGACATTGTTTTATGAAACTGTCAACATTAATAATTTTAATTAAATCTTAATCAACCCTAATTTACTCCACTAATACCTCATTAATAAAACTGTAGTCAATAGCTATCAAACAAAAAGTGTATAAAATATTGTTTAGAAAATCGAGTGGTTTTATTTCTGGATCCACATAACCTAGTATTTTTTTTATAATACAACTATCCTACAATGAACCAAAGTGTCAATTGCGGATTATTCGATTGCTAATTAGATTGGGAGAGTACAGCAATTCATACCGGAATAAGTTTCGTAAATATAAACACAACCAGCGACGTAATCAAACAATCGCCAATCAATTTAAATCATGTTCAAATAAGGCGCCTTAAAGTGGATTGTCAAGAAGCTTTTCTATAAGATAAGCGCACATTCCTTTCATTTTACAGGCTTTTGACATACTCGTTAAATATGACATTCTTGCTACCAATAACAAATTCAGGTGAAAATCTCTCTTGTATGTTTAGAAAAAATGCAGATGCCATAAAATTCCGAGACCAGAAACTAGTTTATCAAAGTGCAACTCCACTTAGTTATAATGATTCATATAAAACATGAATTATAGTTTGCAAAGCGTTTTGTTCCTTTGTAGACATATAAATGTTGTAATGTAATTAAATTTGACTCAATATAGCACTCTATTTGCCTGAATTTGCTGGCTTTATTATAATATTTAAGCTGAATTTATTACCATGTTTTAGAAGAATTAACTTTTATTTATTCGATTTTTTTTATGATACAATAAGCAAAAATGTTTTACATACGTGACTAAAAAGGAAAGTTTTGAAGTCATAGAAGTTCAAGGCGGAACAGAATATTTAATTTCAGCTCGATAATCTCTGAGTTTATTTTTTGAAGTATTTCAATAATTAGTGGAATTGTTATTTTCAAATACGCCACTGTATTATTGCACATTCGCCATGCCAAGAATCTGGTACGTATTTACTATATAATCGCTATGATTTTGTGCTATATTGTTAGGTGGCTTTTGTATTCTCCTTCCTTTTAGTTGTTATTTTGATTTGGTCGAGTCTTTCCTGTTTAGATTAGATGTTTTACTTTCGTCTTGAATTTAGTTTGATTAACTTCATAAAGTATATTCGAGCGACATTAGCTCTGTGAATTACAATTTCCCTTTTGATGTTTATCTGGGAACGCAGTTATGCGGATATAACGTGATTTCTGGGTGATGATTTTCCATCACCATTTTATTCTGGAAGTTAACTTTGGAAGTTTTTTTTGAGGTTAGGAACACGACCTTCTTTTCTTTTTATTTTCCGTTGAGTTTCTCTCAGCTTTTATAATAATCTCAATGTTTTTATTAATTGAGATTTGGTTGCTTGCTGTTGTGTTTGTTTTAAGCAACGTTCTGGTGGTTTGGTGGCTTTCCTTCTGATGCACCAACTGGAGGACCCCTACCGTTTACGACTGAAAAACGCTAATCGTTAAACTTTAACATCTAGCAATCACTGTACAAATATAAATTGATTAATTAATGTATTATATAAAATTTTCTGATTTAAATAGTTTCTCCCCTGTGTGTGTGTGTAAATCTTAGATCTTCTAATTTATAAACTTTGGATTATTATTGCTAGTGTGCCCGTATAATTTGCTTCGTGTAGATTGTTAACTATAAACTTCTGGGGGCCTTATTGATTGTACAATCTAAAGTGTACCTGTAGGCGCGTTAACCTTTCGTGAATGACTGTGTTGCATTGAGTTACTGTTTTGATAAAGAAACAACTATACAAGTATAGAGTAATTATCCCGTTCTCATAAATTCATTCGTTAACTCTTTTTGTTTTGTACGTATATAATACAAAAAAAATCCAGGTTTTCATATAGTTTTTCTATAGATTTTTGGTAGGAAGATCACGAATCTGGTATTGGGTTTTCTGAGTCAGGTCAACTGGTTTGTTCACGAGGTGATTTCTACCTTACGAATGCAAAACACCAATAGAAGAATAGCATGCATACAACATATGAACAGGTATGATAGTTTTGATCTTTTGATACTTTTTAGTTCTACAGTTTTTTGTTTTAGTGCTTGATACTATAATGATTTAGCATGCCTTGATTTTAGTATCCAAGGTAACAGATGTAAACAGAGTCAGATATGAATTCATAAATAAACCAGTGAAACATTAATTCTCTCTTCTCCAACATTTCTATAAATTTGGCTACTATTTGCATTGCGTTTGACTACTATAGGCTATTGTATAATAAGTAAAGTAACCAGATTCGACTTAACGATAGATAAAAATGGCTGGCGTGGTAACTATAACTCTGTTCATCTAGACTGGTCTAGTGGTCTAAACTAAGTGCCCTTAGCTCTTTGTGATGGGTGGTTGCGGATTAAGTCTGAATTCATTACGGAGCGATTACACATGCCTTCCTAGCTATCTATCGACCTGGTAAACGCTAGAACTCGCATATTCTGAACTACTGGGTAATGATCTCTGTAAGCAGGCAAAAAGCCGCAGCGTTGCCGGTTCTCATTACCGAAGAACAAAAATTGCACCAAAACGTATTTTATAACCACTATGTAATAAATCTTGTTACCTGTTAAACGCTAAATCTCGCCTATCCTTAACAGCTGGGTAACGAATTAACTGTAACCAGAGAATAAGCTGCGGCAATGCCAGGCTCTTGTTACCGAACAACAACAATTTCACCAAAACCTGTTTAATCACTAGCGGATATTTCATTTTGTTACCTGGTGGTAAAGGCAAATATAGTCTATTTCTAACAATTGGGTAACGAGTTCTGTAACTAGGTAATAAGCTGCGACAATACCAGTTCTGGTACCAAAGAACAAAAATTAAACCAAAACGTATTTTATAACCACCATGTAATAAATCTTGTTACCTGTTAAACGCTAAATCTCGCTTATTCTTAACAGCTGGGTAACGAATTACCTGTAACCAGGGAATAAGCTGCGGCAATGCCAGGTTCTTGTTACCGAACAACAACAATTTCACCAAAACCTGTTTAATCACTAGGGGATATTTCATTTTGTTACCTGATGGTAAACGGCAAATTTAGTCTATTTCTAACAATTGGGTAACGAGTTCTGTAACTAGGTAATAAGCTGCGACAATACCAGTTCTTGTACCGAAGAACAAAAATTGCACGAAAACGTATTTTATAACCACCATGTAATAAATCTTGTTACCTGTTAAACGCTAAATCTCGCTTATCCTTAACAGCTGGGTAACGAATTAACTGTAACCAGGGAATAAGCTGCGGCAATGCCAGGTTCTTGTTACCGAACATCAACAATTTCACCAAAACCTGTTTAATCACTAGCGGATATTTCATATTGTTACCTGATGGTAAACGGCAAATATAGTCTATTTCTAACAATTGGGTAACGAGTTCTGTAACTAGGTAATAAGCTGCGACAATACCAGTTCTGGTACCGAAGAACAAAAATTGCACCAAAACGTATTTTATAACCACCATGTAATAAATCTTGTTACCTGTTAAACGCTAAATCTCGCTTATTCTTAACAGCTGGGTAACGAATTACCTGTAACCAGGGAATAAGCTGCGGTAATGCCAGGTTCTTGTTACCGAACAACAACAATATCACCAAAACCTGTTTAATCACTAGCGGATATTTCATTTTGTTACCTGATGGTAAACGGCAAATATAGTCTATTTCTAACAATTGGGTAACGAGTTCTGTAACTAGGTAATAAGCTGCGACAATACCAGTTCTGGTACCAAAGAACAAAAATTAAACCAAAATGTATTTTATAACCACCATGTAATAAATCTTGTTACCTGTTAAACGCTAAATCTCGCTTATCCTTAACAGCTGGGTAACGAATTACCTGTAACCAGGGAATAAGCTGCGGCAATGCCAGGTTCTTGTTACGGAACAACAACAATTTCACCAAAACCTGTTTAATCACTAGCGGATATTTCATTTTGTTACCTGATGGTAAACGGCAAATCTAGTCTATTTCTAACAATTGGGTAACGAGTTCTGTAACTAGGTAATAAGCTGCGACAATACCAGTTCTGGTACCGAAGAACAAAAATTGCACCAAAACGTATTTTATAACCACCATGTAATAAATCTTGTTACCTGTTAAACGCTAAATCTCGCTTATTCTTAACAGCTGGGTAACGAATTACCTGTAACCAGGGATTAAGCTGCGGCAATGCCAGGTTCTTGTTACCGAACAACAACAATTTCACCAAAACCTGTTTAATCACTAGGGGATATTTCATTTTGTTACCTGATGGTAAACGGCAAATATAGTCTATTTCTAACAATTGGGTAACGAGTTCTGTAACTAGGTAATAAGCTGCGACAATACCAGTTCTTGTACCGAAGAACAAAAATTGCACGAAAACGTATTTTATAACCACCATGTAATAAATCTTGTTACCTGTTAAACGCTAAATCTCGCTTATCCTTAACAGCTGGGTAACGAATTAACTGTAACCAGGGAATAAGCTGCGGCAATGCCAGGTTCTTGTTACCGAACATCAACAATTTCACCAAAACCTGTTTAATCACTAGCGGATATTTCATATTGTTACCTGATGGTAAACGGCAAATATAGTCTATTTCTAACAATTGGGTAACGAGTTCTGTAACTAAGTAATAAGCTGCGACAATACCAGTTCTGGTACCGAAGAACAAAAATTGCACCAAAACGTATTTTATAACCACCATGTAATAAATCTTGTTACCTGTTAAACGCTAAATCTCGCTTATTCTTAACAGCTGGGTAACGAATTACCTGTAACCAGGGAATAAGCTGCGGTAATGCCAGGTTCTTGTTACCGAACAACAACAATATCACCAAAACCTGTTTAATCACTAGCGGATATTTCATTTTGTTACCTGATGGTAAACGGCAAATATAGTCTATTTCTAACAATTGGGTAACGAGTTCTGTAACTAGGTAATAAGCTGCGACAATACCAGTTCTGGTACCAAAGAACAAAAATTAAACCAAAATGTATTTTATAACCACCATGTAATAAATCTTGTTACCTGTTAAACGCTAAATCTCGCTTATCCTTAACAGCTGGGTAACGAATTACCTGTAACCAGGGAATAAGCTGCGGCAATGCCAGGTTCTTGTTACGGAACAACAACAATTTCACCAAAACCTGTTTAATCACTAGCGGATATTTCATTTTGTTACCTGATGGTAAACGGCAAATCTAGTCTATTTCTAACAATTGGGTAACGAGTTCTGTAACTAGGTAATAAGCTGCGACAATACCAGTTCTGGTACCGAAGAACAAAAATTGCACCAAAACGTATTTTATAACCACCATGTAATAAATCTTGTTACCTGTTAAACGCTAAATCTCGCTTATTCTTAACAGCTGGGTAACGAATTACCTGTAACCAGGGAATAAGCTGCGGCAATGCCAGGTTCTTGTTACCGAACAACAACAATTTCACCAAAACCTGTTTAATCACTAGGGGATATTTCATTTTGTTACCTGATGGTAAACGGCAAATTTAGTCTATTTCTAACAATTGGGTAACGAGTTCTGTAACTAGGTAATAAGCTGCGACAATACCAGTTCTTGTACCGAAGAACAAAAATTGCACGAAAACGTATTTTATAACCACCATGTAATAAATCTTGTTACCTGTTAAACGCTAAATCTCGCTTATCCTTAACAGCTGGGTAACGAATTAACTGTAACCAGGGAATAAGCTGCGGCAATGCCAGGTTCTTGTTACCGAACATCAACAATTTCACCAAAACCTGTTTAATCACTAGCGGATATTTCATATTGTTACCTGATGGTAAACGGCAAATATAGTCTATTTCTAACAATTGGGTAACGAGTTCTGTAACTAAGTAATAAGCTGCGACAATACCAGTTCTGGTACCGAAGAACAAAAATTGCACCAAAACGTATTTTATAACCACCATGTAATAAATCTTGTTACCTATTAAACGCTAAATCTCGCTTATTCTTAACAGCTGGGTAACGAATTACCTGTAACCAGGGAATAAGCTGCGGTAATGCCAGGTTCTTATTACCGAACAACAACAATATCACCAAAACCTGTTTAATCACTAGCGGATATTTCATTTTGTTACCTGATGGTAAACGGCAAATATAGTCTATTTCTAACAATTGGGTAACGAGTTCTGTAACTAGGTAATAAGCTGCGACAATACCAGTTCTGGTACCGAAGAACAAAAATTAAACCAAAACGTATTTTATAACCACCATGTAATAAATCTTGTTACCTGTTAAACGCTAAATCTCGCTTATTCTTAACAGCTGGGTAACGAATTACCTGTAACCAGGGAATAAGCTGCGGCAATGCCAGGCTCTTGTTACCGAACAACAACAATTTCACCAAAACCTGTTTAATCACTAACGGATATTTCATTTTGTTACCTGATGGTAAACGGCAAATACAGTCTATTTCTAACAATTGGGTAACGAGTTCTGTAACTAAGTAATAAGCTGCGACAATACCAGTTCTGGTACCGAAGAACAAAAATTGCACCAAAACGTATTTTATAACCACCATGTAATAAATCTTGTTACCTGTTAAACGCTAAATCTCGCTTATCCTTAACAGCTGGGTAACGAATTACCTGTAACCAGGGAATAAGCTGCAGCAATGCCAGGCTCTTTTTACCGAACAACAAAAATTTCACCAAAACGTTTTTAATCTAGCGGATAATACATTTTGTTACCTGATGGTAAACGCCAAAACTAGTCTATTTTTAACAACTAGATAACGAGTTCTGTAACCAGATTATAAACTGCGACAATACCAGTTCTTGTACCGAACAACAAAAATTACAGCAAAACGTGTTTAATCACAAATGTAACAAATCTTGTTACCTGGTAAACGTAAAAGTTTCCCTACTCTTCTCGTGCATTTCAAAACGAGTTTTATTTGAAACCAAATTGATTGAAATATAACTGAAATTTGACTTAGCGCAAAAAAAAATTTTTAAAGTCCAATTTTGTTGTACAGTGTAATTATTAAACATTAGCAAATTAGTGCAAAGGTTATTGCAACCATAATAAAGATTATTTCCACGTTAGTTGCCATAATAAAAAGCATTTTATATTTTATTTGGTAACGTATTATTTAAGTGTATTGTTTGTGGTTTGTCTCTTGGAAATAAAGCTTTCAGCTATTTAGGTACGTTTTATTTGGAAGAGTCTACAATATTAGAAGCAGTCGCAAATGTGTAGTAATTAATACGAGGGTCGTTTTTCAACCTCCGATAAGCTATAAATAAAAGACAAATGTATATAAAAAAAAATCATTTTAGTACTAAAAGTTCAGTATACTTCGACACATTCACCATAAAGATTGAGGCATTTGTCGTATCTGTAGACAAGCTTTCCGATACCGTCTTCATAAAATGTTGCCGCCAACGCATTTAAATGAGTCTTGACGTTGTCTTGAAGATCCTCGGTGGTTTATTGTTAAACTTTACAACAAAACTTTTGCGGAGAGACGTTCAAAACAAGAGAAGAGGAATTCTGACTTCTGGAATTTGTTCTGATCCATGACAAGCCCGTCCACACAGTGCTGTTGCAACACAACCGCTCTTCGAGCAATTTCAATGGGACCTTTTCGATCACCCGACATACAGTTCCGACCTAGCACCGAGTGACTTTTATCTATTCCCTGAACTGAAGACGTAGCTAGGAGGACAGTGCTTCCAAACTACCGAGGATCTTCAAGACAACGTCAAGACTTATTTAAATGCGTTGGCGGCAACATTTTATGAAGACAGTATTAGAAAGCTTGTCCACAGATACGACAAATGTCTCAATATTTATGATGAGTATGTCGAAAGGTAACCATAAGTATACAGAACTTTTAGTAATAAAATGATTTTTTTATATACATTTGTCTCGTAGATATTATCGGCAATTTCAATTTTATCTATTTTAGCCGACACTTGGCGTCCGGTACAGAACACATCTTGTGAGACCAACGACTTTCCAGTAGTTAGCTAGCAGCCTTCAGTTATCTGCGGTTAAAGGTTATTACCGTTTCCCAATCAACCACGCCATTTTGTGGGTAACAACGTGTGTATAATAGATAGTACAATGTCAGAAAAGTATATAAAATAATGTCAGACACCTTTTTCTTTAAAAAAGTCAGTAAACTGTCTTATTCTTGAAGGTGTCGTGTGTTATTTGAACCAAATATAGTTTTCTTAAAATGTGTTCTATTTTAGAACCCCATCCCATGAAAAAACGCCCTCTCTCCCTTAAAGCATTCCTTTTAATTTAATTTTACTTTAATTAACAAAAAATCAATCTCTGCAACGGAATTAGATTGATACTTGTAAACAAAAAACCAATCAATTAATTTGTTCTAGAAAGATCAACAGCATCCTTAGCCTAGCAATTAGCTGGCCGTTTAGAACTTCCAAGGAAAACGCGTTTGAATTTAAATCAGTTTAATTGCGATTACTGCTGATTGTGTAGAAATAAAGAGGCATTTAGTACACAGGTATTGTATAAATCTCGCCAATTTTATTCTTTATTTTATTTATAACACATAAACGTTATTATAAGGATCCAATAATGCAGTTCGGAAAATTACCAAACAAAAAACTTCACTCACAGCAATTCTGTATGCCTTTCAATTTTTTTAAATCAAAGTTGGCTCTAAAGACAAAAAAAATTATTTTTATATCTATTGGAACTTTACCGTTCAATGAAATATAACAGGAGAAAGAAAACGTTAAAGCCTGAATGAGCATGACTGAAAATTGTAGAGCAATTGATATACTGATAATAATGAGGAAAGAAAACAGCAAGTGAACCAGAAGATTGAATTCTATATTTATAAAACGCACTGAAATGCTTTGTTAAAAAAATGAAAAATGTATTTTCTTTGAAAATGTTAGCAAAACTCGATGCCTATTCTCTTTGAGAAATAATTTCCAATAGCTACTAGGGTTTTTAAATCTTGCTTCCGCCAAGAATAATAATGAAGGCATTAAAAAGACACATCCTGACTTTAAATGGAAATTTAATTGTAAACTTCGATAGTAAAGCTCTCAAAGGAAACTAATTTAGATTCTCGAATACCAAATCAACCTATTTGGTTTTATGGTTTACAATTGCTTGTCTTTCGTTTTCGTGAGGAGTCAATTTCTTTTGGAGATTTGTGCTTGTATAGAGAAAAGCAATTTTCTTTGTGCAACATTCTATTATTCACAATCGTTTGACATCGTGTAAATTGTACTACATACAACAATGTCATGTCTCGTTTTTGACTTTTTCAATTTGACCTAGTTAAAAGAAATGTATAGAAGTTATTTTTTAAATACTTGATTACATGATTCAACCTGAAAACTTTTGAGAGAGCTTATGAATATATGTATGTCTTTGCATGTGTAACGCTCAATTACAGTTTTAATACCACGCGAACTTTTTATTATTACATAAAGAATAAGCCACTTAAGGAGTGCTTAATGACTTTCAAACAACAGCATTCTTTAACAATATAAATTAAAGTGACAGCAATTTATCTTTGGGGCCATAAAAGAAAAACTAGCCTGAAAGACTGAAATACTGTAGTATAAAAAAACAATACAGCTTCTTAAGAATATAGACTAATAAAAAATAATGTTTGGGATTTTGCTTGACAGTTAAGAAAATTTCATTTTCCAGTCACTTCTACAAAAACTTTTTGTAAAATGTTGTTTGAAAAAACATAAATTTGTGTTATCTTTTCAGAGTTTTGTAAACTTCTTTTGACATATTTTTATTATTAGATGGGCGTAAATTTAGGTACGCTTATTGCCATACCTAATTTAATAATCCTAAACATTAACTATTAAACTGAACTGAACTAAATAAACTTCTTACAAAAACTATCTATTTAAAATTAAAACATGACGCTTAAAATGCTCAACTGATAGCTTATTTCCACTTTTCTGATTTCAATGCGTTTTATTTATTTTTATTTTATTTATTCGTATTTCATTAGCAGATATTTCTGAAAATATATTTGTCATATTTCAAAAGAATTTATGAATATGTGGAATGAAATAATGTAAGTTCGGTAAACTAACACTTGACTATTTATTATATAATAAGTGATACACAAGTAAGCAGGTAAACACGGTATAAATTATCAACCGTCACTTATAAATTAATGATTAGTATTAGAACGTAATGGGTGTTTGTTAATAACAATTAATACGTTATCTAAAGAGATTTCTAGTAAGAAAGCTAAAGCTCCATAAAAGGCGTGCATCCTATTGAATCTTTATTTATTATGTTGCTATAGCAATGCATATGCTTCAATGCCTTCCAGATGGAAATTGAAAATGTAGTGATATACAAGGTGAGGCGAGGTAGTAAAAAAAGGGCTAAAATATATCTTAAATGGTAATTCACAATAACTTAGAAGGGGATTCAACGCATTCACAAAAAAAGATAGAATCTATTACTGTCCTTGCATATGGATGTATAATAGATTCTAGCTACAAAAGACTTCATGGTGAATTGATGTTTGTTTTCAATGAGTTTGTACAAGAATATTTAAAATACCTTTAACAATATAATTAATTACTAATAATTAAAAAGAACTTTAAAATAATAAATAATCCGGTACGACAAGATTATTAAGCGGCGTTAATATTTCAGCACAGTGTGGAATGAATTTGTGATAATACGAAACCAATAAAATTGCTGAGGTTGTTTTGAATAGCAGGCAATGGAAATTCCACAATTACTTCGACTTTTATAGTTTGTAGTTGAATCTCGTTAGTATTTACGGTGTGTCCCAAAAAATGAATTTCTGAGACACCAAATCTACATTTATGCACGGTTACGAGAGCCCATTGTCTCTTAATCATAAAAAAAGCAGGTGGTCAAGATGTTGTTGCTAGGCCTGATAGTATTGTATCCATGAATTGGCTACACGAGCTTGCTGCATTTCTTAACCCAAAACACATTCTTCTGAACTGAAATAGACCTAATAGTGTGGTGATCGCTCTTTCGTGAACATCTGTACGCCTTCTTCAGATCTGTTTTTAAGAAAGTCGTAGCACCGTGTATTTTCTGCGTAAAATCGCTCAGGAAAAATGTCGGTCAGGAACTGTGATTGAATTCAAACCCCTGTAATCTCCTACCATTCAATAAGATTTACTGATGATATGATCTTGTTTGGCACCAGGTTGGCATGAACCAATCGCTAGCTGACCGTTTATGAACGCCAGCTTCCATGACCTCGTTTAAATGTTTTTCTAGAAAGAGTAATTGATTAGGGTTTAATTTTCTAGACTTATCTTTAAATGAAGATGTAGTTTGCGAGTAAATTTTATAGGTAATTGAACGTTGAAGAGGTCTATTATAATTAAAGGGTTGTGATAACTCTGAAAATTTTTGATGTAGTGGTTTTGAGCAAATATTGTGATTATTGTTCATCATTACCAATTTTCGAAGGTTCTTGTATAGTAAGTAACGATGATTATTGATTTTATCATAATGTTCAAGTTCATTAGAAGACGTTTATGGTTTTGTCGATAGTGAATTAGATATGATAGTTTTATTGACACAATCAGTATTTAGGCTATAAGTTTGTAAAAAGTCTAAATCAGTAATGATTCTTAACCATTTTGAAGTAATGGAGCACTTTAGAACATAAGAAAAATTCGAGGAGCACCAAAATCAAAGAGTCAAAAAACATCAGACATAACTAACATTATTATTAAAAATTAAACTGATTATTACATAACCGTTAAAAATAACATTAATTAAAAAAATATATAAAAATATATACGAAGTAAGCGCTATAAATTCTCGGCCTGATATAATAGAAAAAATAAACTTGGTAGAATATAATAATTTTTATTTTTGAATATAATCTCCTCTAATGTCAATACACTTATTATAACGTGAAATTAATAATTCAATGACCTTGTAAAAATAAACTGAAGTTTTTCCTTCGAAATGTTCAATTACGGCTGCTTGCAACTGGTTTTCATCCCTAAAACGACGTCCCCTAAGGTCTTTCTTTAAATTGGGAAATAAATAATAGTTACTAGGAGCCATATCCGGTCTGTAGGTGGATGATCCAATGCTTCAAAGCCGCATTCGCGAATTGCAGCTTGTGAAATTGCGGCAGTATGAACGGGTGCATTGTCGTATAATAATCGAACACCTCTTGTCCATTTCCCTCGACGCTTTTCACGAATATTGTTTCTCAATTTATGCAATAAAGGCGCATAATATGTACTGTTAACAGTTATATTGCGTTCTTTAAAATCAGTCAGTAAAATGCCGTCACAATCCCAGAATATTGTTGCCATAACTTTCTGTGTTGTTTGAACGACTTTCGCCTTTTTGGGACGAGGTTCATCGGGTCACCGCCATTCCATCGATTCCCTTTTGGATAGAGGATCATAATACAGAACCATTGTTTCATCTCCAGTGACAATGGACTCCAAAATCGGCTTTGGGTCATTTCCACACAAGTTTAAAAACGAGCGCGCACATTTGATGCGACGTTGACGTTGAACAGCAGAAAGACGACCCGCTTCACACCCAAATGGTCATGAAGAATTCGGCGACCACTTGTTTTAGAAATGTCAGACATCACTGCTAATTCCTTAACGTTTAAACGGCGATCTTCTAATGCCATTTCTTCAATGATTGCAACTTTTTGATGCGTTACCGCTTCAATTGGCTTACCGGTGCGATCATCATCTTCAAGAGATTCTTGCCCCAAATGGAAATATTTTGACCACTTTTCTACAGTGGAATATGAAGGAGATAAATCACCATAAACGCCGTCTAATCGTTGTTTGATTTGATTAAGCGTGTGCCCTTCTTTTGTTAAAAATTTAATGATCGCGCGGTACTGAATTTTCGTTATCTACAACATTTTCATGCTCTCGTCACGATGCTTGAGTGGCTACTAATAGTTATTTACGTGCCAAGCTTTGTAAATTAATCTTTACGGGCGAGCTGGGAAGTTTATGAGGCGAGCGACGAAGGAGCGAGCACACGACTTCACTTCACTTTGCAAAGGTGCTGCCATCTAGCCATTATTTGTACAACGCAAATCACATACAGTAGATGAGCCAACATTGAATTTCGGCTTTCATAATTTCGCGGAGCACTTGCAACAAGCTCGCGGAGCACCAGTGTTCCGCGAAGCACCGGTTAAGAACCACTGGTCTAAATCAAGGATAGGGAATGTGACATAAGCTATTAATAATTTACAGGATTGGCGCTGGATATAAAAAACACAAGTCAAGTGTTAAGTCTACTGTACTTAATATGGGAATGTTCGTATTGTTGTACTTATAGTTTTTTGTCTGTAATTGTACAGGCATTGTCTTGGAACCTAGCATTATATTAGCATAGTCTAGCTAATTGGGGACTGTTATCAGTATTTTCGCTGCATCGATCTGTTTTTATGTGTTTCCGGATTTGTTGTTTTCCACAGTAAGTTGATTTTATTCACAATCATATTGCAATATGTACATTTCATATCTTGTAAAAACATTGGAAAGTGAGCTATTGCTATAGCAACACCAAAGTGGTTAACAATTTCCTTTATGCACAGATGCATTATAATTAGACTATTATTGCAAGACTCATCTAAACATAAACGTCTTTTTATGGCCCAAGGGCATCTTTATGGTCAGACGGGCAATAACGAAATAGTTATTAATAATACAAGTGCGAAAACACAAGCTTAAAGTTTGAGGTTGTTGTTATGCAACGAGACGAAGTCGAGTTGCATATATACAACCGAAATACTTTAAGCGTTTTCGCAAGAGTGTTATTCAAAACTTTTCTTGTTGGTCAACTACGTTGAGCATGAGTCGCTATGGGAATGTTTTTTGTTTATTCATTAAACAAAAATGGAAAAGTCAAACGAAATGGAAGTTCCTGAAAATATTTTAGAAAAAGGGAAATTAGTGCGGGAAAAATTATTGCCTGTGAAATCTAAAGCTGCGTATGAGAAGGTTTATGCAAGTTTCTGCCAATGGCGAGAAAAAAACAAAGTTTCTTCAGTAACAGAAGAGGTGATTCTTGCTTATTTAGACGAGAAGGTAAGTCTGCGATAAATTCACATCGTTTGTATTCAATTTATTTGATTTTTAGTTAACAACGTTGTCACCTGGATCATTGTGGCCCCATTATTCGATGCTGAAGTCTTTTTTAAAAGTGAAGGAAAATCTGTGTATTGAGAAGTTTGGTAGTGTCATTCCTTACCTCAAACAAATAAATGTAGGGCATCAAGTGAAAAAATCAAAGGTGTTATCTCGTGAACAGATTGAAAAGTTTTTAGTAGAAGCTGCAGACGACACATATTTATTTGTGAAGGTATTTACGTTAATGATTGCTAAAATACATAATAAGTCAGTAACAAAGTTTCCTTGTTTTATAGATTGCTCTAATTTTTGGCATTGCTGGAGCATGTCGACGCAAGGAGCTATGCGACCTTACTGTAAATGATATCCAAGATACCGGTGAAGTTCTCATTGTAACACTTCGAGATACCAAGACGCATGTAGACAGAAAGTTTACTATTATTGGAGAAGGATTTGTGATTAACCCTTTGGGCGTATACCGAAAATATACATCTTTACGTCCTGTGAACACACCTCACGATCGGTTCTTCTTGTCGTATAATAATGGAAAGTGCACTAGACAACCTGTGGGAATCAACACTTTCGGTCAACTTCCATCTAAAATTGCACATTATCTGAAATTAGAGAATCCTAAAGATTACACGGGGCACTGTTTTCGAAGAAGCTCGGCAACATTGTTGGCCTCAGGAGGTGGAGACTTAGTTACACTGAAGCGACATGGCGGCTGGCGTTCTTCAATGGTCGCAGAAGGATACATCGAAGATTGCGTAGAAGAACGTATCAAAATTGCCAGAAAGGTGTTTGGGGAAACTACGTCTACAACTACTACAAGGTGAGTCAATATAACAATAAATAATATTATAACAAAATCATTTCATCTTCCAGTTCTGCCAATGTTACCGAGTTCTCTGCAAGTAACGTCAGTTCATCTTCTACGTCTGCCAGTAATATTAGCAAGTTTTCTGCAAGCAACGCTTCATCATCAAGCAATAATTATGACAGAGGTCAATATTTTCATAAATGTGAATTTCACTTTCACATAAATGATAAGTGATAAAAATGCTACCTAAATGATAAATTTAATTGTTTGTTTTGAAAATTAATAAAAAATGAAGGTATTATTCTAATAATTATCATTTACTTCTAAAACACGATGCTATTGGCAACGTGTTTTAAAATAATTATTTACTTTTAAAACACGATGTTATTGGAAACGTGTTTTAAAATGGTCTTTATATCCATGGACTCAGATATTAAAAAGATGACTTAAAATGTGACCAACAAGAAAAGTCAATTAAATGTCAGAAGTTTTTTTGTAGAACTTGATTGGTTCTTAATATAATTTGTAAACTTATCACCAATGAAAATAAACTGAAATTAAATATTTTGGAATAGTAACTATAGTAACGAACTTCGTATAATCACATAAGTATACGCACAACTGCTTGATGTACCTACGTACTCATTTAATTATATTTTTACACAATAATAGATTTGACATTAAAAACTTAATCTGTGCATAAAATAGTGTATGTATAGCGGGCATAACTTGCTTTTAGGGCCCTACAGCCTTTTCCTAGCCCACGGCTGACGCCTCGGGCTAGAAATAACGCTTCTGGCCATAAAAGCTTCTTTATACCCTTAACACACAAATAACTATTATATGTCTGTAAAACTGACATGTAAAGTCTTGGCCAACTTTCCTCTGTGGATAATGTAAAACAGGACATTTCATCCAATTTACATTTAGGTTTTTATAAATGTATTTAACGCTAAAAACATATTTTTTATTTAATATTAGTTTTATTTTTATTTTTCGGCATTTTATATTTAATAATTACGATGCAATTATTAATTTGTAATTTTAAAATACTGAGCGCATACATTGCCATGTAGCGACAAAGAATCAAACCCTACTTAAAGTTTCTTTTGGTCGATAGATGGCGCTGATTGGAATTATGACAGTTTATAGAAAATTTATTTTAAAATTTAAAATTACTTTTTATTTTAATTAATTTTAAGTCTAATGATTGTGAATAAAATAGTATACATGTTTCGTTGGTAAAGTTTCCAAGCCTCGCGATATTGTTTGACCTTGACGTACCGTCTCGGTCAAACAATTATCGCTTGGCTTGTAAAGATATCCTTTACCAACTCAACATGTAATATACTATTACCGATTCGTTACCGGTTGCTATGACAACTCAGAACTGTTCTAATTCATAACTGTCTGTCTGTCTAACTGTGAGTTTGGGTGCTATTATGAAAATAAATGAGCACAAAATAATTAAAATAACATTCCTTGTGAACATACTGCAAGATATAACTAACCTTACTTTTGTAATTTGGTGATAGCTAACGCTTAGAACTTGACATTACTAAAATTACAAAAGTAAGGTTAGGATATTTTGCGGTATGACACAATGAACGTTTCGCAGCTAACGTCGACGTTAAATTAAAAAACAATCATTATAAATACATTTTTTATTTATTAAATAGTGTAGTTTGCGCAAAAAATAATATACGATACTCATCGTCAAGTGCTTACAACAGATATCGAAAATTGGAAAAACTCGACCCTTCGGGGTGAAATTTCAAAATAAACGAAGCTTTAAATACATTCAATCTTGTTAACCACTTTGCTATTTCCTAAAATACAATACCTGGTATTTCATCCACAACTTTTTATTATTTCTGGTTGATTGAGTGGTAATAAATGTTCCTCTAAGTCAAATAAAGCAAATTCAGAAATGTAGTAAAACCACACTATAAACAGTTATGCTATTATCTTTACAAAAAGTATCATTTATCATTTATTGGAACCCTTTAAAGAGGTTCCTTCAGTGAACTTTTGAATGAGCTTTTAAGTAAAAACGTTCTATTTAGGATTTTAGGAAAGCTAGTATTTAAAAACAATAATACCTGTTTATAAATAAGATAGGAAATTCCCAATAGAAACCCTTTTTGAATATAATGAAATAGACAGTAAATACAATTTTACTTAATGAATGGCCTAGCCAGGTATGGTATCTAACGGTAGTTTCTTACTAAACCTAATCCTTTTTCCTTTACTGATTATTTATAGGTAGGTTGTAAATAGTGTGTATGTATTTGAAATGGCTATTTAATGGTTTCTTAAAAAAACTGGTTAAGAAAATCACCTGTTAAAAGCGACACTCTTGTTCAGCTTTTTTTAACTACTAATTTGCTCAAGAAATTGAAACAAATAAAACCTGCATTCTAAAGTAAGAATTTTAATTGAATACCTTGCATACAAAGGTGTCTCGAATTATTTTTCCGGAACTGAAGACAACAACAAATTGAGCAACTTTCCGAGACATTGGTTACGATCAAGCTTGAGAAACGTCCTAGGACTCCTTGTAAGGGGCTGCATTAAAATTAATTATTGAGTTTTTAAATTTCAAAGTCACCAAATAATAAATACTATCTTTGAAAAATATTCGAAATGCCACCTTTTCAAAATTCTGTAAAACATATTCGTTTACTAAGCTATCATTCCTAAGGCAGAGTAAGGTAGCCTATATTTTGTTTAATAAATTATTATTATCCACAATCACTATATAATAAGGTAATAATTGAACTCCTTGCCAACGTATAATGTGGTTTATAAAACTCTAGGGTTTCTATACATAAAACACATGGAATTATAATGATTGTTGAACACACTAGCAACCAGTAAAGCAAAGGTACTACGACAAATGGAACACGAATAATGATTTTCACTTATAATATACCAAGTGCATTGATTATTGCCGGAAATTTTTTGAGTGACATTTCTGCAACGTCATAAGTGCACGACACGAAGTGGAGTGCAATTAGTTGCAGAAATGCACGAAAGTAAAATTTCCAGGCATAATCAATGCACGAGGATATATTCGGAAAGAAAATCGTGACGACACAAACCATTTCTACCTATTTTAAATTTTGATTATCACTGTCAAGTTGTAACAACATAGTTAGCCGTGGTATCCAAAATTAAAATTGTCAACAACAGAAAGTTTTGTAGAAAAATGTAGCGTTTTGGGATCGTAAGTTTAGAAAATATCGACAAAGAAGTAGATTCCATAATACCGAAGAACACTAAGAAAAGCAAGATGTTCGTCTGGTGTCAGTTTCAGTGTTTTTGCAAGGAAAGAAACTACAAGTTCGAGAAATCAACCTCAAAGGATGAATTAGCCAGTATGCTTAAAGACTGGGGCTTCAACATGAAGCGAAAAAATGGGGAAGACTATAAAGAGTCAGTAGTTAAGATTATGTGGAACTCCACCGCTAAACAACTACAGGAATTTTACTACAACGAATACAACATCAAATTTGATCCATTCACCGACGTTGAATTTAGTAGCGCTCGAGATGCTAGGGATGCGAAGCGAAGAAATTTACAAACAGATCCAAAGAAAAGAAAATTAAGCTCAGCAGCCGTAAGTAAACAAGAAATAGAAAGAATGGTCAAAATGTGCGATGAAAATACGCCCACCGGACTACAAGAGTAATTCTTTTTAATTGCCGGCTACGAACTTGCGTGGAGGGGAGGAGAGGCTTCCGCATGTCGTCTTCACCATTTTTCGGAAGAAAAAAACAACGAGGGTGCTAATACTGGACGCATAGAGTACAATCCTGTCTTCACGAAAACCTGTCAAGGAGGGGCGAAAAAATTAGCTGACAGCAAATGGTTGATTACTAACGAAAATTCTTCAGAGATATGTCCAGTCCGGTAATAATAACACTACATGCATTATAACGCAATACAATTTTTTCTTTTTAGATTGTTTAAGAAGCGTTTAGAAAAAAGAACTAAATTTACTACCACCGATAGATTATTTTTGACAGCCAACCCAAATTGGCGCAACGATAATTCCAAAGGCTGGTACAAAAATGTGCCTATAGGACGGAATACCATTTCAACTTGGATGAACATATTAGCTAAAAAAATTGGAATCGACACAAAAGTGGTGAAGATCACCAATCACTCCATACGAGCCAGTGCGGTTTCAAATTTAGCAAAGGAAGGAGTTAACGAAGAACAACTAATAAAAGTTACAGGGCATAGAAATGCGCATTCAATACGTCCCTACATGCAAATGGATGCAGAACATCATAAACGAATAGTAGAACGGATGAGGAATGATTCTGAATCACGTGTTGTGGTTAATTCTAATACAAGTTCCACTTCTTCTGATTTATCGTCAACAGGAAACGTTTATTACAATAGTTGTGTATTTAATTTCAATTGATTTGTTCTAGTTTTTTGTAATTTGTTCAGTTGTATAGTTTAAATAAATTTGACATTTTTGACAGAAAAATTTCCACTTATTAATTTCAGTTAGGTTGGTCTACCTACAAAAAATTTCCAAAAAATTTTTTAGTTGCCATGGTAACGGCTCCTGAGCTAGTTTTTTTATTGGTCACTACTGAGTGTCGTACGATTTTCAAGGTAACATCCGCCGTCGCAGTAAAATGTCAAATAATTTTTTGATAAAATTCGGTAATTCTGATTCTAAATGAGTGTGATTGTGGATAAAACATTGTATTGCATACGGGTTTTAGATGCATTTTATTCACTTAAGAAAATTAAACGCTCGAGCAAGCTCTTGGGTGAATAAAATGCTATCTAAAACCCTTATACAATAAATTACTATAATATTATTAAAGCCTTTATAGACGATAACACAAGTACAACTCGTGTTGATGGGATTTCCCTTCCCTCTGCTATAGTAGTGCTTTTAATGTTGCGAAAATTGCACATTTTGTGAATGCTCGCATTTCTATATAGTTTAAAAGAGATGATTCAGATGAGTCAAGATTATTCATTTGTTTTGTAGAAAGTTATCGATTAATTGAAGGAATTCTGAGTTCTAGTATACTCCCAACAAAAAAGAAGATCAAAGGCTTAGAAACAATTTGTGAACACAAAGTAGTATACTCTCTCCAACTCATTAATCGGAAAACAAAACAGCTAGCAACAAAAACGCAAGCAATATCGAATACAGTAATATATATCGTGTCATGTTGAGACGGGAAGAAGAAGAACTCACTGAGTTCTTGGATTGTCTCCCAACATGACAAAAAATGCGATTCTTCAAAATTTTACTTGTAACTATTTTGGTTGAGATTGAGTACATAATCTTCTAGATAGGAAAACTGCCGATTAACATCAGCTACTGCTTGAAAAGGTTTTTCACTACTAGAATTATTAAATTTGTTACCTTTTTTTAACCTTACATCTCTTAGTACATAACTGCATGTCAACAAAGCTATTGCAAGACACCCGTTGCTGCTTGAAAAGATTTTTCACTACTCAAGTTATTATCTTTTAATGTCTCTTAATTAGTGTTGGGTTGGCGATACCACCCGCGTATCACGACACTTGCGAATCGAAACCATTAGCCGTGTGAAGTGTCGACTCCTTCACGACTCTTTAACGATACTTCGCATTTACACATCATGCATGCGCTAGTTCATATAATATAATTGAAACGAGCAGTCAAGATTCATAGCTAATACGTAAATCATAAACTAGGGATTAAAAAACAATTAGGTTTATGAGTAAATTCTGTTATGGTTATATATTTATGCATTAAGTACATTAAAAGACATTAAATTATTTATACACCGCATTCGTTCTAACATTTGCTATAGAAAATTAGTATGGGAAATCTGAAATATGCCAAATAGTTCGTTCTCGAATAAAAGTCGGTGAGATTAATAGTTGCAAAACAATTTAAATAATTTGTTATTATTCTTTTATTCGAAAAACGTACAAGAAATAATACATTACAAATAAAAAATAAAGATACCCAATTAATAAGACAATGTCTTATTAATTGGGTATCTTTATTTTTTATTTGTAATGTATTATTTCTTGTACGTTTTTCGAATAAAAGAATAATAACAAATAAAATTTAAAAAAAAGTTATGCTTGTAACGGGGTTCGATCGTGCATTCCACCAGCCCGTATAGTTTAGCAAGCCACGGTTTGCCATCGAACCACGGAGGCGTTGCGTCAAGTTTTCAGGTTTCGGCTTTTAAATTAATGTTTTGCAAATAATTCATGAATTTATAATTTTAACTAAAAAATCTACAACAAAATAGTTTTATATGTACGTCTTATTCAATGATTGTTGGCCAGTTCAACAAATCTGCCTTTAATTTCTTTGTAAGAATGATCAAGCAACTTCGAATTACACTCTAATAAGAGCGATACTGTTCGACACGAAGTGTCGCGACACTTCAAGTGTCACGACCACGAACAGTATCACGACACTCGACACCCAAGTTCCCATCACTACTCTTAATGCATAACCTCATAATAGAAAAACTGTCGCAAAACAGCGGTTACTATTTGAAAATAATTTGTATCACTTAAATTATTATTCTTTTTAACCTCTCTAATCTATTGTTAAACACTAGCTGCTGCTTAAAAAGGTTTCTTATTACTCGAATTGTTATTTTTTAACCATTTCTTTATACTGCATAAAACCCTGATAGCAAAACCGCCACAAGACGTCAGTTGCTGCTTGAGAAGATTTTTCATTACTAAAATTATTAAGATTAAGTATCCAGTAATTAAAATTTTATAATTAAAATCATCCACAGCTTTTCTTAGATTAACTAATAACGGTAAATGAATACTGATATAATACTTCTATAAAAATGCTAGTTCTTTTTTCAACCTATTAGGAGATATGTTATGACCGTTCATTAGGCTAAATATGATAAAGGAACCTATTTTATAGATTTCTTTAAGATTAGGTGAATCTGGAATGGAGTTTTTTGCTTTACGTTGTTTGATATAAATTGGTGGTTCGCCCGGATCACTTATGCAGCAACCATACTTCTAATCATCCAATAGATTTCGATTTAATGATATATGAAGGCTACCCAAAGACGAAAAATGATGAAAGCTGTCCAAAGATAAAGGGTCGGTTACATAAAAGCAATTTCATTTAAATTACCATAGTAATCAGTGTGTAACGAGATCACTTTCCAATACCTACCTGACTTAATGGTTGCGTAACCTAACTTTTAAAATAATAAATTGCGAAAAAGATGTTTTTAATAAAAATAAATTTAGTTAGTTAAGACTAACATTTACACAAAAACTCTTTAAACAGATAAAGGATATGTGCAAATCCAGATTTTCATAGAAAACAGATAATTTTTCTCATAACTTCACGATTTGAAAATCGTTTATGCATGTTTTCAAGTTAATAAAGTTTTGTTCAATTTTAATGATACAAATCATTTGGATCAGACAACATATGTTGTATTGAAGGTGTGTGCGAATGTATAGCAACCTGTTGAAATATAGTAGTTACGTAAAATTTAGTTAACAAAATATGTTTTTTCACTACTAGCTATGAAGTTGACAATTATTGCGTCTCCTAGCCAACTGAGAAGTTGAATTTCTCTAGTAGTGGTTAATAATTTTTTCTATTATTAACCTAGGTTAATAATGGATAAATTCAAATGTTTTGAGAATCCAGGGATAGTTGTTTAACAAAAACTTGTGCAACATAATTTTGTATACCCAGGAGATTGTCTTTAACGTATTTGCTGCTTGAAATGACCTAACACGATAATTACAAACGTTGTTTGAAAATAAGTTTTATTAGTGGAAATGTCAATCTGTATCAGACTACTTGATTTTTGTCTTATTAGTGGAAAAGCGAATTTGCATTCCTGTGCTACTTGATTTTTACAAGAAAAATTTTAATTTTTAGTTTTTGTCTTAAATTTGGCTAGTAGTGGAAAAAATAGTATATACACCACGGTGGTGAAGACATTAATAGGCCTCGCACCTTATTCCGCTCGGGGCAAAGCCCCTCGCGAAATAATCTTGGTGCTCGGTCAATAATAACAGTCTTCACCACCTTGGTGTATAATATACTATTATCTACGACGACTATAGAAAGTTACACATTCCCCACAATCTATACTCCGGACACTTAACAGATATAGTTAAAAAAAATCAAGGCAGCACAGATTGTTCTGATTGGTTTTATGTGAAAGTTAAATTTACAATAGAACATTTTTGCATATGAATTGTTAATTCATTATAAATAATTTCACTTCGCGAAATTTGTGCTAGTATAAATAATAACCATACATTTTAAAAAATTACATTTTATTCATTTAATAAAAAAGCCATGAGAAGTTCACGAGTGCTATGTGTTTAGATATACTATAATATATAATAAATATTTTTTACAATAAAACAAAGAAATTACATACAAACATACTATATATACGTCTGTAATATAATGTAATCATCCACTGAGGATTCTGCTCTTCACACACTTTACACGTGTTCATAATTATTTGTTTTAGCTCTACAGAAAAGTGCTTTTTTGCCGGTTTTTTGGTGGTGACAACTGAATATTGTTGACGTTTTCATCATCCATTTTAATTAACAATTTTGCAGTAAGAAAAATTCTACAAATTACCAACTCATTATTATTATTAACTTTTCATATAATTATAACTTACTTATTGACAACCGTTCGTGTATTGAATAGTGCGAGTCTTAATAAAGACGAAATTTTCAAAATAACTGACCTAAACGCATGCGTAACAAGCTGGCGTTTGCCGTTGGTGTTTGTATGTGTAAATGAGACTTTTATGGAGTACCGCCCCATTTATTTCAACCAATGGATATTCAAGTTTCAAGTTGCATCTGAATGTCTCTGGTTTTTCATTACTATATCTGTTGGGTAAACGGAGATTAGTACCGTGAAAAGGATCAATTGCAAACAATCTCCAAACTGAACGGTAAAGACTGTGAGGAAAGAGTTCTCAACAATCAGTAGTTGCATTAAAACTCCATAGATGTCACCACTTGCAGTATTTATAACATTTATTAATTATTTGTTGAAATATTAAAAATGTTGTAAATTTTAGATAAAGGTTAATTTATTTTGTTTAATTAATATTTTACATTAAATTATATTTTGAATGGAAATTCATCTAGAAAAAATACCAACGTCAGAGCCGGGGAATTGAACTCCGGATCGCCCGCCTAGTAGCCAGAGCGTAAGCATTGAATTACGGAGACGCTTTTAAATAGCTATTTCTCACTATATAAAGTTACAAAGATTGTTATTCAATTAAAACGTAAAATTGATTAATTTTTACATTATTATATAATTTTTAATGTAATATTTATTATTATTGCTAAATTACAATAAAGACATTGAAAACATTTATAATTTGTTACATAATGCGAGAATATGTGGACATTTCGAAGCAACGGGGTTAATAACCTTGACAATTGAATTGTGATTGTATAAAATTATTTTTTGAAAACGAGTACATACGTATGATCATTTAACTGTAAGTACTAAATAGTAGATTGACTGAAATTATACGGATTGTAAACGTATTATTGCTATTGTCTTTACAAATTTAATGTTTACTTTTGTCGTTTTCGAAATTCCAGATGTATCATGAGTGAATCCAATGATGGAGAAATGGGGTACACTTGTTCACCTACAAACATCGTGGAAGCGGCTCACATTACATCTCTTAATGTATTTCCAGAGATTTCACTTAAAAAATATAAATGCCAGTATAAATTCTAGGTTAAAGAATTTTCTTAGCTGTTGGTGGTTTATTCCTTTTTTAGTTGTCGTAGATAAAGTATAGTGTGTAACGCGTGCAGAAACGCCAATTTCACACTCGTGTGATTTCGGCATTCGACTCCGTCTCATGCCGCAACATCTTCACACTCGTGAGAAATTGGCACTTTTCTGCACTTGTAATACAATATACTAGTATTTTGCAGCCCTATTGAATTTCCAAAATGCTGTTTTCTAAGTTGTTTTAGTACAAATAAGTAGAATAACATTATAACCACAGAATTAATACACATTTTAATGTGAAGGTTGGATATTGTTAATGGAATGGGATTACATAAAAACATGTTTGACAAGCTGCGCTCTTCTACCGTTCAACTGAATTATGCAATTTGTCCTCTATGCCAAAGTGCTTAGCACCTAAAAACATTCAGATAATATTATTAATGATTAAATGTTTAGATTTCTGGATAAAGAAATGTGTAAAAATGTGTTTTTATGAAATTAAGTGAATCACTAGTAATAGAAAATTCTTCGTTCGTCCACATTAGAATTAAGAATATTATTGTATTTTTCAACTTCAGTGTTGTATATGGTTGAATTCAGAATTTTCTTTTCTATGAGCTTATATAATGAGTTTTTGCATTAATAAAAGTTTATAAATAGTAATTGGGTTATATAAAATCTGAAATGTTAAGTTTTTTGAGACAATTCATTTGTTTCCCAAAATAGTATATAAAGAGAATCAATTTTTTAACAATTAAGGAGCAATATATTCTATCATAGGGACAAGGTGCTTTTTTACCTGCTTCTTAAATTAATATTGTAAGGTAGAAATCAATTTAAATACAAAAATAATAAAGAATTAAAATTATGTGAAACGTCAATAATACATAATCTTGTTTAAAATCTGTTTGAATATTTTTCATCGAATATAATATAGTTTTTTTAACTTTTCTTAAAAATCATTTTAACCCGGTTAAGGGTTAAGGTGAAATTTAGTTGCATAGATAGTAATGTGGCGTCTGAGAGACTATTATTTTAAGCAATGAATGAATTCTACAAATGTTAGAGCTTTTTGTTTTAATAATAATGAAAACCAAAGTACACACTTATTACTACCTATATATATAAGAAAATAATGAAATTAGCTTCTGGTTATGCATAGCACATATCATTAGAAAAATTCAAATGCAACTCGGCATAAATGTGCATAATACGGAATGAACTTTAATATTACGAAAAGAAGAAATCTTACTACAAGAAAATAGAACATTAGTCTTAATAAAATATAGCCTAGAAAATGTCCGTATTAAACAAAACATTTGCAATATAATAAAAAAAATAAATTTTTACGTAATTCTTCTTGTTTTTACGTACAGGAACGGATTTGATTTAATATTTCTTGTACAGTAGGCTAGCAGTAAGTGATGTATCAGTTAGTACACCAATAGTGTGAAGATTAGATGGAGTGACAGATTTGTAGATGGTTCAATTCTAGAAAAATTTAGAATGAAAATATTGAGTAGTCTCTCAGACGCCACCTTACTGGTTAAGGATTAAAAATAATAACATTCATAATTTTATATAACCTTGTCAATGTTAAACTAATTTTGGAAATATCAAATTTTAAATCGAATTTTGTACTTAAGTTTTTAATTGAAAGATCTCTTTTTAATAAACAACGATAATTTGGTTTTTGATTAGTCTGAAATTTATGTTTGGATTATCCAATATCTTCATAATTCGATTGATGTATTAAGATGTCAGAATAATTTTTGATAGAATTGTTTAGATCAGAGATGAGAGCCATTAACGAGTCTGTCAAGCAACTCGAACCTAAATAGAGATTAGATAGATATGGCACTAAACTTAAAAAGAAAGTGTGAGTTATTGAATTAAAGTTTAATTTAATTTAATTTAGATATTTTTACTAACTATAGAACAAAGATTTGTGGTCTAGATAATATTTTCATTTAATTTTCATTTAAGTAATTTTCGTTGAGATATTCCAATAAAATGATAAATGAAAAGATTATCCCTATAAATAATTTTTTTATTTGTTATTAAATAATAAGTTTAATTTGATTTGTTTTCATTTGTAATTAGTAATTAATTTCTTGAATTTCTTCAAAATTTAATTTGGTATCAATCTTGTTATTTGCAATTTTTCTTGTTTAATTAAGATATTGTTTAAATAATTAAAAAACTTGTGTTCTTTATTATGTATTTTGTCATTTATGTAATATTATTTGTTTAACGACCAGTTTTTATTTAAATAAGAATATTCTACATCAGCGACCCAAACCTGAGTGAATCTCAATGTAATTGGATTATGTTACTCACTACAATACATTTGTAAAGCCGCAGCATAATATAAAATTTTTATAAGGCAAGAAGTTGTATTCCATGTCATTTTCCTTGTTAGTATGAAAGATATTTATGAGGTCCCTATCGCCTCATACTTCTGTATTTTGTAGACTATTTTGTTATTTATTATATTGTTCAATTGTACTCCGTCGAACTACGTCCCTAGTCACAACTCCCACATGACAATACAATTTAGGGTTGCCAACTGACCTTTTCTCGGAAAGACAGTCCTTTCTCCTTTCTTGTAATAGGAAAGGACGGGTTTTGTCCTTATTTAAGACGATCCACGAAAATGATTCAATATTTTGATTAAAATTTATTTTTTTTAATCACCGAAATTAGCTTTCGAGAATTAAGAATTGTAAATTTAAAGTTAACCACCAACATCGATTGTGCAAAGTGAATCAAATCTGCTATGAGCTATATTAAGTTAGGTATAATTTAATGCATTATTGTTGTTAAAAGTCATTAAAATGAGTTAAGCTACACATTGTAATTTACCGAACGATGAAGAAAATGTGGTTAAAAGCTCAGAAAAAAAAAGAAAGCGTATGTGTGTATAGTATAATGTAGTAAACCAGCCAATGTCGTTAATGACCAACCAATCTCGAAAATTGCACTAATCTACGGCTAATTAGTATTTGTAAAAAATCATCAAAAAGTAATTAATAATAAAAAACAAACAAACAAAAAAGGATGATGGATGACATTCAATAAAGAAGCAAGAAATAAATAAAGATTATTAAAAGTTTCACAGTTTTATTAAAATATACCTGACAATATTGTTTCGACAGCTATGCTGTCATTATCAAAGGTAATATAATTATAAACAAACACGTCGCTAAGCTTTTATATTACCTTTGATAATGACAGCATAGCTGTCGAAACAATATTGTCAGGTATATTTTAATAAAACTGTGAAACTTTTAATAATCTTTATTTATTTCATGATTATGGAGTTCCACAAAATAAGGCTGGAAACAATAAACAAAAAAAAAGAAGCAAGACATAACAGACAATATGGCCGACTGGAAGGCGCGCTGGACTAACGATTACAAAACCCGAGTTCTATTCCCAGTTCTGCTATTTTTTTTATAAAATTTTATAAATCATTTCTCTATGATTATAATATCTATAAAAAGGAATAACTTACAATTAAATACTAACATGGTATGCATAATCATTTCGTTTTATTTTTATAGTTTAAGCGACTGTAAATTAAAGGATAAGTTTATATAATTGTTCCTTTTTATAAATATTATAATTATGAGAAAATGTTTATGAAAAATATTAAATATTTTATTAAAAAAAAATACCTGAACCGGGAATAGACCGGGGATTTGTAGTTGTCAATCCAACGGGCCCTCCCGAAGGCCACAAAGTCTGTTCATGTTTTCTGTTTTTTTTTCTTTAATGAGTGTTATTTATCATCCTTTTTCGTTTGTTTTTTTTAATGAATTCCTTACTTTGTAAATAAGCAGTTTTTATAACTATAATATTTATAAAAAAGAATAATTACCTATGATTATCCCTTAATTTTATAGTCGTTGTTTAATGATTTAAACTATGCATATTTATGTTAAATAAAAATAAAACTAAATAATTATTATACCATAACCTAACTGTAGGTTATTTCTTTTTATAAAAATTATAATTATAAAGAAATTGTTTATTTATGAAATATATTAAATATTATATTAAAGAAAATTATCCAAACAGAGAATAGGACGGGGGTGTTGAAATCGAAAATTCAGCGTACCTTCCAGGTGGTCATACTGTCTGTTCATGTCTTTTGCTTCTCTAATGAATGTCATTCATCGTCCTTTTTTGTTTGTTTCTTTTTATTATTAATTACATTTTGAAAATTTATTTCTAATTAACAATGACAGCACATTCACTGATTAATTGATTGCAGTACTTAGTAAGTACTTATTTACATTGACTCCACAAAGTAAGTTGCCTGGAAAATCTGCTATTTTTAGATTTTTGAAAATCTATAATGCCGAGTATCAGTTTTTTAATTATTTTGATGATATTCTTTTATGATAAAATGTGGATATGATGTTTTAGTGTTTTAGTAATAATTAATCGTTTTGCAATACAAAAATCATTAAAATAAGTTGTGTTAATAAAAAAATATGTGAGTGGCAGCAAAGTTAAAAGTTCCTGAAGATCATCATTATTCGTTAATGAAAAAAATCTGTTATTTGCCGTTATATAATATCATACACACGTAAAAACCGAATATTGAAAGCTGCCGTTAAGTACTTGAAGGTCATCATATTTCATGTTAAATTTATGATACATTTATTTATCATGAAAAACTTAAGAACTTTTATAAAACTAACACCAAGAATAAAAGAAATGAGTCATCACAAACCACGTGGGCGAAAATGTAAAATGCATCTAGAATTACGCAAATGCCACGCTGTAAACTAAATGATAAAATAAACAATAAATGAGCTTGAATTCTTAGCAACGTGAAATTTGCACTCTTATCTTATCTCACCCCGGGTCGTATTTCTTTATTCTGGTGTGATTACGAAAATGACTCATTTCATGTATTTATGGTTGAAGTATACAAAAGTTAATATTTTCACAACACTTTTCAATATTTATGATACTTTTCATTTGTAATATATTCCGGATAACACTGTTTGAAAATAAGAAACATTATTAAATAATTAATGCTAATTACTATTGAAGGCGCGCACCATAACATAAATATTTTAATACAATTCCGTTTTGCCTTAATAACTATTGTAATTATTTTGCTACTGGAAGCTATCGCACAAGATGCAAGAGTACACATTAAATAATAACCCAGGAAAGTTTTAATTTAAGTCTCAAGAAGATATGAAAGCTATATTTCATTGGCTTAAATCACAGACTGAACTTACTGAAGAGATTTATTATCTGACTGTTTCTGTTTCCAAATTTTAATTAAATTATTTAATCTTGTTCTTCTTACAAATTGGATGTCCTTGTTTCATATCAGCTGCCGGCATAATCGCTTACCTGAAAAAAAAGAAGAAAACGAGTTAAAAAACTGATAGTCATCAGAAAAGTATACATATATTTTTAAAAAGTTTCAGAGAGGAAACGATTTATATGCGTTACGTAAAATTATAACGGAAATGGAGAAAATTTTATAACCGTATAATAACTTGAATATCGTAGGCGTTACACTCGAGGAAATCACTCTTCATCACCGTGTGTTTGTATCCCATATTAAGAGTAACCGCAAGATTAAAGGTCAGACACTACGTAGAGCTATGGAAAGCAGTAAATATGGCTACTTTTACGAAAATGTATTCTACAATATGATAAATGACGGTATTCTTGAAAATGTGTTTTACTTCAGGCCTAAAGAAACATTTCAACGAATGATTTGATTCCATCCTTTTGTATATAACATGTGAAATTTTTTTATAATATTTTCCTTTTTTACTGAAATCTCGGTTTTCAGTCCTTTCAGATTTATGTGCCATTCTTTTTTTTATTAAAATCATGTTAAAGTGAAACAAATTAAAAGAGAGAAAGGTCGGTTTTTATAAAAACCGACATGAGGCCAGTGTTTTGTTCGCCCTAAAAGCTTCAATCAAAGGAGCAGAACAAAACCCAAAAGATCGTCCTAATTTAATTGGTTCTCTACAACGAAAGCTTTCATGATTCCTGACGAATTTATTTCCACAAAGGAAATTCTCTTCAACAGGTTTGCAAAACTTATACATACAAGAAAGAGTTTTAGTTAAAATAACGTTTAATGCACAGTCATTGCTAAACATTAGGCATCGCTGGAAATTTTAAGAACATAATGTCTTTCCTAGCTTGCAAAAAATTGAAAAAAAACTTATAGTAGAGAATAGGGAGATTTTTATTAAACAAAATTTCAACAGTGGCATGGAATTTTCCTAAATTTGACAAACAAGGGAAATAACTTACAAGATTTCCTTTTTCAGGCGCCTCGAATCGAGATTAGACTTAGAAAGAATATAAAGAAATTCAATCGGGCTTAGATTAAGAATCTGGATCGTTTGTTATGCTTTTTTATTTTTTCTTAAGCTAGAGGGTTATAAGCGATTCTAGGACTAAACGACTGAATTTGATTGTTGGTCGCTATAATACAATGTTGGTAAAACTTTATTTGAATTTCCATGTGTGAGCAAAGGAAAAATAGCGAATAGCAATACATTTGAGAAAGATAGATATCATCGCTTAATTGCAAAGGTTTACATGTCTCAATGACAAACGTCAATTTTTTAAAATCTTTTATCTAATAAATTAGTTACTAC
Organism: Agrypnus murinus; assembly: GCA_929113105.1. Lineage (NCBI taxonomy): Eukaryota > Metazoa > Arthropoda > Insecta > Coleoptera > Elateridae > Agrypnus > Agrypnus murinus. Next base: position 91,102,168 of record OV816026.1, read on the forward strand.
TTGCACACTAAGAAATTAATTTTCTTTGGTAACACATTTTCTTTTGCTGAATAAGTTTTTGTTGATAAAGCAAGAGTTTTGTTGTAATCGCAAAAAAAAAATTTTTTTAATTTTTATTATAGGAACCAATTTAATGAGTTTCAATCGCAAATAAATTTTGTTCGTATTTTTAGTAAACATAACAAATTGTTTATGGTTTACAACAAAAGTTATTTGTTATAAAAAATGATATTACGCTGAGTGCAATATTAGTAGAGTCTGTAGCATCAGCCGATTGTCTTTGAATCTGCAACACATTATTTTGCTGGGTGAGAACACACTAAGAAATAAAATATCTATGGTAACAAATTCTCATTTGCTGAATTAGTTTCTGTTATTAGAACAAGTGTTGCAATTACAGATTAATTTTAGTTGTAGGAACAAACTAATAAGTTTCCATCACAAATATATTTTGTTAGCTTTTTATCACACGTGTGCTCAATCGGAGTCAGCACGGTTACCATCGCGTCGGACTTACGGAACATTACGTCCCTTTGTTGATTCTTGTCTTCACTCTGCAGTTTGCGTTTTTGCAAGGCTGCCTCAGTTACCTGATGGGTGTTGATTATACCTGCTACATTGCATGTTACTATGTACAATAAACGGATTTTCAAAATGACCTCGTAATAATTTTACTCTAAAATACCACATATTAGTGTTATTATTAGTGCTACAAGAATTGCAATATATTATAGAATGACAATGGAAACATAAGCGAAAAATCTACTAGACGAGTGGCGACTCTCAGAACTTATTACAATATGAATTACTTAAGTAGGTATTGCATTAATAAAAATGAAGGTTAAATTCTGAAACTTCTCTAAATTAAAGATAGGTATCCCTAGGAATAACAATCGCTATCTTATAATTTTTTTACCGTATTGTTTTTAAGTGATTTAATTTTCAAAATCGAGATTTTACGTAGTACTTCTTCAACATAGAAAAATAGTTTTAATTTTTTCAGCGTTTAGTTAACTAATAATTAATGTCTTTTTATAGCGATGATACTGATAGAACTTATAAAATTATTCAAGTGGATATAATTTCCGTTTGTGACAACATATCACAGACGCTTTTTTATCTCAAATAATGGTACAAACATATCGAACGTATTGTAACCTTCTTTTTAAAATAATAACAAAAATGCTGTTTAATCGTCAATTAACAAGAGAAATATTATTTACATAAACTAATTACAAACAATATAATTATAAACTGTTAACAAACTTAATCGCTAGATATTAACAAACTTATAGTAGATTATTTAAAGACTATATATTTTTAAAACAACATTTATTTATAACATTTATTTATTCACTGATATTTGACTACTAATTACACAAAGCATATATTCAATTCACCGGTTGAACAATAATGATCTTCTGTGCGCGACGGTTGATTTATATATATATATATATATATATATATATATATATATATATATATATATATATATATATATATATATATATATATATATATATATATATATATATATATATATATATTGTAGTGGAATGGGTAGATGCGTACTTGCTTCTGTTCGTTTCCAACATTAATCTACGATTATAAAATAATAAAATGTCAAATGTTACGTAATTATTATTTTTAGGTTAGACTGTCAATATAAAATCCTGTTTTAGTCATATCAATATCAATATCAATGTCATCTTTTAGACTGTCAATATCAATTTTTGGTTAGAATGTGAAAGTTAGTACTGTTATTTGTTTTTGATCTAGTTACATTATAAAAAATAAAATAGAGTGATTCAATTGTTATTATTTTTTTTGATAAGAAAAATAAACACATAAAAAAGGAAGTTGTTAATTCTTTTGTAAAAAGAGAAATAATAAATAAAATAAACTAAAACTTATAAAATAATAAAAAAAGAAAGAAATAAGAAGAAGAAAGAATTTTAATTACCTAATCAAAGAAGATAAATGAAATAAAATTATAATATAAACTAATAATACACTTATAAAGTAATTAAATTGGGAGAGAAAGAAGAAAGAGTTTTAATTACTTAATCGAAGAAGATAAATGAAATAAAATTAAAGTATAGGCTAATAATACACTTATAAAATAATTAAATTAGGAGAGAAAGAAGAAGTAAATTAATTAAAGAAGATAAAGGAAATTAAAATAAAATATAAACAAATAGTAACTTATAAAACTTATAAAATAATTTAAAGAAGAGAAAGAAAGAAGTGTAATAAGATAGTCTAAGTTGTGTAGTGAACTCACATAATGTTTCATGTATAATCCCCGAGAATATTTATATTTTTAGATTGTAGTGGACAGTAGATATATTAGATTGAGGTTAATGAATAGAAAAGTACCACTCGACTGATGATCCACAACAATACTCGTATATACCATATAATCCTTCTAGGAAACGCTGGATTAGACTGGTGTATTGTACCTCGTCTAGCCGCCGATACGGCATATATGCGACCAGTCTCGAGCATTGTAGATGGGCCGGGAATCTTCTAGCTTGTTCGTCGCCCGTGTATGGGATTTTCCCATTCGTTGCAGTATATTCTATCTAAAAATTTCAATCAGTTGGACGTCATGGAAAACTTTGAATTAGAAAGAGAAATAGGATGGATAAAAGGGAACCGTATGTCGTTTGTTCCATTTCACGTCCCCTATGATTTTAAAGTACTGCCTCCCAATACTAAAATAAAGTTTTTTTCTTCTCAGAAAGTATTACAATCTATAAGCCAATATGACGTCTGGTACACAGTTAAAAATAATTGAATGTAACTAATGACGTAAAGAGGTTAACATCCAAGGATGCTACCTCAAGTTTTTTATTGTCTATGGCCAACATCTTCTGAATCTTCTATTGTGGTAATGGGATGTTTTAGCGTCGTCGATTCATCACCGAGCCGTTTTATCGCCGCCGATTCATTGCCGAGCCAATTCATCGCCGCTAATGTAACACCGTCGTTTAATGGCCTGTAAAAGTTTTATATATTGCCGCCAATTTATAGCAGTTTTAAAATACGGAATTCAAATGGAAAATTACAGAGTATTAAGGATGGGCCTTGTTTTTATGGTAATTGTTTTTAATAATTTATTAATTGTATTATTTAACTGTAGTGGTATCCTGTTAAAGTTTTTTTTTTTTATTAATTTAGTTTAGGGCTTTTCTGTTATTAAACTACAGATGTCTGATACATACACGATATATATCACGACGATAGAAACTGGCGATGAACTGGCGGTTCTGAATCGGACGGTGATGAACTGGGCCTGGTGATAAAACGGCGGCGATGAAACGGCGAATATAAACCGGCGGCGCTGAAACGTCCTAGATCGTTCTATTGTAATGTGTAATAACGGCTGCAAAAATGAATTTGAATGCTCATCTAGTTTGTTGTTGGTGGTGTTTTCTCGGATCACTTCACTTGCGTAGGGAATTTCTAGGTGAATATGTAAGTTACTAGCATAATACCCGTTGAAAAATCAACGGTCGGAAAAATCAAGTATAATCTGTGAACATTTCAAGTTTGTAGCTTACGCCATTCAAGAGATATATAGCCATAATGATTGTCCCCCTCGGATTCTTAGGATTAAAAATATACTATGCACCCCTTTGGGGCAAGGCCCACATGCTTCTAAAATTTCCGCATCCTAAGTCTTCTAGTTTTTGAGATATTCTTCGGTGGACATCGGACATCAGAACTGGCTATTATTATAAAGGAGATACATACTGGGGTGCATCTCTTACGGCTTCTAGTATTTTGAATTGTACTCTCTGAAGTATTGCTGTATTAGCCTTCCTAGCGCAGCCCAAGAGTTTGTTACCGTAAGTTCGGATCGGTTTTAGAACTATTTTATAAATCAGTAATTTGTTCTCTAATGATAGATGAGACTTCCCTCCAAGGAGCCAGTAGAGTTCTTTAGTATTTAGGTCAAGTTGAGCTTTTCTTTTTTATGTTGCTTCCAATTTATTAGTATCGAATGTTAGTCCTAAGTATTTTGCATTGTTACTTTGGATAATATGGGATCTTTCTTATGAAGAATCTTTGTAACACAAAACCACTGAAAATAGTTGTAATACTGTCGAATAACTTTTTATGTGTTGGTCTCCAGCAGCTTTAGTTAGCCCAAGTGTGTTCAAAGACCAAAACTGCACCAGCAGTACATGCTCATTCACATCAGAAATAGTTTTTAAGCAGTTACACTTCAGGTTTCTCTCCCCTACCCGGAAAAATTACTATTTGGATAATTTAAATAATTCAAATCCATAATTTTTATTTAATAGTTCAACAATTGTCAGTATTACAAAAAGAATATTTTATTTATAGAGTAATATTTATTACACATATCCTTTTTCTTAAAAATATTTCCCTAAAAGCTTGTAATATTAGCAATGAGTCCATGAAATCCTTTAGTTTTTCTTTCTTTTATTGTACATATGTTTGCAACATTGTTGTGCGGTGCACGAACCATTGATCATATTTTATGAGACCTATGTACCACTATACCGCTACTTTTACCGTTTCAGTTGATTTATTCCTAATTTGGCGTGAAATAATAATTTTGTATTTTTAACTGTTGTTACATTTATCATGCATTTTCAGCGGGTTTTAAAAATCATTTTGCAGTGCAAAACAAACGGTTATTTATGAGCCTTTGTTTTTGCAATACATATATTTTAAGTAATGCTAATTTAAATTTACTATTAGGATATGCATTTAGAATTGATACTTTACAGACAAATGACAAAGTGTCGGTTTTAATAAATTTTGTTAAGCCTAATGTTTTGTTGTGTACTAAGAAGGTTACCAAATACAAAAATTACATTCTCCAGAATGTAATCTCAAGCAGTTTTTAACTTTTCTTAAGAAAGTTACATGGTTATTGCTTCCACCAAGGATAGTTTCCTCGCTTTACATTACTTGTATACATATAAAAGGTACTTATTTGTAGGTGTTTGTTCTTCTACACTAAGAATTTCAAAATGTCAAGTTAAATGGTACATCGGATTAGAAATATGTCACCTTCTCATAGTTTATTCTAACTTAACATTACCTTCATTTCATGTTTTCTATTTTTGCACGTATTTGCCTATGTTGTTGTCATAAGGTTAAGATTTATGACCACTTTCTTATCTAAATACTGCAAATTTACTTATTCCACTGTCCATTACCCATCTGTTTTAAAAGTCTTTGTTAGCATGTAACGGTACATTTTCTATCGACATTCAGTACGTGAAATTTTACTTTTATACTGATTAAAAATCCGAGGTTCGGTCCTGTAAGACTGCGCTTTGAACTAGAATTTCGTCATGTAAATATTTCCTATAAAAACATTCCAAGGAAGGATTGTTTTATATTTGATACAATTAAAGAACGTAGCGTCATAAAAAATGATGTTTTTTAGTATTTTGTTTACGTATATTTTAGTGTAATATCAATTACTTCGTGAGAGACCTTGATAAAAATTGTGGGAAGTACTTGGTCATCAATTTCACAAAAACACTTTTGCTAATATTCCGAGAATACAGGACTCAAAAACAAATTTTTCTTTGTCTTCTATGTGTTTGAAAACGAGTCCCCGCGTAGTAATTTTGAAACTAATATTTTTTTGTAACTCTAGACTACACCTGGGTGTCACTCTGTACCAATCTCAGTGTTATTTTTCAAGTACTACTTTCTATTGCTTTAGGTCGAAATTCCTGTAGAAGGTCAACCAAAAAGCGTCCTTATGGACCAATAATATGCAGTATCCAGCGGATTAGTAGAGTTGCAGAGGCTGGCATTCTTCGCGCCTCGACAGAGCAGCATGAAAAGACACTTGCTTGCTGGCGGCCTCTGCGTCGAGTCAGTGCACTCCCATTTTTGATCTCCGAGAAGAAAAGTCGAAATTATTAAGAAATTTGCGGTTTATCTTTGAGATTAGTTAGTCGACTTTGGGGTCGGTTTATTGTATTATAATTCAGTGTGGATTATTCAGAATTAATGTAATTGTTGAGTACAGTTCCCGTATAGTTTAGTTGTGATTTGCGGTAAAAGTGAACTTGTAAAGTTAATTGAGTTTTGAGAATTTTCGTTTGAGAAGATTAACTAATATCGTTTCGCTAATAATCATTTATAGCTGGTTTATGTGTAACGAACCATTAAAAACGATTACGCTGTTTGCATGCGTTAACAGAAGAAAGTGAAGTTGTTATAAAAATCACTTAATTTGGGTGATAGTTTAAAATTGTGGATTGTCATTTTATCTGGCGATAGTGACAGACAGTTATTTGGTTTAATCCGTCGAGTTTTAAATAAAGGAGATTACAATTACTCCTCGAGAATAAATTCTAAACAATAAACATTAACTAAACAAGATTGTTTAAACTGTGTTTAACGAATATTGGTGCTGAAAATTGTATGGATGATTGACTATTGTTATAAAGTATTTCTTTGGACCTGCTACCATCAAACTGCAATTTAATACCATCAAATCATCGAGAATTAACTACGGTTCTTTACAAGAGAGGCCTTTTCCAATTTCTGATTGACCAGTATGATTTGCTTAGTACAGCAAATAAACCAAGGTTTAAGGTATTGTACTTTAAGAATTGTTTATCTTTATTATTTTGAGGTTGGATTATTTTAAATAATTGAATTTTGTTGTTCTTTATTAAAAGAGAGCTCTCAGTAATACGTAATTTTAGTACATTATTAACAGTGAAAATAAAATTTATAAATCTTCGAAATATTTAATTAGATTTATTTTAGTTTAAAGTGATGGATATTTGTTCGTCAAACTTTTCAAAAGATTTCTGGTTTAAATAAATTCTGTAGTGTAATATTATGTTGGAATACTTTTTGGCTAATAAATCCGGATATCCTTCAGATCTTGTTGAGCTTTTAGAACAATTTATATTTATGAAAATTCTAATAACCACCGTTCTGGGCAAATATTCAAATTATCTTTGGAATTGCCTTATGCCTATCAATTTTAATGTAGTAAACGATTATTTACTAAATGCTTAGTCTTAAGTATAATAAATTTATACTGTTTATGTGTTTTTTTATGTGTTTGAATATTATTATTATTATACCTGTGTTTGAACTATTTTCCGCTTTTATTATTTAATAAATATGTTTAATTTATGCTAATGATCTAAACGGAACCATATAATTATGAAAGTTTTGTTCAAATTTTACTTTAAAATTTTCTAAACATTTCTAAATTTTTATCCAAAAACCTATTATATTTAATTCATTTTCTGATTAATGAATTTAATATCAAATCAGGCTTAATTAAACATCAATATTAAGCTTCATAATCAGATGGCGTCCTTTTAGTGTTTTTATTTGTGTTCTAAACCCTTATCTCCTCTTTTTCACAAAATAAGATAACTGCAGAACCAATACCTGCGACCTGAACATTTAAAATTTGTAAGAGAGAGTTTAAATCTCAAGCTGTGGCAATGATTTTGAGCAAATATGATAACGTAAGTATGATAATTTTATGATTTTTTTAGTCCGTTTCTCTGGTGTTTAACCTCGGGGCATTTTTATAGTTGTGTTCTCGTGTAGAAAAAACCTTCGTTTCAAGCATTAGATAATTTGTTTAGTTTTAAATAAAATAATTTCAAGTATTTAAGAATAAAAAACATCTATTTTGGTACTAGTGCTGTTGTGTATATTTTTGCAATTACCTTTTTATTTAAATAAGAAATACCGCATCACCTTCAATTAAAAATTCTGTTAAATAATACTGTTTATTTCAGTCATCTATTATTTTATAGTAAATCTTGTTTTTGTTCTTAATAGATATTCTAAAACCTCTTTCTCAGATAGATCTACCATGAAAAACCTTTAAAAGTTCATGGTAGCAGTGCTTTGGTGATTCGATACATACTAAGAACTACAATATTATAAGTAAGTTTCAACACATCATCTTTCAACAGACAAATTACAAGAATAAATTTGAGACGAGAGAATTTGTCTCGGTGTAGTTATCACCTTCTGAAATATTAAATAAATAAAATCTGAGTCCCTTTTGGGGAATTTATGTAAATAATGAATAAAATTAGATTTCGAAAGTCTTATGTTTTCGTAATGACCAGTTAACTTTTATAATTCCCTGGGAAGAGTCATTAATAAATGTGAACTTTAAACTCGTTTTAATATCAGTTTGGTTGTCGCCAAGAAGTGACTAAATTTTGTAAAACACAGAAATAATTAATAAGCCAACAGGTTTAAAAGTGGAAATGATTGCATCGTTTGCTATGTTCCAGCACTGTTGCAGCATCTGTACAGTGTTTGTTCTTTTTGGGGTTGTTATGACGATTAGTCATAACAAGTGCTTTATTAGGATAATAGGATTAGCAAACGGTCTTTTAGTAAGTTATTTTGTAATTAAAAATTTTGAAAATTCATACACTATGATAATAAAGCAGATTTAGTTTTTGATTTAAAAATTAGAAAAAGTAAAAAATGTACTTAGTTTGCGATCCCTAATAAATGTAGAATCTAGTAATGTTTCTAAATTGCATATTATAATGAAATGTTCTTAATGTTTTATGATACGAGTTGTTCTTTACATTGTTGCTAATGGCTTTTATGAACCTTATAAAATCTATTTTAGTTATCATTTACTACAGCATGTCACAACAAATTGTTTTAGGTCCTTTCAATAAAATACCTAGTCACCAAAAGAGATAAATAATTTAACGTAACACATATGGAACTCTTCTCGAATTGTAGATTCCAATCTTTGATTTTAAACAATAACAAACAATTTAGGTGGCGCCTCTGTGTCGTTCATCTGTTCTTGATCCTATTTAAGATTTGTAAGCGTTTAGGATTAACACTCACGACGGCTCAAAATAATCTTAATAAATGGATATTGACTCCGTTCCGACTGAAGTCTCCGTTGCGTCGAGAGCAATAATTAATTTAAGTATAAGATTTATTGATAATGATTTGTGTGTGTGGAGAATTTTGATGCCCATGTGAGGTGCTGTTGTTCTTGTATTTAATTTGAGAATAATCACGGGGCCGTTTGAGTTTTTTGATGCATAAGTTTCAATGTTACAATTTGACCTGATTCTGTTAAATTAACTTTATTTTAAATACTGAAATCCTATTTTATGATCTTCTTAGTAACTTATGACTAGCAGAAGAATATAAAACCTTATTATAGTTCAACTACAAAGCCTTTTTCAATTGTACTGTCATAAGGAAAGATAATGTTACGTATTATTTTAGTAAAAGGAACACTTCAATAATTTCCATTTTGGGTCTCTTAATATAAGAATAATATGTAACAATTTCCTGCAGGTACTGCGTTACGTATATCATATCTAGTTGAAGTGTTATTTAAAGGGTGTCGTTCTTATTTTAGTCGCTAAAATATTTCAGGGTCTTTATCATTTCTGAGTACGTTAAAGGAATACTTCATAACGTATTCAAGCAGACCAACTTTAGATAGCATCTTGAATATTTTATAGTTTAAAAGTCTGAAAATTTTTCAGCAGTACTCTAAGCTATCCTAAGTTATTTGTTTTAGTGCACGTCTTCTAAACATTACTTTGCTTGCCTATCTTATATTATGCTGCTATATTGTATTAACTTATAGAAAATGTTTCGTTGTCCAAGTTGGGCAACTTAGCAGTAACTCATTTATTTCTACTGTAAATAACAGTACAGAAAGGTATAAATTACTGAAACATATTTTTCAAGTTACAATGTGGAGCTTTTATAATGTATCTTTCTTGTGCGAATATGCACAGCACAATCGCTGATTATTTATTTCCCTTATACAGTGAAGAGTTGCTATTTTTTGAAAGTAGCAACTCTAACAGGGTTTTCACATTTGCTTTTAACACATATGTAAAGCCATCCCTAGTTTGAGACACGAAAAAATGCATTAGGTACATGCGTTAGAAAAATAATCACCGTTCACTCGTACGTATTTAAATATTTTTCTTTTTTGTTCGGTGTATCAAGTAACGTATAAACAAAATCTGACTAAAAAATACCGATAAAAGAAAAGAGTTTATTTGTATATTTATTGGTTTCGTTTAATCGTTAAAAAATTATAAATTCACAATCTCTATAACTACAGCGAACATGCTAAACCGAAATAAGTAATCTTACAAACGTGTTAATTTAATTTTTTCTTAAATTGTACTAGCGCTTCAAAAAAATGGATTAATATTTTAACCAAGTAGCGGAAGCAAACAAATACCATAAAATATTGCAGTATATTAAACATTGGGGTTTTTCCGGTTGTCCATACAAAACTAATAAAACTGCCAAACTTCTACAGCGTGGGAAACATGCTCATATAAATATGCGATTTTCAGGTCACACGGTTACCACAAGTCACGTCAAAATGTACCACTGAATTGGTCTTTAAATGGTATCTTCAGTGGTACTCCACATGATCAATATCGTGATATACCCACGTTGGCGGTTATTTTCAGGTTACAAGATCATATGTGTCTTTAATTGGGATCTCAATGATACCCTATATGACCCATGCCATTATTTACAAGGAAACAAGGAACAATTTATTATACAGGAAGCCCATTTTATGTTCCAGACAAAATATCCAATAGATAGACAACACATGACCACACAAGTAATTTTCAGTGTTCAAAAATAAAAGCTATTTCAGTTTGAAAATATAGGGTGTTAATCAGTAAATCAAACGGAAACGGTAGATTCCCCAAGCGAAAAAATGACAAAAATCTAACTTACCTCTATGCCACTATTGATCTATATCATCCATTCATTAATTTGAAAAAGTTTCGTTACATTTCATGCGGATGAATTCAAATGGCAAACAAGATATTAATGAAAAATGCATATCAACTGTAACCATGAGTTCATAAAATAAAATATGCATTCAAAATTTGACAGATATTCATTAGTAGCATAGAATAGTAGTATTTTATTGTGTGTTTTGTAAATGTTTTGATAATCCACGTCGCAAATTAACAATAAAACGTACTCTTGTTTTTGTTAATCAACTGTACGTTAATTATTTTACTTAATGCAAGAGTATTGTACACAGTAAAGAATTTAGTGTAAAATTTGAACACCATACCACTCTAAAAAGTGTGTAATTAGATCTAATACATTTAGAGTAAAATATCTAATTTGTACCTTCGTGTAGACGCTAGAGTTAACTTCAATACAATGTTGGTGTAGATTTATTACACTCTAAAACAATTATATCTTTTTTACACTAAAACAGTCTGATTTCTAATCGTTTCAGAGTAAGATTTTACTCTTGACCTTTGAATCTTTTACTCTACTTGGGAAAAATATTACCTATTTAGAGTGGATTGTTATAAAACTTTTGTATAATTAGATTGAAATTTTAGATTGAAAATAGTGTACTTTTTCAAGATCTAGATCAATAATCAAATAACTGATTTATTTATTTATTGCAATGCAAACATAAAATGCATAAAAAGTATATATATATAAATTAAAACATAAGAACGTATTGAAAAAAATGTATACGAGCCCAATGGGGACACTTCTATTTTGGTTAAAGGACACCCCAGAACCTTTACTTCGAAATTGTTTTTCTTTGTCCGTGGTATTGTTAAATGTTGCTGAGTGAACTACTGGTCGTGCTCTATGCCAACTCTCATGAAATTTGTATTAAGAGATTCCCTTGCAGCTTGCAGCATTTCGTGAACTCTGTCAAAGTTCAAAATTACTACAATTATAATGTGATTACTCTTTTGTTCTACGAATAAAATACAATTATAATTATTGCTTTTACTTACCTAATTTCTTAATATCTCTGTTTATTGTTTGAAAATAAAACACTGAATATGAATTATTTAAAAAAGTGTTTGCTGTTGAAAATGTCAAGTTTCCAAGTGCTCCCGTCTTATTACTCATCATAAGTAACACTAATTACTAAAATAATAGAACAATCTATGTATTAATAAAATGTTTAACAAGTAAAATTAATTTAAGTTACCTTATATTAATTATTAAAACAAACTGCGAAGTTTCTCGTTCACACGCAGTAACAAGACTTGAATATCAGTCTTAGAACAGAACAGGTGTCTAGTTAACTGTTAAAACTTTACAGTTTAAAAAGTTACTAGAATTAGCGGAAATTTCAAAATCTTACAAATCTAAACTTAATGTAGGTACTATTTTTATATACACATACCTGTTTTTGATCTAGTCAATATTATTTACAACTACATTAAGTTAGTGAAAGATTTGTAAAATTTTGAAATTCCCACCAATTTTAATAACTTCAAAGATTCAGCAAGTCGGTTCAAATACAGTAGACAGCTGATTGTCGCCATGTTTTGTTAGTGTCGTTAATGCGCCCACGCTTTTCTTACTAAATACACTGTCAAGTGTATATTGATGCCAATTCGTTTTATTTACTCTAACTAGGGTAACATCAACACTATAGTCTCGCTAACAAATGAAGGATTTAAATGACCGCGTGCACATCAGCTGTGAGAACATTACGATAAGCTAAGAATGTATGCAAAGTATCGTGTTACTAAAAGACGTTTTAAAAAAGTCAGTAGCGTACGTTCGGATAGTACTTTTTAACATTATGTAAATTTATCATCGTTGAAGTATCTATTCAACCTTAATAACGATTTATAATTAAAAATCTCATTACGTTTTAAATGGCATAGGGTAATGAATACATTTAAAGAAAAGTAATTGCAAAAATTTTAACTATAAACCGTTAAAAGTAAAAAATAGGGAAGATCAGATCAATTTATGAAACATTTACTTCTTTTCAACATTTTCGAATAATAACCAATTTTGAAGATTTACAATTTGTGAAAAAGAATGTTTCTCGTTTCAAATCAATAATCATAACTGGTGTTAATTTACATTTTTAAGTGCATAAAACTGATACTAAATGATGGCAATCCTTTTTATATATTAGGAATCGTAATGTATAATAATTTACCAATTTCAAATAACCAATAAAACAATTAATGTATAAACAATTTGTTACTGTTGTAAAGGAATTACTTAACTATTATAGTAGTTCTTAAGAATTTTTGTTTATAACAATATTTCTGCTTTCATATGTTTAATTTAATTTATATTTTTTGCCGTTTACTTGCATACATGTTAGATAGAAAATAAAAATATGCCTAACTGTGAGTCAAATAGTATTTTATAGGTGCAATGAAATAATTAAACTTGGACGTTAATAATAATTGTTCTTATAGTATAAATTAATTTCATTTTCCCTATTTGGTACGTGTATTCGATTATAATCGAACGATTATAAGCATCAATGTTAGCCTTCGTAAAGGACATTTTGTGACGCTACTGAATCATTCCAGTTTATCAGTTGTTTCTGTTATCAGATACATTTCTGGAGTCGACCACGTGATCATGAGGTGAACACTGCGTGATTCGAGATGCTTTTTACAATTCTGCCCTCGTGATATCGGTAATCTTCTAATCCTTCATTTGATGGCGTGACTATAGCAAACATCATTTTACCAATTTAGATCACTTTTAACGGTTTTTCTTCTCTTAACAAAATTAGAAATAGAGTGGATTTTGTTATACTTTTAAAGTAGAATACTATTAGATTGAATATTCAATCTATATAGAGTTAATTACTAATATAGAGAGAAAATAGATTCCAGTAGCGAAGAATTATTTTTGTTATAAGAATAGAGCGAAAAAAAAAGTGTTTCTATTCTAAGTTTTAACTCTAAATCTTTTACCCAGTACTCTAAAAATTGTTCACGAAGCTGATTTTTTTACTGTGTAATGGTAACGCTCGTGATGCAGGTAGCTAATACCACCGAAATTATCCAAATCAAAAGAATCTAGCATAGGAGTTTTACATTAAAGGATTTGCTTTGGCACAATTTTGATATTAAGAGCATATCAACGATTAAGAGAGACTGGATCCACAAGCGCACATTGCATAATTTGTTTGGAGTTCGACATATACACGGTGTTCAAGCCGAAGAAAATATTGTAGAGGCCGGTTTTGATCTTTCTACTGGTACATGGTGAATCACTACACAACTAGGTTTAACATGATATATATAGTCTATAAAACACTTTAGCGAAAGGAACTGCGTCAGTACTCCTATTTGCAACGTGTATATGCCTTTCAAACTGATAATTATTGATGTTTGAGATTTTGCCGCTGGTTGTTAAATCAAACATCTGAAAATTCACCTTTTTCCACCAAAAATCATGATTTCAACGTTTTTCAATAATTCGAATTGAGCATTTACTGTAACTAGAAAAGGTAAGTGCTATGTGGTAAGTGCTAGGTGCTAGTTGCTAAGCGCTAGGTGCTAGATGCTAGGTGCTAGGAGCTAGATGCTAGGTGCTAGGAGCTAAATGCTACGTGCTAAGAGCTAAATGCTACGTGCTATGTGATACATGCTATGCGCTAGTGCTACGTGCTAAGTGCAAAGTGTTAAGTGCGATAGGCAATAACCATATTGTTCATGTACCTATGATCACTGAAAAATCCGCATCGATCGAAAAAAGCATGATTTCCAATAATGTTTTTCGTTTTACAATAATTCGAATTGAGCATTTACTGTAACTAGAAAAAGTAAGTGCCAGGTGCTAAGTGCTACGTGCTAAGTGCTAGTTGCTAAGCGCTAGGTGCTAGATGCTAGGTGCTAGGAGCTACGTGTTAAGTGCTAGACGCTACGTGCTAAGATCTAATGCTACGTGCAATGTGTTACGTGCTAGGTGCTACGTGCTAAGTGCACAGTTCTAAGTGCGATAGGCAATAACCATATTGTTCATGTACCTATGATCACTGAAAAATCCGCATCGATCGAAAAAAGCACGATTTCCACTAATGTTTTTCGTTTTTCAATAATTCGAAATTCTGCAATGATGTAAATCTCGAAACTTACTAAACATACTATATTGGTTCTCTATTCATAATCTACTTGCAAATGATTATTGGTAAATGTTTCCAATGGATGAAGAGAACTACGCAAAAGATTTAAATATTATTAAGTAAATAGTTAGAAATAACGGCTAAAAGGATAATTTAATTAATAGTTTAAAGAAATAGAAGAAAAATGATAAACAAAACCTTTTATAACGCCAATCCCAAAGTTAAAGTAATGTTTAAATTCGGTAGCTAATAATATTACCAAATATAATGGCAGGATAGTAAACAGCCTAGGAAAGCAAATTGTAATATAAGTTGTGACAATAAAAATAATATAGAACAATATTATTAATTAATAGTAAAAATAAAATGTAAAAGCTGAACAAATCGGGCGTATATAAAATTTATTGTAAAGACTGTGAAACGTTTTATATCGAGCAAAGTGGCATAATTAAAGAGACGTCTGACCAAACACAAACGCGATATTTTATATAATAAAAAATCGTCGGGAATAGCCGCTCATTGTATAGATAATAATAACAATAATCATTTAATAATTTAATAATATCAAATAATCTGAGGCTAGATTTTTACGCGCAGAACAAAAAACAACAGAATGGGAGGAAATAGACAGTTATAAAACTCCACCACCTTTAAACTTGGAAAAAACGTGAATCAGACATAAATATAATTAAAATTCCAATTTTGGCTTATCTGTTAATTTTATGAGAGGCAAGGACCTTGAATATTGCAATTCGTTTACCTTTAACAAAGACGATAAAAAAATTAACACAATGGGAGCAGAATTTTCAATATTTTATCAGCCAAAGAAGAATATAAAGATATATTATTCTACTATACCATACCAAAACTAACGCAAACCATGGATTGGTCTCTGACCAAAATCAAGAATTTACTTAATACTTGTAAAGGGAGGTTGCTACATGGAGACAATTTATAAATGGAAAAGGCGATTGAAATCTATCAAACATGCAGCTCAGCAAACAACACG
Organism: Agrypnus murinus; assembly: GCA_929113105.1. NCBI lineage: Eukaryota > Metazoa > Arthropoda > Insecta > Coleoptera > Elateridae > Agrypnus > Agrypnus murinus. The sequence continues at coordinate 91,118,085 of OV816026.1, forward strand.
TACACGCTATGGCTATAATACAACATAATCGAACAGAAATGCAGAAATTGAAACCATCAAGAAAAAACAAAAGGTAAAGTCGCAGACTATAAAACATGAAGTACATGACACTTTATTTATGATTGCAAAAAATGAAAGAAAAGACACAACAAGGTCAGTGAGTTTAAAGTAAACGCTGCAGTAAACAGTGTGTTAACTGCAAATAATATAATCATTTGATTGTATGTTGTTGTAATAAGAAAATAGAAAGGAGAATTACACTTGAAATGGTTGTATTAAAGGAGAATTTGGCGTGGAACAAGTGACAAATCCGTGTAGAGGCAAGTAATAGTAAATCAGGTAAATTATTGAAGAGAGGTCAAGTTGGAAACAACTAAGATTAAAGTTATATCATTTTCCAATACCACCCGTTGAAGAAATAAAACTTAAATTATCTGGTAAATCTTAACTTATCACTTACGACATAAAGTAGTTATTTGGCAACTTTCATAATTTTTGGGTTAATTCATCTGTACTTCAGTTTGATTAAAAATCTCTGTCCAAGTCCAGAAGTTTTCCAGAGATACAATGTGAAAGCCTTAGGTGACTAACCGATACAAATTTATTTTGATGAATAAATTGTTGTTGGCGTCGAAGGTAGAGAACATGATATTCTATTAAATCATATTCTTCAGAGAGCTGTGCAAATGGTGTTAAAGGTAATAAAAATAAGCTGCACTATGAGTACATAATGTGACTTATTTAGGGAAACTCTGAACAAGGTGTTTCATTTGGCCTGAATCAGATTGAAGCAATCCTAGGATTAGAGAAAATGTCTAAAACAAAAAAAAACAATTAAAGAACATTTTGGATATATGCAATTATTTTGAAAAGCTCATCTCTAATAGTATGTCAGAATCAACAGAGATATTGAGTAATTTATTTAAAAAATCTGCATAGAAAATTCAGGAGAGAAAACAGAAAATTTTGCATTTTAGGAATAGAAAAAGAAAAATTTTGATTAAATAACTCACTTGTTAATATGCAAGTAGATTGAAGATGCATCTCATAAACTTGCTTGAAAATGAACATCCAGTTGCATTTGTTTAAAAGCATTAACTGAGACCGAACATAAGGATGCTCAAATAGAAAAGGAGTTTCTTTCAGTCTGTTTTGTTGTAGAGAAATTTCACCAATTTGTATATAGTAGAAACATTTAAGTTTTAACTGATCTATTTAGGTCCATAGTTTCGATTGTTAACAAAAATATTCATTAAGAATGCATTTAAAATAGCTCAAACATAATCTAATGGTTTATTCTTTATCTGAAGAAAATAATGTTTAGCAGGTTTGTTGTCGAGATCGTTTTTGAAAATAGAAATAATACATATTTCAATCAACTCGTATTGCACGTTGCACTTCGTCGACGAATAGACTATACCACTGCTAATGAAATGATACAGAAATTAAAAATTTTATTTGCTGAATTTAGTGTTTTACGAGTGTTAGTAGCAGAAAACAATCTTATGATAATCAGACATTTAAAAACTTTTCACATGTTTGAAACTTCATTTTAATTACATCAAGTCCAAATGCCAATAGATTTCGTTGCGGAAATGGTAAATGTTAATAAAAAGGCTGAGGAAGTCTGTTGTTGCTAACTTGAATGTATCTCTAACTGAATTTTTGCAATGTAGAAAATCATGACCTAAGTTACCTGTGACAAACCTAAAATTAATGACAATGCAAATGTCAGGAATAACTGTGAAACAAATAAAAAGAAGCACTAATATTATTATGAGAAAAATGCACAGTAATTGTCAACAATTTCAAGTAGAATATCAGATACCGCAGAGCCAGTCTCGGTGGATTAGTGGTTTGCATGTTTGCTTCATAATCCAAAGATCGCAGGTTCGATCCCCGGCCGAGCTGGTAATTTTTCATAGCGGAGAAAAATTTAAAACATGCCTTCTTTTCGGATAAGAAGTAAAACAGTAGGCCCCGTGTCAATGCGATGTTTGGCACGATAAAGATCCCTACTGGGGGTGGAATTCCCCCAGATTCGGCTAAATTCTAGTAGGGTCGGCCAAATGATCATAGCAATCGGTGCCACGAGGTACGAAGGATGCTCCGCCATCCTGATTCCTCGCCCAAAAACAAACAAACAAACAAGATACTGCAGAAAACACCACAACTGATGTTTGGAAAAAGAGGTCTTAAAAAATGAGAGTAAAGAATTTAGGGAAAGGTGTGAGAAGAACACATTCTTCATAAAATCTTGTTATAGTAAGGCAGATAGAATTGTACATATTAGACCATTGGGATATATAGGTCTCTAGGGGTATGAAGAATCCAGCAGGGAATTATGTATATCTAAGTTTAGTACAATTACTAGGAGGAGTATATCTGTAAGACGTCCCACGAATGATTATGTGTAAAGTTAATTAATCGGAAAGATGTGACGTGTGCTAGTGTAGATGCACAGCCAAGTTAGTGTTTGTTTACATAGGTAGATTAATAATAATAAATGACACCATGTCACATTAGCAACATACAATATAGGAGATGCAAACATTCTTCAAAATAGAACCTCACATGATATTTTTACGTCATAAGAAAAGTCATTTTTCCGTATACAAACTGCATCTTTAATGAAAGCAATCTCAGTAAGTGAAAATATTTACCACGCCTCACTTTAACCTGTTAATTTACAATGACGTATATGGATTGATTACATTTCCTGCTGTTATAGCTCCCAAATATCGACTACGCACTTCTTCAAATTGGTTAATACATGAAAAAGGTGTGGAGAAATCTTTATTTATAGGCTTTATCTCCCATTTCCTTAACTGCTTAGCGGTAACTACTCTTTAACTACAATTTCTATTTACATTTCAGCTTGATGGGATAATATATTTTGCAAACAACATTATCATTTTTTTAAATGTCCACATTTTCCATAAAGGACCAGCATAAAATTGCTATTATTTTCTTAAAGATTCGGTTTTTATGGTGGTTTTTAAACTTAAAAGGGTTATAAAAAACGGAAACATTAGATGGCTTAATAAAATGTAACATTTCATCAATGCTAACGTCAGTGCATAAAGTCAGAAGTGTCGTGTTAAAAAAAGGTGCTTTTAACATCAAATACTGTTTTTAATACTGTTTTTATAAAAATCTTTTTCTAATAATAGTAATAAATCCCTTATCTTCTTTATGAATTAATTAAATTTTGAATATTTTATGTATCTAATTTTTGGCTGAATTTCGAATAAACTTTATTTTTAGTAAAGTCCATCTCTATCAACTATTTTTAGACTGTATTCGTACTTATTTTTTGTATATCATACAACCCAAACACTTTAAAACAACTTCCAGGAAAAAAAATTATAAAAAGCAAGTATGAACTACGAAAACACTCGCATTTATATGTTCAGGGAACAAAAGTACACACAGATGAGTTGTCGATCTTACAGAAGTACCTTCCAGCATCTTTAATATGGACAGTAGTGTGGTCCCATTTATAACAGAAAAAAACAAAGGTACTCAAATCATTCCTCCACATAGCGCATTTTTGTCCATTACTATTCAGTAATCTGTATACCAAATCTGAATTTGATACGTAACAGTTTAGTGGTCGTCCAGAAGTGTCCATTCCAGTAGGTAACACAAATTGCTCTTTTTTCAGGTATAAATAGCTATGTCGACATCTAGCTTGAGATCTGCCCCCACCAACTGGCTTCTTGGAAAGCCAGTCTGTAACTTATCTACAGTAAGACTTTCCGTGTATTGGACGTGCTTCGGTAGGTCCAGTTTTACCATTTAGAAAAGGGCAACACCTTGCCAGTGAGTTACAAATTACAGCACTTTAGTTGTGTCGTTTTCCTTTACAGGTGCTGACGAGAGTAGTAAAACTATAGGGGAAACTGCACCATTTTCTTATGGGATTTAACATGGGCCCAAAAAAACTGGATTCACTTCCGGTCTGAGCTCGACCAATGACGTCATGAACTTTGTAACGAACTTTTACAATTTGAAACAGGATGTAGCATCCGGTCCGAAATTTGAAACAGGATGTAGCATCTGGCCCGAAACAGGAAACGACATCCGGCCCAAAATTTAACGAACTTTTACATCCGCTCCAAAATTTTACATCGGACCATTTGTAACGGTCTTTTACATCCGCTCCAACATTTTAACACATGAACTCAGGGTACACGCCCCGCCGAGAGAACTCAGGCAGATTTAGAATAAAAAGGCACCACACCTACAGAAAACTTATCAGTTCTTCTCCAGTTATCCTAGAAGTATCTTGTGCTCTGTGCTCTTGTCAGTGTTTTGTGAATTTTTAAGTGTTGTGAAGTGAGATAGGTATGTTAAATTTTTATTAATTTATTTTAATTTTGTTAAATTATTAATTTTGTTTGATTTTTATTAATTTGTTTTAATTTTATTAAATTTATTTTAATTTTATTAAACGGCTTCATATTTTTTAAAGAAAAAATGGCCGCCATTATTGAGACTTCAACCCAAATGATTGACACCATTGAACGGGCAATGAAGCTCGTTGTAGAGAATCCTGCCGAGCTTGAGGTATGGATTAAGCAGGCAGGGGCCAACATCCGCCTACTCAATGCCGCCCTCAAAAAAGGGGATTTAAACATGGGGCATAAACGGCATGTAGAAGCCGCTATAGGGCGAATGAAGGGTAAGCATATTATTTGTAAATTTTAACAGTTTTCTAATTAATACTTTTTAGGATGCCGCACAATCATGAAAGCTAAACAGCAGGTGCAGGGAGCGGGCTATCAAGCTAAAGAGCTTCGCAAGCAAAGAATAAGGTGGGAGGAGGTTAACTCAGCGTTCCAAGGAAGGATCAGGACAGGGGTTATCGTGAACCTGAAACATAAAGACCCCCTCACGTTTTTAGAAGACGCATACTTCATGTTCGCCATTCGAATCAAGCATGCTCTGAAGGATCACCCTCAAATGAAAACCAATACGGACTTTTGCGGCGTTTTTGTTAAAGATTCCCCAGAGGGCCCCATAGAGGAAGCAAAACACTTCCAAACTAAAAACGCCGTAATCGACGGGGAGACCGATTTGAAAGAGTGGTGGTCGGAGCATGTTCAAGACAGCCTAATTATTCAGCTCGAGGATTTCCAAGAGCGGGAATCCGGATGGGCACTCAAGTCCATCATTAATATCGCTGTCAATGTAAACAGGTAATATACTTTCTCTTTATTCTGAATTCAAAAATTAATTTCAAATGTTTACAGATACGAACCCATTCGGGGTTCTTCATACCTCCCCCTGCCGCCTAGTATAGAGAGGAAGCATGCATGCATCAACGTCAGGAACGATGATGATGCATGTTTTGCGTGGGCAGTTGTCTCCGCTCTCCATCCTACCGAGGATTCTCATACTGATAGAGTCAGCAATTACCCACACTATTCCGAGGTTCTTAATGTCGAAGGCCTCAGGTTCCCCATGACAGTCGATCAAGTCAAGAAGTTTGAGAAGCTGAATAACATCTCTGTCAACACCTTCATGCTAGAGCGGCAGAAAAAGGGGTACAAAGTAGTGTCAGCCCGCATCACCAAAAAGAAGCTTGACCGTCACGTCAACCTCCTCATCATACAGAGCACGTATGATGAGGATCATGATGAGGATGATATAAAATATCATTGGGTTTGGGTGAAGAACCTGAGCCGGCTTATATCCAAACAAGCATCCAATACAAAAGTACAGAAATTCATATGCGAGCGCTGCCTACATTACTTTTATTCTGAAGGGAGGCTGAAAACTCACGAAATTGATTGCGGGGAGATCAATGAGTGTCGAGTCCGAATGCCTAGGGAGGATGAGAAAATAGTACAATTCAAGAACTTCAGCCACGCTCTTCGTGTACCCTTCATCATTTATGCGGACTTCGAGGCTTTACTAAAACCCATAAGTAAGCAGAAAGGGAAGCAGAGCGAACTCTATCAAGAACACGAGGCCTTTAGCGTGGGGTACTATTTTCACAGCTCCTACGATGCCTCCCTAAGCAAATACAAAAGTCATCGGGGGCCCGACTGCCGCGAGTGGTTTATTGAAGAGCTCAGGCAAATCGTTGAGGACGTACAACCTATCTACAGGACGGTTAAGCCTATGAGTTTTACTCCTCAAGAAGAGCTAGATTTTGAGGCTGCTACTACCTGCCACATCTGTTCAAAGCCGTTTACTGATGATGATGTTAAAGTCCATGATCATTGCCATCTTACTGGAGCGTTCCGCGGGGCCGGGCACGTCGGGTGCAACATCAACTACCAAGATAAAAGGGTCATCCCGGTAGTGTTTCATAATCTCAGCGGGTACGATGCATCTTTCATCATCAAAGACTTAGCTTTACAAATTGACGGCAATGTCAATCTCCTGCCTGTGAACAAAACTAAGTACATTTCGTTCACCAAATCGATAGAGGGCAGCGAGATCAAGCTAAGATTTATCGACTCTTTCCGATTCATGGCTTCCTCCCTCGATAAACTAGCATCGTACCTGGATGAGCTAAAGATAATGAGGCAGCAATTCCCCGACCTAGATGACTACAAATTCGAACTCTTGACCCGTAAAGGCGTGTTCCCCTACGAGTACCTCGACTCGTGGGAGCGTCTTGATGAACCTCAGCTTCCCCCTAAACGTGACTTCTTCTCCAAGTTAAAGGGGGAAGGTATAACAGATGAGGACTACACCCACGCTAGTCGAGTGTGGGATAAGTTCGAATGTCAGACTCTAGGCGACTATGCGGACCTGTACATGAAAACGGGTGTCCTACTGCTCGCAGACATCTTCGAAAATTTTCGCGACACATCGATGAAAACGTATAAGCTCGATGCAGCTCACTACGTCAGCGCCCCAGGACTTACCTGGGACGCTATGTTAAAATATACACAGATCGAACTAGAGCTGCTGAGAGACATCGATATGTTGATGTTTGTCGAGCGGGGCATCCGGGGAGGCTTGAGTCAATGTAGTAACAGGTAAGTTAACTTTCTTACATTTAAACTTTTGTAATTAACTTTTTCTTTTGTTTAGGTACGCTAAAGCTAATAATAAATACATGCCCGACTACAATCCCGATGAAGCTTCCTCATATCTGATGTACTACGACGTCAACAATTTGTACGGGTGGGCGATGAGTCAAAATCTACCGACCGGGGGGTTCAAGTGGATGAAAAAGGTCCCGCCAGCAGCACAAGTAGCCCGCGATATAATGAAGGTCTCTGACACTTCGTCTAAGGGGTACATGTTAGAGATAAACATCGAGTACCCCAGACACCTCCACGACCTACATAAAGACATGCCTCTGCTGCCCATTCACACCACCGCCCCCGGCTCGAAACAGAAAAAGTTGATGACCACCCTGTACAACAAAGAGCGCTACATCATCCACTATAGGGCTCTCTCTATACAGGCGCTTAAACACGGGCTTGTGCTCACTAAGGTGCACAGGATCTTAGAGTTCAAGCAAAGTGCCTGGATGAAGCCCTATATAGAGCTCAATACCGATATGAGGAAGCAAGCAAGAAATGAATTCGAAAAGAACTTCTACAAGCTGATGAATAACTCTGCTTTCGGTGAGTTTAAAAATCCTTTGTTGAACACAAAACTAATTATATTTTTTACAGGGAAAACCATGGAGGACGTTAGAAAACGTAAGGTAGTGAAATTGGTGTCGGAATGGGACGGCCGGTATTCAGCTAAAGTGAGAATCGCCGCCCCCAACTTCCACAGCTCTACCATTCTCCAAGGGGACCCGGAAGACAGTTTAGTGATCATAGAGATGAATAAGACTGAAGTGTGCATGAACAAGCCTGTGTACGTAGGGATGAGTGTCTTGGATATTTCCAAAACTCAGCTGTATGAATTTCTTTACGAATATTTACATCCTAAATACGGACCTAGGTGTAAAGTGATGTACTCTGACACTGATAGTTTAGTATGTAATATATTATGTAAAGACATTTATACGGATATGAAAGAAGACATTCATCTCTTCGACACCAGTGACTATGCCCCAGACAATGTGTATAAAATCCCCCTAGTGAATAAAAAAGTGCCCGGGCTCATGAAAGACGAAAATAACGGCAAAATAATGACTGAATTCGTGGGCCTGAGATCGAAAATGTATGCGGATCGGGTCGAAGGCCGGGATGCCGCTAAGAAGGCTAAAGGTGTCAAGGGCGTGGTTGTGAAACAAACTATTACCTTCGACGACTACCTCCAATGCCTAAGAACAGGTATGGAGCAGCAGAGGAGTCAAAACTGCATCCGAAACATCGACCACACCCTGTACACCATGCGGCAAACGAAGATAGCCCTGAGTTCTGCGGATGACAAGAGGCAGCTGTTACCTAATACGACAGACACACTGCCTTGGGGGTATCAGCAGCCTCTCATGGAGATCGATCCTCCTGACCCGAACCGCATACCCCATGATCCCCTAGACTATCTAATCAAGCTAGCGGAGCGAGAATTAGACAATATGTGCTGTGATAATTAGTATTAGTTAGTTAATAGATGAGAATGGACGTGTTAAGAATTCAAGACATAATTTATGACGTAGTGATAAGTGAATTAAAACGGAAAAACATTATAGACTTCTGTTTTCCCGCTTGTATACTGTTATATGAACAATTTAGAAAATATGATTTAAATGTTAGAATAGTTAAAGGATATGCGATAGATTTTAGTTCGTACATTACGAAAGCCCGACAACATTATTGGATTGAACATGAAGGTAGAATTCTCGATCCTGCCGGACATGATGTTGAAGAATGGTTAGATCCCGATGATATACAGTTCCTAAGCTTCCCTGAAGATGAAGCTATGTGTAAATATTACGATAATGTTAAAGAATCAGACAGCGTCGAACTATTTTTTAATGACGGGCCTCTGTATTTAGGACATCTTCGAGATGTCATTAATTATAAGATAAAACAAAATGTTCGTAAAATCTTATCTGACAAATAATAAATGTATTGAACATATGTTGTGTTTTATTAGGTTAATAAAACTCTCTTATCTTACTGCGGTTTCCTGCAAAAGTAAACACCGATATTGTTAAAAATATTCTTTATTATCACATTTTACAAGCAATTTAATAAACTTAGTAGGTGATTTACAATACATTTCCGTATATTTAATTTTAGATGCTAACATAGGCCTTAAAATATTATCGAATTGTGAAATACGGCGTCGGAACCGGTACCTATCGACTGCATACTGCATCCAAGGAGACTTACGATCTTCTTCCGGTACTTCAAAGTATTGAACTTTATCATCGAACCTCACACGAGAGAGCTTTTTGGAATCCATGAGTCGTGAGATTTATCTAACCCAAGCCACCTAACATACAGATCAGAGTTGCGTTTCCGCAGCACTTTTGATATGAGATGCACGTGTGGTTCTGAAGTTAACTGAAGCTCCTCACCATAAAACTGACCTAGTATAGGGCGATCCCGCGAATCTTCTAACAGATAAGTGACGGGATTTCCATTTTTAATCTTAACGATTTTAAATAATTCCGTGGACCAGTTCGGCGTGTAACTTTTCTCAAAAGCGGATTTAAACTTCGAAATTCTCACGAGATTTCCTATTTTAAACTTACGTTTTCCAGGCATATCAAAATTATCGTAAACGTTAAGCTGCGTAGTGCTGTTGACGTCACTAGGACGCATGCCCGTCGTACGATGTTTTCGTGAGTTATATTCATTAGTGATCTTATCTAAGATGTCAACCCAAATGTATCGACCTCTAAGGCTGAAAGCTTTATACAAAGCAGATTTTAAAGTACGTATGACTCTTTCGGCAATAGCTGCTTTCTTAACGCTATATGTAGAGTAATGATTGATGTTATGTTTTTTCATCAAAGCAGAGAACTCTTTACAATAAAACTCACGACTTTGATCGGTTTGAATGTTATCGGGAACCCGACCTTCTTTTAAAATAGAAGCTACAGCTTTGGCGACTTCCGCTCCTTTCTTAGATTTTAAGGGTCTAGTCCATAGGAAATTCGAGTAGCAATCGATCATCACTAGTATGTACTTGAAGCCTTTATTAATTGAAGCATACGACTCAAAGACAGCTAAGTCAGATTGCCAAAGGTCATCTAATTTTTTGATAACAGTTCTCTTTCGAGGGAAATTCCGCCTAGCCTGTCTGTGAAGCTCTCGTATCACCTGCTCCATTTTCTATGTTGTTTTTATCGATGACGTTCTTTTTTATACCCTTTAAAATACTCATTTCATCTTCCAGTATGATTATTCTAGTCACGGCTTCTTTTTGAAAATCAGCAACTTTTTGTACAATTATTTTAGCTTCCTTCAAATTGTTGTTAGCATTATCTACATGAGCTTGAAGTCGCTCATTCAAAACCCCTTTTATGCCGTCAACATACAATTTATTCACGGCCTCAAAGGCATTTACGGGGTCGGGGACGTTAATGATCTTAGCTTTCTTAACATCGTAGTTTCCGGCCTCGTCTAACATGAGGCATCTAGCTATTTTATTCTCGATAATTCTTGGAATGGCTTCAATAGCATTCGTGACTCGAGAATCTAGATTTTCAAGTAACTTATCAACATAAAGTTTAGTGACTGCATCATTATTCCCTTGCGGTTCCTTTAATTGGATAATTCGCTTATTACTTGCAACGAATTCCTGACCATTGCGATGAAGGCAGTTTGCTATTGCATACATTGTAATTTTCGAATTGACGTCCGCATGTAGGCGATTTAGGGTATGTCCGCAGGCAGATCGGCACGCATGATCAACGTACATCTTATTGACTCCGTCGGTGTCGCTCTGAGGGCCGGCGAGGTTTACCAATCTTTTCAGGTCAAAATCATACTTTGTATTCAAGTAATGTTTCAGAGTTATGACGTCACTCTCATTAACAGGATCAGCTACATTTGCCAGTCTTTTGTTTCGTATATCGAAATGCCCGTCGTTGCTTAGAGTGAATCCTAAGCCCGGAGGGCCCTGCCTACCCCCTCTGAGTGCAGCATGATAACGACCAAACTTATCTATGCTCATCTTGAAACTAACAGAGTTCGCGAGTTATCCTTGTTATTTATACAATAATATCAGCTTCTCTCAGTTCTTCGATTATAGAGGCAATTTCATTAGCGTGACCTGTATGACCCGCGGTCTTGGATGCGAACAGCAATCTTAGTCGCTCAACTAGTTCCGAAGGCTCATTCCAATACACGTATTCCATAGGTTTCTCGGTGACTTCCTTAAATCCGTAGCCGCTAGTTGATTTAGATCTGAGACTCGGTTTTATAATATGCATCCACTTGAAAGCGCTTGTGCCCCTAAACTGCCCCTTAGGGTTGAGATTACGTCTGATTGCGTTAGTGCGATCAACGATATCCATATACTGCTGTTTATCCTTCTCTGTATAGTCCGGAGGTGTTTTGTAAATAAGGAGATTGTATAAGCCCTCCGTGCCCTTATAAATTCTTCCTTTAATTTCTAAATCAGGCCCTATGATTCTGATATCTGAGTCTCCGATACGCCATTTATCTGTTTCCGTATTGTACAACACCCCATAGGTATGATCTAGATTTTTCTTAGTATCCTTTATCATGAGTTCAACATATTTCCTAGGTAAAGGATCGTACTGATTCAAGAACTCTTCGCCTACATCAGTATCTAATATGAATGCATCGTCATCTTCTTCTTCTTGTATTTCCGGAAGACTCTCCCATTCCTGAGTATATTGAGGAAGCTCGGTCTCTGTAGCAACATCGGCATGCTTGATAGGTTCAGTCTGCATATGTTTTTTAAGTACAGGCGCCGTTTCGGTATGCATATGCCGTACAGATCTCTTCTCAGTGATTTGCTTCAGCGGGGTCACTATCGGTTTGTAAAGGTCCTCAAGAAGGCGCTCGGTGTCCTGCTTACCCTGTTTAAGTTCCTTATACTTTCTCTTAATGTCTTTGCGGACTTTAATGAGATGCCGCTTTATTATCTTAGACTTTTCATCCATGATGATAGGTACTTTCAGACAGACAGACAGACAGACAGACAGCTTTAGACAGGTTCTGTATAGGTGCTGTACAGCTTTTAGACAGGTTCTGTGTACTTCATATGACGTCACCTGCTTATATAGCAGTCGAATCCTTTGCGATATCTACCTTTCTCGGAATCTTTATCTATCATAAGAAACCCGTATTTGTTCTTCCAACATTCCGAGCACATACGTTTAAACTCCTCGAAAGACATATCTGCACCTACGTGATCATCAAACACATGTCTTAGATTTAGGGAGTCTTGCTTAAACAACACAACCACATTAGCGTTGTCTCTTACTAGCTGTTTAGGTATACGAGAATAGGTTTGACAAAGATAGAAACAGTCTATCGAATTATGACGCCCCATGCTGAAATATTCCCTCATAGCGTTTTGCTTATCACAGGCTATGTCGTCGAAAATCATGACTGAATTGGGTCTAGCATCGCTAGGAGCTATCACGTCTGAGGTTGTAGGAAAATACTTTAAAGACGGTTTGAGTATCTGCTCTAAATACTCATACTTGGGTTGATTAAGCGATTTAGAATACACATATACGTTTTCAAATCGGAGTCCGTTCGGATGTTCGATCAGACTTATTACTACATTAGTTTTACCGCAATTACTAGGGCCGCATATTATTGCCCTGATTGAATTAGGCAGCAAGGTTCCATGCTTATTCTTTACTTCAGACTCTAGGAAATCGTGATCGCTCACTGTTAACGTTTGCTTCTGCTTATGGAACTTCATCTTTCTGATCTCTCAAAGCGGCGCCCCCTATATATACTCCCACGCCTACGCCAAATCTCATTAAATGCCGAGACGTCGTACAGGTAAAGGTATGGTGAATACCCTGATAAATAATCTCCCGTTCGAAGCTCACATACCTGGATACAGGTTTTGCGGACCTGGCACTAAGCTGCAAGAGAGATTAGCTAGAGGAGATCGCGGCATAAATCTTTTGGACGAAGCCTGCAGAGAACACGATATCTCCTATTCTCAGCATAAGGATTTAGCTGCAAGGCACGAGGCCGATCGTATTCTTCAGGAACGTGCTTGGCGTAGAGTCAAGTCTAAAGACGCTAGTGTAGGAGAACGGGCTGCTGCCTGGGGTGTCACTACTGTCATGAAAACTAAAAGAGCTATCGGAGCGGGAATGCGAAAGAAGAAACAGCAGCGGGTAGCTTTCAAGGGCGGTTTACTGAAACATATAAAAGCGGCAGTAAAGTTCGGAAATCATCCGCTAGGTGACTCGATTAAGAAAGCTTTGAATGTAGCAAAACAGAGTCATCCCTATACCTAAGCAAGGCGGTATAATACCGTTCCTCATCCCTTTGTTCGCAGGCCTTTCAGCAGCAGGGTAAATATACTAATGATAATAATTATAATAATTACAATACAAACTTACTTCACAGAGCTATCGCAGGAGGGGCCTCGGGAATCGCTAAAGCTGTAACCGATGCTAAAGCCGCTAGAAAACAACTGCAAGAAAGCGAACGACATAACAAAACTATGGAATCGATCGCCTTAGGAAAACGAGGCTCTGCTCTCTACTTGAAACCTCACAAGTCGGGCACGGCTCTTTACTTAAAACCTTATTCAAAAAACCGATAAGGCTGCCTCGGAGAGCTCTTACAGATCAGGATTTGAGAAAACATGCTAAAGGAGTAGCATACTTCAGAAACGTTTTCATGCGAGACAAGTTACCTACCAAGCCTCAGATTAACGAAAGCGGAATAGTAAATTTGGATGATGACAAAGGTCCGGGTACTCATTGGGTCGCATATAAAAAGCGAGGTAACTCGGTGACGTATTATGACAGTTTTGGCGATCTAAGACCTCCTCAGGAGATAATACGCTACTTTAGAGGATGCAACATTCGATACAATTATGATAGAGAACAAAACTATAACTCAGTAATCTGCGGGCATCTATGCCTAAAGTTCTTATATAAATAAGGGGCCTGTATCCTTAGAGCTTAGTCATGTCGCGAACATTCACCTTGACAGGTGTAGGCAACGTGTTAAGCTGCAACTATTTTCCCCCGATCGAATTAGACTCAAGTAAAAACAACGAATTGGGACTGGTGGGGTTTTACGGCTGTAACTCTATCAGAAACATCTTTCCGGGCAACAACAGGCTTTATTATAAAGATAAAGCGATTACTATTCCTTCCGGCGCCTACGAAATCGAAGAACTCAACAAATATATTCAGTCAGTCATTTGCCCCGATAATCGAAGTGATTTTGTGCTGAAAGCGAACAACAACACTTTAAAGTGCGAAATAAAATCTAAATATAACATCGACTTCACTAAGCCTGGCAACATAGGACGTATGCTCGGTTTTTCACCGAATTTACTAAAGGCGAATAAAACTCACGAATCGGATTTAGACGTTCAAATAGTGAAAGCAACAAACATTCACGTAGAGTGTAATATTACAGGAGGAGCTTACAGGAATAACACTTCGTCTCATACAATTTTCGAATTCGATATTTCTGTAGAACCCGGCTACAGATTAGTCAAGGAGCCTTCGAACGTTATATATCTACCTGTAAACGGGGAAAGAATAGACAACATCACTTTAAGACTTGTTGATCAGAACGGGGAATTGGACGACTTTGGAGACGACCAAGTCACCATTAGATTGCAGTTGAACTCGTCTAAACCATTACTAAAGCCGGAAGAGTACCTATTGGATATACTGAAATCGTGGAAGATCCCTGTTGAACTATCGGGATAAAATTATTATGGGGCTGAAGATTTACTATAAAAACGCCGGATGTCGTTCCGACTTTAATAGTCGGTCGAAAGCCGGACACATCACACCTTCGCAAGCTCATTTTCTGGAATCGATAGGACTAAAAGTTAAATATGGAAGACGCATTGACGGAAGTGTTTCATCGCGTACCCTACGTCAACCTGATAGTGGAAGCAAAACTAAGGACGGTGCATCCTAAAGTTAGCACCTTCAACAATTCGGATGACATCAGTCTCGTGATCGCTAAAGGTGATCTGATCACGGCAACCTTCAATAGCACGCTCTATCTAGAAGGAACGTTTACTGTTAAGGAAGAGGGCAAGACATTCACGCTGACTCATAACGCCCCCCTGTGCCTCTTCGAAGAAATAAGATTCCTGCTAGGAGATCAGATTATCGAAACCTGCAGGCTGCCCGGCATAAATTCAGCAATCAAGGGCGTAGTTTCCTACTCCCCCGCTCAATCGAAAGCTCTCACTAAAACAGGATGGCACCCTCTAGGCGAGAACCTGCAGATATCTCCAGACAAAAAAATCATTCAGCGCCTCTATACCGTTAAGTCACATCCTGGGATTCGCCGAGGGTCATCAAAAGGACATCATAAACATGCGTCAAGAATTGGTTCTCGTTCGTGCTAAATCAGACTTGAACTGCTACAACAGTGCCGATACAGATGTCACAATCACCTTGAGTAAAGTCGTATGGAAGGTGCCTCATGTGATTCCTAACGATGAGGAAAAGCTTAAGTTATATCAAGGAATAAGTCAGAACGTATGGATTCCTATAGCATTCCACGAACGCAACCTAAACATTTACCCAGGCTTACCTCAAAGCAAAAACGTGGTGTGGTCAGTAAGAAGCAATACGGGATTTCAAAGACCTCAATGGGTATTGTGTGCCTTTCAAGTCAACAAGAATAATAATAGAGCCGCTTCCGCTACCGCTTTCGACGATGTTTCTCTACAGAACCTGGCTGTTTACCTTAATGAGCGTAGATATCCTTACGAACAACAAAACTACGATTTTGATAAGAATAGGTACATGTCTGCCTATGATGAGTATTTAGACTTCAGCTCGACGTACTATGGTAAGTGGGAAGCCGGACCCTTGCTCGACTATGCGGAATACAAAAAGTGCCCGATTTTCGTGGTGAACCTCACGAAGCAGAACGAGTCTATTCAAAACATAGTGCTGAATGTGAAATTGGACATTGAGTCCCGTAAGGATATACCCGCTAACACTACTGCATATTGTCTCATTCTTCACGACGTCGTGGTCGAGTATCAGCCTTTCACAGGTCTCATAAGAAAACTTCAATGATTGCCGTAATAGACGTTCAAGCCTTCTGCACTCCAGAGTTTACTGCTAAAGAATTATCAGTGTGGGATGGTAGTAGGCTAAGTCACTACCTCTTCAAACCTCCTTTTCCATTTCGCTGCTTGAATGAAGATCTGAGAAGACAGGCGATTTGGTTAGAAAGAAATCATCATGGGCTCCGATGGACTCGAGGTTTCGCTGACTTGAAGGATCTCCCCGAGATCCTGTTACATGATACAGCTCATGTACATACTGTGTACTGTAAAGGCCTGGAGAAAAGTCAATACATACAAAAATTCCTAGGGAGCAAAGTAAACATCCTTGAAGACTACGATTTCAAGCTGGAACCCTCGAGACCTGCCTGTCTCAATCATATTTTAGATATATGTCATTGTACTATAAATAATTGTAAATACCTATATGATGAAATAATTCAAAGTTAATAATAAAGATTTTTTTTCATATCGCTGTTTTATTAGTAGGCTTTTAGTATGATTTAGTTTAGTGTACTTTCAGACTTCGAACGATGCAGATCGTAATCATAGGACTGCTGCTCCTTCACAGCTCTTACGCTACAGACGTGAGCTATGTAGTTAAATATCTACAACGATTTGGTTATCTCGGAAAAAATGAAAACATAACCTCATTCGATGATAGAAGTATCATCACAGCTCTGTCGCTTTTTCAAAAACGTCATCGTCTTAACGATGATGGCAAGTTAAATAATGAAACCCTCGATCTTTTAAAAAAGCCTAGATGCGGTTTGGAAGATAATCCTTTCGGATACCGCCTGCATCACTTTAAATGGCCTAAATCTTCACTAACATGGAAGTTCTATTCTAGTACCCAGGGGCCTATAAACATAGCTACTGCAGCATTTGCCGAATGGCAGCGTCATTCTGGGCTGCAGTTTAGAGAAGTTTTAACTGGGAAGCCTAATATCTCCATTAGCTTTAGGACTAAAGGGCATATGCGAATGGAAAGTAGAGAAAATTGCCCACATGATCTGGACGGGCTCGGTAATGTTCTAGCTCATACGTATTATCCCGAACCGGGTAAGACAACTACCGAAATACACCTGGACTCTGATGAGCCGTGGCATTATGAATTAACCCAAGTACCTGGAAAAATCAGTCTGTATACAGTGCTAATGCATGAAATAGGTCACGCTCTAGGCATTCAACATTCTGAAGACGAAAATTCGCTAATGTATGATTTTTATAATGAACATCTCACGTCGCTAACTCAGGATGATGTTCAGTCAGTTCAGGCTTTGTATGGGCCTCCCCCGTTGGCGGATGTTCCTTCTACAACAACAACAACTACCTCAGCCGCCGTATCAATTCCAAACCCTATAGACGTTTGCTCGGTAAAGGATTTTGATGCTATGCTAATCATGAATAAAAAACTATATCTGCTATACAATCAGTGGGTTTGGTCTATACCTTTAGGAAAGAGAAAATTTGGAAGCCCAATTTATATTCATGATTGGCTTAGATTTCTACCCCCTTTTAAGAAAATTAATGCAGTATATCAAAGGCGTAACGGGCAAATTGTTATGTTTATAGACAATCTTGTGTATCTGATAAATTATCCTAGTTTTCGACCTGTTTATGGTTGGCCGAAGACTTTAGATGCGCTAGGATTTCCGGCTCATAGTTTTATCCGATCTGCAGTGAACACTTACAGCGGGCGTACTTTCATCTTTTATAATACGGACCTTTACGCCGAACTTGATGAGTGCTCCTTAGTCACTAAATAATTAGGATTAATCTCAGACATATTCCCAGGATTGCCCGCTAAGATGACTTCAGCTTTCAGATATACTGACGGCGTCTTGTACTTCATGAATAAAAAACATATGTTTTTATATAACGAGTTCACAAACAGCTTGATACGATCTGAAATTAAAGATATGTCTATATTCGGTATTCAGTGTCCGAATCGAGGGATCTTAGTACAATTGTATAATTTAATGTCGAAGCTGTCATCGCTCGCTATGCTAAACGAAGAAAATGATGATTCTGATAATGACATGTAATTTTAAGTTTATCATAAAACGCATATTTTTTAACTCTATTGTTTTATTTCCATTTCAAATACAGGTAGTATGAACATACGAAGCTTATCATAAACAATATACATAAAGAAGCTATTACAATCAGCGCTATAAAGCTTTTATAATAATGTCTATAAACGTCTAAATTTAATACAATCGGAGTCCATGCGGTATCTGCTTTCTGGTTGTTAGCGAACAGGAAACGAATTTTATAATACAAAAAAACTGATTTCTTTTTCGGTAAATCGATCGTAAATGTGTTTAAGTCGTGGTCTACAAAATCTGCTGACATGTGGGTCCATTTCTCAGGCCACGCTTGTATATCTCTAGATTCTGGTGCTTTACCTGAATTGGAAAAATATACACAAATCCAAGCTTCTTGACTTCCGCGAGGACAGGAAATGAATAGTGTATTGTTATATATTTGGGCTAAAGTAAACAGTAAGGCTACTGTCGGAGGCATCTTGAACAACGTATTTTTAAAATAGGCGGTCCGTCTACACCGTCACCTGTCTTTGTAAAATGCTCCGTGCAATATTGATAACCCTTTAATTGGTTTTGAAGATGCTTCGGTAGTTTATGAAAATTTCTGCTACTGCAGCCCCGCAATATCTTTTCAAGAAATCTATTGATAATTGTTGGAGTTCCTCCGAAGTTAATAATTTAACGTCCATATCGACAGTGATTGTAGGAACGCGTAACAACCCTTATTATATGTTTGCTTTTAAAAATCTGTTTTATAGTGAATGTATTTATTTAGCTTTTTCATAAAACTGGATTTAATAATATTATACAATGATTTTTTACATAAAAATCTTCTAATTTCTTTTTTTAAGAAATGCTGTTTGAATAAAATGGTTTTCTTAAATAATTCAATTTTAATGATTTATTGTTTATTATACGAAGTTGATAAGCCTGCTCGAACAAAAACCGCAAACTTCCTTTTTAGTCAATTTTAATAGATAAAGAGGCTTTTTTTTAATAAAAATCTTCTAAGACAAGTTGATAAAATTTTTTTATTAATATAAGAGATTACATTATGTCTTAATACTAAAATCTTGATATCATACTTTAAACGTTCTAGTTCTATTAATATAAGAGATACATTATTTCTTAATACTAAAATGCTTGAATAAATTTATCATATTTTGTTTCCCCTTGTACATTTTGATATCATACTTTAAACGTTCTAGTTCGATTAGAAAAGCGTTTAATCGAATTTGATAAGTGCATAGAATGCATATACCCAAATTACACATATTTACAAATGTTTTTGAAGATCTTGAACAATCTGTTCAGGATATAAATGCAATACCTCAAGCACACTAACAGTATTATGGGATCTTACTGTATCAGAAATCAAGGTCCGGATGTTGTTAAGGAATTCTCCCGGAATTTGGACTGCAGCTATCAGTATATTCTTGTAATAGGTGTAAAATCCTGATGTTTTCAACAGTTCTAAATGCCCCGAGATTATGCTCTGGACTTCCCAAAGATATTCAAAAGAGCGTTCACCTAAGGTGATGCTTCCCTGGCCTTTAGTAATTTTAATTACTGGCGTTGAATTGAATGATGTAAATAGTATCTCACACCCTTTAAAGTATTCAGGCGCTGTATCTTCAGGCTTCGTAAAATATGCTGATATCTGCTGTTTGTATGCGATCAATCCCCCAAACTCTTCAGGTAGGAAGGTTATGGATTGTCTATCACCCCCAATTTTAACAACTGGGGTAAATGACTCGGATGAGCTGTACCCTACAGCAATGTACTTCGTTCTCGATTTGTTTAGCCAAAAACTTCTTTGGGAAATCAGTTGCAGATCTTGCGGAACTTCTTTCGGCTCGTATTTTCGTTTTTTCACTGATGGAAATTTATCTACCGCGTTATCGTTGGGTTGGTCGACGGATCTTTTTATCAGGAACTCACTCATATCATGTTGACTCACTGAAAATCGAAATAAAAAATATTAAAACATATTAAAAATTTTAAACATATTAGAATCGAAATAAATAAAAATTATAATAAAACTTAAAACATCTTAAAAATCATACTTACTTATAGAGCTTCGCTGAACTTTGAGATGTTGCTTTAATGATTCTTGGTGATGAACTGATGTATTTCCTGTCTCGTCTTTTTTATACTAAATCTGCTTGAGTTCTCTCGGCGGGGCGTGTACCCTGAGTTCATGTGTTAAAATGTTGGAGCGGATGTAAAAGACCGTTACAAATGGTCCGATGTAAAATTTTGGAGCGGATGTAAAAGTTCGTTAAATTTTGGGCCGGATGTCGTTTCCTGTTTCTGGACCGGATGCATCTGAAAATGTTTCGGGCCGGATGCTACATCCTGTTTCAAATTTCCGACCGGATGCTACATCCTGTTTCAAATTGTAAAAGTTCGTTACAAAGTTCATGACGTCATCGGTCGAGCTCAGACCGGAAGTGAATCCAGTTTTTTTGGGCCCATGTTAAATCTCATAAGAAAATGGTGCAGTTCCCCTATAGTTTTACTACTGACGAGTATTTGTATATCGACTTACCGGTAACCTTTTGGTGCTAAGCAAGTACATCCAGCAATAATGTGCTGTATGGATTAACTTGTACTATTACACATTCATTCGACACTTATCATCTGAATATATTGATTTTTTATAATATATTTTCTGTTTCTAAATGAAACTCGCTATATCTTAAGTATGTTACAGAAGCGTTGCTGTCAATATTATCACCAAACTTTAATTGAGGCTATAGAGAAGATATGGTATGATATTCTTATTCTTGCTTGTTTAGCGCTTACTTTTCTATTTTCTTAACGATATTTACAACAGGTTAGTTATTTTAGTCGAGGTAAGTTTTAATTTTTTAATTTAGTTTTTGTGTAGTAGTTGCGGCTTTCGCTGTATACATAACCAACCATACTGTACCGTTATTTTTTGTTTTATAGATGTTTCTTTTCTTTATTTCACAATAGTTGTGATAGTACACATTCATTCGACACTTATCACCTGAATATATTGATTTTTTATAATATATTTTCTGTTTCTAAATGAAACTCGCTATATCTTAAGTATGTTACAGAAGCGTTGCTGTCAATATTATCACCAAACTTTAATTGAGGCTATAGAGAAGATATGGTATGATATTCTTATTCTTGCTTGTTTGGCGCTTACTTTTCTATTTTCTTAACGATATTTACGACAGGTTAGTTATTTTAGTCGAGGTAAGTTTTAATTTTTTAATTTAGTTTTTGTGTAGTAGTTGCAGCTTTCGCTGTATACATAACCAACCATACTGTACCGTTATTTTTTGTTTTATAGATGTTTCTTTTCTTTATTTCACAATAGTTGTGATAGTAGCGTCTATTAAGAGTAGATCTTTACATCCCCTCGATCCGGCTTTTCGCACCGTGCACATCTGATTATTTAATAAAATGTTGTTACAAGAATATATCTTTAATATTCTATACTTGTTTGTACCTTGACCGTGCAATATTAATAATTACCATTGTCAATACAGGATTTTTATGAAATAATAGTATTAATAAAAATAATGTTAATTTGCGCAACTTCTTCAACAACAATAATTAATTTTCAAAAATATTCAAGAATAAATTTTATTTCTTTCTTCTTTTAACGGATCTGGATTTCTTCGGATCTAACAGGTCTAGTTGAATGGAACTTCTCCTTTACTGCTCTCTTTTCTACTGTTAAGTTTTATTTTTGTTCTTTTAAATTTTAAATTAATAAACTATTAAACTTTTATTATTCTTGCTTTTTAAACATTTCTTTAGAGGAAAAAATACATTTTACAACCATTTGCTTTTAGTAATTTTTTCTATCTTTATTTACATCACTACCCTCTTGGTAGCTCAACATTATTTTAGTTTGCAATTATTTTTCATATGTTACTGTTTACATAATCAAACAGTTTATATTTATCAATTCAAAATAGCTTGTTTTTGGTAATTATTTTGATATTATGATTATTGTCAACCAACTAACTGCATTTCAAAACAGATATTAGTTTCTTAATAACCGTAGTTAAGGCTATTTTTGTATTGTTATATTATTGTCAATGAAATATGTAATTTTTTATAATTTCGCTAAATTAATACTTACTTAATTTTTTTTCTTTCAGATGTAACAGCAAGTGAAATCCCATCAACCCAAAATATCTCCCTTTACTAAATCTTGTTCTGTACATGTAACAAATTAATAAAATCAACTCAAACTTGAACCGTTTTACAGTAAATTCTTTATAAATGTTTCTTTATTAAATAACAATAAGAATTAATGATTTTAATTTTTACAGCTGGGGCAGTTAATTCTTATTAATATTATGATGGAAAATCATTACAGTATGTTACGTCGAATATTTGTTATAACTTTCTAAATTTCTTGTGTATTTTATGTATTCTTAATTTTGTAGTTTGACATTCACTTCTCAAAACTGATAAAAATAGAAGACAAATTATTTATTAGCGTTAGCTAGCACGGATGAGTGCAAGATTTGATATTTATTTCTAACAATATTTAGCGTGAAATAGTGCTTACCAATTTCTAAAATCATGTGTTTTTATTTCGAATGGTAATAAGTTACAAAAGAATTTTTTAATGTACAAACATGAGTGAAAATAATAAGTTTGGTCTGCTTTTATTTATGTTAGTTAATATTTAATTTTTAGCAAATCAAATGATTATTAGAATGAAATAAATCATGATTATGGAGTTCCACAAAGTAAGGCTGGAAACAATAAACAAGATTATTAGAATAACTGCTATTTTATTTTAAGCATTGTTAATAAATATAAAAATGGCTGGATGTATATTTTAAATTTCTTGGGTTAGGTTTAATTATTAAAACAGCTTAGAATCTTAATGTTATTATAATAAAAGAGAACTACATCTGGCCACTCTCTTATGCCAAAATTGCAAATTTATTTATTTATTCCACTATCCATTACCCACCTGCTGATAGCATTTTTATGAGAATTGGAGGATGTGTGTAGTTGTAAATAATTTAACACATTGTAGAGGGAAATGTCTTGTACAATTCACTCTGTCCAAGAGTATTGCGGTGATCTATGAATGAAATAAAATATATTATGCACCGTTCCAAATATCTAAAAATAAATTACATATACGGTGAATTAAATTATGCGATAAACACCACAGATATTGTTTATTTCTCTCAGCTAGCTCAGGTTTGCTCAGTAAAGCATAAATTATTTGAATTGAGACTCTTATTTGCATTTATGCCTGGAAAGAAGAGAATAAACTATCGTAAGCTCTAAAACTTCTGTAAGCTGGACAACTGCTACTCAACTCTGAATTTGAAAGACAAGAATGCTGGATATATTTATCAACGTCAATTAAACACATGTATGGAATTTACAACACAAGAGCTTTATTAAACACACAAGAATAAAATCAAAAGGAACTTCAAAATAAAAATAAAATGTTTTTCAAAAAGATACAAATATTAAATTGAGAAGTGCCTTCTCAGGTTTGCTCAAACGTAATAAAAAGTAGTAGAGATCTGACATAGGATAACTACGGTCATTCGTTTGAACAAACCAACATAAATAAACTTTGTTTATAAATAAAAATCTTATTAAAATAAAAATTAATTTTTATGAAAAGAAATTTAATTGTTTTCTTTACTTGAAATAAAGTAAATTCTTAAAAGAACTTAATAAATTAAATCAAATAGACTTTTATTATTTATCAGTATGAACTTTGTACATTAAATTCACTGCTATGAAACCAAACAGCTGATTTCTTATATACAAAATCGATATGTCAATCGATAAAAACAAATTAAATTCACTTGAATTTATTTAAACGAAGAACACTTTCACTTTTATATATTCGTAACACAATAATTAAATCTTCATTAAATTCCTGATATTTATCCAGGTAACACTTTTATATTAATTTGTTTTCAATAACTTTGTTTATTATATGACACTTGTCAAAACCATGTGGTTATAAATCTAACCTCAAATTTACAGATATTTTATCTGGAGTCGAGCATGGGTTTTGCGTTGAATGTTTTATCGACTAATTTTGTTCCAAAATGCACCAGCTTATATAGGAACTGCCATAACAATTGAAATCTATGACATTTTTATAAAATAAAAGAAGATCAAACGACACTCGTGACGTCACTAATCCAGAACAGCTATTTCTGATCTTCACTAATCCCAAATCTGTTATGATGAAGTTGTAGATCTTAAAACGCTGATCAAAAAACTATTATACATGTATAGTCCCAAAATGAATGGTAGAGAAGATATTCACAAAAAAACCATTAGACAACGTACAAACTCATTACGATCTAATTACATGTACATGTTAACAAAACAAGGTTTATCCTTTTCAAAATAGCTATAGAAATAGATGATATCGGTAACATTAACAATTTATCTATAAAAATACCTTTACAACTTACTATAAACATGATTTTTCAGTATACGAACTACTATAAATACGAATTAATACTCAAAGTTAAGCAAATTATGCATAAAATGTCCAGCATACACTGCTCTAGGTGCTTACATAAAAACAATGCTGAAAACAGCAGGATAAAAACCAATAAAAGTCTGTTAGCACGAAACGACAGGATTCAAATACCTTCATTAATTGTAATGGTCAGAAACCTAGTGAACAAATTCAAAGATTAATTGTATAATGTAGTCATAATAAGGTTGACCTAAATAATCTATTTTTAGCAAATCAACACTGTAAAACTGAGCTGGTGTCGATGAATATAGAAAAAATCTGTCTAACGCAGAACATCGTAATGTCAAAATTCCAAAATGGAAATAACTTCTTCCTAACAAGTGGAAAACCGTTCCAAAGTAATATGGGTTGCCTAAACATAATTCTAATTAAGCAATCTAACTAGATTATATCCTTTTTCTGAAATTGAAACCTAATTTTATTTATTGAGCATGAAAAAGCTAGGTTAAGTTGGCATGAAATCTTTATTTTTAAGTTTTTGATTTAAATATTAATGAACCTAATTGTGGTTCTAATTATTCTTATTAATCCTATTTATGACATGCCATGTCCCTCTTTTAAATTATGACCAATACAAAATATTCGTTTTAACGTTCACGAACATTGTTTGATAAAATTTTCAAAACGGTGATATTATATCACCTCAGTATATATTATTTTAACTCTTTTAAAGTGCACCTTTTTCAGCTCTGGATAGTGTCAGTTTAGAGTTAATTCGGGTCCATAGTTTTTACTGCGTAGAAACTTTTAGATATAAAAATCTTAGCTTAATCTTGTACATGTGCTAAACTTTTTTTATTTTAATTTATCACTATTGTATAATCAAAATTGCGAATATAGAGACCACTTAACTATGTAATACGTATTAATGCATATCAATGATGTACCAAGGTACAAATTACATTGTGATAGTTACTACAGAGCTAGTTTTTTATTAAATGATTTCATTTCAAATTTAAAATATTTTCATTTTGACTTGCTTATCTGCTAACGGAATTTGAGATATACTTAATTGCTGAATAAAATTTTATTTTCTTTGAATAAGTTGGATTGGTTGTATTAAAAGTATTCCATTCTCACTCTGCGTTAATTTTAATTTTATAAGATTTTTATTTGTTTACAGTTTAATTAAATGGAAGTGTGAATCCACACAAAATATTAAAACAAAGCTTGGTTTTGATAAAAAAAATAAATTCTTTTAAACATACATATTGTGTTCAGTAGAAATAATGTTAATGTTTGTGGAGCCGGATAAACGTTATCTTGAAATGCATATATTTCAATTCAATAACGATCGTCCTAGCTTCGCTTTGTCTGGTTTCGACTTTCTATATTATATCTCCTGACCTTTACACGTCTAAAACTGAGTTTTTGCAACGCAATTTTAAATAGATGGCTACCAAGTATACGTTAAATGTTAGCAAAAGCTAGTGCAGATATTTTCTTTTCACTTGTATGTTAGATAGAAGACCTTATTTATGAAATTAAGAAAAGAACTTTTGCTATTATTTAGTAGAAGCGATCTATCATACAAGCTCAAGCTAATGCCAAGACATTCTGATGTCGCCTTATAGACGAAGCAATAAGTAAAGTTCTTTTCGTTTTACACACCCACTATGATACATTAATCTCAGTTTTAATTCGAAAACCTTTATAAGTTATGTTTTCAACTTTGTTATCGTACTAAAGAAGATTTATGTGCCCTATTTGTAGATTTCAAGTAAGTGGAATACACTTAAAAAGTTTTAGATATAAAAAATAGAGTACTTGTATGCTTAGCAAGCACTACCCAGATTCTTAATACCAGTAGCATTAAAGTTTTTTGCTATTATTGTATACGACACTTTCACGTACTTGAATAAAGGAGACCCTAACATACGTATCTACATCTTATAGTTTCATTTATTTTATATTCAATGGTAGCAGTGTTCTCGCCAGGAAAATGGCCTAATATGTCATTCTGCATCAGAAATGGAAATCTGACCCTAGAGAATGAAATGCAAAGTGAAATCACAAATTATGTCTCCAGTAGAGATTTGTATGTAAAATAAATTTGTAAAGATTTCCGGAGGCTAGTTTTCCAATTACCGTTTCGGCTGTAACCACCAAATTTGTATTAGGAATTCCACTACTGTCTACTAATAAAACATAACTGTTAAAATCAATGCTTTTTAATAACTGAAGTCTAGCTTGAAAAAATCCTTTTTTTTAATTTGAAAGAAATTGCTTCGAATACTTTTTGCTAATACCGTCCTGTTATATGTCGTTTGAATTTAAGTAGTAAATAAGTATTAAAAGTAAAATGGTCGAGATAACCATAACATTGTAAAGTGTTATGCGATATGTATTTAATTCTAGCCTGCCGAGTTGATAGAATATTCCGAGCAGGAATATTGGTAAAGTCTTGGTATGGAAGCCCAAGTCTTTGTAAACGATGACACAAACGTAACGTTCTTGCTATCATAAACTGATTATGTTTATTACCAAAAGTTTACTCGATGATGTTTTCTGTTTTAAATAAAATTGGTTATTAGTAAAATTGTTCACACTTAATTTAGCACATTACGTACTCTAATTAAA
The DNA here is from genome assembly GCA_929113105.1 of Agrypnus murinus. Lineage (NCBI taxonomy): Eukaryota > Metazoa > Arthropoda > Insecta > Coleoptera > Elateridae > Agrypnus > Agrypnus murinus. The sequence continues at coordinate 91,145,361 of OV816026.1, forward strand.
AATCGCCCTTTAATTTAATATTAAAATTAGGCTTTATTTTTTTGTATTCTTCTGTTTATTTTTAATGCCATTAAAGAACGTAAAAAAGTAATATCTACACAGCTGTCTTCTGCAGTCTGATTTTATTGTAATAAATAATATAATACCCGCAATAGGCTAGTTACACTAATGAGAATTTTAGTTATTCTTCTTAAGCATCATAACTCATAAACCAGAACAAAATATTTTATTTACAAGCACATAGTACGAAAGAAAAATTGCCTTCATCAGATCATAAACAGTACCTAGAGTTTAATGTTTATTTATTCCATGATGGTTTCAGTTTGTAACGTGCTAAAATTGCAGGATCCATTTTAATACACTTACTTGAAAATGTATTTAATGGAAATAATCTTAGTACGGGCCTGTATATATGAATATATTTTTGTCAGTTTAAAATTGCAGATTTTCTTTCGATCATAATAATGTTTTTCGTTAGTTTAGAAAAAGGCTTTTAAGCCATTCTCATGCAGATAAATGTGTTTTTAGTAACAAGATATCAAGATAAAATTATTTTCTAGATAAAATGACACGTACAAATTGCATTTAAACTAAATTTATGTTTCTGCTACGTGCTTATTGCAGGTTTGCTAAATAGATTCTTAACAAGATACAGATAAAAGCAAGTCTGGCCTGCTTTTTATATCAGACCTCCCGTGAGAAGTTTATTCCTTCGTCTTACTAAAATAAAATTAAGAATATTCTAGAAGGATTTTTCTATTGGTGCAATGTGTGTCATTTTAGTTTCCAATAGGGTGGTTATTTTCCCTTTCTTGAAAATATTATCGAGAAGATAGTTTTGCTTCCACCAGTGAGTCGGACAGGGCCTTCGAGCCCGAGCTGCGGGCGGTTGCCCCAAAGCCTATTATGGCGTTTTTCGTTTGCCTACTTTTTCAAAATTACAGTTAATTAAAAGGATTATATGATACAGTTTGCGAAGTGTGAATTAGTTGTTTTCGATATCGTGTTGTGCTTTTTCCGTTTACAGTACAAAAGGAGCTTAAGTGCTTTAGATCACAGTTTAATCTTTCGTGTTAATCAAATTAACACTTAATCCAGTGTGTCATTAGTTTCCGATTTAGGAAGGGAATTCAATAGTAATTTGAATTTTCCAGTTAAATAAACCTCAGTCTGAGGTTTTTCCTTTGCTATGTTATAATAATATTGTGGATTGCAGGATTTTGTGTATGATCGAAATATTACTGAGTGGGGTAATGCAACTTTCTGATCATTTAATTTGTGCCAGCGTGTAAAACCTTTAAATGATGGACGTTTCTTTTGGCATTATATTGGTTCAAATCTTTATTAATTTAAGGATACTGCCAATTTATGTATGAAGTAATTACCGTAAATTTTAGTTATAAATCAACGGTTATAACTTTATCATCGAAACCAGTGATCCATAGTTCTACATGTATAATGTGTGAGGTACTTTGTACCTAAAGTTTAAGTGAATAAAATTATTGTGTGGTGTGATTTGGGTGTTATTGTGGGCCTACATAATAATAATAATCGCCCCCTATCTCCCGCACAAGCTTATAGCTTCTGGGGCCTTGGTTTAGGTATTGGTTGTAGTTATTATTATTATTATTATTATTATTATTATTATTATTATTATTATTATTATTATTATTATTATATTATTTGTGGTTTATTGAATTATAACCTACCAATTTAACGAGGATTAGCTGATAGATTATATCCTATAGTAAGTTTGTAAATAAAATTTGCTTGTATCATTGTTATGAAAACTTTTTGTAAGTAAAGCAATTATTAGAACATTACCATCAGCGAATAAATGAGAATTTAAACTAGAATTGGTTGTGATAATGTTGGCTCTTTCATTTGTTGTTATTCATTTACATTAACTTGCTTAACGTCAACCTGACTAATTATGATTCGTTATTTAATTTAATTAATTTTGATCAATCTAATCAGAATCTCTTTTCACTTGTGGATTCTGATATGATGTAATGACTTCAAGTGAATGGCGCCCATATTTTTTATTATTTCTAAAACGTTATTTTTTCTTTAAAATCTATGAACTTAAGAAATCAGTACCTACCCTGAATGATAATTTGTCAATAAAAAGAGATCTCATCCGGTGCATAAGTACAGTAAGTATGGTTCTTGGTTTTTAGTAAGTAATATTTAAGTATTTTATGATTTGTGTGTGTGTTACAGTTGATATCAAATTGTGGAATGTTTAGTAATTTTTTTATAGTGAGTAAAAAGCTTATGTTACAAGTTTTAATAAAAATGATTACTGGAATACAGTAATTATTCAGGTTGATAATAATCTATTAACATCGCAGCTTAGAAATCGTAATGGTTTTTAAATTAAATTCAAAGCGTTCCACACTAACAAATATTGCCCTTTAATACAATTAACTTGCCTTATTAGGAAACCAAATGTTCTCTTTAAAAATCAGATCGCAGTATCGTAGTTCTTAAGACGAATAAAGCAAACCTTTATTTATACGCCCTTACGTTAACGTTATACGCCCGGTGAAGTATTCTCCACATAATTTGTTTCAAGATTCGACTCCTTTGTCACATCGACTGTAAACATAGAAGTCGTACTGTAAAATCTCATTTACCGAATTTATAAACATAAATAACTGTTACGGAGTTTTAACGAGTGGGCTCACTCGATGAGACGTTCTATTGCACACTACTCTTGCATTACTATTTAAAGTAAACTGGGTAAATTATGGAACTTTTGACAGTTAACCAAATTATTTATAACAATTAACCATTTTGTTTGTTAGTTGTTGCTATGCCGCGAGACTTGGAAGCTTTACCAACGAGACATATATACTATTTTATTCACAATATTAAACTTAAATAATAAAAATAAAAGGTTATTATAAATGATTATTTTAAAATAATCTATCGACCAAAAGAAAATTGAAGTGAGGTTTTTTTGTTCACTGCTAGATAGCAATGTATCCTCTGAGTCTGTAAATTTTTAAATTAATTTAATTCATTTTTATTTATAAAATATAAAATACAGAAAAATAAATATTAAGACTAATATTAAATACAATTTTTAGCGTTAAATACATTTATAAATTTAAATCTGCTAAAACGTCTGGTTTTAATTATTATTAAAATTATTTATAAATAAAAGCTTGATATCTTTTTAAACATGGTTTAAACTCCACCAGTGCGCCGTCCCGTCTGCGAGACAGGGCGGCACAGCGGCTATTATCTTAAGCAGACTATAATTTTCTTAAAATTTAGGCAATAAACTTCAATTTGTCGCTGCTCGTTGGTCTGCCAAGTTTTCAAATCTGTCACTTCCCACTATTTTTTTAATCTCTCTCGCCCGGCAAACTACGGTTATTTCGCTGCGGAACCGGTTCCGACCGGTTTCTTGTCACAAATAATCAGTACAAGAAGTTTCAAACGATTTCAAATCAGACAAATTTAATTTTCTTTACATTTTTACAGCGCTCTTCTCTTCTTCTTCTGGATAAAGAAATACCTGTTTAATCAAATTCAAAAAGTTTTCAAATGAGTAGTAGAAATAAAATAGTACATTTGAAATATACTATTTCGGCAGGAAAATTTCGCACAATTTTTATCAAGTAGGCTGATTTTTCTTAAATTTTAAGTGAGTAAGAAAGACTTTCCATGACATGACACAACTTTGACACAGTATCATAGGCACGTCAAAAATGACTATTGCAATAAAAATAAAATAATAATTTGACGTAAGTACATTCCACAGAATTCACGGAATCGCACAAAATTTTCTTGCCGGAATAGTACATACTTATTGCAATATGATTGCGAATGAAAGCCTTAACATTCGAAGTCATTACGAGTTTCAGTTTTCGAAATGGAAATAACCAATGTACAGTTGCGGCCAAAAAGTTTTCAACGGTAATTTATCAAGTTAGCATATTTTTCTGATATTCACATCGTATGAAGCTGGCTTGTATGCTATTTATGACATATCAAATGAATAAAAGTGACGTCTGTTGTGAGAATTTAAAAGTCGAAATTACGCAGTGGCAATAGACCATTGAAAACTTTTCAACCGCAACTGTACTTGCTGTTTTCAAAATTATCGTACATTGTATTATCGTACCATACAATGTTTTTGCATCTAAAAGGTCAACATTGTGAATGTCATTGATAATATCAAAAAAATGTCCCTTTTTTATAATAATGGAAATAGTTATTTATGATGAAGCTGAGTTAAGTAAGATATTGTAACGAAGTTACAGAATTTTAATTAATTATTATGGGTAAAAAGGTAAAGTGGTTATCGACTGTTGCAATCAGCGACCGCTCGGATAAGCCGCCGACTCAAGCGAGTGCACGCGTCCCTTTCCTAACCGATATTTGGCGTGCGCCGCTTCGTTTTATTCCTACCTTTTCTCCCACGCTCCGAGAGCGCCTATATAAACAGGTGCGGAGAGACGACCCAGGGGCACCCCCAACCGCGCTTACAATATTATCCACACCTAACCGAAAATTGGGTTAATTTTTCATAACTCACGTTTTCCACACAACATTTTATCCAACACCTCTTTATTTAAGTTCAAATATTGAATTAGCAATGTATAGTTTAGTCTATATTTTTTAATGGTAATCAATCTGATACTGGATACTAATAATATTATGCAACGTAAACTGGTGATTGCTTGGGATTGGTCTGCAATAGCAGCCAATTACCATTGTACAGTAAGTAAAACGTATTTTTACTCACAAATAAGTGAATTTCAACTTAAAAACATCCGCCCTTATTTACCACCGTTTTTCCAGGGTTATCAAAACTTAGGGGTAGGTTACTGTATTAAGTTTGATTTTTTTATTTTATTTCAATAAATGCAATACAAATTTAAATCGGTTTATATATGATAATGCAGTTGCAGGAAAATATTGTTTGCATTTTGAGCGTGAAATGTTTTAGCGCGTTTGAATATTTGGCAGCTCGTCAAAAAAGATACATTCTTACACGCTAAAAACATTTCGCTTTTTAACTTAACTTTTAAACTTTTTTAACAACTTCGTGAACTTGAAATAAAAATAACTATTTTGCATACGGAGTGTAACTAATATAACTAGAAACCTCGTAATGGAAGGTGAGACTGTAATGATTTAGAATTCATTTTCCTTTTCAACATGTGGTCGCCTCCTGCTTGCTAATTAAACTTAACCTAAACCTAAACTATCAATAAGCGACCTCCATTAAGTAGCTTCTAGTTATATTAGTTACACACCATATAGCCAATTAAAATGTTAACCTTATAGTTGTTTTTGTTATTTTCTTAGTTTTTTTAAATAGTGAAAAAAGCATTTTTTTTCTCAACCGAATTAAAATACGTTTGTTTTAATACTACTATTTGTCATTAAATTTATCGTTTTTGTTACAAATATTAAACATGTATGAGTTGCGAGTTAACATTTATTCATTATTAAAGCGAAGTGTGACCTAATTATAAACACATGCAAGATAACGCCTCGAGCGAAGCGCCCACATCTGTTACAACGAAAGCAGCTGCAGTATCAACCCACGGCCACGTGTGCGCACAGCAAGCGCCCACATATATCAAAGCAGGAAACAGCGGCAATACTCAGAACTCTATCTAATGCATTTTCTATTTATTTCCTAGAGGAAGTAGAATGCTATCATCACGTAGGCACAACCCACGGCCACGTGTGCTTAACTGAAGGATTTTACGCCCACAGAATGAGTATATAAAGACCAGAGCTTTGTGGGACAGGCCAGTCTGAGTTACGACGAGGCTTAGAGATAGAAACTGATTACCAGGGTAATTGTTTACCTTCTTTCAAGCAATACTCACCCAGAAAGCCGTATAAACTGATAACCAGGGCATCATAATTACCAGTTTTAAGTTGAAACTGTAAATAGTATTTAAGTGAATATGCAAATGCATATTGTGTAAGTTCACGACAATAAATATCTTATTGTGCTTAATAGTAAAGTGTGTTCATTTTTGTAACTTGGACTCCGTCTTTTGCGTTTTTAAAATAAAGTACCATTTTTAAAAACGCTGCGTGGGATGCTGCACTTTTGATTCTAGTAAAAAAATTACATTTAATTTTAAGAGAAAAATAATAAATAGGTGTTATTCGAATTAAAATGGGCACTTTTTTATTATGTTATGCAATAGCGTAGACTTAGAAATTTACGCTAGTAATAATATTTTGTGCCATACAGCAGCCATTACCAGAAAAAAATATTATAGTTTAAATTCCTGCCATATGTGCCGTGTTAGAACCTGAACCATTAAGAGATTGTTTATAAATGCTTTTTTCGCCGCGAATGTTTTGACAACTTTTCTAATCTGAATTTTTTTAAAGTTGTGAAGTATTTGAAGTTAGAAAATAATAGTGCTGAAAAACTAGATATAATTAAAACTGTGTAAAAAGAAGAAATAACAAAACTCATCATTACTGTAAATAGCATTTATGCTTACGCGTTAAAGGCACTTTGACTTTGTCTGACTTGTAATTTTATTCCTAATAGAAAAAATGAGTCATTCTTATATAAAATTCATGAATTCCAATAAAAGTTTTTGAAAAAAGTACGCGAATTAAGTTTAAAAAAGATTTGAAAACCAGAATTTAACAAATTTGGTAAATACACAAATTTGTCTAAGTCGACAAATCTGACTTATACGTATTACAACACAACACTTTCGTTGCTCGGTGGACAAGTACGTTACTACTTGCTGAATGGATTAACTCTAACAAGGTTGCAGGTCGATGCTGTATTTATAGGTTGTTCCTCCAGGATGTGGCTGGATGCAAGTTTCTTTGTTTGACTTCGTCCTTGCTTTGACTCCCACGTTTCTGAGAATCAATGCATAGCGAACATGGCCTAATAAAGTTGCTATATTAATAAATAAATTACAATATATTAAACTGAACAAAATAGACATGCAGTTTAAGTATTAAAGTGAATTGATCTATGGAAATAAAAGCTATATGTAACACGCATAATTTTCAACGGTAGCAATCATTCACTAACTTATATAAGTAATTACATCTCAATAACCATAGTCCTTTGGAATTATTAATCACTGATTTAATGCGTACGCAAACAGCCTAAAAAAGCATAAACTTGTTTATTAATAATAAGTAGATTAGTAAAACTCACTAACAAATCAACAATAAAGTAGAAATATACTTTACGAACTGTTGTTTTGAGTGCGTAAAATTCAACTTTAAGTACTGTTGTTTAAGAAAAATGACCTAAATTACAATTTAGCTAATTAGCAATTTAAAATAGTAAAAGAATATATTGAGGTAGTTACGGGAAGTTCTATTTTTCAAAAAGCTAAATCGAAAATAAACATAAACTTGTTTTTGTTACTTATACTACTTCTGAAACTTCCATACAATTACAAATCTGGGAAAGTAGAAGGAAATCGAGATGTGAAGTTTATACTTTGTTTACCTTCGCTTAGTTGTAAACTTCACAAAAATACTAACCGAGACGAAACATAAAAGTACCTATTCGAAATGTTTTGGATGACATTTAAGATCCCTTTTGGCAACTTTTTATTGCATTAAAAACTTTATAAAACCGTCTACTCACTGTTTCGTTCTTTTTTCTGGGGTATCCTTGGGCTTTCTTTTAACAAAATAAAACTTTTCCTAACCAAAATGTGTTCTCTAGGTATACTACGCAATCGGATTTAATATATCAGGCGATTTGGTGAAAGGATTGACTCGAGCTTTAAAAAATCATAAAACAAGTTTAATTTGTAGTTTACCTTTATTTCTAAATTTATTATTTTTTTTTTGTTCTAAATTTAACAAAACAAATAGGTAGGTTTTAAAGGCGTGGGCACGCAACTAACAAGTTCCATAATCGTCCTTTAAGCTTTTCGCATTGTACGTAATTAGTACGACTTGAGAGAGAGGCACGTGTAAATTTTACAACTTCAGCAAGCTTCTTAATGCTGTTGGTTGTGCAGTTTTATAGCTGTTTTGTGTGCGATAAAGCTTAGGTCCACGCGTAACAAATTCGAGTGTAGCAGAGGTAGTAGCCCTTCACTCTATTTAATCCCAAAGTGCCATCCATCTGAGGCAGTGTCTAAGGTTTTCTTGTTGTTACTCACGGCGAAAGGGTCAACCTGAATTCTAACTTAATGACTTATCTGGTTCACAAAATCCTGGCTGAAATATCGTCAGCTACAAGTACACCAGTGAGAAGCGGGTGAAATAGTTTTCCCTTGATTTATAAGGAAATGAACAAAAATAATTTAATTAAAAATTTTAAATGCTACATTGCCTACCAGTAATGTTAGTATAATTTAATTGACTTACTTTACAGAAAGTAGCAGCTCTTGGGAATCTGCACAAGTTTCAATCTGAAATTATATTCTTGTATTTGCGTTGCTGAAATAGATGTAATTTTCTTCGGTGACGTTTGTTGGAAAGATATTTTCCCTAGAGAATCGCGTTTGAAAATAGATACAAAATTAAATTGATAGCCTGAGAAGCTCAAGTATTGCCTTTGTTAGGATTTTGCAATATAAATTTAGAACAATATTGTTTGAGTCCATTCTAAGCTTGAATTTGACGTAAACTAAATAACTAGCTCTCTTAAATACAGATAGCTTTAACCTGAGAGCTTTTGTATTTATCATCACCAAGTATTCCTTTACACTCATGTTTAATAGTAATAGTTAAGGCACATTGTACACTTGGGTAGGTACTTGAAGTTTGTTTTAGGTTTAACGACAACCGCATCATTAGTTGTGATAATGTTAACATTTCTAAATAGATGAAGTTACAAACAGATGCGGTACTTGTGGGATCACAGATAAAGATTCTACAAAAGTTATGTAGTTACAAGGCATTTTAGGAGTTAAAGAATAAACCGATGTATTACAATGTTTTATTGAATAAAATTAAGCTAAAAGATATTAAGCTTCAGTTAGTATATGAACTGTAAGTTTCTTTCGTGACGATTTAAGGTATTTATCTAAAAACTCGTGAACGCGTAAGTATTTCATAGTCTTTCAACTTTTAGCCTATTTAAATAATCATTGTTTCTTAAGTAAATGTACCTACCATACGTGTTAAATAATAGGTAAAACATTCTCATTATCACCGTTTATTACTTTATTTAAAAACACAAGGAAGAACCTAAACACGTTCACTAAAGCTTTAACGACTCTAAATGTTAACAAATGGAAAATTCTACGCGTCATAGATATTATTGTAAGTGCCGAAAAAACCTGGTCAAGCACAGTACTTTATGTAAGCTATCAAATCATAACTATCTTTATTAATGAAAGGCTTATACAAATTTGGGAAATTGCATTTTTACCACGCCAGAAAAACGAGAGGTGCCCAAGTACCTCTAAATGCAATAACGTTGTTATTGCGAATGTTCTATACTGTAATGATACTTTTCATATTATTTTTATTCATACATAGGTCTTTGCACATAAGGAAAATTCTCAACATATTTTAAATGTTTACTTATATTTGATTTATATAAAGTTTTGTTTTTTTTTCAAAATGTTTCCTTGTTGGTATTTTGGCAAATCAAGGGTTTGCTGCAAAATAGAAATTAAAAAGAAATAAATTATAGGATTTGTGTTACGTTTTATATATGTTTTAACAAAATGTACATGAAAAGGCACGAATTGTTAGGGTATAAGGAATGATGGAGATTTAATCTCTTGTCAAAATAATGTACACATTATAAAGGGAAAATATCAACGATTGATTAAATATTAAAGGTAGTCTCGAAAGGTAGCGGACAATAAACGTGTCTCTCAAGTTGAGAAAAACCAAATAAAACCGAAAAAGTTTTGTAAACCAAAGTAGTACTAATAAAGTTCTTGTAATGAAAAGGATTATAAAATGGAAAAAAGTTTAAACAATTAAAAAATTGTAAAATAACTGTATACAAATATATAAATGATGTATATTTGAAGAAAGGTTTTAACAATAAAATAACTTACCATAAAGCGTGTTCTAGTTATTATGTGGCGTAAATAAGAACAATTATCCTGTTTTGGATAACACATTATATATTCTATAAGCCTATAATTCTATAAGGTCTTGCAGAAATCAAAACAAAAGTCCAATTTCTTCATACGTATTCAATTAGTGTTGATTCAGTTAGAAAATAAGTGTTGTTGTACAGTATCTGGCCATATTATTAGGGACATCCAATAATTTGGATGTTAAAAGTTTTATATTGTTAACACCAAGAAAAAATTTTGAGAAATGTTTCACGTATGTTTTATTAACCCTTCTTGTATTAACAAGCAATTCAATAAAATAATTTTAAGTAATAAACTGGTATAAATGGCGAATTTGCTGAACATGCCAATAACTGAAGAGGGTAATGTCTTAGAGGATACTGACCAAAATTATAAGTAGATATTTTACTATTTCTGTGGAAAAGGGTTTCTTGGAAACGTTTCTACGATTATTTTCTACAGAAATAGTAAAATACCCTTTCTTCAGTACCCGATAAGAATTGTATCCTTTAGTTATCAGCATATTCAGCAAATTCGCCATTTATACCAGTTTATTATTTAGAATTATTTTATTGAATTATTTGTTAATACAACAAGCGTTAATAATCACACGTAAAACATTTCCCAAAATCTGTTATTCTTGGTATTAACAATACATAACTTTTAACATTTTAACATTATTCGATGTCTCTATTAATATGGCCAGATACTGTATTGCTAAAGTAGAGTAGAGTGAAAGTGCTATTATTAAAAATTACTACAAAAGAAGAATTAATATTTACTTACATGTATATCATTAGAAGTTTTTTTTATGATTAAATAAGATCAGGTCTTTTGTACGGTAAGTTGTAAGCCTGCTTTATTATTAAATTATTTTTACCTTAAATAAAATTTAAAATTTATTTAATCCATAGAGATATCGCTTGCAAAATCCAGAACTTACCTACTAAAGTGAGGTTATAATTTTGTTAACAACTTAATAACTTTTTTCTTGCTTAACTCAATAGAGGTCGATTTTTTTGTAGTAAAATAATTTCTAATCTTCAATTATATCTGATTGAAAGGTTTGTATTTTTTTAAAAGAAAACAGAACCACATCCTTTAAAAAATATAATTATAAATAATCAAAGTACATACTTTATATTTCACTTAATCGAATGAAAACCACAAACAAAGAAAATCATTACAAATTAATCGTTTATTTTATCTTTAAACTCAGGTATTTTAAAACCAGATTGGAGTCTCTATTTTCAACACGCGGGCTAAATAAATGTTATCATCACTGTGAGAAGAATATATATTTGTAAATTTGCATCCCTGAAATAAGGCGCTTGATAATTTATAACAATAAAATTCTCTTATAACAAATTGTCAAATATTCATGACAATACACTAATAACTTTAATATTGCATATTAAAATTATAACCAAAAAAGAAATGTAACTTATTAGTTGCAATCAAATTGTCAACAAATCAGGCTTTTCATCTTTTTCCCTTTACATTACTGTTTAAAGTCATTTAGCTCCAACACTTGTTCTTTGTTTGAAAACAATCTTAGGATTTTCTGTACAATCTTGACTGGAAAGACTCATCTTTGGGTTAAATAAATAAATAAATAAATAAATAAATCTTAAACTTATAAAATGGAGTTTTAATGTTTCTTAAGGAAACTTTGTTTCTCTAAGTATTTTTGCCATAAACAAATTGTATTGGTAATAGCTGACGCCGTAGATCTTACAGTAACCAGGAATGCCGTTGATTGTAAAATGAAAACCTTTTACTTCACTGCTTAATTTTGTGATGCGTAGGGTTTCTGGGTCTCGACAATTTTGCTATTCCGGGAATAGCAATAGTCCCGGGGACTCGAGAGTGTTTTCTTCGAAAGTCCCGGGAATCCCAGGTAGTAATTTTACATAGGCACCTAACACAATATTCCAAATATTTGTTTTTAAAATTGCTTCAATTAATTCTCTAATCACTTTGTCCCAGAAGTTGCCATTGGAAAACACAGCAGTACATAAATAAATTTTCTGATCATAAAATTGTTTTTCTCGCTTTTATGCCAAAACCTTTCTTGTAGTGTTGTATTGTTTGCCGGTACGTGTTAAGTTACTCATAGCTTTTGTAAAACATTTTTCCTAAATATATTATTAGCAATAGTTCGAATTGATATTCCATCTCCTGCGACCTATTGAGATACATACAATCACACTCAAATTCTTTGTTTTGCAAAATTTTAAAATCGATTATTAATTTTTAATTATTTTTAGGTACAAGGTGCGCTATCTTCAATACTTTTTTAAATGCTATCCGTGCCTGCATTCTAAATGCCGCATTGGCCCGTTAGAATTCGAAATTTGTTTGAGGTAATTATTACATTGGCCGTTTCTACATTTTTAAAACGATTTCAAACTACGATTTGGTTTATTTTCATCTTGAAGCTAAACAGAAAACATTTTATTTATAAATTTAATAGGTAAATAAAAGCGAGATGAAACAAATTCAGAAATCTAATAAATACACACTACTATAAGCAATTAATTATACTATTGCCATTACAAAAACTATTAGAATCTTCTTGAAATCCTTTACCTATTAAAAACAACCGAATGTTAAAGAGATGAAGACCATACTTCAATATGAATTTTTAAATAAACACAATCTGTTTAGGTCTTTAAGAATACTGCTTTACCTGTTTATATATATAAGAGAGAAAATTCCGGATGGGGCCCTTTTTGAATATAATTGAATAGAAGCTGCAAGTTTACTTATAAAGAATGCTGAGACGAGTCACCATACCTAACGGTACTTTCTTACTGAAACTAATTCCTTTACCTTCACTGATTGTTTATAGATAGGTTGTAAACAATTTGTATGTGTTTGCAAAAACTGTTTAGTGCTTTAAAAAAACTGGTAAAGAAAACTAATAATTTCGTTGTAACTAAGAACCCAAAAAAGAACTTTTCGTGTTTCTTTGTTGCATGCCTATTTTCGACGTGCGTTGGATCGTCCGTCCGAAACTCCATGTGCCATATTTGTGTTATATATACATTTATTCAATTTGACATGCACGTCAAACTTCCGCATTGGGGGGGGGGCACTCGCAGTGCAACACATGTTGATGTACTGCTTTAATGTGTGCGTACGAGCATGATAGCGATATACCAGTTTGTCGTGTGTCCCGAGTTTGACGTATGCACCCACCGCCACTGGTATTGGAATGTATATATAACAGCACCACGACATTGGAACTACACAGACTTGCCTGCTTAACTGATGCCCAATTAGCTTAACTTTGCCTCTGAGATAAAGTTTAACTCTGATGCAACAGTAAAATATAAATATGCACTTTATATTTTACCAATCCACTAATATCAACTGAATTATCTACGTCAAGGTAATCTAAATAAGTAAATAAATACACATTTGTAAGAAACAAACAATTAGATCAATAACTAACACAATAAAAACATTTAATAAATTCAAATTTATTCAACGCAATAGACAATTCAGACTAGATTATTTCAATAATACGACAGCTTTTCAAAAATAATTAGTGTTCATCTAGACCTAATAAATATTTAAGATACAAATATAAAAAGTCATTCTTTATTGCGTGAACGGTTTAAGATTCGAGCGAGGTACGAGTGAGCCCTAATTAAAACATAATTATTGCTGCCTGTGGTTATTATCTTTAAGCTTAATTAGGTGAGTAATCGGATCGTGCCCGATAAAGTATAGTTTTTAAATAATTCAAAGTTATCTTGTGTTGGCTACTAATTTAATAACCAGGATAATATGATCGCTCTCACCAGTCTTTCGTGTATCCTCACGGTTGATAGGTTCGCTATCCCCCTATTGTTGTGTGGCCTGAAGAGAATTTACCATGTGCTTGCTACTAATCTCCAAATAATTTCTTTAATTAAAGCAAAACAAGACTAACACAAATTTCGACACCATAAATTACTTTTGTTCCGGAGTAAATTAGTTTTTCCTTAATAAATTGCTAGAAACTATGGTATGGCCATGAAAAGTTTACATCACTCACGGCTTTTTTCGTCGTTCAACAATGTTAATTCTGCGAAAAACGAAAGGCCGTAAAATAAAGATTTTTTTTAGAATTATTTCGGTTTTAGCAATTCTCTCATTATATAAAATTTAATAAACTAGAATAATTAAATAAAGTCATTGGCGGGGTAATACGGCGTTATTATAATATTTTATTTGATTAGACCAAATAAATGCTTTTAAAATATACAGAGTATGAAAAATTATTTAAACTGAAATATTTAAGGAGGTAAGATGTCGACAATTTAAACTTTTGAAATTATTCCAGCAAATTTAAGAATTTCAACAAAGTTTTTAAAAAGAATAGTAGCTTCGTAACGACTAATCAATAAAAATGCTAGTCTTGTTCCAACAAAGTGCCACTCATAATCGGCCTAAGTCTGTCATCAAGACCGTAAATCATTTCATATTTGAAACTTGTTACCCATCTAATGTATTCCTTCATTCAAGTTGGTAAATAGAGTTTCATTCATTTAAACTTTATACATCAAAGGACTGTAGATAGTAGAATAATAATTGTTTACCAGGAAGAATCTATGATACCTCTCTGAAGCTGTGTAAAAGGAATTTTCTCCTTTATATTATAAAATTTCTAATAGTGAAAAACCTATTTTATTTTAATGGGTATTAACATAAACAAGACATAAATTTAAAGAGCTGGATTAATTAATAAAGAGTGATCTCTAACGAATTTTCACCAAATTAAATCTCTGGAAGTAATAACGCCCCTCTTTATAATATTCATTAATTTTTTTGGTTGACGGCTTTATTAAGTAATCTAAATTAGGTTTTTTTATTAGTTTTACAGTAAATAGAGTTTCATCTCATGTTTTCTGATTTTAATGAAGAGTGTACTGTTACCATAAAACGTGCCAGAAGTTTATGTATCTTCTATGTCAAGCTAAATATCGATTTACGGCAACAATAAATAGCAAATATTAATAAAGGAAATTAAAAGTAATGAAACAATCTTAGATTATTTTTTAATTAAAAAGTGGAAACCCTTTTGTAGGCAGTAGGTACTCTAATTACTTTAATTAAGTGCAGAGTCATTTTATCTCATTGTTAAGTGACTTCGCTGAATGTGCTGAAGATATTGAGACAATGGAGTGTACCACATAACAAATGAAATCTTGATGAGCATAACTTTGGGATGATGTAGTTATTCACCACATATAGTGCTGCAATATAAAAATTAAATCTAGGCCTAGGAGTTTAGGATATTAAAATAAGTTGAATCTAAGTAGACTTCAATTTATTTTTTGTGCTACCTGAGAGTAAAATAAACTAGACGCTAAATGCACTATAGTTTTATATTTAAATTAATTACTGCACCTTCAAAACGATAATCATTCATTAAACCCACAAACATGGCTAAAACTGGTTTCCCGAATGTACTAGCTTTAGCCACATTTTCAATTTAGGTAAAATTATTTAACACTAATATTTAAATTATATTCGCGGTTTCTACAAATGATATCCAGGTGTAGTAGCCAGTTCAGCTACTATCGAATACAAAAGTTCTTCTTCAATAGCACCAAAAGACCAGAATTCATTACCCTCTATTTCATAGAATAACTTGAAAAATAATACATATATCAAATTACAAACATTTCCAGATACATACAACACTATTAGCTACTTGCATATAATATTCAATTCTGCCAAGTAGTTATTGAAATATTAATTATTAAAGACACAATTTACGTCAAAAACTCCAAAAAAAAACGACATTTTGTAACATAATATGGAAAAATTCATAAATCGAACCAGATACAAATATATCATCTTATACCAAAAAAATATCTATCTAACTGTTTTTGTTTGATTAATTCGAACAGTTAGTTTTTTTGCTATGTGCATTCAAACTCAGTGCTCAGAACTTTTGCGTAGTAGCGGGAACTGGCCATTACACCCGGACATCATTT
Source organism: Agrypnus murinus (assembly GCA_929113105.1). Lineage (NCBI taxonomy): Eukaryota > Metazoa > Arthropoda > Insecta > Coleoptera > Elateridae > Agrypnus > Agrypnus murinus. The sequence continues at coordinate 91,161,388 of OV816026.1, forward strand.
GATATTTCTATAATGATATTGTTAAGATAATACCTCCACCGGTGCCTACAAGCAACTGACATTTTTTCTCGACAATTCCCTTAAAGTAGCTGTAGCCGGTACCTCTACATTATAATAAACTTGTGAAACTTATTAATCTTTTACTATTTTTTTAGTTTTAGCGGCATCAACATCTGGGGTTATTAGCCGCTTATACCCAATCAAAAAGTAAGAACAAACCTGTTCTTATTCTAATCTCATGATTTTTTTTTTCAATATACGTATCACAATATGATAAATCACAGACAGGTACATGACATTTAAAAGACATTAGAATTTCGATTTAAAATAAACATGTAATATACGTACGCATTGGAGTAACAATAGGTGTTAAGGAGTGTGGTGGAAGATGTTAAAGAATGGGATAGGGAAGAGGGAGCACGATTGCACAGTAAAATAAAATTGTATATAGATAAATATAAATGAAAATAAATGTATATATATATATATATATATATATATATATATATATATATATATATATATATATATATATATATATATATATATATATATATATATATATATATATATATATATATATATATATATATATATATATATATATATATATATATATATATTGATAAAGGGTACCTTGTCACCTCCAAAGTAGATACCCAGCATACGTTGTCACCTCATATATAACGTTGTGACCTCCGTTTTCGGAAGTCACAACGTTTTGCCCTGTTTTCGACTGTATAAGCATATAGATGGTGTTAGAAGCCTAAATTCAAATTTTTGTCTGGAGGTGATAACGTCATACTTATACTCACAAAATTAATTTTTAGTTCAGCTGTAGATCGCTGGCGTTGCCGTCGCTGTTAGTTGTATAATTGCCAATACGATGTCACCTCCGCCTGTATATGTTGTTTTTTGTATCATGTACGGTACGTTGCAGGCTCCACACATTGGTAACGTTGTGTACAAGACCTAAACCACTCAGGTATATAGAATTCCATCGAAACCAGTACCCCTGGCGTAGTTTCGGCCATTTCACGCTACCTGAATTTTTACAGACACTTTTTGGGTATAGTAGCAGCATTTAAATAAATATTTGTAAACTACTCAGAAAATTTAAGGGATCTCTTGAATTGTACGTCATTTTTAAATAGTTAATGATACTTAAGAACAATAAAATAATAATTTCTATTTCATTTAAAAAGTTTTGAATTGAAAACGACTTTCTTTGAGATATGAAAAAAATTAAATAGGAAATACGTTTTAGTCGTAATTATGTATAAATAAAAAATTCATCTGTTTACAAAATGATCATTTCGGATTTACTGGATTATTATTATTTGATTATTAATTTAGGAATTGTCATATGACATATGATATATTCATTCTCGCATCCACAAAGAAAGATTTAAAATCTTTAAAATCTTCAATATTTTTAGTATTACAATTAATATAATAATTAATATAATTTTCAAAGAAAAATAATTTTACTAAGCAAAATAATGTAACATTTGGTATGTAGTTTGCAAATTTCACCAAATTACCCGGTTAATAAAGTTTTCATTGACATTCTAACTATGTTTACATTTGATGAAGGAAAGAATAAGTCTGAAATACTCATTTTGTAATATATATTATGTAATTAGGAGATCAAGCGATATTTTAAATCCAAGAAGATGTTTAACGCCGAGGCGCCAGCCGAGGCGTTATAACATCTTCGAGAATTGCATAAGTTGTTTTATTTTATTTCGTATTTCAATCCTAATTTCTCCCTTTTAAAATCCATCCGAATTTATTGTATAAAGAAGCAAGTTGCCTTGTCTGTGTCATCATACGCGTAACTAAGGAGATAAAAAGCAGCATGCATGCATGCATGTGGCTATAATGCAACATCAAATTATTTACGTTGCCAACAACAACGGAGATCAAGAACGTCTTGAACTCCGGTATCATTGACAACGGAGATCAAGATATACTTTATATTACTAATTGTGGTATATAAAGAATTGTTTGAAATACGAAATGAAATAAAAAATATTAACTGTTTATATTTTTACATAATTACGACTAAAACATATTTTCTATTAAATTCCATATTGTAGCGGAAAATAAAACCTTACGTCATAATCTTGACATGAAGCTTTACGTACTGAAAGGCTTAAACAAACGTCAGTTTAACATAAAGTGTCGTATTTTTATTATTAGTATAGTCAATTTTTGCATTAAGTTCTTATTTTTTACTATCTAAAGATAGAGACTTGAAATCTTTTCTAATGCCTTTAGTACTGGACCAATATAATATGTAATATGTTTAATATGGGGGCACGCCCCCCTGGTGGTTGATTCTATTGATTCTAGAGAGAAATTCAAAGAATCTAAAAGTGTTTATAATGTGATTTTGCAAAGGACTACGCTATTTTGGTTACCTTATTATGTAACCCCTTCGCTCTGCCCTAGTAGTAGAGTCAATTTCTGCATTAAGTTCTTATTTTTTACTATCTAAAGATAGAGACTTGAAATCTTTTGTAATGCCTTCAGTACTAGACCAATATCAAATGTAATATGTTTAAGATAGGGACACGCCCCCTCGGGGGGTTGAAATCCCCATTTTAAACTCCCAATTTAACAACTCGGGAAAACTATGTTGGAGGGAGCTGTGAGGTCGTTGATTATGAATCAAATAAGGAAATCACAAAATTCAAAATGGCGGACACAAAATGGCGGTATTTTAGATTGAAAATGCGATTTACGCCGGTCCTATTGATTTTAGAGAAAAATGAGAAAAGCCAGAAAGTGTTTAGAATGTGATTCTGCATAGGAATACATAATTCCGGTTACCTGATTATGTAACCCCTTCACTCTCCCTTACTGAGAAGCCCACTAGGGTTGATTGAAGGGGGTTACATAATAAGGTAACCAAAATAGTGTATTCCTATGCAAGATTACATTCTAAACACTTTTTGACTCTTTGGATTTTTCTCTAAAATCAATAGAAACGGGCGTAAATCGCAGTTTCAATCTCAAATACAGCCATTTTGAGTTCGCCATTTTGTATTTCTTAATTTTCTCATTGGACTCATAATCAGGAACACCAAAACCTCCCCCAACATGAATTTCACTCAAGTTAATGGAAAACTTCCCGAGTTATTAAATTGGGAGTGTAAAATGGGGGTTTCAACCCCCCGAGGGGTAAAACCGCCATTTTAAACATATTACATTTTATATTGGTTCAGTACTGAAGGCATTAGAAAAGATCTCAAGTCTCTATCTTTAGATAGTAAAAAATAGGAACTTATGCAAAAATTGACTTTACTACTAGGGCGGAGCAAAGGGGTTACATAATAAGGTAATCGAAATAGTGTATTCCTTTGCAAAATCACATGAATTTTTCTCTAAAATCAATAGAAACGGCGTAAATCGCATTCTGAATCTCAAAGGCCGTTATTTTAGGACCGCCATTTTGAATTTTTCAATTTTCTCATTGGATTCATAATCAGTGACTCCAAGAACCCTCCCAACATAAATTTCGCTCAATTTGGTTGCGTTATTAAATTAAGGGTACAAAATGGGGGGTCTCAACCACTAGGGGGGCGTGCCCCCATTTTAAACATAGTACATTTTATACTGGTCCAGTACTGAAGGCATTACAGAAGATTTCAAGTCTCTATCTTTAGATAGTAAAAAATAAGAACTTAGGCATGTTTTTTGCAAAAATTTACTCTACTATATAGAATGACTAGGTTATTATAAAGCAGGGGATGAATGAACTTTCGTTCAAAGAGAAAAAATTGCAACACATGAAAAAAAACGTTATAGGTCCTGTAAATGATTCTCCTTAGTTATCGTTTCAAGATTTCAGACGCGACTTCTGTCTTCCTTCAGAGATCAAACTCGTTCTGTAAAGTTTCATTGCCGGATTTATAACATAAATAACTATAAATCAAAAATGTTTCTTTTTATAACATTCTATTCGTAAAAAAAATCCTATACTAACATCCTATCCTATTCGTTTGTTGGCGAAGGAAATGGACATGAGCTCCAGATCTATGTCGCCACTGATCAAGGAAGACCTTAGTATGAGGACTGGACACTTGTTAACAGCTCGACATAATGAAATAAGAAGAGTTGGAGACAAGTCTCATTTGCAGAGATAGGTGAAAAATCTTCATCGCCCAATCTTGTTTCCCTGCATTTTATATTTGGATTTAGGATTGATGCATTATGATTACAATTAAAGTAATTGTCAAACAATCCACATAGTTGATTTGGAAAACCCGTTTGCACAACGCAGCTAGGATGCGTGAACTCTCCTAAAGTCATTCTAGATTCCTTATAGGAATCGAGCCCAATTAAGTAAAATACTTGTATTTACCCTATAGCGGAGTTGTTCACATGATAAGATTATTATTTATTTATTATTTAGGCGGAGTTATTTATCGCTCGTAAATAGCAACAAACAAAGTCACTTTAAATCCAAATAAAACATACTATTTTTTTCCACTAGGGTAAAAGTGCCTCCTCTCTATGATTAGAAGTTTAGTCTAGCAATACCAACAATTTTTTATTAGAAGAAAAAAAAATTAAAACAAAGGTCTTTGAATAAACCCCAGCGTGGCTGAATACTGGACAGTCAAATGTCGTTTTCTCGACATTGATCCAAGTGTAGGCGAATTTTCAGATATCGAATCTTGGTTCTCTAACTCATGTTTAATATGTATTTATTTTTAAGCGTTTTATATGTATAAAATGATGATGTACTTCAAACAATATTATTGCTTGGGTGATTGTTAAATCTAAGACGGCTGTGAAAACTGCTGCAGCGCTATATTTCCAGCGGTGTGTTGGACGCACCGATCTTCACCCACATTTCAAGCAATTTTCAGATTCTGAGTCTCGGTTGTTTAATTGTCACTCGAGGGTTAATCAACAACCTGATACTAATTTTCGGTTCACTAAACGTTGTACAAGTCGGAGCCAATGTTCAGAAACCGAATCAGGGTTCCTTACAACTTGCCCAAGCTTCAGCCAATTTTCACCCGTTAGGTCAATGCCAGTTACCCATAGAATATACTTAAGTCAAATATCAGATATTATTTCGCTTTAGCTAGTCTAAAGCTAAGTACTCACAGCAGCGGATCCGCAGGCGGATGTCATACGATTGGTCGGATTGAGTCGATTTGACTCAAACCGACCAATCGTATGACATCCGCCTGGGGATCCGCTGCTGTGAGTACTTACCTTTAGTCAATCTCTACATATCAAGTGCCGGTTACATACTTATCACCCAAAACCTTAGCCAACTTTGAAACTTAGGTTCGCTAAACTAACTCCAGTTTTAGCAATCTTCAAAATTCAAAATCTTGGTTTCTTACCCTTCGGCTAAGGTTGGGTCAATATTCATATTATATTTTGCTAAATTTCTGTAAATGTGGTTTATTGTAAAGATGGATTAGTGGTTGCTAACCTACTGAATTCTTATGAACTTAAACTTACACTGGCAAGACTAAAGTGTAAACTATATTGACTTACCGACTGTACATATATATTTGCACAAGAAGACGTACACTATGAAAGTGTTAGGTTTGTACGGTCTCAATATGTGTTGAGAGTCTAAGACATTAATCATTTATACGAATTTTCGATTTCTTCGTATTTATTTTGTTAATGAACATTTTATATCCAACACAAAAATTGACTTTGCATTCAGTTACGGCGAAACAGTAATGGTAGACTTCGTTGCTTGTTTGCACTAGCATTCATTAAAGGAAAAGGATTCTGTAATAGTTGCTTTGTTTCTCAATTACCAGCCTTGGTACTACATTAACATTCAAGATCGGTCCAAGACTAACTTTAGTTTTATTGCGATATCGGTGTCATTTATTGTCTTATAACGTATTGGTTTTAGCCAATAACAACCAATATTGGGTAACTCTGATCTTTCCATGTCTGAGACCAAGCTTGGTATCAAATTATCATCCCTACTTTAGTCTAGCAGTGGGCCATTTTCGGATATTAAGGTTGTGCCAAGGTTGATAAACATTGTTTCAAACAAAAGCTTATAGTGGTATTTTGTTTTAAATGGAGAGCCGCGATTGCTAACATAATTAAGCGTCAAATAAACTGCCACTTTTAATTCTGATAATGCAATATACCTACTATTTATCTATGGTTTATACAATGTTATCAAAAAAGACTACATTAAGTTAAACCTGTCTTTAATGTGGACTTAAAGTACACGTTCCATAAAACGTACATGTTTTGTCGTTAGTAAGTGCTTTATTTAAAACATAAGTTAAAACATAAATTTACAAGAGGTAGGTACATGTATAACAGTGTAACATACGCATTCTGTATTTTGTTAGATCAACAAATGCTGGAAAAAATGTCTTAAGCAAAAATTCTATAAAAATGTTGATTAATTTGTTGTGTTTCGATTTGTTTTAATCTTAATAAAGTTGGTAACTCTTTTTGTTAATCAAATCACGGGAAATTCAATGGTCCTACATGATACGTGCGTGACTTCGGAAACAACATGCATTTGTTGTAAAAACAATATTTAATTTGTTTATATTCAACTCTTATCGAGTTTAGTAAAAATTAAAAGAGTATCTGCCTTTACTTCAATCGAAATGGAATCTGGATAAAAGCATATTCAATTTAATCGTTATTCCCGAGATTAAAAGAAACTATATAGAGATTAAGAAGAATATCATATTTATACAAATACTACGTTACATAACTGATTTATGTCTAATACATCTAAATTTCAAAAATGTGCTATACTAATTATACGCAATATTGGTACTGGTTGCGTTCTTATTGACTTTTATTGACAATAACAAAAGAATTCCCTTTTTCTGGTTTTGTTATATTTTCAATTCATTATAGAAAGAAATTTCTTTCTAATATATCACCGATCTAAGTATTTCTAATCAAATTACTAAAGTTTTCATTTAAAAAATACAACTTTGTGAAGTAAACCAGAAATCAATGATTATAATTAGAAAAGCCTTATTCAACTAGTCAGTGCTACTCATAAAGACGGTTTAATAGTGTCGAAACGGCTTTTTAATATCTTTAATAACAATTCATAAGAAATACAAAAACGACAATTTCCTATAACTCAAAAAATAAAAAATAAGTAAATCGAGAATGCTCGCTTGTTTTCTTTTGTTATCTGGCCACTAAAATGTCCTCGGCGAGCAATTTAAACCGCCCGATTTCAACATCTGGAGACCCACAAGAGAACCTTTTTATGAAATGTGCATCTATGGAATGTGGAGTCAACGCTCTGTATATATAACTGCACATAACGGTGGTATCTTCTGACCTCCGAACACTTGGCAGCGCTGCTGGAGGTAACAGCGAACTATAAGTATCTTCTTATATATAAATTTTGGAGGTCGGTTCGTATCTTCTGTATACTCTATATATGACAAAATAAAACAAGGGAAATAATTTCCCCTTTCTTGAGATTCGGATTCTAGAGGTTCCCCTCATCACAAATATAACAAATTTTTAGCAATATATCCACGGGAATACCCGGAAGTCAGGCCGTCTCCTCTGTATGACGGAGGTGACAGCTTAACAGGCATCAATATATATATATATATATATATATATATATATATATATATATATATATATATATCGATAAATTTTTCTATATGAATTTGCATTCTAAATATTATTTAATGTAAAATCATTATTCAACTTAACAAAAATTAATTTCAACTAAAATTATATATATATATATATATATATATATATATATATATATATATATATATATAAGAAAGAGTTATAATAATGGGATATATATATATATATATATATATATATATATTGGTTTAATCGACGTTGTCGGACCCGCTATATGGTAGGGTCGTTAGTAGACCCGCATTTTTTGATTTTTGAAATGTGTATATTTTACATAATATTGATCTATTTCTGATAAGCAATATTTAAGATCCTCGAGGGGTAAAAATATATGAAAAAAAATATTGGTGATATTTGACAGTCGTTCTTGAACCCGATACATATTACAGTGTTTACAGACCCATTTGTATAATTTTAAGCAAGCCTACCTACGCTACCGAACCCAGCAACGTTGCCGAATGTATAAGAGATAAAATTACGACTGACGTAATGATTTCGGGATGCTAAGCACATAAGTGATCTTTATTTTTGTTGATTTGTTCGTAAATTCCATAAATAACCTTCAACGCAGAAAAATTAACGTTTTCCGTAAAACGATGTAACTCTGAAAATTATTATTAACGTGAGAAAATAGCATTGAGCCTCTTTTGTTCTAAAATACATAAGGTTTATGAAAATAATTGTTTTTTAATAATTTGTTTTTAAATCATTTATTTTAACATGATTATTTTTGTTTACAGGAATACAATTAAAAGTTTCGAAGACACGTCATGTATATGTGTTTTGAAAAAATAAATGTTATAGCCAAATCTTTTGACCTCCTGAACATTTTACTGTTATGTTTCTAGCACAAATAAACAGTTTCTAAGATATGTATATTTTAATGCCACGGTAACAGTTCAGTCAAATTAGTAAAAATAGAGGGGAATTGAGGTAGATCCTTGGATTTTTTATAGGCCTTCTTTGTGATATTTTAAATAACCCCTTAAAAGTTACTACTCAAAAGTGGTGAACCAGAGAAGCTGATGAGGGTAAGCCATGCCCCCAGATGATTTTTACTGTTTTTTCAGAAACTATTAGGTTTATCAAAATGGAGCCAGTTAGGTAAAATAGGATTTTATTTAACTTTCATACCAAAAAGCTAAGAAAACTTTGTGCGTGTTGTCTTGTTTCTATGTAATTGAAAACGATCATATGTCACACAGACAAATAATTTGTATCGGTACATATTATACGAGAAGCTTCGAGCATAACTTTGTGTGATTTAATGTTCATCATGAAATAGCTATGGAAATCTCGTGAGCATCGAACGCGATCCTGGTTCAGTCTTCTTCTATCTCAGCATCTCCAGCAAAATCTACGAGGCGATATTACTATTATTATTGGGGTTAGTCATATGGTAATTCTCGTATTGGCAAGATACATTTTAGGGGTATACCCTGTACTAATAAATCTTTTTAGTGAACCTAAAACGTACAGGGTACTTCAGGGTTTTTGGATCTCTCTTACTTCGTTCTTTATATTGATATTCGTATCGAGTAATTTTTTTCTTGAATGGTTTTTGTTTTGGAATTCTAAGTTCACGACTTTATTCCACGCCTGCTTTAAAATGTAGCTACATATTTAACAGTAAATGGGACTTCACCCATTTTAGATGTAGGATATCTCGAGCAGACGATGCCAATTCCTGAGGGTCAATGCCTTTGATCAAAATTGGCCATTAAGCACAACATATCTATGTTCAAAAATGAAATGTTACAAAGCTATACACCTTCAAAATAAAAAAGTCAAAAATGCAATTTGGATAAAGTTTTGTGTTCAAGGACAGTTGTTATTAGAACATACATTAGTGTTATTTTGTGCTTGTGATAGCTGTAGCGTACCCGCTACCGCTAGATACGGAATTCTGTGATAGTGATATGTTTAATGAATACACCATTGAATGCAAAATTTAATTCTTCACAAAACAGGTATACTTGACCCAAGTCGAATAGTGACAAGTCGAATAATGCTCTATAAAATGCAGAAAGAAAATAAAGGTAAAACGTCATGCAGTATGACGTACAAACGAAGTAAGAAAGATTTCAAAACAAGGTGAAATGCCCTATACATTTTGGTTTCTATAAAATAATTGTCCAGTACAGGGTATTTTCCTAAAGATATTCTTTTTACTGCAAAATTATCATAATACTACAACCAACAATAACAACAACATCGCTTCATGAATTTTGCAGAAGTGATGCTAAGGTTGCACTGCGAACTCAACATTTTTTTTTCTTAGCTAAGTACTTGATGACGCATACAAGATCGCAATAAGTTATGTTCTAAACTTGCTCCGTCAAATGTATTGGTAGAAATTGTTGGTCTACATACTCAACTTTCGTATAAATTGCATGTGTGATAGTATTCATCAATAGGAACAAAAAACTCTTTTTGTTTTTACGCAAATCGAAAAAAACTTGCTAAAAATGTCAACTTTTGGAAACTGCTGGAAATTATAGTCAAAACAAACTGCGACATCACCTAGCAGCAGCCGCGTCAATGTATCAGATAGGCACATTCAGCTCCAAGTGTGATTCTTAGACCAGTGACCTGCTACCCACTTTTCAAAAACCATTCTTTTTTCGGTTATTATGAAAGATAGACACTAATGATTTTCAGCTGTTTTGTTGCATTTTATGTGTACTACCACCTATTCAGAGGATACGAATCTTAAGTGAAACATCCTGTATGATATATATTCATGCGCCAATTAAATAAGCTTTATTTTATCTAACCCACTTAACAACCAGTCCATAAACCTATCAGTTTTTGAAAATAAAATGACAAAATCCATCTGGGGGCGTGGTTTAATATTGATATTTTACAAAGTTCAGGATATTATCTACTCGTAAACATGAACAAATCAAGCATAAAGTCATTTTCAAGTTTAGCTGACCAAAATACACTAAATTTGATTAGTTTAACCTAGATTAATAAAATAGCAGTTTCTATTTTTACTGTGCGTTTGTACAGTTACAAGAAAATTATGGAATGTTCGATCCCTACTTTCTGTTTAATGAATTTGAAGGTACAAAACAGTACTATATGGTGGTTAAGTGCCTTTAACAGAAACGTCGAAAGGTAACGAAGAAGAGAAAAAGTTTTTTCAAACCTGGCTCAATTCCGTTATATTGCACTTGTACTAAGTTAAAGATCAATTTTTATTGTGTTCTGAAATAGCTATTTGTGAATTGGAATATGTATTATATTCTTAGTGACGAATTGTACACCAGAGATTTTCTGATTACATTTGAAATATATGTAGTTCTAAATATACCAGGCGCAAATCATATTAGTCCACCCTGTTTCATTTTTGTTAAAGAACGTCCCACAGAATCTATTCCGTTTATCTTTTGTTCTATGAGGTGGCCGTTTCTTGTTGCTATAGTGAAGTGCTGCTACTGCATCTACCCCATACCAATGTTCATGAAATTCAATTGGGGGTTGCAACATACACTGCCCCTCCGAACCTTTTGAGTGCCCTGTTTCCATTAAGTAATTTTACAAATTACAGACGAGAAAGTTTTCCTTCAGTGTTTTAGCAAAAAAGTCACAAATGATGCTCAACTTAGTTGGCCCATTTTAATTTTTGATAAAGAACATCTCACGCTTTTTACCCTGAATGGTCTACGACGTTGTTATTTATTGGTGGTATATAGTACATATCGTCGTTAATGCATATGAACTTAATTCTTTAAAATGTTGTAACTAGTAATGTTGCAGTTGCGATTTCAAAGAATTCATCATACCATCTGTAACAAAGTTTTTATAAGCATTTAAACCGCGCTCCTGGAAAATTGCTAGAAAATAGTTCCGCTAGTATGCATTAACGTCGACGATATGTATGAATGAGTACTGTGATCCAGTGATAAATATGTATGTGTGAGTGTAGTATCCAATGCAACGAATATAAACAAGGAGTCAGAAAATAATTCTGAAACCAAATAGTTCAAGCATTCATTCTCTCATCTTAACAGTAAAAGAATACAGATTTCATTAACCACAAACAGTCTTTCAAACAAACAAACACAGAAGATATTACATGTGGTGAGCGCCGACTTTAATTGAACACGCAACAATCTGTCAAGAAACTTACTCTTGCAAGCATACCATTCGAGATACCAGGATCCTATTTATGAAGCAGATGTCGAGAAATCAATTAGCATAATTCCAGTAGAGGATCAATACTCTCAGCACCACCACTACCAGTAGATGGAGCAGTTCCATCGCTGAAGTCATAATCTATCTGAAGTCACGGTTGTATAAAGTTTTTTTCTGTTCTAAATTTGTCTGCCATCAAAACAGACTATCTACAGCATTTAAAGAAAGTATTTCAACGCCTATATCATTACGGTTTACTATCAAATTAAAAAAAACAATCTTTGAAGCCAAAGAACTAACTTGTCTCGACCATACAGTGAACAGTGATGGAGTTACACCGCAAATCTGAAAAGGAGAAGCTATTCATAACTTTCCAATCCTTAGAATGCAACAAGAATTATGCCATTTCGTTCGCATAGATTGTCGATTTAAACCTGAGCTAAACCTATTTATTCCAGAAAAAGTTTCAGAACCCTACAAGAAGCCCACACAACAGTGTGTCGCAAAACGTATAATTACAAATCGGTTGTTGTGAACTTCAATAAACGGTCGTACCAAAAATTCGTTACTTCGTGTGATCGGGAACACAGGGAATAAATAGCAGATAAGCTCGGATGCAGCCCATTACAAATCCTTCTTATCTTTTTTTGTGCCGTTTATGAATAGAACGTTCGCAATTACTTTTTGTTACCTGTTAGACATATTTGTGTACATACATTTACTATTTTCCTTTTATGTTGCATATACGATTATTATCCAACCAACAACCTACAAGTCCAACAGAATCCTCATACGTTCCTCTTAGGTTAAGTTTTGTAGTTTTTAGTTATTTACATTTTGCAACGAGCCCTAAAATTAAGAATCTGCTGTCTTAATTTTAACCGTTTTCAATTATCTCATTCGATTCTCACGTTATTCTTATTAGCTCATTTCTATAGGTTAAGTTCTTATCATTGTAACGAACATTAACATGTTCCATTAACATTAACATGAGCCCTGTACTAACTTTAATCAATTGTAAAAGCAGCCAAAGAAAAAAACCCGGTTTTTTACGTATCTATCAAGTTGCTTTACAATCACAACCTCATCTTTTGCGTACATTCACTAGTTCTTTCCAATCCTGTCCTCAAGCAAACTGATGGAGACTTTTTCTGCTTGAAAAGTTCTAAAAAACAAGGGAGCAATAAATGTGATGATCACCGTTGCCTTGGATACTTTGTAGTATCCAAGGAAACGAATGTAAACGAGGGATCAGAAAATAATTCAGAAACCAAATAGTTCAAGCATTCATTCTCTCATCTTAACAGGAAAAGAATAAAGCTTTAATTAACCACAAACAATCCTTCAAACAAACATACAAAGAAGATATTACAGTACTTTTATACTAAAAAATTTAATCAAGTTCTTGAAATTTATCGTTTGATTACTACGGAAAATGATATATGTACTTTTCCACCTTATTTGGAAACCATCCACTTTCCCCAGAAATTAACTTTTCCGTATTATGTTGCGTTGTCTCACTTGTTCGAAAATCCTGTTAACCTTACTCTAATCATTTATATAAAAAATGAATTCAGTTATGAAGTCCTACTTAAAGATACCATTGATATGAACACATGGATTGTAGGCATTAATATATGCTTTCAATCATACAAATATAACTTTATAAATTTATATCACTCTCCAAACTCTAGTGATGCTCAATTTCTAATGAAACTTGAAAGTTTGTTTGATGTATATGCTAGTAGATCAGAGACCTTACTAATTATCGGAGACTTTAATATTGACCTATTAAAGGATTCATATTAGGAAAATAGACTGAGAACTTTAATTAAAAATAATGGACTACATCAGATTATCGACCAACCTACAAGAATCACTAAGGACAGTGCTACACTCATAGATGTTTCTGTATCTAATGAAAAAACCATTGATGCCCAGGTACACCATGTTCCAAAAATAACCGATCACTCAATAATAACTGTAAATGCAAAAGTGAAAGAAAAATATGAAGAATATACAATACAACACAGAGACATGAGCAACTTCAATGAAATGCAATTTCAATTAGATCTAATGAATCAACCATGGAATCCGGACTGTACAAACACCAATCAACTAGCAGAAATATTAGTTAAAACCATAATGGACACACTAAACAGGCATGCTCCAACTGTTAAAAAACCATTAAATGTCAGTGGAGTTGTAAGCGTTGGTGGACCCCAGAAATAGCCTTGGAAATTGAAGAAAGGGACAGATTATTTAAAAGAGCAATCTTTACACAAGAAGAAAGTGATATGAATAGGTATAGACAACAAAGAAATGGAATTGTTAGTTTGATCAGGAACCACAAGAGAAATTATTACCAAGAAAAAATAGATGCTATGAAAAATAACTCAACAGAAATGTGTAAAACAGTTAAAAAATTAATTAAAGGAGGCCATAACAGACAAAAAAGGAAGGTATTATTTTTGACAATGAGTTAGAAAAAAGGAAATTCAAATTGCAGAAAAATTCAATATTTACTTTATTAACAGCATACAACAAATTATTACATTAACAAATTTAACCCAAATTGAAACTGATTTAAGCCACATTAATGTACAGCAATGCAAGTTCGACTAATTTCTACCAATAGAGTTTTTGGAGTTAAAAAAATTATACACAATTTACCTAATAAGAATAGTAGTGTCGATCGTATTACAGTAAAGATTCTTAAATTAGCTTTCAATGTAATAGGACAGAGATTTTTGCATCTAATTCAAATGAGTCTAGAAAGTGGATCCTTCCCAGAAACCTTGAAGACATCCCATATTATCGCCATTGAGAAGATAACCAACACTAACAAATGTGAAGAATACAGACCGATCAACATGGTGCCAACTTATGAAGAATTATTAGAGACCGTCGTAAATATCCAGTTTCGTGACTACATTGAAGTGAACAAACTGTTAATAGTACATATTCAGCTAAAAAACTACCTTTAGCGTTCCACAAGGAACTGTATTAGGCCCTGATTTATTTGTACTATACATAAATGATATTGTTAATGTAATTAAAAAATGTAACATTTAATTATTTGCAGATGACACTTTAATATATTTTATAGGAGATGATGTTGAAAAAGTAATAAATATCATCAATGATGAATTAGTAAATGTATATAACTGGTTACGTAAAAATAGTCTTTCTTTAAATGCAAATAAAACAAAATTCATGATAATAAAAAATAAGTTTAACGAAATTGATACATCTAGTCATGTGGGAATACAAATTAATAGTCAAAAAATAGAACAAGTTTATGAGTGGAAGTACTTAGGTGTAATAATAGATTGTCACTTAACATTTTCTAGTCATTCAAACTATGTTATCAGTAAAGTTGCAAAAATAGTAAATTTCATGGGTAGATTAAGCCAAAATCTTAGCAAGTGGTCTAAATTATTACTATATAAAACAATAATACTTCCCCATTTTAATTATTGTGCTAGTATACTTTACCTCCTAAATAATACTGAAATTAACAATCTTAAAAAAAAAAAGAAAATTGTGCGTTAAGAATAATATTAAAATGTAGTAGGTATACTATCATAAGAAGAATGTTGCAAGTTACATCTTTGTTAAAAGTGTTAAGCAAAATATATTTTATAATACGATGATAATAATATTTAAAATAAAAAACTTAATATATCCAGAGCACATTTTAAATGAATTAGTATTCGTAGAAGATGTTCATGATCATAATACTAGAAGTAGAAATAATTTTTATGTTCATACAGTAACAACAAATATAGGACAAAATAATCTGTTTCATAAAGGTTTAGTTGAATATAATTCACTTCCAGCTAATGTAAAAAACTGTACATCTTTAACATTATTTAAGAAACAATGTAAAAAATATGTAATAAATTACATTAATCTTTAAGAAATTATAATGTATTATGAAAGAAATCGCATACGAGCTGATGTAATTCTTACGTCACTTTTCTCCATCATATATTAAATGCGAGCTATTATAGCCAAACGTTTATAAAACAAAGCTTAACATATGCGTCATGGCAATGTTGCCAGATCCAGGGCCTAGGAAGTCTGTAGAACATAGCGGGTTTGATAGCGTCTTGTATAAAAATATACGATATACACTTGAGAAAGGCGCGACGCCCCCTATAGTTCATTGTGATGAACTACGGTTGTATAAAACTTTTTACAGACCCTACTTTTCCAAACCCAAATTGTATATTTTTTTATTGCAGTTTTAGATAAACCTTATCCTGTAGACCTCAAAAACATAGGAGAACGTTGCCAGACCCAAGCCCGGGTCTGAGAGCGTCGAAAATGGTCCGACAAGTCGGTAGAATATAGCGAAACGGGTGTGTATAAGCGGTTTGACAAATATATATATATATATATATATATATATATATATATATATATATATATATATATATATATTGATAAAGGGTACCTTGTCACCTCCAAAGTAGATACCCAGCATACGTTGTCACCTCATATATAACGTTGTGACCTCCGTTTTCGGAGGTCACAACGTTTTGCCCTGTTTTCGACTGTATAAGCATATAGATGGTGTTAGAAGCCTAAATTCAAATTTTTGTCTGGAGGTGATAACGTCATACTTATACTCACAAAATTAATTTTTAGTTCAGCTGTAGATCGCTGGCGTTGCCGTCGCTGTTAGTTGTATAATTGCCAATACGATGTCACCTCCGCCTGTATATGTTGTTTTTTGTATCATGTGCGGTACGTTGCAGGCTCCACACATTGGCAACGTTGTGTACAAGACCTAAACCACTCAGGTATATAGAATTCCATCGAAACCAGTACCCCTGGCGTAGTTTCGGCCATTTCACGCTACCTGAATTTTTACAGACACTTTTTGGGTATAGTAGCAGCATTTAAATAAATATTTGTAAACTACTCAGAAAATTTAAGGGATCTCTTGAATTGTACGTCATTTTTAAATAGTTAATGATACTTAAGAACAATAAAATAATAATTTCTATTTCATTTAAAAAGTTTTGAATTGAAAACGACTTTCTTTGAGATATGAAAAAAATTAAATAGGAAATTACGTTTTAGCCGTAATTATGTATAAATAAAAAATTCATCTTTTTCCAAAATGATCATTTCGGATTTACTGGATTAGTATTATTTGATTATTAATTTAGGAATTGTCATATGACATATGATATATTCATTCTCGCATCCACAGAGAAAGATTTAAAAGATTTAGTATTACAATTAATAAATTTTCAAAGAAAAATAATTTTACTAAGAAAAATAATGTAACATTTGGTATGTAGTTTGCAAATTTCACCAAATTACCCGGTTAATAAAGTTTTCATTGACATTCTAACTATGTTTACATTTGATGAAGGAAAGAATAAGTCTGAAATACTCATTTTGTAATATATATTATGTAATTAGGAGATCAAGCGATATTTTAAATCCAAGAAGATGTATAATGCCGAGGCGCCAGCCGAGGCGTTATAACATCTTCGAGGATTTAAAGAAGCTTGATCTCCGTATTGCATAAGTTGTTTTATTTTATTTCGTATTTCAATCCTAATTTCTCCCTTTTAAAATCCATCCGAATTTATTGTATAAAGAAGCAAGTTGCCTTGTCTGTGTCATCATACTCGTAACTAAGGAGATAAAAAGCAGCATGCATGCATGCATGTGGCTATAATGCAACATCAAATTATTTACGTTGCCAACAACAACGGAGATCAAGAACGTCTTGAACTCCGGTATCATTGACAACGGAGATCAAGATATACTTTATATTACTAATTGTGGTATATAAAGAATTGTTTGAAATACGAAATGAAATAAAAAATATTAACTGTTTATATTTTTACATAATTACGACTAAAACATATTTTCTATTAAATTCCATATTGTAGCGGAAAATAAAACCTTACGTCATAATCTTGACATGAAGCTTTACGTACTGAAAGGCTTAAACAAACGTCAGTTTAACATAAAGTGTCGTATTTTTATTATTAGTATAGTCAATTTTTGCATTAAGTTCTTATTTTTTACTATCTAAAGATAGAGACTTGAAATCTTTTCTAATGCCTTTAGTACTGGACCAATATAAAATGTAATATGTTTAATATGGGGGCACGCCCCCCTGGTGGTTGAGACCCCCATTTTGTACCCCTGATTTAATAACGCAACCAAATTGAGCAAACTTGTGTTGGGAGTGTTCTTGGGGTCGCTGATTATGAATCCAATGAGAAAATTAAAAAATTCAAATAGCAGACCCAAAATGGCGGCTCTAAAATAACGGCCTTTGATATTGAGAATGCGATGTACGCCATTTCTATTGATTCTAGAGAGAAATTCAAAGAATCAAAAAGTGTTTATAATGTGATTTTGCAAAGGACTACGCTATTTTGGTTACCTTATTATGTAACCTCTTCGCTCTGCCCTAGTAGTAGAGCCAATTTCTGCATTAAGTTCTTATTTTTTACTATCTAAAGATAGAGACTTGAAATCTTTTGTAATGCCTTCAGTACTAGACCAATATCAAATGTAATATGTTTAAGATAGGGACACGCCCCCTCGGGGGGTTGAAATCCCCATTTTAAGCTCCCAATTTAACAACTCGGGAAGTTTTCAACCAAGTTGAGCAAAAACTATGTTTGAGGGAGCTGTGAGGTCGCTGATTATGGATCAAATAAGAAAATCACAAAATTCAAAATGGCGAACACAAAATGGCGGTACTTTAGACTAAAAATGCGATTTACGCCGGTCCTATTGATTTTAGAGAAAAATGAGAAAAGCCAGAAAGTGTTTAAAATGTGATTCTGCATAGGAATACATAATTCCGGTTACCTTATTATGTAACCCCTTCACTCTCCCCTACTGAGATGCCCACTAGGGTTGATTGAAGGGGGTTACATAATAAGGTAACCAAAATAGTGTATTCCTATGCAAGATTACATTCTAAACACTTTTTGACTCTTTGGATTTTTTTCTAAAATCAATAGAAACGGGCGTAAATCGCATTTTCAATCTCAAATACCGCCATTTTGAGTTCGCCATTTTGTATTTCTTAATTTTCTCATTGGACTCATAATCAGGAACACTAAAACCCCCCCCCCCAACATGAATTTCAATCAAGTTAATGGAAAACTTCCCGAGTTATTAAATTGGGAGTGTAAAATGAGGGTTTCAACCCCCGAGGGATAAAACCGCCATTTTAAACATATTACATTTTATATTGGTTCAGTACTGAAGGCATTAGAAAAGATCTCAAGTCTCTATCTTTAGATAGTAAAAAATAGGAACTTATGCAAAAATTGACTTTACTACTAGGGCAGAGCAAAGGGGTTACATAATAAGGTAATCGAGATAGTGTATTCCTTTGCAAAATCACATGAATTTTTCTCTAAAATCAATAGAAACGGCGTAAATCGCATTCTGAATCTCAAAGGCCGTTATTTTAGGACCGCCATTTTGAATTTTTCAATTTTCTCATTGGATTCATAATCAGTGGCTCCAAGAACCCTCCCAACATAAATTTCGCTCAATTTGGTTGCGTTATTAAATTAAGGGTACAAAATGGGGGTCTCAACCACTAGGGGGGGCGTGCCACCATTTTAAACATAGTACATTTTATACTGGTCCAGTACTGAAGGCATTACAGAAGATTTCAAGTCTCTATCTTTAGATAGTAAAAAATAAGAACTTAGGCATGTTTTTTGCAAAAATTTACTCTACTATATAGAATGACTAGATTATTATAAAGCAGGGGATGAATGAACTTTCGTTCAAAGAGAAAAAATTGCAACACATGAAAAAAAACGTTATAGGTCCTGTAAATGATTCTCCTTAGTTATCGTTTCAAGATTTCAGACGCGACTTCTGTCTTCCTTCAGAGATCAAACTCGTTCTGTAAAGTTTCATTGCCGGATTTATAACATAAATAACTATAAATCAAAAATGTATCTTTTTATAACATTCTATTCGTAAAAAAAATCCTATACTAACATCCTATCCTATTCGTTTGTTGGCGAAGGAAATGGACATGAGCTCCAGATCTATGTCGCCACTGATCAAGGAAGACCTTAGTATGAGGACTGGACACTTGTTAACAGCTCGACATAATGAAATAAGAAGAGTTGGAAACAAGTCTCATTTGCAGAGATAGGTGAAAAATCTTCATCGCCCAATCTTGTTTCCCTGCATTTTATATTTGGATTTAGGATTGATGCATTATGAATACAATTAAAGTAATTGTCAAACAATTTACATAGTTGATTTGGAAAACCCGTTTGCACATCGCAGCTAGGATGCGTGAACTCTCCTAAAGTCATTCTAGTTAGATTCCTTATAGGAATCGAGCCCAATTAAGTAAAATACTTGTATTTACCCTATAACGGAGTTGTTCACATGATAAGATTATTATTTATTTATTATTTAGGCGGAGTTATTTATCGCTCGTAAATAGCAACAAACAAAGTCACTTTAAATCCAAATAAAACATACTATTTTTTTCCACTAGGGTAAAAGTGCCTCCTCTCTATGATTAGAAGTTTAGTCTAGCAATACCAACAATTTTTTATTAGAAGAAAAAAAATTAAAACAAAGGTCTTTGAATAAACCCCAGCGTGGCTGAATACTGGACAGTCAAATGTCGTTTTCTCGACATTGATCCAAGTGTAGGCGAATTTTCAGATATCGAATCTTGGTTCTCTAACTCATGTTTAATATGTATTTATTTTTAAGCGTTGTATATGTATAAAATGATGATGTACTTCAAACAATATTATTGCTTGGGTGATTGTTAAATCTAAGACGGCTGTGAAACCTGCTGCAGCGCTATATTTCCAGCGGTGTGTTGGACGCACCGATTTTCACCCACGTTTCAAGCAATTTTCAGATTCTGAGTCTCGGTTGTTTAATTGTCACTCGAGGGTTAATCAACAACCTGATACTAATTTTCGGTTCACTAAACGTTGTACAAGTCGGAGCCAATGTTCAGAAACCGAATCAGGATTCCTTACAACTTGCCCAAGCTTCAGCCAATTTTCACCCGTTAGGTCAATGCCAGTTACCCATAGAATATACTTAAGTCAAATATCAGATACTATTTCGCTAATTTGCTTTAGCTAGTCTAAAGCTAAGTACTCACAGCAGCGGATCCGCAGGCGGATGTCATACGATTGGTCGGATTGAGTCGATTTGACTCAAACCGACCAATCGTATGACACCCGCCTGCGGATCCGCTGCTGTGAGTACTTACCTTTAGTCAATCTCTACATATCAAGTGCCGGTTACATACTTATCACCAAAAAGCTTAGCCAACTTTGAATCTTAGGTTCGCTAAACTAACTCCAGTTTTAGCAATCTTCAAAATTCAAAATCTTGGTTTCTTACCCTTCGGCTAAGGTTGGGTCAATATTCATATTATATTTTGCTAAATTTCTGTAAATGTGGTTTATTGTAAAGATGGATTAGTGGTTGCTAACCTACTGAATTTTTATGAACTTAAACTTACACTGGCAAGACTAAAGTGTAAACTATATTGACTTACCGACTGTACATATGTATTTGCACAAGAAGACGTACACTATGAAAGTGTTAGGTTTGTACGGTCTCAATATGTGTTGAGAGTCTAAGACATTAATCATTTATACGAATTTTCGATTTCTTCGTATTTATTTTGTTAATGAACATTTTATATCCAACACAAAAATCGACTTTGCATTCAGTTACGGCGAAACAATAATGGTAGACTTCGTTGCTGGTTTGCACTAGCATTCATTAAAGGAAAAGGATTGTGTAATAGTTGCTTTGTTTCGCAATTACCAGCCTTGGTACTACATTAACATTAGTTTTATTACGATATCGGTGTCATTTATTGTCCAAAACATTGCATAACGTATTGGTTTTAGCCAATAACAACCAATATTGGGTAACTCTGATCTTTCCATGTCTGAGACCAAGCTTGGTATCAAATTATCATCCCTACTTTAGTCTAGCAGTGGGCCATTTTCGGATATTAAGGTTGTGCCAAGGTTGATAAACATTGTTTCAAACAAAAGCTTATAGTGGTATTTTGTTTTAAATGGAGAGCCGCGAATGCTAACATAATTAAGCGTCAAATAAACTGCCACTTTTAATTCGGATAACGCAATATACCTACTATTTATCTATGGTTTATACAATGTTATCAAAAAAGACTACATTAAGTTAAACCTGGCTTTAATGTGAACTTAAAGTAAACGTTTCATAAAACGTACATGTTTTGTCGTTAGTAAGTGCTTTATTTAAAACATAAGTTAAAACATAAATTTACAAGAGGTAGGTATGTGTATAACAGTGTAACATACGTATTCTGTATTTCGTTAGATCCACAAATGCTGGAAAAAATGTCTTAAGCAAAAATTCTATAAAAATGTTGATTAATTTGTTGTGTTTCGATTTGCTTTAATGTTAATAAAGTTGGTAACTCTTTTTGTTAATCAAATCACGGGAAATTCAATGGTCCTACATGATACGTGCGTGACTTCGGAAACAACAAGCATTTGTTGTAAAAAACACAATATTTAATTTGTTTATATTAAACTCTTATCGAGTTTAGTAAAAATTAAAAGAGTATCTGCCTTTATTTCAATCGAAATGGAATCTGGATAAAAGCATATTCAATTTAACCGTTATTCCCGAGATTAAAAGAAACTTTATAGAATATCATATTTATACAAATACTACGTTACATAACTGATTTATGTCTAATACATCTAAATTTCAAAAATGTGCTATACTAATTATACGCAATATTGGTACTGGTTGCGTTCTTATTGACTTTTATTGACAATAACAAAAGAATTCCCTTTTTCTGGTTTTGTTATATTTTCAATTCATTATAGAAAGAAATTTCTTTCTAATATATCACCGATCTAAGTATTTCTAATCAAATTACTAAAGTTTTCATTTAAAAAATACAACTTTATGAAGTAAACCAGAAATCAATGATTATAATTAGAAAAGCCTTATTCAACTAGTCAGTGCTACTCATAAAGACGCTTTAATAGTGTCGAAACTGCTTTTTAATATCTTTAATAACAATTCATAAGAAATACCAAAACGACAATTTCCTATAACTCAAAAAATAAAAAATAAGTAAATCGAGAATGCTCGCTTGTTTTCTTTTGTTATCTGGCCACTAAAATGCCCTCGGCGAGCAATTTAAACCACCCGATTTCAACATCTGGAGACCCACAAGAGAACCTTTTTATGAAATGTGCATCTATGGAAAGTGGAGTCAACGCTCTGTATATATAACTGCACATAACGGTGGTATCTTCTGACCTCCGAACACTTGGCAGCGCTGCTGGAGGTAACAGCGAACTATAAGTATCTTCTTATATATAAATTTTGGAGGTCGGTTCGTATCTTCTCTATACTCTATATATGACAAAATAAAACAAGGGAAATAATTTCCCCTTTCTTGAGATTCGGATTCTAGAGGTTCCCCTCATCACAAATATACCAAATTTTTAGCAATATATCCACGGGAATACCCGGAAGTCAGGCCGTCTCCTCTGTATGACGGAGGTGACAGCTTAACAGGCATCAATATATATATATATATATATATATATATATATATATATATATATATATATATATATATATATATTACGGCCACTTATCAAAGTGAGGACATATCATGAACCGTAGTTAATGAGGACCACCCTTATAAATGGTCACAGCTTTGCAAATTTTTTTGTCATCACTTGTTTACTTGTTCTAGTTATGTATCTCGCAAATATACACAGATTTCTTTGAATTTAAAAAAGTTTTATTTGCTGTGTATAATAATACCAAGTGAGGCTACACTATACTACTAACGACGTGAGGACCGTATTATTAGATACGATTTAATCGGCAAAGTGAGCCCCAATATCAAATTATACACAGGTTTTAAGTAGGTATAACATGAGGACCGGCGCTGTTGCCATCATTTGCTTTCAATATCATCAGCAAAAATGCATGCTATTCTATTATTGGAATTTGTTAGTTGGTCGGTCGTCAGTATAAAACTAATTTGGTGTGGCGGAGACGGGTATGCTTCAGTAGCCATTTTAATAAACCCGTTTTTCAAAATATCTCGAGAACGGTTGGTTCTACGAAAAAAAATATAACAGACTTTTTTGTAGAAAAATAAATTATCTATCTTTTTTATTAAAACAATTTTTTAATTGCTTGCAAATTAATGTTTTAAGAGTTATTACACAGCAAAGTTTTCACTTTTTAGTTTTGCTAAATAATTCGCAAACGGCTAACATCTCACTGAAACGGGAAAACATTACAGTGTAATAACTCTTAAAATATTTATTTAACAAAAAAATTGTTTAAATAAAATAGATAGATAATTAATTTTTCTATAAAAAATGTCTGTTCTGTTTTCTTCGTAAGACTATTTCTCCAGACTATTTGGACTATTTACTGGCTCCCTAACTTAACTATTTCCTGTTGGCTGTTCCATTGCCTTCTAGAATGTTTAAACGAATGCTTGACCGCTTAGATCAATTAAATTTAGACGAAAAATTAGATTTAACTATCAAGATTCTTGTGTTTCTCGTCATTTTAATGGTAATTGTGCTAGTAATATTAACAGCCTGCTATTACTGGGGCAGATTAGTGAATTGATAGCTAAGTACCACATACTTTACTTTAAAATCTAAATGTATTACTCCTAATAATTAATTATTATTAACAGTTAGATTAGTTTCACTAATAATTATAGAGAGGTAAATCTGTATGATATGTTAATTATTCTGAAAATGCTAGTAAAATCAGTAAATATTGTCGCCTAATTTAAAATGCTGAGTTTGTTCCATCTCGTTTTTTAATTAAATTTAAAAATTTGTCTGTAATTTCCTTACGGTACGTGTTAAAAAGAATATATGTATTTATCTTCCTACCTAAACCGATCTTGGCTTGTAGCAAAGAAAAGTGGTTATTCTATATTTAGGGTATTTATTAGGCCAAAAAGAATGCATATAAAATCCATATTTAAGTGTAAAAAGATATAAGAAGGGGGATTAATATCGCTCTTGGTATTTTTAATATTTAACTCTAGTTATTTTTTAAATGCTTTTTAAATGCACATACAGTTCATTAGAACTGTATGTGAATCTGCGATTTAAATTTAACCAACCAATAATTATTGTGAGTGACTTTTCAGCATTAACTGTGCCGTCTATGAACTCAAATCTTACTAATCCTCCAGCTGACATAGAGCTCTAAATCATTACACCTTGAGGAAACTTAACATTAGGTTTCAAGCAGTATTTATGGAATGCTTCGTGTTTAACTCTGATTACTCTTTTGCGAGAGTAAAACTAGAACTGCTTAACGTTAAGTTTCCTCAAGACATAATGATTTGAGGCTGTACGTTAGCTAGAGGATTAAGAAGATTTTAGTTCATAAACAGCATAGTTAATGCTGACAAGTATCTGCAAAACGACGAGTAGCATGGGCTAAAACTAAGTTGTCCTGGACAGAAATGCCGGACTAAGGTCATATTCATCAACTAGTTAAAGTGTGGTGTATCCGTCAGTTACTCTAGCGAAAGATTGATCAGAGCTAAACACGAAGCATTCCATAAAGACTGCTTGAAACGTACCGTTAAGTCTCCTTAAGACGGAATGATTTAGTACCAAGAACTTATAAATAAAGGAAATTATGATTTCAAAAAAGGCGAAACACCTTGTACGTATTGGGTTGGATTCAAAAATTCAGTAGTGCAGGTACTCTTCTAAAATTAACTTGCCAATACGAATTTTTCAGCCGACTGCTATCAAGAATATCGATAATATCGCCTGATGGATTTTGCCGAAGAGATGCTAAGATAAGGATGACTGTACCACGATGGCGTCCGGTTCTCAACGAATTTTTCTTGGCTACTTCATGGCAATAGGGGACCATAAAAAGTTACGCCAGAAAGTTCCTTGAGCAAATTTACTGGTGCAAATTGCTGATCCGTGTATGACGTATCTCCTTTCTTCGATAACACAGAAAGAAGGCGAAGTACGAAAAAAAATTCGAACACTTTCGGTAGGGATTTAAATAAGCTTTATCTTACCTAACCTCCTTTATCTCGATAACCCTAATAGTTTCCGAGAAAAACGACAAAACCGGTAGGGGGCGTGGTTTATCCTCATTATTTCTTCGACCTCACCACCTACAGGTGTTGACTTTTAAGGTTTAATAACCCACAAGGAAGCCGTATGCAAAAATCCATGGACTTACCTCAACTTTCGGCTATTTTTTCCAAATTGATTAGACTAATTATAGCAGTCCAACATAAAGCTTTGTATGCAACTCGTACCTTAATCTATTATCTGAGAAATCGCCAACACAAAGTTTGAAAAAGTGGCAGTATCGATTGGCTTTATGGTAAGGTCATTTCAACCGAGGATATTTTATTTAACTACAATAGAATTGGTATAGGCACAAGTGAAACATGTAGTTGCTAATAATACAACGTATACATACACTTGCTGATCTGAAAGAGCTTCTATCAAGGAATTTCTACCGTCACAGATATCATAAATTTAGGATCGAAAAGCTCCAGCAAAGTATTGATATAAGGGATGCTCTGTTAATAGTTAGTAACAGGCCATGGAAGCTCAATTGGCCAGAAACAATTGCAACAATTGAATGTCGCATTAGTTGACATTTGTTACCCACAATTGTCAAACGTTCCGATTTCCTTGTGAAACGTAGTTAATTTTGTAAGATAAGTAGTTGTGCATTTTTAATTCAGTTAAGATGAGCATTCCGCGAACTGCCCTTAGAGCTATGATTTTCTACGACTATAAAAGACAGTTAGGATACCAGCAAAGCCGTGAAAATTTGATAGCAGCTTTTGGCGATGCTGCCCCTCCATTATCCGCTGTTAGTCATTGGTTCCGAGAATTTCGACGAGGGCGAGAACTGCTAGAAGACGAAGCAAGACCTGCAGAAGCTGCCTGTTCAGAAAATGTTGATCTTGTGGCAAGCTTGATTCATTCCAATCGAAATATTACTTATAGGGAGATTCAGGAGGAAGTGAAGATTGGATCCTCGGCGGTGAATACCATTTGGCATAAACATCTTGGTGTAAGAAAGCTAGCAAGCCGTTGGATACCGCATTTGCTTTCAGAAAGTCAAAAACTGGCTCGAATAGACTGGTGTAAATTTATGTTGCAAAAATTTGACGGAGGAGCTTCCAGGCAAGTGGCATACATTGTAACTAGTGACGAATCTTGGGTATACAGTTACGACCCTGAAACTAAACAGCAGTCTAGTGTTTGGGTATTCGAAGATGAAGACTTGCCCACAAAAGTAATTCGTGGCAGAAGCTTCAATAAGAAAATGATTGCTGTTTTTTCCGCCGATGTGGTCCCGTTGCTGTTATTCCACTTGATGATCGCAGAACTGTTAATTCTGAATGGTACTGCGAAGTGGCTTTACCACAGATGTTTGCAAAATTACAGGCAGCTCGCCAAAGGACCGGCTTGCGTAACATCTTAGTCCATCATGACTATGCATCCTCCCACACTGCTGCCAGAACATTGGATTTTTTAACTTGGTAACTCATCCTCCGTATAGCCCAGATCTGGCGCCGTGCGACTTTTTTTTGTCTCCAACTGTTAAAAAAATGATGCGAAGTAAAAGATTTCCCAACGCAGATGCAGCAGTTACGGAATTTTTGAGGACCTTTCAGAAAATGAATTTTCCGAATGTTTAAAAAGTGGTTTCAAAGAATGCACAAGTGTATTAGTCTGATTGGAGATTATTTTTTGAAAAACAATAAAGATTTTTTGTTAAAAAATGCAACGTTCTTTTTATAAATAACAATTTTCGGCGCAACCCTCGTTGTATTGTACCAATATAAAATACTTTTTAATTTTTTGAATGATAGTGTTGCATTATGTCATCAGTCATATTTATAAATTGTTCACCACATAATAATAAAATAATAAAAAAGTACCTACTAAATAAACTATATTTAAAAATATATACGTATAAATATATATAAAATTTTGTATTTCTTAATTTTCTCATTGAATTCATAATCAGCAACCCCAAAAACCCCCCAACATGAATTTCGCTCAAGTTGATGGAAAACTTCCCGAGTTATTAAATTGGGAGTGTAAAATGGGGGTTTCAACCCCCCGAGGGGGCGTGTCCCCATTTTAAACAGATTACATTTTATATTGGACCAGTACCGAAGGCATTACAAAAGATTTCAAGTCGCTATCTTTAGATAGTAAAAAATAAGAACTTAATGCAAAAATTTACTCTACTACTAGGGCGGAGCGAAAGGGTTACATAATAAGGTAACCAAAATGGTGTATTCCTTTGCAAAATCACATTTTAAACGCTTTTTGACTCTTTGAGCTTTTCTCTAAAATCAATAGAAACGGCGTAAATCGCATTCTTAATCTCAAATGCCGTTATTTTAGGACCGCCATTTTGGTGTCCACCACTTTGAATTTTTCAATTTTCTCATCGGATTCATAATCAGCGACTCCAAGAACCCTCCCAACATAAATTTCACTCAATTTGGTTGCGTTATTAAATTAGGGGTACAAAATGGGGGTTTCAACCCCCCGAGGGGGCGTACCCCCATTTTAAACAACATTTTATATTGGTCCAGTACTGAAGGCATTACAAAAGATTTCAAGTCTCTATCTTTAGATAGTAAAAAATAAGAACTAAGAAAAATTGACTCTACACTATAAAGTTGGGAACGACCTCATCATCCATCATCACATAGTGAATAATAAATATAATTGATATTCTAAATCTGTTCTAATAAATTATTCTTATTGTTAGTTTTATTAAATATTAATTTAAAAAGAGACATTTTGATTGTAATATTTGGTACTTATAGCAGTTTTCCTTAGCTGTAACAAATGTGGGATTTGCGCTGTTTCATCTATAAGTCGGCTGCAGCCGCACATTGGGCCTACATAATAATAATCGCCCCCTCCCTCCCGCATAAGCTTATAGCTTCTGGGGCCTTGATTTAGGTTATGGGTTGTAGTATAATTATTATTATAATGATTACTATTTCAATTTAAAGATTAAATCTGTAATGAAATTTTTTTTCAATGAATTTAATAAATGACTTATTTAATTATTGGGTGTATTAAATGCAGAAAAATAGTCTGCAGAGTATGTTGCGTCTAACTTTTCTTTCTAAAAGCAATAATACAAACAAACTTGCCAGCCTCGGTGGATTAGTGGTTTGCATGTTTGCTTCATAATCCAAGGATCGCAGGTTCGATCCCCGGCTGAGCTGGTAATTTTTAATAGCGGAGAAAAATTAAAAACATGCCTTCTTCTCGGATAGGAAGTAAAACTGTAGGTCCCGTGTCAATGCGATGTTTGGCACGTTAAAAATCCCTACTTGGGGTGGAATTCCCCCGTATTCGGCTAAATTCTAGTAGGGTCGGCCAAATTATCATAGCAATCGGTGCCATAAGGTACGAAGGATGCTCCGCCATCCTGATTCGTCGCCCAAAAACAAACAAAAACAAAATTTCATTTGTTTATTTGTTCATGACAATTGCTGTTTCCATTTAAAGATTTGCATAGAATCTAAAATTTTGGATATTTTTTTAATGTTTGTTTTCTTCTTTATAAAACAAAATTGAAAAATTTACTTCTCGAAAAACGCCAAAAAGATTTGTGTCATTTCGTATAACTTTTTTTCTTCCTTAAATTGAATTTTCATCTTTGTGTTGCGTTTATTCGTCTTTATTTGATGAATTATAGTTTTAAGAATGCTCTTTTATTATTTTTTGCACGTACGATATATAAGGCTCTACTTTAGTCTCCCAAAAGAGGGAGTAAAGTAGCACTTTTACTCCCTGAGGGAGTAAAGTGTTTCCTTGACAACAACAACAAGTAAACAACAAAAAAAAGTAATCGCGGTACATGTTAGGATTTATTATCCGGAAACTATGTGATTTTGGCAATTGTCCGAATGACGTAACGAAATTTTCGAAATTTTGAATTTTTGCGATTAAGTCCTTTAGGACGTGCAAAAAATAGCGTATATACTACTGGACTAAAGTGTTTTCTAAGTGTTAATTAATAATTTAAAAAAAAATGCATTTTAGTCCCTGGATATATATAATACACATTATGTCCGCTCGGGCGTTTATGATTATGACCTATTTTGCGGACCGTTTCTAGAGCGTAAATCGCTAAATTGGAGCACCCCCTTTTACTACTTTTGTTTACGACGTCTCCGTAGTAATAAGAATAATTATAGACCATGGCACCTACCTACTTGAAGTTTAGGACTTTTAAAATTATTTTTATTTTAAATTAAACTTAATTTAAACTTAGACCGCACATTTAACGTACGCATTTCGGGCTTAATTAGTGTTTTAGAGAGAGCCCTTTATCGTCTTAGCGCCTTCGGTTTTCGCTTCAGGTGACTGCACGGGCTCTAAGACACTGAATTAAGCCCTTAATATACTATTAAAGACTAGAAAAAGCCTAATCTTGATTAGGCGAAATGTGATTCGAAAAAAAAAATTTTATTCTTAATTAATACAAAAAAATAAAAAGGCTGCAAGTCCTCGAAGATTTATTAATCTCTTTTACAATGTATTTCAGTTTTATTGCCTAATTACAAATAATCAGTCGTTATGAAATTAAATCTAAAAATTTCCCTATCGTTTTAAATTTTGTAACAGCACAATAATACAACTTTTCTAAACCGATTTCCGCTCGTAATAAATAAAATCGGCTATTTAGGGTATTTCCGTTCTCTTCTGTAATAGAATTAAAATCAATAGTGTATAACTTTCATTTTCACCGTTGCCACTTGTTCGGATCTCACTTTGCGCATCATTCGTACAAGCTTCACACAAGAAATTATACGTCTGAAAAATATACATCTGGCGCAGCGACTCCAGGCGTCAACTCCTTGAACTAATCTGTATAATTCTAGCCATTTTGGCAACATCTGAGGTCCAGCCCATTTTTTCAGTATCGCCAACTTATAGCTTCGAAAAGCTCTAGACGAAATATTATCGAATTTCAAAGTGAGGTCCGTATACTTGTCCTCACTTTGTTTGCGGACCTCACTTGAAACGTGAACTTTGTTCATACGGACCTCACTTTATACACTAGCGGTAAATATATATATATATATATATATATATATATATATATATATATATATAATAAATAAATAAGTAAATAAATAAATAAGCTCGAAATAAAACTATTTCAATTATTATCCCAGACGATTCAATTGATTTATGTATTGCGATTTATAGCTTGTGCAGTAAATTTGTGCTTTTTAGGAATAAAATTAATTTTTTGACAAAACTTGGATTATCCTTAAGGCACTCTTTCACACTATTTGCAAGATCCAGGGTTGCCCGTTGGTTTGCATATTGCGGGCAGTCTATAAGAACATGCTCCAGTCCAAGTATGCCTCCACAGTTATCACACATTGGAGGTTGCCTACCTGCGAATAAGTGCGTCTTAGTCATACGCGTGTGTCCAATTCGTAATCTGCACACTGCCACCTGCTCTCGCCTCTTTAACTCTGGTGGGTATCGCCACTTTAATACTTTTGGTTTAACCACCTTTAATTGTGAATGGTTGTTGGACCAGATATTTTGCCACATAGATATAACTTTTTGTTTAAGATGACAGGATATATCGCTATGACGTATAAGAATGCCCTGATCCGTTACGACATTTTCTGCGGCCATACGGGCTGCCTCGTCTACCTTTTTGTTACCTAAAATGCCTATGTGACTAGGGATCCAAATAAAAACCACTTTTTTACCTATACATTTTAACCATCTAGTTAAAGATAAAGTATTTTGAATTAAAGGATCCGTAGTGAAAGAATCAGATATATCTTCCATGGAGCTTTTCGAATCTGTGCAAATTAACGCCTCGTCAAATGCGGCCGTCTCGAAATATCTCAAAGTATCGTTTCTAACAAAGACAACTACGCCACCGTTTGCTCTATCACCGTCTATTCCATCAATACGGAAGTATTTATACCCTCTTAAATTGAAATTTTGATTGGGCTTTAACCGAGTCTCTTGAAAACATAGACAAAATGGATTCTTTTCTACTATAATCTTTTTAATTTCAGGATAATGGTGTATTAAGCCATTGCAGTTTATCTGTATTAGGAAGTTGTTGTGATTGTGCATTATAATTGATTGTTTATAGATATGTGATTGTATATCTGCTTAAGATAATTGTAGAGAATAGGAAAAAGAAATTATATGACTACATGTAGGAGAAATTGAAGAAATGAACAAGTATAAGTAATAAGGATCTAGTGAGCCGACTGTGACTTGAACCTTGAACCTCTCTTTTTGCCCTTATGCCAACCTTTCTTTTTCACCTTCGACAGGGCAGGTTTTACTAGCGGGGATTCAGAATCGGAAGATATCATCAGCTGAGGTGTTGGTGTTGTTGTATTTGGTGTTGGGAAAATAGGAAAGAAATCAGGGAAAAGGGGACATTTATTACTGAGTTGTGGGTATCGGTGTTTCTGTGGGTAGGTTAATGGGATGAATCGTTTGTACTAAAGGTGTATATGGTACAGGTATGGTTTTTGGCGTTCTTGATTGTACGATCTTATAATTTTCAAGTGTTGCTTTTACTGCTTCGACTATCATATTTTTTATTTCCGGCATCAAAGTAGACATAAGTGGTTGTTGCTGCTGACTTGAAGCTACTCTTGCATATGTTACCTGCTGAGACGGTGGAGAGATTCGGAGGTATTCCTGTTTTGCCTCCAGATAACTAATCCGTTTTAAAGTTTTGATTTTCTGCATAGAGGCTTCTTGTTTATACACTGGACAACTCAAAGATATTGCTGAGTGTTCACCGCCACAGCGTATACATTTCAAAGGTATTTCACAATTTTCTCCCAGATTCTGGGGTTTGCCGAATACACACAGTTGCTTTCTGCGGCAGTTCATAGCTGTGTGCCTGATTCGTTGGCAGCGAAAACATCTCAAAGACGCCGGAATATACGCACGAACTGTTAATGAATAAAAAGCAACCTTTATTCGTTCGGGGAGGCGAGACCCAGTAAACGCTAACAGATATGAAGATGTATTTTGTATCTCACCTTGACGTATGGTTGTAAGACGCTTCACATCAACCACCTGCTTAAATTTTATTTCCTCTTTAATTTCTTCAATACCGCAGTTATCTAGATCCTTGCATGTCACAATATCTTTCACAAAGTTTAAAGCTTTGTGCGGATACACCCTAACCTTAAACTGGTCAAACATTTCAATGTTAAACAGACGTTCCGTCTGTTCTTTGTCTGAAGATTCCACCAACAGACCTTCCTTAACCTTCCTCACATTTTTCACTTCTCCTACTAGATTTTTTATAGTTCTTGATATAATAAACGGACTAACGTTCGAAAGATTAGTACCGTCTTCTCTCTCTATAACTACATAATTAATCTTGGAATAACTAATAGGAACTAAATCTAAGACTGGCTCGACTGATTCTGAATCTGGCGACGAATCGTCATGCGACGGAACGTGCTTTTTTTATGCGGGGAGTTGGCATTGCCTATGACTCTCCACTAAAACCGGGTATGGAATTGTTAGGGGTTAAAGGGTTAATTGGGGATAAGGGAGTGGTTTGTAGGGGGGTGGAGCCGGGAAGCTCCGTTTGTTGATCAAGGGGCACTTTTAAAACGTTATTTGTGTTACTGTCTTCCATCATAATATAAATTAAATAGTGTGTAAAGTATACGTGTATGTATAGTGTATGTGGTTTTCATTCCTTCACGTGTTTGACAGTTTAAGGAACCAGCAACAGCCAACGGATTCCAAAGAACCCGACTCTGGTGGCCTCGACGGAGCGCCCCGCATTATAAAGCAAGGTTCCCGGTCCAGGCGCCAGCTGGCATTACGGCATAAGCGAGATTTTCGCAAGTTGATAGAGCAGCCAGGTCATGTTGGCTAGACCGACCCGGGCCCCTATACTACCTTGCAGCCTGGGAGTGCACACCCCGGAACCCAGTTTTATCCGCTGTACCCTCCAATAGGCGAACCCAAGGATCTCAGACTGCTACTAGTTCCCCACGCTGTCAAACTAGGAATGAGTGTGCGTGTTGGAGACCTGCCCAGATGTGTGTAGTGTGAGTGTGTTTGGATTAATTTAGAAAAACTGTTTATATGGTTGTGTTTACGGGCAGGTATGTGTGTTGGAACGAGGTGTACTGAGCTGGTTCCCGTGAGGGCGCTACTCCCCAATGGCTGCCCGCTTTCAGCCACCCTGCGGGGTTTACTTTTATTATTATTTTTTACCTATTTAAGTAATGTAGGTAATGTAAGTTTTAATGCCTTCTATATATTTCTGGCATCCTCATATTTTAAATTACTAAAATTATTTAAAACTAAATAATTACCATAAAATATAATAAAGCTTAAATCAATATTTGGTGCCAATAGTTGCCATCTAAAATTGTAACTACACAACAACTTTCTGATTTCCACATTATTTGACATTAAAATGGTGGAATAACACACATTCGTCTCGTATTCATTAAACTCCAAATAAATGGAATTCATAATTATAATTGAAAATCCAGCTGCATGCTTGAAACACGGTAAGTTCATTTAATAATCGAAAAAATTATTCCTTTCTTGCACACATATTGTAACAAAGGTAGAAAATTTCATTATCCATTAAAAATAAATTTCTTCTCGTAAATAAAAAAAAATATTCCATAAATAAATTTATGGCACTGAATATTAAATGTAATTATTATTAAAAGTAGAAGTTAAATTCAAAGATTTATAATGATTATTTACCACTTTGACATTTTAAAAACAATATAACCTAACATATTGACGTTTACAAAAATTATCCGAACTCACTACATAACCTTATTTTTTTAAATTTTGCTCTCAGCGTAAGTGCACTGTAAAATAACAGATTTTGCCGCCTAATCGGTAGCTCTTTTTATATCCTTTACAAAACAAACGAATGTGTAAGTGAGATTTTTTTTGTTATAAACAAAAGACAGTTTAGAACTAAATACTACATAACTACATACTTGTTTATAACTATTAATTATTGTTTAAACAAATTCAACAAATCGATAGCCAAAAAATTTCTTTTATAATGATATATTACACTTGTACTATCATAAAATAATAAGTTCACTAGAACATGTCAACGAAATCATCGTCCATATACAACTATCAAACAACTAAAATTAAATTAATTGCTCAAAACTGCCAGGTTACTTCTTCTTATGTTAATAAAATTCAACACTATTGAACATTATTCACTTATTTTTAGATGTGCAAACTATGAAATAATAGCTAAATTACCTCATTTCAGACTGCCATGTCAAAACGCAGCATTTTGCATTTTATTTCTATGATATCTTCTATAGAAAACAAACCCAACATTTACATTTATTTCAAAATTGTGCCCAAAGAACTGCTTGACAAAACAGCAATGAAACATTTTAGCCACAAGCTATTTAATCCAACTAAAGTAGAAGATTTCAACGATTTCACTATCTTGATAAATTGAATCATAATTTCTCCATATTAATATGCAGGTTAGGTAGCAAATATTTGCATATTTCATCACTACCATGCGCATTGTCTGTTTTAGTTCAAAACATGCCTTAAAATGACTTCAAATTCATTTTTTATGTGCATAAATAAGTAAGTAACGATACCACATCGTTAGGTGACAATGAAAAATTACCATGATTGTAAGAAAAGTCAACTTTAAAATTTATCCTTTTACTGCATAGTGTGTTCTAGAGTGCATATTTATTAAATTAAAACTTGGCTTTATTAAAATAATTATAATTTTTTTTCTCCAAGAGGTTATGCAACCCAACTAACATCTTTTTAAATCCGGGTGAATATACTTCCTACCTCCTGTCAAATATGATAATATGTTCCATTATCTTGATAGTCACTACTATTTTGTGAGACAGATTTAACTCTATTTGAGATGAGCTAACCTAAGATGTATTTTAACGCCTCTAGAGTTTTTAAATGTTTGTTTACAAATTTCACATCTTTTCCCAATTATTGTTAAAGAATTTGGTTTAAATAAAATTTATTGTGATAAGTCGCAATTGTATTGATTTGTATGCATTGCGTCCGATTTCCTACGAGTACTATTATGAGAGTGTTTTTGTTCAGTTAAACATTCCAATGTACTGGAATTGGTTGTGAATAATTCCTTGTGTTCATACTCATAATTTGGTCTGAAATATCGTCCTAACGTTGATGGAACATTACATCTTCCATTTCACGTAGTTGGTCTGTTTACAGATTTGTAAGCCATTTGATATTCTTATGACTACTCCGAAAGTAATGCAATACCAAATTGTTGCTTTATTAATATTTTGACAATTTATATTTTGACATTTTGAAGACACCGACAAAATCAGACAAACATAAAAAATATATATTTTTATGGCAAAATAAAACAAATAAATAACACAAATTAGGATACAAAATTCCCATATATACAAAATAAAACTAAGCCAGATATCCGCTCAACATTGAAAAAAAATATTAAAAAACGAATTTTAAGGTTCACCAATTTCAGACATACGCCTGTCATATTAACAACTCTACTACTTAGCTGGATATAAAGTGGAGAAAGTTGTGGAAATGATTGTGCCTTATTTGCAGCATTGTTCGATGATACCCTATTCCTACTATAAGAATTGGTAGTATTCATTTTAGAACATCACAACATGTAGGGCTATAGAATAATTACGGACAAAAGATTGAAGTAAACGTATTAGTTTTGCATAGGTTTAATTTCTTCAGTATTTTCATCTAAGATTAGCTTGATTTAATATTTACAACAGGAGTAACTTCGTCGTGAATATGCTGCGAATTACTTAAACAAACATATTTAAAAAAAAGATTATATTTATCTAACATAACATAAACTTTTCTAAAAGACATCTATTTTATTGTCGTAATCATCCTCGTAAGTAGAAATGATATTGAACTGTACGTAATTCAAAGAGTCTTCAATGTTACAATTGTTACAAATCACAAAGAAAGTGTTATTTTTATAATTCAAGTAGGCAAATTACAACAGCAACAAAAAAGAATTTGTAATAAAAGCAAAAATGTAAAAAGAATCCGATCTTATGCGTAAGCGATTGATCATACAAAAAAATGTTATAAAAGTTTTTTGTTGTGCTAGATGAGATGTAAAATGATGTTAAAGTCTATAATTTAATTTTTTTGTTGAAAAAGTCGTACGTCCTAGTACAAAGTTGTATAAGACTTTTTTGTTCCTGTTGATGTCTTCTATCATCCATTAAAATTAACGCATAGTAACCCCTTTCACCCTGTATTATCTATATGTAATTGGATAGACCCGCAAATTATGAGGAACTTAAATCTGACATATAAAATTTGGAATTATTTGTTTTTTGTTATTTCTAATAGTTCTACAAATACTTAGCAGGAATGTAATATTGGCTGAATATACCAACTTTTGATTTTCAGCTTATAAAATGTTAATGTCAAAACTTTTGTGTACATGGAAAGTATATAACTTATAAGCCGATAATGGAGTTAAATTAGGGATATTTCTATACTTTGCATCTAATTAGAATTTTTTAGAAATCTATGAGAATAAAGCTTTGTCAACTTTCTAATGACGAACATGAAAAAGCTGTTATTTTTACGCAAAAATGTACTTCAGATTTTTACTCCACATAAGACGTTCTACAAGTGTGTCGTCGAGTTTCCTCAAAATCAATCGAATAACCATTTTCCACAAATAAAACGACGTTCTAAATACAACAGACAAATAAAAACCTTTAGTTACGAAGTTAGGTGGGATGACTCCCAATTCCACACGTGGAGGCTAATTAATGAATTTTTCCGTGCACTGAAATTTGTGAATGGCATATTTTTAACCTCTTCACAAGTTGTTTGGAGCAATCATAAGTGACAGTAAAGTGCTTGCAATTGGATTCTAACCAACCAAATCGCTTAAAAAACAACTTTAGTTCTATGCATTTCTCATTTAATAATTTCATAATAATAATTCATTTCTTTCATTTCATAATTCCATTTTTTTCATTCCTCACAATATTCATTTGTATTATCCTTTTTTGTTCCAAGCGATTAATTGTTTGTTTCCACAACAACATAGTCTGCTCGCGTAGATGTAGAT
The DNA here is from genome assembly GCA_929113105.1 of Agrypnus murinus. Classification (NCBI taxonomy): domain Eukaryota; kingdom Metazoa; phylum Arthropoda; class Insecta; order Coleoptera; family Elateridae; genus Agrypnus; species Agrypnus murinus. Next base: position 91,199,431 of record OV816026.1, read on the forward strand.
TTTTAAAGCTGCTTTCATAGTTTATATTTTTGCAAACGACAAATTTGAAGTAAAGGGATATAAAACACTTGTAAATCATCATATCAGTGGCGTATTTAGTGGGGGGGGGGCTAGATGTCGCCCTATTTTTTTTTAAATCCAGGTCATTATGTCAAAATCTATGAAAAGTATTTCCATTAGGAATTTTTATAGCGTACTCCCCTCGAAGAAAATTCCGAAATACGCCACTGCGACATATGCAGTCTGCTTGATTTAAAGCGTCCCGCTTTGTAGCAACTTTATTATCGGTCAGAAATGATATAAACCTATATATTACTAAATGACATAAAATTTTCTATGTTTTGGTTTAGAAAATTTTGTATTTACTAAATCGGCGTGAGCACGATGATGTCATCGAACTTTTTAAATTACAGTATCTGGCCATATTAATAGGGACATCGAATAATGTTAAAATGTTAAAAGTTATGTATTGTTAATACCAAGAATAACAGATTTAGGGAAATGTTTTACCTGTGATTATTAACGCTTGTTGTGGTAAAAAATAATTCAATAAAAAAATTCTAAATAATAAACTGGTATAAATGGCGAATTTGCTGATAACTAAAGGATGCAATTCTTAGCGGGTACTGAAGAAAATAATAAAGAAGGTATTTTACTATTTCTGTAGAAAATAAACGTAGAAACGTTTCCAAGAAACTCTTTTCCACAGAAATAGTAAAACATCTACTTATAATTTTGGTCAGTATCCTCTAAGACATTACCCTCTTCAGCTATGGGCATGTTCAGCAAATTCGCCATTTATACCAGTTTATTACTTAAAATTATTCTATTGAATTGCTTGTTAACACAAGAAGGGTTATAAAATATACGTGAAACATTTCTCAAAATTTTTTATTCCTGGTGTTAACAATATAAAACTTTTAACATTCGAATTATTGCATGTCCCTAATAATATGGCCAGATACTGTACATAATATGTATTTTTTACGAAAATCGATAGAGTATTGTGTTCTCTTTTCAACCATAATAAATATTCATACACTTACATCAGGAATTTTAAGAAAAACGTTGAAAAACTAGTCGTACAATGATTTACGACTAGTAGGCTTTTACTTCTGGTTGTCCAATTAATAAAACAGAATTATCTAACAAGCTTAGGTAAATCGGGGGGGGGGACTTTATGAAAGTTCCGAATCAAAATACTTAGATTTTCACATAACATAGATTTGACATAAATTGACCTGGACTATTAAGAAAAATCGGGGGTGGCTCCATCTCGTTAGCCCCCCCCCCCCAAATATGCCACTGAGTTATTCTGATGGCCTTTAATTTTCAATTAGAGAAAATATAGAACAAAACAGTACAAAAGTAAATAATAAATAAAATAAATTATTCCACTAATAGTTAGAGAGCCGCAATAGGAAATTATTGATCTATGAGATGGTAAAGTTTTGTTTAACTGGTTTATCTTATCATATGGATCTTATATCGGTTTATCTTATCATATATCTTATCATGGACTTTCACCCAAGCGGCCCGAGATCGACTCCCGGTGCCGGCAGATTTGGTTAAGGTTTTCTGCAGTTTTCCTTAGCTGTGACACAAATGTGGGATTTGCGCTGTTCCATTTGTAAGTGGGCTACAGCCGCACATAGGGCCTACGTAATAATAATAATAATAATAATGGTTTCCAGGTTATGGGTTGTAGCAATTATTATTATATCGAAAACGAGGAACAAACAGGCTGCTTTAAGTCAAACAGACTATATAGTTTCAAAATAAGTGAAAATGGAATCATAGGCAATGTCAGAATTGAAATATTTCAAAAACGGAGGATGCTACAACAAAACTAATTGTACTTCTGAAGACAACATTCAAAATACAATAAATTTTTTGATAATTTAAAACTGAAGCAGGAACCTTTTATATCTCTTCTTGATTTTTCCTTTTAAGTCTCTGATGTTACTAGACTACATGAGAAGTTATAAAATGTACCTCTCCCCTACGGGTTCAGAGATTTAGCTATATCTTTTTTAAATTTTTTAACTTAAATAAACTTAACCTAGATATTGATAGTTTTATAATGAATGAAATACTAGTATCCAAAATCAATATATGTGAAGTAGTTCGCCACTTTTAACTTTAAAAATTTATTGATTATTATCAAATTAATTTAATTAAAATTCACAACAAAAGTGTTCTTTAAAAGTCTATTTGATTATTCTCATTAACACCAAAAAACGATAAATATATATGGGTCATTCTTTCTGAACTCAACCACCGGCTAGGTCCAAAAATTGGCTCAACTAAGAAAGTCCAGCGGGGGCTCATTTTAAAGCTTGAAACCTCTATTTTCGAATGTCACATGGCTCCTATATGAGAAAATTTATATCTGATTCCTAAAACAAGATAAACACGTATCCAGTTCCAAAAAATCTTAAAAGTTGAAAAAATTACAAAAAGAAATATTTCTTAATATTTTTAAACGGCATCGCATTCTTCATCAAAGAATACATAATTTTTTTCCACAGCGTTTTTTTCCTAGAGTGCTTCAATTTCGAGCAAAATTGAGAACAACAATTTGCCATTTTTGAAAGTTTATAATTTTTTCATCGAAAATTGTGTCAGATAGAAAAAAATAATAGAGTAAAAAATACTTATTTTTACTCAATGAATACGAAAAAATTACATGAATAAATTACAGACCGATTTGAAGCGATTTTGTAAATTACGGTTATAGGCGTTGCCTATCTATGGGCATGAATAATACCCATAATTAAAACCTTCTAAACTGATGAAAATTTTCAAAATCGCTTTAAATCAGTCTGTAATTTTTTTTCGTAGTCATCGAGTTAAAATAAGCATTTTTGACTTTTAACATTTTTTCTCTATCTAATGCCATTTTCAATGAAAAAAATGATAAACTTTCAAAAATGGCAAATTGTTCTCAATTTTGCTCGAAATTGAAGCACTCAAAACGCAGAAAAAAACGCAGTTGACAAAATTTTTGTATTCTTTGGCGAAGAATGCGATGCCGTTAAAAAAAGTTTGAAAAATATTTATTTTTCTAATTTTTTTTGAACTGGATACGTGTTTACCCTGTTTTCGGAGTCAAATATAAACTTTTTCATATAGGAGCCATGTGACATTCGAAAGTAGAGGTTTCAAGCTTTAAAATGAGCCCCCGCTGGCCTTTTTAAGTTGCGCCAATTTCTGGACCTAGACGGTGGTTGAGTTCAGAAAAAATGACCCATACACATTCATAACTAAAAGGAGGTACGCGATCGCCAATAATAATTGCTATAACCCATAACCTGGAAATCAGACCCCAGAAGCTATGAAGCTTGTGCGAAAGGGAGGGGGCAATTATTATTATATAGGCCAAACTTGCGGCTGCAGATGACTTACAGATGGAACAATTGTGTAGTAACTTCAATTAAGTATAATGATTTTGGGTTTAATACTTTTATCACATTTCTTATAAAAATATTGATATCAAAATTTATTTAAGAGGAAAACAAAGCAACACAAGGCCTCATAATCCTTAAGGGGGAAAGGTGCAGCTTATAACTTCTCATAGCCTAGTAAAATCAGGGTCACACTTTAAATGGAAAAATCCACAAACGGAGGTCACAGTACAGAAAGTTTCCTCTTGAGTGTATCAACAAACCAGTTGGTTTCATATACTTCGATCATTCCCAATAGTTATTCAGATGGATATTTTAAAAGAAGAACATTCCTGAAAATGATGACCTAAGTATATGCGATTTAAGTGCGAACCCCAAATGAGACCGCATCACATCGAAGGCTTCTCAAGGGAGAAAATCTAATTTAGTTTACAATACTTTTATGGCACCACTCAAACTGAAAAATAAAGTAATCAAGGGTTCAACGCTATGAATATATTTCTGTTTTCGTTATATTTTATTCTTCTTTAATTTAACTACAATATAACGAAAGTCGATTATATCTTTTGGTTTGTTCTTAAGATTTCAAAGTAAACCTTTTTGATCCGGAAGTAAGCGCAAATAAAAAAGTTAGATTTTCAGGATATCTATTTCGTGCTTAGAATCCAATGATGTTATGTGGATGAAGTGTGTAAGTTCGCTTTCCTATTATATTGTCGTCGTGCTGTGGTTAAAAATAGAACTTCTTGAACTATATTTTACTTGAATAGGATTTTCACTACCTATTCTTTATAAGAACATACTACCTACTTCTTGGAAACCAGAAACTGAAAAACTGAACTAAAGTGTCATTTCTATACAAGTGTTCATTGCACGTCCTTCTTATATAACAGCTTGACTAAATATTTTTTATAAAACAAATAATTCTAGTGCGGTTTTAGTTGAGCCTTTAATGGTTTGTCTTTTAATAATAGAATTATTCATCTGTTCCATTGCATTTCAATTTAACAAAGCCCTCGTCACTGTTAATACAAGAATGATCATTTTGTGAATGAATGCGTTAACAATAATGAAGATAGTCTTCGAAATGGGTAAGTAAATCGCTTTAGGATTTTATATTAGTAATAATTCATTCACGTCACGCAATTTGCAATTTTATACCTCATTTCATATTGTTTACCACACCCTCAACACGCTATCGGAATATACATAAGCAAGATTCTCGAAAAACGCATTACAACTTGCAGGTTCATTTTCACGTTATTAATAGTTATTTACGATACGAGTGCGGGAACACAATGTTCCCGCGTGAACGCAGTTTTGAAGCACGAGCGACCGAAGGGAGCGAGGGCCTTCATATGCGTGAACGCGGGAACATTGTTCACGCAAGAGAATTGTACAATACTTTTTGAAACGAACGTAGTCATTGTTATAAATGTCAAATAAAATTTTTATCTGATTTCACAACTTTTATTTAAAAAAATAAACCAAAGCAAGTCATGACTGCAATTGACAAATGTGACAGATTGTTTTTCGGCAGAAATTTTGCAGTAAAAAAGGTATTTAAATTTTGCAAGGGTTGGCAGTTGGCACCACTGAGTGTTTCCCGGTTTACTTAACCGGGAAACAAGTGTTCCCGGTTGACTAGACAGTGCGTCGAACACTGCTTTCTAGATAGTGAGTTCAAAAATATATATTGGATGCTTCTTTACTTGGAAGGTAAAAATAAAAATATGTTTTGATATAAAAGAAAGAATAGAACAGAGACAGTTTAATGTTTAAATAGATTATATATGTGAATAATTGAGAAAAAGTGTAACATTAAAAATTTAGGATCTATTTTATTACTTTGGAAAATAAATTTATAGAAACAATTTTAGTACGGTCCTGTATATTCGGAAAATATTTCGTTGCGTTTAGATATTAAATGTTTCCTCTTTGCATTTCTATATAAGCAAATAAAATTCTCACGGTTAGAAATCATTTTGGATGTAGTTTTTAGTTGAAATAGCAGTCTACAGTTTCGTATCTTGGTAATAAAAATATAAAAACTATTTAGTTTATCAAGTTCCTTCAGTTACAAGCATGTACTAAATAAATAAAAGATAAATTATGGACAGGCTGCAGTTTAATATTATTATTTTCCTTTGTCACAAAATGATATTTGGATCTTGTTACGCATTTTCTTCTCAGAATTTTGTATTTCTGTAACTAAATAAAGTAGTTAATGTATCTAGGCTTCAAATTTATGGCTTGCATTTCCGGCGAAATCGTGATAAACATTTCTTAAATATAGAATTAATACGCTAAATTCAGTATTTTTGTTATTGGTCAAAATTACCGTCAGCTTTTATATGAGTGGTGGTTTCTAAATATCCCACTCTTAATTTAGTAGGAAAAGGTAGTTTTCCATCCCCAAGTTAGTCAGTCTAGTTAGTAGAGTCTAAGACAGACAAAGGATCACGTCTTACGACGGGCTACGGCCCTAAGAGTAACGGGCTATGGCCGCTTGCATCGATTACTGCCGTCGCGTGCAAGTGATTCTACCGTCACATATTTACAGTACAGTTTAGAATGAAGCAAATTTAGTGGTATACCGTACCGATTTTGTTGTTAGTGAATTAATCCAGTGAAGATGATTATTTATAAATTTTGGTTTGGTGAATCTTCATTCATGAAAGAATGGTTCCGGTGCCTCGTATTTGCTAGTAGAGGATCAGTGTTAATTACCTCTTATTTGAACGTTGTTTTGGCTTAAAAGAATCTGTTTAAAGCTAACCAACAGTGGATTTTTTAAATTAACACATTGACTCATCTACCAAAAGAAAATTAATAATCGGAGCACGCTATCAGTTGTACCAGAATTTAAACTAAATCATTTATTTCAATATTTCATTTATCAAGTTTCTAATGCCTTAATAGTGTCACAAACGGAAATATTTACACTTAAATATTTTATTCAAAACTCAACTTCTTTTCCGTTTGTACAACATAAAGCGTGCAAGGCCACATTCAGTTGCCTACGCTAGTTCAGCAGCTGCGGTCTCGCCACCGACAACCTGGTGCCACCTGCAAGGTCTTCTCAGAAGCGCGCTCGCTTCGCCCACCATTACGTCCGTTGGTATGCAATATCTACGCCTACTTACTCCGTAGAGGCGAGGCATCCTACGCGATGTGCATGCAGGTGCACATTCCTTCAAGAGAATTTTCCAACACTTCCGCACAGCTGCAGATTCCGCGCATGTAATCTACCCACTAGCCTGCTTACTGAGAACTTCCGCCTACTGATACTAATTACTTCCTCGTTCGGCAGTATATAACCAGCTTGCTTGAGCTATTCAAACCAGTCAGTGACCATGGCTCCAACACAACAAGCAAGCTGGTGAGTACTCTTTTAATTATATAAATGCTTAGTGCCTAGTTTGAGTGGGCAGCGCTTAATCGACCACTCTATGCAAATTATGGGGAGTTGTGTCCAGGCTTCCCGGCTTAGTTACCAGGAGGTTATCTCCTATGCTTAGTCTGTAGACCTAGTGCTAAACAGGGTTGGTTCCAACCTCCCCTGGATTGTATTAGTTATTGTATTAGTTTAGGAGGACATATTCGTCCTCACAATATGTCAACATGTAAACCTTTTGTACTCTATTTATTGTCTTAGTATATAGTTGTTTTTACAACTTGTGTTTGATTTCTTTCTACCTCTGACTACGTTCCCCAGTCACGAAAACCCCACGTGACAATAGTTCAAGTAAGTATTTTAGGTAAAATTTATTTGAGATCCCGAAATTAAGTAACCTTTAGGAATGATAATTTTTTATCTAGCTTTGTTGTGTACTGTATTTCTAATTCTTTCTATCTTTATTTAATATACAGAGTTCTCGCATTTTTACAACATTATGCACCAAACATTATGCAGTTTGGTTGCGCCCTCTATTATTTTATTTGTTCCTGACTCGATTGTTTAATCTGAAACTTTTGGGATTAACACCCACACCTGTATTCGAATCTGCAGAATTAGAGATCATAAGTATCGTTTCTTTGGTGTTCAGTAAGCAGTTTAGTATTTTCAGCAAAGTAATTTAGAGTAATTAAAAAGCAGTTGTTATAATTGACAGTCCAGCGTAGGGCTTCATTTTTTCAGTCGTTACAAAAAAGAAACGTGAAAAAGAAATTTAATACAAATTCCATCCTGAGAAACAATTTACTTCTTTTTACATCTTTGCAGTGGTGTTTAAGACACAAAAAGACAATGTATGATTTTATATTTATAAGCATATATTTTATTTTTAAGGGACGTAGGGAAGTATATAAAAATGAGAATTTTGTCAGCTGTCAAAATAGGTAAGATTGATTGCATAACTGTCAGGAGTGTCAATGCATTTGACATGTTATTTTAATAATTGAACATGCGTGTTTTATATGCAGGAAATCTTTGTGTTCAGAGATTCTTTATGTTTCTGGTCGGCATGGTTAGGCATCGCCTCACTATAACTGGATAGGGGTTCTTAGGGTTCCCAAGTTTGGAAATGGCCTCAGAACAAGGCTGGATTCCAGTACGAGAGTGATAGCAGCAAGGTTTGTCCCGTCAGCGACCCCCTAATTTCTGTCTTAGTGAAAACCGTTTCGCCAAGTAATTTGGATTGGACAACTTCAAGGCAACTTTCTTAAGTTTCAGGTTTACTTAAGAATTATAGATATGGCTTATCCCAGAGAGAGATTACCCCGGGCGATCTCTTTATAAGGGTATTTGATGCGAATACAGAGCGAATATGATTATTAGCCTCTCACCCTAAGACATCTCCATCTCTTAGTCTAAACTCTAGAATATCCTAGGTTAGTTTTCAAGTCCCAGCTACACTTGAGGTTGGACTTTTCCGGTAATGAAAGTCCGCATTCTAGAATAAAGGTGATGTGACTTTCTCGGAGACGGACCTCGACAGGTGGGCCACGTTAAACAAAAAGCTTGGATTCTTGATTCTTTGTTTCTTAGGTTTATCATTCAGTACATTGTTTATTGTTTCCAGCCTTATTTTGTGGAACTCCATAATCATGAAATAAATAAAGATTATTAAAAGTTTCACAGTTTTATTAAAATACAACCTGACAATATTGTTTCGACAGCTATGCTGTCATTATCAAAGGTAATATAATTATATACAAACACGTCGCTAAGGTAGATACAAAATAGGTAACTAGATAAAATAATAATAATAATCAGAATTAAATATCTGATACTTCCAGTAACGGAGAATTACTGAGCTCAAGTTGTTCATTCATTGAAGGTACCCTGAGTTTGTGTTTGTATATCTCAAAGGCTTCTAAAATGTCTAATTTGCGTTTGTTATTACAAAAATGTAGGAATTTAATATTATTTTGAGGAGTCATCGTGTGATTTTGTTCTAAAAGGTGTTTGGCGTAATTCGATTTTTCAGGATGTTTATTTTTGTAATGACGTACGTGTTCTTTATAGTAAATGAAAATTAATTGTGATAATCACAGAAATACTGCAAATTAGTTTAAGAACTTACAAACATAATGAAAAATTATCATCTCTGACTGGGATTCGAACCCAGGACTCTCTGCTATCCAGGCAGATGCTCTACCAACTGAGCTACCTGAGACGACTCCCAATTGAAACGACAATTCTTAATATAAGATGGAAATAATGTTAATAATTGAAGTATACTAATTATTTGCTATGTATAAATTGGTTGTTCGCTAATCCGCGACTCGTTTTTACCAACTATCACAGCTGAATTAGATTTTTAGAAATATTCTTCCATAGGAAAATTAATAATAGTAAATGAAAATTAATTGTGATAATCACAGAAATACTGCAAATTAGTTTAAGAACTTACAAACATAATGAAAAATTATCATCTCTGACTGGGATTCGAACCCAGGACTCTCTGCTATCCAGGCAGATGCTCTACCAACTGAGCTACCTGAGACGACTCCCAATTGAAACGACAATTCTTCATATAAGATGGAAATAATGTTAATAATTGAAGTATACTAATTATTTGCTATGTATAAATTGGTTGTTCGATAATCCGCGACTCGTTTTTACCAACTATCACAGCTGAATTAGATTTTTAGAAATATTCTTCCATAGGAAAATTAATAATAGTAAATGAAAATTAATTGTGATAATCACAGAAATACTGCAAATTAGTTTAAGAACTTACAAACATAATGAAAAATTATCGTCTCTGACTGGGATTCGAACCCAGGACTCTCTGCTATCCAGGCAGATGCTCTACCAACTCAGCTACCTGAGACGACTCCCAATTGAAACGACAATTCTTCATATAAGATGGCAATAATGTTAATAATTGAAGTATACTAATTATTTGCTATGTATAAATTGGTTGTTCGCTAATACGCGACTCGTTTTTACCAACTATCACAGCTGAATTAGATTTTTAGAAATATTCTTCCATAGGAAAATTAATAATAGTAAATGAAAATTAATTGTGACAATCACAGAAATACTGCAAATTAGTTTACGTCCGGGTTCGAATCCCAGTCAGAGATGATAATTTTTCATTATGTTTGTAAGTTCTTAAACTAATTTGCAGTATTTCTGTGATTATCACAATTAATTTTCTTTAACTATTATTAATTTTCCTATGGAAGAATATTTCTAAAAATCTAATTCAGCTGTGATAGTTGGTAAAAACGAGTCGCGTATTAGCGAACAACCAATTTATACATAGCAAATAATTAGTATACTTCAATTATTAACATTATTTCCATCTTATATGAAGAATTGTCGTTTCAATTGGGAGTCGTCTCAGGTAGCTCAGTTGGTAGAGCATCTGCCTGGATAGCAGAGAGTCCTGGGTTCGAATCCCAGTCAGAGATGATAATTTTTCATTATGTTTGTAAGTTCTTAAACGTGTTCTTTATATCTTATGTCAAAATTTCGAAGTGTTTGTCCAATATATACCGAACTACAAAAAGAACAATTTAAACGGTAAATGCTCGATTTCATGATATCATGTGTTCTGTCTTTAGCATTAAATAAAAATGAAAAAGTGTTAGTGTTGGTTTTAAATGTTATTTTATAATTGTTGGTTTTTCTTAGTATATGTGCAATTTTTTCTGATATTTTGCCAAAATATGGTATAGATATGTAATTTGTGTCTTCTGTTTGATTGTCAATGGGATATATTCTTTTGATAGCTAACCTATAATCTTTTTGTTTAATTAAAGTGTCAATCATGTTCGGATTATAATGATTTGCATGTGCTAGTTGTTTAATGGTTGATATCTCTTTGCTAAAATCTGATTTTGTTAGTGGAATAGTTAAAGCTCTGTGTACTAATGATCTGTAGGCTGCTATTTTATGTGTATTATGGTGACAAGATTCATTTGGTATTGTTATGTCTGTTTGTGTTGGTTTTCTGTATATGGAAAATTCAAATAGATTGTCTGCGTGAATCTTGATATTTAAGTCTAGAAAGTTTATAGCCCTGTTTTGTTCTGTTTCTAGTGTAAATTTTATATTAGGGTGGATACTGTTTATAAGAATTAAAAATTCATTGATAACCTCAAAAGAACTGTCAAAACAAGCTAAAATGTCATCAACATAACGAAACCAGAAGATAATGTGTTTAGAGAGATTTAATTCAAATATTCGATCTTCAAACTTGTCCATAAATATGTTAGCTAATAGAGGACTTAGAGAATTACCCATAGGTAAACCATCCTCTTGTAAATAAATTATGTTATTAAAAGTGAAATAATTTTGACTTATACAAAGGTCAAATAATTGAATTAACTCTAACCTTTTAACTAATTCTATATTACTATTGATCAAGAAACTATCTAATAAAGGAATACATTCTTGTGGGGGTATTCTGGAGAACATGTTGCAAATATACAAACACAATATATACAATATAAAATTTGAGATATACAAACACAAACTCAGGGTACCTTTAATGAATGAACAACTTGAGCTCAGTAATTCTCCGTTACTGGAAGTATTAGATATTTAATTCTGATTATTATTATTATTTTATCTAGATACCTATTTTGTATCTACTTTAGCGACGTGTTTGTTTATAATTATTACCTTTGATAATGACAGCATAGCTGTCGAAACAATATTGTCAGGTTGTATTTTAATAAAACTGTGAAACTTTTAATAATCTTTATTTATTTCATGATTATGGAGTTCCACAAAATAAGGCTGGAAACAATAAACAAGATTATTTCGTCTTCGTTAGAAGAACAAGCCAAGTTATACAAGAAACTTATGATCAAACACGGAAAACTCAACTTACTCATAAATTACACAATATCCAATTTGACATATTAGATTTTGACATTAGAGAAACCGTCAGTCACATTAAATTCAAAAAATACACCACACAGAAAAATAAACTTCATCGACTTGTACAACAAAAACGTACACTACAAAATAACCTTAATTATCAGAACACTACAAACTTTTATCCTCGTTTCATAAACTTGTCCAATATAACATTCAATGACAGAGAAACACAATTTCTTAACAAAGGTTTCAAACTTTGTCCTTTTCCAAAATTTACCAACAAAATTAAAGAAATTTTGGCCGTTGAAACTGCGAAACTATACTTAAGAAAGATCATAATAACTATGCAAAATTCCAAATTTCGAATTTGTTAAAACAGATGTCTTTGAAACAGGACAAAATGTACAACACATCTAACATATCACTTCTTCAATCTATAAAACAGAAAATCACAGAGAACAATCTAATTTCTGTTAAAGCAGATAAAGGTAACACTTTGGTAATTCTTTGAAACAATCGTTTTTTTCTACACAAAAATACAATTTACAAAATGGCCCCGCGATTGGAAGCCAGTGAAACGTCCTTTATTTTACCGGTCTAAATAACAATAAAATAAAGTATACTTACTGTAACTGAAAACTCAGAAAATATCTGCCACAGCTTGAGATTTAAACTCTCTCTTTATAAATTAATTAATCAAGTCGTAGGTATTGGTTCCACAGTTGTATAAATTGTGAAAAGGAATAGATAAGGGTTCAAACACAAATAAAAACTTAAAAGGGCGCCATCTGGTTCTGAGCTTAGTTAATTACAAATTAACCATTCAAAGATGTTAATTGAATAAGCATTAAAATTTATTAAATTCATTAACCAGAAAATGAATAGAATATTTAGTTAAAACAAAATTTTGTTTACTTAAAATTGTTGAAGAAATGAACTTAAGCATTCATAACCAATATGGTTCCGTTTTTCAGATCATTCAGTTTTGAATTAATAACATTTATTAACAGGAAAATAATTAAAACACAACCTTGCATAGATAAAAATAAAACACACCTCGTATATTTATTACAAGTCCAACCTAAATTTATTAGGTTATAATTATACCAAAATTAATCAATAAAAATTCATTCAAAACTTTTCATTACGTAATAAAAATAGCTCAAAGAAATTGATTAGATCAACCACAAATGTTGTTCAAAAAGCATTAACACAAATATTACTGACTCATCTTATTCTGGGCAAAAAAAATAAACGAATATCTAAATGAGATTAGACAAATTAAATCAGTTCAAAAGTATCAATATAAATGAATTGTGATTAAATTAAAGTTTAAAGATTTTTAACTAACAAGGAAAGCTCTCCCTAAAGAAAATTCATAACTATGACATTCTTCAATACTTGAATTACAAACAAATACCTACTTAATATTACAGTACCTTGCATTTTCATTCATTAAACTCATGGAATACCATACACCTAGTTCGGTAGAAATTGGAAATTCGCCTTTCATGCGGGGAACTTGCGGTTGAATTCAGCTCAGCATCGAAGTGTAGATTCTCCATACAAAAACGCGATCCAACTCAATTATTGACAACAGCCCATATGATTACATAAACCAAGAGAGTCAAGCACAAAAATAACCAAGATTTTAATTTGCTATTAAGTAATATCGTAATTATTTTCCCACGGAAAATTAGCGAAAATGCGTCTTGAGCTTCAAATTGTTTTAATTCACTTATATCATTAAATGCTTTCAACTTCTTTAAGCCGAATTTTAATGTACAAACGCACAAAAAGTGATCACTAAATTTAGGATTACTTCAAGAGATGCTTCTCTCATTAATTAACTGCACTTATCGGTAGATCGGACGAAAGCAAATACTTGCTATTACACATTTTTCATCAAAGAATAAACCACTATGATTTATACGCAGTACGGAATGACAAGTCTTTCAAACACAACTTAATGCACGTAAAACCTTTTCAAAAGGATTAGCACTTAACGGAATAACTTTAAACGATAAGGCACTATAACTAGAATATCTTGCAATTCTATAGGATTAAAGAACTGTAATCCCTTGACACTACATAAGAAAAATGATCAAGCCTATTGACCACAGCGTCGACTGCATGCTAACAGGGTGCAGTCACGAGTCTTCTTTTTCAAAACTAGCGAAGGCTTTTTATAAACTCCGTTCTACGTTGCTTCGCGTGTAGACATCTGTTTTTAGGCGGCAAGGGTGCTTATTGCTTGCCCTACTATAGGATTCACGACCTTACGTGTAAAAAACAGTACCCATTCTTTCGCGCTCAAAACACACGTGTGAACTAAAACACAAATAAATGAGTTGACTAAGCGCTTCTCATGGTTTCTTTTCAAGGTTTCTTTATGAAGAAATTGATATTATGTTAAAATGCCAGATAGCAAGATACGAAAAAACGACATCAATATGACGTTACATTATTTCATTATAGCAAATACAAACCAATCCTTAAATAAAAGTGCCTTTTATTTGAGATGTTTATTTGATGACGTGCTTGTTTAAATTAAGCGAGGTCCACAGGACCGAACTTAGGATTTTTAACAAGAATTAATACCAAATTCTATATACTAAACGCCGGTGGAAAATGTACCCGTTACACTCGCCCACTCGTCAAAGAAAAAGAAAAAAACAATAAAAAAAGAAAAGCTATGAAGCCCGTCTTATCTTTTTATACTCAAAACTAACAAAATGCCAAAGGCCTACGAAGATACCATACTAGTATCAAAACCAAAGCACACCCAAAAGTGCCTAACGCCCAAATCTATAAGACCACAAGTGTCTAAACATTCAAAAAGGGAAGAGGAAAGGAAAGGGACTATCTGGCTAGGAAGATAGAAGGGAATAAAGGTAAGGAACGCCGAATAGAGCTGAAAGTAAGCCACCCTAAAAAAATGTCCTCACCGAACACTCAAGCAAAACCGAAGGTGTTGGAGATGCCAGACGCACCAACGGGGACCCCAATAATCATGTACTAGGAAAGTCATTCATTCTCAAAAACAACCACCAACATCATAACTTGTAGCAAAAGCTACCTATACTGATTCCAGTACTCGCACAAGAGAGTGCAATAGCAAGGTGCCGCTTAGGATACCAAAAGGCAACACCCCGAGATCTCCGGTTTACAGTAGTCCGATATGGCGCTAACTGAGCCTTCACAGATCGAGAAGAAAGAAGGAAGAGAAAGAAATAAAAGAATAGTAAACAAAGCTAGGAAAAGGAAACCTACACAGATAGTACATCACTTCGATAGGAGCCAGGACAAGAACCAATTCCCCCACAAAACACCCACCGTCCAGCGTTAGGACCTCCTTCAACCGTCAGGAAAGGTTCAAGCCCAACCACTACCAAAACAAAGCACTAACCGCCACCAGAAGAACGTCACTAAACTAAAAAAGTAGTCAACACTACCCATTCGTCACCTCATTCACTCCAAATACCTATACAAGGTAAGTGTATACCAAAACAAAATTCAAGATCAATACCTGAACGAAATGAATTCCCGAAACACAAACCTATAACTAAAATTCAAACGATATGGAGTTACTAAAACTCCTATTAAATTCAAACCCAAGATAGGTTAGTCATAACTATAAGCTAAGAACTTAAGGTTGATAAAACCTCTCCCAATTACACACCTCAGGTTATATAGAAACCTCATCTTAGGGTTACAAAAACCCGTTTCGTAATGAAAAGTCATCAGACTGTACTACAAGCTAAAAAGTTAAGGTTAATAAACCTTTTCATATAACGCAATAACTGCAAGCTAAAGGAATCAAGGTTAATAAACCTCTTCGGAATTAAATATTTACAAGTGGATAAATTAAGGTTAACAAACCCTTATTGTATTTACCAGTAAAACACTAGATAATCCCGACCAGCGATTGGGCGACTTAAAGTTAC
Organism: Agrypnus murinus; assembly: GCA_929113105.1. NCBI lineage: Eukaryota > Metazoa > Arthropoda > Insecta > Coleoptera > Elateridae > Agrypnus > Agrypnus murinus. The sequence goes on from OV816026.1 coordinate 91,215,069, forward strand.
TAGAACCTTTTCAAATAATCTCCAAAGTGTATTGGGTCGTAGCTATTAACTGAAAGAAATAAGGTTAATAAACCTATTCATATTTAGAACTGGAGGTTAATAAACCTATTCATAATAACTGAAGTCCGTTAACTTCAACGAAGGACAATATAGCTGAAGGTTGAAAACCTTTTCAAAAAACTTACTGAATGTAACAATAAAATAGATGGTTAAAGGTTAATAACCCTTTCCGTATTATCTGGCTCAAAAATTGTATCAGCCTCTCCAAAACATTATGTCACCAGACAAAAGAAGCTCACACTAAAACAACCAAAAGCTATCCAATTGTACAAATTGTATCAGTTCTACTGAAACGGAGAAAGAAGGAAGCACAATAGTGATTTGTTCTAAAAAGAACAGATTCCAACATTGCTAGTTCGTCCCTTAGAACGACAGTAAAATAGAGCGCAACATGCACTAAACGCAAGACGTTACAAACAACTGTAACACAAAAATCCCATTAAAGGGATACGGTAGTGGGTCAAAATCCCAGAAAAAGGTACGGTAGTGGGTCAAAATCCCACAAAAAGGTAGGAACCTCCCAAAAGACGACACAAAACGGCACGAACGACAGGTACCCAGAAAGGGAATGATCTGCCCTTAAAAGGACGCACTGATACGGTGATCCATACAAATTAAAAGATCGAAAGTACCTCATGACTGCACAAAGCAAAAGGTCTCACAAAGAGCATGGTTCCCAAAAAGAACCGACAGATTGGTTGGTCAACATAGACCGTTAGGACAAAAAGTCCTCAAAGAAGGTAGTCGAAGGATGGTAACGGAAAGAACTACCTCAGCTTTACCAGACTTTTACTGGAACCCGTCATCGGTGAAGGAATTTCTAGAGCGCCTCCCACCGCGCTATAATAGACAAAGTCTAAACAAAAGAAGTCAGAACCCGAAAGCTTGTTCTGAAAAGAACACGACCTCAAAGCTCGATACGATAACACAAAGCTGAACACCATAAGATCACTAAAACCTTCACAAATTCTCAAATATCATACAAATTCCAACACAGGAACACTCATACTGGATTGTCACAGCGAACTGTAACGAAACTGAACGGTACATACGAAGCACCATATACTTCAAAAAGCAAAACGGTAATGACGGTGATCAGAATCACCAAACGGTACGGAACAATATATGGCACATGCCAACGATACGATAATAAGACAGAAACTGTCTCCCAAAAGTGCAGTACGGCACGGAACTATACTACAAAACGATACTGTAAAGGGACCAAACAGGTCGCCCAAGAAAACGCAGTACGATACGAAACGGTACTGCAAACTGTATCACCAAAACCTCACACACCTAACTTCAAAACGGTTCAAAACCACAAGACCTAATAGATCTCAAACAGATTTATAATTTAGCTTTTAGAAAAAGCTTATGGAAGTTCAACGAACTTAAAATGCACAAGGACTCAAAATCCCAACAGATTATTATGTTTCTGAATATTCAAAATTAAGTAATAACTTCACACAAATTTCCAAATAGACAGAACTGTCAAAATCGGTAAATATATACTGGACACAATCGGGAAAATTGTCTTACACTCGGGAAAATTGTCTTACACTCGGGAAAATTTCTTACACCCTGCGTGATTTCCGACCAACCAACCAAGAAACACCCAAGGGATAAAAGAATATCCCCTTTACACGCTTCACTCAATCACACTCCCACACAAGAATTCCACGAAGATATTCAATCACTCAAATAAGAAGAGGGCACTCAACAAATCACGCCATCATTGTTTTATGTAACTCCCACAACTAAAAGAATGAAAGAAATTCAACAGTACCTGTCAGAACCATGAAAGAATTAACGCCACAAAAGGGATTAATTAATATTATTTAAAGATAAAACTTATTTGACAATAATCATGACCCAAATGGTAGTTTATACTGTAGATATTTAATTTTTAGTTTGGTAGCGAATAAACTCTCCTATCATCTCATACAAAAGGATTCATCGGCCTAGGGCCACAATCATAGAACATACAGCAACTTACATCATCAAACGTTCCCAATCATCATATTTCGTAGCTTTCAGATACATACATGAGCATACTTGCCAACACAAAACCATAGATGACCAAAAATAAACATGAGAAAATGTCGTAAGTTGAACAAGACCTACATTATTATTTAAGAATTAGAGTTTTATTGCTTGGAAAAGTCACAATGATTTTCCTTTATATCTTTGACATGGAAATTGCCAACAGGATGTCCATCTAAATCTTGTAAATGATACACAAGTGGAGACAAAACTTTGGTAACTTTACAGGGAATATATTTAGGGGCTAACTTCTTAGAGTAATCTTTAGAAGCATCAGACAAAGTAAAATTTCGCTTCCAGACTATATCTCCAACAGAAAATTTGAGCGGACGTTTTCGTAGGTTATACTGACGGGAATTCTGCTCATAAGCTTTATGTAATCTGGACTTAACAGCCTCATACAATTCGGGAAGCTGAGTTAGCTCACGAGTCCAAAAGAGTTTATTTGCAATCTCTAAAGGTTTATTGGGATCGATAGGACTATAAAAATCTCCACTAACTGGAACATGTCGACCAAAGACCATGAAAGAGGGAGGAACTTGAGTCGAATCATGACTAGCAAGACGTATTGCCTGGGCAATATCGAAAATATGTTTATCCCATTCACGATGAGAGTCTTTAATGTATGAAGAAATAGCCGTAACAAGAACTCGATTAACTCGTTCTGTAGGGTTAACTTGAGGATGATAGCGGGCATTCAACCAAATATTCTGTATTTTAACGCTATCCAGAAAATCTCGAAATTCTTTAGAAATAAATTGCGACCCATTATCAAACATAACGGTCTGAGGTACGCCAAATATAGAGAAAACTTGTTCCTTCAGGAACTTTATCATAGGCTTAGTAGTGGTCTTACGTAATGGCTGTATTAAGACATACTTAGTAAACCAATCGGTAACAACAAACAAGTACTCATTACCAAACTTACTTCGCGGCAACGGACCTAACAAATCCATACTAATTAACTGAAAAGGAAAGCTAACTTTCTTTTCTTTACCCATAAGGCCTGCACGTGAAACATTCTCACTTTTCTGACTCGCACATATCTTACAATTGCGTACATACTTACTGACAGAATATCTAAGTTTCGGCCATTAATATAATTCGGAAATACGGGATAGAGTTTTTGAAACTCCAAAATGGGCAGCTGTAGGTTCATCATGACATTGTTGCAAAATCTGCTTCCTATTAGCAGTTGGAATTACTAGTTTCCAGTCGGAAATATTAGATTCAAGCGGAAATAAGGAAGGCAAGAACTTATATAGTCGATTATTTTCGACTTTAAAATATGGGTATTTTTCAGGAGAAGCTTGGACTAATCCTATCATATTAAGATACCAGTCATCAGGTTCGAGAGTATCGATATTCATTACAGAAATAGATCGGGACAAAGCATCCGGAATAATGTTTAATTTTCCAGGGCGGTGCTGTACATCAAAGTCAAATTGGGAGAGACGCATACACCATCTAGCTAAACGACCTGTAGGTTCACGAATATTATGAAGCCACTTAATTGCTGCACAATCTGTAATAACTGTAAAAGGGGTACCCTCAACATAACCTCTAAAATGTTCTATACCAAAAATAACTCCTAATAACTCACGCTCAGTAGCTGAATATTTTCTTTCGGTAGAAGTCAAAGTTCGACTTGCATAAGCAACTGGATGTTCTGAACCGTCCATAATTTGAAACAATACAATTCCCAAGGCTACATCACTTGCGTCAGTCTGTATATAAAATCGAGACGAAAAATCTGGCGAAATTAACACAGGAGCGGAACTAATACGCTGCTTAATCTTTTGGAATGATTGCTCAGCTTCGGAAGTCCAATGAATAGGATCTCCTTTCTTTTTACCTTTAATGAGAGCGGTAATGGGGGCGGAAAGTTCAGCATAGTCTTTAATAAAACGTCGATAGTAACTAACTAAACCATTCACACGTTTAACTTCAGTAGTATTGCGAAGAGTAGGAAAATTCAAAATAGCTGATACCTTATCTGGATCAGTTCGCAAACCTTCTTGATCAATAACAAAACCTAAGAACTTCAAAGAAGAACGACAAAACTGACATTTGTCTAAATTAATCGTAAAACCAGCATCTTTCAGCCTTAATCGTAAAAGATTCAAAATCTTAATATGCTCCTCAAAAGTAGAAGACGCAATAATAATATCATCAAGATACACAAAAACTTTCTCATCCAACATAAGTGGACCTAAAACTTTTTCCATGCATTTCTGCATTGTTTGCGGACTGTTCGATAAACCAAAAGGCATTACAGTAAATTCAAATAAACCCTTGCCAGGCACACAAAAAGCTGTTTTTGCACAAGAAGATTCCTCCAAAGGGATTTGCCAAAAAGCTTTACGTAAATCTATACTGGACAGAAACTTAGCATTACGAAGTCTATTTAAAATAGCATCGGTACGAGGTAACGGAAAAGCATCTTTTTTGGTTACACTATTTAATTTTCGTGCATCATAACATAATCGTAGTTCATTTGTTTTTTTCTTAACTAACAACACTGGACTACTCCAAGGACTATTTGACTTACGAATCACTCCAAGTCTCAACATATCATCAACTTCTTTATGAAGGTGGGTCTGCATAGCAGGCGACAGAAGATATTGTCTTTGCTTAATGGGCTGAACATCCCCTGTATCAATATAATGCTTCAATACATTCGTACATCCTAACTTATCGGAAACTAATTCTTCAAAGGCTGAAATTGTTTTCTTTAGAACTGAATTCTGTTTAGGACTTAGAGAAGCTTGGTCGATAATTTTCGTAGCTTCCATGGAGGAAGTATGGTTTGCGGAATTCTCAACTGAAGAAATAGTATTTACAGAGGGTTCTACTGCAAAGTCATACGCCCTTTCATACATATTTAAATTTATCTTAAAAAGATGACCAAAATCTACTCCTAAAATAAAAGCTTGGGTAATGGAAGGAACTAACAAACATTTGATATGTTTCGTAACCTTATCTAGAGTAATCGGTAAAATAATTTCGCCCTCACAAGATTGGATGGCACCATCAGCTGTAGTAACACGAGCAACTGTTGACTTCTTTTGAAAAGTAATTTTGTTTTCCTTCAGGAACTGTAAACCAGAAGAACCTATAATAGTATTTGATGCACCACTATCTAACAAACAAATAACTGGAAATCGTTGAATCCTAATGAGTATAAAAGGACGATTATCATACGGCATTTTTACACAAAGAGATGCAATTATTTTGGGGACATAAAAATTTTTACTTTATTTAACCAAGACTTCCATTCTTCTGAAGAAGGCGAGAAATTACATTTCGTTGTTTGTTTGGGTGGAGAAGTTAATTTGCACGCGAACGTAAATTGGGTTGTGGAGTTTTTATCTTCGGTACCGTCCCGGTTGAACGATTTATCACTACTTGATCCGCAACGATACCTCTCTTGGCGTTTTTTGGATTGCACACAATACAAGAATTGGAATATACACCTACCTTGCCGCACCTATAACAAAATGTACGTCGTTGTTTAGAACACTGCCTATGTAAGTGTCCAGTCTGACCGCAATTGAAACAGGATTTATCTGTAGTGGATAATTCAGAAATATTAATTTTATTTTCCGTAGGTTTTCTTGCCTGACAATCATTTAATGAAAGACACGCTAAATCTGGTTCTAACAACCCGTTACGCTTGGAAGGTGGTGGATGATACCTTTCCGATCTAATTTTTAATTCTTGGATTTTTCTACAAAAATCCTTTAATGACGATAAGGACTTTATGTCCTGCAAACCTATACGCTCTGCAAAATAAGGATTTAAATTCCTAACTATCTGTTCTACCCTTTCAAGTTCGGTTTTAGGATGTTCTAATCTTCTAAACAAAGCCTCCATTGACATTATGTATAACGAAACGTTTTCATTAAGACCCTGCGTTCGGTTTTTAATCTCATCTAATCTATCGATAATCTAACTGATAATCGATAGGTAAAAAGTCTCGCTTTAAACATTTAACTAACTCATTCCAATTACTAACTTCATTCTTAATACCTCTATACCATAATAAAGCTGGACCCGAAAATAAATCTATAGCTGAAACAAACAAGTCTTGTTTCGAAATTCGACGAGCCTCACATAAGTCATTAATTTTTTCTAAAAATGCCATCACGCTGTCGCGTCCGGTCTGGCCAGAGTATTTCAAGTTCCATTTAAAAACGGGTACAGGTTTAACCGTTGGCTGTACTTGTAAAGAATTTTCCAAAAATGACGCATTCGCATCACTAACTTTAGTTTCATTATTTTTTGTTCGAAATTCGATCAGTAAACCCTGCAAAATTAATAATTGTGCTTCAAACTCATCTTTAACTACAACTTGCTCATCCCCACTTACTTCTAATAAGTTTATGCGGTTCTCTAAATGCAAAAGCCTAGAATAAACTACATCACCCAAATCCTCCGTTAATTCATCAGAATTCCCAAATATTTTTTCAATATCAACAAATGACTCTTTAATCTGTGCTACATTGGTTTTGAAATCATATGGTTGTTTGAGTGAAACCGACTTTAACGTTTTTTCTTTGGCTAAACTGCCTCTCAAAAGTGCACGACGTTGCAAATAATTACTTACAGGCTTTAGGCCTCGACAGAGAATCTCAAACTTCAATTCATCACCTTTCAAATGGTTAACTTCCATTTTGAAAAAAATACCGTAACAATAAAACTTACTTTTTGCCACAAATAAGCGATAACTGTAATTAGGCTTTCCAATTTCTTTACAGAAATCCTATAATATTATGGACTCCAATACAAGAATCCTTATCTGGAAACGTAGTACAAAATCACCTAAAATCCTAAAAATATTCATCAACCAATATCTCAAACCTTTTCTTAACCGTGGAAACAATATTTTATTCAGGCCACACGTTGGCAAAGCCAGTGAAACAATCGTTTTTTTCTACACAAAAATACAATTTACAAAATGGCCCCGCGATTGGAAGCCAGTGAAACGTCCTTTATTTTACCGGTCTAAATAACAATAAAATAAAGTATACTTACTGTAACTGAAAACTCAAAAAATATCTGCCACAGCTTGAGATTTAAACTCTCTCTTTACAAATTAATTAATCAAGTCGTAGGTATTGGTTCCACAGCTGTATAAATTGTGAAAAGGAATAGATAAGGGTTCAAACACAAATAAAAACTTAAAAGGGCGCCATCTGGTTCTGAGCTTAGTTAATTACAAATTAACCATTCAAAGATGTTAATTGAATAAGCATTAAAATTTATTAAATTCATTAACCAGAAAATGAATAGAATATTTAGTTAAAACAAAATTTTGTTTACTTAAAATTGTTGAAGAAATGAACTTAAGCATTCATAACCAATATGGTTCCGTTTTTCAGATCATTCAGTTTTGAATTAATAACATTTATTAACAGGAAAATAATTAAAACACAACCTTGCATAGATAAAAATAAAACACACCTCGTATATTTATTACAAGTCCAACCTAAATTTATTAGGTTATAATTATACCAAAATTAATCAATAAAAATTCATTCAAAACTTTTCATTAAGTAATAATAATAGCTCAAAGAAATTGATTAGATCAACCACAAATGTTGTTCAAAAAGCATTAACACAAATATTACTGACTCATCTTATTCTGGGCAAAAAAATAAACGAATATCTAAATGAGATTAGACAAATTAAATCAGTTCAAAAGTATCAATATAAATGAATTGTGATTAAATTAAAGTTTAAAGATTTTTAACTAACAAGGAGAGCTCTCCCTAAAGAAAATTCATAACTATGACATTCTTCAATACTTGAATTACAAACAAATACCTACTTAATATTACAGTACCTTGCATTTTCATTCATTAAACTCATGGAATACCATACACCTAGTTCGGTAGAAATTGGAAATTCGCCTTTCATGCGGGGAACTTGCGGTTGAATTCAGCTCAGCATGGAAGTGTAGATTCTCCATACAAAAACGCGATCCAACTCAATTATTGAAACAGCCCATATGATTACATAAACCAAGAGAGTCAAGCACAAAAATAACCAAGATTTTAATTTGCTATTAAGTAATATCGTAATTATTTTCCCTCGGAAAATTAGCGAAAATGCGTCTTGAGCTTCAAATTGTTTTAATTCACTTATGTCATTAAATGCTTTCAACTTCTTTAAGCCGAATTTTAATGTACAAACGCACAAAAAGTGCTCACTAAATTTAGGATTACTTCAAGAGATTCTTCTCTCATTAATTAACTGCACTTATCGGTAGATCGGACGAAAGGAAATACTTGCTATTACACATTTTTCATCAAAGAATAAACCACTATGATTTATACGCAGTACGGAATGACAAGTCTTTCAAACACAACTTAATGCACGTAAAACCTTTTCAAAAGGATTAGCACTTAACGGAATAACTTTAAACGATAAGGCACTATAACTAGAATATCTTGCAATTCTATAGGATTAAAGAACTGTAATCCCTTGACACTACATAAGAAAAATGATCAAGCCTATTGACCACAGCGTCGACTGCATGCTAACAGGGTGCAGTCACGAGTCTTCTTTTTCAAAACTAGCGAAGGCTTTTTATAAACTCCGTTCTACGTTGCTCCGCGTGTAGACATCTGTTTTTAGGCGGCAAGGGTGCTTATTGCTTGCCCTACTATAGGATTCACGACCTTACGTGTAAAAAACAGTACCCATTCTTTCGCGCTCAAAACACACGTGCGAACTAAAACACGGCTGGCTTGTAACGATATTCCTACACTGCATTGACTTAAAATTTGAAGCGCAAAATAACAGACAAAGGAAACCGTATTTAGAATCGTATACACTCAAAATGTTTACCAAAATATTTCAATAAATGAGTTGACTAAGCGCTTCTCATGGTTTCTTTTCAAGGTTTCTTTTTGAAGAAATTGATATTATGTTAAAATGCCAGATAGCAAGATACGAAAAAACGACATCAATATGACGTTACATTATTTCATTATAGCAAATACAAACCAATCCTTAAATAAAAGTGCCTTTTATTTGAGATGTTTATTTGATGACGTGCTTGTTTAAATTAAGCGAGGTCCACAGGACCGAACTTAGGATTTTTAACAAGAATTAATACCAAATTCTATATACTAAATGCCGGTGGAAAATGTACCCGTTACATCTTTCAAAACATATTTACATACAAAAAGTTAATGAATTTATTAATAAAGAAAATTTAGAAACTTTAAACAAAAACCCAACCACAAAATTCCAAAAAGAAATAAAACAAGGTTTAGAAAACTGCAATATCTGCTTTTCAGAATTAGAAAAGCAACAAATCATTAATAAAAACCCACAAATACCTAAACTGTATGGATTAGTCAAGACGCACAAACAGAATATGCCAATAAGACCAGTTGTATCATACATCAATGCACCTAATCACATTTTATCCAAAAAACTGAACCAGATTATTAACACGATAGGTTACAAATCGAAATACTCTGTTAGAAATTCATTAGAATTAGTAGATAAGCTGCAAAACATACATCTTCCACCACATTCAAAACTTGTTAGTTTTGATATTTGCAACATGTTCTCCAGAATACCCCCACAAGAATGTATTCCTTTATTAGATAGTTTCTTGATCAATAGTAATATAGAATTAGTTAAAAGGTTAGAGTTAATTCAATTATTTGACCTTTGTATAAGTCAAAATTATTTCACTTTTAATAACATAATTTATTTACAAGAGGATGGTTTACCTATGGGTAATTCTCTAAGTCCTCTATTAGCTAACATATTTATGGACAAGTTTGAAGATCGAATATTTGAATTAAACCTCTCTAAACACATTATCTTCTGGTTTCGTTATGTTGATGACATTTTAGCTTGTTTTGACAGTTCTTTTGAGGTTATCAATGAATTTTTAATTCTTATAAACAGTATCCACCCTAATATAAAATTTACACTAGAAACAGAACAAAACAGGGCTATAAACTTTCTAGACTTAAATATCAAGATTAACGCAGACAATCTATTTGAATTTTCCATATACAGAAAACCAACACAAACAGACATAACAATACCAAATGAATCTTGTCACCATAATACACATAAAATAGCAGCCTACAGATCATTAGTACACAGAGCTTTAACTATTCCACTAACAAAATCAGATTTTAGCAAAGAGATATCAACCATTAAACAACTAGCACATGCAAATCATTATAATCCGAACATGATTGACACTTTAATTAAACAAAAAGATTATAGGTTAGCTATCAAAAGAATATATCCCATTGACAATCAAACAGAAGACACAAATTACATATCTATACCATATTTTGGCAAAATATCAGAAAAAATTGCACATATACTAAGAAAAACCAACAATTATAAAATAACATTTAAAACCAACACTAACACTTTTTCATTTTTATTTAATGCTAAAGACAGAACACATGATATCATGAAATCGAGCATTTACCGTTTAAATTGTTCTTTTTGTAGTTCGGTATATATTGGACAAACACTTCGAAATTTTGACATAAGATATAAAGAACACGTACGTCATTACAAAAATAAACATCCTGAAAAATCGAATTACGCCAAACACCTTTTAGAACAAAATCACACAATGACTCCTCAAAATAATATTAAATTCCTACATTTTTGTAATAACAAACGCAAATTAGACAATTTAGAAGCCTTTGAGATATACAAACACAAACTCAGGGTACCTTTAATGAATGAACAACTTGAGCTCAGTAATTCTCCGTTACTGGAAGTATTAGATATTTAATTCTGATTATTATTATTATTTTATCTAGTTACCTATTTTGTATCTACCTTAGCGACGTGTTTGTTTATAATTATATTACCTTTGATAATGACAGCATAGCTGTCGAAACAATATTGTCAGGTTGTATTTTAATAAAACTGTGAAACTTTTAATAATCTTTATTTATTTCATTCAGTACATTGTTTCTTTAAATTATCTGTGTAATTATTTTAATTACTTCTTACTTCTGACGGATCCTATGGCATGCTTCTTTGCCGTTTCTTCTTATTTTACCGTTTAGTTCATTACCGCTAATTACCTTGCGTGATTAGATCCATATGAAGTAGTTTTCCATTTTTCTCAGCGAATATTATTTTATAACCATAGGGTTTGTTGCAAGATTTAATGTACTCATCCACTATTAAAATTTGAAAAAGAAACAAAAATATAATTTTGATTTACCTTTGCTGTTACAGATTTGAAATAATTTCGCACTAAATATTTAAACATTTAAGAATTTTCAAGAAGAGAATTACCATTTTGCATAGAAGACTTCCAGGCCATCTTATTTCAAAAAATGGTTGCATTAACTGGCCCCTAATTTCTCTACTTAATTTCTTTCTTTTGAAGTACCTTAAATGCGTGTTTCATCATCTTAACTTTAAATAATTATTAACAATTACAATTAGTTCCGTAGAGTTACTGTAGAAATAAATTTTCATCTCTTGTATTAAATGGCAACGCATTATTTAAAACGTTTATCTAAGATTCTAAAGCATTGCTTACAGCAATTTCTCCTTCAATTGCAGATCTTATTTGAGCGTAAAGCAATATTGACTATAAATGTATTACTGAACCACACAGATGTATTCTGCTCGATCATATAATGCGAGTACATGCATTATTTATTGGAAACGACGCTTTCAGGGTATGGTTATTTTTGTTAAAAGAGCATTTTACTATTTTTTTTAATAAGTAAGCGACTCGACTGCCAGGGTCATTTGTCGCTATTGCTACACAATATTGCTGTTGTATGAGTAAGTATAGTAATAAGCACGATGCAATAACATATAAATATAACTAACGAAAGAGTACAACAGTATATACAACCAACATGAACTAAAATATGTAATAAAATACGACACAAAAAACTAATAAGACGGTAACAGGTATATAAATATGTAAAATAAATAAAACGTGTTAAAATAAGTTGTGTAAATTATGTAAACATAATTAAAATATATAAAAATATCACAGTTAATAGCTTTTATCACAGACTATGTAGTTTCACAATTTAGAAATTAAATTTGTACATCGCAGGTATTTTAATAATTAAAAATATTTTCTTTACTATTGCTCAATATTTTTTTAAATTGTCAGATAAATCACAGGCGTTTCTCTGATTGGTGTATTCCCGACATTCTATAAGAATATGCTGGACAGTGAGTGGAGTAATGCATGTGGGGACAATTAGGTCTATTTCCTTCTGTTAGCAGAAAGGTTGAAGTTAAACGAGTGCGGCCTATTCTTAGCCTACAGAGTGTCGCTTGTTCTTTACGGGTAAGTATAATTTCCTATGGTTGTAGCTTCACACTTGTTCTTATCTTTTTGAAAGCGGTGTTTGTGGTATCCCACACGGCTTGCCAGAGAAGTTCCGATTTGTGTCTGATGTATATTTTGGTATCCTTTGGACATATTACGTCAACATGGTTCCGGGGACGTGTCGCTGCCGACTTTTCAGCCTGATCCGCTTTTTCATTTCCAGTGATGCCAATGTGACTAGGTATCCAAATCCAAACAATATATTTACCTTCACTGACTAGATTAGCTAATAATGCATGTATACTCTGTATTATTGCGTCATTATTAAATTTTTTACCTATGGCTAATAAAGAAGACATAGAATCGGTACAAATTACTTGCGTGGCTGATGTTGACTCACGACACATTAATAAGGCTTGCAATAGAGCATATATTTCACAGGTAAATACACTAGCATTGTTTGTAAGTGACCAAGTATACACGTTATTACCGTTGACTACGGCGCATCCGCCTCCCAATTCGGTCTTAGATTCATCTGTATACAATATGTTACACGGTCTGTATGTTTGAAGAATATTTAAGAACTCCGTTTTAATAACACTATTTGCTATTTCAGATTTACTGTATTTTTGGATATCAAAACGAACATTTAGTAATGGTATAGTCCATGGGCCAATTTCAGGGAAAGTGTTTACATAAAAACCTGATTCGAGTATTTCCCAATCCCTAGAGGCGAAAGTCGATCTAACCGTTGCCGGCCTTGTATGCGTGTGTTTTACTTCGTAGAGATCTAAGAGAGCATTACTGAGGAAAGAAGTTCGGATGTGATTATGTGTGCGGGATAATGCCGTTACGCGGTAGTTTAGAAGTAGCCTTTTGCGCCGTAACCAAAGAGGTTCCAAACCAGATTCAACATATAAACTTCCTGCTGGACTGGTAACAAAGGCTCCTGTTATATAACGAATTGCAGTTTTATGTACAGAATCCAAGCACGCAAACGAGATGGTCTAGCAGATGAGTATATAACACTGCCGTAGTCCATACGGGACAGAACCATTGATTTGTACAACATCAACAGCGTCTGAAGGTGAGATCCCCAGTTTATATTGGATAGACATCTGAATACATTTAAAACGTTATTACAACGAGCTTTTAAGTTGTTATTGTGTAGTGTCCAGGTAAGTTTAGAGTTGAGTAGTAGGCCTAAATAACATATATTATCAAAATTTCTTACAGGTATCGATTTTAACTGAAAATAATGTTGTTGTCGACAGGTACTTCGTTTGCGACAAAAGTCCAGCGAAACTATTTTCTCAATGGAGATTTGAAAACCTCTGTTGGTAGCTTCCGAGGATAACTTGGTAAGTGCATTTTGCAAATTTACTTCAATATTGTTGAAAGACTTTTCAAAATCAAATATGACAATATCGTCTGCATAGGCACAGTATCGAACAGTTCTGTCAATAAATGTCAGTAGTCCTTGTATCGCTATTAGAAACCGAGTGGCGCTTAGTGAAGAACCTTGCGGTGTTCCGTTTTTAATTTCGTGATTTTCTGACATAACGTTACCAACTCTGACTCTAATAATGCGGTTGTCAAGAAAGGATTGAATAAACTTAGGTAAAAATCCTTTTATGTTCCATTTATATAGCTGTTCTAATATTGTACTGTGCCTAGCAGTGTCGAATGCACTTTTTAGGTCTATAAAAACCGCTGTTAAGCGAAGGCCTGTAAGAAAACTTCCTTGGAAGTCATTTTCAAATATTAATGCATCAGTCGTGGAATGATCTTTACGAAAACCGAACTGATATTTGCTCAAGAGTTTTTTAGATTCAAATATCCATGAAAGTCTTTTTGTAACCATCCTTTCCATTAATTTGCATATACAACTTGTAAGGGTTATTGGCCTGAAGCTTGACGGGTTTGTTGGTGTTTTGCCTGGTTTCAGTATAGGAACTATGGTAGCTTCTTTCCAGGACTCTGGTATAATACCAGTTGTCCATACGTTATTGTACGCATTCAACTAACCCATTTTTGCATCTTCAGATAAATGCTGAAGGAATGCATTCACGATTCCATCACTGCCTGGAGCCGTATTGTTGCTTTTTTCGAGAGCCTCATTTAATTCTTCGATACTGAAGAGGCGGTTGTAGTCTAATTCTTCGTTTGTAGAAAAATCTATATTTTCTATAGTTTCAGCATCTTCCAAGTTACACAACTGCGCAAAGTGCTGTGCTAGGTGATTAGCTACTTCCTGTTGATCGGTTATAATTTGATCGTCTATATTTACAGTTATATTAAAGCAACTACGATTTCCAGAGATGGCTCGTACTCTTTTCCATACTTCAACATCAGGAGAGGCGGACATAGTGGAGACATATTCGCGCCATGATTTCTTTTTCGCCACTTGGATAGTTCTTCGACATATTGCACGAGCTTTTTTAAATTGTATTAAGTTGTCGATAGTTGAATTTCTTTTTAGAAGAGTAAGCGCTCGTTTCTTCTCGGCAATAACAGATCAAATCTGTTCGTTCCACCACGGTACTATTTTCTTATATGGAATGCCTTTTAATATTTAGTTGCCGTATTTTGTTGCCGCGTCTGCGATAATGTTTGTGATATCTGGCATCATTAATTCCGTGTCTAAGGGAATCGATGTATCAACGTGTTCTCTAGATGCATCCCAATCAGCTCTGGATAAAATCCATCTTTGTGGAATTGCCGTGGGAAGGTTTCCAGAGCTAATCTTACTGATGACAATAGGATAGTGGTCGCTGAAATGTAGGTCAGAGTCAGTAGAGAAGTCTAATGTAGTAGATATAGTGGGAGTGCACAATGTCAAATCTATAGCGCTAAATTGTCCAGTGGAGATATCGAGATGTGTTGGGTTACCGTTATTTAAAAGGCATATATCTGGTCTGCCAATCACACTCTCAACAGCTCTGCCCTGAAGGTTGTTTTTATTGGACCCTCAAGTAAGACTGTGTGCGTTAAAGTCCCCGCAGATCACATATGGATGAGGTAACTGGTTAAGCAAATCTTCGAAATCTTCAATATTCCACGGTACGCTTGGAAAATGTACGTTACAAATAGTCACAGGTTTAGGATGTAAAGTGCGTATTGCAACGGCCTTCAATTCGGTGTTAAGCGTTAAGACATTATACGACATATTTTCTTTTCCAAATATGGCAACGCCTCCATGAGCACGTTCTCCATCTGTGACATCTTTTCGTATTGTATTCTAATTTTTTAGTTTATAATTATGGACATGATTAAATTTGGTTTCTTGTATACAAAGAAAGTCGGGACTATAGTTTGAGATTAGTAAATCAATTGAACTCAGCTTATATAGGTATCCACGGCAATTCCATTGTAGGATAAATGTATTATCCATCGTAAAAGGTTGTTAAGATGTAATAG
Source organism: Agrypnus murinus (assembly GCA_929113105.1). Classification (NCBI taxonomy): domain Eukaryota; kingdom Metazoa; phylum Arthropoda; class Insecta; order Coleoptera; family Elateridae; genus Agrypnus; species Agrypnus murinus. The sequence continues at coordinate 91,230,907 of OV816026.1, forward strand.
TTATGGGCTCTTACGAGGCTTACCTTTCGGCCAGCCTTTTTTCTTTTTCGTGATTTTTTTATAATCGCTTGATCAACATAATCTAGACTACAGTCTATACCAGATCTCTCATCTTCTGACTTACTATTAATTTGGGAGAGTTTTCTTTTATCCTTTGTACTTTCATTTATCGCGTTTACATCGGGTTCTTTTCTTGTTGAAGCATGTACGGGTTTATTGGTTTTAGGAGCAGGTGTTTGGAAAATAATTGTGGTCTCATCATCACTGGTTTAGTTTTGTATTGTTTGTCGGTAAGTTTTAAGTCAGCTTTTACAAAAAAAATTCCTGAACATGATTATGACATGATATTTCGATTGATTGATATTCGATAATCGAGTGAAACATGGAAAAGAACGTCATTCTGTAAAATATGTAGATGCCCTTAAATCTAGTATTTATATACAAATAATTAAATTTAATGCATTATTCTCTACGCAATTACAAGTTGTCAGAATAATCGTTACTACAACAACGTCTATTTGCATATCTTGATAAAACATAAATATCCTAAAGCATGCGCTTAATTAAGTACAAGAATCGATAATTAACAGAAAGTAAATGCAGCAATCCTTTGTGAAATTAAATTGCTGATATAAATACAGCTTAGTGTTATTTACTTTAACCAGGCTGCCGGATAAGCTTTCAAACTCCACTTATACAAGTACATAATCTGAATAAACACTACTGCTAATATGCTATCAGAATTTATTTAACTAAAAAATAAAGAACACATCCAAACGTTTCCAACTACCAGCTTTCGTCTCATTCGACCGGGAAACTTTCATATCTATATGTCGTTCGCAATAACCCTGACCTTCTTATTGGTAAACGATCAGAAAAGTTTTCCAAATTTCCTGCACTAAACATAAGGGTTTCCATCTTCGATATCTCAATCGCTATGTGGTTGAGCAAATGCAAATAATCCAACATTATTGGTTCAACAAGTTCAGGGTACGGTTCGATGTAAACGAATGAAGATTGGAAATTTCATCCCCGGCAAGTTTATAATATCGGAAGTTGTGTTATTAATTATGGGATAATATCTAAAATATAGTAAATAAATTGCTGTTCCTATTATTATCATTATCTAACATTCAACAAATAATAACCCAGAAACTCGTGACTAGAAATTAAATTGGATATGGTAAAGTTTGCGGTCACGTTACAAACCTTGTCATTAATCAATTCTCAACAAAATAAAAATGCTAAATGAAGGCATTTCGGGCTTTAAAGTAAATTATACTACATACATACAATAAGCTTTTCTATTATATAAAATGTATTTCCTCTTTTCCCATCTTTTTCTCTTCTTTCAAGATTCTATTGTCAAGAAACCACTTGGACATATTTTTATTTTACTTTGTTTTTACTTACGACTTTATGTTATTCTAGGCACGTTTTAACTAAATGTGGTTTAAATGATTACATGGTGTCCTGTAAAAACTGACATACAAAGGATTCGTTTTTTAAATAGAACAACGTATACGCTCTTGCATCAAATTATTCCTCTAAAAAGCCTACTTAAGATAACTAAAACTGTTAAGAAGGCGAAAATGCAAGTGGTCTAGTCTATTGGATCAAACACACTCAAAAATAATTATCTTAAGCCTTATAATCATACTGAAATCATAATGAAATGAACAAGATTTTTGCTATTCTACTGTAGCATTATTTGTATTTACCATGCTTTCAATATCATGTTAAAGAGCAGAAAAAAAATTAGATTCTACAAAGACTTAACCTGATTAAGTCAATACTAGATGACGTGATATATTGACTTAGATAATATATTAAAATATAAATATTTTGCGTTATATTATATTATTTGTTTGTACACTCCTTTATTGCTTTACTAGACTTGAATATTATTTAGAGGTTTCATGGCAGGCAGTTCTAAGCTTCCCGGAAAAAGGTATGGCCCATGGGTAGAACGAAAAAAATTTTCCTTTGACTTTCTTCTCACCTATGCCAAAATGTGCCTAAACACACCTTCTAACTATTCCCGAAAGCTGGGTAACCCATCTCAATATCTTCAGGTTTCTCATTTGGTTCAAATTTTATAAATTTAACATTTTGTCGTGTTTACTGCAGTAGACAGTGACGTCAAAACAAAGTTTTTTTTTCTGGTATCACAGCCTTTTATAGCTTATTTAAAATATGCTCACAAGCTTTCCTGAGCCGACTCTGGTTATTATAACGTCTTCCAAGTAATCAAGGCAATAAATACATTGCTTGGTATTTCAGTTGAGTGTTAACCTTAGTCGACGAGTTGTCTTTGATTGTGACCGTGAGCTAATAATTGCAACTTTGCTATGGCTACTAGAAGTCAACATTACTGTGAAATTTTTGACAATCCAAAAAAGTTATACCACTGCGTACTTTTATTATGTTACATTATTTATTAATACGGAATGAACTAAAGTGTAAACAGTCGGGTAAAGATCCTAGTGTCTCCGAGGTACTGAATGTTGTAATACCAAAAATCGAAAAGATCTGAAGAGATTCCTATAGTCTCTCGCAGTCAAATATGGAAGATGCTTAAAAGATTTCACAGGAGTTATAAACAAATTTAGAAGAATTTGAAATAAAAGAAAAATACGTCAAACATTTAGCCTAAGTTAAAGTCTTTCAAAGAAAAGTATTCCTGACTGTTTGATATAGCGTCTTGTAAGAGTGACTTTACGCAGTGTAAGTGCGAAAAATCGAAAAGTGCTACAACGAGAACAAAACTTTCTGCTATATAAAAAAACCTTAGGAAAATCTTTATAGGGCCGAAAGAAGGAAACGTTTCTAACAAACTGAGAACTTACGAAGATAGGAAAGCGAAGGTAGCAGCTCGTTCAAGCAAGGATCAAGATCTGTAGGCGAGTCCAGCCGTTCTTGAGGAGAAAGACGTTTCTCTTAGCTCCACTGGCAATGACTGTAACCATAGTGAGAGTGAGGAAGAAGGCAAAGGATCTGACCCATCAAGCGAACTATCGCTCAATATACCACTTAAGTGTTGTTTTTAATATTGAAGTATTAAGCGTTCCCAGCGTTGCTTTTTGTTAGTACACAATCTTCTTTTTTTTAGAATCAGAAGAACCACATCCGAGCTGTTCAAAAGAAATGAGACTTAAACTGCCATCTGTTGCACTTGCCTGTGATAGGACTGGTGTATCAGACCGCGCAGCAGCTATAATTGCAAATGCAGTTTTAGAAGATGTCGGTCTGATATTAAGAGAAGACAATAACATGATAATAAACAGAATGAAAATCAGAAGGGCTAGAACCTCGAAACGCTTATCAGTCACAAACAAGCTTGCAACGCTCAATACTGGGTTGTTCTTTGACGTTAGAAAAGATCAAACTTTGATTAATAAAAGAACCGGTGATACGTACCAAAGAAAAAGTATAACAGAAGAGCATCTTTCTATAATAAGTGAACCTGCTTCCAAGTATTTAAAGCATGTAGTACCAGAAACTTCAGACAGACTTCAACGAGACTTCAGTACAACAGACCTTATTGCGGTTGGTTGTGATGGCACTGTTGTTAATACTGAGTCGAAGAATGGTGTCATCCATTGATTAGAAAGAAATTAGGACGTCCGCTTCAGTGGTTGATATGCCTGTTCTATTTGAAGGAACTTCCTTTGCGACATTTAGTCAAAGAACTAGACGGCGAAACCCCCGGTGCACGAGGACTTAAAGGAATTATTGGGCAAAAACTGAAACAGTGTAAAACTCTTCGTTACAGAATTTAAAACCGTAGAAAGTATTTACCCAAAATGGATGTCACTAAATATGATATTAGTACAGATCAGAATTATCGTTTTGAGATAGTAAAGTCTATTGAACGTGGAGACGTCTCACCTTCTTTAGCCTCGAGATATCCGGGAAAGCTTTCCCATGCAAGATGGTTGGATGGTTGGCACTACAGCCAACAGAATCTTGCGGCTCTACGTAAGCACGGAAGCTCCATCAAAACCTCCCTGCATCTTAACGAACTACATCATGAAAGTCTATGCTCCATTTTAGTCCCGTGTTGAACTGCAACCTTCATGTTTTGAGGGAGCTAGACGCTTATTCAAATTAATAAAGTTTTGCAGATTCTTACCAGAACATATTCAGAAAATTATCCATTCGTTAGTTCAGCGCAATGGATTTTTTGCACCACCAAGAGAACAAACTGCTTTCATTGCTGACAGATGATGACCCAGTGTATAACAACCTCGGAATTAGACGTATTCGTAAGGCTTGGGACAATAAACAAACTGGAGTTCGTGAATTCACTGTACCTCGCATAAACTTTCAGATCTCCTATTACTCTGAGTTGGTTTTTTGGCACGAAATCAACATCACTGAATCTCCAGTAACAACCAATTTGGGAATTTCGTTACCAGAAAACGCCAAATATAAACTTCGTAGCCTTGCAGCTTTCCCTTGCAACACTCAGGCGGTCGAACGTTGCGTACCTCTTGTTACAAAAGCGTCCCTTCCAGTGTGCGGCCATCAGAACCGTGAAGCATTGATACAGACACGTACAGAAACAAAAAATTGAAAACATCTGAAAAAGTCAGATTATTTCAAGTAAATTAGATTTTTATACTCTCTTTTGTATATTCTTTCAGAAACTTAAGTTAATTTCGTTTTTTTCAATGTCCTGTATCATGTCCTGTATAATATTCTTTATTCTTTATTTGATCTTTGTTGTATTTTTTATCACAAATAAAACATTTCGTTTGTTCCACTAAGTGTTTATGCTTGCATTTTATTGATTCCGACTTTTTTAAATGGAATACACAGTAAAACATTCCAGAATGAAAATTCAGATTTGAAAAAAAAACAGTGCACATTTTGACAACGGTAACAGTAAATACAAACAAAAAAATCTTTTTGATAATTTTTCGTTCCACCCTAGTGGACAATATTTACCAAAGCGTTCTGTAATCAACCAACGTACTCGACATTTTTAAATAGTAGAAGTCAAATAAAGCAATAATGGCATACAAATACTTTAAATCATAAATAAATACTATGTAATACATTACTTATCGAGATACTTTTTAATGGGTCAATTATTTCGCTTTAGTTACATTTCATTGAATAGAGCAGTAGATACTGTTCGGTAAAACTCTAGTTTTCACTATTAGCGAATGCATGTACAGGAGTGAGCGATATAAGGAACCTTTCATGTAAATGAAAGAATAGCACGTTATTTTAATCCCACTCCTCTTTTCGCTACATGTTGACCGCTACATGATTTCTTAACAGTAGATGTTTTTTGACTGTGTACACATCGCAAGGCTAATTCATTCGCTACAATACGATTATTCCCTAATAAAATGCAAAACATTTATTTTTGTTGTCAATAAAAAAAATGGTAAAATTCCACGAGAATTTAATATTCAAAAACAGTAGTAATGAATTGATTCATAAATAAAATAAAACTAAATGAGATAAAAAATGAAAACTCTAGAATCAAAAATAAAAGAAACTTCATTATAATAAGCCCATAAATAATAATCAATTAAAACTAATAAAACTTTTCCTAAATTTAGAAGTGTTCAAACAGACTCCTCTTCCTGCTAGGCAATAGTCTGAACCTCTCATAAAAACAATTTGACAACGGGATTAACCATGCTTTATAATATCGACTAAAAATATAATTTTCTGTCGGAATCTATTTCATGGTAGTTTTAACTTTTTAATGACATTCTACCTTCTAAGATGACTCGTTCCTTTTTGCTACTAGAGAATTGCCTATAAAAAACAACCTACGCGTCCAGGAGAAAAATTTCAAAAATAAAATTCAGCGCTTAATAGATTATGTGCGACAATCTTAGCAGAACGCCTTACCTTTACTGCAAAATAAGAACTGACAGGAAAAGTAAATCTTTCATCAATTTACTTTACTTTAATTTTATTTTATTTTATTTTAATTAGGAAATCATGTAGAAGTGAATGCGAATGTAAACATTGGGGCGGGAGTAAATAGCCCGTCATACATGCATTCGCTAACGGCGAAAACTTCAGTTTTGTAAAACTGTACCTATATCAAAAATGAATTGAGTGATGCTGTTTAGATTTTTTAGATTGATACATTTAAAAATGAATTTGAAAACTAATTACACAATATCTTAATTAAATTTAAATATTACATTTTAAAAAAATGAAATTTGATCACGATCAATAGTTTTGATATTTTTCTTTATTTTGTTGTCTATTATTTCTGAACACCGTGTAATGGTGAAAATTCTAGAATAATATAAAATCTAGAATATTTTTATTTTCAATAAAAACTTCGAACATTTTGTTGTGCAAATTTCTAGCAATTTAAATGTAAGTTCGTGAATATATTTTTTAAAGTATGTTGTACGTACCAATAGGCACTGTAGAAGTAGTGTCTACCTCTAGTGATTTTTTAAATACCGCCAACACGCAACGTCAAAAAAACCCGCCCTTTCCGAGCATACAAAACAAAAAGCAATATACAAAAATAAATTTACATTCTCGCATTCTATGTGCAGTCTGTTTTATAATTTTTTAGATTTCGTGTTACAATTTCGTACAAAATCAATGACAATATACAAAACCTATAAGTATAATAAAATATCAATTAAACAAAAACTACCCGCAAATTAACTAAAATTCCTAATTCATAATGCACATAGGCGCCCGGAAGGGGGCAAGGAGGGGTACTTGCCCTCTCTGGAAGTTGAACAATTTGAATTTTATTGAAGATTTTGTATAATATGACGTTTTTTCTCCCCCTCCCCTAGCATGCGTGTATTCTACGCTTGCCCCCCTAGCATGTCCTTCATTCTAGGCTTGCCCCCCCTAGACAAATTTCTGAGGGCGCCTATGAAATGCAATATCTTGCAGTAACTTGTGATAATAGAAACCTACTTAAAAAACATTATTTTTTAACCCCCAACCCCTCTCTCTGAACATTGGCTTTGCCCCCACCTCTAAAATGTTATATGGGCGCCCATATAACAGTTGAAAGCCTTGCAACTATGCAGTTTTTATGTTTATTTAAATGCATAGTTGTGCTCTATTTACATTTGATCTAATTGTATTATATTTATTGTTTTGAAATGTGGCTTAATTTCGAGTTTTGTTGTATTTAGAAACTTTAGTCACGATGGTCAAGTTTCCTAGTGCAGTTTGTTTCAGTTTGTCAGTTTGTTTCTTATAATGATTTGGAGTATATGTATGACCACAGGGAAATAACCTTGGACCTCTACTGTTTTTGTTATTCATTGAAGATTTATGTGAAGAAATTAAATGTGACAAACTAGTATATGCTGCTGACTAGAGACATGCATTTTACTAAAGCATAAAACCACTATGCCAACGGAGCGAGGTAATTTAAACTGCAATATTGCAATATAACACAAGCGGACGCTTGAAAATGATGGGTTTGGAGTACCCTTGGCGAAAAAACATAAAGTGACACGGGGTCTATTTAAAATAAACAACTTGAGTTAAAGTCAGTGGCGTGGCAAGTTTTATATAACAGCTTTCGTATTTGTACTATATATGTCCTATAACTTGTAGCGACGGCGCTTATGAAAGATGAGCTAGTCAAGGGTTTTTTCAAGCGAAGTCACCTAAAATGAACGTCTCTCCTAATGACTAATATCATGAAAATATTTAAACCCATATTCTCAGTGAAGATTGTGATTCACTTCAAAATGAAGTAAATAAAGTTCATCGATGGTGTTTGCGCAATATATTAAATGTCAACGTCAATAAATGCATAGTTGTATCACACACAAGAAAAAAGTACAGCCAAATAGTCTCCTTACCTTAGTCTGCATCAAACATAAAATATGTAACATCCATGCTATGTATAACAATGTAACTGTTGATCTGACAATAAACATAATATTAAAAAAAAACAAGAAAATAGTATATTAAAGTATTAGTTTCATAAGACACGTTTTTACCGCACGCGTCCGAGTTTAGAAACGCGACCCGCGCAGCGGGGAGTTTTCTAATGGGGACAAGTGCGCTAAAACGTGTTATGAAACGAATACTTTATTCTATTGTTTTTATTTGCGTTAGTTCGTTATTAAATAATTAAAAAAATTACTTAGTTTTAAATAAAATTTGTTAGGGATATTTTGGTAAGTAGCATAGCAGTTGTCAACACTAGAAATTGTGCAATTTTGTTTTTTACACAACCTTGCTTAACTTTAGGTAATCCGCGCGATGTAGAAATTCCCATTCTTATCGCTTCCATCATCATTATCCCCATTCATCTTATCCCATTCCATTAGTAAAAACTGTTACGCCCTTATTAAGACTAATTATTATTCGGCGCATTTATGTAGCCTGCAATACTAGTTTCTCAAGCGTTGCATTCCAGTTATAAGAGTTCACTGCGTAAATAAGTTTGACATTCTAAGAACAGCTGTCTAACAGTGATATGAACTTTAAAAACTAAAATGTTACTGTTTCTAGTATTCTAAAAAATTTCATTGGGACACGCAAAATGCGTGTCCTAATGAAGCGATTAGGACACGCAAATATAAAAAAGTAGTTGTAGTTCTGTCGAGAACGGTGCGATCCCAAAGTAGCTTATGCAAGGGAGTTTCAAGTATCGTTTCAGGTGAGTATTGGTAATACTTATCTTTTTTTTTTTTATTTCACGCCTACACTACGGGGGAACCAACTGCAAGGTCATCTGTCCCCCATCTAACATGCAACACGAAGACACACACCCATAGTTGAGGTGGCGGAATTTTCCAATTAGAAAAATCCCGCCGCCCCAAGTGGGATTCGAACCCACGACCCTTGGAACACGAGTGATGCACTGACACCATTCGTTTACCGCCGGCCCACTTATCTTTTTGTTTAGCACGTTGTTATGCGCGTTTTTGCAATGTTGACAGTACACAATTCACACTTGTCTTACCACAAACAACAATAAATAATTATTGTCTAATCTCTAGTAGAAACGTACCTGAAACAAAAAGAAAAATTAAATTAGCCGTCGTAGCAAAAATCGAATAAGCTCTTATAAATATTAAACTACATTTTTCTAACAGATCCATTTCTTTCAAACAATGTAGAATCTAGGTAACACATATTTTTATCGAAAGAATTCAAGAAAGATATGTGGATTATGTAATGTTATCGTTGTGGCTATTCAGGATAGATTGACTAAAGTTAGGACTAACGCAATTTAACTGCATATTATAATCGTCACGTAATAAGGGTTAGCACAAAGAATTCTGTCCTTTAACGTGGTTGAGTTTTCGGTTTAAATATTTAAGTAATTAAGTTATAAGATAAGTTAATAAACATAAATATAATATGTAAGTTAATAAATATTTGAGTAACCTAATTCAAAGCCTGTGTTTTGCATCCGTTTAGTACATGCTCAATGTTTTCGTCCTGGTTTCCGCATTTTCTATATCGATATTCAATATTAGGTGTTTGGATTACATGGATTTCAGTATTTACAAATTAAAGTTTCTTATCCCGATGATATGTAAAACATATTTGTATTTATATATTCATATGTAATTTAAATTGCTTTTTTAAATTTAAATAGTTAAAAATAATTTAAATCATTTGAAAATAACATAATAAAATAATATAAAATAAAATAATTGAACATTTTAGAAGTTCTAAAAGTAAATCCGAGGGATTCGAGAAGCACAAGATCAAACTTCAGCAATTTACTTCTGAAATGAAAGCTTTGCATCGAACCATACAACTAAATCTTTTATCTGAGTAGTACGTTGTAAAGCTGTTTCTTCAATGTAGTAATCAACGGCTAGAGGAGAAACTTTGTGTATATGTGACAGTGAAGCTCTTGGAGACATTTAGGTTAAGTTAAAACTCGGCATACCATTTCACAAGATTATTGATATCAGCCTGCATGCTTATAGTGTCATTAGCAGATTGAAGTATACAGTTAAAGATCTTAACATCATCCGCATCAGGAAGAACATGACATGTAAAAGAGGATAAAAGGTCATTTAAAAACAAAACAAACAATAAGGAACCAAGACTTGAACCACATGCACTTTAGAGGTAGCACTAAATTCAAAGGAACGAAAGCCATTGTAAATACGTAAATCATTCTGTTCTCTATATACGACTTAATTAGATAGAGAGAGGGAGTAGAATAGCCAAACTCTTGTAAGCTTGTTTAGCTGCAGGTTATGTGAAATACTATCGAAAGCTCGACTAAAATCTGTGTAGATGAGATCTACTTGTTGTCCTATATCAATTTTATCACTTACAAACTGGGTAATGCAGGAGATATTTGTTACTGTTGATCTTCCTGAAACAAAGCTATGCTGAAGATCAGATATAAAAGGTTTTATGTAACTAAACTTGTTTCAATAACTTGACAAAATTCGAAATTATTGCAATAGGACGATACTTATTGTTTACTAAATATGAATCGCCATTTTTATGTACTGGAGTAATTATAGTTCTTTTCCACACTTTAGGAAAGTTGAATTATATATAGCTAAATTAACTATGTGCATAAGTGGAAGTACTAACACAAATCTGCAATTACGAACAAAAAAAACTCGTCAAAAAAAGATCGTCTCCAGTAGTCATTTTCAAATGTAGCCAGCAAAGAGAGTAATTCTGTTTCAGTATCGTCATGCAACATCAAACATGGTCTATTTAAAGTAGTGTGTTGATGAACAAAACTTTGATTATCAAGAAAGAAACCTGAAATAGTGTGAACAAAAGCATCAAGAATTTGTTTAGGATCAGCATAACTAACGATACTATCACTTAATATTCCGGAAATTCTAGTTGTCCCGTGACGTTAGTGAATAAATGGCCAAAGCTCTTTCGGGTTACACTTCAAGGACGACTCAATAGATGCTAGATAAATAGAATGATTAGTTGAGCTCTGAGCTGTTATTATCATTCTAACTCTTCCTACATTCATGGTATGTAATAAGAAATATTTGATGATGCTCTCCATCTTCTCCTGTAGTATTATTTTAAGCGAAGATTGCGCCTGATTTCTGAATTAAACCAAAGAGGAAATTGGTGATGCCTAAATGAATATCGAAGAACAAAAACTTCAAGGGAATTGTATATGACGTAGTAAAAAACATTTACAGCTGTTTCAATATCATCAATATTACAAATAAATGTCCAATCAATGCTTCATAGATGACGATCAAGGCGTGGGAAATTAGTTGTTGCGAAAACTTTCACTTATAGGAAACTGCTCAGGTGCATTAGTGGTGGAAAAATTGACAGATATGGAAAGAGTAGCATGGTATCGATCAATCTGGACAAGCGTGATACTAAAACCTTTGTGTCTAAATTCGAAAACGCCAAATCCGTCACAAAATGTGTTTAAATGAAACGATTTGCGGTAGTTACTTGAATTGGTAAAGAAAGATGGGATATTAAAGTCACCAGCAAGCAAAGTAAGAGGATTGATTAAAAAGGCTCCAGGGCTTCTAAAAGAGTTCTAAATCAGTCGTTTACATATCAGGTGGTATACATACAAAACACCTATTATAAATATAAAATATTTCTTGATGCATTTACATAAGATAATATCAATTAAAGGAAAATCATGTTTAAGAGTGGACACTTCAATAATATAGCAAATAATTGCTTAATGCTCGTGAATGATTAAGTCAGATCCAATTATATAACATGGATGCTCGTATCAAAAACTCTAACACAGAAAAATTTTGATTTCTCAACAGAATTCAAGATCCTTTTATTTTATGCATTTTATCAACTAATCTCATTAGCTTCGTTGGTACAATAATTAGTTTTTCTTCTCTCCCTTACATAAGTAAAGTTTACTATTTATACTCAGCCTCTTTATTTCCGATCTTTGCACGTCTATTTCTGTTATCTTCCAACCTTTTCTTTCCCTTGTCAGCCTGTTTATGTTCGACCTTTGTATGTCTATCTGTTATCCTCCAACCTTTTCTTTTTTAATTCCTCGCTCTCTTATCCCTGACTTGTACCTTTCTTTCGATTGCAATAAATCGATCTACTCTTGGTCCAGACTCTTCATTGTCTCCCCATCTCGCTTTCTGACTTGAATCTCTTTGCCCCTAATTGTTGTTGATTTCGTTTTTTTGTGCTTCTTTCGAACAGACCCTCCGTCTTCTAAACCTTCTTGACGCGGTGTTTCAATTTTCTCCAACACATCAAAGTGACCTTCTGAGGGTCTCCCTGAGAAAAGTAGTCTTTTTGTGTTAAGGTCAACTTGAATCTGAAGTGTAGTCAGATAGAAGAGTCCGCCGTCCCTTCACACTTCAAATACAAATGGGAAGATTTGGGTACCTGCAATAACTTCACACAGCGAGCTATAAGTCCTACCGAGGCCCACGTCTGCCCGGTATTCGGTAGGAGTTAGGTAATTATCATCGCCGGGAGTCGAACTAAGGACCTCAAACTGTTTCCAGTTGTTGCACACGTGGCCGAAAATGAGGTCCCTTACCACCTTGTGCACTGTCTAACTGTTAAATACACAGTGTGCGATAGCTCTAAATAGACAGTTCTTATCGCCACTCATTGACGCAATGCGATGGGAGACTTTACCGTCTTCCATTATCAGTTTCTCCATTGTAAAAATCAAATATTAACAACTCCGTAACAAAGTTTGCTAAATGCAAATCCGAAGTAAAAAAGGTTCAAGTTAAAACAGTCGAAATAGACTCGCCTGATGTTGCGTCGCTCCTTATATATGAACAGAACAACGTTCCTAGCGAAAGAAATGTCGCCTCGTAGCTCAAGATGTGCTACTCCAATAGAATTTATGTTCTTCTTAATAATAATGTCAATAGGATCATAACATGTAAAATTGTAACTATAATTTAAAAAAATTACGTTTGATTCATAATTAGCAATGCCTTTCTTTGTAATTACTAATAAGTCCCAAACTTTTTTTGCTCAAATAAATGCTATACAACACATAAGTTTGCCATTTTTCTAAATAACTTTAAACAAATGGCAGGCGTGAATTATATATGTAGTTTTTTATTATATTATCTACCTTATATATTAGCATAATATTCGTTTGAAAATCAACGGCGTGTGTAGGAACTACCGCTTAAAACGCGCCATCCATCGCTGCCAATCAGCGTGCCCCCATTAACTTTGTAGTTTGTGTTGTTGTAAAAACTGCTGAATTTCGAGAACCACTGAATAGATGTTGATGCCGTTTTCATCATTTGATAGCTTATTTCTTAGAGAAGGTTTTTATGTATACAGATTGCTCAGAGAATCTTCGAATGTCGTGTAATAAGGAAAGTGTGAAATAAGTAAGTAAGAAAATTGGCTCAAACAGGGACAAAACGCATTACGCTGCAGAAATAATAAGAGATAAAGGCAAACTGTAAGCGAACGAATTGTAGATCTCAAAAAGATCTACAAAAAAGTCCGATGGCATGTACGTAGCTCTTACAGATTACTCACAATCAAGAGTTGTATAATAGTTATTTTTGCGGAAAACTCTTACCCCCTGGAATGTTGACTTAGTCCGGCCCTGGATGAAATGCCGTATTTTATTATCTTCAGAATTGTAGCCATAACGATTTTTTGAGAAATGCCTCCCCCTGCGACCCCCTCGGCTTTTCTAGGATTTTAGTTCTCTAGTCTTCTAGTTTTCGAGATATTTTTCGGTGGACATCGGACATCGGAACTGGCTATTATTATATTAGGAGATGGTTGATAAGCGTCGCCGAAGGCAGTCCGTATAAAGATAGCAAAAACGCAGACGCGTACTGCTAATATTTACATTCTTTGATTATAAGGACATTTATAGGAGTTTGTACCTTTAATCTGGTTTTTATTATCCTTTGACAATTTCAGATGTTGCGTGAATTGCTGTTATTACTGGCTAATCTCTAATATTGTTAGCAATCTGTGAAATTGTTGTTATACTAATGTTTAAGGTGAGAATAATAAGCCATGTAAAGAAATTATTGCACAATGCACTAGATGCTTGGAAATTGGAACTTCGGTGTCGCTTGTAAACCGGTCCATTAATATTTTACATTCTGGTCTCAACACTGCATGCATATGAGTTAAAGTCTAGGGTTAAAGCTTGTATTAAAAGTATTAGTGTTTTTTCATACTGCGCTTACATCTAGATTAAAGAAATTATCTAAGAGTGCAGAAAACTTATAACGCAATTTTTTAAAAATTAACAAAGTTTTCAAACACTGTTAAAGAAAATTTGGGTAAATAGCGTTGTAAAATGAGAAATGTTCAATTTATGTTTCAATAAAGTTGTTCTTATTTTAGATAACTAGTGTAAATGCTACATAAATTAATAGGCAATTTTAGAATCTTGTTGATATAACCTATTGTTATTTTGTCTAGTTCATTAAAATGTTATTACCAACCGCTATTAAAATATGCTATTTCTACACTTATGCTAATAAAACGCCTGTAATATTTACTGCGTCTGAAACAAGATATTTTTTTCTTCATTCTTCTACACTTGCAAACGCAATTTAGAAGTTACGACTTGTATACAAAAATAAAAAAAGGAAATATCAGAATATACACAATACGTGTACTGAATTTTGATATAGTTAATAAGTCCTACATTTACTTTTTCTGTGTGCTCTTTATTTTTGGTAGTCTTTATGTATTGGAAAGCAAATTACAAAATCTAGAGAAATCAAAAATTTATTAAAGCCATATTATTTTTTCTACATAGAGAATTTCATGTTTTCTATGGGACAAAACTATACTGACTCATTTTAAAAGAAACTTAGAACTAGTTGTATTAGTATTTTTATTTTCAATTAATTACATTTATTAATTTTTAAACAGACATCACTGTGAAATAAGTCTTTTAAATATTGATGTTTTTAAAAGTACTACCAAATCCTTGTTTTAGTGGAATAACTTTTCCTTTAACAAAAGCTGTTGTTTACCTAAATAAGTACATAATTTTCAAGAAATTAACACTAAATATAGTAAAGTTCGCAGGATCTAAATGAGCATTAAGGAAAGCTTTATAAAGTTTGGTTGCTAGGAGCTTTCAAAGAGAATTTCATTAATTTAATATGTAAAGAAATGTATGGTGTAAACTTTAGTAAACTTGCCACGCATACCCGTACATTATTAATATCATACGCAGCTTACCACGCACTAGGAACAATAATAGGAATTATGAAGCAAAATTACATTAGCTGCAACAAACTAGATTAATTAATAATATCAAAATAACGATTGTTACAACGTAAACAGAATGAACAACAATTTCTAGGTAAATATTGGGTTTGTGTATGTTTGACAATAACTGTGTAGATTGTGAGACATCTTGACATTTATTAAATTGTATGTAATTAGTTAAAGGTGAACACTTAAATGGGAGGATCTCTTACTAAAGCTTCTAATTAAAGCATAATAATGGCAATTATAGCAGTTAAAAGTTAATAAGCATTCTAAAAGCGCTCTTAAAATTTCCAAAATACATGAAACCATGAAGCGTTTTTTTCATTTTAGATCTATTGACAATTTAATTTAAAGCGACTTAATATATAGTTTAATTTCATTAGTTACACTTAAGTGCCACGTGACAATACTTCAGTTACAATTATAAAGTTTAATGTTTCTGACGTCAAGATCAGTGCTTAATGTAAATAAAAATACGCTGAGTGTGTAAAAAGTGCAAGTATTATTTTACTGTACAATTTCATGAGCTTTGGGCAATATTTTGACAAAAGTGGTCAAACCTATGTAATAATTCAATACACTGAAAACTACTCAGTTCCAACCTTCTTCAGTTCCAAAATCGGGTCAGGGCTCGCTGAGTTAGTTGGCTAGGTATTACTTTGTCAGAAGTTAACGATTATACTTAAAGAAGTCAGCGGGGTTGGTTTTGCCGGACTCCTGTTCTTCAAAAATGGTGTTAAAGTATGGATTGTTGTTTCTATTTCTGCTATTTACAGGGCCATCTACTTGGAGACTGCGTAGTCGTTAGCGCAAAGGCGTTTACTGAGACACATTAAGAAGTACGGACGACCAGTCCTTATCTACAGCAACAACATTCTGTTTGTGCAAACAACTTCTTCCGGTCTCTGGACTAGAAATAAATCAAAGAATACAAGACAGTCAAACCCATTCAGTAAATAAAATATAGATAAAAAATATTAAGGACAAGGTAGAAGCTAGTCCTGTCTGAGATACAAAACGCAATAAATGAGCGATCCCATACGTATGTGAGCAAAGTCCCTGATGACCACTGATTCCCAAGACATTCTCCACCACCAATCAATCTTTCTGATAAAGATGGAGTACCTCGAACGGCAAAGGTGAGTCCGCACCTTCATCGACGGCATTTGATCAGACCTGTGGTAAAGGTGAGAAGTGCATAAGTATGTATATGTAGAGCGACGAAGAATCTTCTTGCGTATTAGTGTTGCAACAGACCTCTGCTTCTGCATCCGCAACTGCGGAAGTCCTGCACACTTTTTCACATCCGCTTCTGCATCTTCTGCGCATTGTTATATCGGAAGCTTATCGAAATTTTCTAGAAATGGCGATATTGACGATAACCGCGCTTATTGACCGAATGCGCCGGCGGCGCGGACGGAAAGGGCTGGCTAGCGAGTCGGTACGTGCGTGTCGCAATTGTTTATGTTTGTTAGTCACTACACCGTGATCTTTCCGTCACCGTAAAAAGCGTTTTCTGGCTTACAAGTACCATATTGTATAGTGTTAATTTAATGTTTTGTGTTGTAACATAAGTTAAGAGTGCAATAATGAAACCAAAAACAAGTCCTATTTGCAACTATTTTGTTGATATTAACCATTCAAGTGCCAAATGCAAAATCTGTGACAAAGTATATTGGCGAAAAGGGCGCACGACCACCGCATTGAAGAGTCATATAAAATCATTACATGTCTAGAAGTTTGAGAAGATAGATGAAGCTGTTAAAGTTTCTTTGGAAGCGAAAAAACAAGTCACCCCCCTACCCTTTACAAAACTGCAAGAACAAGTGTTGAATTTTTAGACATTTTGGCAGTAAAACACAGAAAAAGTGTCTTAATACATAACGTTGTTACCAAGGTAAAACACCAAAGATGTTTTGTTGTCTGAAAATGAGACACTTGTTTTTCTAACGAACTTTGTTGGGATGGGGGGGACTTACATTTACTACCATTCAATAGAGCTTCAAAAAATATTTCGCATGTATTTTTTCTTTTCTCAATCCGTTTCGTATTTCGCGAGATATTCGGGGTGTACGGGTGGTCTGAAACACCCGGTATAATTAGTATCAGTAGGTGCTTTCAATATACCGCTGCTGGTGCAAAGGTGTTTTATGTGAATAATTTTCGTCTTGATTGTTTTGTAAGGTATTGAGTTGATAAGTATTGACTATTTGACTGCTGTATCAAACTTTTATTAAGTACATGCATTGTGTTTTCATTCATTCATTCATGTGTCTCGGTGCATTTTTTCTGTGGAGACAGCCGGCGCTACCTAGCGCTGGATGAACCAAACCCTATGGAACTATGCGATGTAAGAGAGAGAGGTGAGGATCCGAGCTTGAATTCTTTTTTCGTATTTCAACAAAAGCAGCAAGTTACTAAAGCTTACCCATTAGGGTAAGCAGTTGGCACCTAGTTACATATTAAGTTTGCGTAAATTAAATAATTACAAATTAAAATTGAATATCAGAGATGACCATATAATAAATTAAACAATTAATAGTACTTAAGTTAGTATTTTTTTACTTTGTCTAGTACGTATTTGATTTTTTGAGATACCTAATTTTATTGTATCGTTGTTCTAGGTTTCTTTAACTCCGGCCGAAAACGCTAGAAAACAACTTACATTACAACAAAGTATGCACGTAAATGATTATTGGGATTCATCACATCACAAATCTCAAAAAATGGGACGTATGAATGCTGAGAGACTATAGCTCTCCAAAATTTATTGTTTAATTTTGTCGAGGGTACAGGTTTTCGCAGAGTAATGAATTCTGCTCTTCCAAAGTATAAGTTGAGAGGACGTAATTTTTTGTGTGATAATTTGTACAATAAATTGGCAAAGAAAATCAAAGATTTACTTGAAGAATTTGAAAAAATATCTTTCACAACTGACATATGGTCTGGTCTTCATTCTGGAATTTCGTTAATTAGTTTGACTGCTCATGGAATTTCAAAGGATTTTCGCAAGATTTCTATAATTCTAAAATGTGAAGCCATGGACGGGCGTCATACAGGTGATGTAATATCGACAAAATTTGAAACGATACTTCAAAAATGGGGCATAAATCGCCAAGCAGTGCACTGCATGGTCCGTGATCGTGGATCTAACATGATTAAAGCAATGTAGTTGTCAGGCTTTCAGGATGTGAATTGTGCAATACATTAGATCCAACTTTGCATTCGAGCTGGTGTTGAATCACAAGAGTGGCTCCTACAAGTTACTGCCAAATTGAAAAGCATTGCAACTCATTTCAACCATTCTTTGGTCGCACAAGCCGAGCTAACAAAAATCAGAATGAACGCCTTAATCAATCTGCTATATACATCATTCAGGATTGCCCAACACCGTAAATGTTAAATCTATAATCCTAGAAAATAAAAACTAAGTACATATAATGTTATGGTATATCTTTAGTGTCAGTAATATTTGTTTTGTTTGTTCTTGAAAGTGGTATGTATTAACTATTAATTAAATTTGTTCTATTTCCAGCTGGAATAGTACATTCTACATGATGGAACGATTTGCAAAGCTCAAGGATTCGCTCGTCTTGTACCTAAGCGCAAATCCAATCGCGATGATCTCCGCTGAAGACTGGATAAATGTTCAAAAATTTGTACAAATAATGAAACTATTCGAAGAAATTACTAGAAACTACTTGAGTAGTTCTCAAGCGAGCATTTCATCAGTCATACCATTAATTTAAGTTCTTATGACTATTTTACAATAAGACTAAACCTGAAACTTCAAGACAATTCCAAAATTTTACAAGAGTTACGCGATGAATTGAATTCAAGTAAGAGATTCGAAGAACTGATAAAAAACGATAAGTACACAATTGCGGTATATTTAGATCGGCAATTTAATTCAAAGTTTTTTAATGGCATCTCACGGAGCAAGTTGATTTCGAAATACTTAATTAGATGACGATCAGAACCAACGATACAAACGCAACTCAAGAAGATGATTGCATACCTTCTAGCCCTAAAAGGTGCCGAATTTACATTGAGAATCAAAATCAGCCTTACGACTTACGATAGCGACAATCTTCGTTTGGCGTTACAATCAAACCTACTGGAGTACCAAAAAGGTAAAAGAATACCTCTACAAGAAGATCCCCTAATGTGGTGGAAATCAAATGGACACAAGTACCATTGTCTCTTGCCACCAGTGCGGCAGTGATTGTCAAATATATGCTACATTTATTAAATATAACTTGCCTTTATTAAATTTTGAATATTAATTTAATAAAGAAAATAACAATCGTCAAAGAATTGTTATTTTTATATAGTAACTGTTTCTCTGCAAGCAAAGATATTGCACAATACTCGGGAGTAGGCAAATTGAGGCCCGGTATTGTTTTAACGTCACTTAGGACATAGCCTCCCCCTAA
Organism: Agrypnus murinus; assembly: GCA_929113105.1. Lineage (NCBI taxonomy): Eukaryota > Metazoa > Arthropoda > Insecta > Coleoptera > Elateridae > Agrypnus > Agrypnus murinus. Next base: position 91,250,520 of record OV816026.1, read on the forward strand.
AACTTCAGATTGCTACTACACTTCGTAGTCCATGTGTTCATTTTATTCTATTATTGTATATAGTTGTATTTATTTGTGTTTATTAATAAACCCATGTCATATGGGAGTTATGTTATTTAAACCTTATTTTTATTGAGTGAGCTATTACAGATTTATCCCCTATTGACTATTTCCCCCTGGACTTCTATTTTAGTATGTTAGCAAGTGTTAGATTAAGTTAAGACAATTCCTCTTCGGACTCAGCTACGAGCCAGTTTAGTGTTAGTGTAATCCCCGAACTTCAGTGTTACAGTGCTTACAGTGACAACGCTTACGTTATCATCGGACGCCGCCGACGACCAGGTAACATTGCTGAAAAGCAAACAAAAAAAATTTAAGCTAATTAACGTTTCTTGTCGTTGAAGGGCGTTTTTAAAAATGGTACTTTATTTTAAAAACGCAGAAGACGGAGCCCAAGTTACAAAATAAACACAGTTTATTGTTAAGTACAATAGGATATTTATTCGTAGTGAATTTATGCAATATGCACTTGCATAATCACTTAAATACTATTATACAATTTTAACTAAAGCTGGGAGTATTGCTTGAAAGAAGGTAAACATCAATTAACGTTTCTATCTTCCAAGCTTCGTTGTAACTCAGTCTGAACTGTCCCATCAAGTGCTGGTCTTTATATACCCTTTCTGTGGGTGTGAAGTCCTCCAAGTGACCACACGTGGCCGTGGGCTGTGCCTACGTGATGATAGCATTCTACTTCCTCTAGGAATTCATAGAAAATGCATTAGATACAGTTCTGAGTATTGCAGCTGCTTGCTATGCACACACGTGGCCGTGGGTGTGATACTGCACCTGCTTCGTGGGCGCTACGCTGCAAGGCGTTTATCTCGCATACATTTAATTAGGTCACACTTGGCTTGAATAATGATTAAATGTTAACTCCTCCCACGCAAGAAGGAAATATGCTTTGAAGAAGAATATTTCAGTGGTTATAATAAAGTGACTGGTTAAATGAAAAGTAGGAGGTGTCACATTTCACAAATATATTGATAATAACAAGCATGCATAATAAGACAGTAAATAAAATAGTACTTAGTATATGGAGATTACATAGATACATAATAGAATACATAATATGAATATAGAACAGAGTAACAATGATAATATATATATATATAATACTAATACTAATGTGTCATTATAATTAGGTTAGTATTGATAATAACAATAATAGTTATGTTAAAGGTGATCTGCTGTGGACCAGGGGACTTGAAGTTGGGTTAAAAGTTACATTGTCGGGTTCTTTAAGGGGTGACGTTAGTTGATACATTTTGGTGGCAAATAATCTGCGTTTGTGGTATACAAAGAAGATAAGACTTATTGTTATGATAGTCATGATCAGCGTGAGAATTAAAGGGCCATAATGTAATGGTGTATATCTGATAGGAGTGATACGTTCGAGTGTAGACATGTCCTTTGTTAATTTCGCTTGATTCTGGATTAATTGATGAACATTGATAGGTGATAGGTCAATATTTGTAATTTCGGGTACATGGACTGAATCGGGTTGCAATTGTCCGATGGATGCCATAGCGATTTGTTTCTCTTCTAGGGAAGATGATTGAAATGTAGCCAAAACTTCGTTTTGATTGATTAGAACGGAACAGCCACTGGTAAGATGGAGTAATATTGATCCAGTAATGGTCTTTCATGTTATAGAGTCGATACATCTGCTATCGATGATCGTTTTATTAGGGGAACTAATGATCCAGGTGGATCGATTTATTTTTATTACTTTTGTCGTATGCAATTCAAATATGACAGGTTGACAGTTTTGTGCTTCCTTGAAGGCTAATAATTGTGTTTCGCACAATTTGGAATTTGGGATTGTGAAGTAATTTGTTTGTGAACAGAAATAATGTGAAGGGGTTATTTGAATACATTGATTATCGGTGATGGGAATGCTAAAGTCGGTATTAAACAGTATGGTGTTGTAGATGGGAATGACCATTTGAAATTGGTTGTTGTGAGCAGCAGGAAATGGGATTAGTCTTATGTATTGGTGTTCTGTGGATGGTTTTATTAGAGGAATCTCGTATATAAAAGTGAGTGTGGTGTTCTTTTGATATGCCTTGATCCAAATTAAGGATTCATAAAGATGTAGATTCTCATGGTTAATGGGATATGGGACATCCAAAGTTTGTTTGGTAGGTAGTCTTTGTAGTGTGTTTGAGATTTGAGATAGTATCGATAACAAATCGTTGTTATCAATTAAAGATAAATGTAGCTGATGGTTTTGGGCAAAGGTTAACGAGGTTTCGAGATCCATACATGTGGTGATAAATAGTTGTAAAGATTGAATTGATTGATCTAATACAGTAAACGTATTTAGGGTTCCAATGATTTCTCGAATTTTCACAGTGGTATTGAGAATGATTTTATTGAGATTTTGACTTAGAAGATTTTGGTTCTGTGCGAGGGTTTCAATATTGGTTTTGAAGGTGTTGATTGTATTATGTAAAATTTGGGCTTGTTCTTGTAGGATTGTTTTTTGAGTATCGGTAGATGTTGTCAATTTTTGGATAAGTTCTTCATAACGTCGACCGTCGTCAGCGTCAAGGTTAGATTTCAAAAGGGATATATTTTAGGTTTGATAGAATTGAGTGATTGTAGAGGCTAGGATACAATAATAAATTCGTCTTTCTTCAGGTGTGTTTTCTAATAGTCTATAATGTTCGAGAAGCGTAGAATGTAAACGTTCTACTGTAGCATTCGATTGATGGTTAAAGGGGGTGGTTACGTGTAATTTAATTTTGTGCAGTTCAGCAAAACTTTTTAGAGGTTGTTTATCGAATTCGCTGTCAACGACTAATATTTTCGGCGTGGTATAGGTTATCATGAAATGGAATAAGCGGTCTACAACATCTATGATGTTACTTAATTTTAAATAGTAGGTTTGATCAAATTTTGAAAAGCATCTTATGAAATTTGCAGGTATTTTCATTTGCTATAGACAGTATAAAATGGGAAAAGTCCTTATATAGAGAATCATTCGGAAAGAAGCAGTGATAATCTGTGATAAACAATGTTCCAGTTAGTAATTCATGAAATTTATTATTTTGATTTTGTTGGTTAAAAACATATATTAATCTATTTCCATTAATAGTGGCTGAATGTATTTGTCGTGGTAAAATAGTTTGTATTCAGAAAGCATTGTAAATTGTAAGGGTTAGGATGAGATTCTGGAGTTTTTGATTATTTCAATGTTTATAGTATCATCATTAATTATCAAGGGGTTTATTAGCGGTAAACTAAATTTTTATTGCGTATGGCTATGTTAAAATATATTATACAGATGAATGCTTGAAGTTCAGAAAGTTTAAATAAATATTTGTAGGTTGAAATTGGTCCTTTTTATGTTAAAATAAAAATTGTTTTATTGGGAAACGATTTCCAGGAAAGTTTTTCCATTGATGATTCTAATAATTATTTTCAGGTATGGTTCGATTTAATTTCTATCATTTTTAAGTACCATAAAATTTATGAGTTTTATTTTAAAAGCAAAGTTGAAGAAGGTATTAATTTATGTATTACGTATGTTTATTATATGCATTTAAATATTCTTGGGTTAATACAGTTGTCTGAAATTGACATTTAGTTAAAAGTATTTATAAAATTGGGTAAATTAAATTGTTAAAATTATTTGAAAGAGTAAATTTGTTAATTGTAAAGTTTTATTTATTTTATCAAAGTAATCATTTGAATTTAATAATTCCTTGCAGCAAGAATTATCAGTAAGTAACTTGAGATGAACAAACAGCTGGTCTCGTTTTAAAAATAGATTTCGCTGTAAGTGTGACTATGGAGGTCACGTTAGCGTAATATAAAGACTGCTCTATCTACTTTTATTATCGTTGCAATGTGTGCAATTTGAATTTTGCAAAGGGAATTTTGTTAATTGAAATCTCTTTAATAAAAGTATTTTAGTTTCGATATTTAAATCGTGTTCAGTATTCTTTGCCTGTTAATAGTCATTTTAATCTACTTGAAATTTAGTTTGTCAGATGATTATTTCATTTTGGGTTTTAAATACGTAAACCGTCTATTATTTATTCTAAGAGGGATTATTTGTTTATTTTGATCTTGAAATTTTAGGTATTCCATTAGTTGGTGGTTATTTCTTTTCAACCAGGTTTTGTTATAACTTGAATTTCTGTTGGTTTTTTTCTTAGTTTTATGCAAACCATTGTTACATTTTCTAGGATGCATTTTCCTTTTCGTTTTACGGAAACAGTTTTTGGGTGGTTTATTTATTGGGGTCTGTATGCTTTTAATCCGTTTTGATTTTGGGTCAAGTTTCGCTTCATAAGATTTGCGTTTTTTGGGTCTATTTCGTAAATTTTGATTTTTATAGCTGTCAAGGTTATTGATTTTGACTCGAAATAAAGATTTCTGTATCATTTAAATTGGATTGATCTTTTTGATTTGATTCTTGAATTAACGTCGGGACAATCTTTTCTTTATTTGGTTGAGTTAGAAAATTTTGGGAAACATTTTCAAAGTCGTTATAATAAGCATTGTTTGAAGTTGATTTTTCTTGAACATTTTTATGTTGTTCCGACAGATTTGGTGAAGGAAAATTATTTTCACGTTGATTAAAACTAATATATGTTGGGTCAAATTGCGGAGTGAAGTTGTTTGAAGTATTTAAAATTTTGGATTTCTTTGAAGCGGGATTTTCGAAATAGGATGGTTGTATTAATATAGTTTCTTTAAGAGATGGTTCGTTGAAAAAGAATGGTACTACGGTTTTTCCGTTTCGTTGGATATAATTTCCACGAAAATTGATTCTTGCTCCTAATTTATTCAACAAGTCATTTCCAAGAATGCCAATGTAATTGGAATGAAAATTAAGAAGGTATACTAAATGTTTTCCTTCTATTTTATCGAGTAAAAGGGAAATAGGAACTGTTGCTACTTGATTGTGATATGTTGTACCGTAAGAGGTTGTAATTTCAAAAGGATATTCAAAAATGGATTCGGGGTAATGTTTATAAAAAAATTCGGGTGAAAGGATAGTTTTGCTACTCCCTGTGTCTAGTAAGAGTTTTTCATTTGTTTGGGGTATAATTATAAAGGGTGTAGATGATTTAGGGTTAAATGTAAAAGATTTTAATTGTTTTCCGAGGCTTCTTCGCGAAAATTTTCGTTAATTTCTTCTCCGTGGGTCTCATCGTAGTGGTCGTATTCAAAGTCAGTGTTAATTTGATTAACAGGTGGGATTTCTTCTTGAAATTCTGTTGAATATAATTCTTCAGAAATGAACGTTCGTGGTTGGGGATTTGGTCGACTAAAATTGGGTTGATTATTATTTCGATTGAAATTTGGATTAGGAGGTCTCATGGATGTATTAGGATGTATCGGTCTCTGTTTAATGGTACTAGCTTGCATTGATTCTGGCCGATTTTGTGGTTGAAAATCTCTTTTGGGTGCAAACACATTAGGTCGGGAATTATTTCCAAACTGCTGAGTTACTGGATTAAATTTAAATTGATTTGTAGTATTAATATTTGGTTTGAATTGATGAATGGGGTTAAAATTAGGCTTAAATTGTGGCAATACGTTCTGGTATGATTGTGGTTTAAACTGAGGGGGTTGTAAAGTTGGTTGGGGTTTATTGAAATTGCTTAGGGGAACTGGTTGTGGTAAAAACTTAGGTTGTGAGTTATTTTGTTGTGTATTTTGAAAATATCGTATGTCCAGTTCTTCTTTTATATAAGTTAAGGCTACTTCGAGCGATGTTGGTGCTCTACTACGAAGGAAACTTCCAAAAGGTTCGGAAAGTCCTCCTAAATAGGTCTTAAGAGCTAAATCTTTAGCATCTCGGGCTTGGTACCCTTTTATTTCTGGTATTTCCGAGCCTAGTGCAATTTTAGAATTTAGTATGGCTAATAAGGATCTAATTCGATTATAGAATTCTACGGTAGATTCTCGTGATAATTGTCTCATACGAGACAGATCGATCCGGATGTTCAGTTCTGATCGTTGGTCTCCAAAATTACTAAGAAGGGTGTCTTTTAAAGAATACCATGAATCAAATACTTGTCCAGTTACGACCTCTAAGGCTGGTCCTTTTAAGCGGTTGCGTGCTGAGGAAAGTAAAAGTTTATTGATATAAGCCGCTGGGTCGTGTGGTTGCCAAAATTGGCAGAAAATGTCCTCTACAGCTCGAATATATTCAGATAATTCGACGGGGTTTCCGTCATAGGTTGGAATTTCATTTAAGAGGCTTGTATGAAAGCCAGGTGGGTAATCTACACATTGTTGGACAATAGGGGCTGGTGTTACTTGGGGTTGATTACCTTGTGCCATTGTAGTATGGCTTTGCTTGCTGTTAATCGGTAATTCAGTTTCACTATCTGATGATGTATCAGTATTAATCTTGAAAACGATTAGTAAATCGTTTGCACTTTAAAAATAAATACTTAAAAATTCTATAAAGTTGTTAACAAAATTTGAAATATTCAAAAATGAGTTTTATGTTAGTAAGGGCCTATTCAAGGTGCCTACCCATTGCTTGCAAGTGGGCTGGAAATTAAGTATCACTAGTTGATACACCAATCCGTCTCGCTTACTACAAGCAACGTGATCTTAAATCTAAAGGGTTTAGTATGTATTAAACTTAAAATTAATAAATGGTTAATCTTATTTGATTTTGGAATATAATTTGTAAACTTGTTTAGTATTTGTTTGCGCAATGCGCCTTCAACAATAATAATTGATAGTTAGTTTCTTACTCTATCTTCATTGTTGGCTTGAATTTTGCCGTTAAAATGACTCCAATAGTCAGGAATGACTCCAATAGTCAGGCTTCTGCAGCAGCGATGCGTTCTTCGGGCGATGCTTGTCCCTTGGAAACGGCGATGCTACGTACAGGTGATGCTCTGGAAACGGCTACGGTCTCAGGCGATGCTTGTCCTTTGAATCGCTGGTTCCCAGATGCTGATTCGATAGGCAAATGAAGACTTAAAAGCCAAGGAACTCGACGGTGCTTTTAATTTTCGAAAAACGGTGTCTTGAGCCCTTTTGCCTATCCTACCGACTGCGCCAATTAACGTTTCTTGTCGTTGAAGGGCGTTTTTAAAAATGGTACTTTATTTCAAAAACGCAAAAGACGGAGCCCAAGTTACAAAATAAACACAGTTTATTGTTAAGTACAATAGGATATTTATTCGTAGTGAATTTATACAATATGCACTTGCATAATCACTTAAATACTATTATACAATTTTAACTAAAGCTGGTAAAGTATTGCTTGAAAGAAGGTAAACATCAATTAACGTTTCTATCTTCCAAGCTTCGTTGTAACTCAGTCTGAACTGTCCCATCAAGTGCTGGTCTTTATATACCCTTTCTGTGGGTGTGAAGTCCTCCAAGTGACCACACGTGGCCGTGGGCTGTGCCTACGTGATGATAGCATTCTACTTCCTCTAGGAATTCATAGAAAATGCATTAGATACAGTTCTGAGTATTGCAGCTGCTTGCTATGCACACACGTGGCCGTGGGTGTGATACTGCACCTGCTTCGTGGGCGCTACGCTGCAAGGCGTTTATCTCGCATACATTTAATTAGGTCACACTTGGCTTGAATAATGATTAAATGTTAACTAGCTTGATATAAAAGATTATTTTTTCTTTTATAATTTTACACTATATGCTGTAAATGAAATAATAACATGTGTAAAGCGCATTGATCATCAAACGTTTTTATAATTTTTTTAAAACAACTTAAATGATTAATACTTAATTGATTTTCTAACTATTATCGTAATCTGTTGAATTATTTTTCTAAAAAGATATTTTACCACAAAATTGAAAGGTTTTTATTATAAATGATTTGGGAAGAATTTACTGATAATTAAATTTTTTAAATGTATAATTTATTAACGTTATAGGCAAACAGCTAGAGAGATATTACTATCAATCATATAAAATAATAATAATTTGTTATACGTTTTTTTTTCTTAACATTAAAATATCAATCAATTAAATATGTAAAGTATTTAAAAAGCTTGCCTTGATAATTGTTATAAACAATTTATGTATTGTTTTTTAGAATAAATTCACTATTTTTATTCACTTAGTAATAATTTAAACAATTTTCCATAGTATTAAAGCACTTCACTTTACTGATGCCGGGGCACAAGTGAAAAAATCCTGGGGATGCGATTTTATAAACTCAATGGTTAAAACTGGTTTGCAGAGCATCTTGTCAAGACTTGATGAAACTCACATTTTAAACTAGCATTCATTTATTATACATTAACAAGTTTATTCCGATTTGTCTGCGTGGGTTACCTTTTGTACATATTCTTTTCTCTACATAACTGGCTGCAAAGGTCACTTGTTATCGTAGATTTCTTTTTCAACGCTTGTTACGTAAATATCGTAATAAATCCGTTTCTAGAATAAATTTTTGCTTAAAAGTCGAAACTCATGCTTGCATATAAGATATAAACTATATACCCAATAAGAATATCTACATACATAGAAGGAATAGTACATATGAAAATATTTAGAATAATCAATAATGCTGATGCTGAAATTACCAAAGGGATTGGATAATATTCAGCGGTGGTGTATTATGAATAAATTACTCCTTAATGTTAAGAAATGTTCAATTATATCGCTCTATAGAATTAAATCTCCAATTATTGTTGATTGCAATATAGGTGCTTAATATTTAAAGTTAATTGTGATATGCAGGGACGAACCCATGGAGGGGATGGGAGGGGACGCTCCCCCCTCAAAGTTGATGCTTTTGAGCGAGAGTTGGCAATTTCACAATTTGAGAAAAATGAGAAGAAAAAATGTATCTAAAACAATTTATTTTTTTAAATTTAATCTAATTGCCATGCATACACGTTGGAGAGTTTTAAATAAAAATAAGATTTGTGTAAAATACTAATTTTGCTTCATATTAGGTACAAATAAAAATATTTTCTTACTAGTAGTTGGTATTTTCATCGTAATAAGTTGGCAATTTTAGGGTTACCCCCCACCAAAGAAACTCTTTAGGTTCGTCCCTGGTGATATGTATATTATAATTTGTACTATAATAATTGTAATATGGCTTTGATCATTGAGTCAAGCATAAATATTCTAGGTACCAACTCTGTCCGCTGCGAAATAGGGGTTGACACTCTGAGGTGTCATTTTCAGCAGTATTAAATAAAACCTCTTCAAGTATAGTTCTAAAGTTCAAGTAAAACATTTTCAATTTGCGCATCTATTTAGTGTAGTGTGTTGTTTTCTTTATTAATTAATTTACATGTTTGTTTCGTACATCTAATTTGTGGACTGTGTATCTATTTATCTATATTATATATATAATTAGTGTGTTAAATAAATATAATAAATGTATAAAATGTACGTGGCGATTCATCTTAACTAACCATCAACAAGCAACAGAGAAGAAAATCCTGCGTAAAATCTATAATAGGTAATATCACATATGGAATATATTAACTAATTTAACCTCTATGTATATATATATATATATATATATATATATATATATATATATATATATATATATATATATATATATATATATATATATATTGCTGTGGATGGTAGTTTCAAAATTTTGGAAAATTTTGAAAATTTTTTGAAAATCTAAAATCTTTGCTAAATACTAACACTTTTGGAATATTTTTATCAACTTTGCCAGTTAAAAATAAATTTGAGCTATTTTATGGTGTGTCATTGATTATACAATCAATGTGTATACTTTTTAATAAGGTTAAATAATACATGTTTCTTTATTTATTTTATCAAACAGTTTACTCACCGATTACTTAAGCATACGTAACATCCAGTTGTTCGCAAGTTTGTTATTATGTAATTCATTTATGTATAATTTCAAATGAGTTTATCGACGGGTTATGTGATTCTTTAAGGTTTTTGTTTGTAAATAGATCGTTATTATTGCGTAAAAGTATTGTGTAATTAATCTGTAATAGATGTGTCATTTTTATAAAGAATATTAATCTGCTATTATGTATTATATGAGTGTACAGTTTGTATTAGTTCGTAAGGTGACGTCAGATTGTGTAATATAATTATGTAAATAGTCAATTGTATATATAAGCTTAGAAAATCATAAATTAGGATCACTTCCTGACATAAAGCGACGCAGTAAAGTCGTGTAAGAAATATAGTATTAATGTAATTAGACACTTACTGTTAAACAATGAAAGTGTGAAGATATTATAGTAAATCAAGCGACAAAGTAAAGTCGTGGCTGATATTGTAAAAATTTAAATAGTCTAGAATTAAATAGACAAGTTAGTTGGTGATTTGAATACGGCGAAGGTGTAAAAAGTATAAATTGTAAAAGTGTATATGATTATAAAGAACCACCTTTAAGATAAATTACTTGCTAAAGTTAAGCAAGATAATAAATCTACGTTAAAACCTTAAACGGGTGTTTTATTTCATTAAACACAAAAACAACTATAAGTATCCTACGAAAAAGGGAAATTGTACCCGCAGTTAATAAACAAAAGTGAGTTCCAAAATTAAGTGTGTGGATGAAATTATATGGAAAATCCATCCAAAAGGAAGACAGTCAACCCTGAATTGGAAACCAGCCCTGGGTCAACATAAAGTGATATACTCTGCCAATGGTTTGGGAAAGAGGACATCTATAGTTAAAGGAAAGAAGAAATATTATAAAAAGGTAGGAAGTTATTTCCTTTTTGTATTGGCATTTGCTGAAGAAAAGACTATCGTTTGTGAAGTGTAGTAAAGTGATTTGAACAATTTAGTAATAGTTAAAAATTAATTAAGATTTCACATTTAAAAGTGTTTTTAAATTTCAATTTGTATATTTTTTTTTATACCACAAGAATCCACATTCACCCTGAGATGAGTCTTTATTAAATTTAATTCTGTTATGTTAAGTTATTTAACTGGCGCCCAACTCTCTTGCGTAAACTTGAGTTAGTCAAGAACTAACGTAACACTAATTTTATATAACCATTGCATTATTAAATCTATTAAAAGGTATTTTCAAATCATATTAGATATTATAAAGCGGGAAGTTGAAAAGCATTTCCAAAGTTCACAGTCATTTAAAAAATCAATTTAATTATTAAGTAATTATCTACGATCGAACGGCAATTATTCAGTTTCAAAATATATAATAAAATTTTTAAAAAATAATTTATTATTATTAATTAACCAATATCACTGCATTTATTTATGTCGCTGTCAACAAGCAATATATATATATATATATATATATATATATATATATATATATATATATAAATTGTATGTACGTCTTTATAACTACTTGGATTTATTAATCGCTTTGGAAGAGAATTTTCTTTAGATACGTTCTGTTTATTAAATAAAACATTAGTACGTTCTCAATTGAGATACGGGACAATTGTGTGGCTTCCATACTATAAAATTTGGTGCGATTTGATTGAAAATGTTCAAATAAATTTTTTTAAGAATTTGTAACTATCGCTATTTAAAAATCGGACATCCACTAAATTATGATTTACTACGAAATTTACTATAAATAAATAGTTTCATATAGAATTGACTGTGATTTAGCATTTTTGTATAAATTAATAAACGGCTTATCTTGATTCTTTTTTTCTTGTTGGTTAACACAAAAGATATCGATTCTAGGACGAGTCCTACTGTTTTCTTTAATGAGTAATTTGAATAAACGAGCTGGTAGTTAATTCACAAATTATACCTTTATAATAGTTGTTAAACTAATTAATTTTCATTGTAGATAAACTGAATTTTACGAAAGACATATTGGAATGATATATGTAATATTACCATTATTTAATAGTATTTGATAGACTGATGCGTTTTAAGATTACCGTAGCTATTATTACCTGCCTACAGGTTATTGACCCTTTTTTCTCTACTTGCTGCATATCGACTAAGAAACTTTAGTATATCTTATTAGTTTTGATAAGATGCAAGATTGAGATTTTTATGTTTTTATGTATGAAAGTATATACCGAGGGGATATCTGTATTAAACTACTGAGTATAGATAAGAGTAGCTAACTATTCTGAAGTACTTTAATTAAATAACGTTTAAATTATTGTGTAGGTAAAAGGCTTGAAGGTCACCCTCCGAATCGTGTCGATGCATGATTCCCACATGCGTAGTATTCGTATCTCGTTCGTATCCATTAGTCGTGAAAGGTATTTTAAATTTGAATTGTGTATATTTTCAATTCATTATTAATAGAATGCTATTTATGGGTATTATATAATTAATTAGATTTATGTAATTAAAATAAAATATTACGTTTTAATGGCAATATATGGGAAAAACGCGGGCCCTTCTAACTGTCGATCGTTATAGGTATATTAATGTTGAATTATGTTCGAATGTTCTCAGGATTTTTTTAATTCGTTATTAATAAAAATTATATCAATTATCTTAAATTATTATTATTGGTAGAACATTAGGTAATTACTTTTATCAATAAAATTCCATAGCTACTAAGTCGACTCATGTCATGTAACAGCGTGAAGTTAGCAACGTTGCCGCGCGCTTGGTTGGATCGCGAGCGCGGTCGCGGTCGCGAGTCTCGCTAGACCGCGGGTGAGCTTGAAATGCAAAACGGACCTTCATAAGAAATAACATGGGATTTTGCGCTCGAACTATCATAGCCTATCTACTAATAGAAGTAACTTTGTCTGAAATTAATTTTAACGAGCTTATTACCGTTCAAGAATGTTTTTATGAAATTTGTCTTGGAATTTCTAAAGGTAATATTTCTCCAAGATTATTACAAAGAGAACCTGGAAAAATGGCACATTCCAAATGGTTAACAACCGTTAACAGAATTTTACAATTATATGTGTCAACAAAAAACCCATAACAAAACCTGACTATACTAACAGAATATTAAAGTCTACGGTGTAACATGGTTTGCAATCAAACCACGACCTTCATTTTTGGCATTAATAAAAAAAAATCTCAATTCCTATCAGCAGAAACTAAGAAAGTGATGGATCCAGTTTTGCAAAAGAACGAATACTTTGTTCATTGTGAAACCATTTTGTTGGCAATGTATATAGACCAATAAGGCGCTTAATAAGTTTGCATGTTTAAAATTCCAGTTCTAAATTTCAATGCTGAAGACTATAGAGTCTTAATGGATTGGAAGTCATTAACAATTACTAAACTACAGCTAACAGCATCTATTGTTGATAGCTAGCTTCATGAAATTATTTTGAAAGTTCCAGCCGAAATCGACATTTTAAAATTTCCCTAACACTCACAAGCAGTTAAACGTGGCGTGAAATTAGTAACGGAGGTATCTGCTGTAGTTTGTGGTAATGAAGCCAGAGATGGATTCATCAGATCAAGAATTGCCGATAGAGCTGCTTTATCAAAATTTGACACAAAAAGTTAATACCTTCAAGTTTTCGAAAAAAAAGTAAACGTTTGAAGGGATAAGTTGAAATAGAAGATGTAGGGAGGGATGGAACTGTACATGCAGTCAGCTCCATGTAGCGAATTCTGGGTTATGTTTTTAATTAAACAAGGAGGCGAAGAGCTGCATAAATGTTTTACAAATTTGAAAAATCATTTATTTTTTTCTACGATGGGCAGCATCGTGGGCAGCCGAAGACAAGATCACAGCATACTCGTCTGTTGCACGAAATCTGAGAGTTACAAAGGGCAACTTTGTCGCATATAGACTTATAAAATATAAAGAAAACAATTTTTTCAAGCGGTAAACGTGGTTGGACAGCATCGAAAAACGATAATATTTTTCAAAGGAATTGTCTCGAATAGGAAAGTATAAATAACTGTCGACTTCCCCAAACTCAAGATGCTAAATACCTTGGTATGCATCTAGATATAAGGTCTACGTGGCAAAAAGATGTCTTGTCAAAGCGCAAGCAGCTGGACCTTAAATTAAGACAAATAGATTTAATTATTGACCGTATCTCTGTCCTTGGAAAATAAAGTATTACTTTAAAAAGCTATCCTTAAATCAGTTTGGTTTTATAGAATGGTCAGCTACTCCAACATCAAAATAGTGTAAAGATTGCAGTGTGAAGAATAAGGTGATGCGAGCCATCGTCGACGCCCCATGTGATGTCCCCAACAACGTTATAGAACGTAAAATCTCAATCACCACAGTCACAGAGTAAAATGCAAGCGTATCAGTGCACCCTAATGCGCTAGATAGAGTGTTGTTTGTGCTAAATGATGAAGGGCGACGGCTAAAGAGCTTAATGAACTAATTCACTAATTGTAAAGTAAAATAGTTTAAGTACTAGTTTTAAGAGACAACATAAAAATTTAGGTTAAGTATTTTGTAGGCTGATTCATTGAAACTCCTGATGTATGTCATTTTGTCATGCTACTCATTGTTGATTAAATGGAGTTTAAACAAAAGATGACAATCGAAACAAAGCCCACCTATGAGAGCCCTATAACAATATATGAAACTATTTCATACATCAAGTTCAGTACTTTACTGGTTAACGTTGTCACTTCTCGCAAGCAAGCGACCTGTTAGAAGTAGTCAAGGCATACAGGGCAAATTATGATCCATGCATAATTGAGGACATTGCAAAACATCATAATTCCACACTATCACTGTGAACTAAACCCGATAGAAAGCGTGTGGAGTGGAGTAAAATGATTTATAGCTGGACATAAGACTTTAAAAGAAGATGAAGTTCGAAGTTTAATTACGGAAGCATGCTCACAAGTTACACGGGGAAAATGGAAAACTTGTGTAAAACACATAACAGAAGAAACGAAAATGTGGAAAATCGACAATATGTTAGACGATATTGTATCAATTGTTATAAACATTAATATTGATGATAGTGATAGTATTATTAGTGACGTGGACGACAGTGATTAACAATAAGAATGTGATTTATAATATGTTACCCAGGTAGCAAAGGCACGTGAAAATGACGTGAAAAACTGGCCACTGAGTGACGTAAATGTCGTCGTTGTATGACGTAAATATGACGTGGTAATGACTTCCTAATATCTCAGACCAATGACATCAGATGCTAGACGTTAGTTTCACGTTCATTTTACGTAATTTTCAAGTTAGTATATTTGGTACACCTTTCCCTCAGATTTTTAGTAATACATGGGAAGCTACTAGTACTTTTAAGGTTATATATTGAAAAATATAACATATTTTGAAAGATTTGTCACGCTCTAAACTTTGTTTTCACTATTTTTATTTATTTGTTCGTATGGCGGCGCGATTTTAACAATTGTTGTTCCGTGAGGTGCTGCCCTCGCCGTTAAAATTGGTACGTTGAGTATTTTTCGAGTTTTTGGGTCTCTCGCTCTTGTCAAGTAGAAGAGAAAACGTCACATCTTCCTCCTTGAGGAGAAAAATCTTTAACTGTGATAGTGTCGTATTTTATTCAATTCTGTGGAATGTAATTTACCCTATGAGGTAGGGGAGTCTTTTGGATAAAGTTTGTTGTAGGCAATTGTTTGGGTCGTCGTTGGTTGTCCACTACCCCGGTGTTGGGGGAGAAAAATTTAGACGCAGCCATCACAGAGAAGTAAATTTCATTTATATCTCAGAGGAAGTCCCATCTACAGTTAGGAAGTCCTTCGGACTATTTTAAATATCTGTCAAGACGTCATATCTTCCGGGTTTTGCAAACCTGAGGCCAGCTGATCGTATTCATTATCAAGGTACCATCTTTCAACAACTTCGCAAGGTACTGTGTTTTTGTGATTAATTTATTTATTGTGGTGCGAGTGCTGATAAATTACGTCGTTTTATTATTAAAGGTTAATTTGAAATTGGAAAAACATTTAAATATTAATAATCAAATTTAATACTAATAAAGTTAAAATACTTTATTCGAATTGTATGGTTAAAAGAAAATTGTTGATGACTGCGTTTTGCGTAGTAATTGGACGCCCGATATCGCTACAGTTTTAGATATTTAATATTACTTTTTTTTGCGTCTCGAAGAACCACCGGTCGTGTTACGTGCGTTTGCTCAATTGTTCGTTAATGCGTCTATTATTTAGGTGGATTATTCTTATATCAGCTAATGATAATATAATAGGGTGTAGGGCTATATCCAAATACTTAGCAACCCTAAACCAAATTGGGTGCAACTTGATTTTCTTTTATTATGAATATTATAATTTTTCAGTTTATTTTGTTTAATAAATTGACCACTGCAGCTTATGAATATGTTCCTGAATTAATGAATTTGTTTTTGCGCTCTTGGAACGATATTTTTGTTTTGTTTTGTTTATCATATTAGATTCGATAGCCTTGTTAGGTCTATTAGAGAAGGCTCCATTTTGTTATTTATATTTCATGAATGAGAAATATTGGTTTCCTTTTGTAAGTTATAAGTTGCAAGCTATTGCTTGCCTTTTTTTCTTTGTCAACCATAACGTGGTGATTAATTATTCTTTTAAATAAATGTTTATTGAAGGGTGTCAAATACTTGTTTTGTTTTATTTAAAGCTAAAAAATAGCTATTGGTCTGATCGACGACCACAAATCGTCAGGGAAATTACGTCGGCTTTGTGTGGCGCCCATATCTTTTATACGAACCCATCCCATCTGCGATTGAGCAGCGGCAGCCTCCCTTATAGTGAGGACCAATTGTTATTTGGCACATAACAGATTACATACCAAAAAAATATTAAAAATTACAAACGAGAATTTGCTCATTAAAATTAAAGATAACATAGTTTACAGTCTAGTTTCATTGACCACTGTCTCATTATTTCTAATAAACGACATCTTTGTTTCCTTTGAAGACTTCAACGATAAATAAAATATGGTAAATAATATGCATCCACACAAAACTTTCCTTATAAGTCAAACCAACGCATTTGCCAAATATTTCTGCAATAGCCATAGTTTAACTCAGGAATCGGAAACTTTGTTTTGGTTGCGGGTCAAAATCAACCAAAATGTGACCATTAAGAAGATAATAATAATAATAATAACAATAATAACTGCTACAACCAATAGCCTGGAAACCAGGCCACTAAAGCTATAAGCTTGTGCGGGAGGGAGGGGGGCGATTATTATTATTACGTAGACCCTAAGTGCGGCTGCAGCCGACTTACAGATGAAACAGCGCAAATCCCACATTTGTGCAATTGTCCTTAGCAAAACCACAGCTAAGGAAAACTGCAGAAAACCTTAACCAGATCTGCCGGCACCGGGAATCGACCTCGGGCCGCTTGGGTGAAAGTCCAGCTTCTTTTCTGTAACTTTGTAATCAAACCAAAATATTAATCTTATTATTTATATTTTCTCAAAGTGTTCGTTTCATGTTTATGTTTTATAATTTATTTTTACATATTATACTTTATTTGCACTCAAGTGGATCACTTAAAATTATCAAATGGCCCAAAATGGGTGGGTCACTTGGTGACATTCCGGGTTATAGGTTGCCGACGCCTGCTTTAAGTTCTTAATTTTTCACCAAAAAAATGTTCGTTTCTTAAACTTTCAAATCAAAAATTGTCGGAGGAGGCAAACTCCACAGAAACGACTGAACAAAGACTGGTCGACAAAGATGGTCTGCGCGCGCTTATCGCGTAAGCGAGGCCGATTAGTTGAAAGTAGCCCCATCGTATTGCAGATCATAAATTACTGTTCGAATTTATCAAATATTAAAAACGTACCAAAAAAATTTAGAAATAATTTTGTCTTTGCTGCAATAACACGCTTTAAACAAAATGAGCCTTTGCAATAACTTTACTGAAACATATACCATTATGGAAAATATAACACAAACTATAAATAACTCTAACTCTAATCTATAAATAAATCGGTATAAATAAATCTGCTGCTTAAAAAAGACGTCAATATGACGTGATATGTGTCACGTCATTTTAATGTCATGTCGTTTACTGGATGTTATTATGGCATCGACTTTTGGTCCACTGACGTTTTATGATGAGTTACCACCAGATGTTGACGTCATTTTGACGTACATTTGCCATCTGGGTAGGTACTGTACTGTACTGTAGGTACTGTACGATTTGCTACGTTACATATACTAAGATTTTGATATGTTAATATTCTCAATCTATATTTTATCTTAATAATATCAATATCATTGTTAGTAAATAGCTCAAATATATCTGTAACTATAAAAGGTTTAGCTGTTGATATGTTACGAAAGTATGTAAAAATATTTAATTAATTACAAGATACTGCTGGCTAGTTTTGATTTGATAAATTGTGTAATTTTATTAAAAAGATATTTTGCATGGAGTTTAAGTACCGCTGTCACAAAGATCCAAGTTGAACGAGGTAATGTAATTAGTAGGAGATTAGTTCTTCGAAATACAAGAGTAGGATTTAACTATTTATGATTGGCAGGTACCTATTGTCGTCGAAGGGGTATTATTATGAAATGTGGTTACGTTGCTTTTCATAAAGCATCATGCTGAACTTAATGATTACCTAGTTGTATGTTTCTAGATAAAGCAGAAAAAAATCTCTTATCGGTCTATTTTGCAAACGAGAACCGTTTTTTGTTAACCGTTAAATGAAAGCTTAGCTTACACAATCAAATGTAAAATTAACTGCGATAACTTTTCGTCATTTAAGCACTTTTATTATCTAAATCTATTCAATAAAGATAGTTAACTGTTAATTGACCAACATAAATTATAAACACATCCTGTCAAGTACCTGCAATAAACTGATCTATAAAATAAATCATCAACGCTAAAGTTTCTAGCTCGTAAATTCTCACATGCTTGGTTATAAATTGCACTATTATATAAAGCGTCATAATCTGCATATGCATAGATAGTATCATCGAGTTTTATGGCATAAGTTAATTATCTCTGTGCAGCAGCATTCAAAAGGTAAACACTTTAAACAATTCAGAAGCGTGATGCCAAACGTATTTACATTCACATACGTTTTGTTATGTAAACCTTTAAACGTATTTATAAGCTTTTACAGCTTTGGCTGTTTGGCATCTGACACACCGATAGGATTTACTGCAATAACATTTAAAGTTGAGATTTATAGGTTATCCAAGATTATAGATTTTCAACATGCTACACCAAAGAATCCTACAGTTTTGAAAATTTTGAAACTGGCGCTATTCAACACAGTTCTACATACCTTTATTAGGATTTACGACAATAACACCTAAATTGAGTACATATAGAATTTATAGGTTATGATTAAATTTTCAACATACAATATAGTATACCAAAAAAGCTCACGGCCCAATAATCCAACTGCGGTTATTCAACAAATCGTTGTTTCAAGCAGTGGGTGTGTAAAATGCGTAGCACAGAATGTCCAAAGGAAGCAGATGCGAATCGAGGGAAAATAAAGCGTGAAACGACCACGTAATTGTACACAGGAAGGAGTCTTAAATCCTGCGTGTAACACAAATTGGTTTGGGTTGTGGAAAACAGGGAAATAGAGAATCTAAAACAGTGGAAAAAAATAATTTATCGTCAAATATTTCCATGACGCCTGTAAGTATGTGTATTTCCAGTATTTTCCACGTATTGGTCTATCAAATACACCTCTTATAACAGGCAATAAAAAGCCAACCAAGAATTTCTCACATTTGAGGAAAACTAGAAATAGAAGACGTAAGTACATCGTAAAGTATGAAAGCATTCGAAAGAAATGGAAAAAGTTTTTAGAAAGTCTAGAGGTTTGTGTGTTAAATAGATTTTAAGATGATAACAATGATTTCTGCTAATTCAACTGCTGTTCTGAGCAGAATTTTTTTCACAGCTGTATGTTCCTTGTTCTGAATTATGGAATTATGTAAATTTATAGACCATTTTTTATTAGAATTTACATCTAGATAGCACGTCTAGTAATCAATAAAGAAACGAACCGCCGAGTCATGCAAATCTTATTTTGCTCACCGTTTATTTTTCATGTACGTATGTTCATGCAGAAAAATGTTCAATTGTTCGTACGTTACTGCATTAGTTTCAGAAAGACAGGCGTAGAGAAAAAAAGGAAAAATACATGTATCAAATTTTCAGAATTTTTTAATACCTATTGCTGATTCTTGTTGGATCTTGGCTTTCTCGCCACGAAACCCAGGTCAACGCTAACTTCTTACAATATGGGTGTCTTTCGAACTGGACCCTCTAATGTCAATGAAAATAAATGTTTGTAATGTTGACCGCAAAAGATTAAAAGAGATCACAAATTGAAAATATGAAAACTTGATTACACCAAGCTTCTGAAAAAACTCTTTGGTTGCAAAAACAGAGTTTGTTTGGTGCTTTTACTAAAACATCAAATGTTACAAACATGAAAAGTAATTCAATTTCGTTAACTTATTTATAATCGTTTATAAACGAAAGTGATTTTGTAACGTGCTAAAATTCTGGATTCAATTTTAATGTAATTTTAAATGCATTTATTGTAAATAAACTTATTACGGTCCTGTATATTTCAATACATTTTCGTTGATTTAAACTTACAGACTTTTTTAAATCAAATGGCGTTTTTCCTTAATATCAAAGGTCATCCAAAGCGTTACTTTATAGATGAAATTGCTTTTAGAATAAAATACAGAAATAAAACTGCCTCTTTAACATAGAAATATGTCTAAAAGGGCAGTTAAATCAATTTTATATTTCCTTTTAAGTGTTATTTTAGTGTCTGTTAAACTGAATTCTTCAAAAAATAAAGATAAGGGTATGTCTAGTCGGTTTTTTTTGTAGACCTCCGGTGAGAAATTTATCGTTTCGTTTTAATAAATAAGCTCCAGAATATTCTAGAAAGAATTTATATGATTGCTTAAAATGTGTCAGTCTCGTTTTTCATAGGGTGGTTAATTTCCCTCCTTTAAAAATATTAGCGGAAACATAGTTTTGCATCAAACTACACCGGGTGAAACTACACCGAGCAAGGTGACGGAAGTCACGTAGCGGGCTGCTAGCTCCAAGTTTCGCCGAGTCAGACACATAAAGGAGAGTGGTAGTGAATTTGTCAACTACCGCGGGATTTTTGTTGTGGCCCGTTATGTGCCGTTAGTTGAGTTTGTTTTACGATCATGTTTTCTCGTCTCGTTTATCGTAAAATTATATGCTAAAAGTTTATAATACCGAGGTGGTTCTTCTAGTTAATAAATTTAACAAGTAAACCATAGACTTTCTAGTACATTACCGAAATTTAAAAGTTTAAAAGTAAAGCTTAATGTTGTGTTTTAGTAACAAACAAAATCATTCTGGTGCGCTATAGTTTAAAATTTAAGAAGTGAATTCAATAATTATTTGAATCTTAATGCTAAAAAAATTACAGACTCTGTTCTGTTTTGCCGCGCTAATATTGGAAATTGCATAAATTTGTGCCGGATTAAAATATTACTGAAAGTCTCTTGTGAAATTATATGGGTTAATTGCTACATAAAGGAAATGTGAGCGCAAACGCAAATAGGACATAACAATCTATAAATTTCAATTCATCAACCTTGTTATCACTTTAGCATCGACAACAATAGTTCACTGTTCTTCTTCTATAATTTGTGAGGTACGTTGTACCTAATGTTAAGTGAATTTAAGGGCATTGTGGTGAAAGCAATGTTGGTGAAATTTAAAGGATTATAAAACTCTACCGATTTTTTAAGGATTAACGGATGAACTGTATAGCAAACTTTTAAACATCGAACTTACTTAAGTTCGATGTTTAAAAGTTTATTTGCACCACTCCTATGAATACTTTTGTAATTTATGCAAACGTTTTCTTATTAAAACACTATTATGATGTACTTATCATTGTCATTTGAGACAAAAGATTATTTTATCTACGAATAAATGAGTATTAAATTAATTATTTTCGGATAATATTGGAACGATCATTAATTGAAGTTATTCAATTATCTAATCTGCTTTAACTTCAATTTAACTAATGGTGATTAGTTCTTTTTATTATCGTTTAATTAATATAATCTGGATCTTTTTTTATTTGGGAGTTCAGACTAGGATTGTAATGACTTCGAATAAATGGCGCCCATATTCCATCTTATTTCAACAAGCCTTATTTTTCTTTACAATCTATAAGCTAGGGAAATCAGTATCTACGCCTGGGAAATAATTTGTCATTGAGAGATCTTAAGCTGATGCATAAAAGTACAGTAAGTATCGTTTTTAATATGCACTAAGCACTTGCAGTATGTACTTAGTATTTTGAATTTTATTGATGTTATAGTGACGGCATTCGTGCGACGTTTGTTTTGCATTCAGAGGAATTGCTTATGTTTCAATTTTAAATTGTAATGATTTAGAACATGTCGACACTTCATTTTTTTGTCAAGCTCTGCAGTTTACATAGCTAAATTGTAAAATTAGTAGAACAACGAATAGGCAACCGCGAAAACACCAGTGAAGCGGTATTACCTACTTCCAGATGGTCAAGATATTGCAGCAGACAATATATTACAATACAGTTTTACATATAATACAATTTGACTAATTACATAGATTGGAAGTTTCTTGACAGATACTAAGTGTAGAGATTCAGCTATCAACAGACTATTATCACATTCGATTTTGGTGTCAAAATATCTTTGGTTTGTCGTTTTCACCATGAAGAAATCTTTTAATACCAGTCATACGGTCATCACAATTATAATGTTTTCAAAGAGTGAGTTTAGGGTCTTTAGAGGTGAATCAGGCTTCGAATAACTACGAATTGATTGTCACAAGATTTAGCTCCTTCAAAAACTAATTTTCAATAAAACCGATGTCCAACTATTAACAGTCTTTCCTTTCCAAAATTTCTTCTAAGCCAGTGGCTAAGTTCTGATTCAATACCCGTTCCTCCATTTCCTTCTAAACCTTTCGTCAATCTACACTTAGACCTAAATCTCTAGACCTAAATCTCTTTTCGAATTTTCATTGTCTCACATAGAAACGTTTTCAGAAATTCTATGAAAGTAGTTCATATTATAGGGCTTAATCTTAGCTTTAAAATGAATTAAGTATCAGTATGAGTCAAAGGTGTAAAAACACAATAGTGACATTTCGTTGCAAAGTTTTGCCACATTGTGTCAAGAAATCCTGCAGAGTTCGCACAAAAATATGAATTTTCCAATGCCCATAAGTTAGTCAGTGGCTGTTGATAAATTTTATGAAAAGGTTTAGGTGTGTATTGATGCTTATGTACCTAAGACTACTTTTACTTCTAATAATTATTATCCACCTTGGTTTAATACTGATATAAGAAATCTAATTAGATTAAAAAAGTATCATCATAAAAATAGACGTTATTCTCAGTATCAACTTTTACTTCTAATAATTATTATCCACCTTGGTTTAATACTGATATAATAAATCTAATTAGATTAAAAAAGTATCATCATAAAAATAGACGTTATTCTCAGTATCATAACGCAGAATTCAAAAGGACACGAAGCGAATTAAAACGCCTAATTAAGCAGTCTTATAATTCCTACATTCAACAAATAGAAAATAACATTACTTCTAACAACCTAAAGTATTTTTGGTGTTTAGTTAAAAATAGTAAACAAAACAGAGGTAGAGAATCAGAGTTTGTAGAAAACGGTAAAATACTACAAAATAATAAGGACGTCGTAGAAGCTTTCGCTCAACATTTTAGTTCCACCTATAGCCCGAAAAATGATATTAGTAACAATGCAAATAAACCTGATTCAATTTATAGCCATTTCTTGGACGTAAAAGAATTTTCAGAAGATGGCGTTAAACTAGCATTTAAAAAATTAAAACCTAAAAATCTTCTGGACTAGATGAGATTCCACCGTACATTTTTAAAGCCTGTGCCGATGTATTTCTTTCGTCGTTATTAACAATTTTTAATCTAATACTATCTACACAGATTTTTCCCAAAATTTGGAAAACAGCTAAAGTTATTCCATTATATAAGTAAGGCTCTAAAAGCGATGTTAAGAATTACAGACCTATATCTATTTTGTTAACAACATCTAAGCTGTTTGAGTTTATTCTTTTTGAAAGAATTTATTCTCATGTTAAAAATGACTTCTCAGAATTACAACATGGTTTCATTAGAAACAAGTAAACTGTCACAAACTTAGCTGTTTTTACAGATGATGTAAGTTTTGCCTTGGATAATCACAGTACGGTTGATGTGATTTATACTGATTTTTCGAAGGCATTCGATAAAGTAGATCATAACGTGTTTCTAAATAAATTATATTTCTTTGGACTCAGCTCGAATTTGATTGCACTATATTACAGTATTACTTAGTTGATAGTTCTCAAGTAGTTCAGTTTGAATTAGGTACACTGAGAAAAAAAAAGTGTTAAGTTAACGGTTAAAATATTTAAATAACAGTTTTTGCACTTTAAATACAATCAATGTGTTAACTGCATTTATCGAAACATTATCAAAATGTCAATTTATATTACTTGATTTGATGAATTCACATTGTTGATTCAACCAAGGCAAGCAGTTACCATGAAAAATGCAGACGGTTGACCAAACTCTTTTAGAAACTTACTTCGGCAAACAATGCTATTGATTTAATTGCCTTGTTGTATCCAAATGTCCATCTCAAATTGTTAAACTAACATTTAAAAAATTCTTTTAATAGCTTCTACGCTACCGAAACAATATTTCCTATTTATTAAAACAATTTTTTTAAAATTGAAATAAAATAAGTAAAACTTTGGTTGTGTAAGTTTTGTCATTTGAAATAACATACAAAACATATTGAATCAACAGATTAAGATTATTCTCTGAATATGTATATGGGAGTTGAAAAGTAGGTACAGTGCTGGCCGAAAAAAGGAAACTATTCTTGAGTTTTGACTT
Source organism: Agrypnus murinus (assembly GCA_929113105.1). Taxonomy (NCBI): domain Eukaryota; kingdom Metazoa; phylum Arthropoda; class Insecta; order Coleoptera; family Elateridae; genus Agrypnus; species Agrypnus murinus. Next base: position 91,275,373 of record OV816026.1, read on the forward strand.
GACTTTTAGTGTTTAGTTATGACTTTTTTTGAAATAATAATAATAATATATTTCTGCAAGACTTTAGTTTTAACAATTCTTATAATTGTCTGTAAGTCTTGCAGAAATACCTAGGTATTATTATAATATTGCAAAAGAATACAAACTACCCACTTAAAATTAAGCCAAAACCTGCAATAATGTAGTGTAGTATCCTTAGTACTTTAAAATCATAGAAAGCAACATATTGCATTTGACCCGAACAAGATATAAATATTTAAAAGCAGTTTGAGAATTTGAGGGGAATCAGATGAATTAGATCAATTTAAATTAGATGTGTTGTTTATTATATATTTATTTACATAAGCTTTGCATTTATTTAATAAGTGCTCTTTATATTTTTTTAATAAATGATGTCATATTCATATTTAACATACCTACATACAGTTTACCAGTATTAAGCCTCACGCTGTATTGAAAGGTACTTAGGTATTAATAAAAACGAGTTCTAAATTAGATAATTTATAATATATTGTTTCAAAAAGAAAATAAAATAATTATATAAAACAAAAAGTAACTGAATACATGCTAATACAGTATAGTACACATGCATCTATAATTGTTAACCATTTCCTAATACACTATCAAAAACTATCAGGCCTTGCATAGTAAACAAAAATTTGTTGCAAAATTTTCTTAATCTGAGCTTCTTAACTAAGTATCTAAGTCTTGAAACTTATTTGAGAAAGAAAAAAACTCACTAAAATAAGAGGCTTATTGTCAACTGTACGGTAAAATAAAATATTTTTTGAACTATTTTCGACTATTTTGCAGCTTTTTCCAACTAATATATAAAACTTTACGTTAACAATAGTATAATAATAGTAATTATAATAAATGAATATTTTCGTTAAGTAGTCCTTAAGTACAAGTAGTAATAATGCAATTTGTGTAAATAATTTTTCTAATTATTAAGAATTATAAAAAGTTTGTGATCAACAATATATATTACTGTTGGAGAAATACTGCAATGTAAGTTAGCCCATTCTTTACATAACAAATCTTCAGTTTTCTCTACTTCATATGCCTGAAAATGCCTATTGAATTCTATAGTTTTTAACTTGTACAGAATAAAGCCTCATACCTCATCCGTGTTTTTATTTACAACAATTGTATGAACACCTCCAAAAATTGGCATGAAATCAACAACTACGATCGACTACTACCACAAGGTCCGGAAAATATTTTACGCCATTAATCTTTACCCACATAGGAGCAAAAAACTGATTAGATACATTAAAATTAAGAAAAGTATGAAAAACTTCATATTCTAAGCTATTTTCCATAAAAGATTTGCTTTCTGGTCCAAAGTCAATCACATTCTTGAAACCACTTCTAATTATTAAACGATGAGAGAAATTGAATTGATTTTTCAAAGCAACGGTATATAAGATATTTTTTCTTGAAGTTACTGCATTTGCTGTTGCTTTTAGTTGTTTATGTTTAGCTTCAAATCGCATTGATGATATGTTAGTCAATGGGCCGATTGCACACAATAAACGGGGATAGTGAGTGATAAAATGGTGTTTTGGTTTTAACCTTCCAAAATATTCGATATATAAAGCATGATGTTCGGTAACGAGTGTCTTTAATAGTTCCATATATTCCGGATGTATAACTCTGCTAGTAACAATATCAATTATTTCCATTAAAACTAAATACAGTTCCCATAAATGATTGTTAACTGGAATACAATCTCCAATAATTAATGAAAAAAGGTTTATTTTTATCAAGAAAATTGAAAAACTTGATTCGGTTATTTACGATTTCAAGAGTAAAGAATTTATCAATGTATATAAAGTTATACGACATATTCCCAAAATCATATCTGCAAATACCTTCCCAAATATCATGCATTATATCACAACTTAAATTGCTATTCATATGAAAATTTGGCAAGGAATGCCAAATGCACTTTTCTTTTAATCCATAACTCAAAAGAGATAAATCGTTGTCATAATTTTCAGGTGTACGTAAGTCAATAACATTTTCAGACAAGCTATAACTGACTTCATCTTTAGTACATCGGCAAAACCTGCAATAGTAATTTGAGTTAAAACTTTCATTTAAACTTAGCATTGAATGGATAGATAAATTATCTCCTAATATTAATGCCAAAATAAAATAAACAGTGTGAGATCCAGATTCAGTATTTATTACCAAACCGTCGTTTTCTAGTGAAATTAGTTCATTAATAATATTTTTTGAGACACCTTTTTATTTCCGAAAGACTTGACATCATCAGTGTGTGAAAGTTGTAGCAGAAAAATGTTGTCTCAATGAGAAGCATGTTCTGGTGGCAAGCAGCCTAGAGAAAAATATACACCACATACTTAATAAATGCCAGCATGGCTTCCTAACGGATTATTAATTTCAAAGTCGTCGGCATATAATAAAATAGGTAAAACAATTTTATCTTTAAATTGCTTCAGAGTATTTTCCCATAATTCATCCTGTATTAAATTAGACGTATAAAGTGATTTTCTTAAGTCCTCCATATAAGAGGAAATAGACTTGAATACCTTTGGTAATTCTAAAAACGATTTTAGTGTTTTTTGAATAGGTATATACCGGCAAGTGCTGTCAATAAATTCCATTACAATTCTGGACCGAACCTTTTTGTCATTCATTCTCTGGCCCACTGTTAACGATATAGGAGTAATGAATGTATTTGTTAATGTGAATTGCTTAATGTGCAAATACTCAGAATCAAAATCTTTGAAAATATTGTTCGGTAAATTTAACATCGCATCCGGTTCTTTATTTTCAGAGATTTGTGTTTTACATACATCTATATTTTTTTTCAAAATTTCGATAGGTTTATTTAATAAGTCGGTTACATCTGATATAATTTTTTGTACTATGTTTCTAGGGAACGAGTAATCACTATATAATTTTGAAACGAGAATCATACGTTTTTCTTGCAAGCAACTCCGAAATTCCTCGTAGAGGCTTTGTTCGGCGTAATTATCGTCAACATTAGCATTACAATTACCATCATCATTGTTAAGTGAAATTTGATCTTGTGGAGAAGTGTTTTCTAATGTCTGACTTTGGTTTAAAATAATTTCATCACTTTTGTGTTTTAATTGAAAATGACGTTTTAAGTTATACACATTCTGAAAAGTTCTTGTGCAAAGTTTTTTGTTTACATGCAAAGTGTGTTAGAAAGTTATGATTAATTTTAATATGTCTAAACATAGAGTTTATAAGACTAAACTCCTCATTACAAATAGGACAAGTTAACGTGTTTCACAAAATAGAAGTAAAAAGTGAACAAAAATGCTTCTATATAGATAACACAAATAAAAGTTCTATTTTATCTAAGCATATACGCTTTACAAAAAAACAACAAAATGGGCAGTGTTTTTAGTATTCAGAAATATATCAGTAATTACACATGATGCATACTATAATAAAAACATCGGAGAAGATAACCTTTAAGAAAAAATTATAAGTTTTCTAATTCATTTAATGCTGTCAATGCTGCAGGGATTGTAATAGTAGACGATTCTATCTTATACAATGCACGTTCAATTAGTAACCAAATATGTTCAGATTCCTTAGGATAATTTGCATTTAAAGTATGAAGAGCTTTAAACATTAAATCAAAACCTTGCAATACTGAAAACATCTTATACTTATAGTTATCAATTACTAAATAACATTCTGTTATGCTTGAAAATGCAGCACCGATAACAATCGAGTACGGTTGAACTGTTAAATTTAGACTTCCTAGTTTGGCTCTCCTTTTTAAAATAAATTCATCAATATTTCCAGATGTCTGAAAAAATAATTGGTATAGTAGTATTAAGGGTGGATTATATAAAAGTGGAGTCGTTTTAATCAGTGTTAACTCCTTGGGAACAATTTTTGCAAACAATTGTCTAGAAATTAAACTCGGTTTAAAATTGGCCCTCTTTTATACAATCCAAGTTTACTTAATTCTATGTAAAAAGTAATAGAACTGGTTTTAAATGAAAATAAGACAAAGTAAGAACTAATTTATAAAATTTCCACATATTCCGAAACATCTAATTTGAGAATGAGACAAAACTTACTGAAACCAGATTAACTACGCTCTCCTGGCATTCTATAGTGCTTGGTTTCCAACGAGCCTTTTTACATCTAATTCGTCCTTTAGGTGGAAACAGCATTGCCAAACTTGCAATTTGAATTGCATTTGAGGAATCTACACAGACATTCGATCAAATATAAAAGTGACATTGCACAATAACTCTATTTTTTATCACCTCGACTGATTCGACTTTCTAAGGGAGCCATGAACTCTTCAGCGCTTGTATCTAGTTTGTGCAAATTTTTGACTCCTTCATAAAATTGTTCCCATTTTTGGTTTTCTTTTATAAGAGAAATGATATGACACTCAGGAAAATATTGTTGAAAATCATATTCAATCTAACAGTAAAAAAATAAACAATATATTCAAGGAAATGAAAACATGTCTTGTACTTAAATTTAACTTACAAGTTCGTGAATATTTTGACGTTTCAGTATAGGCCAGTCTCCTATGAAGTCTTCTATTGTTCGACTTTTAGCATCTAATTTTCTTAAAGGAAATTTTTTTTGCCAATTCAAAAGTACCATGTCCCACGGTTCCTGGTATAATTTTAACCAATCGGCAATAGGACGAAGTTCATCTAAAAAATAAAATAAATAGCTATGTAATATGTAGCAATTAGAAACCATTATTTGTTGTAGTACCTGTGTTTATGTCAGGAATTTGTGCTTGGTTATCGGTAATATTATTGATCGTCATTTCTTTAAAAAGGTTGTAGGATCGTTTTAAATTTCTATATTTGTCAATAAGTTTTCCTTTTGCGTTAATGGGTGGTGGTGTTATTTTGGTGACATGTACACGTGGAATATAATATGTTGACATTGTTTCATTTGGAAAAAGTTGACAAATTTTTTCAGATAATATGTCGAAATCCAAAGCAATCAGATTTTCATTTCTAATATAAACAAATACTGTTTTTTTAATTGCAAACTTAAATAAGGGGTCTAATTATCATACCTGTTTTCAGACATTAATCCATTAACAAGTATATAAGTTAGCTGATTTCTTAATTTCCTTGATAACCGTTTATCCCTTTCATAACTGTTCAATATGAATCTTCCAGAAACAGTTCTATTTAAGAACTGCTGCAAATCTAACTTGTAAACTGTACGAAAAGCTCTCTGAAGGTTTTCTTTTCCACAGAATGCCCTTTGTTTTGACGAAGAAATCAGAAATGCATTTGCTATTTCATCTATGTTGTCACTTATTGCTTCTTCATTGCTAATATTGGTAGAAGTTGATGAGGAAGGAGATGCAAGATCCACTTGATTAATTACATTCACATTGCTTAGCGAAAGAGGAGATGAGCTAACAGGAGCTAGATCCTAAATATATAAGAATTAATGCGCTGGTGATCATTTATTTATAAAATTATTACTATCACAGCTGGCTGTATATTTACTAATATTTGTCAAACTGCTCAAAAAGTAGGTATATACTACTTACGTTAGAATTCAACACAATTGACATATTCAACACATCTTGATCTCTGTATTGTTTTAACTTGGCTGAAAATTTCATTCGAGGTCCTATTTTAGGTACTAATTCTTTTAAAGTTTGAAAGTCTAAGCATAAAAGTGCCACTCTTCCTCGATTTCATGATCTATGAGAACACAAATTTTCCAATTTTCAAGTGTCATTATCTAACAATATGCAATTCTTTTAAAAAACAGATACTGTTTGTCTCATTCTCAATTACGGATACAATATGAGACAGTCCATGGTAGAAGTAACCTCAAACAAATGTTTCGGGAGAAACAAAAGTAATTAATTTTGTAAATTTTGTAATGTTAAAGATAGGACAACCGGCATTGGCCAGCAATGAGCCTCACTTTTTCAAAAGAGTGAGAACGTGAGTGGAGAAGGGAGTAAGAAGTCAGGAGAGAAAATGGGAGACAGTAAAAAAGAGAACATGGGAGAGGTGGTGAAAGAAGGAGGAGGGTGAGGGAGGAAGATACCAGGCGTTTTGTTTTTCAGAACGAATCTTTTAAATATATTCTGATAAAATTACATACAAGAAGAAACTGTTATTTTTAGGATTTTTCAGATGAAATAAAAACAATTTTCTTTAGTACGGTTTCGTGTATCAGATTAAACTAACATCGCAGTTTTGACCTTAGTGAAATTAATGTCCCTTTCCACATGAACTATCACATATATTATTAAATTAACATGAAGTAGCAAAATAAAATAAATATGAATACCTTCAAATACAGACACTAAATCTGGAAAGCCCCATTCTGTTAAGAGGTTCTCCATCTTAGCGAACAGCAATTATACAGTGACCAGCATACAGCAAACTTTAAGATAAATAACTTCGTTAAAAGTGTGTGTTTCGGCAATGTGTACCTGCAATAGAAGTTTATTTGAACCTTTTTTGTTTTGTTTCTATTACATACCTGCATTTCACATATTTTAATATTACTAATATAAAAATAAAGTATAAAGATGGAATGTATAATGAACTGTAAAACGTATATGTATAAACCGCGTACATACTTGTAGTTCATAATAACATGAATGCCTGTATCCTATATCACATTATAAATAAAGAACTAAAGAGCTAATGAAATAATTTACTAATAAATTTTTAATTACGTAGTGTGGTAATGCACAGAATGTTAAATATATCGTATATGAACTTACCTGAACAAAATTTGCAATTTTTTCAACCACGTTACCACGAACCGACAGGAACCGGCACAATAATAATAACGTAACCCCATACAATCAGCTAGAGTAACGACACTATATGAGGTGAAAATTGCAAACGCGATAAAAAAACGTGTCGTATCGTCGCGTCGCCTGCTCTTTTGTTTATAATATTATAATAAAACATTCCACAGCAAAAATGCGCAATTTGTAATTGAATTATTTCTGAAGCTTCAAATAACAAACAAAAGTGTTGAATAAAAGTTTTCCGGAGTTGAATAAAATGCATGAAAGTATTTGCAGAAATAAATAAGACGATCATATTTAACCAGTGTTACGTATTAAAATAATACACTGGACATTTACAAGAATTATTATTTTAATTGAGTTAAATATAAGACTATTTAAGTCAATATTTTATGGTTTTCTAACCAAGTCATAAACAACGTTTTACATTAAACAATTATTAGCGTTGTAACAAGTTCTTATTTCTTAATTTAAGTAGATGCGAACGTTCATAGAACTATCTTTGTTTAAGCAGAACAAAATGTATATTCGCACTAAAATATATTTCTATACGAACATTCTTTTTGTCAACTCAAAATCAGTCAAGAATTGTTCATAAAACTGTTGAATTAAACGTTTCATTTCTCTCAGTGTATGTCAAATCCTTTTTTAGTTACGTCTGGTGTCCCTCAGGGGTCAAATCTGGGGCCATTATTGTTTTTATTGTTGATTAACGACCTGCCAGAGGTTGTTAAGCATAGCAAATGTCTTTTATATGCAGACGATTTCAAATTCTACAAATCAATTAATAACGAATACTTGTTTATTGTTTCCAGCCTTATTTTGTGGAACTCCATAATCATGAAATAAATAAAGATTATTAAAAGTTTCACAGTTTTATTAAAATACAACCTGACAATATTGTTTCGACAGCTATGCTGTCATTATCAAAGGTAATAATTATAAACAAACACGTCGCTAAGGTAGATACAAAATAGGTAACTAGATAAAATAATAATAATCAGAATTAAATATCTATTACTTCCAGTAACGGAGAATTACTGAGCTCAAGTTGTTCATTCATTAAAGGTACCCTGAGTTTGTGTTTGTATATCTCAAAGGCTTCTAAAATGTCTAATTTGCGTTTGTTATTACAAAAATGTAGGAATTTAATATTATTTTGAGGAGTCAATGTGTGATTTTGTTCTAAAAGGTGTTTGGCGTAATTCGATTTTTCAGGATGTTTATTTTTGTAATGACGTACCTGTTCTTTATATCTTATGTCAAAATTTCGAAGTGTTTGCCCAATATATACCGAACTACAAAAAGAACAATTTAAACGGTAAATGCCCGATTTCATGATATCATGTGTTCTGTCTTTAGCTTTAAATAAAAATGAAAAAGTGTTAGTGTTGGTTTTAAATGTTAATAATTTTTTAAATGTTAATTACATAGCTGTCGAAACAATATTGTCAGGTTGTATTTTAATAAAACTGTGAAACTTTTAATAATCTTTATTTATTTCATAATAACGAATACGATAAACAACTACTACAAACCGATATAGATAATATTTATAACTGGAGCACAGATAATAAACTTGAATAAACTTAAATCTTTTATTAATTAATTAATTTTAATTTGTAATCGATAAATATTGTATAAATTTATTTATAAATTTTTCTATTTAAATAATACTAACTATAAGCGATTATGTAAATATTTCCCCTACAAACTTTGTAGGGGTAATAACTACAAAATTGCTATAAATCGCACGATCCAAGAGCGCGTGAGTCTACAAAAAAATCTTGATCAACAAACACACGTCAAGCAAAAAACTCTAGAAAACCCTCGATTTCATCGAGTATAGATACACTGCGTTGGACCGGTACATTTATTATTGGATATTGGCCTAAGAAGATCAATGGCACAAGAAGTGCAACTGTGATTGTCATCTTATGACATGGTAACGCAAGAATGGTTGTCCACCCCCAACATACCTTGATAAATAAGTGACGAAGCTGCAACATCAGTTAAACTATACCAAAGGATCTGAAGCATCTCCTTTCATCATAAACGCTCTTTTGGTAAGTCGGTCCTTTGACTATCCGGACAGTCAAATCAACTAAATTCTATTGTAGAATATTGTATGACCTTCAACCATAGTTTCGTATTGAAATCTGACTTGGAAGTTCTTTTGCCCGACGTTACTACAGTATTTTGTATATAATATTTACCTGCAATGTTATCTTATTTAATACATGTTTCTAATTGGTCTTGCATTTTGTTCTAATCCAATTCTCACTAACAACAGGAACTTACAGCCCTTTTATCGTTGCTATTAATTGCGTTTCGTTGGCGTATCTCCTTCCAGCGAAGATACCAGTTTTGGAGCCATATCTGTTAATAAGGTATGTAACTCTCCATCACTTTGTCGTATCAACCTAACTAATTTTAAAGCTAAGATTAAGCTCTATAAAATGAGCCATGGACCACTTTCATACAATTACTATCTAATTTCAAGATATGACCACCATTTAAAAAAGTTGGTGATCTTAAACTTTTAGGGCGGCAGCGTTAAAACCTATTAAAAATGAAAATTGCATAATAGCAAAATAAAACAATTATTTTGTATTTCCTGCCCCTGCGTATTGAGTAACTTGAAGTAGTAAAATTTTACATAGTTGAGAGTATTACTTTTCTTACAATGCTGCAACTGTGCTACGAGTAAAATTGTACCAGTGTAAAGGGTTTTGATTAGAACCATTAAAATTCTCGCATTTCAAATTTGGCGTAATGATTGAGCGTGTTGTTGGCGGAAAGTGTCCAAAATTACCACTTTCAATAGATAGTCGCGCTCCGCTTCGCGACGTGCGTCAGTTCTTAATACAAATAGCTATTTCCTGTTCCAACATTTGACATTAGGCTATTTCAGTTGTTATTAGCAAATTGGAAGTTGATATTTTCTGAGGAACAAGCAGAGTTATTATTTTCTTCTTGTCCTAAATAGCAAATTGCGTAAAAGTAACAGTGGTAATCTTGGCTAAGGCGATGTTGGCTGATTTTACTATTGACTGTTTTTAATGTGTTTCTACCAGTAAATACTAAAATTTCTATTTCTTTAGTATCTTGTCTGTCGTAAAGAATTTGTGTATGTATTTCTAATACAAAGTTTGATTGACGTTCCCGATAAATAACCAACTTTCTCTCTCAATCGGTTAATGACCAACGAGATAGATTTATCTCGTTGGTCATTAACACACAATTTGCTAGTTTATTTTTAAATAGCGCCGTTAACGCAAAACCATTATACCATACTCAGCTTTAAGTGCTCATGACAAATCTCGAAACTTTGTCTTGATCTGTTAGAAGGCACTTGCTGAACTCGTATCGTAATACAATATACTGCAAAATAATAACTCCTCAGGTAAGTAAAACCTGTTTCTGTTTTAACTAAACAAAAAACGTGAAAGGGAATAAAACTAAATAAACCAAACCCTTAGAGACTCATCTCCACGAGTTATTTTAAATTACATGAGCCTACGTATAGGTTATGAATTCCAGCACAGCTCCAGAAGTTCCAAGATTATATTCGGATTTATAAACAACGAACCAATACATTGACAACTGATTGAATACCTGAACATTGCTTTGTCAATGGTTTCCAAAGGTTTTGTGGTAGAGACCGAAGTCATTTTCTACCATGGGCCAGTTTTCATTGTTTCGAGCCTTATTTGGTGAAACTCCATAATCATGAAATAAATAAATCTGATTAATAAAAAGTTTCACTAGTTTATTTTAATCTACCTGGCAAATAAATAAACGTAAATAATTCGATTTATTTATTACAGAATATCAGCTAGAAAGCTATACACAAACAGCTTTATTACTAGTTTAAAGAAAATGGTACATTTAAAAATAGATCTCTAACAATTATTCTGTCAATTTAAATAAAATATTAACAATGTATAGGAATTCTTTTGCTACCGCCGGAACAATCGGAGGACGTTTAATACAGCAATTTTGATTTCGTTATTTTCCCGCAAGGTTCAGTGCTTGAACCAATTTTGTTTAATAATCGTATATTTACTTACATACGATATTCCAACACCTACTTCGGCAAAACTAGCTATGTTCGCCGATGACACCTTACTACTAACGCAACATTACCAACAGTTATCACTGAATGACTTGCTACAATATTTCGCAAAAGGGAATATTCAACTAAATGCCAGTTTTGACTAAATTTAACGGACCGGCAGTTTTCATCGGTAAGTGTACAGATGCTATATGAAATAATCACAATATCAAAATGTCGTATCGAAAAATATTGTTTTTCATTTCATGGGTGCCGATAATTTTGGTCAAGCGGTCCCACGAATTCAAATTCAAACTCATGTCGGTCTGTGATGTCTAGTGTTAAAAACAACCATATTATAGGGGATCATGTAAAAAATTAAAGTTCTGAAATTAATGCTACCAAAAATATACATTCTAAAGATTTTGTCGAAAGTTAATGGACTACCATCCGTCCATTTCTTACATGGATAGGTTTGCGGACTCCTTTATGAAATAATTATGGTATCAGAATTATACTACATCGGTAAATATTTTTCTTTATTTTGTTATGAGCATATCAACATCAAGGGCAAGTAACGTCTTAGGTCATACTGTTCCACGAATTGAGGCTCGAGCTCATATCCGAACACATATCGTGTTATTATCGCAATTATAGTTGTTAATTTAGTAATCTACATATGTATATGTGTAAAACACAAGACTCTTTCTTGTTACACTTTCTTTGTGAGTTCTACAAAACCGATTTGCATGTTTTTCTTATATTGAAGCTTTCACTGTGCAGATTTACCAACACTACATACGTTTCATTTCTCAAAGTTTTTCGATTTTTCAAACATTTATTTACATACGGTCGAGAAAGCCTATGCACTTGGTGCGCCCCATAGTTCGCCTTTATGTGTTCTACAAGACCGATATACATGATTCTTTTTTTATATTGAAGCTGTGACTTTATATTTTTTAGTTTTTAGTTACGCTTTGTTTGACAGTACTAATGGCCAGATTTACGTAATTCCAAGGTTTGACAATGTAAAATTGCCAGTTCGCCTTAGTTTTACGATTTTTAATTATTTATAGTTTTAAAAGCATGAATTGTAGTCGATGTATTTCAATACGCTCGAGACCGATTACCCACTTACAGCGCTCGCTTCGTCACGTTTCGAAACTAAACATCCCCTGACACACCCTCTACCTACATCTACATAACCAATCGCATCACTTCATAATACTAACTTGGGTTGGATGGATGGGTAAATCGAAGTGTGGTTTATGAGTCGGGTGTGTATGTTAAAGTTCAACAAACACCCCCGAACTCCAGGAGTTCGTCGGACAATTCTAATCTTAACATTTTCAACTGGTGTTGTTTTGTTTCGTTTATTTAAATAATCACTTATGGAAACTCGAAGGATTGTAATTACACAGGGTACGTTGCAGTAGCGGGATTTGAGGTCTGTTACTGGGTAGGGGGACAAAGTGGTGTTCTTGAGATTTGATTAATTTAAATATCCAATGATAAAGCAAAAGTTTTTCTTACACTTCTATGAAATCTATCTCAATTCTATTTTCTGGAATATAGATCAATGATTGCAGTTCGTCCAAGTCTGCTTTGTTCTAACTATACACTATTAAATAGTTATATGTATGCTTACCCTTGATCAACCACGGTAAACCGCAAAAGAGCCTTAAGCTTAGTATTAAATGTAAATAAAATTTCTATTAATGATTCTTTTTACTAACTATAACCTACATAAATGTTTCATCGGTACTAGAATTACTTTGGAATTTAGCATTTTGACCTTGACATTACACCTTACAGCAGTATAATTTCATTTAATCATTTAATCTGATTACATGGAAATTTCAGAAAACCTTTTTAGAGCTGTATAATATTTCTTAACGTAGCATTATCCTATTAACAATAATTTGAAAAATTTACATTATTATAAAGTTGTATGCGTGTTATCACAGAATATATTTCCCATGTTATTTACATACACGAAAATACATACGTATTTTAGGGTACGTTTTTTTACTTCAGTCACAACTGAAGGTTGATGGTATGTAATAGCGTTTTATTTAATGTAACAAAACCTTAAAAAGCAATTGAACTCTCTAGGCACAAGTATATAGAGGTATGAAATTACACTCTACAATTGTTGTAACCTTCCATATACTATACAATATCCTCATTTTCATGTAATCGTTTGTGTATCGTATAATAAATTCGGCATTGCTTTTCGGTTGTGCCTGCTAAACACATTTCGAATCGGTTTTATACAAAGCAATATCCTTATTTATGCATCAGCTACTGATTATCAGTAAAAAAGCAGATATATACCGTAGATACATGCATATGCCGCTGTTTTTAGACGATCGATCATGAAATTACTAAGCTGGAAGCATACATAATAAAAATTCTGCTGGTGATACTACTTTGATGTTCTTATTTGACATTCAATTCAAGATCTAATTCCCCATATCCGAATTTAAAAGTAAATTTAATTATATATACATTAATTCAGCCAATATGCCTTTCTTGAAATAACTAAAGGATTTCAACATGGCACGTTTTGTTAGTGTGGCTGCCTCAAATAGCTGTGGCGAGAACTTTATACGGAAAACCCTGCAGCACGTGCATTTGACACACTTTTTACTCATAATGAGAAGTGTTCTTAACGTATTCTATATTATGAAAGTAATTGTCTGGTTCAATTTTTTACCAAGAGTTACTAAAAATAGAGCTTTTCAGTTTTTTAAAAAACTGTGTAAAAGTAGCAGTTAGTAATATTCAGATTTTACAATTTAAAAATGACACTGCTTTATAACAGCCTGATGTTTACAACCACGTATACTCTAATAAAGTTTGACGCCGCCATTAATAAATAAGACTTGCTGGTTACTATTTAATAAAGAAGGCCATAAATTAATAAACCTGAGTACTGATATAAATATGCAGTTTTTAGAGAGTTGTTTATTTTTTTCATAAACTTTTATTTTTGTGTCGTTCTAATCTTTGGATTTTTTTGTTCACATGTAACGTCTTCTCCAAATAGATCTATAACGTTTCTGATAAGTAAGAGGAAATCAATGGTCTTATGAAAGAGGAATAAAGGCCTCCAGTATTAATTTTAATTTGGTTTATGGGCCCTTAAAAAATGTTCCAGAAGTAAATATTCCATGTTATTATACTCTCTTATTATCGCTGATAATAATAATAAAAAAAAGTTGTAATAAAAATACTAACGAGCTTTTTGACATTGATGACAATGTGAGTAATATTACGGAGTATATTAGTTCACAGTAAAATAAGCGAGTTTTTTAAATGATCAACAGACGAGGAACTCATGTTTTTAGACTTTGCACTGAAATAAGGAAACTGTTAAATCAAAGGATAACAGACTCATTTTGTTGTTCGAACAATCACAAAACCTCCTTCTTACTTTTGTGTTTGTTGTTGCAAAAATGTAAGAATTTAATGTTGTTTTGAGGTGTCATTGGGTGGTTCTGTTCCAAAATGTGTTTGGCATAATTCGATTTTTCTGGATGTTTAAGTCTATAAGAGCGTAAGTGTTCTTTGTATCTTATGTCGAAATTTCTAAGTGTTTGGCCAATATAAAAATTCTTACATTTTTGCAACAACAAACACAAATTAGACATTTTAGAAGCTTTTGAAATATACAGACATAAACGCACAGTACCTTTAATGAATGAACAAACTGAGCTTAGTAATTCTCCTTTATTAGAAGTGTTAGATATTTAGTTTTTGTTATGTATTGTATCTAGTTACCTATTTTCTGTATGTATTCATTCTTAGCAACGTGTTTGTTTATCAATCTTATCTACCTTTGATAATGACATAAAGTGTCGAAACAATATTGTCAAGTTAAGATATTAATAAAACTTGTGAAACTTTAACTAATCTTTGTGTTTATATTATATTTCATAATAAATATTCAGGTTGACATTCAAAGAAAGTTCTATAATTCATATTTTCGAAGTGTTTTGCTTCTATTCTTCGAAATGTGTCGAACAGTGTCAAGTCATAAGGCGCCTGAAGACGCAAGTGACAAGTGAGTCAGTAGCTTGTCTATGAGATTAATAAGATTGTTTTTTCTAAAAGACGAATAACTAACTTTTCAAAGACAAGTTTTCTTCAAGAGTTTTTAGACATATGATATTTGAGCATGAGCTTAATGAAAGTTCTATGTGAATAATAATACTTCCACCATCATTGAAACCTAGCATCCAGAATAGTACTATTAAAATTAGACCAAAATTAAGCGAATAAAGGGTAAATTAATAGGGTAGCTGAGAATTGGAGTAGATTCAGATTCTAGATCCCCTACAATGAATTAATAAGTTCCTTACCAGGTCTACTTCAAGTTGTTGATTCATTGGAGTCGTTGGAAGACTGAATTGCAACTTAAAACAGCCGGGTTTGTATACTGTATATTGCGGAAGACATTAGGATATTAACGTGAATCTGTAGGCGCGGCGTTCCGGGTATCCGTTGTTATTTCCTTGTATGGCATGCAGCTGCATTCTAGCGTAGGTCGATCGCATAATGTCCTGAGTAGAGGTTCTTGGAGTTAGAGCAGTTGGCTAGCATGTGTGGTTAACATTAAGCCAACGCTATATAATGTTACGAAGAAATGTATTAACCTTGGATAATATTTGCACCAGCTGGAAATGCAACTTGCGGAGTTATGAATTAATTAAACTCCAAATAATTCCGTTTGTGACAATATGTAAGTTTTTTTGTATCCCCTCTCACTTCAATTGCTGTTTAGGGTTACTTCTTCTTGTTTCAGTGGAAAAATAGAGATATGTGGCTATTTATCAAAAGAGTAAGTAACCTAGAGAATGACAGGTCCAAATTTGAAATTTGTTGTGCTTTGCAAGATTCAATGACCTTTATTACTATTATCATACCAAACATAAATTACTTATAAACGTTTACTTATAAATGGCCATGGTATTGTAGCGATTATTGCGACATTAACGCCTCAGGAGAAAACAGACCATAAAAACTAGTCTTTTTTTATAGTACTCTTATGCAAATTTCCTATCTTAACCATCTCTAATCTTTGCTGTCTAGAAGATTATATATTTAAAAGTCAGGCTCCTTCCTTTTTATTTACCCGATCCACGCGGGAATTAACGTTTCTTGTCGTTGAAGGGCGTTTTTAAAAATGGTACTTTATTTTAAAAACGCAAAAGACGGAGCCCAAGTTACAAAATAAACACAGTTTATTGTTAAGTACAATAGGATATTTATTCGTAGTGAATTTATACAATATGCACTTGCATAATCACTTAAATACTATTATACAATTTTAACTAAAGCTGGGAGTATTGCTTGAAAGAAGGTAAACATCAATTAACGTTTCTATCTTCCAAGCTTCGTTGTAACTCAGTCTAAACTGTCCCATCAAGTGCTGGTCTTTATATACCCTTTCTGTGGGTGTGAAGTCCTCCAAGTGACCACACGTGGCCGTGGGCTGTGCCTACGTGACGATAGCATTCTACTTCCTCTAGGAATTCATAGAAAATGCATTAGATACAGTTCTGAGTATTGCAGCTGCTTGCTATGCACACACGTGGCCGTGGGTGTGATACTGCACCTGCTTCGTGGGCGCTCCGCTGCAAGGCGTTTATCTCGCATACATTTAATTAGGTCACACTTGGCTTGAATAATGATTAAATGTTAACTCCTCCCACGCAAGAAGGAAATATGCTTTGAAGAAGAATATTTCAGTGGTCATAATAAAGTGACTGGTTAAATGAAAAGTAGGAGGTGTCACATTTCACAAATATATTGATAATAACAAGCATGCATAATAAGGCAGTAAATAAAATAGTACTTAGTATATGGAGATTACATAGATACATAATAGAATACATAATATGAATATAGAACAGAGTAACAATGATATATATATATATATATATATATATATATATATATATATATATATATATATATATATATATATATATATATATATATATATATATATATATATATATATATATAATACTAATACTAATGTGTAATTATAGTTAGGTTAGTATTGATAATAACAATAATAGCTATGTTAAAGGTGATCTGCTTTGGACCAGGGGACTTGAAGTTGCGTTAAAAGTTACATTGTCGGGTTCTTTAAGGGGTGACGTTAGTTGATACATTTTGGTGGCAAATAATCTGCGTTTGTAGTATAGAAAGAAGATAAGACTTATTGTTATGATAGTCATGATCAGCGTGAGAATTAAAGGGCCATAATGTAATGGAGTATATCTGATAGGAGTGATACGTTCGAGTGTAGACATGTCCTTTGTTAATTTCGCTTGATTCTGGATTAATTGATGAACATTTATAGGTGATAGGTCAATTTTTGTAATTTCGGGTACATGGACTGAATCGGGTTGCAATTTTCCGATGGATGCCATAGCGATTTGTTTCTCTTCTAGGGAAGATGATTGAAATGTAGCCAAAAGTTCGTTTTGATTGATTAGAACGGAACAGCCACTGGTAAGATGGAGTAATATTGATCCAGTAATGGTCTTTCGTGTTATAGAGTCGATACATCTGCTATCGATGATTGTTTTATTAGGGGAACTAATGATCCAGGTGGATCGATTTATTTTTATTACTTTTGTCTACGGGGGACTCAACTGAGGAGACGAATCGGCAATGGGCGTTCCAAACATTTGCGTACCCAATGGCCTGTATTTTAAAAAATTTTCGTTAGAGGGCGCTTCGGTCCTTGACAACGCTCAGACCACGCTGGCCATTGTTGACAGTTCGCTGGAGTGCCATATGGGTCGCAATGTTTCATAAAAATTAGCCAGATTTGCGATAAAATTTGCGATAAATCGCATAATCTGTCAACACTGTCAGCGTTGTCCAGAATCGTAGCGCCATCTAGAAGTAACGTTCAAACTTGAATTAACGTTCAAGGTCGGGGACGCTTTATTTGACTCGTTTCGTCTCCTCAGTTGAGTCCCCCGTACTTTTGTCGTATGCAATTCAAATATGACAGGTTGACAGTTTTGCGCTTCCTTGAAGGCTAATAATTGTGTTTCGCACAATTTGGAATTTGGGATTGTGAAGTAATTTGTTTGTGAACAGAAATAATGTGAAGAGGTTATTTGCATACATTGCTTATCGGTGATGGGAATGCTAAAGTCGGTATTAAACAGTATGGTGTTGTAGATGGGAATGACCATTTGGAATTGATTGTTGTGAGCAGCAGGAAATGGGATTAGTCTTATGTATTGGTGTTCTGTAGACGGTTTTATTAGAGGAACCTCGTATATAAAAGTGACTGTGGTATTCTTTTGATATGCCTTGATCCAAATTAAGGATTCATAAAGATGTAGATTCTCATGGTTAATGGGATATGCGACATCCAAAGTTTGTTTGGTAGGTAGTCTTTGTAGTGTGTTTGAGATTTGAGATAGTATCGATAACAAATCATTGTTATCAATTAAAGATAAATGTAGCTGATGGTTTTGGGCAAAGGTTAACGAGGTTTCGAGATCCATACATGTGGTGATAAATAGTTGTAAAGATTGAATTGATTGATCTAATACAGTAAACGTATTTAGGGTTCCAATGATTTCTCGAATTCCAGATCAATAGGGTTTTGGCTTTCAGTATGGCCAAATAAGATTTCAAAAGGGGTATATTTTAGGTTTGAATGAATTGAGTGATTATAGGCTAGGATACAATAATAAATTCGTCTTTCTTCAGGTGTGTTTTCTAATAGTCTATAATGCTCGAGAAGTGTAGAATGTAAACATTCTACTGTAGCATTCGATTGATGGTTATAGGGGGTGGTTACATGTAGTTTAATTTTGTGCAGTTCAGCAAAACTTTTTAGGGGTTGTTTATCGAATTCGCCGTCAACGACTAATATGTTCGGCGTGGTATAGGTTATAACGAAATGGAATAAGCGGTCTACAACATCTATGATGTTACTTGATTTTAAATAGTAGGTTTGAGCAAATTTTGAAAAAGAATCTATGAAAGTAAGATATTTTTCATTATTGATGTGAAATATGTCCATGTGTACAGTGTGAAAGGGGCGATTAGACGTAGGGGTCAGATTTAAAGGTTGTTTTAATTTTGTTGATTAAAAACTTGTATTAATTGATGTCAATAGTGGTTGAATGTATTTGTCGTGGTAAAATAGTTTGTATTCAGAAAGCATTGTAAATTGTAAGGGTTAGGATGAGGTTCTGGAGTTTTTGATTATTTCAATGTTCATAGTATCATCATTAATTATCAAGGGGTGTATTAGCGGTGAACTCAATTTTTATTACGTATGGCGATGTTAAAATATATTATACAGATGAATGCTTGAAGTTCAGAAAGTTTAAATAAATATTTGTAGGTTGAAATTGGTCCTTTTTATGTTAAAATAAAAATTGTTTTATTGGGAAACGATTTCCAGGAAAGTTTTTCCATTGATGGTTCTAATAATTATTTTCAGGTATGGTTCGATTTAATTTCTATCATTTTTAAGTACCATAAAATTTATGAGTTTTATTTTAAAAGCAAAGTTGAAGAAGGTATTAATTTATGTATTACGTATGTTTATTATATGCATTTAAATATTCTTGGGTTAATACAGTTGTCTGAAATTGACATTGAGTTAGAAATATTTATAAAATTGGGTAAATTGAATTGTTAAAATTATTTGAAAGAGTAAATGGTTAATTGTAAAGTTTTATTTATTTTATCAAAGCAAGCATTTGAATTTAATAATTCCTTGCAGCAAAAGTGTGATGAAATGTAGTGCGCCTTATCAGTTAGTAACTTGAGATTAACAGGTGGTCTCGTTTTAAAAATAGATTTCGCTGAATGTAATTGTTGAAGGTCACATTCCGAGATTTAGCGTATATACTATTTACTGTACTCTTATCATTGCGCTATATGCAGTTTTAACTTTGCAGAAGGGAATTTTTTTAATTGAAATCTCTTTAATAAAAGTATTTTAGTTTCGGTATTTAAATCGTGTTCAGTATTCTTGCCTGTTAATAGTCATTTTAATCTACTTGAAATTTAGTTTGTCAGATGATTATTTCATTTTGAGTTTTAAATATGTAAACCGTCTATTATTTATTCTAAGAGGGATTATTTGTTTATTTTGATCTTGAAATTTTAGGTATTCCATTAGTTGGTGGTTATTTCTTTTCAACCAGGCCTTGTTAATACGACTTGAATTTTTGTTGGATTTCGTATTTTTCTTCGTTTTGCGTAAACTATTGTTATATTTTCTAGCATGTATTTTCCTTTTCGTTTTACGGAAGCTGTTTTTGAGTGGTTTGTTTATTGGGGTCTGTATGCTTTTAATCCGTTTTGACTTTGGGTCAAGTTTCGCTTCATAAGATTTGCGTTTTTTGGGACCATTTCGTAAATTTTGATTTTTATAGCTGTCAAGGTTATTGATTTTGACTCGAATAGGTTTTGAAATAAAGATTTCTGTATCATTTAAATTTGATTGATCCTTCGGATTTGATTCTTGAGTTATCGTCGGGACAATGTTTTCTCTATTTGGTTGAGTTAGAAAATTTGGAAAATGAAAAATATTTTCGAAGTCGTTATAATAAGCATTGTTTGAAGCTGATTTTTCTTGAACATTTTTATGTTGTTCCGACAGATTTGGTGAAGGAAAATTATTTTCACGTTGATTAAAACTAATATATGTTGGGTCAAATTGCGGAGTGAAGTTGTTTGAAGTATTTAAAATTTTGGATTTCTTTGAAGCGGGATTTTCGAAATAGGATGGCTGTATTAATATAGTTTCTTTAAGAGATGGTTCGTTGAAAAAGAATGGTACTACGGTTTTTCCGTTCCGTTGGATATAATTTCCACGAAAATTGATTCTTGCTCCTAATTTCTGCAATAAGTCATTTCCAAGAATGCCAATGTAATTGGAATGAAAATTAAGAAGGTATACTAAATGTTTTCCTTCTATTTTATCGAGTAAAAGGGAAATAGGAACTGTTGCTACTTGATTATGATACGTTGTACCGTAAGAGGTTGTAATTTCAAAAGGATATTCAAAAATGGATTCGGGGTAATGTTTATAAACAAATTCGGGTGAAAGGATAGTTTTGCTACTCCCTGTGTCTAGTAAGAGTTTTTCATTTGTTTGGGGTGTAATTATAAAGGGTGTAGATGATTTAGGGTTAAATGTAAAAGATTTTAATTGTTTTCCGAGGCTTCTTCGCGAAAATATTCGTTAATTTCTTCTCCGTGGGTCTCATCGTAGTGGTCGTATTCAAAGTCAGTGTTAATTTGATTAACATGTGGGATTTCTTCTTGAAATTCTGTTGAATATAATTCTTCAGAAATGAACGTTCGTGGTTGGGGATTTGGTCGACTAAAATTGGGTTGATTATTATTTCGATTGAAATTTGGATTAGGGGGTCTCATGGATGTATTAGGATGTATCGGTCTCGGTTTAATGGTACTAGCTTGCATTGATTCTGGCCGATTTTGTGGTTGAAAATCTCTTTTGGGTGCAAACACATTAGGTCGGGAATTATTTCCAAACTGCTGAGTTACTGGATTAAATTTAAATTGATTTGTAGTATTAATATTTATTTTGAATTAATGAGTGGGATTAAAATTAGGCTTAAATTGTGGCAATACGTTCTGGTATGATCGTGGTTTAAACTGAGGGGGTTGTAAAGTTGGTTGGGGTTTATTGAAATTGCTTAGGGGAACTGGTTGTGGTAGAAACTTAGGTTGTGAGTTATTTTGTTGTGTATTTTGAAAATATCGTATGTCCAGTTCTTCTTTTATATAAGTTAAGGCTACTTTGAGCGATGTTGGTGCTCTACTACGAAGGAAACTTCCAAAAGGTTCGGAAAGTCCTCCTAAATAGGTCTTAAGAGCTAAATCTTTAGCATCTCGGGCTTGGTACTCTTTTATTTCTGGTATTTCCGAGCCTAGTGCAATTTTAGAATTTAGTATGGCTAATAAGGATCTAATTCGATTATAGAATTCTACGGAAGATTCTCGTGATAATTGTCTCATACGAGACAGATCGATCCGGATGTTCAGTTCCGATCGTTGGTCTCCAAAATTACTAAGAAGGGTGTCTTTTAAAGAATACCATGAATCAAATACTTGTCCAGTTACGACCTCTAAGGTTGGGCCTTTTAAGCGGTTGCGTGCTGAGGAAAGTAAAAGTCTGCTGATATAAGCCACTGGATCGTGTGGTTGCCAAAATTGGCAGAAAATGTCTTCTACAGCTCGAATATATTCAGATAATTCGACGGGGTTTCCGTCATAGGTTGGAATTTAAAAGGCTTGTATGAAAGCCAGGTGGGTAGCCTACACATTGTTGGACAATAGGGGCTGGTGTTACTTGGGGTTGTGCTTAAGGTTGATTACCTTGTGCCATTGTAGTATGGCTTTGCTTGCTGATCGATAATTTAGATGGACGTAAACTTATCGGTCGTGGTGCAGATCTTACAAAAGTTTTGTTAATCGGTAATTCAGTTTCACTATCTGATGACGTATCAGTATTAATCATGAAAACGATTAGTAAATCGTTTGCACTTTAAAAATAAATACTTAAAAATTCTATAAATTTGTTAACAAAGTTTGAAATATTCAAAAATGAGTTTTATGTTAGTAAGGACCTATTCAAGGTGCCTACCCATTGCTTGCAAGTGGGCTGGAAATTAAGTATCACTAGCTGATACACCAATCCGTCTCGCTTACTACAAGCAACGTGATCTTAAATCTAAAGGGTTTAGTATGTATTAAACTTAAAATTAATAAATTGTTAATCTTGTTTGATTTTTGAATATAATTTGTAAACTTGTTTGATATTTGTTTGCGCAATGCGCCTTTAACAATAATAATTGATAGTTAGTTTCTTACTCTATCTTCATTGTTGGCTTAAATTTTGCCGTTAAAATGACTCCAATAGTCAGGAATGACTCCAATAGTCAGGCTTCTGCAGCAGCTGTGCGTACCTCGGGCGATGCTTGTCCCTTGGAAACGGCGATGCTACGTACAGGTGATGCTCTGGAAACGGCTACGGTCTCAGGCGATGTTTGTCCTTTGAATCACTGGTTCCCAGATGCTGATTCGATAGGCAAATGAAGACTTAAAAGCCAAGGAACTCGACGGTGCTTTTAATTTTCGAAAAACGGTGTCTTGAGCCCTTTTGCCTATCCTACCGACTGCGCCAATTAACGTTTCTTGTCGTTGAAGGGCGTTTTTAAAAATGGTACTTTATTTTAAAAACGCAAAAGACGGAGCCCAAGTTACAAAATAAACACAGTTTATTGTTAAGTACAATAGGATATTTATTCGTAGTGAATTTATACAATATGCACTTGCATAATCACTTAAATACTATTATAGAATTTTAATTAAAGCTGGGAGTATTGCTTGAAAGAAGGTAAACATCAATTAACGTTTCTATCTTCCAAGCTTCGTTGTAACTCAGTCTAAACTGTCCCATCAAGTGCTGGTCTTTATATACCCTTTCTGTGGGTGTGAAGTCCTCCAAGTGACCACACGTGGCCGTGGGCTGTGCCTACGTGACGATAGCATTCTACTTCCCCTAGGAATTCATAGAAAATGCATTAGATACAGTTCTGAGTACTGCAGCTGCTTGCTATGCACACACGTGGCCGTGGGTGTGATACTGCACCTGCTACGTGGGCGCTCCGCTGCAAGGCGTTTATCTCGCATACATTTAATTAGGTCACACTTGGCTTGAATAATGATTAAATGTTAACTCGGGGTCCAAAAGTAGCCCTTTTTTATTTGCAACTGATTTTTTATGCAGAAAACGTCTTTAAAAGTTCGTAAGCCACAAAAAACTACATTTGGATATTATATCACAATTTTAAGCCAAGCCCCTCAGCTTTAAGAAAATTATAGTTTCCGACTTACACGCAACTATTTGCTTAATTCGGGGTTCAAGAGTTAGAAGAAGGTACTAGTAACCAAGAATCTGTTTCTGGGTTCAGAATTAACACAGAACTCAGCACAAGGAGGTGGCTGATTGTCGAGTTCCAGACCTGTAGTAATCAACACTTAAATTTTGTTTACTGTCTCCAGCCTTACTTTGTGGAACTCCATAATCATAAAATATAATATAAATTGATAATAGATTAAATAGTTAAAGTTTCACAAGTTTTATTAATATCTTAACCTGACAATATTGTTTCGATACTTTATGTCATTACCAAAGGTAGATAAGATTGATAAACAAACACGTTACTAAGGATAAATACATACAGAAAATAGGTAACTAGATACAATACATACAAAAACTAAATATCTAACACTTTTAATAAAGGAGAATTACTAAGCTCAGTTTGTTCATTCATTAAAGGTACTGTGCGTTTATGTCTGTATATTTCCAAAGCTTCTAAAATGTCTAATTTGTATTTGTTGTTGCAAAAATGTAAGAATTTAATGTTGTTTTGAGGTGTCATTGGGTGGTTCTGTTCCAAAATGTGTTTGGCATAATTGTTGGTGTTAGTTTTATAGGTTATTTTGTAACTGGTGGTTTTTCTTATTATAGTTGCAATTTGTTCTAATATCTTGCCAAAGTATGGTATTGATATGTAGTTTGTGTCTTGTATTTGAGTGTCAATTGGAAATATTCTTTTGATAGCTAATTTTGTTTTTAATTATTTTATTTATTTAAATTTTTATTATTTTGATGTAGGCCCTCCGTGGTCGAGTGGTAAAGATTCTACCTCTAGCTCAGAGGAACAGGGGTTCAAACCTCGGTTGCGACTGAATTTTAAAAATTTAGTACAATCATGTTTGAGCTCATTAGAATAAGGTATGAAAGTTGTATGAGTGATAAAGTATCGGGGAGCGTAATGTACTTGCTACAATAGCTACATTACCTCAGTTGCACTCCCATAAGCGTTTGTGTGGAACCCCGACACTGCAAAATGCGGTAAAAGGGGAATGGATTATGTATGTATGTATTTTGATGTTGATGCAAAATACTGCCCCTTACTATAAAAGACGGAAATTTTTCACTTGCTTGCAGCTTAGATCTAATATATCCGCCCCGTGAATCCTCACCACAAACTTTTGAAGATGCTTCTGTTATTAGCTTTATGCATCTTTCCACAGATTGGATGGGACAATGAAAGTTCTAGAGCATTTTCTTTTGCTTTAAAATTTAAAGTGGGAACCCTCAAAACGTGTATTAACATTGGTCGCATCGCATCCAATTACACATATCAGGAGCGAATATCAACGTCTAGTTTTTGTAGGTACGTTAGTATTCCATCTGCTATAGTTGCAGCTTTTACAGATCCGTTAAAAGACAGATATCCAAAATATTTATTTCCGGGTTCCTCAATTAAAACAATTTGTTCTTCGGAGATCATATTTCGACGGTTATTTAACTGTATCAAAGTCAGGTCTTTCCGGCTGATGAAATATAAACCTCTGATTTCTTTTGTTTCACATTATCCTTATTGTTGTAGTTGTTTCCTGTTCTTTTTATCGCCGTTTGTATCTTATTCTAATCGACAATATTGCTTCAATTTTTTTAGAAACAATCGTTTAATACTGCCTGTTTTGGCTGCAGCTCTATTGGAAACGCCGGTTAAGTCCGCTGACTATGATGTATTGATCATAGCTGTTCACACTTGTTTGTCACCAAAAATCGCCGTCCAGTGTTCTCTTTTCTTTTTCAAAGGCTAAAGACCACTCAAATTCGTTATCACTCTGATTATTTTTACTTTTGGTGGTTACTTTGCCAGATACATCCGTTTCCCGTTCAGACACACATTCATCTGCATCATTAACAGTTGTCAATTTACTCGTGCTAGGCCTCAAAGTATACTGATTCTTAGTTGCAGTACATTTCAAATCAGACTTATCTTTTCTTGTAAATTTCTTTACGCCACCAATTCTCATTATTCTTTCCGTGCTTTGATCTTATAAAAATGGCCGCTGAATTGAAGGTACTTTGGGTGCCATTTCACAATTACAGTTATCAATATCACTACACTTGTAGTATTGGGTTGTTTGCTTCCATGGCCCTGTAATTTCAATTGAACTTTGAAGTAACTCTTAATTACATCTTCGTAGGTCGGAAGCGTAAATGCTTTTTGAGTGTCTATATTTTCAGGCACATCGAAATTTACACTTTTCCTAGTTTGTACTTAAGGCATTTTGAATTTTTAAGCACTCACTATTATCAACATCAAATATTGTTTGTAAAACTACCAAATCGTTTGTAGTAAGCGAATTTTATCTAAAATCCGACACTAAACCACGCTTCTTCGATTACAAATGAGTCATTTCTGTCAGGATTTGCAAAGATATGGTTTAAGCATGAAGAGAGTACGGGTTTGCGGGAGTGGCATTCGCTAATTTGTCCTTTAAAGCCAATGGTCCCGGTTAAAGTTGCAGGTCCGGCTTTTAATTTTTTAATGTACATATGTCCCGAAGCTCATTTAGCGTTGGCTAGCAACTATTACAAACCTGTGTTAAGTATTTTCCAAAAACATCCCTTTCTCGGTAAAATGATTTTTTTGTGTAAACTATAAGCCCTTCCAGACAACTTTTGTAAACTATGTCACAAAGGAAATAAATATTTTTTTCAGCCCGCTCTATTGTATATGGTCTATAAGCTCTTTGCTTATACATATAAGCAAAGAGCTAATGCATAAATGTTTCTTCTTTTTCTGGTAATTGCCAACAGCTGCCATAAAGATCCAGGGCAAGCTTATATAAAGCGTAACTATAGGCGTATTATAAATAAAACAAAACAACAAAAGCTATAAATTAAACAAAATCGGTATGTAAACAATTTTACAACCAATAAAGAAAATTGCGTTGCGTTTGTTTACGTAAAACTTGCGAAATCAATATTTAATTTTCTTTTATTTTAGACACCGTCTTTTCCAAGATGGCGGATCGAGGTCACCTTTCTCAACTCGTGAACATCTGTGCCCACATTCAGCTTCACACTATCGTTTCTTTATTAATTCTTATTTTACTGTACTAGATTAGGCATTTTTATTGTTAGTAGAGCTATATTAGGCTGAAATCGTTTATACCGTTGGCATATCTGATTTTATAAAAATCCACCAAAAAATGAGTAAGTAGCTAAGTATTTTCATGATTTTATTAGAAAATAATTTAAATCTAAATTGTGATTTTTTTAAATTTATTTATTTTTTATTTTTATAAAACCATAGTGTTTTCAGAAAATCAATACAATTCATAAAAGGCATTATTTACTTTAAAAATGCTTTAAAAAAGTCAATATAGACCATTGTATAGCCACTTACGTAATTTTTAAAATGGTAAATACCCAAGCTTAGTAAAATGTACTGCTTGGTTTAAAGATTACATTAACGAAAGCTAAAAAAATAATAAATATTTTTTTAGCTTTCGTAAATGCAATGCATTTATCATTTTTGTATTAACTCGTACAACAGTTTATTTCTAAATTTTATTCCGCAATAATATGGAAGATACCCTTTGCATATAATGCAAAAGCATCTTTTAGTATACAGAAATTGTCTTATAAAGATGCAAAATTGCGAGCTCACGAACTAGCAGAGATGCAATCTTAAAATAAAACATCATATGCCTTCGCCCTTTTATGAAAGCAATATTTCTACATAAATTTTTGATATTCCTTATTACTTATTCAGCTTTCATTACAGGATCTACTTTTATTGTCTATTAAGCTAATACTCTAAGAATTCCATGAAAGCATGTGACCGTAATATTTTTTTATTGTTGCTCATAGAGCCAGGAAAGATGAAATGATAAGAAAATGTGTCCAAAATTTTTTAGCTAATTCGTATATGTAATTCACACACAAAGTGTTTCGTTTTGTACATCCCTTGTCAGAGATTGTAAATTCTAGTAAGATGTTTATGTAATATATCACATTCACAGCTGTCCAATATAAGAAATCATATATAAATACAAAAATATTTAGTATTTACTTGGTCCAATATTCATGAGCTGTGTTGATCTTAAAAAATAAAAGTTTACATGTCTACAAATTAACACGTGTGGTAACATTAACGTGTGGTAAGTGGCGTAACATTGTAAGAGTTGAGGAAGGTGCACCTAATTCGGAAAATTAATGAGTGCTATGCCAGTCATATCTACAATTACAACTTCTTCTAACAATAAGTGTAAATGTAACTTTTAAATATGTCCGTTCTTATTGTCGAAATGTAAAAATAATTTTTTCTTTTATATTATAAAACTTTTATATTATACTAAAAATACAAACTACCTAGATATATATCATTTAGTCCTTCAACACCCTTTCATACCATCATTTAAGGAATATGTATCACTTCTCGTTTTTAGATTATGAATATTTCTTTGCTTGTTTTTTCAAGTGGTTGAATAAATAATCTATATATGTAATTTTTCACCCTGTGAAATGTCCACATGATTATTCAAATAGATCAAATTATTTACGAATAAAGGCTGAGTCATATCATATCTTACTTGAGATATAAATACAAAAGGAGTGTTTCACTGGAAGCATCTCCTACAAGCCATTGTTGTACATATTAGACTAGTTGACTAGTTATAACAATTACTTATTGTCCAACACGGACAGATTGTAACAATTGGAGGTAAAAAAATAAAGGCTGATTTTCACTATGCGACTAGACATCGGCAGGCAACCAACAGCTACAGGACCGACAAAACTTTGTATTGTACATTTTTGTGAAGGTATCCACATCAACAATCACCAAAACGAACCGTTGGCAACAGTTGTCGGTCACCATATTGTTGCGAGAAAGTTTTACAGGTCGGTGTCGGTCCGTTCCTAAACGGTTAGTGTGAACAGTCATCGCCGCAAACTATCGTGTTGTGGACCATAACATACAAATTTTCTAAACTTTTCTGTAATCAGTGTTTGTTTTTACATTCTACAATGAACGATGAAAAATAATCTAATTCCGGTCGGTCGGTCCGGTGCCTGTTGGTCACCTGCCACCGGCGAGCAGTATAGTGAAAATCAACCTTAATTATAAGTGTATTTGTTGTAACACAAAAATAGGCTACGAATTTCAATAAATTCGTTAATTGATTCTTTAATTAATTTGATCCGCTAAAATATACCGGACGTCTATGATTTAAAGAGGTTTTTGACAATATTACTCCTTATCATTTCATCTTTCCTGGCTCCGCTCATAACCTTTACAAAGAAACATCGTAAGTTTCTTATAACATGTCAGGAAATTGCAAATATAGGATTCTAATAAAATGTAATCTAAATTTGAATTTCACTGGTGCAAAAAAAGGATTGCTTGTGGTAGAGGTTCCTCTTGAGAAAATCTTAAACCAATATCTTATAGAAAGATAAAACAAGGGTAGTACGTGATTTATCTGTGAGAGAATTCACACGAACCTACCCTTGGCGTGTAGTGAAGTTAATTTAGAAATTAATTGTGGATGAGTTATTTATTAAGGTGGGTGTTGTAACGTAAAATTCAACTTAATGAGGGTAAAGCAACTTTCGACAAACTAAATTCTGACACTCGGATACGAATGTAATTTAGTTAACGTAATGAGCATAGAGCGGAATTCATTTTAGTACTTTCGTGTTCTTCAGATATACGTAGTTGCTGATGCTGCTTTTGGAAAATAAATCATCAAAAAGCTGCAAACACCGTTATCTTACTCGTTATGTACTACGCACTATATGACTCTTTATAACAATGTGGGTAGAGTGATATGCTGTTGCAAGCTAAAGTTTTATCAACAATTTCATTACATAAATGTGTGGTAATTTAATTTATCTAACACGAGGGAAAATTCGTAGTTGAGGTTTGTTATGTAAAGGGATATTTATGGAAGAATGACACAATGTTAGACTGTGTCGTGAAAGTATGTAAATTACTAATGTAAAGAGTTACTACTTTAAGCAACACTCTCACTACTACTATACTCGTATTATAACCTTAACCATGAGTACCTATTGATATTTAGCTGTTAAAATTAAATTTTGATGTGACTATTAATCTAGTTAATATAGTTGCAACTTAAACGGTTATTTATTAAAATTCAATATTTACAATTAAAATTTAAAATCAAGCCATAACTCCAGCTACAGTGAAACAAGGCAGAATTACTATATTTACAAAGACATAATATAGGTTGTACAATGTACATTGATTAGAACATAGATTTTATACTAGCAAATAGTTTTTTACTCATTGGCACATTCAAGACATGTTTTAACCATACTTTTTTTAGATGACACAAAAATCTTCAACCCACCATACAAAAACTATATTACACTAGGGAAACACCGTCAAAACACAACAGTCCAAAGGCCCCACAAAAAAAATAAAAGTTCTGACCTTGAAACATTAGTTTTCTAATCTCAAAAAAAACAAAGCCCCGCGATTGGGCGGCCAGTGAAACGAAGGTTATTTTTCCGGGAACAAAAGCAAAACAGATTACTTTAACTTCAAAAATTCTTACGCAAACTGTACAACACAAAATATTTAATACTTATTGTACAACTCAAGATTGCCTCGCCTTGAGATATCTTGCTACAAATTTAAATTCAGGTCGCAGGTATTGTTTCCACAGCTCACAAATTATAAAAGAAATGAGTTATAGGTTTAAGACACAAATAAATGCATATATTTGGGCGCCATCTGATTAGGAAAGTCCTATAGTTTTTTTTATAAAGATATTGACTCGATACCAGAAACTGGAATCAGATCTAATAAATTTAATTTAATTTTGTTTAGTCATAATCGGTTATGTCAAAGTTAGGTTGAATAAAAAATTTAAAGACTTTCATAAATATATGGTGCTGTAATAGTCAGTTTAGTTAATTTTAATTATAGATTTATTGATAAGTGAAAATAAAAAAATAGGAAGTTTCCGATTAAAACATCATTACAGTTTTAAATATAAAAAAGATACCCAACGTAAGAATTCTTAGCGCCAGGGAGTTAATACACATGCAAACACTGGTCAAAAATAAACAATACACCAAAAATAATGGTTCAACTTACATAAATATTAACAAAATAAAATCCATTAAGTGACAATACATTAATCAAATAGTTCAATCCAACTTCACCTTACAAAGCAACTGAAACAATATTGCTTTTCCTATCAAAACAAACATCAGCCATCAAGCTCGGCCACTCGATGGAATTTAAAGAATCTGGAAGTCACCACTAATGCCGCTACGGAAATCAAACCCAGAAACTGAAACTCCAATACTGTCTCTCATTAGAACTATTGTTAATAACGTTCTCCTTTTCTTATAAAAAAATATAGCCAGCACAACCATATAAGTTCAATTATTAAATGTTTATTAAAAACACTCTTATTTAATAGAGGTAACGCCACACTTAAATGTATCATTTACAGAATTATTTAGTTTTAAAACTTCCGATATTAAATTATTTTTAAACGGAATCCTGTAAAAGCTTGCTAGACGATAAGTCAAATTCGATAAATTTAAATGTTCATTACGATAACTGTATTTCGATCAAACAAAGTCATTCAACAAAACTGAAATATAGCTGCCAAATATTAATTGCACTTTGTCTTTAATTCGATAACTCATACGGAATTAATTACTAGATTTCGTTAAAAACGATTCTAAATTGATTACTGAACTTTTTGCACTTTTATCGATAATAATTAAACACATAACTAAAACATTGGGAAATGCCAAAGACAATCAACCCTCATACAACTCTCTTCACGGAGCAGGCGCGAGGCCTCCCGCGTAGCAAACGCCACTTCGTTCGGCTGTGTATTCAATCAGCCCCTATCTTAAACTGTGTTCGACTGACTGTAAACTAAAAACTATTTCGCGGTGGAATGATTTTTTGAGGAGGGCGAGATTTTAAACAATCCAATAAAATTGTCGCGTGATTTTCATCAGCCAATGGGGTATACTTACATTATTTATTCGAGAACAATCTTAACGTGAACTGAAGGGGATTTCTTTTTGAATCTGTACACTATACTTGCAAGTGGTGTCTAGACAAATTTATTCTAGAAGGTTCCGTCTGACGGCATTTTGTTTACAAGGGAATGTTTCAACCCAGTGTGTTTTAAAGCTGTAAATTCGAACTTTCCTACGTTTTAACTATAAGGAAATTTTTGTTAACGCTAATATTAGATTCTAGCCCTTATAAGCTCGAAATTAAAAACAATTTTTTTATTCTGGAACATTCTATTTCTTAGCAAATAAGCATTTGTTTAGTGTGGGAACGCATTAAAATAAACACTCGACTAAAAATCAACAAAAATTCTACGAAAACATAAAACGTCGCTTACGGATATGTTTCGAGGAGACTTTTCTGTACTTGGGGAAACATTATTTAGATTAATGTAATATTTGCAGTTCCAACATAATTGAATTTTACTAAACTCCCAGGACCATACTGAGATTCCTTTAGTATGTATTGGTTTTAAAAAAACGTGACGTTACAACCTGGGAACGTGACTATGGTATTCCGATGTATTTCTCGACGCTGAAAAGGAATTCGACCTCAGAAAAGCACGTATACTCTCAAAATCTTGTGCTAGAGCCAAAGACAACTCCCAAAATGGAGTAAGACAACTCGTGACATATGATGACAATAAATACATGCAAGCAATTGTTGAAAACCGCAAAGGTTTTTTATTTGGAAATACACCTGGTATATAATAATAATAATTGCTACAACCCATAGCCTGGAAACCAGGCCCCAGAAGCTATAAGCTTGTGCGGGAGGGAGGGGGCGATTATTATTATTACGTAGGCCCTAAGGGCGGCTGCAGCCGACTTACAGATGAAACAGCTCTTATTTGGAGACAAGGATTGCATCTTTTAACAGTGTCCGGATTTGTGGGCCATTAAAAATCACTTCTTTCATCCTTGCTTCGGAGAGTTAAGGAAATTTTTCCTGCAAATATAAAAAGCAGTTCCCTTTCTTATCTAAAGCCTTAGCAAACTGCTTCATAAGTCCCAACTTTATATGCAGCGGAGAAAGTAATATCTTTTGGGATCCACCAAATTCGTATGGCTGATACTATATTCCCCAGGAATAAATTCCGTTCTTTCAGGTTATGTTTTGACGACATAATGTTTTTCCCTAGCTGTGCTATCCCACAGGCATACGAAATACAGGTATTTCGTAAACCCAGACTGTTGCCCTAAAAGAATACCAATCATTTTAATATAATACCATTTATTAATTAATACCACATGGACCATTTATGTCGCTGGTAATCTAATTTAGTGAGGATGAAGTTTATATTAAAATGATTCTTTCATCTTGACAGAATGCGCTGTAGGTATTGAAGCATATACGTTACCATTATGTTAATGATACTGCTTTCAAACTTATTTTATTTGAATCCAGAAAGTCTCCAGTCTTCTCTTTTATATACGTTGACTTTCATCTGGTCCATTAGTCCTTCTATATCGTAGCAGTAAACCAAGGAATTTCCGTTTTTAAAAGATGGGAGACAAATTTCTTCTCTTTTACCGTAAACAGTCACCTTCGTTTGTGCTTCCAAAATATTCGCTTCTTTCAATCGGGAAGCTAATAGCTCTGCCCTATGTTCCTCAAGCCCCAATTCTCTAAATAAATCGCTTAAACGTTGCTGATTGAACAAATTAAGGACTTTCTTCGACGGCCCAAACTCTTCATAACTATTGTCACTTTTTGGACCACTTTTTTACAATCGACGGTGACTGATAAATTTGCAGAACCATTTGATGTATTCCCGTTTCGTCTATATCCATTTGTTGAGTATTACCTTCAAAAGATACTGCTGGTGTCGAGAGAATTGGGAAGACAACGCTGCTTACATCTGGATACGAAAAATTGTCTGCGAATTTCGTGTTAACATCACTACGCAGAAGTAACAATCAGAATGGCCCGGTGTAGGTTCAAGCCACGCATAGGTTTTTCAAATTTGTGGACAGTTTGATTTCGTGCTTTCCAGCGACTCAAAGACGTAAGTAAGGCAGTGGCATTTCAAGAAAACGCTTAGAAATTTAAATATAGATAGGTATATTAAGATAATTTCGTTTGACAAGTTGACAGCAAGGACATTAGAGATACCGGGTTATATTTGCCGCATTATATATTAACCCTTTATAAATCTATATAACTTTTGAACTAGATGAGGTTATGGAATGCAGTGTTCACAAGTCTTCTTCTAATTGTTTAAAGTTTTTTTGTGAGTACTTTTGTATCGCGTAAATAATAAATAGCTTGCACGTTTACGCCTTTTGTTTCGTGGCAATCGGATAAATCGTGGGTTGATATTTTACTGAAAGTTAAAATATTTTAATCAAAGTTAAAATAAAGTCGATAAGAGATAATTTCAGTATATAAATATGTACATTTTTCTTCATTTTCCATCTGAACTACGGAGCAACTAACCGCTAAGATCACATATCTCACAAATCAGACACCCTGAGTTGAGGTGGCCGAATTCTTCTTATGTTTTATCTTTTAGCAGCTTAATTCCATAAGTCAACAGAACTTTCATTTCAGTATATGTATTTGCAGAAAAACCCAGAGAAGAAATTATAAACCAGTCATATAGGCAAACTACATTAACTCCAAAATATAAAGTTTTCAGGAGAATATTTATGTAGAAGAGGTGTCATTTCCGTTGGGAATCACCTCAGATAGCTCAGTGATAGAGCTTCTGATCGGAAAGCAGAAAGTCCTGGGTTTGATTTCCAGTCGTGGTAATAATTTTGCTACATTGTTATAACATCTTAACATTTACATCATTCACATATAATATAACGAGCTTGTTCGGGGTTTATATCCTACAGAGTGGTCCTGATAGCTAGTGCCACAACGCGGTGCAAATAGTTAATTTAAGCGAACAAAATCTGACATAGAAGCAGCTCTCTTGTACTATGCAAACAATTTCAAGGTTCGTACCCACATTATTATTATTATAAGTGAATTTAGTTTTTAAAGAGTCCAAGAACTGGCGGTGTTCGCTAGTTTAAATATATTTGTTCATTGAGAAATAATAGGATTTAACAGTTAACAAGTTTTACATCCTGTAGTATTCTGAACACTAAAACAGCTAAGTTTCGACAAAAGGTATTTAAAAATATAAAGACTTCCATGTAAT
This sequence comes from Agrypnus murinus, assembly GCA_929113105.1. Taxonomy (NCBI): domain Eukaryota; kingdom Metazoa; phylum Arthropoda; class Insecta; order Coleoptera; family Elateridae; genus Agrypnus; species Agrypnus murinus. The sequence continues at coordinate 91,310,370 of OV816026.1, forward strand.
GTTGTTACAATTAGTTAACTTGATTTTTACAAATTTGAATTTAGCAAACATATTATTGAAGAATATCACTAGCCTTTTATAAAGAGGAGAGAAACATAACTTTTGGAAAGCGGAGCGACGCCAATGAAATTGGTTTTGTGTTTGAGAACTCTACTAAGTCCCAAATCCCAGTCATAATTAATTTTGTTTTCAAAACTATTAAAAATGTATATGTTAAAGTGGGAATTTAAAAATCCACCATCTAGTTTGAAAGAATACTAGAGAAATGTAGTTTTATCTAAAACATTAACAAGTGTGCAATAATAACGTACTTATTAAAATTTAAAAAAAATTCTACTAACAGTAGGCGTTAATTCACAACTTTCAAATGTTGCTTGTACTTATATTTTTAAATGGGGTTTTTTGAAAATGTTAGGATCCTATAAAACCTATCATGGATTTCATGATGGTGTTAATGTAGCGGCTTTTCTGTATATGCACGTAATGTACAACAACAATTCCAGTACTGCTGGTCATTTGAAGAAGCTTCCGTTCGCTACAAAAGTTCGTTATTATAATAATTATTTTATTTTTCATATTTAGAAATTATTTTATTTTTACTTCTACACATAAAGTTTTTGTTTACATCATTAACGATGCTTTACATTACTTATTTGTAGTATAGATTTCTCCAAAAGATTTAAAGTAATCCCTAGTGTAATACTATAATATTTTATATAAAGGTTAATTTTTATTTTGCCAATTAATGTTTTATATTAAATTATGTTTAGAATGAAAATTATAGAGAAAAATATATCACCCCGCCTGGAAATCGAACCCAGGACCTTCCGTTATCTAGGCGGCGTCCCTACCTTTTATATGGAAAATTTTGTCACTCTGCTGCTAGTCGCTAGAGCTCGGTAGCTCAGAGGTGATGATGTAATTTTCTCTATGAATTTGCGTTCTAAACATAATTTAATGTAAAACATTAATTCACAAAATAAAAAGTTAACTTTTATCTAAAACTTATATAATTAATTTCCTTACACGATGATTCAAAATATTTTAGATGCTTTGAAAATTAATGTTGTCGGCGAAATGTCGATCTTCATTAATAAAATCAAACAATATCTAGTTACTTTGTATGTTTGCTAAATATCTAATCCATATGGAAATTGGCCACTCTGCTGATATTTGCCTTAGGTAGTTCAAAGGTAAAGATGCCGCCTAGAAAGCGGAAGGTTCTGGGTTCGATTCTCAGCCGGGTGTGATATAATTTTCTCTATAACTTTGTATTCTAAACATAATTTAATGTAAAACATTACTATACTAATATACACACATGCAGAGTTACCAAAAAGTATGGAATAATCGATTTACCAAAAAACGGTTATGAATTGGTAAAAGTACTGGTACACTTAAATTCTTATATTGAGCAGGTATTTCTTCTTTGTATTTCTCATAAGTATAATCTTCAATAGTAATTAAAAATTCATCCATCTCAAATAGGAGTTTAATGTTCAAAGATTTAATAAAATTTTTAAAAATCTTCTCCACAAAAAATTATAATATTGTAATATATAAGGTATATTACATAATGTTATAAAATTTTTATTGTTTACAGATGGGTACGCGTAATAAAGATGCATAAAACACAACTCACTACTTTCTTACCTTTATTTAAAATAATTGCTCCTGCTAAATAAAATTGTAGTGAAGAGTCTAATAACGCTCCACGAATTGAGACTTTCAGGCTGCTCGCTCCAATAGGGCACAAAATTAGTATTTATATAGTAACACAGTAATATGAAACAGATACACAAAGCAATCTTTCAACAATAACCACACAAATTTATTTTATAATTTTAACAAACAACAAAAAATGAAACAAAAAGAAAATTTAAACTAGATATCAACATTTTCTTTTCATTAATTTCAAAATAGTTTAATATACTTTGTTTGGGGATTAATACTTTTGGCATCATCATATTTCTTACTTACTACAAACAAAACTAGATACTGTAAAAAATTCACTTTATATATATATTTAATTTTTTTTAAATATTTGCCGCCACAAACTTGCCAACTGTGATATTATAAATTCCAAAATATTTCATCTCTGCTTTCATTCGTCACGACAATGAAATCAAGACAGTATGCCGTTGGCCGCTTTCAAATAATTCCATATAAAGAACTTTACTAAGTTGAGTTTCAAATCCATTTGTTTGTGTAATAGTATTAATAAATTAATTTTATAATTGAAGTACACATGCATAAAATCCAGCCATAAAAACATTTGATAATTTTTTCTTTATATTAAAATTACACTCACAAAATAAATTGACACTTAATTAACTTAAAGCACTTAAATTAATTATTAACTTAGATTTAGAAAAAACTTAGATTTACTGAACTTTCTTAAAACTTTAAACAGTTTGACGTTTGCTTTGTTTACAGTTTTGTAACTTAACACATAACGTTAAATTTATTTTTTGCAGCTTTACAATCCTCTATCAAAAATATATAGCCAAGAGCTGTAAAGTTCTTAAATAGAAGAAACTTATTACAACTGTCATATCTCGTTAACATGAAAACGCATTTTTCTTTTCCTTGTATTCCTCCCTATCACACTAGCCCTTGTCTGTTTTAGGTTAAATCTTACATTAACTTTGACCTAAACCTAAATTGCAAAATGCAAAATTTCAATCTATATATTTAAAACACGAGGCTTATTTTTGTTCCAGTTCGTTTGAGAGTTCTACTGGACCGATTTAAGTGATTCTTTTTTATATTAAAGCTTTCGTTGTGTAGATTAGTCAACACTACTTAATTTCTGTATTTATTTAAGTTTTATGTTTTTAAATAAATAAATCTAAAGCATTTATTGGGATACGCACTAGAACGACCATCGACTTGCTTCGATCTCCGAATTCCCAGCGTATTAACTTTTGGAAATATTCACGATTATAAAAGTTTGTTGAGTTTGCTACAACCGCCCACTTGCATCATGGAACTCCTAGGTAGTTAATCGTAGAGAGATCATGTGTCCTTGGATTATGGGGGTTTCTATGTATTTTGCTTAGTTGCATTCTTTTACACGTGAGGTAAATTATTTATTTATTTATTCATGTATTTCTTTTTGGATCGCAAGACGTCGATCGATAGACATTGCAATCACATGGAGTGTACAGTCTTACTTCCTATCCGAAAAGAAGGCATGTTTTAATCGTTCTCCGCTATGAATAATTACTAGTTCGGTCGGGGATCGAACCTGCCGCCCCTGGATTATGAAGCAAACATATTACTTGACTAACTTGATTATTGGATTTAACCTGATTTGTTAATGTTGTCTTGTCTATATTGAACAAGGATTCTGTAATTCTTCTTTCAAACTATAGAAAAATTGCTCCAAGAAAAGGTCTCACTCGCTCTACCTGCACTTGGTTCTACTCACAATCACTAACTATAGAAGCTAGACCAAAATAGTCCCAAATCTGTTACATTAACACCACAGTGGACCGAAACAGCGTAGTATTCATAAATTCGCACGGTTCGAAGGAAGAGAAATTTATGTCAAAAAATAGTCCATTTCAAATTTTTAATCTAATAAATATTAAAGCAACTAATGGCATACAATTTATCGATTTACGTAATTTAACCAACAATTTAGAATTATATCGCCCAGCATTATATCGTTGCAATTAATGCGCAGACATATGCATTAAGTCAAGTAAATTATTCGGCAGAGAATTGATTAAAAATTCAAACCATTTTACTAATTTACATCAAAATTTCACAGATTTCAAATATTTTAAGATTTATAAACCTCTCAGCTTAAATCGGGGATCAAGTTTTATGAGATACTTTGATCGATCTTATCATTGTTATTTATATTTAATAGCGTTACTATAATAATGAAATTCTAATAATTTTTTATAGAATGCCTTTATTGTGTTTGCTTTCAAAATTGGTTTGGTTGTGTCGTCTGCAGGATATCTTTCGACGTCAATATCCTGTGGTGTGGAAGTCTTTTCGATAAATATTAGATTACGCGCTTCCAGGTTTAAGGTATAAAACTTGCAAGCTTAACTTAAAAGACATACTGTGAACTGTGAAATAACAAAATGCAAAAGGTGCTTATTTCTAAATGAGGTTTCATTCTTTCAAGCATAAATTATTACGGTTTGTTTGAGGTATTAAATATTTTTTGTATACTTTTGGCGTCGTTGCTTCTGCATTAAGAATTATAAAAAGTAGTCTCTGCTGTGTTATTGCTTTTTTATTCTTTTTAATGGGAATTGCGCTGAAGTGAAAGAAGTCAACCTCATAATCAGAAATTTAAAAGCTGCATTTCGAATGAAGGAAGTTTTAAAATGTCTCGACTCTCATTAAACGAGTTTGTAATGTTAATTAAATTCTATTTTAACTTAACCTACTTCATCTAGTACGCTCATTGTATTTAGTTTTGTTCTTTTTAATACAGTTGTAGGATGTTAAGATAAAAGTGTATAGCATTATATTCTGGCAACTAGAGTTTAGTTAAAATTCTACAACTATTGCAGTATTATTAAAACTTACATGTTCATTTTGCAGTAAAATATTTACCCATTTTTACAATTTACTGAAATGCTATGATTTCCAAGAAAGTGTTTACCTTTATTAATTTGTTATTACTTTGCTGTTAGCTGTGCAAACCAACGCCTTTAAAATTGGCTTATTTGCATTAAGCTGTCAAATTTTATTATTAAATATTCTTTATTCTCAATCATATTGCAATATGTACATTATCGTTGTAAAAACCTGGAAAGTAAGCTATTGCTATAGCAACAGCAAAGCGGCTAACAATTTCCTTTTTCTCCAACCGAACGAACATGAGACTATAATATCAAATTCTTTTGTATAAAAAGTAGACCATTTAGGAACTGTTACTCGTTACCTTAGCAATTGTACAAAAAGTAATCACTTTTTGCACTAATACAAAAGGTAGTCTGAGGTTATGTATGAACTATTTTCCGCGGTGCTCTAAAAGATTTTCTTTTATAGCAATAATGCGAGTAATAAGAAGAAATTTTCATTTAAATAATAATCATTTATCTTTTCTATGACAATATTAAAATATCAAATTAATTAACGATAAAAAAGCAAAAACAAATTCCACGTTTCTATTAAAATTTAGTTGCTGCTCGGAACGACGCCGCAAAAACAAAAACCAATCCTAACTTCTAATTATTTAACGGTAAATACATATCTTAGACAACGCCTGTTGAAATTTCTTCGAATTTTCGACGAAATGGGATTGAGATTATACACTTGTGAGTATCTCTTAATGACATTAAGTCTTAATATTCAAATTGCCACTTTTTACACATATTTGAATTGCAGTGAATCAAAAGTAGTTTAACGTCATGTTGTTTAATTCGTACAAAAAATGCGTTTTTGGACCCATAGTGTTGTCAGACTCCGCTAACGCGTTGTCTGGCAACTTTCTTATTCGTCCCAAAAACATGCATTTTTGTACTAATTAAACAAATAACTATTACATGTCTGTAAAACTGACCGGCAAAATCATTGCCAGATTTTATTTGTAAATAATTTAAAACGTTTTATCCGATTCAAATTTAGGTTTTTACAAATGTATTTAATGCTAAAAATATCTTTTTCTTTTATTAATATTAGTTTTATTTGTATTTTCCCATATTTTATATTTAATAAATACCATATATGTATATTCTAATTTTATTATTGTTCAACATTTTTAAGTGGTATATTAATGTTTGGTATAAGTTCTTATATGTACCTGTACCACCACTGTTATTAATTTGCTCTATAAATTGTGTTTGAATAAAGTATCTCAGGGTCTATTCTTTACTTGTCAATATTCATTAGTTATAGTTAATAATTTGATCGTAATAATTGAATATATAAATGGGGTCCGTATTCGTGTATTCAAAATGCCCGCCTATCTATGATAGTAAAATCCTGTTATGTTGGTATTGCTGCAAAACTATTAGTATAACTTCACTTTATACGTTTTGACAATTGATTATAATCTCTTTGTTATTTAATTTTTAAGAATTGTAAAATGGTAAGATTTGACATATACGTTTCTTGTTTTAATTACCTGTTTGATTTTTATTTGTATTCACAGTTTTTCTGCAAAGTACTTTACAATATCTTTTGTAAGAAAGTAAATTTAAATAGATGCACTTTTATTTTATTATAAGAACTTAATGTGTTTCTTTCAGATCAATACTTTAAACCGAAACTACTCACAGGTTTTGATTTTCTTGTAATAATGCTGTACGAGTTTTGTAACTATTTGAACCTGTTTTTCAATTGGTAAAAAGACCTCCAGTAATTATCGTTTCTATGTTCTATTTGTATTCAAACTTTATGATAAGTGTTACTGCCTGTTTTATATTGCTTCCATTTCATTTTTAGAATATGAAACATAACCAGTCAGCACTATGGAACCTGCCTTCTGTGCGTTTGCTAAAATATTACTTCACCCACCTTTGTGGATAGAAAAACGAACCAGAATTTTCTTCTAAATACTTTTTATAAATAAATTGTCCAGATTTTTTCTATAAACTGCATTTTGATAAAACATATTTCTTTCAAGAATTATTTGTTTATATATAGTTCCCATTATTTATTTTATTCTCCTTATTTTCCTATAGAATTCTAAATCGCCTAGTTACAAGATTTATTTTCATTAAATTATCTATTTTAATAATTTGTGATTATTTATGAATACATCTTAATGCATGTACCCTTTCTTATCACTTCTAAACATTTTCCTTTTAGTTAGTGATCTCTTAAGAACTAAAAAGACCCATTATAATTAACAAATAAAGTGAAGATTAATAACGGCCGTTAGTAAAATTCTCTATTAGTCTATATAGTAATAAACTTAGCACTAAAGCCAAATTCTTTTAAAAGGAGATTAAGTCTTAATTAGTTTTCCCATTTTGATTGCTTTCGAGACACTTACTATGTGTTGTGGTGAATGCCCCACAATCTGGGATAAGACAATTTTTTTATTAAAATAACCGACGAATGTAATTCCCAAATATATTTTTTCTTTATCACGGAAATGATAATATTTAACCCGTATGTTTAATATATAGACTCCAATCGCGTGCTGTATAAAATAACTTGTTGACATTAAATAAATAGATTTAATATTTTCCTTTGTTAGTTATTAAGCTCTCGCTAATTTGAATGAAATATAAAAGATACAGTTAGAATTTTTTAAAAAGACGGGGTTCTGTTTCCTTTTAAAAAAATTCAAATATACTAATTCCATATCACAAAATGTACCATCTATTGATTATTATCATTAATATCTAATTATCAATCAGGTTTGATTACTTTACAAAGACCTGATATTAATAATAATAATTGCTGCAACCCATAACCTGTAAACCAGGCCCCAGAAGCTATGAAGTTTGTGCGACAGGGAATGGGCGATTATTATTATTATTATTACGTAGGCCCAACGTGCAGTTGTAGCCAACTTACAGATGGAACAGCGCAAATCCTACATTTGTGTGACAACTAAAGAAAAACTGCAGAAAACCTCAACCAGATCTGCCGGTACCAGGAGTCGAACTTGGGCCGCTTAGGTGAAAGTCCAACACGCTAGACCATACACTACCAAGGCCGTTATTATTAGTATATTAACTACCTATAAATAGAACTTCCAACAATATGCAGGTTAGTAATATTAATTCCACTTTTCTGATAATTTTCAATAATAATACTCTAACTTTAGTTTGTTTTGGCACTAAAAACACGTGTTGTGTATTCGTAATCAGTGGTCTTACATGATCCATTATTTTAGTGTATAGTACAGTTTCAAATATTTTAGAAGCCGTCTGAAGCAGTGATATCGGTCTGTAGTTTGGCACATCATTTTTCGAGCCATTTTTGTAAATAGGGCATACTTCAGATACTTTTCACTTGTCTGGATAAGTTATAACCCTCAAAATCCACAAACGAAATAATGCCCCGCGATTGGGCGCCAATTTATAACGTCAAAACTCTATAAACGAAATAATAACTATAAAATTATCATACTTACATTAGCAAAGATGCTCAAGATTACCACGGCTTGAGATTTAGCTCTATCTTACAGATTTTTGTATTCAGGTCGCAGGTATTGGTTCTGCAGTTACTCGTATCTTATTTATGAAAAGGAGTAGATAAGGGTTTCAGAACTCAAATAAAAACTCTAAAAGCGCGCCATCTGATTATGACGCTTAATGATGATGTTTAATTAAGCCAGAAAAGATACTAAATTCACTAATCAGAAAATGAATTAAATCTACTAGGTTTTGAACAAAAATTTTGGTTGTTTAGAAATTTTTAAAATAAAAAATGAATAAAACATTCATAATTATATGGTTCCGTTTAGATCCTTGATATAAACCGAAAAACATATTTATGGATGGTAAGAAAATAAAAATAGTCAAACACATATATAATACAAACATAGACAACATAAATTTATTAAACTTAGATTAGTCATTCAGTAAATAATTATCAAATTACTCTGAAATTATTGAACACAGAACAATTCAAAAATGTATTTAAAATTTATTCAACATGAAAAAATATTTAATTTTAATGAACATAAATTATTCAAAAACTTATTAAGATCAAGAGATTATTTAGATTTTGTTGAACAACAAAATCTTTCAGAAATTTAGCAAAATCATCAACATAAAATCCCTTGAAAATTTAACAAACGAATATCTGTAAAGTATTACGGAATTGAATCTACTTAAATATTACTAAAGTTAGCAAACCTGAATTTCACTAGCAGTAACAGACTAAAATCAAATACTATTAGAGAGCTCTCTTCTTGTAGAAAATTATGAAATTCACTTGTTCAAATAGTCCGTAAACAGAAAAAATTATAATAATAAGTAGTTCTTAAAGTACAGTACCTTAAATCTTATCCAATTAAACCTTTGTTTATTTGCCTTTGTTTATTGCCCCTGCAAAAACAGGCCACTCTGGTCCGCTAGAAGTTGGAAAAGCCTCTCATAGAAAAACCGTGGTTGATTCTAGATGGTTTTAAATTGTTGTTTGAAGGTAGCAGGTCCAAAGAAATACTTTTTATTTCGAATATAGTCAATCACTCATATGATTTCACTAACAATCTTTGTTAAACACAGTTTAAACAGTCCTGTTTCTGTTATTATTTTTGTTTATAATTTACGCACAAGGAATAATGGCAATGTCTTTTAAAAACTTAAACAAATTTAACCGCAGAAAGCACTTGCTACTTTAAATTCCTCCCATAGAAAGAATAATTATTTGTCTTTGTCTGCAGATAGAACGAGAATTTATTATTTAAATTATAGGCCAGTCTGCGTGATTTTTAATAACAAAACTGCACTAATTTTAAAACGCGAACTGAAGGAAGTAATTGTTTTTAATGGTTCATTACGATAAAACAAACCACAAATGTTTATTAGCGGTACGGTATGAACAAATCTCTCAAACAAGATTTATCAAAACTAAACAGCATCCAAAAGCTCACTTCACAACAAGTATCAATTAAACTGTACGGGAACTATATTTAGAATTTACATTAATTCTAAATAATTAAAATAAACTGTAGTTTTTTTTTAATATCGACCGAAATCGACTATCTTCTCTCAAAGTTCGAACGGAAGTCCGCTTTAAAACTCAGAGTCCTTATTTCGCGTAGGAATACATTACCAGATGCAAATCGCAACCAATAGCGGGGTCTCACTCAAGAACAAGTATTGATTTTTTCCCTAGTACCCCATCAGCGAATCGCGTGTTTTAGCTTAACGAATCAGAACACAGCAAGTATTGATTTTTTTCCTCTAATTTTATAGAAGTTGGAAAACCATTTTTTTTAAATATTCTTTGTAAATATGTTTATACAACAAAATTTTAGCTACAAATAAGATATAGATTTGCAGGACCGAACTTTAAATTTTTTTAGTAAATATGCATGCAAAATTACACATATTTGAGGCCAATAGAAAATATACCGATACAAAGTATTGGATGATAAAGCCAGATTAAATAATGTAGCTAATGGAGCAGCAAGAAATTCAGAACACCCCTTATACACATACATGGGTATGTGAAGTTAACAGACAAATTTCGAAAAATCAGTTAAATAAACAGAGTTCCGGGTCGCGGCAGAATAGTTCTTCAGTTCTTGCTAGTTTTTTTAAAGAGTTCTACAGAAAAAACCCCAAAAACCTGCGAAAACGAAATTGCCCGCCAACTTGCGCCAACGATGCGGACAAATTATAAAAAATGCAGAATATTTTTGGAGTTCTGAATAGTACGATAATAGTTCTATAGTTCTAGTTAGGCTATAGAAATAGTTTTAAAGAAATAACGGAATAAGAATAAAAATAAAATCTCAAATATTGGGATAGTTCCATTAATTCTCACGTGATCGAGAAAATTCTTAAGAACTATTGTTAGAACTCTTCTGCCGCGACCCGCAACTCTAATCAGAACTGCGCTATCGTTGAGTTTATTTCATCCCCTATTATACATCAAATTAATAAAATTAATCTTAAATATTGGGATAGCTCCTTTAAGTCTCACGCGATCGAAAAAATTCTTCAGAACTATTGTTAGAACTCTTCTGCCGCGACCCATGACTCTAATCAGAACTGCGATATTGTCGGTTTTATTTCATCCCCTATTATACATCAAATTATCAAAATTAATTTGAAATATTGGGATAGTTCCTTTAATTCTTACGTGATCGAAAATTTTTTTAAGAACTATTGTTAGAACTCTTCTGCCGCGACCCAGGACTCTAATCAGAACTGCGATATCGTTGATTTTAATTTCATCCCCTATTATAGTTCAAATTATCAAAATTAATTTTAAATATTGGGATAGTTCCTTTAATTCTCACGTGATCAAAAAAATTCTTAAGAACTATTGTTAGAACTCTTCTGCCGCGACCTAGGACTCTAATCAGAACTGCGATATCGTTGATTTTAATTTCATCCCCTATTATACATCAAATTATCAAAATTAATCTCAAATATTGGGATAGTTCCATTAATTCTCACGTGATCGAGAAAATTCTTAAGAACTATTGTTAGAACACTTCTGCCGCGACCCACAACTCTAATCAGAACTGCGATATCGTTAATTTTATTTCATCCCCTATTATACATCAAATTATCAAAATGAATCTTAAATATTGGGATAGTTCCTTTAATTCTCACGCGAACGAAAAAATTCTTAAGAACTATTGTTAGAACTCTTCTGCCGCGACCCAGGACTCTAATCAGAACTGCGATATCGTTGATTTTAATTTCATCCCCTATTATACATCAAATTATCAAAATTAATCTCAAATATTGGGATAGTTCCTTTAATTCTCACGTGATCGTGAAAAAATTCTTAAGGACTATTGTTAGAACTTTTCTCCGCGACCCAGAACTATAATCAGAACTGCGTTATCGTTGATTTTAATTTCATCCCCTATTATACATCAAATTATCAAAATTAATCTCAAATATTGGAATAGTTTAGCAATTTTTAATAACGACGAAAAATACTCGCCCGTTATTATCCTCCCGTGTTGCAAGTAATCATTAAAAAGTATTCCTCGGTAATCCCAAAATACGGTAGCTATGATTTTCGAACGGAAGACGGAATCGTCTTTCCCTCCTTTGGGGGGGGACTCTAATCAGAACTGCGATATCGTTGATTTTAATTTCATCCCCTATTATACATCAAATTATCAAAATTAATCTCAAATATTGGGATAGTTCCTTTAATTCTCACGTGATCGTGAAAAAATTCTTCAGAACTATTGTTAGAACTCTTCTGCCGCGACCCATGACTCTAATCAGAACTGCGATATTGTCGGTTTTATTTCATCCCCTATTATACATCAAATTATCAAAATTAATTTGAAATATTGGGATAGTTCCTTTAATTCTTACGTGATCGAAAATTTTTTTAAGAACTATTGTTAGAACTCTTCTGCCGCGACCCAGGACTCTAATCAGAACTGCGATATCGTTGATTTTAATTTCATCCCCTATTATAGTTCAAATTATCAAAATTAATTTTAAATATTGGGATAGTTCCTTTAATTCTCACGTGATCAAAAAAATTCTTATGAACTATTGTTAGAACTCTTCTGCCGCGACCTAGGACTCTAATCAGAACTGCGATATCGTTGATTTTAATTTCATCCCCTATTATACATCAAATTATCAAAATTAATCTCAAATATTGGGATAGTTCCATTAATTCTCACGTGATCGAGAAAATTCTTAAGAACTATTGTTAGAACACTTCTGCCGCGACCCACAACTCTAATCAGAACTGCGATATCGTTAATTTTATTTCATCCCCTATTATACATCAAATTATCAAAATGAATCTTAAATATTGGGATAGTTGCTTTAATTCTCACGCGAACGAAAAAATTCTTAAGAACTATTGTTAGAACTCTTCTGCCGCGACCCAGGACTCTAATCAGAACTGCGATATCGTTGATTTTAATTTCATCCCCTATTATACATCAAATTATCAAAATTAATCTCAAATATTGGGATAGTTCCTTTAATTCTCACGTGATCGTGAAAAAATTCTTAAGGACTATTGTTAGAACTTTTCTCCGCGACCCAGAACTATAATCAGGACTGCGTTATCGTTGATTTTAATTTCATCCCCTATTATACATCAAATTATCAAAATTAATCTCAAATATTGGAATAGTTTAGCAATTTTTAATAACGACGAAAAATACTCGCCCGTTATTATCCTCCCGTGTTGCAAGTAATCATTAAAAAGTATTCCTCGGTAATCCCAAAATACGGTAGCTATGATTTTCGAACGGAAGACGGAATCGTCTTTCCCTCCTTTGGAGTTGGCTCACCACGTTTTGTCCATTGCTTTGACTGCTCCTTGGTCTCCGGAATGTAGTGATGAATCAACGTTTCGTCAACAGTTATAAAACGTCGCAAAAGATCAGCACACGCTGCACCCATCTGGCACTAAGCTTTCTGACGTCCAAATGTTGATGTAAGATGCAATGTACACGGTCGTATGAAATGCTTACTTTCTCTGCAACCTCTCTCAACTTTATTCGTAGATCCTTCACCATGATTTCATGGACTTTTTCAATTGTTTCTTCGTCGGCAACTGTTTTTGGTCTGCCAGAACGTGGTGCATCCTCTAAGCTTGTTCTACCGCGTTTAAATTCAGCAACCAAGTTTGCAACTGTTGCATACGAAGGCGAAGACTCACCATGAACTTCATCTAACTCTATCTAAGGTTTTTATTTGTTTAGCATTTAAGCCTTTAAAAAATAAATATTTTATCACTGCACGGAACTCGTTTTTCGGCGAATAACGACGTGTGTTTATCTTCAATCCGTTTGAAAATTTTACAACTGTTGTAAAAACAAGGGCGCTTTCAGAACAAGTAATAGAATCACTGCATCTACCAGTGCCACCAGTGACCAGAGCACCGCTAACCGCCGCCATATTGGGGCAAACGAAGCACGAAATTGTTCATTGTATTGAATTTAATCAAATCCACATTTACTTTAAAAGGATTTTCTTATTCTGAAAAATCAAACCTCTAATATGTCAAGCACGTAAAACGTGGTTTATATTGTCCATTATTAAAAATCATCTTTCTCTGCCCCAATATGGCGGCGGTATGCGTTACTCTGATCGACCAGCTGAGAATTAAAAGAACTATCCCAATATTTAAGCTTAATTTTGATAATTTGATGTATAATAGGGGATGAAATAAAAACAACGATATCCCAGTTCATATAATATATATAATAATGTAAAACATTAATTAATTTTACGTTTTAATTGAATAACAATCATTGTAACTTTATATAATGAGAAAAAAACATCATTAAAAGGCGTCTCGGTAGCTCAATGGTTACGCTGTAGCTACTAACCGAGCGATCCGGGTTCAATTCCCCGGGTCTGACCTTAGTTTCTTTTCTAGATGGATTTCCATTCGAAATATAATTTAATGTAAAATATTAATTAAACAAAATAAATTAACCTTTATCTAAAATTTATAACATTTTATATTTCAAATAATAATAATATTATAAATATTGCAAGTGGTGACATCTATGGCGTTTTAATAGAACTACTTATTATTGAGAACTCCTTCCGCACATACTTTACCGTTGAGTTTGGAGATTGTTTGCAATTGGTCGTTTTCACGGTTACTAGATTGTGCGGAATATGTAACTTTCTATGGTGGTCAAAGATAAATAAATTAACCTACAAAATTATCATTGCAGTATGCTGGCCAATCACTGGTATGTATATTTCCTCTACTCCAACTATTGTACATATTGAACAATATATTGCTGAAGATAAATAAATAATAATTTTCGATTTCAACCTCGGAGAGTTTATCTAAGGTAAGAATGATATGAGTACGGCCTGTAATGTTCTTTACAACTTCTTGACAATGTTCAATCTTCAACAATTTATAATAACATTGTTAATGTTATTATAAGTCATAATGAATCGGAATTTCTATTAGTTTGCCCTTGTATGCAGTTTAATTGCTAGTAACAAGAAAGAGAAATGGTTACAGTATAAATTTATAAAATTAGATTTAAAACATGCAGATTATTATAAGCTATGTTGCTTCCTTAAAAAGGTTGGTTGGCATAATATTTGTTCTTAGTTAGCATTGTCTTTAAATTTGTTTTATCTAGAGCTAAATAGCATCTTATGATCGTAGGATCGTACTAGAAGAGGTGCCCGTTCTTCAAACGGGCTGTTAATAAGTTTTTATTTTAACGAAGTAGAAAATATAAGAAAAAACTCATAACAAAATTAAATCAATTCATTATTCTAAAAATTTATTATCCCAAAAAGATGTTACAACAATTATTACACTCATTTCTAAATTATTTGACCCAGTAATAAAGATAAACAAATTGATTTCAAGTATGACATGGAGCTACTCTGCAATGTACTCTGTAAGTGTGTCATAATACTAGCACATCATTATTGCTCACAAAAGTAAGTAATGCTGACTCTAGTATTATGCTAGACACTGCCCTGGTTAATAGGGACATGTTGCGCCATCCTTGATTGCAAGGAGAATTGTAGTAGGGATTAAGAGTTAAGATGGGAAGTGATAATCAAAAGGATAGTTATTTGCATTGTGAACACAAAAGAAGTAAAAAGTCTTTTCTATTGTAATAACTAAAGTAAGGGAAATGGCCCTACAAATTGTGATTAGTGGGTAAGCATAAATTATGTTAATTATATGTAGAATTAGTCATAGTTATAAGTTAGGTAAATTTAAGAAATAAATAAAATAGATTAGATAAAGGGTGAGTATCTTTATTTAATGCTACATGACTTGGTAACGTCGTGAAGGGTAACGCAAGGGAAGATAAAAGACAAAGCATGATGGAGGCAAGCGAGAATGAACCAAGCCAATCTTCGTAACATTATTAAGTAGGTATTACAAAGTCAAAGGAAGAGTCTAAAAATTATGTGCACGTAGGATGCTGCTAGTCGAGCGCCGTATTATAACGTGCCTAAGTATTACTTGTGAAATACAATTATAATCACGTGGCCTTCGGCTGTCGGTATTTGATGTAGCACGCTGTAACCAATTTAGTAAATAAGCAGATCGAAATAAGCAGCAAACGTCCAACAGTGCCTGGTAGATGCATGTAGGTATCTTACGTGGTGTAAAATAACTTTAGTAACTGTAATTAATGATTCAATGAAATTAGAAAAACGATTTTTAATAACTATATTAAATATATAATAATGCAAAACTGTGGATGGGAACTATTTAATAAAAATATGTAATAGAACTCTTAATTAAATATTCTAAATGTCTCTCTTTTGTTAATCTCACAGGCTATATAGTAAAGATAGGTCAAGAAGCCAAACTATTAAGTGATAGAGCTACGAAACAAGTTTACCACGCAGCTTATCTTTCAGTATTTATTGCTGGTATATTTTATAGCTTTTCACCATTTTTTTCTACAACCACATTAACACCAGATAACACATCTTTTATCCAATTTTTATATAACGTAAAGTCGATTTTATTTTTCAGACATGTAATTCCGATATAAAGTACAATTCAATTCCGTTTTACCACAGACATTTCTTTCGACTTTCAAAGCGATTAAATTTCAATCAACACGGAACATCATAAAATTGCAAAGTTAAAAATACGGGGGCGTAAAGTTTTCCCCTTTATGCTTTATTGAGTTGAAACAGATAAAAAAGAATAAAAGGACATTATCCCAGTTGGATGTGATGATGACACCCTCCGAGTTCATAGGGATTTTCTTCTAACAAGTTTTAGGAGAGACTTGGTAACTTAGTGACAGCGCAAACGTGTTTAGAATTTTTATGTTCGTGTCATGTCTGAAATGAATGTGAATACTAGAAATATTCTTCCTGTCTGATATCGTCTTTTTAAAATATTTGAACTGTCAGACAAGCTTCTCGCGTTTCTAAGCGAACTTTTATACGTGCTAGTGTTTTGGTTATTACCCTAGAAAAAAAGGAATGCTATCCAGCATCAGCATCCATCTAGCATCCACAGCACGGATACAGTAAACTTTCTTTTCTGTATTATTTTCTCAACTCTGAATAACCTTCAATTACAGTAGTGTATGGAATATTTTGTATTTGCAATAGTTGTCAAAATAATAAAGATGCTTATTAACTGAATAGTTTTTCAAAAAGCTTATGAATGAAAAGGAGCACATGCGATATAGAAATTTAATAGAGAAAACGATCCAATGTATTTTTAAGCGCCACGTATTAATGATTCAGTTACCTGTTGAATCATAATTTTACGCTTTGAGAAACTTTTATTTCTAAGCTTTCGCTTCGATATAGGTATGTAAGGTAGTAATATCATTATTTATTTAAACCCTACTTTCCCATACGTTGTAATTTTCTACTTTTTATTAAGGATTTAATTCTCTTTTGGGGGGTAATTTATTTATTAACATACATTTTTGATATGGCTTTTCAAATCTTTAAATTAGAATTCTCTGAAGAATGTTTTCGAAACATAATAATAAAGTATTCCACAATTTTCTCTAAATTAGTATCTGAAATTATTGCTCACTTACAAACTGCAGATTTTTCTAGAAACTTCTAGAAGATTTTTCTGCTGAAAATAGGATAGAATATCCAGAACAAGGTTGTTTTTAATTTCGTGTCTATAAGGGTTAAAATATAATATTCGCCTTAATAAAATTTTCCTTATGGGGTCATTCCATGCGAAATCGATCACTAAAATGGGTCGATCTCACGGATTTCGATGAAAATCAATTATGATGTAGTAATCAACTAAAGAACATAACTTTCATTCATCAATTTGCTATATTACGCAGAACTTCGGAAATATTCAACCTAAAAAAATTGTCAACACTGCTTGCACGTCTTTAAAGAAATATAAATATCTCGAAAAGTATTTATCCTAGAACAAACATTTTTTTTATAAATTACTCACAAGAAGACGGGCTTTTTGGACGGCCTAATAATTTTTTGCTACCAAACGTATTTCTATTTTTTTCTTAACGAAATATTCTAAAATTGCAAAACAATCGGTGTGGTCACATTTTTAAAAATCTGAAAAAAATTGTACAGATTCTTTGAACATTTCTGTATTTAAATGCAAAATGGCAAGCTGGACATTTTAATAGTTTTTGCAGGAGAAATTTTTAAGGAGCGCATTGCAAGCAGTTGGTGCATCATAGCCAATGACCGGCCGGCGCAATCCTATCACTACCTTTTAGTTAGTAATAACATGGTCCCTATAATAATAGCGATATGTCTTAACTAGTGTACACAAGATAAATGCATTTATGTGGATATGATTATATTGATTAGTTAATTACTTGTGTATTCAGATCGGCTTCGTATTATAAATTCCAACTGTTCCGTTAAAAGGGTACCTATAGTAAATTAATGTTTATGATCTCATAAACTCTTAAAATGTTTATGATGAAGTACTGAAGTTTTATTGGTAGCATGGTATAAAAATTGATATGTCCTGTCTCGGTCCTCTTTTACTACAATAGCATTTAAAACCTATTTGAACAATAGGCACAATAAAACATTTACCTATTTCTACAAATGAGTTTGACGAAGAGTGTTTTTCAACATTCAAACTATGTTATAACGGTACATATAGCTTTGGATCTCGAGTCATAAATATTCGACAGGCAATTTTAGAAAAAAGGACGGTAACGGCATTGACACAGAGTACAATTAGTCTTTTATTCTATCTTTTATTGGTTTTATACTATTTACTTCCCTTTACCGACAACTAAATATAAACTTGGTTTTTAGAAAACAGCAGCAGTTGATAACGTGTTGTTGTTCTGTGAACTTCATGAAGTTACATATCACGAGTTTTCAATAATGCCAAAATTTTATTGTTGTAACCCCCATAAGAAGCGAGGTCATAATCGCGTAACAAAAAATGTGAGAAAAGTGCCTGGACAGTTACGTGCGTTGTGTGAAGACATTAACTTAGTTTTAGGAGAATATATATGTTCTAGTTGTCGACTAAATCTATGTCGACTTAAGAATATAGCTACAACAGGCGAAAGGGAGTTAGAAAATGTTGATGTTAGCACATCAAGAGGATCTGAAATTGATATTCCAGGATCATCATCGTCATCATCAAATGAAAATAAAGGATCTTCCACATCAACTACTTCCGCTGTATTTGTTGACCAAGAAACTGAGAGGCAAACGATTATAACAGCTGTTAATAAGGTGCTTCCAATAATCAAAGAGTCGCCAATAAAGGAAGATTTTAGCAGAGATCCAAACAAGCGTCAGAAGATTGATAAAATCCAGAAAGCGCTAAAGAGAAAGCTATTCAAAGATAGTAGTGATAGTTCGGAGGAAGAAGAAACGGTCGGCGGTACTATCATAAAAGACCTAAAGGAGAAGTTCGTGTCCGTGGCAAATTCCAGTGAAAAAGTTCGAATTCTCGCAGTACTTCCAGAGAGTTGGTCAATAAGAAAAATAATAAAAGAATTCGGAACAACTTTTTATATGGCACGTAAGGCTAAAAATCTACGTAAAGTAAAAGGATTACTTTCTTCTCCCAATTTGAAACCTGGTCAGACTTTATCAGCAGCTACAGCAACCCGTGTAGTTGATTTTTACAAAGATGATAGCATAAGCCGAATGATGCCTGGAGCAAAAGATTTTGTCTCAGTTAAGCAGGAAAATCGTCGGATACACGTACAGAAGCGATTGGTTTTGTGCAATTTAAAAGAAACGTATGAGGCTTTCAAAGAAAAATATCCCCTGGAAAAAGTAGGATTTTCTAAATTTGCGTCTTTGCGGCCAAAAGAATGCGTGTTAGCAGGATCCAGTGGTACTCATTCCGTGTGTGTATGTGTCATACACCAAAATCCCAAATTAATGTTAATGGCAGCAAAACTAGGCGAACTTGAAACGGATACAGTCGCCTTTCCTACAACTTATAAGGGAATACTAGCGATGGTAATGTGCCAACCACCTTCCACGTCTTGTCATTTACAAAACTGCAGTCTGTGTCCTGGATTTGAAGACATACAATTACGTATGGAAAAATTATTCGATGAACATTTTATAACTCAAATCGAATATAAAGAGTGGACACAAACGGATAGGTGTACCTTGCGAACATCCATTTGTACACCCGATGAATATGTTGATAGATTATTACAACAGTTGCGGCAGCTTCAAACGCATGATTTTATTGCCAGAACGCAAAGCGACTTTCTGAAAGAAAGAGAAGAAAATCTTGGTATTGATGAATTAGTAGTAATCGGAGATTTTTCCGAAAACTATTCTTTCGTAATTCAGGATGAAGTACAAAGCTATCACTGGACTAACACACAAGCGACTATTCACCCTTCTACTATATACCATCGCAGTAATAATGACACCAAAAGTGAAAATTTTGTGATAATTTCCGACTGCCTTACGCATGACACAAGTGCTGTTCATCTTTTTCAATGTCAGCTAACTTCATTCGTAAAAACAAAATTTGAAAATAGAATTGAAAAGATGTTTTACTTTTCGGATGGAGCTGCTTCCCAGTACAAAAATAAGTACAATTTTGCAAATTTAGTTTATCACCAAAGAGATTTTGGAATACAAGGTGAATGGCACTTTTTTGCTACTTCCCATGGAAAGGGCCCATGTGATGGACTTGGGGGTACAATCAAACGATTATCCAAGCATGCGAGCCTGCAAAGACCACATACTGATCAAATTACAGATCCTTTACAATTATTCCAATGGGCTAATGAGAATATAAAAAACCTTAATATAGAATACTGCACCAAAGAAGAGCACGCAAATCATACTGTCGAACTAGCAAATAGATTTCAATTAGCTGTACCCGTAAAAGGTACACGAAAGTTTCATGGATTTTTACCTCAATCTCAGACAGAGCTTATAGCCAAAACGTTTTCTTCTTCAGTGGAAAGCTCCGTTGTTCAGGTAATTCGTGCAATTCTTTAAATTCATCTTTCCTATCCTCGACTTTCTATTTTTCCCATTTTTCCTCTTTCCTAAACCTTTCCTGACGGAAGGCGATTCACCACCTTCTCGTGGTTTCCGTCGAGCAATATCATTTAAGACGTGTTATTGGCCAAGAGTGAATCAGTATACATTTTTGTTTACAAACCTTATTAGTGATGTTTACTAGATCAAGCTGTTACTATTTTTTTCTCCGTCGAACCAGAAAATGAGTTGTTTTTAATATTAAATTTAAAAACAGTTTACACTTAGTCCGGAAAAGCTGCACCGATAAACGCTTTTTCCGAGTTCTATTGTAGGTTCTGATGTTTAATAAAACTTAAATTAAATAAGCTATTGCATTATAATATTTTAGGATCTTTATTTATGTAACACACCCGAAGAAACCGATTTAAATACTAATTAAATTAGTAATTAACTAATCAGTATAAGCATATCCACATAGATGCATTTATCTTATGTACACTAGTTAAGACAGATCGCTATTATTATATGAATCGTATTATTACTAACTAAAAGGTAGCGATAGGATTGCACCGGCCGGCCGTGGGCTATGGTGCACCAACTGCTTGCAATACGCTCCATAAAAATTTCTCCTGCAAAAACTATTAAAATGTCCAGCTTGCCATTTTGCATTTAAATACAGAAATGTTCAAAGAATAGGTACAATTTTTTTCAGATTTTTAAAAATGTGACCACACCGATTGTTTTGCAATTTTAGAATATTTCGTTAAGAAAAAAATAGAAATACGTTTGGTAGCAAAAAATTATTAGGCCGTCCAAAAAGCCCGTCTTCTTGTGAGTAATTTATAAAAAAAATGTTTGTTCTAGGATAAATACTTTTCGAGATATTTATATTTCTTTAAAGACGTGCAAGCAGTGTTGACAATTTTTTTAGGTTGAATATTTCCGAAGTTCTGCGTAATATAGCAAATTGATGAATGAAAGTTATGTTCTTTAGTTGATTACTACCTCATAATTGATTTTCATCGAAATCCGTGAGATCGGCCCATTTTAGTGATCGATTTCGCATGGAATGACCCTATGGTTAAAATGCATGAAACTTCGCATTTACAGCTTCAAAACACATTGGGTTGAAATATTTCCTAGTAAACAAAACACCGACAAACAGAATCTTCTAGAATAAAATTGTCTAGACAGCCACCTGCAAAATATTGAGTTACCGCAAAAGTTTTCGTCGAAAATGTTCTAGAATAATATGCCGTAATTATCCCTCATTGACTTAATTAAGACTGAATTAAGGTGTACTATTACCGTTTTGTGTGTTTAGATACGTTATTGTATAACAAGCTCACTTGCTTCAATAAATTAACCAAACCATACAGTTTCCCGTTCTCTAAAAGTCGTGAAGTTTCGTTACGTAAAAGAAGCCTACTTGTTTTAATTCATTGTGTAAATTTCGCGGTGTTAATAAAATTAACCAAATCCCGTTCTTGTTCGTTAAAAGTTGTAGTGAAAATTCAATCTAATATTAAATTTTAAAGTTTGTTTTATGATCAACGTGTTAAAGAATAATTGGGCGGATTATTAGTTAACAATTTAAGAAGAGAATTTAAAGTATTTGAAAGTATAACCTTCTAATAACGAATTTCAGTTAAGGATAAAATTTGAAATTAATGATTAAAATACTGGAATTACTGCAGTTTAAGAGTTTTAGTATGTCAATTAGTGCCGAATTATTATAGAAATAATTTTTTTGTGACATCATTCAAGAAATTTCAGCTCATCGTTGCAGCATCTTTACCAAAATTCAAAGTTTTAAAGTTTAGTGAATACGACCTTTCCATTGTGAGGTGTTGTTTGCGACGTTTTGAATAATTGTAAAATCCTAGTCCGCATTAAAGACATTAAGGATATTTGGTTGATGAATTTTCTTATTTTGTTAAAGCTGAACTAAGTTGGATAATTATTTATGTATTACTTTTTTTGATTACTATTTGCATGAGAATATTTTCCCCTTCGCTAAGAATTCTTACATAGGGTATTTTTTAAATTAAATTTACAATTGTGTCTTAAATGAAAACTTCTCATTTTTTATTTTTTATTTATAAATAAACTTCTGTTTGAATTTAACCATACTGAATGATAATGGACCTAGCATTGATTGAAATTATTTAATAATTTAATTTGTGTTAACGTCAATTAGACTAATGTTAAATTAGTTTTTTAAATCTATAATCAACTTAATCTAGCCATTTGTTATTTGGAGGTGTGATAGAATAATTTCAAATAACTGGATCCCATTTTTCCTTTTTTGTGTCTTTAAGCCTATATCCCTTTCTTTTATAATTAGTGGGCTATGGAAACAATACCCGTGACCTGAACTTAAATTTGCTATGTAGAGATCTCAAGGCGAGGCAATCTTGAGTTGTACAGTAAATATCAAATATTTTGTGTTGTACAGTTTTGAGTAAGAAGTTAAGGTAATCTGTTTAGTTCTGAGGAAAAATAACTAGCTTTTCAATCTTCATAGTTTTTCTTCATCTTCATAGTACTTATTTTTTTTTTTTTGTTTATTGTTTCCAGCCTTATTTTGTGGAACTCCATAATCATGAAATAAATAAAGATTATTAAAAGTTTCACAGTTTTATTAAAATATACCTGACAATATTGTTTCGACAGCTATGCTGTCATTATCAAAGGTAATATAATTATAAACAAACACGTCGCTAAGGTAGATACAAAATAGGTAACTAGATAAAATAATAATAATAATAAAAATTAATAATAAAAATCATAATTAAACATCTAATACTTCCAGTAACGGAGAATTACTGAGCTCAAGTTGTTCATTCATTAAAGGTACCCTGAGTTTGTGTTTGTATATCTCAAAGGCTTCTAAAATGTCTAATTTGCGTTTGTTATTACAAAAATGTAGGAATTTAATATTATTTTGAGGAGTCATTGTGTGATTTTGTTCTAAAAGGTGTTTGGCGTAATTCGATTTTTCAGGATGTTTATTTTTGTAATGACGTACGTGTTCTTTATATCTTATGTCAAAATTTCGAAGTGTTTGTCCAATATATACCGAACTACAAAAAGAACAATTTAAACGGTAAATGCCCGATTTCATGATATCATGTGTTCTGTCTTTAGCATTAAATAAAAATGAAAAAGTGTTAGTGTTGGTTTTAAATGTTATTTTATAATTGTTGGTTTTTCTTAGTATATGTGCAATTTTTTCTGATATTTTGCCAAAATATGGTATAGATATGTAATTTGTGTCTTCTGTTTGATTGTCAATGGGATATATTCTTTTGATAGCTAACCTATAATCTTTTTGTTTAATTAAAGTGTCAATCATGTTCGGATTATAATGATTTGCATGTGCTAGTTGTTTAATGGTTGATATCTCTTTGCTAAAATCTGATTTTGTTAGTGGAATAGTTAAAGCTCTGTGTACTAATGATCTGTATGCTGCTATTTTATGTGTATTGTGGTGACAAGATTCATTTGGTATTGTTATATCTGTTTGTGTTGGTTTTCTGTATATGGAAAATTCAAAAAGATTGTCTGCGTTAATCTTGATATTTAAGTCTAGAAAGTTTATAGCCCTGTTTTGTTCTGTTTCTAGTGTAAATTTTATATTAGGATGGATATTGTTTATAAGAATTAAAAATTCATTGATAACCTCAAAAGAACTGTCAAAACAAGCTAAAATGTCATCAACATAACGAAACCAGAAGATAATGTGTTTAGAGAGGTTTAATTCAAATATTCGATCTTCAAACTTGTCCATAAATATGTTAGCTAATAGAGGACTTAGAGAATTACCCATAGGTAAACCATCCTTTTGTAAATAAATTATGTTATTAAAAGTGAAATAATTTTGACTTATACAAAGGTCAAATAATTGAATTAACTCTAACCTTTTAACTAATTCTATATTACTATTGATCAAGAAACTATCTAATAGAGGAATACATTCTTGTGGGGGTATTCTGGAGAACATGTTGCAAATATCAAAACTAACAAGTTTTGAATGTGGTGGAAGATGTATGTTTTGCAGCTTATCTACTAATTCTAATGAATTTCTAACAGAGTATTTCGATTTGTAACCTATCGTGTTAATAATCTGGTTCAGTTTTTTGGATAAAATGTGATTAGGTGCATTGATGTATGATACAACTGGTCTTATTGGCATATTCTGTTTGTGGGTCTTCACTAATCCATACAGTTTAGGAATTTGTGGGTTTTTATTAATGATTTGTTGCTTTTCTAATTCTGAAAAGCAGATATTGCAGTTTTCTAAACCTTGTTTTATTTCTTTTTGGAATTTTGTGGTTGGGTTTTTGTTTAACGTTTCAAAATTTTCTTTATTAATAAATTCATTAACTTTTTGTATGTAAATATCTTTAGAAAGAATTACCAAAGTGCTACCCTTATCTGCTTTAACAGAAATTAGATTGTTCTCTGTGATTTTCTGTTTTATAGATTGAAGAAGTGATATGTTAGATGTGTTGTACATTTTGTCCTGTTTCAAAGACATCTCTTTTAACAAATTCGAAATTTGGAATTTTGCATAGTTATTATGATCTTTCTTAAGTATAGTTTCGCATTCAACCACACAGAAAAATAAACTTCATCGACTTGTACAACAAAAACGTACACTACAAAATAACCATAATTGTCAGAACACTGCAAACTTTTATCCTCGTTTCATAAACTTGTCAAATATAACATTCAATGACAGAGAAACACGATTTCTTAACAAAGGTTTCAAATTTTGTCCTTTTCCAAAATTTACCAACAAAATTAAAGAAATTTTGGCCGTTGAATGCGAAACTATACTTAAGAAAGATCATAATAACTATGCAAAATTCCAAATTTCGAATTTGTTAAAAGAGATGTCTTTGAAACAGGACAAAATGTACAACACATCTAACATATCACTTCTTCAATCTATAAAACAGAAAATCACAGAGAACAATCTAATTTCTGTTAAAGCAGATAAGGGTAGCACTTTGGTAATTCTTTCTAAAGATATTTACATACAAAAAGTTAATGAATTTATTAATAAAGAAAATTTTGAAACGTTAAACAAAAACCCAACCACAAAATTCCAAAAAGAAATAAAACAAGGTTTAGAAAACTGCAATATCTGCTTTTCAGAATTAGAAAAGCAACAAATCATTAATAAAAACCCACAAATTCCTAAACTGTATGGATTAGTGAAGACCCACAAACAGAATATGCCAATAAGACCAGTTGTATCATACATCAATGCACCTAATCACATTTTATCCAAAAAACTGAACCAGATTATTAACACGATAGGTTACAAATCGAAATACTCTGTTAGAAATTCATTAGAATTAGTAGATAAGCTGCAAAACATACATCTTCCACCACATTCAAAACTTGTTAGTTTTGATATTTGCAACATGTTCTCCAGAATACCCCCACAAGAATGTATTCCTCTATTAGATAGTTTCTTGATCAATAGTAATATAGAATTAGTTAAAAGGTTAGAGTTAATTCAATTATTTGACCTTTGTATAAGTCAAAATTATTTCACTTTTAATAACATAATTTATTTACAAAAGGATGGTTTACCTATGGGTAATTCTCTAAGTCCTCTATTAGCTAACATATTTATGGACAAGTTTGAAGATCGAATATTTGAATTAAACCTCTCTAAACACATTATCTTCTGGTTTCGTTATGTTGATGACATTTTAGCTTGTTTTGACAGTTCTTTTGAGGTTATCAATGAATTTTTAATTCTTATAAACAATATCCATCCTAATATAAAATTTACACTAGAAACAGAACAAAACAGGGCTATAAACTTTCTAGACTTAAATATCAAGATTAACGCAGACAATGTTTTTGAATTTTCCATATACAGAAAACCAACACAAACAGATATAACAATACCAAATGAATCTTGTCACCACAATACACATAAAATAGCAGCATACAGATCATTAGTACACAGAGCTTTAACTATTCCACTAACAAAATCAGATTTTAGCAAAGAGATATCAACCATTAAACAACTAGCACATGCAAATCATTATAATCCGAACATGATTGACACTTTAATTAAACAAAAAGATTATAGGTTAGCTATCAAAAGAATATATCCCATTGACAATCAAACAGAAGACACAAATTACATATCTATACCATATTTTGGCAAAATATCAGAAAAAATTGCACATATACTAAGAAAAACCAACAATTATAAAATAACATTTAAAACCAACACTAACACTTTTTCATTTTTATTTAATGCTAAAGACAGAACACATGATATCATGAAATCGGGCATTTACCGTTTAAATTGTTCTTTTTGTAGTTCGGTATATATTGGACAAACACTTCGAAATTTTGACATAAGATATAAAGAACACGTACGTCATTACAAAAATAAACATCCTGAAAAATCGAATTACGCCAAACACCTTTTAGAACAAAATCACACAATGACTCCTCAAAATAATATTAAATTCCTACATTTTTGTAATAACAAACGCAAATTAGACATTTTAGAAGCCTTTGAGATATACAAACACAAACTCAGGGTACCTTTAATGAATGAACAACTTGAGCTCAGTAATTCTCCGTTACTGGAAGTATTAGATGTTTAATTATGATTTTTATTATTAATTTTTATTATTATTATTATTTTATCTAGTTACCTATTTTGTATCTACCTTAGCGACGTGTTTGTTTATAATTATATTACCTTTGATAATGACAGCATAGCTGTCGAAACAATATTGTCAGGTATATTTTAATAAAACTGTGAAACTTTTAATAATCTTTATTTATTTCATTCATAGTACTTAATTCAGTAATCGAATGGCAGGACGAAAATTATTTTTCACTGTCCAACCTGCATGACAAAATTTACGTTAGTACCCAGAGGGACCCAGGTTTTCAGTTAAATATAATTTGCAGGTAATATTTGCATTAGTAAGCTCAGCTTTTCCTGATTCTCTATTATCCGTGTTCAATTGTTAGCCGCTACCTCTAAGGGTTAAGTCCCGTCAATTTTAAGGTATAATGAGACAACTCTTATGATGATGTACCTTAGAATTTCCAAAGCAGGAGAGCGACCTGTGTAGACAAATATCGCCTTTTAACTAGAAGGACGAACTCATCTAATCGCCAGGGTCGACCGAATATGTTTGATCTGATCTATACTCGGGACATTGAATAGATATAGTTAAAAAAATCAAGGCAGCACAGATTGTTCTGATTGGTTTTATGCGAAAGTTAAATTTACAATAGAACATTTTTGCATATGAATTGTTAATACGTTATAAATGATGTCACTTCGAGAAATTTATGATAGTATAAATAATAACCATACATTTTAAAAAATTGCATTTTATTAATTTAATAAAAAAGCTCGCGAGTGCTATGTGTTTACACATATTATAATATATAATAAATATTTTTTACAATAAAACAAAGAAATTACATACAAACATACTATATATACGTATGTAACACAAAATGTTTTATACAAAATAGAAAATGCAGATTCCAAAATACCAAATACATAAAAATATACGATATGCAAAATATAGAACTGTAACTGAAATTACTAAACACTGTAATTTAAATATGGTGTTTTCTCGAGCTAATTCACCTTTAATTTGCGCCCATATTAACTCAATTTGTTTCAACTCGCAGTGGTAAGGTGGCAACCTCAGAACAGTTCTGTTGCTTTCCTGTGTTAATTCGTCGATTACGTTAGCACTGTGTTTAGGTGCAGGCTGTTTTACTAAAGATAACAATTCAGCTCTCACCATATTGACTTCGTAGGGGATAGTTTTTTTTCTGCAGCCAGTTATGTATGTCAGCTTTCCTTGTGTTGCTAGACGAAAATTTTTCAATTTTTCTTGTGTGATAACTTTAGTTATTCAAGACGATGACGCGACCTTCTTCAAGACTGAGGAAAATATTTTAAACCATTGTTCAAATGTATCTGCGTTCATTTCTTCATGGTAGTCATTTGTTTTCTTGGATTTCAATAACAGTAATCCATTATCTACAAAACCGTCATCAGATCCTGTATGAAGGGTGATGAGCCGCTTTCCTTTCCCCGATGGATTTCTCAAGCCAGTCGATAACCCTCTTAAAAATGCATCTCGTGGATTTGTTATGGACATTTCAGCCCACACTTTTTTTACAGTGTGACCCGCATTAACCCACGTTTCATCTAAATAATAGATTTTCTTCCCATCTCGGAATTTCGTGATGTCGCAAAGATATCGTCTTCTCCATGAAATGATATCATCTTTCTCTTTCAAAATGCTGTTTCTAGATCTTGCTGTGAAACTACAACAATCTTTTTTAGATACCGTAAAAAGTAATTGTTTTAATTACCTAAAGTTAATTTCTTTTAAAAGTTTTCTTAAAGTAGACCGTTTAAAATTGGGAATATCTTCATTTTCATTTAATTTCATTAAAACTTTGTCGTGAGTGGGAGGTTCATTTAAAAGAAAAAACTATGAACAAGCTTTCTAATGCCATTTTTGTCTTCTTCGGAAACATTGTCCAAAATAGCTCTTGGTCTATGATACGCCTTAGAAGCATCAAAATAATCAGGATGTTGCTTGTGCTCACGAAGCATGTGGTGAACAGTAATTCCTAAAATTATAGTAAATAAGCAGTTGGATTGGAAGGTAAATTAAAACATTACCTATCAATCTAGCACCATTTTCCACTTTTTCGTGTTTTTTCACTGAGGATGCTGCTCTTCACACACTTTACAAGCGTTCATAATTGTTTGTTTCACCTCTATAGAAAAGTGCTTTTTTGGCCGTTTTTTTGATGGCGAAAACTGAATATTGTTGACGTTTTCATCATCCATTTTAATTAATAATTTTGCAGTATGGAAAATTCTACAAATTAATCAACTCATTATTATTATTAACTTTTCATATAATTGTAACTTACTTATTGATTACAGTTCGTGTATTAAATAGTGCGAGTCTTAATAAAGGCTTGTACCAAATATGTAACACAGTTGGAAGAACTGACGGAACTTTCAAAACAACTGACGTAAACGCATGCGCAACAAGCTGGAGTTTGCCGTTTGTGTTTGTATGTGTAAATGAGACTTTTATCGAGTACCGCCCCATTTATTTCAACCAATGGATATTCAAGTTTCAAGTTGCATCTGAATGTCTCTGGGTTTTCATTACTATATCTGTTGGGTAAACGGAGATTAGACAGGGAGAAGATATTCGGTGGTTTACCATCACAATACTCTGCTGACAGTACTCTAATATTTAGGAGCTCTGCAAAGAGATACTAACCAAGTGTAAAGAAACTATATCCTAGTAGTTCGGAATCATGGGACCTCCCTTGCACCAACTAAATGGACATGAATGTCCATACTACTACTACATACTACGGCAAAGAAATAACCAACCACAGAATCTCTACGGCAACATCAACGCGGTGCGAAACACACAACCAACCGGTACAGCCCGATAACTCGTTGTCAAAAAATTGTTGAGAGTGAACTTTCGTTAGGCCATGTAATTATCAAAATTAAGCACGTTGCTAAACGGCCCCTCAACAAGTGCAATTAAAGCATGTATATAATCAGTGTAATAACTACTTCCATACCCTTGCTAGTCTTAGTCAGCACCAAAGACGTATGCAGCTTATACAATACAATGTTCACGCAGCTGCTGTGGCAGATACGACCCCGACTCACAAGTCCTCTACTCTAGAAATAAACGACATGACCTCTGAAGAGGCTAGATACCTTCATATAAACCAACATCTGGATTTTTGCCAAAACGATTAAAGTAATAAATGTCAGAGGAGAAAGGAACCATACAGAACTTTAGTAACTTAGTGCAAAGATTATTACCAGGAAGCGGCTCAAGATTTCCCCCCATATCAAGAGTTAGCTAGAAATTATCTACTAATGCATCGTCAGACTCGGGCGATATATGCAGAAATCCGTACATTCCATAACAATTATCGCCACTAAATTTATTAAGATAATTAATAATTGCTATATGTTCCTAATTTAACTGTTAACTATTAAGGTGTGGGCTATATGATAAAACAAATCGACATACCACGACTGAAAGCCAAAAGTGTAACCATTAAAATTCCTCACGAGTGAACGTTAAAGTGTATAGCCATGTAAGTTCACTTAGTTATTTAATAAAATAAGTTGAATGCTTCCAAAGCTTTACTATTGACTCTACTTACCAACAACTCAAATTTTTTTACCACGGCTGATATATCCACAGTCCGGCTGAGACAAGTTCTCATTAAAATTCCTTTCGAGCATGGGAATATTGAAAGGTTGATTGATTCAACTGGTACTATGGTTGCCTAATGGTGCCAGTTTGTTTGAGTTTAAAATTAAATAACTTTAAATAAATTATTTAATTATCGTTAATTTTCCCCAATACCAGAACGTAATATATTGGTTCTACGCTCTAAGTCATGAAAATATGTCGTCAGACGAATGTCAACCTGATTGGCAACTATTGAAAGGGGTTTAAGTGAGTTTCGGCGCCAAACATTTTTACGCCGTAAATTATTACTTTCTACGGAAATGTTTAACATGTTACTATTTTAATGCCTTCTGGGGACTTTAGGGGGCGTTGTAAATAACTTTTAAACTTTATCAAGAGAAGAACAAGGTCATCACATGTAATTGTATATTAAATAATAAGAATAAAACTACGTTAATATAATAATTAGCAATAAAGTCGTAGCATGTTACAGTACATTTTTATTAACGAGATTCAGCTTGCGCATTTTTCATACTGTACTATGATTAGAAACAAAAACAGGTCCTACTAGTTACGCTATGAGTCATACAATTAGTGACCTCGACATTTGGTTTTGTTTTCATAACATGTTTTGTATTATAATACATTACTAACAAATACAGAGAAGGAAAGCCACTTTTAAAATAATATGTTAAATTTACAATTTTATTCTAATTCTTTCTCATTAAACCGACGTTTATTGATTTTAACCTTAAATTAAAGAACATGTTTTAATTTTAAGAGAGAACTGAAATAATAATAATTAATGTTCTAATTAATTAATCTAAATTCTTTGTAATATCAACATATTGTTTCTTATAACAACTGAAATATATCTTAATATCGTATATTCCAGTAAAACGTCTGTAAACAGTTTAGTTAGCTTTTAAGAATACACGATTACATAAATATATCACAAGAAGTAAAGCAATATGGCAATTTTACAAGCTAGGTCTATCCAAAGATACTAGTTGTTATTATTGTATAAGAAATATGATTAGTAGCAGCAGATTTTAAGTTATTAAGTGCCAAAATTGTTTAATTTTCTTTAAGTACTTAATGCATTAAAAAAATTTCAAATATATTAAATTGTAAACAAAACAAGTAAATATAAAAATAATATATATCGGTAAGTAAGCCTATTGCAATAAAAATTACAATAGCAGTTATTATAATAATATATTTAGTAGTTTCTATAAATCAAAAAGGGAAAACGGAAATTATTCAGATATCTGTTTATTAAAATACAAAATGGATGTCCTATATAATACAGTCTCATATAAATGATCTAAAAAAATAATACGTTGACGTACAGAATTACGATACAACCCAGCGTTAGTGTGTGTTTGAACAGTGATCTAGTCAGATCCCTGACCTCACCACGAGCTAGTCGCCAGCTAGTAGAATTAATGGCGGTGTATTAATTAACTACAGTTGTTCACCGATTTCTCAATTAACAATTCATTCAGTAAACGGGTAACAATTTGTTGGATTGAAGATAATTTCTTGTCACTAATCCCTCCTCGAGATAGAGAATGTAGTTTTGGTAGATACATTTTCCACATTTCCAGCTCTATATTTATATTAGTCAAGATAAATATCAACGAATTTCATTATATAGGCCAATACAAAATAAATATATATAGGTTTATTTCACCATTTCTTAATTTATCTATTCAAGAAATTTAAAATGGGTTACAATTTCTTTTGTTGTAAAAATGCTTTCAAGTCATAAATCTCTCCGTGAGAAAATTTCTACACAGCTGCAACTGTTTTTCATTTTTAATATAATTTGTTTTATGGAGAGAATACATTAAAGTTAGGAACCTCTGTACTTGATTGTTTCTCGGAAACCGCATTACTTTCTAAGTCAAATTTATTTTCTGCAGTAGTGCCAGAAAAACACAAGTAGTCTTTCAAAACTCGACGTTTATATATGAAAACATTTAAAGTTCATTTCACCACCTGGAGCTCTTTATATAAAATAATGGCTTTGTTTTCTCAAATGTGTAAAATTCATTCAGATACTAGTTAAAGTTGCTAATATATGTGACTATTTTTAAATTGACATCCTTTGTAAACAGGTTAGTTTTCCTAGTTCTGTTAATGCCATCTTTTACGTTAGATATAGCAATGTAGTAAATCAAATTCAAATTTCAATCAAAAAAACATTAGAATCCTTTAAAATTGTTCTATTACAACACCGAGTAGTATAACGTTGAAAAGGTCGCATCCAGTAAGTTAAAAATATGTAACAGGCTAGCATAATACCCGTTGAAAAATCAACGGACCTTTTCTGGTCATGTCACTCGTCTGGTCTATCCACGAAGTAAGAAAACAGTTCTACTTTAAAAGTCAATTTTTGGGATAATTTTTTGACCAACACTCTCCCACCTATTTTAGTAGTCCTTAACCCCTATCGTAAACAATTACCAGTTTATATGCATGCATAGTTAAGCATATTGTTGAGTAACCTTGGCGGACAAACGAATATACGGACCAACGAACGGACATGATTCCTTAATTAAATATTTCGTGGTATACAAGATTTGTCAGAACCTCTTCCATTTTGATTCCTCTTCTTCTTTCTCTCTATCATTTTTCTTCCTCTCCCTATCAACCGCTTTATTTCCAATCTTTCAACATCTATTTCTCTTATCTTCCAACCTTTCTTTTTCGATTTGTAATCTTTCTCTCTCGCATTTTTCTCCCTCTCCTCTTTATTGCCGACCTTTGCACGTCAATTTCTGTTATCTTCTAACCTTTTCTTTTTCGATTCCTTATTTTCTTTCTCTGTAGCATTTTTCTCCTTTCCCTAGTCAGCCTCTTTATTTTCGACCTTCGTATGTCTATCTCTATTATCCTCCAACCTTTTCTTTTTTAATTCCTCACTATCTTTATCCCCCGACTTGTCTCTTTCTTTATTGCAATCGATCTTCTCTTGGGCTAGACTCTTCTTTGTCTCTCCATCTCACTTTCTGACTTTTGCCCCTAATTGTTGTTGATTTCTTTTTTTGTGCTTCTTTCAAACAGATTATCCGTCTTCTAAACCTTTTCGACGTAGTGTTTCAATTTCCTCCAGCACATCAAAGTGGCCCTCTGAGAGTCTCCCTGAGAAAAGTAGCCTTTTTGTATGGAGGTCAACTTGAACCTGAGGTGCAGTCTGATAGAAGAGGCTGTCGTCCCTCCACACTTTCAAATACAAATGGGAAGATTTGGGTAGCTGCAATAACTTCACACACCGAGCCATAAGTCCCACCGATGCCCATCTCTGCCCGGTATTCGGTAGGAGTTAGGTAATTATCACCGCCGGGAGTCGAACTAAGGACCTCAAACTCTTCCCAGTTCTTGCACACGTGGACGACAATGAGGTCCCTTACCACCTCGTGCACTGTCTAACTGTTAAACACACAGTGTGCGATAGCTCTAAATAGACAGTTCTTATGGCCACTTATTGACACAATGCGATGGGATACTTTACCGTCTTCTATTGTCAGTTTCTCCATTGTAAAAATCAAATATTAACAACTCCGTAACAAAGTTTGCTAAATCCAAATCCGAAGTAACAAACAAAATTCAGGTGAAAACGAACATTCCAAATCAAAAACCAAGTTCAAGCCAATTCCGTAAGTAAGTTTCCTAAATGCAAATCCGAAGTAAAACGGTCAAAATAAACTCGCCCGATGTTACGTCGCTCCTTAAATATGAACAGAACAACGCTCCTCGAAAGAAGTGTCGCCTCGTAGCTCAGGATGTGCTACCCAATGAAATTTCTATTTTCTTTAATAATAATGTCAATAGGATCATAACATGTAATATTGTAACTATAATTTAAAATAATCACGTTTGATTCATAATTACTAATAAGCCTCAAACTTTTTTTTGCTCAAGTAAATGCTATGAAAACACATAAGTTGGCCATTTTTCTAAATAACTTTAAAGAAATGGCAGGTGTATTCAAAGAGAATGCATAATATACGAGGGTGGTTCAAATATAAACCGGAATTTTGCTGTAAAAAATTTTATTATTAAGTTACAGAGCTGAAATGTTTTACAGTTCTTCTAGATAGTCTCCGTCACACTCTACACACTTTTGCCATCTCTCCGGAAGCTTTAGGATGCCTTTTTCGTAAAAATCTTTCGGCTTGTCACGTAACCATTCGCGCACGAAAGATTCTACCTTCGCATTGCTTTTGAATCGCTGTCCGCCAAGTGCCTCTTTCAATGGACCGAATAAATAATAGTCGCATGGCGACAAATCGGGACTATAAGGAGGGTGTTCCAGTGTTTCCCAACCCAATTCGTGCAATGTTTCCATCGTAAGCCGAGCTGTATGCGGTCTGGCGTTGTCTTGCAGCAATATCGCAGTTCGGATTGGAATCTCGCGTCGTTTCGATCTGTAGGCAGGTTTCACCGTGTGTTTTAGAAGGTTACTATAATACTGCGCGTTCACAGTTCGTTGTTCAGTGAGAAAATCGACCGCAATTACTCCTCTCATGTCCCAAAACACGGTACACAACACCTTTCCCGCTGACAGTGTAACCTTCGCTTTAACTGGCGCGCCCTCCTCTTGCTTCCTCCACTCCATAGACGCGCGTTTACTCTCCGGAGTATAGTAGTGCACCCAAGTCTCGTCTGTGGTGAATATGCGCTAAATTGTCTCCTTCGTCTGCATATCGCTGCAGGAGACGCGTGCAAACTTCCCAGCGTGTGAATTTCTGGTCAAAATTCAAAAGTCTTGGCACCCATCTGGCTGATATTTTGCGGTAACCGAGCCGTTCATGAATTATTTGCTCAATACTGCCTATGCTGATGCCCACTTGTGCAGCCATATCGCGTACAGTAATGCGTCGGTCTCCCAAAATGAGTTTTTCTACAGCGCGGACGTTCTCATCGGTAACGCTTGTTTTGGGGCGCCGCGCATGTGGCAAGTTTGCCACCACTTCTCGGCCATTTCGAAAAGCGGAACACCAATCATACACTTGAGTCTTGGAGAGGCACTCATTCCCGAACTGCTCGAGCAATTTCCGATAAATTTCCGCGGTTTTTACATTATCTTTGACCAAAAAACGAATAATAATGCGTTGCGCAACAGACACTGGTACGTCCTTCTCACTCATGGCTACAACTACACTGACAAGCGAAATTACGCGGTCCCAGCTGTTCTCTACGCTTTGTAACAGACCAATCTAACATCCAGTACAGCCACTTTAACGACACTAACTTCTTCGCGCGTTTATTGAAAAATTCCGGTTTATATTTGAACCACCCTCGTAGTTATTTTAATTATCTATGTAATTTTTTATTATGTTATGTACTTTATATTAGCATAATATTCTTTGGAAAATCAACGGCGGGCGTGTGGAAGAACCGCAGCTAAAAACACGCCATCGCTGGCAATCAGCGTGCCCCCATTAACTTTGTAGTTTTTGTAACATTTTCAACAAAAAGCATGACAAAACGTTGGTGGTTAAACAAATGGTTTAAATAAAAACTGGAATTTATTATGGGTTTAAGTGAGCGCAGTTAGTGTAAAATACCCGAGAATTCATTTTTAAAAAATATTCCCAGATCATAAACTAGGAATCGAGAATATATTGTTAAAGCACTTTACATTTACAAAAATAAGTATATCCGAAATAAGGAGGATCCCAAAAGTTCCTAAATATTCATAATACGTTCAAATATTCTCCAATTTTCTCCAGAAAACTTTTTCTAGAGTTTGCATTGTAGTTAATCTTCTCGTTGAAAGGTATAGCGAAAAAGATAAAGATAAGAGAGCTCAAACTGGGCTTGGACTACTCATACATACTGTCATGATATTTATTTAATGAGTGATTAGAAAATATAGACATCGCTATGCAGAACAATGTTATTTGGGTTGCATACATTTTAATTAATATAATTTAAATAGGTTTCGTTTTCTAAACGAAACACTTTATAACACACTAAATAGAAAAAAGATAAATTTTACCTTAATTTTGGTAAATTTTCTTGGTCAGCCGGCGATTATCTATCGTTACATGATCTTTGTAGATAAATAAGTATTAAAACATTTTCAAGGTTTGTTTTGGCATGAAACAAACAAGGTGCATGTTAGTGAAGATGTATGTAAAGATTTATTACCTTACTTGCAAGTTTAATTTGTAAAATAATACAAAAATTTCTCGAGACCTAACGATAGGTATAGGTAGTTTCATAATAATTTTGTTATTTTTTAATATTAAAAATTCTGTGGGCTTATATATTTCGTTATGATGTTGTCATGTAGTTCCTTGGACAGAACTGAGACATATAGGTAAATGTTGGGATGATTTCTACTAGAAGATCTATTATGTGTTTAAAAAATATATTTCTGCGTTTTACTTTGATGATCTGAAAACATGTAATTTAGTAGTTGTTTAATATTTTGGATGTCTAAAAAGTTGTAATTATTGTTCAATATGATATAAGGATAGAATTTGTAACAAGAAAAGGAGCTAACAAAGTGTTTTTTATTATTTACAATTATTATTTACAATAATTTACAATTATTTCAAATTTTAATAAAATTTCAATGCATTGTAAAATTGATTTGGTTGACTTTCTCTCCTGAGTTTATTTTTAAGTGTCAACGAATGTTTTGCATATCATTAAATAGAGAAGTTTTTTTCTATCTATCTATAATATGTGTTTAAACAATTAAGTTAGTTAAAAATAACAATGTGGTTATGTAGATTTAGTTACAATTTTATTCAATTGTTTTACACTAAGATTTATTAGAAATTACTAGCAAAGTAATCAATTTCTTTTGTTTCTTGAAAACATATAAATTGAGCTGGAAATCTGGTGATGCTCTCTCTAAAAAATGTAGTTGTCCAAACCACGCGTATATGTGCAGAGCAAA
Organism: Agrypnus murinus; assembly: GCA_929113105.1. Taxonomy (NCBI): domain Eukaryota; kingdom Metazoa; phylum Arthropoda; class Insecta; order Coleoptera; family Elateridae; genus Agrypnus; species Agrypnus murinus. Next base: position 91,348,100 of record OV816026.1, read on the forward strand.
ATATAGAAAATTTGAAGGTTATGTTATGAGTAGAAATGTTTAAGTTAACCAAACGTCAAAAATTTGAGATTATATTTATTTGTTATGTCAAAATATTTTTGAATCATTATAGTTTGTTATGTAAGTAGTGTAAATAATAACAATAAACAATTTCAATTAAATAAATAAACAGTGCTATGAAGTTAATTCGTGAATTAGTTTTTTTGTGTAAAGAGAATTTTCTTATGCTAAAGATTGATAATGGTCTTTGGAATTGGGATGGAATTTGGGAATTAATAATTTTATAAATTTAAATGGATTTACCTATGTCCGAAATACAGCTGGTTTTTATAATTTCTACTTTCAACCAGTTTGATCTTGAATCATATAGAAGCAGGAAATTTTACAAATTAATACTAATTTCAGTAGGTAATATTAAAAGGCGCCCATAATTTTTGTAACTAATGTAAGGTGTTGTAACAAATTTAATAATACAAATAATAGAGACATTAATTTTAAAGATAAAAATAATTATACTTTTTAGAATTAATTTTTCTTTTAGTTGCGATATCCAAACGTAGTTTTAATTTTTTCATAGCATTTAAATTCTAATTTTATTTGTTTATTTTTTGTGTTGTGTTAAATAAATTTTATCATTTAAATATTTAAAAAATAACCTTTGGTGTATTTATTTTATTTGTGTGTATAGTTAATAATGTTTTATAAATCCATATTCATTCATAGCGGTACCCGCCTGGTAGGGTGTCAATTATGACCAGAGAGTAGGTTCACAATTAATTTAATTTAATAATAGCCGGAGTATTTTTTTATGGTAAAGGTAGGTGGTTTATATTTTGCATATATCTTCATTGTACTTTTACAGAAGTCTGTTTCATATATGTGAAATCAATTTAATTTTTTTATCAACAACATCTAACCTTCTATAGAACAACGGTTTAGATATTATTATATTATTATCCCCCCCCTCGAATAACATAGTAATACATAAAAGATCATATCGAAGAAATAAGACTTATAAGCGAAAAGTTACTACACACAATATATTAAACTGTGACACCAACAAACCTAAAGAAGTCAAGCAAATGCTTTTTGATAATCTACAAGAAGTGCCTGAGAAGCACCCACAGATGAAAAGGTATTTGTGTCGAGCGATCAAAATACTAGAATAGGTACTTCGTTATCCCAGGGGTACTGTAAAGATTCAATGACAAAGCATTGAAACGATAATGGTACAGCATTAATATGTGTGCAACAGAGCTACGAATTAAATAAGAATACCTGATTTCTCCACATCATGCGGTATAAGTATACATGATCAAATTCTAGAGAACAAAAACTATACTGTTATCTAGACGGGTCCACAACACGTAGCGGTAGGCACTCAAACATTTGAGTGGATATCTCAGTAATGCATAATCAAAAATATGCTGCCGAAGTATCCCCGAAAATTCCGAAATTCAATTACTAATAAATCGAAGTACAGTTAGTATTTGTATAAGAAATGAGAAAAATATACAAAAAGGAAAAGAAAGACCTACTAGAAGCAACTAGTAGTAGCTACTAGACGGTCTTGAAGGATAAACTGTCGACCAAATGACGATCGCATAGGCAAAGTACCATCGGGCAACAATCCATTAAGAAATTTTTCATATTGAAATAATTTAAATATGGTAGATATAGTGATTCTGACAAACCTGCGGAAATTTCCACGCACAAATTGGTTTTGTAACCAATTCAAAAATATCTGAAGTAAAATGCTCCAAAACACCTAAAACAAATTGAATAAATATATAGCAAAGCAATATATAGCAAATTACGGTTAAACCCACCTAAAAGCGTTTTCTAACACAACGACCAAAGAAAACCCTAATGTTATAAAGCGATGTACTCAAAAAAGTCGATCTTCAGAGATTAGAAAGTACAAGATAACTAATCTTAAGTTAATTTTTTTTTCTCAGGAAGGTGTACATTGTAAGTAAGCAATCATTTTATTCAGCGAGCGAAAAATGCAGAATACTTATATTACAATAAGAGACGTTGCATGTTTGCAAAACATTCTGCTTAGAATTGTAATTTTAATGATTAGCAAGGTCTTATTGTTAACTCTATATTAATATATATTAACCTCCAAAAGTGAATTAAGCCCTTAATAAAGAGTAGAAAATTACAACGTGTGGCAAAATAGAGTTTAAATAAGTAATGATGTTATTAGCTCACGTATATCGAAGCGAAACCTTTGAACTAAGCGTATCTCGAAGCGTACGATTATCATTCAACAGGTAACTAAAACTTTAATCGTAATGGTTGAAAGAAAATATTGGATTTTCCTTCTTAAATTTCTGTATTACTATTCTGCTTTTTCTTTCATAAGCTTTTAGCAAAACTGTACAGTTAATATGTATAGTTATTATTTTGAATACTAAGTATTTATTCTTACTTACTTCAACCTGCAAATACAAAACAACGTAAGTTATGGTTATTAAAATGCAAGAAAATCTGTACTGTGTTCCCTATATGGACGCTAGATACTAGCCTTACATTTCTCTTGGGTAGTAACCAAAACATGAAGCACCTACAGTGTAGGTTTTTCTTAGAAATGAGCGAAACTTATCTGACAGTTCATATATTTTAAAAAACAATATCAGACAGAAAAAGTAGGTTAAGTATTTCTAGTATTAATGTTCATTTCAGATGAGACGGAATAAATAAATTCCTCCAGAATATCCGCAAAAGTTTCCAAATTTAATTAAGGCTTGTCTCAGAAAGCTTTGCACGGTTTTTGTACGCATGAATGTTTATTTAAAATAACTACCATATTTTTGTTAAAAAATAGGTGTGATTAGTAATGCATATGCTTAATTGAATACCACTTTCTGGTGGCTGAACCTGCTCACTCTCAAGTACGAGTTTAAAAAGAGGTGCGTTGAGAAGTTTTGCACGTTTCCACTAAAAATCCCTAATAATGGATGGTGAATCTATTTTAAGTTTGACTTTGCTATTCTACTAAGTCTACGAGTCTATATAGTAGTCGACAACGAGAATGTACTAGATAATCTGAGACAAATTGCAACAGAATTTAGATAATGGTACAGGTAAAGCACTACAAAGTGGTTAGAGTACCATAATATCCATTTTTTCCTCTAACCATCAACCAGAACTTTGAAGAACCCTCCTAACATACCAGAACTTTGCTGAGACATACTGGGCCCTAATAAAAAATATATTAGGAAAAAACGCAACTGCTACCAAATCGCTTCAAGAATTTTCCTCAAAGACGATAACACCAGCAAAATGGTGAAAAACCGAAGTGCGCAAAAATTGCAACAATGCAACACGTAAAACCATTTGTCATTAATAAAACCATATCATATCGACCGGTGTATTGAAAAAAAGGAATTAAAAGTCTTTCATAGCAAAGAAAGATATTTATTTGAACACTAAGTAGTAGTTCGAATAATAACTGATAGGGAAATCGATTTCGAGTGAAATACATAGCGTGTCCCATTTAAAGAATGGTTGTCAAATTTGCAGTCAAATAGAGAGTCGTGACATGTTTTCGAGGTCATGTGGTCCGTCCTCATTTCAACCAAAGGGCCCCCCAGACTATCAATTATTCTAGTATGATCTGTAACAGTATGTATCTTGTACAGTGAATGATGCAGCCTGTAGTGACCCAGTCTTGCCTCCCCTGCATCACTATGTGCAGAGGAGGGAGGTCTAGTAGAATCTCCATTGCTGCAGTGGGCGTGGTTCGCATAGCCCCTGTAATGCCCAAACAGGCAAGCCTTTGTACCGTGCCTAGTTTTAGTTTGGTGGTTTCTCGTATAACTTTGTGACACCAGACCAAAGCTGAGTATGTAAGAGAGGGTCTGACCACTCTGGTGTACAACCAGTGCACCATTCTTGGTTTTAGCCCCCATGACTTGTCGTACATCCGTCTGACAACTGCTAGAGTTGTCACCGATTTGTCGACCACTTTCTCAATATGACGGTTCCAAGTAAGTTTAGAATTGAAAACGACTCCTAGATACGTTACTTCTCCCTATGATATGGTAATTTCTTTTTAGTCAAGAAGAGAGGTTTTGGTTGTGGTTTTCCCGGAACTGACCTTGAGGCCTTCCCGTTCAGTCTACGTTCAGAGCCCTCTGCATCCGTTCCCTAATCGTGCCTGCAAATTTCCCTTCCACCAAGACAACTAGGTCATCGGCATACCATACAGAAAAGAATCCTTCGTCTTTTAAGTTCCTTAAATCAAGGTTAGTAATATAGTGTAGAAATCAATTAATAAAAGTAGTAAAATATAATTGATCTTAAAAAAATAATAAAAAAAGTAAGTAAATCAGTGTATGTTTTGTGCTATTAGTATACGTTTTGAAATTTTGAAAAGTTGAATCTCTGTCCGTCCCCCGTTAATGACCTGAAAAAGGATCAATTGCCAAAACAGGTTCTATAGATGTTTATAAGGCTCCAGAATAACCCAAGAAATATGTCTCATAGGCTGAAAAGTGTCACCCTTGATTCCTGACTCGTCGTAGGAATCGGAAGAGGAGTAGTCGGAGGTCGAATCTGGCCTCGCTAGGGAGGTTTCCAAGACCGCTTACATATACATATAGTCCTGTTGTTACTTTTTCACTAGACAGTGCTAATGTCTGATTAATTCGTGATGGAAAATAAACGGACTGACCTATAGGCTTTTTGTGTCCCATACATACTCTATGTCTATGGTACAGAACGCAGAACGAAAAAAAACTAACATCAAAGTGTTATAAGTAATCAAATTAGACGCGAGTAGTAGTTTCTACTTTTTGTGTTTTTATGATGGAATTTTTTGTTAGAATAATTAATAGCAATATGCAGTAGATATCGTATCGACTTAACTTAACCTCACATAATATACACATTTAATAACAAGGTAACAATAATTTATTGTTTTTGGTTTTTAAAGCATGCACATATATTATTTTTCCTTCCTTTTGATCTGATAAATTCTAGGATTTACGTATTTTAAAATAATTACGTGGCCGTTCCGTTTTTTGTGAACTAGTCCTTTCCTGGTATCGATCCTTCTTAATGTTAATTTTCCAAGGAATTTGTTTCATTCATTTACATAAATAAACATAAGATTTGCTTTTAGGGTTGGACTGAGAAAAAAGCTAAAGAAATACTATTATATATGTAGGTACGTAGTAGATTAAGTCACAAGAAAGCAACCTATGGGACAAGAAAGTTGTCCATTTACAAATTTCAGTAGGGTAAAACACGCAATCATTGGCACTTTAAGGAGATGGTAACGTTTTTGGGTTTAGTAACAAATCTGTGGTGCTTGTTTACGGCAATTTTGAGGTTAAAAGCGTAATATAGGAAATATTTTAGGATATAAGTGGAGTAATACCTTATAAGAATTAGTTATTTAGATTTTACAATCAATAATGGCACAAACCCCTTGATTTCCAGTGATTGGCACTATTTCTCTAATAATTGGCACTTTATTACCCATTCATTGGCCTACAAAAGGACCTAGATACAAAATATGTTTCATTCAGTATTCAGTCTAAAATACATCAAAATGTACGTGAGAAAAATATAAAAATAAATAAAAAATAAACTTTTATTGTAAAAAACACAATAGTGCAGATTAATCACAGAGCTAATCCTATTCACAACCAGAATAATATTTATGTTACCTTTACACATTATCTACAACTTTTTCTGGCATGTTTTACACAAATAATTTTCTTTTAATTCGCCTCCTTTGTTTAAACAGTAGATGTGGTAGGTACGAATGCATTTCGGACATTTTATACCGCAGTTGATGTTATAGATTTTATTCGCACACATAAAACATAACCCATCACTCACGGTTAGATTGTTGTCTTTTTACTTCTGTAAATTATTGCCAATTGTATCTTCTTCCAATAAACTTTCTATTTGACTCTGATCAGTAGTGCAGTCACTGGTAAATGTATGAGGTATCAATATATTATTTTCTGTAAACAAACCATCAGGAGTATGTTGGACAAATTCTTTAAAAACCTGTCTTACATGAGTTTGCTTATTATCATTTACTGGATAGTTTTCTCTAGCTACCTTTATCCCAGGACGTATTATTTGGCTTATCAGGGTAACTTGCTGCAAGACTTCTGAATTTACTGTAACCCTTGCATTAGTAACTCTTTTTTTTGTTAGTCCTACCAGTTTAATAGTATCTTTCTTTATTGAGGTCTTTTTAAGAAGTCTTTTCTGTTTTGCTTCTTCTTTCTTTTTTTCTTTTTCTTTAATATTTTCTTTCTCTTCTATCATTTTTTTATATGCAGATGACGTTATTACAAAGGATGCTCTTTCGGTTTCTCTTTTGCCTTTCCTCTGTGGAGTTTTCGGATTAACTAAACAATCTTCTATCTTTACTACTTCTTTTATCTTTTTAGGGGTTCCTTGATTTATCTCAAAAGCATCTCTCTTTTGATGGCCACCTTCATTTCTTACTCCTAAGATCGCCTGTAATTCTTTGAGTTCTACATTTTCATTAAAATTGTCGCAAGTTTCTTCAGGTAGTTCTTGAATATCTTTTACTGAATCTGTATATGTTGTACTTTCAGTTGCAGTATTTTGACTATACGTATTTCCATTTTGCGTAAGTGTTTCTCGAACTACTTTAGAATTTTCTTCTTCCTTTGTTTCCCTCTCAGCACTTGCCCAAGTATCTCTTTGGTGCGGTTCTTGAACAGTAGTTTGCAATACAGCTGCTTGTAGAGATTTCGTATTAAGATCTTCCCTGCTGTCCATAAATATAATTGGCATTTCTGTAATATCATGTTCTGTAAAAAAGCTGTCAGAATATGATACATCTTCCACTTGTACGAAAAAGCTTTCCAAGAAGTCGTTGTCTTTGTCTTGATACCTTTCCGTTACCAGTATTTCATACACAGTTTTTAAATATTCAAAATTTTTGCCAAGGCAATCAGTATTGTTGTCGGATTTCAGTTGCTGTAATTTAGGGATACCTACTATCATCGAAAAGTCTTCTAAATGTAATGTTTTACTATTGGTATTCTTCTTTTCACACATCTGAAGCTCCTCACAAGTTGTATTGTTTTTATTAGCTGATTTTCCCAAATACTTAGTGAAATCAATTGCAGTAGGATCCCAAGGATGTATCCCTGATGCCTTGAAACCATTTTTAATAACTCGAGCCTGTAAAGAATTCACTGCGTTGGCCAAAATAGGGGCAAAGTGTTCTTTACCCAATTTACAGAATGGATTATCTCTACGCCATTCAAGAACGCCTTTCTTCCATAAGCCTTTCAACGGACGAAAACTTCCTACATCGGCGGGTTGCAAAATTCTAGTAGAGTTGAGATATAGAGCCACAACTACAATTTGGAGATTCGAACATAATTGACTAAGTTGATACGTCATGTGACTTTTATGTCCATCTACAAAAAGAATTACATGAAACTGTACTTCGTCTTATGAGATGGAGAGCAAAAACATTTTTAATATAATCTAAAAATACATCCGCGTTCATCCACCCGTTGTCACTTAAACCAATGCCCCAGTCATCTGGAACGCTGTTAGCAATAACCTTCGCCAGTCTCTTATTTGGATATATAATCATGGGGGGAGTTGTCTCTCCAGACGCATCAAATGTAAACATAACTGTGAGGTTTTGCTTCGCTTCTCCACAATCCACTTCATATACATTCCGCGTTCCTTTAGGAGCTATAACTTTTCCAAGTTTGGGATAAAACTGAAAACAAGTTTCGTCCCCATTAAACACGCGCGAAAGATTTTCTAAAATGGAAAAATATCCCTTTTCCTTCAAATAGTTTTCTATTTCGATAAACCACCCTTTAATGCCTATGACTCGCTGGCCAACACAACAAACATAGCTATACATAATATGAACTTTGTGACTGGATTGTACACAAAAGTTTATATGCATCTCTAGTATAAAGTACCTTTTTTGTCCTAATATAGAAAGATTCCATACTCAATAATAATATACCGTTACATTATACATAAACAACCACGGCTGATTTAAGCGCGTACAGTTATACATCATCATATGGTGCTGATGAGAAATTCATTGCAAAAATCGTTATAATTATGCCCTCCGTATAAATACCAGTAGGTAGATCTGTGATTGTGGTCGTTTCAAGTGATAGAACCTAAGGTGTCTAAATTCCCAAATCCTTGCAACAAATTGGTCTTATTTTACTGCTGGAGATTGCAGGGTTTGGTACTAGTGCCGATAACTGGTAATATCTTATCACTACAGATAAATAGGATTGGCACCAGTGCCAATAATTAAAAGTTTATACATTATTGTTCCAAACATTGACACCCTTATATTTTATAACCTTACTTTGTTAAAACGCGATTTCATGCATAAAATTTAATAAGTTTTAATAAGCATCCCTAATGTAACAAAGTAGTTACAGTGATGAAAGAATGCCACACAAATACAGAATCCTCTGCCTTGTTTAGTCACTAATTTGCATTTACACATAAAATATTGCTTACCAAGGTAACTCGTGCAATCTATTTTGCAAATACCCAGCCATCTTATAAGCTCTTGTTAGGGTTGTACGTTTAACGATTGCCGCAAGGTTGCTAGATTTCAAGTTTTAACTATAATATCAAGAATTTGTATCCAATATCCCTAAATTAAATAAAATTTAGAGCAAGTGCCAATGATTAGTAGAGTGCCAACAATTACCCGGTTTACCCTACTTATTCCAAGATCAGCTTGTCATAGGCACATCTTAAAACACTAATGTTGCTGGTTACAAACTTACGATCCGTGCAATTTCGCTATGTAAATATCCCATCGTGATCTCGACAATTAACGAACGTAAATTTTAGTAGATTTATTATGAAATTATAAATATTTATACAGACTCCATTCCATTCATAGTACCGTTCATAGCATTGGAATACTATTCTACTGTATCAACTTAATAACTTCAGATCTTGCTCTTCTTTCATTTAATATTACTTGATCGTCACGATCGAATGACCAACGCCAACGACGCGTCGCGGCGTGGACCACTGCACAACTTGAACACCGCCGCATTGATGTGAAACTTCTAACAGACCTTGTATGCTCAGTAGAAAAGTACGAATACCATTTCCCGACAAAAACACACAGCTACTAGTAGATAAAGTTATTTCTGAAATTACATCAAGTACCTTAGCACGTCATAATTTGAAATAAGGATGAAATGACATATGTTTACAGTGGCGTAACCACCACCCCCGCAAACTTGCAATGCTGGGCAGCAGGAAAAGCCCCACACCATTAAAACTGTTTTTTGTTTATTATGTTAATTGATTATTTTCTTAGGATTTTACGTTAACACGTTGAATAAGAAAGAGTGTTAATTTTATGACACGATAAGGCAAATTTGTTTAAGAATCTCGGCTCATATTATAAAATATTAATTAATCTAGGCTTCATTTCAAGGGTTTTATTTTAGAGCACCGAATTTAAATTATGACTTCTTAGAATATAAATGGAGATATAGGCTACATTTTACGTGCTTTTTGTTGATTTTGTTAAATATCGACTTTCATTTCCATGTGTGAAAATAAAGTGTACTCCATTCCTTATAATTTTTCTTTCTGCATTGTTGTTAAAAAATTGTTAATCTCAGTTTATTTTCCGGTTGCCCAAGACACGTTAATAGATCCGAAAATTATGCGAAGAGGCTCAAACAAAATTAAGAAACTACCAAAACTTTTAGATGCTTTTAAAACTACTTTAAATACATGCGTGCTAAATAGAAAAATCCGTCAGTTCTACTGAGAGCTGGGAATAGACGAGTTGTGCCAGTGTACCGCTCCGCTCGTGTTCCAAAGGTTATGGGTTCAAATCAATCTTTAATTGTTTCTAATAAAATACTATTTACCCAGGACTATCTTTACAGTAAATAGCATAGCCGACTTAACAGATGGTGCAGCACAAGTCTGGCTATTATAATGCTACACACATTTTTACTTAGACGTTTTACAACCAGGTCCCGTTTTCAAACTTGTAGGGGAGACCCTCAGTTAGTTGTTACGCTTCTTCTGATATGTACGTTGTTCTTGATATTGAATAATGGACACTTTATTCACAACTTGGTGAATTATAGACTAACAATTTCATACTAGTTGTTGTTAGTACTAAAAGTAAAATAGCGGTAAAAAGTACCCTAAAAATTAAGACAATAAACATTGACGTTAGATAGCGTTGTCAATAAAGCAGTATTTGAAATGTGTAAACGTTAGATGTCTTCATGAATTATCCAGCAATTGTACCCTACATAGATTCAAAATTATTGAACCTAGTACCTATACTATTAAGTATAGTTCAATTTTATGTTTATAAACAATGGCTAAGTAGTAAGACGGTAACTGAATATATAGCTGAGTTAGTATCTTAGATTAACCTATTTTTAATAGGTGTTACAGCCTACCCTATATGTATTGCTTCTTTATTATTTATTAATGCACTTAATTATTAACTTGGGGGAAGGTACCTACTTGATTATTATTTGCTATTTTTACAATAACTAAAATAATTCCCGAAGTAGCCTTTGGGCGCATTTTTCAATAAACAAAATAAATATATACTTTTTAACTCTTGAACTGACGGGTAAGAAATCTTACTCTTCTTCTACAAACACAAACTACATTGGTGATAATTAACGGTGTTCGTTATAGTGGGAGTTAGCTCCCTCCTATAAAGATCAAATAAAACAAACTCCCAGAATCTATGGTGGCAGTCTGCATAGCCTTTAGGTAGGTGAAGAAACCTATTAGATTTTTTTTCACACTGGACCTACAGTTTTACTTCCTATCCTAAAAGAAGTCATGTTTTAAATTTTTCTCCGCTATGAAAAATTACCAGCTCGGCCGGGGATCGAACCTGCGATCTTTGGATTATGAAGCAAACATGCAAACCACTAATCCACTGAGACTGGCAGAGTAAGTTTAGAAACAATATTTGAGCAATTTCATTTTGTTTGTGATTTTAGTCTGTATACTGAGAGTGAGCCATGGCACAAAGAAATTGCATTATTACGTTTATTTAATACTTTATTATTATTATTGCATTTTAGGACCGAGTAACTTTACTGTTTACTTTGAAAACTAAATACTAATAATAAACAACTCCCTTCTGTTTAGGTCAGACTCACGATCTTTAACAACAGTTTTATTTTCTGGTGGTACATTAATAAAGAAGCAAAGATTATAGCTACATTCTTCGTAACATTACACCAAATGTGTTTAATGTAAGATCATTTACTTTTATTAAATAAATAATTACAAAGAACAACTACATGTATTTAAAACACAACGAAATGAATGATTCCCATTTTAAATATTTAATAAATAAAACATTAGTTACTGAACCCGTGTAGGAATAATTCTCTTCTGCCTAATATTGAAACTGTAAGATTAAAAGACTGTGGTTAAGTTTGACGATCCTAATAGTAAATAAACATCTTAATTACTAGTTTTATTACTTCGTAAAACTACACGACTTTTCATGATTATTTAAAAGTGGAATGTTATTGAAAGGCTATCTATGAAAATCGTACGACACTCAGTAGTGAACAATAAAAAAACTAGCTCAGGAGCCGTTACCATGGCAATTAAAAAATTTTTTGTAGGTAGACCAACCTAACTGAAATTAATAAGTGGAAATTTTTCTGTCAAAAATGTCAAACTTATTTAAACTATACAACTGAACAAATTAAAAAAACTAGAACAAATCAATTGAAATTAAATACACAACTATTGTAATAAACGTTTCCTGTCAATTTTAATTTTGGATACCACGGCTAACTATGTTATGTTACAACTTGACAGTGATAATCAAAATTTAAAATAGATAGTAATGGTTTGTGTCGTCACGATTTTCTTTCCGAATATATCCTCGTGCATTGATTATGCCTGGAAATTTTACTTTCGTGCATTTCTGCAACTAATTGCACTCCACTTCGTGTCGTGCAATTATGACGTTGCAGAAATGTCACTCAAAAAACTTCCGGCAATAATCAATGCACTTATATTATAAGTGAGAATTTTATTGTGTTTATAAACATCTATTTTTAATGTTTACATTTAAAAAGACAGCCCTGTATTGTAAGTAGTTTATTATTATTGATAATTTAAAATCGAGCAAATACATTAATCTCCTAAATAACTATTATTATCACTTATGTTATAGTTACATTGTTTTAAAACTTATTTTACACCTACTTATTTTGAGAAAGTAAAAAATGGGTTATAAGTTAAAAATATTTAAATTGATTTACTTCAAGGTGCTCAAAAAAACTTACCTGAAAGATATTAATATGACGATAATAATCTGATGTTTTTGTTGTTGGAGCGAAAAACCTCCGGTATGTTATTTATGATTATTGAAAATTAACCACTTGATTTAAATTGATTTAAATTGAAAGTACAAACATAACATATAGCAACAGACTTCGGTAAAAGTACAGTGATGATATATACAAAATATAAACCACTTACCGTTACCATTAAAAAAAATTCCCCGGCTAATTAATTATTGTGAAGCTTGCACCTTTCCACAACTGAGACTCACAGGCGGGTCGCTTTTAATATAGGGCACTAATATCTAGGAAACATAAGTAAAGTATACACAAAGAAAAATAAATCCCAGAACTTTCTTTAAATTGAAATGACAAAAATTTGTTAAATATTGAACACAGATAACACAACACAATAAATTCATATTCAAAATTCAATATTAAAAGACGAAAAATTTGATATCATAGAAAAGGAGAAATCAATCCTAAGAAAATTAATGCCTTTTATCCGAGGAGTAATATTTCTGGCATCCTCATACTTTAAAATTACTAAAATTATTTCAAACTAAATAATACCTTAAAATATTAATAAAGTTCAAATCAATATTTGGCGCTAACAGATGCCAGTTGAGATTGTAACCACACAACAATTCTCTGCTTTCCATATGATTTGAAATTAAACTGGTGGAATGACAAACATTCACCTCTCACATTCATTAAACTCCAAATAAATGGAATTAATAATTAAAAATTGAAATCCAGCAGCTTGAAGTCAATTTAATGATTGAAACAAATGTTTAATAATTCCTTTCTTGCATCCAAATTGTAACAAAGGTAGAAAATTTCATTATCCATTAACACATTTAACATTAAACATTTTCATCTCGTAAATAAAAAAATTATTCCACAAATAAATTTTTAGCACTGAACATTAAACTGAATCAATGTAATTATTATTAAAAGAAGAAGTTGAGTTCGAAGATTTATAATGACTACTTATCACTTTGGCATTTTAATAACAATATAACCTAACATTTTGACGTTTACAAAAATTAGCCGTACTCACTACATAACCTTAGATTTTTTCATCATAAATCATAAAATAACAGGATCACTAGAACATGTCAACGAAATCATCTTCCATATACAACTATCAAATAACTAAAATTAAATTAATTGCTCAAAACTGCCTAGTTACTTCTTCCTATGTTAACAAAATCCAACCTTAAATCCTGTTAAAACATTATTAACTTATTTTTAGATATGTACTACTACGAAATAATGGCTAAATTATCTTATTTCAGATTGCCATGTCAAAACGCAGAATTTTACATTTTATTTCTATGGTATCTTCTGTAAAAAGCAAATCCAACATTTACATTTATTTCAAAAGTGTGTCCAGGGAACTTCTTGACAAAACAGCAATGAAATATTTTAGCCACAAGCTATTTAATCCAACTAAAGAAAATGATTTTAACGATTTCACTATCTCGTTAAATTGAAACATAATTTCTTCACATTAATAATGCAGGTAAGGTAGAAAATATTTGCATACATCATCACTACCATGCACCTTGTCTGTTTTAGGTCAAAACATACCTTGAATTGGCTTCAAATTCATTTTTATGTGCATAAATAAGTAACGATAACCTATCGTTACCTGAACAATGAAAATCTATCGTATGAAAATTTTTTTTATATAAGAAAAATCAACTTTAAAGACTTCAAAAACTCCGTTTTCTGCCTAGTGTGTTCTAGAATGTATATTTATTAAATTAATACCTTTTCTTTGGCTTCATTAAAAAAAATTATTTAAATGTTTTTCCCCTTGAGGAAATGTAAACCCATCTTACATCTTTTTGAATGAGGTTGCATACCTCCTACTTGCATGTCAAATATTGTGACAATATTTATTTCATCGGTATCATAGATTCATCATAAATAAATTACAAATAAAACCCTATACGTGCCTAAAGGAAAACTATTACAAAAAAGATTAGTATTCAAAAGGCTTTTCAAATTTTCAAAAAAATATATAGTTTTAATTATTAAGTTACGTAATTTATATACCCATAAATACAAGAAAATATTTTACAATAAACTAAAACTAGCTTAAACGTGTCTAAGAACGCCCTTTTTGTTAAAGTAGAAGAAAAGATCAGGCGATTATAAATTGTTTTATTAAACGATATTTTAATTCTTACTCTCATTGACTGATTAATTTCCGTTTTTTAATTACTCACTTACGTGCGTATAAGTATAAGTTTAAAATATAATAACATAATTTCTAACCTATCATTAATACAGTGGCAGCAAATTCAAATCACATTGATGACAAATAAACAAATCTGATTATTACTCGTAAGTTACGAAATGCAGCATTCATAGCGTACTTACTATTAAAATGTTTATTTTCTTGTATTGATGGGAAGACTTGGCTCCAATTTCAGAGTTTCATCATCATTTCCGTATCTAGAGAAAAGTGTACTGTGTACAGTGAGACGTTGAAGTTAGAGCTTGTTGAAAAGTGTGAAGTGGGTGCGAATTAAACGCATCTTTAGTGTTATAATTTTAGTTCTAAGTTTATACATATTAAACAAAATATATATTGGTAAGTATTTTACATCTCTCTATAATAAGTTGCCAGTTTTTTATAAAATTAGAATTAATATTAATAGACAAATTGACTAATTTTTCATGTTCATTTAAAATTTCATAAAACTCATTTTCATATTGAGATACAAAAAAAGTCTACAATATTTCACATTTGCTACTTGCATTAAACGATAGCTTAATGTTTGCTCTTTGATGCCCTGAAAATATTATTTCCACCTTTTTCCACTTACCGGATGTTTTTTAAACAGGTGTACGAAATGGTGACCAGAAGGGAATTAGTGGACTTGATTTCATTTAAAGGAAAACGAAAAGACAAAACTATAATAGAATCTTTATACAATTTTATCCTTTCAAAAGCTGAGTTCCAAGGATTATTTGATGAAAAAAAATTAAATCGTCTTAAAAGATCACTTTATAAGTTTTTAAATTTCTTCAAACAAAAGTACAAAGCATGCCATTACATAAAATCAAGATTTTTAGAAAAATACTCCGTATGGTTAGTTGGAGTGTTTTTAATGCCATATAATGAAAAGAGTCCTTTAGAAACTCCTACTTCATCTTCTCGTGATCGTCCTTCCGGTGAATCTTCGTCTTCCACTATACGCACAAAGTATCGCCAAACTAAATGCCTTAGGAAGTCGTTTTCACCAGAATTATTAACTTTTGCCGCCGAATCAAGTCAAAAATCTTTTGGTAATCGTGCAATTGGGAATTTACTAAAAACGAGCAGAAAAATATTTAAAACTTACAAACATTCGCCAAAACAACACGATCAATTGACTGAAGACGAGGCATTAGCAGTATTCATAAACACGAAAGAAACTAAAAGAAGTTACCAAATACGACGCAACGCATCAAGAATAAAAGGGTGCAATCATATAAGGCAATAGTGTATGCTAAGCTACGATGTTTATCCTTCTGTTGAATATATCAAAATATGGGAATCTGACGCAGAAATAAGTACTATAAGAAAATAAAGTTAATTTCGAAATGGGGGTGTGACGAGAGCAGTGAGCAGAAAACATATAAACAAAACTATACTACTCTCGAAGGAAGTGTTAGCGATATATTTCTAATAGCTATGGTTCCTTTGAGAATGTATTTTTTAAATGAATTTTCGAATCAAAACATTATCTGGCAAAATCCTAAACCCTCCTCCACCCGATATTGCCTCCCAATTCGATTTTTGTTTAAAAAAGAAACCACAGAGTTAACTGTACAAGAGGTTAAAACTGTACAAGGCCAAATAAAGAAATTATGCCCTTCAAAAATATGCATAATAGGGTGGAGCGGTCCTTATAGAATGAAATTTTTTTTCTTGATTATCAATTCGGCGGGGTATGGGATTGATGCTTTATCACCTAATAATCGTGTTTGCAAAATATTTTTTAAAAATATTAATATTTAGTACTGCCCCAAGGCGGTTGAAGTTTTATGAAAGTACAAAAAATGACTTTATTTGTATAAGTACACTTTAAAGGTTTAGATCAGAAATAGTAAGATAAAATTATTAATAATAATAATAATAGATAATAGCAATAGATAAAATTAGACAAATAATTTAAGTTCTGTAGTTTATGCTATAAAATAATTGAATGCTTTAATCAAAGACAGTTATCTTGTTTATTGTTTCCAGCCTTACTTTGTGGAACTCCATAATCATGAAATAAATAAAGATTATTAAAAGTTTCACAGTTTTATTAAAATACAACCTGACAATATGGTTTCGACAGCTATGCTGTCATTATCAAAGGTAATATAATTATAAACAAACACGTCGCTAAGGTAGATACAAAAATAGGTAACTAGATAAAATAATAATAATAATCAGAATTAAATATCTAATACTTCCAGTAACGGAGAATTACTGAGCTCAAGTTGTTCATTCATTAAAGGTACCCTGAGTTTGTGTTTGTATATCTCAAAGGCTTCTAAAATGTCTAATTTGCGTTTGTTATTACAATTTAGAAGCCTTTGAGATATACAAACACAAACTCAGGGTACCTTTAATGAATGAACAACTTTAGCTCAGTAATTCTCCGTTACTGGAAGTATTAGATATTTAATTCTGATTATTATTATTATTTTATCCTATTTTTGTATCTACCTTAGCGACGTGTTTGTTTATAATTATATTACCTTTGATAATGACAGCATAGCTGTCGAAACAATATTGTCAGGTTGTATTTTAATAAAACTGTGAAACTTTTAATAATATTTATTTATTTCATTTAAAGACAGTTATATTTGTTATAAAACTTCAACAGTGCAAATTTCATTTCATATTGCTAAAAATTCAGTATGCTAGAACCAACAGATTTTCACTGCTGATTTTACATTCATTTTTAATTAAAATCAGTTTATCCAACACCTCTATATAAATATCATGTTTACTATGGTCATTTTATATAAGGAAAGTGATTGTTTACTCTT
Organism: Agrypnus murinus; assembly: GCA_929113105.1. NCBI lineage: Eukaryota > Metazoa > Arthropoda > Insecta > Coleoptera > Elateridae > Agrypnus > Agrypnus murinus. The sequence goes on from OV816026.1 coordinate 91,365,475, forward strand.
ATGTTACATTATAACCTACGTTGCCCCTAGCAACGTGGGTTATTTTTAAAAACTCACTCCTTCAAAGATAACAACCAATCACCAGCTTACGTTACTTAATATTATTAAAATCCAGTCATCGTGCTAGAGTATTACCGTCAAAACTACAGACTAACTATACATTGCAAATTCGATGTTTAAACTTAAATGAAGAGGTGTTGGATAAAATTTTGTATGGCACGCGTGAGTTAAGGATATTATCCACTCAGAAAAATTAACCCTCTCGGGCCTGCCGGCCCTCGAGGGTAAATTTTTCGTTCGTGGATAATATCTTACTTAACTCACTTGTACCATAAATAGCTATTGTTCCGCTACTGAATCTTACTAGCTCATTTATTGTTTATTTTATCATTTAGACTACAGCGCAACCTCATGTTACTTATTTTGCATGTATGTTCTGTACTTTCTTACCAACCCTCCCGCATTATCACTTGAGTTATGTTAATGTTAAATAAAGTTAAATAAATGATTTTACGTAGAAGTGATGTGAAATGTCCTATATTTGATTCGGGGTGCGAATTACCAAATAGTGTTTTACCTACCTACGAACATTATTTATATTTATATTACAGTTATTTATATTAGTCGCTCGTTGTACAGATAAAAAACATTATAAAGACTTAGTGCATAACACTAGTGAAATTGTAGCAATAAACGTAGAAGAAATATGGCACAATGCTTCAATACCTATTATAGAACATCGCACAATATTAGCACAAATTTAAGCTTATCACAATAAGTATAAAAGTATGCTAAAACCCTATAAAAGTAGAAAGAATGTGGACAGTTATAAAGCTAAGTTTGACATTGCAACTTGTAAATGTAAAACATTTAATAATTGTTCTTGTGAAAAAAGCCGAAAGGTACCTTCAAAAGAGCGAGAGTTTCTAAGCGATCAGCGCAGTACTCGGTAAATGATGATAGGATCTTTAGACCTAGTTTCTACCAAGAAAAATAAAGCAAATGCATTTAGAAAGCTTCAACGTGAAGCATCCAAAAAAATGTATTAATACCTGAACCTAAACCTAGTACAGTTCAAGATCCAGAATAAGGCAAGATTCAGTAACAGAAAGAGTTGAAATTTCTCAGAATATCCCACCTTCGTCTGAAACCGTATCTGAAACTACGATTGTTTCTTCAACAGCTACCACCAATTTATTACCAGCTGTGGCCAGAACATTAGATCGATATGGTATTTCTGACCGAGCAGGGGCCGCCATCGTATCTGCTACTTTAGATATTGGTTTAATTACTCAGAAAGATACATCAAAAGTTATAGATCGTAGTAAAATACGTCGACTACATTGATAGATGCATCACTTAATTTTGGAAAAGAATTTATTGGAATATATTACGATGGCCGAAAAGATAAAACTTTAGTTAATGAAGACAATCGCCGAAAAGTAATTAATGAAGAACATATAAGTTTATTAAAGGAACCAGATTCACAATATGTAGGACATATCTCTGTAAAAAATGGTAATGCTAAAACTATTGGCAATCATATTATTTCATTCCTGTCCTTTAAATCAATTAATTTCGAATATATTTTAGCTGTTGGCTGTGAAGGAACTGTAACAAATACGGGATGGTGTTATTCGTCTTCTAGAAGAAAAGTTTCAGCAACCACTACAGTGGCTTATTTGTCAGCTACACGGTAAACGAATTAAAATTGCGTCATCTTTTCGAATAGGTACCTAGACGGAACAACAAGTGGTCCTAAAAGTTTTACTGGACCTATTGGGAGATCGCTACAGAATTGTGAACGACTACCAGTTATAGATTTTCGTGCAATCGAATGCTCTTTACCTACTGTTTCTAAATCTAGAGGAAATTTAAGTACAGATCAGTTATACCTGTTAGAAATATGTAAAGCTATTGATACCGGGTCTTGCGATAAAAACTTAGCAAAAAGAAACCCGGGAAAAATTTGTCATTCACGCTGGCTTACGACTGCTAACAGAATCCTTCGATTATATGTTTCCACTGCAACACCATCTGAAAACCTACTAACATTGACAATATTTGTTTTAAAAGTATACGCCCCGATGTGGTTTAAAATCAAAACAGAGCCACTTTGTACTTTTGGTGAAAAACACTTATTTGAAACCATAAAGCTATCACGATATTTACCAGACAATTTGAAATTGATTGTAGATTCAGTAATTCAACGTAATGGTTTCTTTGGCCATTCTGAAAACATACTGATAGCAATGTTAGCTGATAAGATAAATCATATGAGGGACTGGCACTTCGGAGAATTTTAAAAATCCGACAAGAAAGACCAGACATCTCATCAATACGCGTTTTTAAAATACCTATTTTCAATTTCGATGCTGACGATTACATCGATTTAATCGACTGGAAAACAATGACAGAGCCACCATTAACCAAAATAATAAGCACCGAAGTAATTTCAAAGGCAGTTTGTCACCCCAACCAAATATAGTCTTCTACCTTGTCACACTCAAGCAACAGAGAGATCTGTGAAATTAGTAACAGAAGCTTGTGCTGCTGTTTTTTGGACCAGAGAGACGTGAGGGGTTTATAAAAAATAAACTGAAAGCCCATCGTATCATGCCGACTTTTAATACTAAGAAAGCATATCGTGGGCAATAAATTAGCGTTTTTCATAATTCTTTTTTCTTTCAAAATTCGACAAAAAATGTCCGTTCTTTATAGTTTGTCACACCTACAAAATTTCTTTATCATAAAAAACTAATAAAATCTTTATAATTATTATCCAGTGTTGTTTTATTATGTCCTGTGGTCCCCTATATTTTTGATTTAAACTTCAGTCTCGTTGTGGCAGTACTTAGAGTGAAAATATCGAAAATTGTTCTAAATATGTTTAAATTGTATCTTCACGTAGCATCTTTCCCGCATACCGCCAAATTGAATTTCCAAAAAAAAATTCGCTCCACCCTAATGCATAAATGACTCAGAAATAGAGATAAACCATATACTAACTTTAACTGCTTAATCTGCTCTAAAATGTTTCGTTTGTGGTGTCACTTCTAACTAAATACATGAATAATATTGATGACGCAAAAAAACATGAAATTAATTTGGAGAATTTAAATTTTGGACTATCTATTCTACATGCGTGGATACGTTTTTTCGAGTGTATTATTCATATAGCCTATAAATTAGATTTCCAAAAATGGCAAGCAAGAAAAGAAGATCAGATCACACTAAAAAGAAGAAAGAAGTACATCCAAAACGAATTAAAAAATAAAATGGACTTACTTGTTGGTATTCCAAAAGCAGGAGGAAGTGGCACCCCAAATGATGGTAACACGGCGAGAAGGTTTTTCCAAAAAACACAATTAGCTGCCGAAATAACAGGTGTCGATGAAGAACTAATTCACCGTTTTTCTGTTATATTAGGGGCTATGAGTAGTGGGCATGAATTGAATAATGTGGCTTTTGACCAGTACACGTTAGATACAGCCAAACACTTTGTAAATAAGTATCCTTGGTATTATAACTATGCCGACTTCGGTCGGCATATAATATAATATTTCGTATAAAATATTAATACACGGTGCCGATGTTGCTCAAAATGCCTATCCTTCCTTTGGGCTTATTATCAGAAGAAGCACTAGAAGTTAGATTTAAATATGTTAGGACTTTTCGTGAAAGACATTCACGGAAGATTAATAGAACAGTAACCAACAGAGACTTACTACATAATTTACTTATATCTTCAGATCCAGTCATCACAGACTTAAGACCACTTTCTCAAAAGAAAATAATTCGAGACACGAATGACGACATTTGGAAATTGTTCAAAGAGCCAAATGTCGAGGAAATGAGTTCTGAAGAAGATGATGGTTCACAAGACGAAGAAGAGGACAAAAATGAAGATGAAGAGTTTTTATGAGATTAGGTTCTTTACCATTTTATTAACTCTGATAACATACATTGAAACTTTAAATTTCGTGTTTAGATGAAAAAGACTCACAAAATAAACCTGTGATGAAGGAAAAAATTAAACATAAAATTTAGGCTTATTCTTTTCATTCATAGAAATTATCTTGCAACTAACGTATTTAATATTTCTGTTTTCAATTATTTCTGCTTTACAACAAAAATACCTTAAAGTCCGAAAGGTAAAAACTTTTTAAAATATAATAATCTAATAATTGCTTATAATCAACAAAATATTCATATAACATGTAATTACTCATGTTACCAGATAAATAAAATTAATTGAATATTAATGAAATAATTAACAAACTAAACAAAATAAATACTGTAAGGAATGTAATGCTAATGACCAACTAATATCGTAAAGTAACAAAACCTATCTCACAAATATGCCCCAATTAGAGAAATATTTGAATTTTTAAGATGGATTAAATCTTGTATCAATATACATACAGGGTGGGATTAAAGTATGGAATATTTAATAAATAAGCGAACTCAACCGATTTTTTTTAAAACGCTGAAACACGTCGATTTTGTTTTTTAAAAATACACATTAATATGTGCGATTCACCTTCCGACCTTTATTTGTTTCTAAGTTATGACGTCATCACAAAAAAATTTAAATGACAATATATATTTTTAATAGTGGAATCCGATAGTGCCTTTTCTTCTCTTTATGATGATGCAAAAAAATCATAAGGTTGCTTAAAAAAATTCTGAGAAAAATCGATACCGATAATATATTGATACCATAATATCAATAACATTAAATTTTCAGATCGATTTTTCTCAGAACTTTTGTGATGTAACCTTATGATTTATTTGCATGATCATAAAGGGAAGAGAAATCAATATCGGATTCCACTACTAAAAAACTATATTGTCATTTAAATTTTTTGTAATGATGTCATAACTAACAAACATTTACAAAGTTTAGATCGATTTTTCTCAGAATTTTTGTTATGTAACCTTATGATTTATTTACATGATCATAAAGGGAAGAAAAAGCACTATCGAATTCCACTATAAAAAATCTATATTGTCATTTAAATTTTTTTGTGATGACGTCATAACTTAGAAACAAATGCAAGTCGGGAGGTGAATCGCACATATTAATGTGTATATTTAAAAAACAAAATCGACGTGTTTCAGCGTTTTTAAAAAAACCGGTTGAGTTAGCTTTTTTTTTAATATTCCATACTTTAATCCCACCCTGTATATAATAATTATACACAATTAATTACTACATTAATCTGTAGTTATTTATTACCGTAATAAATAATAAATATCTTGAAAATGGTGATGATCTTAAGTGTTAAGTATTTTTGTCGCAAGTTTCGACGTATCGGCCCCACAGTGCCTGTTTTAGACAAGAATATCTTAGGCCAAATTCGTTTCTATCTTCTCAACCAGACTAAGACAACTAAAGAACAGATCTGAACCCATAAGACCACGGACGTATGAATATAGCCTATTTCAAAGCTATACACTTCCCATATGCATTCCAGTTGATACAATTTGCAATGTTTGAAAAGGTAGTTGCAAATTATAAATCGTTCAAGGAAAAGAAATCAAGCTTAAAAAATTATTTCCTGAAACTCCGAACAAATGTTGCAGGAAGAGAAAAACACAAAATCAATAAAGTTTAAACTTCCCGTGGAAAAATGAACTTTAAATCTTTTTTTTAGGGAAGTCCACATGTAATTGTTTTCCGTTTTGTATAAAATTTGTTTACATTTAAAGAAAACCTTAATATTTTAAACCTATAAACCTTTTCCTCTTGCATTTGTTTTCCGGGAAACACGTAACATAATAAAATAACTATGTTACATGAAACAAATTCGTGCTGTATTTTGGAATCACGTCTTTATTGAGCAAGGGTAGTTTATGTTTAAGGTCGAATACTGTTATTATTATCGCTTTGAAAATCTGGAAACATCCTGATGTTGACAACAATCTCAAAGACTCAAATAGCTATAAACAAGATTCCACGAGACAAACACGAGTTGAAAGCTTTTGCAGATAATGTTTTTTTCAATGAGATAAATCGACAGATTGACCTACACCTATGTTAAAATGGGAAAAAAGGTATTGCATAACATTAGAAATGATCAAAAATCGCTTTATGAAAACGTTGATGGATTATGTGAAGGAGTTGAATAAATTCTCTGTTTTAATTCTTAAAAATGAAGCTGTTACAGCTTCATCTTTTATCCGGAAAGGACCCTGCATTAAAATTAACGACGTGTTAAATTAACTTAGGCTTCTAAAAATACTTCCTTCTGAGGTTATTAAAAGAAAACTCAAATAATCAAAGTCGTATAAGCGACAACAAAGGATGTGCTATTTCTGCCTGTCCTATCCTAGCTTATCCTTCGATTTATTCGACCGCGATGACTACTAGAATTAATTAATTAAAGATTCTAGAACACAAAAACTGCTATAAGGTACATAGAAACAGACTTGAACAACTGAGTGCATTACTCATCTAAATTATTCTCTGCTCTTTTCTTTATCCTAGTTTATTTTACTAATTAAAGCAAAATGAAGCATGCTAACGTACTTATTCGCTATTAGCTAAAAGCTAAAGTTCTGTTACCCCGTTTTATAACAGCTAATATAAAGATTTTTAATCTCCAAGAGAGTTTAATTATGCAGAAGCATGTGATAATTTGAAGTTATTAAAAAAGGTTTTAAAAAAATCTTAAAATAATATTAAATTCACACAAAGCAAGTTTAAAATAATTCTAGAGACACCAATCTCATTCTCCCCTTTGAACGAACCTACGACGAGTACAACAATGGTATGCGCCGACTTATTTAATGTTAGATAGGTTTGGAGAATGAGAAGGCTTGAAGATGGAATTTTGGCCTTCTCTACAATTTCGTCTTGGAATATTTCGGCAACCGTAGCATCGATTTTGATGGCATTTTGGTGCATAGTGCTCACTAGAGTTGCGCACCTTCTAGTAAAAAACACCCACATCACCTCGAGATATTGCGAAAAATTAGTTCTGACCTTGTGCGCCAAAAGATCGGGAAACGAATAAATGGGTGATATTTTGAAATACCCACTTGTCATTTTCAGCGCCAGAAGATTCTGTTTCGTTTCATAGGCATCGGCTAGGCACGTCCGGTATTTTTACAAAATACCACCGTGAAAATCGGTGGGTGAGAGCCAGGTCGAGCTGGTTTCCGGATGCATAGAAAATATTTTTTCCGATTTTCAGTGATGTTGGTCGAGTAGTGGGGGTGGGGGAATTACAAAAGTCAAATTGCTGTACGCAGAAACTATAAGAAAGACGAAGGCTAGTTTGAGGCGTAATGCGTGCGATATATATGCCCATCATCTAATGGATAGTAATTTTCGATAAAAAGCAAAAGACGATCGTTCCAAGAGTTTTTATGTTAAGCGGTCTGTATGTTAGAAAATAGGCAGAATACCCCTAGAACGTCGCAGAAATTTGAATTTGTAGTTTTTAACGTATCTTTGTACCTTCTGCCATTAGGTAGTCCATTAGGTAGTCCATTAGGTGGTCCATTAGGACCAGATCTGGTTCGCTCGATTTGGTCAATCTTGGTTTTGACCTCTTCCAGCACGCCTATTGACTAACAATACACGAAGTTCAGCATACTGGGAGATTCTGTGGTACAAGGGTTACATTATATTGGAAACTCGAGTATACAGGGTGTTTTGAAAAGTTTATAGGTAAGGGAGATGTATGACAGCTAGCACGCATTTCAACATTTTATTCAGTAGAGTGCGTCGAGGAATGTTCAAAAGTGTCTCTTTTCTCATCTTAGCACTACATGTTTATAGAGGGTGATCCAAAATATGTTCCATTCTCGACTTTTATGTTTAAAGTTTAAGTCCTAAATGTTTAATTTTCAAAGATACCTTTGCACAGAGCACTTTATTGGTATTACGTAGTATATATTTCAGTCTTTATGTTTAATTTATATAAAAATGCATATGATTGATTAGTAACATCTCATTTTTTCAGTGTAAATGCATAGGATAAAATAATAAAAACTAGCATCATATTAGCATTGCTGTCTTAAATAATTATGAAACCAATAGTACGTTCGTTAGATCAACGTCAAGATCAGGGTCCGGTCTGGTAGAATCCAAAAGTCGAGAAAATTAAAACGCTAAAAGTAATGCTCGAACTGATAAAATAAATTCTATGTCTAGTTTGAAAAACTCCCAAACACCAAAAAATCCATACCAGATATCTTGTTCTTGAAAACCAATCATTTCCAAGCATGTGGGTAATTAAATATTAAATATTAAGTACATATTCTCTTAGAATGTACTAGATGTAGTTTAGAAGAGGTTCATCTCTGACATTGTTCAAAGGTTAAGTTAATGTACTCTTCCAATGTCTTTGTATTAGCTAGTTAAATTTAATAGAATGTTTAATTTGGAGTTTGTTTTCGCTTGTCCTCTACCTCTGACTCTTTAGTAACTATTTTTAAAACTCCCCGCCCGGAGTGGAATCGCTCTGCGTTTGGCTAAATTCTAGTGAAGTCGTCTATATGATTTGTTCGTCAAAAATAAACAACCTATAGAATATAGGGAAGACAAAATAAAGAAACGTAGTTTTTCGTTTCTTCTGGAGATGGTAAACGATAATCAGATCATTTCAACATTACTAGTAGTTACTAGGTTTGCGTAGAAGGTGCGAGGAGTTGTAAATTGTAAAAGAATAATAATTCGTAAATTCCTAGGTTTTCTGTACGATAGTAATAAAATGACTACTTTTCTACCCGATAACAAAAAAGAGGCAATCATAAATTATATCACTGTCTTTTCAAAGAAGACCAGCTGAAGAATATGCCCAGCTGTTAAGTATCGTTTAATGCACACCAGGGAGTCAGAACAACAAAAATATCTGGACCTCAAAAAGACAAATAATCTTTTTGATCGCAGAATTGTTATCTCTCCAGTAATTCTTCCTGAGTTGATCTTGTAGATGTCCGCCATTCATAAGGCATCAACTTCTCTTTTACCAGTAACTTATACATTAAAGGTCTATTCAGATGCTTCTAGATTATGATGGGAAGGGTGTCTTTTCGAATGATGAAGCTACTAGGGATTCCTGGGACTATATCGAATCCAAGTTTAGAATTAATTATCTAGAGCGTTTAGCTACCTTTAATGGATTGCAATGTTTTGCCAATAATTTATCAAACTGTACCGTATTGCTAAAAATTGACAACACTAACTGCCATTTCATATATTAACTGAATGGGTGGGGATAAACATATACAACTCGCTCGCTTGCCAAACAGATTTAGCAGTGGTGTGGATCAAGAAACATCTACGTCGTTGCGACATACATCGAGTCTGCTCGTAACTTGCATACGGGTTATAAATCTCGGGTATTTAATACTGAGACCGAATATTCTCTAAGTCAGACTGCTTTTGATTAAATTGTGTTGGTGTTTGGTGCGCCTCATATCAATTTATTTGCATCAAAAATAAACGCCAAATGCAAACGCTTTGTTTCTTGGAAAAGAGATCCACAATCGGCTGATGAGGATGCTTTTACTGTAAGTGGTTCGACGTATACTTTTATGCTTTCCTATCCTTTTCTTTGATAATTAGAACATTAAGTAAGATTATCAAGGAGGAGGGAGAGGATATAATGGTAGTTTCTGCATGAAAGACACAACCTTGTTACCTGGTATTTACAAAGTTACTTATATCTAACCCAGTTTACCTAGGACCTAATAAATATCTTTTGTTGTCTCCCCTTAGAACTTCACATCCGCTATGTGCCGCCTTACCCTGGTTGCAGTATTCGGCAAACCTTCGCATCACGAACGCTACCAGAGTCAGTAGTTGATCAGCTGTCTCACTCAGTGATAATATCTTAAAACAGTACAATGTTGTATTCAAGAAGTGGTGGTCCTTCACAAAATCGCAAAATACCGATTTATATAAGCCAATGCCCAATAGTAGGGAAAGAATGGGGTTTCTGGGAACACCTCCCACCACTTTCTGCTTTCTGCCAAGGTCAGCCTTCAAGGCTAGATCTTCTGGCGGTTAAAGGTCAAGGCTTCACTGATTTTTAACAACTTCTCTGGTTTAACACTTCTCTGATTTTAAGGTCAAGGTTAAATAAAAATTAAACAATTTACAACATTTCTTTCTTACATTTATATGTTTACAACAATATCAATCATAACAATTATTAGGATTAAGATAGTTCGTCCTCCACGGTCACTTAAGGGAAAGTAAGGCGCCTAAACAAAAAAACGTAATCAATTAAATATACTTACTGTTCTTGGTTTAAAAAACATTTCTATAACAAGAAGAATAACATTTTTAAAATTTATTAATAAGAGATTGAAGCATGCTTAATTAAATCAATTAAAGATATACAAATACATACTGTTAACGGATCGACACTGGTGGATGAACGCGTAACCCGTAAGCTATATTGCAGGTAGTCACTTCTTCTGACAGCGGTAGTAAAACACAATTTCAAAATTTGCTGCTGTTCATGTAGTGCGCATATAAAGTCTGCAACTATCGAAATAAATCTTTATTAAATATTTTTGAGAAAAATCCTCGAACACGTCCATTTTTATCTTAAAGGAGACATATTTTAGTGTAATCGTTATTTGTAGATCGTCTTTTGTTTCCGAGTTATGACGATAACGAAATTTTTTAGAATAGAAATCCTAATTTTTATGATGGATTTGGAAAGATAATGTAATGTTAAGATAAAATATGCTAAAAAAGTATGATTATGTATTAAGAAATTTCCGAGATAATTGACTCAGCGTTAAACTTATGACAGTTCTTCAAAGAATTCTTTTTTTTATTTAAACTTGGAACTCTTGATTGTTTTTTAATTTTTGTTTTAAAACTTTAAAAGCAATTATCTCGGAAATTGCATTCCAAATCCATCATAAAAAAAATTAGGGTTTCCATTTAAAAATATTTTCGCTATCGCCATAACTCGGAAACAAAATATGATCTTTAAATAACAATTACACTAAAATATGTGTCATTTAAGATAAAAATCGACGTGTTCGAGGATTTTTCTCAAAAATATTTAATAAAAGATTTATTTCGATACTTTGCCCAAGTTTCTTTTGAAACAAGTTAAACATATTAATGATTTTATCATGATGAAATCATTTGACCGTTAAAATTACGTTTGGGACTTCCTGTATTTATCTGTGAATTAAAAGATTAAAAAGATCATACAGAACCTAACCAGCCGTTATTTTTATGTTGAAAGAATTTGAAGACGAAAGAATTAAACGAAAAAGTATAAGTAATAAAATATCGGATATTTAGATACATGTACGATGTAAAAATCCCAAGTAATGTTTAATAAAATAACAAATACATGTTTATAAGACTTTCTTTTAAATGCTTCTTTTGTATGGTTACGATTACACTTTTTCGGTTACTGTTTTCAAAACTTCAGAACTTCTGGAATCTTAATCCACATTTCTATAGATTCATACAGTGAAATAGGTGGCAACAACGAAGCACAAACTCCCATAATAAATACATTGGCTATGTTTCCTTCACTGTCGTCCCAACGTGAGACGGACAATAGACCTTACATTGAGAATAATACAAAGGCCGTGTCTACTTCCACTCTAACGTAAACCGAATTCACGCGACTACGTAATTACTAGTATTCTATTGACGTGGACGTAGGCTGTTAACTGTAGTCCTACACTAACGTATATCTTTCGCACATATCGGACGGACATATTTCCGGTATGCTTATTGCGTTATTAAACGTAAATTAGTACGCTTTTGATCCAAGTTACGTAAAATATGACCTAAATCTCCTTTTTGTACTAAAAATAAGATATTTACAAATAGCACTTTTGGTGTTAGTAGCACCGTGTAACTTCAATGTGTCCAATCCCAACGTATATAAATATATTGCAAAGGAAATAATGCAAATAAATATATTATTGTTGCTTACATCAACATAAAAACAATGGTAAATGCCTCTAATGAGTTATTACTATCACATAAATCCAAAATGACGGAAAGATTGCAGTTACCTGGTTTTTCGTGAATATTCTCCTCTTATTTTGTAGTTTCCAACGTGAATACACAAATAAAGTACTTCATAGTCCTTATTAAAGCTTTTGTTGAAATATTATTAAACATGTCGTGTATAATATAATAAGGTTGTTTATATAATTATTAAGATGTTAACATCTTAATATTATGTAAAGTATTTCAGAATTATTACAAGAAATTTCCTTTAATAATAAAGTTGTGTTGTTCTATAGCCTCAAAATAAGATTCGAATAAATTAACAGTTATAAAAGGAGGTACATTTGGTGTCTCCGACCCGGGAAATTCCCAGGACTTGCTCGATTTTTTGTTTTCTCGAATCCCGGGGAACAAAATTTGAGACTTTTGTATACAAGGTATTTAATTAAATTTTTTACTTTAGAGGTAATGATTTATTTACTTCAATTTCTTGGACAAATTAATAGTTATTAAAGGCAGTTCTGAACAAGAGTATCGACTTACACAGGTAGTTTTCTTAAACAGTTTTTTTGAAAGAAATCAATAAACAGTAATTTCAAATGCACACAAATTATTTACAACATGTTATAAATAATCAATAAAAGAAAAGGGGATTAGTTTCAGTGAGAAAAGACCGCTAGGTGCGTTACCCTTATTTATTAAGTAAACTTGCACTTTCTATTCAATTATATTCAAAAAGGATTTTTATTGATAATTTCTTACCTTATTTTAAACAGATACTACTACTTCTAAATAATAGGATTTCTAAAGATCTTAATAGAATATTTTTACTGAAAAGATGCGCTTGATTATGTTACCAAGTAGTGATTTTTTAAAAGTTTTGATAGTTTTTGTAAAAGTAATAGTGTGCTTTTATAATTGTTTATAGTGTGTTTCTACTACATTTTTGAATTTGTACATTTGACTCACAAGAGAGACCACTTAATAAACCATAAATAACAAGAAATGTGGGTGCAAAGCCAAGTATTTTTTCTAGGAAATAGTAAAATGGTTTACAAAGATGTCTGTATTTAAAACTTTGAAGTTTCAAATAAATTTTTAAAATACGATTGGTGGTAATATTATTACATGCACCTACTATTAATCCCACCCCATAGGATCGGCCTATTTAAAAGATATTTTTCATATAGATTACCGAATTACTTAATTCAAATGAGTAATCACTACAAGACTAAGACAATTCTCAAATTAAAAAGGAAATTATTTTTTGGTCTTATGTTAACACAAATGAATAGTTTACAGTTCTTGCGCAACGCTTACTTTTTTCTGATCATTAAAACTTTTTACTTAGGTCTTCAGATTTTTTTTTCATTTATTTCTTTTTACATTACTGAGGTTATGCGGTAGAGCAGAAGCTGCCTCAAACAGGCTCTTGAATTTGAACTTCACTTCGTTTTTGTTTATGTATTAATGTTATTATTTTTTTAAAAAAACAAATCGAAATGTAACTATGTACCATCAAACGACGGATTCATGTAAAAGAGATGTACAAACGCGAATGATAGGCACAAGTATGTAGAACATATCACAAAACATTAAATGCACCCAGAATTTTCAGCTGCTAAGTACTTCGAGAAAACTGTTTTGACTAAAATTGTTAGCTAAAACAATTTGAACCATAAATAATAAGAAATGTGGGTGCAATGCCAGGTATTTTTTACTAGGAAATAGTACAAGGATGAAGGTATTAAAAACTTTGTTTATTTTGAAATTTCAACTAACTTTTTAAAATACTATCGGTGGCCACAATATTACGGCCACCTTTAAAATTCTGGTTTTTCTAAAATATATTCAATTTAAATGCGATAAAAACATACAACGTTGTTATAATTATACAAACTGATGTATTTTAATTAAAATTAAGATATTATTTACAAAAAAAATCACATAACAACAAATTACATACACATGATAAAGTATGAGTGTTTCAGCTTCATGTCCATAAAAATAATTAAAAATTCGATCTAAGAGAGCGTGAGTCTATACAAATTATGACGGTAAAAATACACGTCAAGAAACTCTAAGAAAACTTTTGATAGCACCGAATATCGTTACTGTGCGTAGGTCCTAAACCTGCTTCGTTGGACATCTCCATCATATGGTATTGTAAACAATCTTGGAGGCTGAATTGTTGTGACTGCAATCCACGTACATTGTTCGATCAGTGACAGAGCTACGATATCAGTGGAACCATTCTTACCTTCAAAGAATTGAAGCATCCTACTATATCTAGAACATGCTCTTTTGATAAGTCGGCCTTTTATGTTACCATCGGACAGTCAATTAAATTCAATTCTATTATAGAATATTTTCGGACCTACCACAATTTTACATTGAAACCCTTAAATTGGAAGATATTTTGTCCGCCGTCTAATTTGTGTATACACTATTTGATTACTACATGCTTATAATTACACTCGTTGCGTTTTGTTCCAATGCAATCCAATTCATATTAATAGCAAGAATTTATAGTCCTCTTTTAGTGTTATTAGTGACGATGATTTTGGCGTATCTACCTCCAGCACAGATACCAGTTTTGAAGCCATATCTGTTCAAAGGACTACACATGGCTTCAAAATTCCAAAGGCAGCTTTGATGGAGTTACTTTTTGCTCATATGGTAGTTTTAACATAACATTAAATTCAATAGTTTTTCATTGCATAGCTATTTAAATTAAGTTCACTTCATAAACATGTATCGAAATAACTGTTCACTCTTCAGAAACAAACTTTATTGTTTAAATTAATTGTTTTTCTTTGAGTATTTGTTACTATTAGTATCCATAATGTGGGTGTCTGTAATAATGTGCCCAGGAATAGTAATATTTGCCTGGCTAAATCATCCTTATAATTAAGAAAAACCTTTTGTAAGAGCTTTAAATGTTTTTAAGCTTGCCGGCACACAATACAACACTAAACAGGAAAGGTTTTGCTGTAACAGAAACAAAACAACAGAAAAAATTGTATGATAGGAGAATTTATTTATGTACTGCTGTGCTTTTCAATATAGTTATTTTCCAATAGAAACTTTTGGAGGGAAGTGATTAGACGAAACGTGAAAGCGAATATTTAGGTTTCTGTGTTAGGTACAATTACTATCCAAAAGTCCGGGGAATAGAAAAAATGTCGAAACTCAGAAACACCGATATATATATATATATATATATATATATATATATATATATATATATATATATATATA